>CM077585.1:24106796-25390546 GCA_039657365.1 Stephania yunnanensis
CTTCTATTTTGGTTCGCCTATATATTGGTTATGGCTAAATCGCTTGCGCGAGTTACTTATGACAGTGCTCGTGTCGATGGTAGTAGAATATATCTATGACCATTGGGAGGGATAAGGGTGGTCCTAATGTGTAACAACGTCAGGAAGGGATCATGTTGTTTACTAAAGTTGGGGTTTAGTCACTGTAAGCTTGTAAGGATACACGTGGTTCCTATTTGATTTATTGGTTACTGGCTGGTATAGGTAAGGGTTTTCTCATGATTATACGGATGTTACATATTATTGCATTATTTTACAATTGATTTAGTTGGATATGTTGTTTATTCGTTTAACGCTACTGTTTTTGCTTTTCGTATGCTGCTTACATTCATGGGAATATGACGTGTTGTTACAAGGTGTTATATTTGCATGTTCATAGTTTATCAATTTTATTTCATGAATATTGTGTGGACTTCTCTTGGGATTTTACTTAGTGGACTCGTCACTTTATTTGTTGGGTAACTAAGTGCAGATCCTTCGACGAGCAAGGGCAAGGAGGTACTGGGCGACTACCTCTGAGATGGTAGAGCCAGTTTGTCTGTGATTCAATATGTATTTATCTTACTTTTGTTAGGTCTTAGAAACGCTAGAACACTGATTACATGTATATGAATCTTATGCTTATCTCGCCCAGTATATACATGGTATCATTTGTTGGGTTTTTCACTACTTAGGATTGTTCAATATTGCATAAGTTAATCATTAAAAAATTTCCACTGTAAAATTGTAACATAACTTGATAAATGAATTAACTGGCTAATAATTATATGGAAATTAATTAGATAAGTTAGGATAAAAAAGGGATATTGTAAGTAGTCAGGTAGGTCGCGGTCGCGGGACATCCAGGATAAGCGGGCCATGACGTGGCAAGGCTTGATGGCATGGAATGTGACGTAGCGAGTAGCACAAAGGCTTAGACTTTGATAGCCAAAATTCACATTTATTGAACTTGGCGTAGAGTCGATGCTTCCTCAAAGTCTGGAACATCTCCCTAACATGATGCTCGTGATCCTCTCGAATCCTTGAATATATCAATATATCATCATGAAAACTATTATGAAATAGTCCATAAATGGCCTCGTCACCCAATGCATCAAATCCATAAACATGCCAGGAGCATTAGCCAAACCAAAAGGCATGATTGTAAACTGATAGTGTTCATATCTCATGCTGAACGTAATCTTGGACCTATCATCATCCTTGATCCTAAGCTGATAATACCCTGATCTCAAATCTATCTTGGAGAAATATTATGCTTATCTTAACTAATCAAATAAGTCATCAATCCGTGGTAGTGGATACTTGTTCCTGATTGTGACCTTGTTCAACTGTCTGTAATCAATACATAGCCTCAAAAGTACCGTATTCTTCTTCGTAAACAAGATTGGTGCTCCCTATATTGACATAAAAGGTGTGATGAATCCTTTATGTCCCAATTCCTATAACTGACTCCTCAACTCCTCCAACTCTTTCGGAGCCATGCGGTATGGTGGTACGGAAATAGGTATGGTGCCTGGTACCAACTCAATGATGAAATATATCTCCCTCGGTAGTGTTAAACCAGGTAAGTCCTCCATAAACACGTCTGGAAACTCGTACATAATCGGAATCTCCTTAATTCTTAGTCTATGACACTCCGCTATTGTGTATAATGATACCAGAGTCTCCATCTCTCCACTAGCTGCAAGTCGACCTCTAGTGCCCTCGGCTATCAGTTTACTACCACTATAAGTGAATAATGGACGCCCTGGATCTCAAATATCAGTGTCTTACTAAAATAGTTGATATGAGCACGATACGATGCTAGCTAATCCATCCCAAACGATGCGTCGAAATCTAAGAACTTAAGAACCTAGAAGTCTGTGGGTAACTCTACCCTTCCTATCTCTACTGGACATCCCTTAACAACACAATTAGGGTAAACCTTATCCCTGGCTATAGTAAGGGATAGGCAAACCGCGGTTTGGTGGTGAAAACCATCAAATTGCCACCAAACCAATCAAACCACCACCAAATCGGGGGTTTGCGTTTTGGACGTTTTGCAAACCATCACCAAACTTTGAACCCTTAAAACTGCAACCAAACCGACTACTATTTATGTAGTTTGGTCAGTTTGGTTTCGCAGTTTTCCAACACACTAGTGGGAGGTGGGACTGGCAGAGGGAGTTATTGGTGGTGGAAGGTGGTGGTGGGAGGTGTGACTGATGTGAGGGGTAACTGGTGGGTGGCACAGTGGTAGGAGAAGTGACTTGCGAGAGGTGGTAACTAGTGGAGGAGGCGACGTTGGGAGGGGCGGCGGTACGTGGGGGCATCGGCGGCGATTGGTATCGGGGAGGCGTCGATTAGCGTGGTTAGTGGGGCGCGACGGTGGTAAGAAGTGGCGTCGATAGGTGGGAAGCGGTGGTAAGAGGAGGCAGACAATGAGTTAGGTGGGTGGAGGAAAAAAAAGATTTTGATAGAGAAATGGTCATTGAGTGTACAATGTTTTTTATTGCTTAGATTGTTAGGGTTTTGAAATTTTAAGATGTAAATTAAGTAAATTTACAAAATTACCCTCGATTCGGTGAAACCATGATTATTCAAGAATGAAACCCACCGCCAAATCGCGGAATCGCGGTTTTTAAGTTTTTTAAACCACCCCCAAATTGTGAATCTTAAAACTAGGCTAAACCATGTGGTTTAGGTGGTTTGGCCGATTTTACGGAGACTGTTGCCCACCTCTAGGTGCATTTCTCAAAATCAAATATACGCTAACTCTAACTGGTGTCAACCCTAAATTCCCATCATGCGAAACGAAATGAAAGATACTATAGAACCCGAATCAAACAAAAGATATGAATCTCTACCGTAAATGAAATCATACCTTCAATGAGTCCCTGTGTAGTATCAGTATCAGGTTGTGCTACCATATCTACACCCCCTCGACGCTGCGGTAGAACTACGACAACTGGTTATGGACAATCTTTCTTCGAGTGTCCAACCTGACCACAACTATAGCAAGTGATAGGTATATGCTGTCTCTATCGAGAACTATCTCAACTTCTACCTCTACCTCTGCCTCGACCTCTACCACCATGCTACGACTAACGTGGCTTTAGTGGTGCTGATAGAGCTGGCAAAATAGTAAGAGTTGGCAATGCAGGTCTGACTGGTGGTGGCAAAGGAGTTACCAATAGTAGTCTGCAATGGCGTATGAGATTATACAAATGGTACAACTACTGTAGATATCCCTGACCCCTGGGAACCTCTCTCTCATGTCCTCGGTACCTTTGCCCTCTGTCTTCTCCTCTTAAACTCCACAACCCAATCAGGTGTCAACATTGGTACTAATGGTGTACGATCGACAACTTTGCCCAATTAGTAGGTCTCGTGAGAAAGCACACGCTCGTAAATCTCGCTTAAAGTCTTGGCACCTGAACTGACCACATAAAACCCTTATTTGGCTTCGGTCCATCTCCGAATTGATATACATCCTCCATATCATTTCTTATGAAATCCCTAGCGAACTGCTTCAGATAGCCTTACATGTCTCTATAGCTCATCACTGACTCGTCAACTCCCTATCTCAAATTCGTGAATTTATTTCTTAACCTTTTCATCACTGCAGGTGGGAAATACTAGTGGTATAACTTCTTTTCGAAGGCATCCCAATACTCAAACTCCCCCTCATAAGCTATCATTGCATGCCACTAAACACCAGCATCTCTCTGCAAAGTGTACAATGAAATCTCTGCCTGAAGTCTGTCCTAATTCCTCAAGACTCTATATAGCTTCTCTCGATATAAGGCCCATTTTTCAATCTTCTCAAAGTCTCACTGGCCATTAAAGTACATTGGCTTTAGTCTGATGAAATCCTTCACCAATCGAGCCTCTACTATTGAGCTAGAAAATGAAGGTGTGAAATGGGATATAAACTATCTCAATAGATAAAGCTATCATTACCGGTATAGTCTGTATAACTAGAGTTTTTGTCGGTATTGTGGGAGTATTCGTAGTAGCAAAGGCTGGTGTCTGCGCCGGTGGAGCAAAATGTGATGTCATCATGGCAATGAACTCCGCTAACTATTGTACATGAGCAGCTACTCTATCCGATAGCCTCCGAAAATCATCAGCTGATGGAATAGAAGGCTAGGTTCTACTAGCACCCGTATCCTTATAGTCGTATGAATCAGCCATCGGTGTCTGCAAGTTGATAGCGAACACGAATTAGCTACTTCGTAGATAACACACACACACATATATATATATATATATATATATATATGGATATAGAAAATCACATGTACATATAAGATATTCCCAACTCACCTTAACTCACTTCCCAACTCATAGTTTCTAGGCAAGGATCATGCAACGACCCATGTTTTTTCATTAATTAATCGCTAATCACGAATTATAAGTGGTCCAAAATTGGACCAAGAGTTGCGGTTAGTCGATGTGCTCAAATATATAAAAAAATTATGTTTGATGTGCCTACTACGATATTATGTATATCATTATTTTACAAGTGGCGTAAGATTAAACTGGTTTATATTGTCGAATTCGCAAGTAGGAGTTTTCCTTAGAACGTGTGAAATGTACCACGATTCGTGTGACAGAAAAAAGAGTGGGCACAACATTATTGATGAGACCGATAAAAGATAGAAATGTAAGGAAAGTATCGGATTTGAGTTCAATATGAAGAATTAGTCGAGATTTCACGACGCATAATTTTTCTTGAAAAACATGTCAAGGCGGGCGAGAAATATAAGAGAGAGTCAGACAACAAGTAAGTGATTAAACTAAATAAGTCGAGGTTGAAGTAGTAAGGTTTGGTGATATAAAAAATGAAGTGATATTTTATGGTTGGGTGTAGTTTAAGATTTGGTGTGAACAAATATGTGAGTGACATATGACATAAAATTTAAGCAAGAAAAGTCAAAAAGTTACTCTCACACTCAACCTCTCAATTGTTGACACCTCACCCCCTTTTCCCAATCAACTTTCATAACAACTACTTTTTATCTCTTACTTCTTCTCTCTCCTTATTCAATCACTCTCTCTCACACACTCTCTCTCTCTCTATTTTTCTAACCATGATCTCTCTCTTTCCCACATTCATCGCCAAACCAAAGAAAAAAAAAGAAATCCCTAACTCTTCACTCCTTCTCACCTTGGTTTTCTTCATCATCCATCCATATCCATTGAAGTCGGCTCCCCCTCCATGTGGAGCTTATAGTCTCCCCCTTCACTTGTGGCCTCCCTCTCGCTCCATCCGCACCTTTCTCGGCCTCCCTTCACAGCCTCCTCACGAAGACCCACACATTGCCCAGGTAAGTGGGGTTTTTGAGCTTTTAGATGAATATGGTGGGGTGTGACTTGTGTAATATGGGGTAAGTTTAATGTATTGTGTGCATGCCTCGGGATGCGTATGTTACCATGATTGTAAGACTTATGGGACTTTCTCGAGATTCACGTTGGGTAAGTGATGATTCTAGACTGCCTCAAGATACTTGTTAAGGTGTTAGGCATAGATGGATGAATCGAGATGCGCTCTTAAATCGTACGCATCTCGAGACTACTTCGAGATGCATACTATTTTTTAAAATAAAAAATTAGATTATAAGTAAAAATAAATGTATATATTTATATGTATATATGTGTATAGTGTTGGGTTTTGGGGTTCATACGCAGCGGAGATTACAAAACAATTTTGACAAAAACCCCAACAGGATCCGAATCTAATTCCATTAAAAACGTTTAAACCATGAAAAACTTAATCATACCTCAGTCGCAATATACCTTTCTGAAGGTTGATCGATCTTTAAGGCGCTGCCAACGACGGACGCCCTCTACCAGTAGTCCACACACGAACGGCGGCCGAGATTCGAAGTGCTAGCTTCAAGAGAATACCAAACCTTTTGTTTCTCTCCAAAACGATCCAGAGCATACCAAAAACCCTAAGTCGTTTCTCAAACGAAAAAAGAGTTTTGGCCTTTTGATCTTTCGTATGTGTGTTCTAACTTAAAGCGTCTATTTATACAACCCTTGTATATAAACGGTTAAGTAAATTACACATATACCCTTACTTAAATAAGTATAAGTGTAATACACCACAATGACGTTTCTGTCATGAATTTTATCATATAAAATTCATTTTTCTGAACCATCTTAAAATCTCGCAAAACCATTCTTAGTGTGCGACCCAATAGGCTCATACAACGTTGGCAGTGTACCAAAATACATTTTGGTATACAAGTCATTAGCGGCCTCTAGCAAGACATTATGACTACCCAAGTTGTACGAATATCAAATCGATACAACCTAATTAATAGTGTATATAACATCATTTTGTCACACGATATCCTTTTGATCAAACATAAGGCATGGAATTGTCATCCAACATGTTCAATCATACTAGTCTCGATCTCTATGTAGACCGAAAACATCCAAGTGACATTGATCAATATCAATTCACTTAGACTAGGCCTTTTAAGAGTCTAACACATCGAGGGATCCACTAGATATCTCTCTTTATATGAGAGGGACAAATTCTATCTCGATTACACAACTTCATCACATTGCTCACACAGTAACCAATCACAACCTTTATAATCGTCCTAGGTTAAAGACAACGTTTGATTGTGTCAAATCACTTGTGTTCCTAATGTTGAAGTCTCTGGTAATCTCAAGTCGAGGACCTGGAATATATACCTATCATGATAAACAACTATGACTTAATCCATGTGATGTTCTCATAGCGGGTCGGTCCAAAGATTTTTGTTCCCTAACAAGTACTCGTGATCTTGATTCGTATCCCTATACGTATAATCATCATATGATCATCAATCAAGACTCACACTAGTCTTAATTCCTATATAGTTCCCAGTATAATGATCGACTAGGGACATTTAGGATATTTATGTAAATACCCATGGATCTTAATATAATGTAAACATGCAAATTAATTATAATAAACATCAAATGAAATCCTCTATTTAATTAACTAAAAGTATTCATAAAGACAGACCTAGGGCTCATGCTCCAACATCTCCCACTTGCACTAGGGCCAATCATATGTGCATCTAATGCCTAATGATCTAACATGACCATCATGTTTCGCTTGTGGAAGAGCTTTTGTCAATGGATCCACAACGTTGTCTTCAGTAGGTACTCTGCAAATCTTTACGTCTCCTCTCTCAATAATTTCTCCGATGAGATGAAAACGCCTGAGTATATGTTTGGATCTATTGTGTGATTTAGGTTCCTTGGCCTGTGCTATTGCCCCGTTATTGTCACAATACAAACAAACAGGGGTTAGCAATACTTGGAACCACACCTAGTTCGAAATGAACTTTTTGATCCAAATCGCCTCCTTTCTGCCGCATCGGACGCTGCAAATATACTCAACTTCATTGTAGAATCTACAACATCTCTTGCTTCGATATTTTCCACTTATCGCACCCCCATTCAAAGTAAACACATATCCAGATCGCAATCTAAAATCATCTATATATCGCTTTGAAAACTTGCATCTGTGTGTAACCATTTACAACTAGATCATTTTCAAAACCTCCATAGACCAAGAACACTTCCTTAGTCCTTCTTAAGTACTTAAGGATGCTCTTTCTTGCTATCCGGTGACTCTCACCGGATCTGACGATATCTCGCTTGTAGTGCTCAAAGCATATGATACATCGAAGTCGAGTGCATAACATGGCATACATGATAGATCCAATAGGCGATGCATATGGAATCTTATTCATACGGTCTCGCTCATCATTTGTCTTAGGACATTGAGTCTTCTTGAGACTTATGCCATGAGACATTGGCAACAATCCTCTTTTAGAGTCTTGCAAAGCCGAACCTATTCGGACCTTGTCTATGTAAGCACTCGACTTAGACCGATTAGCCTCTTAGATCTATCCCTATAGATCTTTATCCCTAGAATATAGTGCATCTCCTAAGTCTTTCATTGAGAAACACTTCCCTAACCAAGACTTGACATTCTGCAATGTTGGGATGTCATTTCCAATGAGTAATATATCATCAACATACAGTACCAGAAAAATAACTACACTCCCACTGACCTTCTTGTATACACAAGGCTCATCTTCGTTCTTAATAAAATCGAAATCCTTGAATTCTTCATCATAACGAAGATTCCAACTCCGAGAAGCTTGCTTTAATCCATAAATGGATCTTTGAAGCTTGCATACCTTCCTAGAATTCTCAGGATGTACAAAACCTTCAGGTTGTGTCATATACACGTCCTCAAGCAGTTTTCCATTAAGAAATGCTATTTTTACATCCATTTGCCATATCTCATAGTCATAATATGCTGCAATGACAATTAAAATTCTTATGGATTTAAGCATGACTACTAGCGAAAAAATTTCATCATAATCAACACCTTGAGTCTGCCTGAAACCTTTTGCTACAAGTCTTGCTTTAAAAGTATGCACTTTGCCATCCATGTCAGTTTTATTCTTGAAAACCCATTTACATCCAATGGTCTTACCACCTTCAGGTAAATCAACCAAGTTCCAAACTTGGTTATCATACACGGATTGCATCTCGAGTTCATGGCACTTAGCCATTTATCCGAGTCCGGTCCGAACATAGCCTCCCGATAAGTGGTGGGCTCATTTTGGTCTATAAGCAACACATCACGACTATCATTAATGAGAAATCCGAATCTCTCTGGCTCATATCTTACCCTACTAGATTTACGTGGGCCTTGTGTCACTCGCGGAGGTTCAATTGGTTCAGAACGTTGTTGAACTTCCAATAGCGATTCAGGGTTTATCTGTGATTCTTGAACTTCTTCAAGATTTATTTCTCTCCCACTAGTGTCTTTTAAAATAAACTATTTTTCCATAAAGGCACCATACCGAGCAACAAACACTTTGTTCTCATCGGGATTATAAAAGTAATATCCTTTTGTTTCCTTAGGATACCCCACAAATAAACGCTTGTCAGATTTAGGTGCTAGTTTTTCTGAGACTTGTCGCTTTACGTAAGCCTCACAACCTCAAATCTTAAGAAAAGACAAACTATGTCTCTTCCCGTACCATATCTCATATGGTGTTTTATCAACCGCTTTAGAAAGAACTCGATTTAGAGTGAAAGCTGCAGTTTGTAATGCATAACCCCAAAAGGATAATGGAAGATCTGCATGACTCATCGTAGATCGAACCATATCTAATAAGGTTCAATTTCTCCTTTCGTAAACTTCATTCCATTGTGGAGTTGTTTGGTGGAGTCAATTGGGAGACAATCCCACAATTTCTAAGATGATCATCAAATTCTTGGCTCAAATATTCACCACCTCGATCTGATCGAAGTGTTTTGATAGTTTTACCAAGTTGATTCTGCACTTCATTTTGAAACGTTCGAAACATCTCAAATGATTCAGCTTTATGTTTCATAAGATATACATAACCATATCTGCTAAAATCATCAGTAAATGTAATGAAGTATTGATAACCTTATCTAGCCATTGTGTTTATAGGACTGCATACATCAGTATGTATTAGACCCAATAAATCACTTGCCCTTTCACCGTATCCAAAGAAAGGGACTTTCATCATCTTGCCTAGTAAACAAGATACGCACGTTTCATATGTTTCTAAATCAAATGAATCAAGAAGCCCATCTTTATGGAGCTTCGTTATGCGTTTCTCGTTTATGTGCCCGAGACGACAATGCCAAAGATAGGTTTGATTACAAAAATGACAATTTTCTTCCTTTTCTTGTGGGTGTTTTGAAGCAGGAACCGTCTGGGGCTTGACTTGTTTCATAGGCTTTGCGCAGGTGCAACAACAGCCTTGGCAACTCTAGCCTTGCCTTTGCCTTTCTTCTTCATTCCCTTTCCCTTTTGGACCATCAACACATTACTAGAGGGTTTCTTGATATTTTGTTCAGCAGTTTTGAGCATCAAATGCAACTCTGAAATTGATTTCTCCATATTATTCATATTGTAGTTCATCACAAATTATGAGTAACTCTCTGGTAATGAATTCAAGATCAAATCCGTAGCCAACTCTTGGCTTATGGGGAATCCGAGTCTATCAAGCTGGTCAACATAGCCCTTCATCTTCGAACATGAGAACTAACCGACGCACCCTCGGTCATCTTGCAAGAATGTAGGTTTTTGACTGTCTCGAACCTTTCTTGCCTAGCTTGTTGTTGGAACATTTCCTTCAAATTATAGCCATGTCGTTGGCTTCCATTAGTTCCATGTCCTTCGAAGTTCAGGGAACCATAGTTGCCACATAATACATGCAACATCGGTAGAATCGTTGACATGTTAACTATGCGCATCCTTCACAACTTTCGTCGCATTGGGTGGTGGGTCCTCGGGGATTGGAGCATCCAGGACATACAACTTGCGTTCATGCTTAAGAACAATTCTCAAGTTTCGAACCGAGTCAAGAAAGTTAGTCCCGAGATAGCTTATCCTTCTCAAGGATGGATCGCGATGACGATTGGGGATTATTGTTACTTGAAGAGGCCATTGATCTACAATAAAGATTATGCAAAGTTTATTTTAGTATAGAGGAATAGACTCCCACTAAATTAACAACCCTCCTAAAACGTACTGTTTATTTAGGGGACTAAAATCCATATTTCACCTAATTCCGTGACAGCTATGGCATGAAACACAGAACTAGATTATTTAGGTAGGTAACAATTACCAATTACATCTTATGTAATTTTTAGATCTTTTTATGAGATATGGGACATCTTATGTCTTAGCATGTTTTTATCTCATCATTTGCCTAAAGCTCAAAACTATTTTGATGGCTTTATTAAGTCGGACCATTTTAAACATTAAGGTAACTCTTACCCAACTTGTCTCACCAAGATAACACAATACACCCAACTATGGCTGAAACTATATTAGTGTGATCGAGGCCTTGACAAGTGTTTAAAATGGATGACACGAGACTTAAAATTTAATAGAGGGATTTTATTCAGTTTTAGTGATTTTATGTATACAATGAAATATCATATATTTTATTGATTTGTTCAATCACTAAACAATTTGGAAATTTTTTTTTTTTTAGAAAACGAATCTCTATCCGAAAATTAAAATTCGATATAGAAACTCATAATTTTCGCTGATTTTATTATCATAAATTAACCCCTTAATTTATCCGAAATTAAGTCAATTAAAACATTTTAATTAACCCGGGCCCACATCTAACTAATCATCTTATCCTAATCCAATTAGGACTAATCTTATCCTAATCCAATTAGGACTAATCTTATCCTAATCCAATTAGGACTTATCTTATCCTAATCCAATTAAGACTAATCTTATCCTAATCCTATTAGGACTAATCTTATCCTAATCCAATTAGGACTCGAGATATTTGAATCCTAGCATATCACCAATAACAAGATTCTTGATATTTATCTCATATTCTAATTTGTTATCTATCTTTATCAAATAGAAACTTCATAACAAAATAGATATAACAATATAAATAATTAATTTCGAGTATCAGAGCTAATTCCATTAAAAACGTTTAAACCATGAAAAACTTAATCATACCTCAGTCGCAATATACCTTTCTGAAGGTTGATCGATCTCTAAGGCGCGCAACCAACACGAACGCCTCTACCGATAGTCCACACACGAACGGCGGCCGAGATTCGAAGTGCTAGCTTCAAGAGAATACCAAACCTTTTGTTTCTCTCCAAAACGATCCAGAGCATACCAAAAACCCTAAGTCGTTTCTCAAACGAAAAAAGAGTTTCGGCCTTTTGATCTTTCGTATGTGTGTTCTAACTTAAAGCGTCTATTTATACAACCCTTGTATATAGACGGTTAAGTAAATTACACATATACCCTTACTTAAAGAAGTATAAGTGTAATACACTACAAGGACGTTTCTGTCATGAATTTTATCATATAAAATTCATTTTTCTGAACCATCTTAAAATCTCGCAAAACCGTTCTTAGTGTGCGACCCAATAGGCTCATACAACGTTGGCAGTGTACCAAAACACATTTTGGTATACAAGTCATAAGCGGCCTCTAGCAAGACATTATGACTACCCAAGTTGTACGAATATCAAATCGATACAACCTAATTAATAGTGTATATAACATCCTTTTATCACACGATATCCTTTTGATCAAACATAAGACATGGAATTGTCATCCAACATGTTCAATCATACTAGTCTCGATCTCTAGGTAGACTGAAAACATCCAAGTGACATTGATCAATATCAATTCACTTAGACTAGGCCTTTTAAGAGTCTAACACATCGAGGGATCCACTAGATATCTCTCTTTATATGAGAGGGACAAATTCTATCTCGATTACACAACTTCATCACATTGCTCACACAGTAACCAATCACAACCTTTATAATCGTCCTCAGGTTAAAGACAACGTTTGATTGTGTCAAATCACTTGTGTTCCTAATGTTGAAGTCTCAGTAATCTCAAGTCGAGGACTGGAATATATACCTATCATGATAAACAACTATGACTTAATCCATGTGATGTTCTCATAGCGGGTCGGTCCAAGATTTCTTTGTTCCCTAACAAGTACTCGTGATCTTGATTCGTATCCCTATACGTATAATCATCATATGATCATCAATCAAGACTCATACTAGTCTTAATTCATTATAGTTCCCGGTATAATGATCGACTAGGGACATTTAGGATATTTATGTAAATACCCATGGATCTTATTATAATGTAAACATGCAAATTAATTATAATAAACAGCAAATGAAATCCTCTATTTTATTAACTAAAAGTATTCATAACGACAATTAATGGATTGACCTAGGGCACATGCTCCAACATATAGATACATATATGTGTATTATATATATGTTTATATAATGTATATGATATATACACATATAGGTATATGATGCAATGCACATTTATATATACAATGTGATCTTTTAGAAAAATAATAAATAAAAATTATATAATCAATCGGTCGGGAAGAATAAATTTCAAATACGAGAAAACTTGGTCAAATCGAAACTTAGCTAACGTGGTTCGACCCAAGATGCGATCAATGTGCTAACTACTCGAGAAAATTTCCTATTTTTGGAAATTGAGGTAAATAACAAGAAAATAGAACTTAATTAGTAATTATCGAAAATGAGATTTGTCGCGATAAGCGTGTAACATCAGACGCATATCGAGATCAACCTTGAAATTCGTGTGTTTCTTAAATAAAATATGAATAAATCTTAGAAATGATAATAATCAATGATAATTGAATGGTTTAGAATCTCGGATGCGACGGACGCGGAAAGATATTGAGGATCGACATTCGGGTAAGACATTGATGTGATTGGAAATAAATAAACAAGTAAGAAATTCAATATTAACTCATTTCCTTTCCTTGCATATTTTGATGAAAATCATACCTATTGTTGGACTATTTTTCCCTACCGAGTGCCCCAAGGTTTAAAGTGGTCGAATTGAGTCGTTGTTTACTCGTGGATTGAGCATCTGAGTCGCGCACGTGGCTCCTAGATGAGATTAAATCCTTTGAGTGAGCATCTGCCAGGTTTCCTGGCTCCTCCCAGAACTTCAAGGATTCCATTGTGGATGAACTTACGATTGCAACTGTGGTGTCGAATCTCGAAAATTTAAAACCGGTAATTACAATTAATCCGGGATTAAGGGAGCCTAATGACGGTTTTGGCCGCGAGTCGGAGTAAATTACTGCTGAATTTGAGATTTATAATTAATTTTATTATCCGTTTGTTTTTGCCTAGTGTTGTTGTGACGAACCTTTCTTCTAAATAAGGCACTACACGGCCTAATCCCGAAATCAAGCCTTAATCCTAGTCACGTAAGACTTAATTGCATATTAGTCAGCCTTTCGTCCTTATATTCTTCTATACACATGTCAAGATATTATTAGATTTCAGAGTTAATTAAAACTTTATTACCACACTCCGTTTGTTTTTGCCTAGTGTTGTTGTGACGAACCTTTCTTCTAAATAAGGCACTACACGGCCTAATCCCGAAATCAAGCCTTAATCCTAGTCACGTAAGACTTAATTGCATATTAGTCAGCCTTTCGTCCTTATATTCTTCGATACACATGTCAAGATATTATTAGATTTCAGAGTTAATTAAAACTTTATTACCACACAGTTTAAAGGTTATGAAGAAGCTCTTATTATTTAAAATCTTAAGTGTGGAAAACTAGGAAAAACTGCATCACATGCATGTACATATCATAAAGATAACACAATATGATATATGAGTATCAGAATAGGGGATTATACGCTTAACCCAATATACAACCCAAAATGTACAATAAAGATATAAACATTAATAATACAACAAAAGTTGAGTCATACAAAATGAGATAGGAGAGTCGCCGAAATGCTTAAGGAAAGTCGTCGATCTTCTCCTTTCCTAGTATGCTGCTGCTCGACAGACCTACATCCACTGTCACAAACTAGATGGTGAGTATATTGATATTTAAGTAATAAGTGGAGAATTCTATGTCACATTTCTAAAATGTAAGAAAGGTATTTAAAAGCATAAAGTAGAGAAAGAGTTGCTGAATCAATTAATATAATTAAATACCACAGTTAAAATGTATAGACTGACATAGGCTAAGTCAAGATGATCAACGTCCGGTCGGTGGTGAGACCTATCACCTAACCTTTTCCACTATTATATGGAGTCGTGCTCAACTTATGTGATAAATTCAATCATTCCTCATATATAGCAGAGATGCGCTCTACGCGTATAAATCATCTATTACAATCTTCCCAACCACTCCGAGTCTTATACCTCGTGTGCCGCACAAGTGTAACAGTAAGTGTCGAAACCCCGGTAGACCAATATCCCCGTGAACCGTGCATCTCTTATGCAACGGACACTAGGTAATCCCTACTTTAGTTTTCAAAGATCAATAGTTTCAAGTCTCTAGGATTTCAAAACTAGTTAAACTACAAAGCCTAAAGAAATAGAATACAAGTCTAATCCATCACAACTTATCCCAATAGCATGCTTTGATCAACTATATATCAAGAATATCATCAAGAGTAGAGATTTGAGTCAATGGAACATTTCACAAGGCATCATGTCAACAATATTCAATTATGAATAGAAACAAGAACAACATGATGTGAGATTACAAATAGCAATGTCTACAAATAGACTGTAATTCAATAAGAGTCAATAAAATGAAATAGAGCATTCTCACAGCTTTCCTTATATGTCACAAAGCTTAACCTAGCCATCCGGCCTCT
Source organism: Stephania yunnanensis (assembly GCA_039657365.1). Classification (NCBI taxonomy): domain Eukaryota; kingdom Viridiplantae; phylum Streptophyta; class Magnoliopsida; order Ranunculales; family Menispermaceae; genus Stephania; species Stephania yunnanensis. The sequence continues at coordinate 24,122,085 of CM077585.1, forward strand.
CGACACCCCAAAATGTGTTCCTAAACTCCCAAGATCTCCCTTTTGTTTCCTGGAGTTGTTTGATAGGTATTATAGTGGGTTAGAGTTGCTAGGGTTAGGTTAAGACTAGGTTAATTAGGTTTATTAAGTTTTCAAAAATTGCAGTAATTGTTGTCCTGAGCCTCTGTAGCACACTAATGAGAGTAGTAGCGTGTTATCGACCTTTTTAGCGTGCTACCCTTAGCACGCTACTTATAATATGTAGCGTGTTATGTGTTGTAGAACCCAGGATTCTGAACTTAGAATTTCGAGTTTTCTAAACACATAGGCTATGTTAATGCCTATGGAACCTCATACACTCATTTAGAGCTCCATGACATCAACCACAACATTAAAACAACAATAAACAACACTAATTTCATGAATTCATTGTATCTAAGTTTGTGGTTTGATGGAATTACCTAGCTTGATGAACTTGATCTTCTTTTTCACCAAGACTTCAATGAATTGCTAGCTCCTCTCTTCCACAAGATCACTCTAATAGCCTCTCTTTCTTTGCTCTTCTTGCCTAAAACGATTTGATGACGATAAGTGATCAAATGTTGACTTATGAGTTTTGTATCGATAAGTGGATATGGTTGAACCATGGCCCTTGATATTTTATGCATACGTATCTTGAGGCTAAACTAGTAGACCACATTCACTCAGTTATTCCATAAGTCATGCTTAAGTGACACCAATAGTTGACTCATTTAGCCTCTAGATTGGTCAATACGTCTCTCGATGCACATCTTGTGACTATTGATTTATTTTACCAACTTAGGCACATTAATGTTATATTAAATATGACCACATTAAAGCTACTTATAAAACCATAGTTAACTCACATTAAACTTACCCCGTAAGCCGCTACCTAGGTCCCACATCGACACGTAACTCGAGGTACTTCTTTGCTCATCTCAATACCTATATACCCGTAGAAATTGACTTAATATTCTACACACATACAATACACTAGGCATACATCACAATAAATATAAAATATACATAGCCATTGCCTCGATCAATGGACATATCACAGTTTGGGTCCCACGGTACGGGTCGATGATCATGTTTAAGGAGTTAAACACGATTAGAAATTTTGGGAGTTTAAAATTCTTCCCAACTAATGAGAATTCCATCCTCGAAATTAAATTCTAACTAGAACTTATACCTAACTCGAATAGGTACGGAAACCTATCTTGCATATAGTGCTCCCATTCGCAAGTGAGTTTTATATCATCGTGAAACTGCCAATTGATGAGTACTTTTGGGATAGACTTGCCTCTCAAGTTCTTTATCAATCGATCTAAATTCGGCACAGGGTGCTCCTCATATGAAATTATATTCACTCAGGTCTATTTGACTCAAATCCACAGTTAGATGATCAATTGTTCTCGACTCGGCAAATTGAAGCATGGAGATATGAAAAACTGGATGAACTCTTGAAATTTGTAGAGGTAGCTCAAGCTCATACACAACCTTACCAACCTGTTTCTTAATACTGAAAGTTCCGATGAATCTCGATACAAGTTTACCTTTCACTACAAACCTCTGAAGACCTTTCCGAGGGGAAACCTTTAAATATAAAAAGGTTCCCTCGGTGTACGTGAGATCATCGCGATATCTATCTGCATGTTTCCGCTGTCTATCCTGGGCTCCCTTGAGTCTCTGATGAATCAGTCATTCCTTCTCGGTGTGGTCGACAATAATCATAGGCCCCACGATTTCCCGGTCCTTTGGCTCAGCCCAACATGATAGTGAGCGACATGGTCTACCGTATAAGGCCTCAAAAGGCACCATCTCAATACTGGCACGATAACTGTTGTTGTATGCAAACTCACATAATGGTAGGTACTTCTCCCATGATCCGCCAAACTCCAAAATACATGCCCACAACATATCCTCGAGAACCTAAATCAATCTCTTAGTCTACTTGTCAGTCTGAGAATGAAAAGTTGTACCAAAATGTAGGCACGTACCATATTGCTCTTGCATACTCCACCACATCCTGGTCGTATACATAGCATCTCTGTCCGACGTAATAGTCACTTGTACCCCATGTATCCTAATAATCTCTCGCTCAAACAGTATACTCAATTGATCAAACGTGTAATGTGCGGTCATTGGTAGAAAATGAGCAAACTTCGTAAGTCTCTCAATAATAACCCAGATGAAATCATGTTTTTAGGCGGTTCTCGGAAATCCTCTCACAAAATCCATAGAAATGTCCTTTCACTTCCATCGTTGAATGGGAAGAGGCTGTAGCAATCCTCTAGTTATATGATGTTCAGCCTTCACTTGCTGACAAATCCTACAGTTCTTGATAAACTTAGACACATTTGCTTCATCCTAGGCCACCAAAAATGCCTCTTTATGTCATGCTACATTTTGGTCCTGCCTATATGAACGATGAATCGAGAACGGTGTGATTCTTGAAGAATCTCATCTCTCAGCTCTGGTAATGATGGTATCCACAGTCTGCCCTCTGAATCATAGATACTGGTCAGACATCTCCGTCCAATCAACATAATCAATATTGTGCACCAACTCACTAAATCTTAAGTATAACATGTCGGTCCTCTGACCCCCTGACAATCTTTATGTAGACACAGTTTGTACTTTCATCTGAGTGCAAATCCCAATCCGAGTTCATATAGGAATCTCCGCATCTCTAACATATATCCTACAAAGCGCATCTGCAACTACGTCATTTTTCCCGAATGATACTTCAAGGAAAAGTCATAATCCTTCCGAAATTGTAACCACCTGCATTGTCTCATATTCAGATCTTTTGCGTGAAGAGATATTTCAGACTCTTATGATCAGTAAAGAGTGTAAGTTTCTTTCCATAAAGATAATGTCTTCATATCTTCAATGCAAATATTGCTGCTGCCAGCTCCAAATCGTACATCAGATAATTCTTCTCATATACCTTCAATTGTCTGGCTGCATAAGCTATTGTACAAATACCCTGCATCAACACGCATCTCAAACCATTATGAGAAGCATCAGTGTATGTTGAAAATCCATGTCTAACCTCTGGTAACACTAACACTTGCGTAGTAGTCAATAATCTCTTCAACTGAGCGAATGCCTCCTCACATTCCTCAGACCACTCAAATTTAACATTTTTCGGGGTTAATCTAGTAATCAATGAAGCAATTTTCAAGAAATCCTTTACAAATTGGTGATAATATCCTGTTAAACCCAAAAAACTCCTAATCTCGGTCACTGTAGTCGGTGCTTGCCAATCCAAAATTCTTGAGTCTTGGTTGGATCTACTATTGTCACTACTGCTCTGACAACATGCCCCAGAAATTAGACCTTTGAAAGCCAAAATCCATATTTGCTTAACTTAACATAAAGTCAATGCTCCCTTAAGGTCTGAAAAGTCTTCGTGAGATGTTGTTCATGATCCTTTCTAGTCTTTAAGTATATCAATATATTATTGATGAAGACTATCACGAATTGGTTAAGAAATGGTTAAAAACTCGATGCATCAAATCCATAAACACTACGGGAGCATTGGTCTGCCCAAATGGCACAACCGTGAACTGCGAATGCCATATCTAGTGCTAAAAGCTGTCATGAACCTATCCTCATCCCTGATCCTAAGCAGATGATACCCTGATCGCAGGTCTATGTCGGAGAAAATTTATGCTCCTCTCAGCTAATCAAATAAATCATCAATTATCGGTAGTGGATATTTGTCCCAGATTGTAACTTTGTTCAACTATTTGTAGTTGATACAAAGTCTCAAAGTATCATCCTTCTTCTTAAAAAAAGGATGGGTGCTCCTCACGATGACATAGAAGGTGTGATGAATCCCTTCTATCCTAAATCCTGAAGCTGAGTCTTCAACTCCTCTAATTCTCGTGGTGCCATATGGTACGGTGGTATGGAAATTGGTATGGTGCCCAAGAACAACTCAATAATAAAGTCAACCTCTCGAGGCGGTTGCAAACTGGGTCTAAAAATCAATGCCTAGGTCCTCGACTTTCTGGTACAACGTATAGTGAAATCAATGCCTCCATCTCCTCACTAGTCGTAGGTCAACCTCTTGTACCTATTGTCCTCGACGAACTGCCTCTATAGGTGAATCTTGAATTCTCTGCGATCTCTAATATCACTGTCTTACTGAAATAATCGATATGAGTGTGGTATGCTTCTAACAAGTCCATCCCTAAAATCACGTTCAACTCTAAAAACTTGAGGACTCTAAAATCCGCAAGTAACTTTACCCCATCTGTTTCGACCAGGCATCCCTAAATAAAACGATTAGGGTAAACCCAATCCCAGTTGCAATACTCAAAGTCAAATGTATGCTAAGCCTAACAGGTGTCAACCCTACAATATCTACCATGCGACCAACAATAAAAGATATGGTAGATCCAAAATCAAATAATACGTATAAATCTTTACCGCAAATGGAGATTGTACCCTCAATGAGACCTCATATGGCATTGGTGTCAGGCTGGGCTACCTCATAAACTTCTTCTCGGGTTTGCTATGCGTAGAAATTTGTTGAATGTCGGCACTCCCTCACAATGTGTATGAGTTTTCCATATATATATCATGAAATATGTCTACACTGACTCTGAGTCTGAAACTGACCCTATGCTTGGTACTGACCATGTCTCTGCGGCTATCCTTGTTTCTATCTAGTATCTCGGCCTTGGCCTTTACCACCCTGTGGCTGCTGTCGTGGAGCCTGTGGGGCGAGAAGTGTAGGAATGGCTGGAGCTGGTAACGTTGGCCTGACGGGAGGTGGCAAGGCGAGCCTAATGAGAGGTGGTAAGGGAAGCCTGCCTACTATGCTTCGTACTAGACCAATATATGATATATGAGGCACAACCATCGGGTGATGAGTGGTTTTCCCTGGCCCCTGAAAACTTCAATTCCATCTATTTGCTCCCTTACCCCTCTATCTCCTCTTCTCATACTCTTTGGCCTGCTCTGCTAATAAGACTGGGTTCGGTGCTCTCCCATCAACGACTTTGCCCAAATAATATGTCTCATGTGATAAAGCTCGCTCATAGATCTCGGTGAGTGTCTTAGCGCTTGTACTAAATACATGATAACCAATATCTGGCCTAAGTCCATCACCGAAGTGGTACACATCCTCAGAGTCATCTCTCACCAAGTCTCCTGCAAACTATATCAGATAATCATATCTATTCATGTACTGCATCACATGCTCCTCTACTCCCTATCTCAAGTCCATTAATTCCCTTCTGAACATCTTCATTATTGAAAGTGAAAAATACTGTTGATAAACCTCTGCTTAAAAGAATCCCATGTTTCAAACTCTCCATTAGTAGCTACTATCATACGTTGCCAAACATCAGCGTCTCTCTCGAGAGTATACGATGAGATATTTGCCCGAAGCCTATCCTCGATCTTCAGATCCCTATGAAGCTTCTCCTGAGAAAGAATCTATATCTCAATCTTTTAAAAATCCCTTACTCAGTCGAAATAGCTAGCTTGAGTCTGATGAAGTCCTTCACAAGCTGAACTTCAACTGATGTGCTAGAAGATGTGGGCGTGGGAGACGGTACTACCTCAGCTATCTCTACTACTGGTACAGTCATGCCTAAAGTAGTATGTACTATCGACGCTACTAAATCTGTAGTAGGAAGTGTTGACGCCTGTAGAGTCAGTGAGTCTCATGTGAGCTAACTATGGTTTTATAAGTAGCATTAATGTGGTCATGTTTAATATAGCATTAATGTGCCTAAGTTAGTAAAATGAATCAATAGTCAAATGATGTGCATCGAGAGACGTATTAACCAATCTAGAGACTAAATGAGTCAACTATTGGTGTCATTAAGCATGACTATGGAACAAGTGAGTGGAGGTGGTCCACTAGTTGAGCCTCAAGATGGGTATGCATAAATGATCAAGGGCCATGGTTCAACCATATTGAATTATCTATATAAACCTCATAAGTCAACATTTGATCACTTATCTTCATCAAATAGTTTTAGGCAATAAGAGCAAAGAAAGAGAGTCTGTTGGAGTGATCTTATAGAAGAGAGGAGCTAGCAATTCATTGAAGATTTGGTGAAGAAGAATATCAAGTTCATCAAGCTAGGTAATTCCATCAAACCATAAACTTATATACAATGAATTCATGAAATTAGTGTTGTTTGTTGTTGTTTTGAAGTTGTAGTTGATGTAATGGAACTCTAAATGAGTGTCTGAGGGTTCCATAGGCATTATCATAGCCTACGTGTTGAGAAAACTTAGAATTCTGAGTTCATAATTCTAGGTTCTGCAACACATAACGCGTTATGTATTTCAGGTAGTGCACTAAGGTTAACGTGCTAGATAATGAGGGAAGTACGCTAAAGAGGTCGATAGTGCGCTATTACTCTCATTAGCGCCCTGCAGAGGCTCAAGACAACAATTTCTGCAATTTCTAAAAACTTAATAAACCTGATTAACCTAGCCTTAACCTAATCCTAACAACTCCAACCCACTCTAAAACCTATCAAATAACTTCAGGGAACTAACAGGAGATCTCGGGAGTTCGGGAACGCATTTTAAGGAGTTAAACATGATTAAAGATTCTAAGTCGTTACAGTTGTGTATTGTTTTACAAAATTTGAGTTGATTGAGCAAAATTCAGTATTTTGTGAGGTTTTATCTCAAAATACATGTCAAGATCGATGTTTCTCGAGATTTTATCTCAAAATACGTGTCGAAATGGGTGCCGAGAGAGTTACAATGTAGTATTGAACTATGGTTTCAACTTTCGTGATGACTAATTGAGTTTAATATTAAAAATTCAATTTTTGGATTTTAAATTGACTTAATGAGTTAACGTGGCCCCACGTCTCGATTTACGTGCCAAGAGGGGTTGTCCGAGAGTTTTGGAATGATTGGGCAAATTTGCCAATTTTTGGCAAAATTATGGTATTTCTCAAGTATTACTTGGATATAAATTGAAAATATAAACATGAGATTTAAATAAAATAATTAAGAAATCAATGGGCTTCTAGTGCTACGCGGGGTCGAGGGTGACACGCGTGGGATGTATAATAGTGTGTATGTCCGACAGTCATTGTTGGTGCGTGCAACAAATGTTTTGGCGTAAAAATACATAGGAAAATATAAATTTGTATATATATAAGTTATATATAAATATATAACTGGATCCAATAGTTTTGGATTAAATAAAAATGTACATTGGTTGCGTCTTGGGATGCGCATTACGCGAGTGTCGAGAATGTGAAATGGGTGGTACAGTGATGGTGGTGATGAGTAATTATGATGCCTCAAGATGCGTGCCACCCAATTTGCAAGGAAAACAATTTGATTTAATTTTTGGTTTGCCTCGAGTTTCGTTCCGCATGAATTTTGAGAAATTTTTATTAATAATCAAACTTAAGGTGTTTAAGTTTGATGGGTTGGTTGCTGGCAATTGGATCGGCCTTGATATACGTATTTACGTATCTTGAGAAAACCAAAATTTAAAAATAAAGCATTGGATCGGCCTCGAGATTCATACAGTACGAATCTAAAGGAGATCCTATATATATTATCATCTTCTTCTCTGCCTCCTTCGTTCGACATCGAGAGAGAGAGAGTGAGAGGAACAAAAAATGGAGAGAAAGAGGGAGAAGAATGAGAAGACCGATAGGAGGCCGAGAAAGGGAGACCGAGTGTGGGAGATGAAAAGCAAGGTGAGGTTGTTGGTAGTTGTTGGTTTGATGTTGTTGTTGGTGGTGGTGTTGAACTTTGGAGTTCAAATTTTGTATTGCGAAGTAACTAAACCTTTAGCCCCAAATAGGAGAGAACGGTTTAGTTTCTCACTTAATATATGATCAAACCGCCACACATACATTAATCTCACTGCTGTTATTGTGTAAATGTAATTACTATATTTTTTTAACATAAATGTATTTATCATGTTACGTTGCATATAGGGTATTGTCACTATTGTGTTATCATGTTTCGCTATTTGTTTCCAAAATAATAAATGAAAATATGTTATTTTTTAGTCAAGAATTGGCTATTTACATGGGAAAAAAGGGCGAAATTGGAACACAAAATTAAAATAATATTTTAAAAATTAAACGTTATTGGGGATAGCGTTTATGATTGTAGTTTATCATCTAGCTTATTTTGAAAATAACCTGTTAATCAAACACAATTTATTTATTTAAGTAGATTATAAGCTAGTTGATAAGCTAGTTGATAAACTAGTTTGTGCAAGCCAAACAGAGCTGTAGGCGATGTTGAGTTCCTAGGCCTAAGTTCAATGAGAGTTGCCCCTGTTATTTTTGGCATGTAACTTAATTCATGGTGCTTTCAAGAAGAAAAAAAGGTCATTGTGAATATTAGAATTATTGACTTCGAAGATAGCTTTTATTTATTTATGAGGGCTGCTAAGGGCACCCCAACTTTTCATGAAGGCACCCAGTTAATGTGGGCACAAACCAATTTACCTGGGGCACCCAAAAACTAGACCCGAAATACCCAAAATACCCTTCGTGCAAACCTCTCGCACCCCACCACCCCCACCACCACCTTCACCGAACTCCTTGTGGAAGAATCAATTTGTTTTAAACCGACCAGTGAGAGGAATCCCCGAAATCGTGTTTTTCGTCCCTCGCAGTGTGTTTCTCCTTCGTTGTACGAGTTTTTTGCATTTTTTGGGTCGGGGTGTGAGCCGATTTCGTCTCCAAATTAGGGCTCGGTTGAAGATCGTCGAAATTTACAGATTTTGCGTGAAATCGATCGTTTGAAGGTACGTTTATAGTGTAATTAAGTTACGTTTGGTAGAGTAGTTGTAATGTGTGTGTGGCGGTTTGTAGAACGGTAAAAAAATTAGGAAATGGCAGTTCTCGGCCACACAGGCCAGAGACTGTGTTAACTATCTCGGCCAAGCATGGCCGAGACAAAAGCTAAATTTTTGGGAACTCGCAGTCTCGGCCACGAAGGCCGGAAGAGTTCACAGTTTCTCGGTTACGCATGGCCAAGAATACTTCAGTTATCTCGACCGAGACATGATGAGAGCTACAATTAGTGATAGGTAATGTGGCGTCGGTGGTGTACAACCGAGAATTTTTTCCTACTCTCGGTTGTACACTGGCGAGAGGGTTAGAGTAGGCTTAGTCGTGATAGGACGAGAGTAAGGCGAATTGAAATGGTCAATCCATCTCAGTGGTGTACAACCGAGAACTTTCTATTGGACTCGGTTGTACACTGTCGATATATTGGACTCCTTGTCGGTCATGGGTGACCGAAAATATGGGTTGTTTCACGAACCTGCTTGACCGAGACATCAGAAATGGATGAATTTGAACTTTTTTTTTTTGTAATTTTTTTTTGGGTTTTGTTCCATGTGCTTATATGTTGTACTGTTTTCAGGTATGGCTCGTCTCAAGGTACCAGTGACTAAGGAGGAGGCTGGTGTTGAGGTGTCGAGGCCTAATCGGGGGCGAGGTGGCCGGAGACCCCCGACAGCATCGTACCGGAAAGAGAAAGAAAAGGAGAATGATGATGTTAAGGGAAAGGCGAAGGTAGATGGTAATCGTGGAATGTTACAATTGCACGATGAGGGTTCGAACATCGATGCTGGGCGACCTGAGGATCTTGTTGTTGCCCGAGGGGAAGAGGAGGGGCATGCATCGGAGTCAAGTAGCAGTGACTCATCAGCGGCGGGGAACACGATAGAAATCGATCGTAATGTGGGCAGGAGTAGTAGTGGTGGAGCTGGCTATAATGAAGGAGAGCCAGAAGTGCCTGTTGAAGTGCGTGCTCCATTCCCCAGAGGTCCTATAAACGGGGCGTTGTTGAGGAGCTTTAAGGATCATGTCGCGTTATCGATTTGGAGCAATTAGGTAATTTCAATTTCATTGAACGGAGTAACTTAATACTCATGGTTTTCACAAAATGACGAGATGTATTTATTCGTTGCAGGAGCGTCCCGTTCTCAAGTGTATCAATCACGGAGCTCAGATACAAGAATGTGATTTACAGTCGTGCCACCCGGACACGGCGGGACTTCAGAGGATTATTCAGCGTTCCGGGTTGAATACGCTGATAGACTGTTCATACCGCAAGGCCAACAAGGAGGTGATCTCTGTATTTGTGGAGCGGTGGCAGCCGGAGACGAACACATTTCACTTACCTTTTGGTGAAATGTCTATCTCGTTAGAGGATGTGAGCTTCCTTCTGAAAATTCCTGTGACGGGCAAAGTCGTGGCAGTGGAGAACTTTGCGAGGTACACGGAGGAATCTCGCTCGGACGCTATTAAGATGGTCTCGAACCTACTTGGGGTTAGCGTCGATGAGGCTGAGGAGGAGGTGAATATCAGCAAGGGACTCACAGTGCGCAAATGTTGGTTAAAGAGTCGATGGTGCCCCAAAACTGGTTCGAGGCCCAGAACTTATCCTCCCGTGGAATGCACCGCCCGAGCGTACCTGTTGTACCTTTTGCCGATAAGAGTGGGTCTCGGGTGTCAATCGCGCTGCTGAAGCTTCTTGAAGACTTGGACGACGTGGGAAAGTACGCATGGGATGCGGCTACGTTGGCCTACTTGTATCGACACTTGGGGTCCGCTACGAGAGTGCAAGTGTCTCAGATTGCTAGCTACCTCACATTGCTTGAGGTTTGTCATAAAATAAACTTAATTTCTTTTTTGTATAATAATTACGCCAACTTGCATTTGTGGACTAACTAACATTGTATGTATTTGCAGGGATGGGTGTACGACCATTTCAAACTTGGTCTCGCCACACCCAATACGAAGTACATGGACTACGTGCACCCTCGTGTCTGCAAATGGATTCAAAAGCATGAGACGGTGGCGAATGTTGACAAGCTCGGGTCCATGAGGGGAACCTTGGATAGGTTGCGCCCAATTGAGGTGAAATGGTTATCCATATCCTCTGATGATTGATGTTTTAGAAATTTTTTTTGCTAACAATGGTTGTTGCACTTTCATTAGGTCACTTGGGACCCATATGTGAATTTCAGGGAAAACGGAGTTGTGCACGCGATGACCTTTTATAGTGGGACGATCAAGTACATGGATGTGGTGGAGCCCTACCACCCGGAGAGGATTCCGAGACAGTTTGGCCATGTGCAATCTATACCAGATCCTTCGTACCGTCCATTGGAAGCACACCGATGGCCATCTGCGAACAAGTATTCGGTCAAGTATGGGTTCCAGCAAGACAATTAGGAGCGATGGAGGAACCATTTTTTGGCTCCTGAAGTTCGTGGCGACAAGGCAGAATTTGAGTTTTTGGCTACACCAGATTACCTGCCTTGGTTCCTCAAAGTGTCTCATCCCGTTATCACCAATCCGAGCCTTGAGGACCATGACATGGTCGCCACAATCATCGCGGATAATGAGCTACTTGAGGTATTTCAGTGGTTATATGTATTATGCATGTCTTATTCATCCCGATATGTGAATTCATTAACACTAACCCGATTATTTCATCAGCGTAATAGGCGTGCGTTGGACGCGGCATAGTGATAGATGGACCTCCTGCCAGAGTTTTGTACGATTGAGTCTGCGAGGACAATGGCGAGTGACATCGTCAATTTTCTTTCGGGGAGGAGTATAGGTCCCACCACCACGAGTATGATTCCGGCGACCGCAATCGGCACAACCGCCACATCCAGCCCTACCGAAGCAGGCCCGCGACGGTCCTTGCATGGTAGCACTTCCACACACTCCACCCCGGCCACAGCTCAGTGGAATTGTCGGTACTTATAATTGTATTTTGGTCTATTTTGTTATAGGATACTTATTTTTTTTTACTCTGAGGGTGTCTCGGTCAAGCAGGGTCGACACTCATGTGGAATTGTCGGTACTGAACAACCGCCACATATGCTGGATTCACGGTGTTACCTGGCCGAGAATCTCGGTGGATCCTTTATTTAAATATGTGTCGGTCACTGACAACCGAAACCTCTCGTATGATGTCGGCGACTTGTCGCCGACATCATACGAGGGAGTTCGGCCACCGCTCGACGAGCTAGGCCTGCGCATTTGATGAGCATGGAGACCAAATGCTCTCGGTGAGATAGTAACAAGATGGGTGTACAACTCGCGGTTACTTATGGCCGAGAAGCCTTGAGTATGGTCACGCATAGGTCGACGAGAAGATTCAATTTCGGCAATTTCGGCATTGTGCGACCGAGACTTCACGTTAGTTCTCGGTGGTGTATGGCCGAGACTATACCATTTGTCTCGGTCATTCGGGGCCGACACGTCACGTTCTAGCGAAACTTAACTCATTATATATCGTCCGTAACATTTCCAACTAACTTTACAAGAATGAAAATCCAGCACGACAATATGAATCGATACATAAGTAATTATATATCAATATAACATTCAAAGTCACTATACAAGAATCAAAATGTACAACAATACAACAATTTGCAACGATACTTAACTCATTATATATCCATACAACATTCGAAGTAACTTTCAAAATTGCTAAATGTACAGCCATCAAGATTTCTAGGTACAATTTTTACACTACGGTGTACCTAAATCTACAACGGATATGGTGGGTTCATCAACAGTTGCAATGGGCCCGATGTCTCGAAATACGAATCCATCTCGCCAACCTTTGGCGCAGTCCTCAACATACTGGTCCCACGAAGGATATAAGGATGGCAACGGTGCATTCACACGCGACTTCACCTGTAAAAGTGAACAGTATAACACCTGGTAGATATTGTCACAACCCCGCTCAGGGGGAAAACATAACAATTCAAGAAAATTCATAGAACTTACCCTAACCCAATGGATATTCCCGTCATTTATTATGGCAATGACAAGTCTGTTGTGCAACGACGACGGTGGAGCACTACGTAGAGGTAGAAATGTGGAGGCACTCCCATGCAAGAGGTTGACAAGAATGACATTGAATGCAGTGGATGCTAACAACCCCATGTCTGGAAGTGTCAACCATTCTTTGAAAGATGCACCAACTTGATTCTCTGGGCAATGCACCGCAATCTTGACACTCTCGTAACTCGAGCCAAGCACTTCCGCCAAATGTTTTCATACCCGATAATCTCATCATACATCCGTCTACGAACAATCCTCCACCCGTCTACATCGGCAAGTCCAAGCCCAGAGGCAACACACCGATATCCACAATTTCCATCAGCAACCACATCGATAATGCCCTCAACATGTGGCAACCATTCCGGTTCTAAGCAATGACCGTAAGCCATGTTAGTTGCACTTTGCGTGCGTCGACTGGCACAACGCATTTTAGGAACAACTTTACTTTTCTTCTGCCTAGAAGTGGAGGCCTTATTTGTGGATAGCACGTACTCAAATCCGCTCGACAACCGTTTCATCGAAGAATCGTCATCATCGTGTTTTCTCTTCGATACTGCCTTGCCTCCGATTGAAGACCCCGGTGTCCTTCCCTTTGTCTTAATTTTTGCCGGCGGCACAACACCCGGTGTAGACGAAGGTCGACTAATCTTCATGAGCTGCTGAATAATCCTGAGTCGATCGTCCTCATCAGTGCAAACATGAAACTTTTCCAACACCCGTTCAATCTCATCGTGCACGTTGTACCCAGACGGATCCACTGGATTCTCAGGTATCATACTCAACTTTTGCCAGTAAACATGAATGTCCTCGAGAGGGATGGCCGACCGAGCAAATATATGATGGTTTAGCTCATGTGCACAAGGAAGGCCATGTGTGATGCGTATCTCGCAACCACAAGGAGTGGAGTCGTGACCAACATCCTCTCCACGTGTCAATTCATCTCTAATTAGCCTAAGCACCCGTTGAGAGACATAACCACGCAATCATCGATACAACTCATCGATGTACTCATGTTGGACCACATTCAAACTTAGCTCAAACGATGCCTTGATATTGTTGTGTTGGATTCTAAGGAGGCCATCAACCACATTCCACAAAGTCTCAAAATTGGCATGACTATTCCCAAGGTGTAGCTTCAGAATGGAATGCGCAGACTCCACCCTCTGCGTTGTCGTTTCCCCAGAGTGCATAATTCTATTTGTCCAAGCGGAGACAAATTTCTCCTTGTAGTTCTTTAACCATGTGTTGTCCAAGTACTCAGTAAGACCCTTGACATTCCCAAACTCACAACGCAGGTCATTCATCCTAACTTCGAATAAGGCCTCCGAGTTGGCATACATTACGCTCGTCCACCTATCCATAAAACGCACAAAACCATCGTTCTCCCCAAACATCTTCTTAGTCTTGGCCAATACTACTTTGTTGATGTGCTAAGAACAAAGGAGGTGAGACAATGACGGAAAAACTTCTTCTATGGCACTAATAAGGGCTAAGTCCCTATCGGTAACAAACACGTCAGGTTTAGGCCACCCATCCAATATGGATCTCAAGTTCTCAAGTGCCCCAACATAATTCCCATGACTCTCTGATGATATGAATGCAAACCTAACAAAGAACTTCAAGTGCGTAGAAGTGATGCCAACAATCTCCAACAAAGGCATTCGGTGCCTATTTGTCTTGCACGTGCAATCCATCAAAATTACCGATGAGAAACACCTTAGCAACTTTATTGAGTCGGGATGTGACCAAAATAAGTCGGTGAAAACATTCGTAACGGGATGCTTCCTATGCCAGGACATCCACTTATTCTTCTCCAATACGTGCAACATTTGTCGCATTTGAGTCCTTCCACCCGCATCCTCACTTCAGACTTTTTGTCTTGCATTATATATTGTCCTCATTGTCGATACGTTTCTAACATCTCTTTGCTTCAACGTATTTAGGATGTCTTTTGGCTTCACATTCCCCTTTGTCATTTGCACCACAACTTCCTGCTCCCCCTTATCCAATCTTCCGGCAAATGAATGGCCGTCCAAGTTTTTTGCGGGGTCGTGATTGTTCCTCCCACATATAACAGTGACATACCACAAGGAGTCAGCATTTTCCTTTACGTTGATAAGGAAAGGGCATCCACATTTCTTCGTACCAGTTAGAGTCCTCGCATTTTCCTCTTCTTCGTCATTTCTTGATTTCAAAGAAATCTTGAACGATTTACCCTTCCATACTCTCTGAGACATTCCCCTATATGTTCCAGACCTCTCACACGTAAGTTTCACCCTCCCCCTGCGCTTAATGCCCCCGGCATCAGAGTGCTTTGTCACTAGCACAAACATGTTCTCACGGCCTATCATTTGAAGCCATGAAATAGCCACTTCTCTAGAGGGGAATGGCCTACTTTGTGTAAACGTGTCATTGTAGTCTGGAAATAGGGTAGAAATCGGCATTACCTGCAATACAAACAGTGTAACATTATAATCAACCAAAATGTACAGCACAATCACAAAAAACCCCAAAAAATAGGTTCTCGATTGTACGAGTCCGAAACTTTCTTCCGCGTCTCGCTCACGTACGACCGAGAGTTACGAAGTACTCTCGGTCGTACCATACCGTGACCTACGTACACCTCTCGGTCCTCTATGACCGAGACATTTCAATATGTCTCGGTCCTGCGAGGCCGAAACAATCGCGCACATCGACAGAAACTTAGGATAACCTCATAAAAAACACAATAAATTCGCAAAATTACCTCAAGTTCAACCTCCTCTTGCACCGTAGCAGTACAATCCTCCATTATATAGCGGAAACAAGTTCAGATTTGAGGAAATTACCAAACTCTACGTTGACAAACAAATAATCATTTTCACAATTTTACCCAACTAAACAGTTCTAAGAAACCATCATATGGTTGTCAAACATTGTTACCTCGCTGTCGGATGATGTCAATCCGCAAGAATCGATAAACGCTCGCCAAACGCAATGTGGCTTTGTGGTTCAAGCTTAATGGTGGGGTGCCATTTTTCTTTGTCAAAATGATTTGTGGGGTTTGAATCATTATATATACAGGGGCAAAATGGTCTTTTCCAATTTTGCTGAAATTTTTACAAATAATTTGGGTGCCTTCATGAAAAGGTGGGGTGCCCTTGTAAATAGCGATGTATACTGTTCGTGCATTTTAGTAAATTAGATGTTGTTTTTTTGTTGGTTCTTATAGTACTCAAATTGAAATTGAACCGGTACTCAAATTGAAATTGAACCAATTCGTCTATATTCCATTGGAGAGTGATATGTTGACATTTTTGGGGCGCACACATTGGGCGCACAACCCATGTGGCGCCCCAGAAATGTGCTTTTTGTGGGCCCCATAATTGATAAAGTACACTTTTGGGACGCCACATGGGTGTGCACCTCAGAAATGTGACCAAATCATTTTCCTATTCCATTTACATGAAATCCCAACGTGGCTCTATATAACATTCAAATAATGAAATCATGGTAAGAGTAAAATTTACATGCTTTGAACTAAAAAGATTGACAATAGGCTAAGGAGAGAAACAAAAATATCAGAGAACCAATTTGGTTTCATGCCTGGGAGGTCAAC
Organism: Stephania yunnanensis; assembly: GCA_039657365.1. Lineage (NCBI taxonomy): Eukaryota > Viridiplantae > Streptophyta > Magnoliopsida > Ranunculales > Menispermaceae > Stephania > Stephania yunnanensis. The sequence continues at coordinate 24,138,534 of CM077585.1, forward strand.
TATGGATGCGATTTTCTTTGTAAGACGATTGTTAGAAAAATATAGAGTAAAGAAAAAAGGTCTTCATATGGTATTCGTAGATTTAGAAAAAATATATGATAGAGTCCCTAGAGATGTCCTTTGGTGGGTTCTAGAAAGAAAAAAAGAGTGCATACTAGATACATAGACACTATTAAGGACATGTATGATGGAGTAGTAACGAGTATAAAGACATTTGGAGGAGCTACAAAAGAATTTCCCATTATGATAAGACTATATCAAGGATCGACTTTAAGCCTATATCTATTTACTTTAGTTATGGATGAACTAACTATACATATTCAAGAAGATATACCATGATATATGCTATTTGCAGATGATATTGTCTTAGTGGATGAAACTAAAGATGGAGTGAATAGAAAATTAGAACTCTGGAGGAATACATTAGAATATAAAGGCTTTAAGTTGAGTAGGACGAAAACCGAACACATGCACTGTGAGTTTAGAAATACTAGACATCGAGATGACGGAGTGGTAAAATTAGGAGAAATAGAAGTTCCTAAGGTAAACCACTTTAGATACCTAGGATCAATCATACAAAATGATGGTAACATTGAGAATGATGTCACAAATAGAATTCAAGCTGGATGGAAAAAATGGCGGAGTGCAACAGGGGTGATTTGTGATCGAAATGTTCCTACTAAGTTAAAAGGAAATTTTATAGGACCGCGATTAGGCCAGCTATGCTCTATGGAAGTGAATGTTGGGCGGTAAAGCAACAACAATTACATAAAATTAACGTAGCAGAAATGAGGATGCTTAAGTAGATGTGTGGTAAAACTCGCAAAGATAGAATAAGAAATATATAAATTCAAAGACAAGTAGGAGTAGCACCAATTGATACAAAGATTAGGGAAGGGCGGTTGCGATGGTTTGGTTACCTGCAAAGACATCCTACAAATGCTCCAACTAGAAAACTTGACTCAATAGAAACTGTAGAAATTCGACGAGGTAGGGGCAGACCAAAATTAACATGAGATGCATTAATTAGGAGAGATTTGAATGGTTTGCAAAGCTCACCATCAATTGCACTTAATCGAGCACAATGGAAAAGTTCGATCCATGTAGCCGACCCCAGTTAATTTGGGTCTGAGGCTATGTTGTTGTTGTTGTTGTTGAACTAAAAAAATGTTTTAATGTTGCAATAATATTTTTTTATTATTACAAGCGCACGAGTCACGAGGAACAACCTGCCTTTTTAAGAGGCATTTTTGTGTTAGTTACGGGCTCACGATGAGAGGGATGTCAATGGGTAAGATATGGGGTGGGTACGCCATACCCATACCTCGCCCCATCATATGAATGTCCTATATAGGGGTTGGCAAACCGCGGCTTGTTGGTGAAATCTAGACCTAATCACTGAGCTAGTACCCGCCCAACCTTGCTTGGGGCCTAGTCAACACGGGCCAGACTTAGTCCTTGAAAACCTCAATAGGACCCGACCCTGCCAAAACCCATGAAGGCCCGCTATTTTGTGGGACGGGCCGACCCACACGTATAGAATTGTGTCCAAAATGTAGAAATATGTATATATATATATATCTTTTAAAAAAAGTTATGCTAAAGTCTTAATCTATTTGCTAATCCTTTGTTCTTGTCATCTAACTACATATGTGTATATTTATTATAATATATTTTGGTTCACTAATCAATTTTCAAAACCTTTTTTTTTGTTAATACCTTTTTAAAGGTCCATTTAGGCTCAACCCAAGCCCAACCCATGACGGGCTTGGGCGGGCTTGGGCCCACAATACTTAGAAGCGGGCTTGGACGGGCTTGGACATGGCTTTCAAAAACAGCCCGCCTAGGCCTAGTCCGAGCTCGCCCAAGCGCGCCCGATGATCAGGTCTAGTGAAAAACCATTAAACCGAGGGTTCGCGGTTTGGCCATTTTGCGAACCATTACCAAACTGCAAACCCTCAAAATCGAATTAAACCGACCATGGTTTGCACGGTTTGGTCGGTTTGGTTTTGCAGTTTTCTCGCGACACATTCTCAACAAAAAAAGTCACAAATTCCATACAAGTCCATCAACAAAAATATATGTTCATAATTGACTATCCACCAAAAACACAATGAAACACTTGAACTTAATCAAAATTATGAGTTCAAGTTCATTTCAAAAGTTAAAACAACATGATAAGACTTCAACTTTATTCCAATTCATTTCAAGTTTGACGGTGGTTTTTGCGGTTTGGTAAACCATAGTTTTCTGTAAATGAAAATCACCACCAAACTATGGAATCGCAGTTTCCAAGTATCTAAACCTCCCCAAAATCACAAGTTTAAAAGCTAGACCAGACCATGCGGTTTGAACAGTTTGGGCGATTTTATGGAGAGCAATGCCTTCCCTTAGTCCTACCCATACGCTACCCTTTTACCCTATTTTCTGATGGGGTGGGTATATATATTATTTTGCGACGACCCATTCTCAAATTAGGGTACCGCTTGACCTAATCCAGTTATTAAGCCCTAATCCCACTACGTAGGACTTAACGAGGAATTAGTCATCCTCTAAAACTTTTCTACTTACAAATTAATTTTTTAAATAAGCATTTTCATATCTTATGTCAATTAATAAATTATAGTTAATTTAAAACTTTTAAAGCGTAAAGTTTATTCAGCGGAAGTCTTAACAAATTATCGGAAGCTTTTAACATGATACTTAAGAATGTGAAAAATTAGGAAATAAAGATCACATGCAAATATTTACAACAAAACGACGATAATATATAATCATGTATCCGGTCAAAGTACTATCTCTCAACCTATAATATATACAACCCCAAAAGTATATGGAAAACATATAAAAGTCATGCAACAAAATAAAAAACCTACAAAACTCGGTATAGCTACATTTCACTAACTCAGAGTAGTCGTCGATCTTCTCTTTGCCAGGTCTGCTGTTCGATGGATCTGCACTCATCGTCATAAAAAGGACGGTGAATACATGAAAGTAGAAAGTAACACTGAGAGACATTTGTTCACATTTCCAAATATACAAGAAGTATATGAAAACATAACAATATCAGCTATGCTGAAAAAGAATCATGATATAAGATAGTCTAGTTAAACATTATGAAACTAACACTCGGTTAAGTAGTAATGATATACGGTCGGTCGGCCGTGAGTTACATCACATAAGCCTTTATTCCACTATCTCATGATGGAGTTGAGCTCTACATATTTGATGAAGGTCAGAGTTGAGCTCTATGCCTCCATAATCAATCACAAGTGTCAGTCACATGTGATATATTCTTGTCAACAACCTCAGGTCCCATACCCTGTGTGTTGCGCAAGTTAGTGGTGAGATCTCGACAACCTCGGAAGTTTAGTGACCATGTGTGCCGCACACATCTCTATCATATCATAGTCTTAGATACAAGAACTACTTTCATACCCAAGAAATGACATGGTTTGGGAATCCAACAATGTAATTGCATATCTAATGCATAAAGGAAATTAAATTTACAATACCATCAAATACCGACCTAATAGCATGCTATTTCGTTTGACTAAGTATATCAACGATAAAAAATGATATAGCGCACGATTTAGAGTTAATGAAATTATTTAATCAATAATCAATACCATGATAGCAAAATCATAAAATGAGAGAGGAAACTAGTCATGGTATTTAGAGTACAATAAGCAAATTAATCCAAATGAATACCAAAACATGAATGAAATGTAAATAAATATCTCAATCAATTTATTTACTGTGACATCTGAGAATTTTATAAACTTAATTAGACAGCTAATTAAGTATTTTCAAATTTAATTTAGAATTTAGGTATCCAAGGTGGGACCCACATGTTACGGAGCGGAGATATTAAATTTAATGTTATTTTTGTGTGTTGTGTGTCTATTTGATGTCTTATACACTATTTCGATGTGAAATAGGGTCAGCTGGAATGTATACGCGGTGTCTGTGAGTTTTGAAGTGCGTTGGAGAATTTTCTTCAATTTTAGTAATTTTAAAGTATTATCTCGAGATACGTGTCAAGATAGGTTGTTTGAGAATCTTGGAGCATTTTGGTAAATTCTCCAACTTTTGGTAAAATTGAGGTATTTTTTGGAGTTTTATTTGGACATAATTTAAAGTGATAATCAAAAAATTAAATAAAATAATAAATAAATTTGTGGGCGCCTAGTGACACACAGGGTTGAGGGTGACATGCTTGAGATGTACCAAAGTGTGCACATTCGAGGTTGGTTGTTGACGCGCATGCCGAATTTATAGCCACGAAAATATATACGTGTATGTATATTTATATATATGGTTTATATATAATATATATCAATCAATCCTGTAGTTTGAATTAAAATAAAAGGTATACCTTAGATGCGCCTCGAGATACACGTAGCATGATTATCAAGGAAGTAAATAATGGACGATTTGGTGGCTATTGGTGAGGTGTATGCACATCTCGATTTTCGTGTAAGTTGGGATTGGAGGTAGTGTGAAATGAGATGAGGTTTTGTGCGAGATCTTGTTTCGAGTTTGGTGTCAGTTGACGGTAGTCAAGGTTGAGATTATGTCCAAATTGATGCAAGTTTGGTTAAGTATGAAAACATAATTGGTCCGTAAGAGTTCTGTATGTCATGGACGAAGTTGAGATTTTCGGAGTTTTGACGTGACCAAAATCGGTGTTTTGGACGTTTTATCAAGAGTTTGGCTAGATTTGGTGAAAAATCGAATTGAAAACGAGCACCGAAAGCCAAAACACGTCAAAATAGAGATTTCGGGAATCAATAAATAAAAAGAAATTAAGCTGCTGACAAACAACTAAGAGTTCATATATAAACTAGTCGATTTCATGCGATGTTCGTAGGAGTTATTAAAACTTTAAGATAGAGTTAATAACTTACTTTGCATGAATATATTGCAATATTCTTTAGAGTTAAAATTACAATTCATAATAATCAACTCATATTTCTTAGAAAAAAATACGCACAAGAGGGTTAAAAAATAATTACTTATAAATAATTGAAATAACATTCAATGACAAAAAAAAGAATTCAAATGAACTTAATCGTTATTTCAGTGCCCTAAACAATACATATAAATAATGTCTTAGACTTGCAGTAACCAAATTGATGGTGTAAAACTCGAAACAAAGACTTAATGCATTGATGAATAAATCATTAATCAGACTGTCGTTTAGTTGTTCAAAGTTGAATTTTTCGTTTTTCAAAAATATAGGGGATGAATATATCTTAAAATAATAAATAAAACAAATATAAATATCTTAAAATAAAAAAAATAAAAAATAAAGAAAATCCTAAAAATGAAATGGTGGAAGAAGAGAGCATGTGAAACTTCCCCTCTCCTTTAACTTATATATATATAAAACAAAAAAAAAACAAATCAATCGACTACTTCAATCAAAAGAGAACAAAAACATTTCGTTATCTAAACCCTCTCCGTCGATTCTTTCATTCGCGAAGCTCCCTACGCTTGATTTTCACTTGCTTTATTTCCGTAAATTGTAGAGCATTGCAATATGGTCAATTTGAGCTAAATTTCCACGAAGGAAACAAGGTATTTAGCCCGCAATTTGGTAAATTCTCACGATTTTTTTGTTTCTTTCGCAGTATTTTAATAGAAAATAATAGGAATTGTTGTTAATTGTTATATTAGATTGATTTGCGTTAATTTGGGATAAATTCCACCGATGTGGGTTAGGGTTTTGTTAAGGTGAACTACTGCGATTCAGTTGATAACTATTTTGGAGAGTTTTTAATAATTGATATTGATTATTGGTTTTAATCCAATTTGAATCCACGGTATGTGAAAATATTATGGTGTTGGTATCAAGTGGTTTCGTGGTGTTTATTGTTGAGTTTTAAGGATCTAATTGCAAAAATATTGATTTGGAGGCATTTTTTTAGTTCAAAATAAAGTTTGCCTAGTCAACATGCCATATGGGAAAATTCATAACTTCTCCGTTGGTGATCCGATTTGAATGTTCTTAGAGTCTATGAAAAGTAGGACATGAGTACTATAAGTTTTGTTTAGGTCATCATGATAAATATTGAGGTTTTCAAGGATAAAAAGTTACCCCAAGTTGGCTAGTTGAAAACTAGTTGAAACCGTAATATAAATTAATATTTTTAGAAACTGTTCTCAAGCGTACTTTGATCGCAGTTTCATTGGGTTTCGTGATATGGTTTCACTTGAAGCTTGACCCGCAACTTAATTGGATATTCACTGAATCTATTGGAACCATTTTCAAGGTCATCTAATGCTCTGGGACCCCAAAATTTAAGCTTGAGATTGGCTGTTTGTAAGGTTAAGTAAATCCCATGGTAACCTTTACATTGTATGAGTATTTCTTGAATACATTGCATGCACAGTTTATCGCTGCATATTTATTGATCATGCATTCACGAACACGATAGGAAGGAGGCTTTTGGGGGTCCCATTGTGCTCAATGGCTATATGTGTGGTAGGATGAACATTGTGGTGCTTTACGACTTGAGTCACTTATCATTGTTGACACTTGTTTTGGATGGGTTATTTTGTGATGCTCGCCAGGATCATACTCCATGGAGAGTTGAGGGCGTAGTTTCTTGAAGGACTACCTCTCAAACTCGTGAAACTTTATTACTGTTTACTCACCACTTTTAGAAAGATGTGTTCTGATTATGTTTGGTCAACAGAAACGGGATGGATTGCATACTTGTATATTTATGATACCTTGCGATATTATTGTTTGTTTAAACTCTTGGACTACAATGCATTTGATTATTACAGGTGTACTGGATAGTGTGAGATTTACTTATCTGACATTCTCAAGTTTTTGTAATTGGATAATGACAATTTCTAGCGGTGACAAGGGAAAGGGAAGCTTTTCAACTATATGTGACTTGTTTAGTTCTTTTCTCTATGTATGTATTATTTTTGAATATAATATATTATATAAATGGTTTTTTGGGCTCGAGTGTGATTATGATCTATTTTGGAATGGTTGGAACAGTGTTGGGACTGAATGGAATGTTGTTGAACTAAAGTAAAGGGTTTAAGGATTTTGAAAACCTGAAATAGGTTCGAATGAATAAATAATTTTTGTGAATGCAATATATATTGTTATATGGTGGATTATGAGTCCTTCGGCATTTCCATCAAAGCTGAGCATGTTTTGTTGAAGATTTTTGAAGGTCAAGTTTTTCGATTTAGGCTTAAAAATAGAGGAGGTGCTGTCGAAATTTTTTTCCAGAACTTTTAGGTTTAAGATTCACTTTAGAATTGATTATGCTTGACACTACAAAAAAACAGCAAATCAGAAACGGAATTTTCCATTTCTGATTTGCAAAAATTCCGTCTCTGATTGGAATCAGAAACGGAACAGAGACGGAATGCGTTCCGTCTCTGAAAACGTCGTCGCTGATACGATCAGAAACGGAAAATGGATTCCGTTTCTGATTAGAGACGAATAGAGACGAAAAATATCCGTTTCGATTAGTGACGGATTTAGAGACGGAAATTAGAAACGAACGAGAGACGAACGAAATGGAATTTATTTCGAAATGGTACATTTGTAAGTGCATTCCGTCTCTGATTCCGTTGCTGATTAGAAACGGAATCAGAGACGAAATTAATAAATTTATGAATTCCGTCTCTGATTCCATTTCTAATCAAAGAACGAATCGAGATTTCGAATCGAGACGGAATGCAAATGGTCCGTCTCTGATTCCGTCTCTAATTAGAAACTGAATCAGAGACGGATTATTCCGTTTCTGATTCCGTCTCTGTATCCGTGTCTAATTAGCGACGGAATCAGAGACGAAATTCTTATTTCCGTCTCTGATCCGTTTTTGATTGATACAAATATTTCTGGAAAATTAGAGACGGAATAGCAACGAAATATTTGAATTCCGTTGCTAATCCGTCTCTAATTTTCTGTTTTGTTTAATTATGACACAGAAACATAATCCAATTGGTTCTCCAACCTAAAAATTCAAATTACAACCCGATATGACCTACTCCATCGCCCGCACCCCCAAACAACTCCTTGGGGTGCTAACATCCCACAAAAAAGCCAAATTGCACATCCATACATCGACAATATATATCAACAAAAATTCAAAAGAGAAAGAAAAATGTGAAACTCAAAATTAGCCAAAAAATTTATATATCCACGGAAAATTGTCATGTATTACAAAAGCTCCAAAATTTGGAAGTATATACAAAAACCACCAATCCTATCGTTCAACAACCAAAAAAAAAAAGAACACTCACAAAAGCTCCAAAATTTGGAAGTATACACAAAAAGGACTTCATATAATAACTATAACGCAGCTTTGAAGCATTTCTGATTCTCCATCTCGAGGCAACAACCAGTGAGTATGCACCTGAAAGAAGTAGGCAAATGAGAGATTATTGAACTAAGGATGTACATTGGAAACGAATGAGAAAAATGGTGGATTTGAAGAAACATAGAAATTAATAATAATCATACATAAAAAGTCGGCTTCGAACCTATTTTTTAATTTCTTTACGATTGAGTTTGCTTTGGTCTTTTGTCAATTCAACACATATGTAGGTAGAGAGGAGTACTAGAGCTAATAAGGAACATGAAAGAGGATAATGGTGAAGTGCAAGAATGCTAAAAGGAAAAAACTAAAAGTTAAGCACAAACTCCCATCAATGCAACATTCACATGCATCAAATTTGATCCTAAACTCAGATTTCATCCCATCTAAAAATGTTGTGTGCTCCAAAACAAACCAGCCATGTGTTCCTACTAAAAAAAAATCCAGCTGACATTCAAGAAATGTTTGAAGAAAAGAACTAAACCATACAATGAGGAATAAGAAAGCTTCCAAAATATACATGAACATCAAGCAAATGCAGTCGAGGACCGAAGTTTTGTTGTTGTTGTGAGTTTGGGGTGTCAATGTTGCTACTTTCCTACGCATAGGAGATGGGGAACAATGTATCTATAAGATGGACCTATCATGTAAGTTGAGTTGGATTATTTATCAAGCTTTGAAAGGTTTGCATTTCAACAAGCATATGATAAGTAATGGTGAAGTGCAAGAATGCTAAAAGGGAAGAACTAAAAGTTAAGCACAAACCTATCATGTAAGTATGATCCTAGAACTCATCCTCTCACCCCATCTAAAACTGCTGTGTGCTCCAAAGGTGACCAGCCATGTGTTCCTACTCAAAAAAATAAAATAAAAAAAAACCAGCTGGGATTCAAGAAAAGCAGTGAAGAAAAGAAAAAAACCATACAATGTTGAATAAGAAAGCTTCCAAAAAAAACATGAACATCAAGCAAATCCCGTGGACTGAAGTTTTGTTGTTGTTGTGAGTTTGGGGTGTCACTGTTGCTATTTTCCTACGCATAGGAGATGGCGAACAATGTATCTATAAGATGGACCTATCATGTAAGTTGAGTTGGATTATTTATCAAGCTTTGAAAGGCTTGCATTTCAACATGCATATGATAAGTAATGGTGAAGTGCAAGAATGCTAAGAATTTAAAAACTGAAAGTTAAGCACAAACCTATCATGTAAGTATGATCCTAAACTCATCCTCTCATCCCTTCTAAAGCTCATGCTATGTGCTCCAAAGTTGACCACCATGTGTTCCTACTCAAAAAAAAAAACAAACCAAATGGGATTCAAGAAATGCGAGAGAAGAAAAGAAAAAAGAGAACAATGTATCTATAAGAAGTCATCATCTCATCCACCAACCTCTCTATTTTCCCAAATTTCTCTATTTTCCCATCAATCTTGATAGGAAGTCATCATCTCATCCACCAACACTGCTTTGTGTGCTCCAAAACAAATCAGCCATGCGTTCCTACTCCCCCCCAAAAAAAAACCAGCTGATGTCCTCTCTTGCAGTGAAGAAAAAGAAAAAAACTCCCAAATAGAATAAGAAAGCTTAAAAAAAAAAGCTCACCAGCAGCAAGCAGATCACCAAAGAACACCGAAAGCTCACCAGATCACTTCCACCATCCAACCATTTCACCAAAGAACACCTAAAGCAAATAAGAGTGTTAAAATTAGTGCTTTAGCCATGTGTTCCTACTAAAAAAAAAAAACAAAAAAACCAGCTGGGTTTGCTTTGGTAATGTCGCTTAAAATTAGTGCTTTAGCCATTCTATATATATATGAAATGACAAGAGAAGATCGAACTATTTAAATTGATAGATGGAAATTTATGAAGTCTGCACGCTTAATTTAAATTGGAAAATCTTTCAAGATAAAAAAAGCTTCTTGCCTTGAACTCCGATCTTTACTAGAAGATCGAACTATCAAATGAACCATAGCGGAAACTTAAATAATTCTCATGTCACCCTTGGTTTTCCATAAATTTTTTAAAATAGATAAACAAGGGGACTAGAATGCCAACCTGACAGACGCACATTTTGAGCAATTCGTTTGTAGCAGTTCAGTACTTCCTCAAAACCGTCACAAGGTGAATGATCTCTATGAAAGCTGAAGACCTCTTGATCATGAGTGTTGGCTGCATTATAAAGAACAATCAAAAAGAAAGAGATTATATCAGAATGTAGTAAGACTCCAAAACTACAAATGCCAATAGAAACGGAATCAGAGACCAGAGAGAGCGAGAGTTGAGGGCCGATGACGGAGACCGCGCGACGAGACGGAGAGACCAGAGAGACGGCGAGACCAGAGACAGCCAGAGAGACCAGGTAGCACGACCAGACGGAGAGACGAGACGATCGAACGGGATGGACGTTTGGGGACGAGACGATCGAATGATTTTGGACGAGACGGAGAGACAGATTTAGGTATTTGGGGTTTTTTCGTGAGACATATTTAGGGATTTCGGGTGTTTTGTTGGGGGGGGGAAAAGAGGAGGGGGTGCCATGATCCAAGCACATACAAATCTCGAGGAATGATAAACGGTCATAAGAAATGAAAAATTTGGTGGGAATGTTGGCGCCATTTTTCAGAGACGAAATTTAATTCCGTCTCTAATTCCGTCTCTGATCCGTATCTGATCCGTCTCAAATCCGTCTCTGAATGTTTCCGTCTCAATTCCGTCGCTAACTTTTTAATTTAAAAACGGAACTTATTCCGTTTCTAATTCCGTTTCTGATTTAGAAACGGAACTTATTTCCGTTTCTAATTCCGTTTCTGATTTGCTATTTTTTTGTAGTGTGATAAAGTTTTATAATTAATGATAATAAGATCTTAATATTGATTTTTTTATTGATGGAGAGGCTAAGGCTGCTATATTATCAAGGGATTAAGGTAATATAGGCCGGTCAAATGCCCTAATTAGGTGGGGTCTGACACTTACAATCCACATAAATTTCGTAGCTAATCTGTGTAACGGCCCATTTTGTAAATGTCTCTTCAATTTACAGATGCGGACGCCAACTCAAATCTACGTGGACGACGCGGTAGGATATGACACACGAGGACTTTTCGGGTTTTTCCGCAGTAGGATTTGTTGACTTACTTAATATTTCTTGCATTTACATACAACTTCCGCTGCATATGTCATATATACACCGTACGCACACGTGGATACGAAATTCGAGACAGAGAAAGGACGGGCAGGTGTCGTACACGTATAGTTGGGCCAGTTGGCAAGGAGTACACGGAGACACGTCACCCCGGGGCGGCGAGGGCCGCCACAATCTGGCCCCTTGACACTTCAAAACACATACCCGAACCCTCGAGACTCTCCCCTAGTGACCTCATTAGCGCGCTAGCCAGATTCATTAGCGTGCTAGCTAGTACGTCTAGTGCGTTATGTGTAGGAAAATCCAGAATTCTACACTTAGAATTCTGAGTTCTCTCCACACATAGACCTCTCCAACACCTTGGAATCTATTCTTCACCTACTAGAAACCCCAAGACACCCATTAACACCTTAAGATTAGCCATACATTATTTATTTCATAATTTCATCAAATTAACTAAGTTACTAGTGTAAATAGAATTACCTAGTTGATGCATACCAAGTTTGATCACCACCTTCAATCACCAAATTGGCAAAAATCTTGTTGATCTCATCTGGTTCTTCTTCTCCAGCACCCTTGCTTAACTTTTAAGTTTATTGAATGAAATGAATTGGTTTGCATGAGTTGATCTATTCAATCTTATATATTAAGATAAAATTGCTTACTAGCCATTGATCTTTATGTACATACGTATCACAAGATTAATCTAATGGCCTACACCTTGACACAATTTCTACTAACTCTCCACTATCTCCATCTAGCTAACACAAATTGAAACACAATTGCTCTCCATATGTATCAATACATATCTCGAGAGTCATCAAATGACTATTGTTTTAACTTGCTAACTTAGGTTACACTTAATATAAAATCATCTATAGCCACATTAATACTACTATTTAAGCTACACTAAGCTTAAATCGACTTATCACATCACTCTCTACCTCGGTCCTACGTCAACACTCATCTCGATGCACTTCTTCACACACGTCTCAACAGCTATACACAAGTTGGAGTGACTTAGTAGTCTACACAAGTACGATACACTAGGTATACATCACGACAAAACTAACATATTCCTCGGCCCTCTCACCCGGGTCAGTGCATGTATCTCGATGCGGGTCCTACGTCATGGGTCAATGATCCTGATTAAAGAATTAAACAAAGATTTAGAAAATTGGGCCGTGACATATTCGTTTGGGTAGTAGGGTACTCGTGGGTATCCAAACCCATTATTAATTAATATGATATAAACATCTAAAAATTTAAAAGGTGTAAAATAAAATATTTGAGCATAAAATATTAACAAATTCTACAAACCATATTATTTGTATATTTATTACAAAACATATATAAAAATGTACAATGTCTCTAATAATTATTCTAAAACTTAAAACATTTAAGTCTTCATTTAAGCCAAAAGAAATCTTCAATATTCGAAAATTGTAAAAATGCACCTTCAATCTTCAACAATAAACATATCCTAATAATAAAATCAAGTTAATATATGTATAAAATATAAATGGGTATGTAGGATTGGGTAATTGGGGTAAATGGGGCGGGTAGATGTTAATATACTTACCCGACCCATTCCCACGTGGGTATTTCATTCATAAACCTATACCCTTATCCAATGTATATCTGGTCGGATATTACTTTGTCTATTAGAGTCGCGTACCCTTGGGTACCCATACTCATGGGTCCAATTGCCATTCAGATGAGCAATTCCAAGTTTATTGATACTCATTGAAGATCATAATAGACCTAAAAAACATAGATGAGTCACGACAAACTCGAAGAGCTTAGCAGGCGCTACTGGGTATCTAGATTACTATTCATGGTAAATCTGGACTAAATATTGACTAAAATATCTTTAAGAGAGGGTGAAAACCCGATAATAGGGACAAACTAATACACAAAACTAAACACATTTGAGAAAGCAATGACCATGTTTGGTTTAGGGAAAGTAAGAGGAGAGAATAACACTTTTCAGGGGAGCCTAGCAGGCGAGCCTTTGGGCATCTAGATTACTATTCATGGTAAATCTGGACTAAATATTGACTAAAATGTCTTTAAAATAGGGTGAAAACCTGATAACAGGGACAAACTAATAAACGAAACTAAACACTTTCGACATAGCTATGACCTCGTTTGGTTTGGTGAAAGTACGATGAGAGAATAACACTTTTCGGGTGAGCCTACTGGGTATCTAGATTACTATTCATGGTAATTTTGGACTAAATATTGACTAAGATATCTTTAAGACAGGGCGAAAACGTGATAATAGGGCCAAAATAATAAACAAAATAAACACATTTGACATATCTATGACCGTGTTTGGTTTAGGGAATGTAAGATGAGAGAATAACACTTTTCTACAGCCCTTGTGGGAAGTGAAGGCACCAATTTTTCTCTTAGAGAGAAAGTGCACTTCATTACTAGGGGACAATAATGAAGCACACCTATTTGACGAGTGTGCTTTACATAAATGAGGCGCTCTATAGGCACCCTACTTATTAATGAGGGCACCCATTTTTTGGGTTTTCTCTCCTACAAATTGTACATTGATGTAAATGAGACAATATCCATTCATATAAACAACCCACATTTCCAAAAGGCACAGTTGAACCAAAATTAGGGCACCCCACCACCGTCCTCTCTCATCTCCAACCGAAACCCACGTGATTGGTCAATGAACGTTTATCGATTCTTTCGCTTTCACATCATCTGGTGGCGAGGTAACAATCGATTTCAACTATATTATGCTTCAAAAAAATGTGTTTGTGTGGCAAATAGTGACATTAATGATTTCATTTTTCATTGTAGTGTTTGGCATATTCGTCCATTCCAATGTCGTTTTTAGCGTGAAATGGATGAAGATAACATAATGGTGCAGGATGAGGTACAAGAAAAGGTATTTGTTGATTTTATTATTTTTTTCATATTTTACAGTTATGTGCACATACACGATTGTGTTGGCCACGCAGGACCGAGACTTGTTAACAAGTCTTGATATATGGTGGCCCAAAACTGATCCAAGAGTCTCGATTATAGGGTACTGAGACTATCCAAGCAACGTCGGTTGTGCTGTATCGACAATGCTTATTAAGTGTCGGACTTGTACTACCGAGAATGTGTGTTTGTTTACATTTTTGGGTGGATCTGTTGTGTCTTGGTGATGAGTTCTTATGGTTCAATGTTTATGTTGCAAGTAATGCCAGTTTCCATGTTATTAACGTATTACGAGGATGCTTTCACTTTTTGTAGAGCATTCCCATATAAAGAAGCAGCTATTTCATGGCTTCAAATGATCATTTGTGCGAACAAGTTTATGTTAGTTATAAAGCACTTTGATGCTGGAGGGATTAAGCACAGGGGAAGGGGTCAAGATTGCATGTGAGAAGTCCAGTACATTTAAAGGAATGTCACAAAGACTAGGGAAAACCAAATTTGCAATGCGAGTTGGAGTTAACTCACAATGAGAGATTGTATTTTCATGTTTGGTTCAACTTCGAACTTGCAAGGAAGTTGCAAATTTCCAAAGAATAAAAGATATGAAAATGCCTTTTCCAATAAAAAAAGATATGAAAATGACATAAATGCCCTTCACACAAAAAGAAGGATGTGGGTAATAAAAGGTAATTAATGAGGGGTAATTGTGTTCACAAAATCCTTAGAGATAACTGTCATGGTCCAAATTTCTAATCTGAGTTACTATTCATAATCAAGATCACCGACCAATGACGTGGGACCTACACCATGATATGTGTATTGACCGATGCGAGAGGGCCGAGGTATATGTTAGATTTGTTATGGTGTATGCCTAGAGTATTTTATATGTGTAGATTATTAAGTTACTCCTACTAGTGTATAGGTGTCGAGATGTGAGTGAAGACGTATCTCAAGTTGCTTGTCGACGTGGGTAAGTTTAATTTGAGCTGAATATAGTTTTATAGTATATTTATATATGGCTATGGTTAGTATAGAATTAACGTGCCAAAGTTAGTGAATTTAATTAAATAGCCACATTATATGCATTGTGACACGTATTGACGCATATAGAGACAAAGGGAATTAACTATTAATGTCGCTTAGGATAAGTTAGTGGAGAGGTAGTGGGACATGTGTCATCATGTAAGCCATGAGATAAGTCTCGGGATACATGTGTGAAAATGGATGCGTGGCTATGGTTTAAACTTATCCATTCACATATATATATACTAGGAATCAATACTTGAAAGCTACGTTTTCTCATTTCATCGATTTGGAAAAGAAGAAGGAACTTGCTGGAGCTTGAGGAAGGTGAGAAATTAGGAGAAAATAATAGATTTTGGTGAAGAAGATCAAGTTAGATGGTGTGTTCAACAAATAGGTAACTTGTATACACTAGTTTATTTAGTTCAACTTAATGAATTCATGAATTTAATGTTATACATGGCTGTTTTTGTGTTGTTTATGATGTCTTGGGGTTTTGGAAGTGTGTATGGTGATCCCCAAGGCTTTGGTAAGGTCTATGTCTAGCATAAACTTAGAGTTTTGGATGTAGAATTTTGGGTTTTACTGCACATAGCATGCTAGGTATAGCAGCTAATGCGCTAATATTGATTAGCGCGCTAGGTAGGGATTGGTAGCGCGCTAAGTTAGTCATTAGCCGGTAATTGCCCTAACAACACAAAAATTTGCAATTTTTCAAAATCTCCAAACACTATAATTGAGTCTAAAACCATAAGTAAAGTCCTGGACACATCCAAAAACATGTTATAGGTCATCAGGAACCTAGGGAAAGGTTACGGAAGTGTAAATACTACATTTGAGGTGTCGAGAGGTCGGTAAAGCTAGGACTTTACATTGCTTGATGTGAGTATACCCGTTGGTTGTTTATTTACATTTCATTTTTTGTTCTAACTTGTTGTTATAGTCTGTATTGACTATGTCTAGCTTTGTACTCTCATATCATGGACTTATTTGTTATTCCTCACTTGTTGAGCGTGGTTTCCATGATATTTGATAAATTGAATTCTTTTGAATCCATTCATGTGCTATATGTCATTTCTTATTGTTTTATAGTAAATGAGGTATAAATAACATGCTATTAGGAATTGTAGAGTTATAATTGTTGGTATGGACTTATAATCTTTAGTGAATTTATGCTTTATAGCATAACTAATTCTTAGATTCTTTTATGAGTCATTTTCTTGGAATTATAAAGTAGTTATAAAATCTAGAGTTCATTGCACTAAAGTTGAGTAGCACACAGGGTTAGAGTCCCTGGGGATGTCGGCACTCACCACTATGATAAGGCACACGAGGTTAGAGTCCTTGGGATTACCTATATACGGGGTTAGAGTCCTTGATGATTTCGGGGTTAGAGTCCTTGATGTCACTGGGGTTAGAGTCCCTGGTGAGGATTAGACTGTGTTACACCATGCACGTCCTATAACGGTTAAAGGATTAACTGACGTAGGTCACAACCGACCGGATCTAGATTATAACTATTTAGTCTTGTATCAGTTTCACTTGTTTAACTGCGATGTTTCTTGGCATGAGCGTGGTACATGTCTTTCTTTATTTAACTTATGCTTTTAAATACCATTTAGTTTTTTTGGAAATGTGAATGAATTTATCAATAGGGATTACTGTCACTTTTTGTACTCATCGTCCTTTTTATGACAGTGGGTGCAGAGCCGTCGACAAGAAGGCTGGCCAAAGAGAAGATTTGCAACTACCTTTGAGCTAGCGGCGTACCTGTGCATCGACATTTTGTAGGTTTTTAGTATTCTATTTATTATATATACATTTATGTCTTTTGATACATTTTGGGGTTATATTTTGGGTTGAGTGTTTAGCTCCCTGAATTATGATGACAATCACACTATTTATATTCGCCACTTTATTATATATGCATGTGATCATTATTTCCTGGTTTCCACATATGTAGGATTTATAATAATTTCTTCCGCTATAACCAAATAAACTATAAAACGTTTTAAATTAATCTGAAAACTAATAATATGGTGTCATGTGTTTTTACTTATTCTGAACTTGAGTTGGAGTAGTTTTGGATAAAAGGCTAACTAATACGTGATTAAGTCCTGTGGGGTTACTATTTGGGCTTAATTACGGGATTAGGCTGGGTGGTGCCATAGATTAGGGAAGGAGTCGTCACATTAACTCCCCTAGGAGGAGGAAGAGGGAGGAGGAGGATGAGAAAGAGGAGGAGGAGGAGGAGGAGGAGGAGGAGGAGGGAAGATATCTCTCACATTTGGGTATGAGTTGAGAGATAACTTACATGCAAATTAGGCAACCAAACAAGATTAGTTCTAAATTCCCTCCAAGTTATCTCCTGGGAGTTAACTCCACCATTAACTAATTAAGGTTGCAGTCTCGTATGCTCTACATATAAAGCTAGTCTGAATTTTAGATAAAAAATGAGCGATCCTAATTTCTAATACAACAGTAGAGTTGTGAGAACAATAGAACCAACACTAATTGACGAGAAAAATTTAGAAGAGTGGTTATAGTGGGTTGGACATGCTTGAAGACGACTTGAAATGCTCTAGTTAGAATACTCAATTCAACAAAAACTAAATGAATTGGACAATATAAAGGTAGCTTGAAAATAACTTAGGAGATACTGGTCAAGAAGAATTTAAAGTCTATGTTTCCCAAAACCCATTTCTTGTTTTTTTTTAAAAATTTGTTTGGTTCGCTGGGGTTGGGTTCGGCCCTAACCTCAGAGTACCCTTGGGAGGGAGATGACTTCATGGTCATCTCCTTCCTTGGACAACAAAACCATTCCCCATCCTCCATCATCATCTTTAACCTCTCGATCAACAACATAAACAACAACAACAACGATAAAAGCTCACCTTCGATTAGAGATCTCTTGTCTCTCCATCAATCTCGGTCTCTCCCTCTTTCATTCTGATCTTCTCTTTCTCTTTCGACTTCAAATTGATGAAGTAGGGGTTCTGTTGTGTTTGAGGATAAGTATTTGGCTTCCTCAAGATTCATGCGCCTCGATGCGAATTTAATGGCTTTATTCTTTTTACTTATGATTTAATCATTCTCAAGATACGTTAATGCGTATCCCAAGGTTGAACTTGATGACCATAAACCGCCATCATAACCACCTTATGTTTTGATTAAACATTTCTCGAATTCTGCGCTATGCGCATCTTGAGGCAAAATCCAATGACTTAATTAAATTAAATGAAAATATAGGTTATATATATTTACATATATCAACTATATACATAAATATATACTCCTACGTATTTTCTCATTTAAAGTTCACTGCGCACGCTAACGAACACCCTCAGGCGTGCACACCATTATACACACTACGTGTGTTACCCTAAACCCAACGTGTCACTAGACGCCTACTAATTTATTTATTATTTTAAATATATATTTATATATAAAACATATATAAATATATATGTATATATACACTTATTCATGTGTTTAAAATTTCGACCTACATGCCAACGAGTACATTCAGATGCGCACGCTACCGCACGACCCATATGCGTCACCCTTGACCTATACATGGTATTAGACGTCCCATAATTTTCTAATCTAAACTACATAATCTATATATACCAACATATATATAAATATATATACCTATATATTTTACGGCTTTTTTGCTTTCCACGTACGATAATGAGTACACCCAAGCGTACGCATTGCTTCCATATTTCTCATTGTGATCCCCTACGATTTACATGTGTCACACTAGGTGTACAGTTAATTTGATTTATTTCTCCACACCAAACAAACACAATACAACACAACAATCATACTCACACACTAATCGAGACAAGCCGGGCTTAACCATGAGTCTAATTCAAGTTAATTAGATATCAGATTAATGTTAATCACTAGGTTAAGGACACGCGTTATTACATTCTCCCCAACTTAAGGAATTTCATCCTCGAAATTAAAGTTTATCACTAACTCGTAATGTTGAACATACAATGAGGTTATTTCCCATTTCAATTCCTTCCTAAACCCTAAAATTTCTGAATCTACATCTCATTTTTCAGCCTAAAAAGTTCAAAAGAATACATACATCTTTTGAATACTCTACCTATGATGCTTGTCTTCACATTCTTTCTATTTATCTGAGTTGTAACTGCATACCGATAGTCTACTAACATCATTTCGTGTAGTTCTAAATTACTTCGACTTCAATTAACTTGTACCTTTTCTTCTCGTCCCACACCAATTGACGAAGAAGTTAAACATACAAACTATAAAGGGAAACACCTATCATTTATTGTCTGATATTAATAACATTAGTGAACTCACACGGTAAAATATTTCTTCTAATATCTTTCATATTCCAAGTCACAAGCTCGAAAATTACATTCTCATGAACTAAAATTAGTTGTAGATATATTATGTTAAGATTGAGAAATGTCCATCCCACTTATTATACATCTCTTCCCCACCGGAAACTAGGTTTTTGGTTCCTCACTGAAATGATAATCTTGGTTCTCCAAAAAAACTCAACTCTTTCTATACACATATTGTTGGGGCATGTGCCCTAGGTCAATCCATTAACTCGCTTTATGAATAATTTTAGTTAATAAAATAGAGGATTTCATTTGATGTTTATTATAATTAATTTGCATGTTTACATTATAATAAGATCCATGGGTACTTACAAAAATATCCTAAATGTCCCTAGTCCATCATTATACTGGGAACTATAATGAACTTAAGATCACGAGTATTTGTTAGGGAACAAAGTACTGGACCGACCTACTATGAGAACATCACATAGATTAATTCATAGTTATTTCTCATGATAGGTATATTTTTCAGTCCTTTGACTTGAGATTACCACAGACTTCAACATTAGGAACACAATGATTTGACACAATCAAACGTTATCTTCAACCGAACAATTATAAAGGTTGTGATTGGTTACTGTGTGAGCAATGTGATGAAGTTGTGTAATCGAGATAGAATTTGTCCCTCTCATATAAAGAGAGATATCCAATGGATCCCTCGATGTGTTAGACTGTTAAAAGGCCTAGTCTAAGTGAATTGATATTGATCAATGTCACTTGGATGTTTTCAGTCTACCTAGAGATCGAGACTAGTACGATTGAACATGTTGGATGACAATTCCATGCCTTATGTTTGATCAAAAGGATATCGTGTGACAAAAGGATGTTATATACACTATTGATTAGGTTGTATTGATTGGATATTCATATAACTTGGATAGTCACAATGTCTTGTTAGAGGCCGCTTATGACTTGTATACCAAAATGTGTTTTGGTACACTGCCAACGTTGTATAAGCCTATTAGGTCGCACACTAAGAATGGTTTTGTGAGATTTTAAGATGGTTCAGAAAAATGAATTTTATATGATAAAATTCATGATAGAAACGTCCTTGTGGTGTATTACACTTATACTTCTTTAAGTAGGGGTATATGTGTAATTTACTTAACCATCTATATACAAGGATTGTATAAATATACGCTTTAAGTTAGAACATACGTATGAAAGATTAAGGGCCGAAACTCTATTTTCGTTTCAGAAACGAATTAGGTTTTCTGGTATGCTCTGGATCATTTTGGAGAGAAACAAAAAGGTTTGGTATTCTCTTGAAGCTAGCACTTCGAATCTCGGCCGCCTTTCGTGTGTGGACTGCTGGTAGAGGGCGTTTGTCATTGGCAGCACCTTAGAGATCAATCAACCTTCAGAAAGGTATATTGCGACCGAGGTATGATTAAGTTTTCATGGTTTAAACATTTTTAATAGAATTAAATTCGGGTCCTGTCGGGGTTTTTGTCAAAATTGTTTTGTAATTTTCGCTACGTATGAACCCCAAAACTCAACACCTATATCTCGCTCACTCTTCCACAAGAATTAAACCATTATAATGGTAAGATTAATATAACCATTCAGGTTAATTACAACTACAACATTAATAACCTTCAGTTTTCATTACAACTTATGGTTTGGTCACCTGCAAAGACGGCCTACAAATGCCCCAACTAGAAAACTTGACTCAATAGAAACTGTAGAAATTCGACGAGGTAGGGGCAGACCAAAGTTAACATGGGATGCATTAATTAAAAGGGATTTGAATGGTTTGCAAAGCTCACCATCAGTTGCACCTAATCGAGCACAATGGAAAAGTTTGATCCATGTAGCCGACCCTAGTTAATTTGGGACTGAGGCTATGTTGATGTTGTTGTTGATGTTGAGTTGTCATTACAACTTAGGTTAACCCATTATTAGTTTCTAAGCATGAAGCTTCATTCATATAAGGAAAGGTTAATATAACCCTTCAGGTTAATTACAATCAGTTTCGACTGACTTATGTATCTCATATTTCTTTATAAAATTGACTCCGTCAATTTTCATTCCAGGTCACCAACAACCTATTCTTATCAAAAGGATTTTGGATTTTGCCTGAATGGATATTTTAAAGAAATCTATCATATTCTTATAACATTCTTGCCTCACTTTTCGATTCGAGTTCAAATTTTTTTTTTCATGCTAGAGTTTGTGATATGAGATTACCAATATGAAATATCGATAACTAGTAGCCAAGCTTTGACCTACTAGATAATCTCAATCAATTATCATTAACTTAACTATAATCTGAGCTCTAAAGAATAGACTTGCAGTTACAAATCTAGACAACTCAGCTGATGATGTGCCTATGCAGGACTTCCATTGTTCACCAATATACATCTCACTTAAGAGATATTACTGAGCACCTTTATCATAACCACAACCTTTGTCCTTTTCTATTCAAGACATTGTCAACACAACAAACTTGATGAGTGATGTTTCAAAGTGAATTCCTAACACTTAAAAAATTTCAAGGTATAAATCTTACCTTATATTTCTAGCACTCTGTCAATTCTACTTTTCAAACTTACATAGTTTGAGACTTACTGCTTAGACCTTACACCAATCCATTGGATATTACATTTCCCAAGTTGTCATTTTAGTCATTAAAAGACTTTCTTCAAATCTTTCCTCTTATTTACAAGCAATGCCTTTCCATATTTAATATAACTACCAACACGATTATTTTGAGATTAATAATCTCTAATAGTTGTTCTCAACTGTTTTGAAATATATATAAATAGAAGTATATATTGCATTTGCTTTATTGTCTCAACACACTTTCTTACCAGAATATGAAGTCTTAGGATGAACCTTTAACTTCTTCTACAATTCAGGTACAATGAAGAAACCATTATAGTCAAATTACCTCAAGTTTCCTCCAAGGAATCCTTGTATCTATTTTTAACTTACACAAATCTGTTTCTTGAGTAAACTAAATAAATCACACAACGATATCTAAGATCTTTGGATCAATCGTATGTACTATTCAATTATTTCAAGATTTATTTTCTCTTTCGCCTTTGTATTGAATATATGACAATCCTAAATTGTCTCAATCACAGTGAAATATGTCGATTTGTAGTTAATATTCAACACTTTTACAACTAATTTATATTTGAAACTTAGTGTTTGCACGAGCAAAATTTGGCATGAACCAATTTACTGTCACCATTTACATCTCCTTACGGGAATGCTCGTGTACCTCCTAAGTCTTCAAAATTTCATCTTGTTATCGATAACAAGATAACAACTCAAATTAGATAAAGTCAAGAAAAGGATTTTTTACATTCTTCATTAACAAACATAGCACGAGTTCAAGTAAGTTATATTGTTTTTCACCATCCACTTAAGTATTAATCTGAGACATCTTTATATATCCTTAACTCCAATCATATTACAATGACAACCATATCTCAATTAACTTTTAAGAATAACCGGTTTCATTTTATTTAGAAAATGAGTTGTCAATTATGGGCAATGAATTTTCATTCCCATTATCATATATTATTCTTTGGAACTCCTCGAATTCTCAATTTCATTCACCACTCATTCTCCCCAACTTAATACAAGTCTAAAAGATCAGACTAGGATATCTTATTATATCATTGTTATGTTCAATATTAAATTGTTCTCAAACTCTTTCAGTTTTAAATTCTCATCCCAAAGTAAGTTATCATCTTTAAGTTCTACCTAAGTGTCATTCGGTATTCCATTGTTGTATAAATTCCATTATCCTAATATATGTCTCAAAGTCTATATCTAATAGTTACTTCTTCACTAACTATTATTATTCTAATAATATTAGCGATAATAAAGACCACTGAAGACAGTTACATGAATAATGAATTTAATTTTTTTCTTTGTAAGTCTTCCATATGTCTTTCCTTTTTTTCACATTTCATTGAGGTTAAGACTCTCATAAGCTCTTACCTTTAATTGTTTCTCATATCGTGAGAAATTGATGGGCTTCAACTATCTTATTACCATTTAGGAAAAACATAATACTTATATCTCACACATAGATATAATAAAACATAGAAAATAACATAACTTAGATTTTTATCTTTTGGTTACCATAAAAACCACGATAAAAACCATTTATGACATCTTGAATTTAAACATAACTCAAAACAAGTCTTAGAGTTAGTAAACTTAGGTATCAAGGTATATCAGAGCCAGGAAACTTAACCTCGATACCCAACTATATCCGAGTTATTTCTTATTTCGAAACTCATTCAAAAGTGATAGCCTAGGCTCGACCGAGGCAGATCCCAACCGTAACGAACCTCCTCCTAATTAATGAATCGTTCAGTCTGAAACCATAATTAAGCCCTGGTACACTAGCTAGACTTAACTAGATCCAGCAGCCTAATCTTCAACTCTTGATAAACATAATTGCATATCGCATATTGATAATAAAACAAATAATAAATGCATCAAAATTTTAAAACTTTCTGCGATATTAAATTTGATACACAAAACTAATTTAAACCAGAATAAGCCTCGGCAATACAAAACCTTACCAACCCCTGTAATAATACAAAACTGTAATTCAATATAATATATAGAAGAATCATTACATCGAATAGAACATATAAACACTTCAACCTTCTCTGTCTAGTAGTTGTCATGCTCGTAGATATTTCCTAAAATGTAAATTGGGGTGATCACTCTAACTTGCTCAGCAAGTACGGATTCATAGAACAGTCAACAATCCATATAGTAATCAAGAACATTATGCAATAGCAATATGCATCAATGTTAACTAACAAGAATATGAAAAATATATAAATCAATATATAAATGATGCAGATTAAATTGTAAATAACTATTACATTGTGATTTCCCCATTTTTATAAAACTAGGGTCATTACCCATTAGCTATAATGACACCATAACATGACCAACACATTGTGAGTATATGTTGTCTGACTACTTGTCACTGTCCAAATGGTTCTATCTAAAACCCTCTTAGTGATTATGTAATTCACGCAACCTATCAAATTGAGTAGAAGTTTATATATAGGCCGGGAAGGTAACCTATCTTCTATAAACCTATTCTCATAACCAGGAGTTACTCGTGAATTACACAACATAATACTTTTCCTTTTTCATGAAAACATATCACAATGTACATAGCTCCCATTCAAATCCATAGACTAAATGAAATAAATATACTATATAGCCTGACAAAGTTGATAGTTAAACAAATCCATACTTACCTCAGTTAGGTTCCATTTCCAATTTCTTTACTTTTTAGGTCACACAACCTTGTCCCGATGTTCGATATCTATGATAAGTCATTTGAGGTTATTAAATGTTCAATACCTCATTTTTAGTTCCCTTAAATTGATCCCAAATGAACTCGGATCCAATTTACTATTATATGGGGTCGATATGACATTTTTCACATTTTTCCAAGTAAAACCAATGTATAAAGTCTCTACCAACTTTCAAATTCTTCATTTTTATAGAAATATCCAATTTGTATTGATTCAGTTTGCAAATATATTTTTTCTGATTTTTTTTTATCGATTTTCTTGAATTTTCCCTAAATTCCCTAAGACTTTTTCCCATTTTTTCTTTTATTTAAAAATAAGGGTTTGGCCTTTGAATCGGATCGTTCAGCCGGTTCGGGGGACCAAATCCCTCTTCATCCTCGATCCCCTTATCTCTGTTTCTTAAAACCAATTTTTTTTTCCTAAAGAATTTGTGTTCTCTAGGGTTGGGTTCGGCCCCAACCCCAAAGCACCCTTGGAAGGGAGATGACATTTGGTAATCTCCTTCCTTGGACAACCAAACCATTCCCCATCCTCCATCATCATCTTCAACCTCGCAGTCAACAACACAAACAAGAACAACGAACTCAACGAAAGCAAGGACAACCACAACAACAACAACAATAAAAGCTCACCTTCAATTTGAGATCTCTTTTCTCTCCATCGATCTCGGTCTCTCTTTCTCTTGTTTCAGTCTTCTCTCTTGCTTTAAACTTCAAATTGATGAAGTAGGGATTCTGTTCGGTTTGAGGATAAGTATTTGGTTTAGTCGAAATTCTTGTCGAATCCCGTGCTACGCGCATCTAGGGTCAAATCCAATTATTTAATTAAATTAAACCAAACTATAGGTTAGATATATTTACATATAAAAACTATATATATAAATATATACGCATATGTATTTTCTCATTTAAAGTTCACTAGGCACGCCAAGGACCACCCTCGGGCATTTACATAATTATACACACTACGTGTGTCACCCTCGACCCCACGTGTCACTCGACGCCCGCCAATTTATTTATTATTTTAAATATATATTTTTATATATACATCATATATAAATATATATGTATATATACACATATATTCATGTGGTTGAAATTTCATCGTTCACGCCAACGAGTACACTAGGGCTTGCACTCTACACCACGACCCAAGTGCGTCGCTCTTAACCCATACACAGTATTAGGCGTCCCATAAATTTTCAATTATTTTATTTCCAAACTACGGTTTACTTATATACCAACGTATAAATAAATATACAAATACCTATATATTTTATGACTTTTTTGCTTGCCACGTACGCCAATGAGTACACATAGGTATATACATTGCTTCCACATTTTTTAGTGTAATCCCCTTTGATTTACAAATGTTACACTAGGCATAACATCAATTTTATTTAATTAACTACACCAAACAAACATAATACATCACAACAATCATACGCACATGCTAATCAAGACAAGTCGGGCTTAACCACAGGTCTAATTTGCATTAGTTAGATATCTGATTAACGTCAAAGATATAGGGGAGTTATTTCCCATTTCAATTCCTTCCTTAACCCAAAAATTTTCAAATATGCATCGCCCTTTTATAGCTTACAAGTTCAAGAAATACATACATCTTTTGAATGCTCTACCTATGATGCTTGTCATCACATTCTTTCTATTTAACTAAGTTGTAACTGCATATTGATAGTCAGCTAACATCATTCTATGTAGTCCTAAATTACTCAGGCTTTAATTGACTTGTACCTTTTCTTCTCGTCCCACACCAATTGATAACAAAGTTAAGCATACAAACTATAGATAAATACCCCAACATTTATTACCTGATACTAATAACATCAAAGAACGACACAATAAAGTATTTCTTACAATATCTCTCATATTCCAAGTCGAAGCTCGAAATTACATTTTTGGAACTAAAATTAGCTATAGATATATTGTGTTAAGATTGAGAAAGGCCCTCCCAGCTATTATACATATCTTCCCAACTGGAAAATAGATTTTTGATTCCTCACCGAAATGATTATCTTGGTTCTCCATAAACACTCAACTCTTTCTATACACATATATCTTTGTCACTCTTCTACAAGAATTAAAACATAATACTGGCAAGAGATTTTGCAAAATCGATCAGTCTTACAACTACAACATTAATAACGTTCAGTTGCCATTACAACTTCGGTTAATCCATTATTAGTTTCTAAGCATGAAGCTTCATTCATATAAGGCAAGAGTAATATAACCCTTCCAGTTAATTGCAATCAGTTTCCACTGACTGATGTACCTCATATTTCTTTATAAATTGACACTGTCAATTTTCATTCTAGGTCACAACAACTTATTCCTATCAAAAAGATTTTGGATTTCACCTGAATGGATATTTTAAAGAAATCCATGAGATTCTTATTACAATCTTGCCTCACTTTTCAACTCGAGTTCAAAAAAACTTATTTTCATGCTTAAGGTTGTGATCTAAGATATCCATACGAAATATCAATAACTAGTAGTCAAGCTTTGACCTACTAGATAATCTCAATCAATTATCATTAGCTCAGCTATAAATAGACTTGTAGTTACCAATTTTGACAACTCGGCTGATGATTTGCTTACACAAGACTTCCATTGTTCACCAATATACATCTCACTTAATAGATATTATTGAGCAGTGTTATCATAACTACAGCTTTTATCCTTTTCTAATAAAGGCATTGTCAACACAACAACCTTGACGAGTGAGGTTTCAAAGTGAATTCCTAACACTTGGAACATTTCAAGGTATAAATCTTACATTCTATTTCTATCACTCTGTCAATTCTACTTTTCAAACTTACATAGTTTGAAACTCACTACTTGGACCTTACACCGATCCACTGGATATTACATTTCCCAAGTTGTCCTTTTAGTCATTAAAAGACCTTCTAAAAGTCTTTCCTCTTATTTATAAGTGATGCCTTTCCATATTTAATACAACTACCAAAATGCTTATTTTGAGATTAACAATCTCTAATAGTTGTTCTTAAATGTTTTGAAATATATATAAATAGAAGTATAAATTGCAATTTTTATTTATTATGCAATACATATTCTTACCTGAATATGAAGTCATAAGATGGACCTTTAACTTCTTCTACAATTTAGGTACAATTAAGCAACCATTCTAGTCAAATTATACCTTAAGTTTCATTTAAGGCATCCTTGTATCTATTTTTAACTTACACAAATCTCATACTTGAGTTAACTCAATAAATTACAAAACGATATCTAGGATCTTTGGATCAATCGTGTGTATTACTCAATTATTTCAAGATTTCTTTTCTTTTTTTCCTTTGTGTTAAATGTACAACAATCCTAAATTGTATCAATTACAGTCAAATCAGTCGACTTACAGTTAATATTCAACACTTAAACAACTAATTTATATTTGAAACTTAATGTTTGTATGTGCAAGATCTAGCATGAACCAATTTAGCGTCACCATTTACGACTCTTTACGGTAATCCTCATGAACCTCTTAAGTCTTCAAAGATTTCATCTTGTTATGGATAACACGATAACAACTCCAATTAATAAATTTCAAAATAAAATTTACATTCTTCATTAACGAGCATAGCATAACTCCTCCTATGTTGTACACTATGTGCGCTACATAGCCGGTCCCAAGTCTGGATAAAGGAGCAGGGCTCTGATGCCCATTATTGAAAAAAGGGTATAGGAGGTCCCAAACTCACTTTTCATACCCGAAAAATGGGGGAGGGAGGCTACAAGCTCATTTTCCGTTCTTGGAAAATGGAGGAGGGTTGTGATAGGTTGACAGCCAGCGTAAAACTTTTGTCACTTTTCATGAAATGGATCAAACATATATTGCACTTAACTGAGCACAATGGAAAAGTTTGATCCATGTAGCCGACCCCAGTTAATTTGAGATTGAGGCTATGTTGTTGTTGTTGTTGTTGTTGTTGTTGTTGTTGTTGTTGTTGTTGTTGTTGTTGTTGTTGTTGTTGTATTAACGAGCATAACATGCGTTCTAATTAGTTATAATGGCTTTCACCATCTATTTAAGTGATTCGGTAATCATCCGAGATAATATTTATATATCCTTAACTCTAATTATATTACAATGACAACAAGATCTCAATTAACTTTTAAGAACAACTGGTTTCAATTTATTTCAAAACTGAGTTTTCAATCAGGGCAATGAATATTCATTCTCATTATCATATATTATTCTTTGGAACTCCACGAATTCTCAGTTTCATTGACCACTCATTCTCCCCGACTTAGACTGTACCAGCCTAAGAGATCAGACTAGGATATCTTACTATTTCATTGTTATGTTCGATATTGAACTATTCTCAAACTACTTCAGTTTTAAATTCTCATCCCAAAGTGAGTTATCATCTTTGAGTTCCACCTAAGTGTCATTCAGTATTCCCTTGCTTTATAAACTCTATTCTCCTAATACACGTCTCTAGGTCTATATCCAATAGTTACTTCTTCACTAACTATTATTATTCTAATAATACCAGCGAGAATAAAGACCACTGAAGATAGTTACATGAAGAATGAATTTATTTGTTTTTTTATGTAAGTCTTCCTTATGTCTTTTCTTTTTCACATTTCTTTTTGGTTAAGACTCTCTTGAGCTCTAACCTTTAATTATTTCTCATATTTTGAGATATTGATGGGCTTCAACCATCTTATTACCATTTAGTAAAGACAAAATACTTATATCTATCACGTAGATATAATAAAACATAGCAAATAACACAACTCAGCTTTTTATTTTTTGGTTACCCCTCAAAATTATGATAAAAATTGTTTATTACATCTTAAATTTCTACATAACTCGAGACATATCTCAGAGTTAGTAAACTTAGGTGTCAAGGTATATCAGAGCTAGGAAACTTAAGTTCGATACTGAATTGTACCTAAGTTATTTTTTATTTCGAAACTCATTTAAAAGTAATAGCCTAGGCTTTGACCAAGCTCTGATTAGGCTCTGATACCAACTGTAACAACCTTCATCCTAATTAATGAATCGTTTGGCCTAATACCCTAACTAAGCCCTGGTACACCAGACAGACTTAACTAGAGCTAATAACCTAATCTTTAACCCTTGATAAAACTATTGTATATCGCATATCGATAATAAAACAAATAATAAACGTATCAGAATTTAAAAACTTTTAACGATATTCAATACGTTATACAAAACTAATTTAAACCATAATAAACCTCAGTAATGCAAAACATTCCCAACCCTTGTGATAATATAAAATTGAAGTTCAATACAATATATAAACCAGAGAAGAATCATTACATCGAAGAGAAGATCCAGACACCTCAACCTTCTATGTCTAGTAGTTGTTGCACTCATCAATATTTCCTTAAATGTAAATTGGGGGGAGTGCTCCAACTTGCTTAGTAAGTACGGATTCACAAACTATCGACAATCCA
Source organism: Stephania yunnanensis (assembly GCA_039657365.1). Classification (NCBI taxonomy): domain Eukaryota; kingdom Viridiplantae; phylum Streptophyta; class Magnoliopsida; order Ranunculales; family Menispermaceae; genus Stephania; species Stephania yunnanensis. Next base: position 24,169,169 of record CM077585.1, read on the forward strand.
TATAGTTATCAAGAACATTAAGCAAAAATAATATGCATCAATGTTAACTAACAAGAATATGGAAAACATATAAATCAATACATAAAGGATGCATATCAAATTGTACATAGCTATTACACTGTGATTTTCCCCATTTTATAAAAGTAGGGTCGATTACCCATCAGCTATAGAGACACCAAAACCTCACCAACAAATCATACGTATATGATGTCTGACCACTTATCACTATCCAAACGGTTCTATTCGAAACCCTATTAGTGATAATATGATTCACGCAACCTATCAAATTGAGCAAGAAATTATATATAGGGTGGGAAGGTAACCCATCTCCAATAAACCTATTCTTAAACCCAAGAGTTACTCTCGTGAATTACACAAAACACGGGTTTTCCTTTTTCATGAAAACATATCACAGTGTACATAGCTCCCATTCGAATCTAAGACTAAATGAACTAAATATACTACATAGCCAGGCAAAGTTGTTAATTAAATGAATCCATACTTACCTTAGTTAGGTTCCATTTTCATTTTTTTTACTTTTTGGGTCACACGACCTTGTCTTGATGTTCGAAACCTACCAAAACTCATTTGAGGTTATTAAAAGTTCGATACCTCATTTTTAGAAAAATTGATCCCAAATGAATTCCTAACCAATTTACTAATTTTTAGGTGATATCACATTTTTCGAAGTAAATTCCTAGTATAATGTCTCGATCGACTTCCAAATTCTTCACTTTATATAGAAATATCAAATTTCTATTGATTTGGTTCACAAATATATTTTTCCCTGGTTTTTTTTTATCAATTTTCTGGGATTTTCCCTATATTCCCAACCATTTTCCTATTTTTTTTCTTCTATTTAAAAATAGGGGTTTGGGCCCTTAACCGAACCAGTTCAGCCTGGTTCGGGGGAACTATACCCCCTTTTTTCCTCAATCCCCATGTCTCTATTTCTCAAAGCCAATTTCTCTTAAAAAATAATTTGTTTAGTTCGCTGGGGTCTAGTTTATGTAACGACCTGTTGCCTTAGGTTGGTGATTAGTACTAATCCAAATCATAATTAACTCGAGTTAGGCTCATGGTTAAGTTTAATGTACCTCGATTAGCGTGTACATGCATTCGCATGATGTATGATGTTTGTTTGAATTGTTAAATCGATTTATATATATAAGTTTTTGTATAATAAGGAAGTTATACACAAGCCTATAAAATGGAGAATACACAATAAACTATGGTTTTCTAGGAAACCAAGTGTAAAGAGGGGGTCGTGGCACGGATGTGCATACTCAAAGACACTTGTAGGCACGTCTGGTGAGTTTATTAGTGAATAATACATGATATATATATATATATATGTTTCTAAATAAACAAATATATATATTGGAAAATAAAGAATATTGAAATTATATGGATTGTTTCATTGTCTCAAACAGAGTGTAAGTGCTTGATGTATCAAATTTTATGTCACTTTAACGCATCAATCACGTGATCGGTCTCGAGATAGCGCGATGCATATCTCAAGAAAAATCATGATATAAAAATAAAAACTCATCCTTATCAATTCATTCAATCGATCATTCGAGAAGTCAAGGGTTCAGTTTTGATTCAGATTGAAATGGGATGATCCGAGGAGCTAAATCAACATGAATTTAGGAGTTTAAACGAATCAAAAGCTAGTGATCATCACTTTGGTAAGTTTATTTTTTATTTTGTTGAAGTTTAAGTTTATGGTGATGATCAATTCTCTGTGAATTGGGTTGTTTGGTGATTGGAAAAGTTTTATAACCTCATTAGAGGTCCTCCTTGGTGATTTGGGAGTGTTTTGGATATTGTTGGAGCGATATGTAAGGATTTAGTGAAGAACAATGGTTGCTGCCCTGTGCTATGGTTCATTAGCACAGGGTGGAGAGCGCTCCACCTCACAGGGGAACAATCTCCCTTCATCAACTATGATGAACACAATTGGTAGAGGGCACCCCACCCATTGAAGGAGCGCTCTCCCACCCCTAAAACAACAAGGTTGTTGTATTTTATGAATGAATTCCTAAGGTCTTAGGGATTAACTTAGGGGTTCTAAATAGATTATATTGGACCCATATTGACTACAAATGGTGTGTAATAGGTTGAGGAACACCGAGAAATTGTGAGATTATCGAAAAGTTAGGGAGTTTGGAAATGAAGACTTAACACGAGGTAAGTACGGATTCACTTATTTATCAATATTTCCTGGCTATTTAGTTTATATAGCTCATGTAGTTATTGGAACTGGAATAGGGGCTATATACACTGTGATGGTTTTCAATAAATAAAAATGGTGTTTACTGTGATTTACGGTAGTAAGTTTCTGGAACTAAGACCAAGTTATATAGGAGATGGGTTACCTTCTTAGCCTATATGTAACTTTCTACTCAGTTTATAGGTTATATCGGTTACATTTACACTAGATGGTTTGGGATAGAACCATTAGACATTAATGAATGGGCTAGAGAGCACATATACACAATGTGTTAGTCTAGCAATAACATTATTGGCGTCGGTGGGTAATCGACCCTAGTTTTATAAATAAAATGGAGATCACAATGTAATAGTCCAAGACATTTACTTTGTGTATGTTATCTATTGCTTTATATGCTTTCCATATTCTTGTAAGATATCATTGGTGCATGTTGTTATTGCATGATATCCTTGATTACTATATGGAATGTTGATGTTTAATATGAATCTCTATTTACTAAGCAAGTTGGAGCGCTCATTCCAGTTAACATTACAAGATAATCGACCAGCGTTACGAGTACGAGATGGAGAAGATTTAGGAGTCTCAATCCTCTATTCGATGTGATGACTCTCTATTGTTAGTATTGAATTATAGTTTTTTAATATCACAAAGGATAGGTGATTTATATATTCGTGGGTTATTTCGGTTTGTTATCTATACTATATCTACATTGACCTTTAGTTGTTTGATTTCGATATTCGATATACAATGGTTCTTATCAGGTAAAGGTGGTAAGGCTGTTGGCTTTAGTTAAGTCTAGTAAAGGAAATCCAGGCTTAATTAGGATTTCAAGCCGGGTATCGCCCTAATCATGTTAGAGGATGCTACTGCTTGGTATCAGAGCTTAGGTTTAAAAGCTTTATTATATATAATAGCTCTGATACAACTTGGTTTCGAGCACCAGGTTTAAGAAAAGTTGAAGCCTAAGTTCTAAGCCAGGTCTACAGGTTTGGTATTATAGACAAAATATATTAAGCTTTGTTACATTGAAACAACTCTGATACAGTTTGGTGTTAAAGTCTAAGGTTTATCACTTTTAGGGATAAAATGGTAATTGTGATAAAGTTTGGTATCATGGACAAGGCTCTGACCTTAAATTCGCTTTTAAATGGTGTTCGAAGTAAATGATAACCTATTTTAAAGTTTAAGGTGTATAAGAATACTTAATAATAAAACCTAAGTTTATAGACTCTGAGAGTTGTCTTTTTCTATGAATAAGCTTAGGGTTTGGTAAATGGTTTTTATCATGATTTGGGGATAACCAATAGATAAAAGACCGAGATATGTTATTTATTATGTATACTATATTTACGTGGTAGATATGAGAGTTATGTTTTTCCTAAACAATAATACTCCATCTATTTCTCATGATATGAGAAAGTGTTGGAGGTAAGAGCTCCGATGAATCTTAACCTCGGGGAGACAAAAAGGAAAGACAAGAAAAGTTACAAAGGTGAAATAAAACTCTTCTCCAAGTAACATCTTCAATGGTCATTGTTCTTAATAATATTATTAGACAAATAATAGTTAGTGAAGAAGTATCTATTAGATCAAGACCTTGAGATGTGTATTAGGAGAATGAAAGATTTTGAAATAATGGAATACCAAATAACCTTGGTGGAAAACTCAAAGGTGGTGGACCACTTTAAAAAAAACTTAATACTAGTATGGAGACTAGTAGAGAAGTAATGTAAGTCATACTAGTAGAGAAGTAATGTAAGTCATTCAATGAATAAATTAGTGGTTAATGATAAAAGCCTAAAGGAGGTTAGGAAACCACTAATGCAGTTATACTTCATAAGTTGTTATAAAGTACATGTTCCAATTATGGTGTGAATCTATATTGGAATAACAAGTGGTTTGTCAGTGAATAAAATATAGTTTAATATAGAATATAGCAGTGAGTTGATAAGTAATCCTTATCTGATCTATTAGACTAGTATAGTCTAAATTGGGGAGAATGAGTGGTCAATGAATTTGAGGATTTGAGGAACCCAAGGAATAATGTATAGTTGGTGGAGCGCCCCCACCCATTGAGAGAACGCGCTCCCACCCCTGAAATAGCAAGGCTGCCGTATTTTATGAAGACTTTCCTAAAGTATTAGGGATTGACTTGGAGGTTTTAAATAGAGTATATTTGACCCATATTGACTACAAATGGTCTATAATAGGTTGAGAAACACTGAGAAAGTATGAGATGACTGGAAAATTAGGGAGTTTGGAAACAGAGACTTAGCCCGAGGTAAGTACAAATTCGCTTATTTATCAATATTACTAAGCTATTTAGTATATATAGCTCATGTAGTTATTGGAATTGGAATGGGGGACTATGTACGCTTTAATGGTTTTCATCAAACGAAAAATAATGTTTACAATGATTCACGATAGTAAGTTCCTAAAACTAAGACTAGGTTATATAGGAGATGGGTTACCTTCCCAGCCTATATGTAACTTCCTACTTAGTTTATAAGTTGCGTAGGTTACATTTACACTAGAGGGTTTGGGATAGAACAATTGGGCATTAATGGATGGGCTAGAGAGCACATATGCACAATGTGTTGGTCTAGCAATCACATTAATGGCACCGGTGGGTAATCGACCCTAGTTTTATAAATAAAATGGGGATTATAGTGTAATAGTCCAAGACATTTGCTTTGTATCTGTTATCTATTGCTTTATATGTTTTCCATATTCTTATTTGTTATCATTGGTGCATGTTGTTATTGGATGATATTCTTGATTACTATATGGAATGTTGATGTTTAATGTGAATCCCTACTTACTGAGCAAGTTGGAGTCCTCACCCCAATTAACATTACAGGATAACTAACGAGCGTTACGACTACGGGATGAAGAAGATATAGGATCTCAGACTCCTCTTCAATGTGATGACTCTCTCTTGTCTTATATATTTGTATTGAATTACAATTTTGTAATATCATAAGGGATTGGTGGTTTATATAATCGAGGTTTATTTTGATTTGTTTTAATACTATATATCGTGGTTTAAATTTTTTGAAAATTTTAAATTTCCGATGCATTCATTAATTATTTTATTTCGATATTCGATATGCACTAGTAGTGCTTATTAGGTGAAGGTGGTAAGGTTGCTGGTTCATGTTAAGTCTGGTAAAGGTAATTTAGGCTTAATTAAGGTTTCATGTCGGGTATCGCCCTAATCAGGTTAGGGGATGCTACAGTTTGGCCCAACCCCAGAGCAACCTTAGGAGGGAGATAACCACAAAATCATCTCCGTCCCTGGATAGCTAAACCATTCCCCATCTTCCATCATCATCTTCAGCCTCTCGGTCAACAACAAAAAAAATAACAACGAACTAAACTACTACAACAACAACAACAATAATAACAACAACAACAACAACAACAACAACAACGATAAAAGCTCACATTTAATTCGAGATCTCTTGTCTCTCCATCGATCTCGGTGTCTCCTTCTCTTATTTCAATCTTCTCTCACTTTCGACTTCAAATTAATGAAGCATGGGTTCTATTGGGTTTGAGGATAAGTATTTAGTTTCCTCGATATTCATGCGACATGAATCTTTAGGCAAATCTAATGGTTTTATTCCTTTTACTTATTTTTAAATGTTCTCGAGATATGTTAATGTATATCCCAAGGTCAAACTTGATGGCCATTAACCAACCCACCATCATAGCCGCCTTATGTTTTGATTGAATATTTCTCGAGTTCTGTGCTAAGCGCATCTCGAGGCAAATCCAATGATTAAATTAAATTAAACCAAAATATAGGTTATATATTTACATATATCAACTATATATATAAATATATACGTCTATGTATTTTTTCATTTAAAATTCACTGCGCATGCCGATGACCACCCTTAGGTGTGCACATTATTATACATACTACATATGTCACCCTCGACCCCAAGTGTCACTAGACGCTCACCAATTTATTTATTATTTTAAATATATATTTACATATACAACGTATATAAATATTTATGTATATATACACGTATATTCATATGTTTAAAATTTTGTCATGCTCGCCAACGAATACGCTCAGGCGCACATGCTACCCCATGACCCATGTGCATCACCCTTGACCCACACAAAGTAGTAAACGTCCCATAATTTTCCAATTATCTTATTTCCAAACTGTGTTATGTATATATACCTACATATTTTATGGTTTTCTGCTTGTCACATACGCCAATGCGTAGCCCCAAACGTATACTTTGCTTTCACGTTTCTCTTTATGATCCCCCATGATTTACATGTGTCACATTCGGCGTACGGTCAATTTTATTTATTTTTCCACACCAAATAAATACAATACAACACAAGAATCGTACTGACATGCTAATCGAAACAAGCCGAATGTTAGTCACCAGGTTAATGATACGATTCATTACCTTCACCCTAACTTAAGGAATTTCATCCTCAATATTAAAGTTTATCACTAACTACAACATTGAGTATATAGGGGGGTTATTTCCCATTTCAATTCCTTCCTTAAACCTAAAATATTCGAATCTACATCGCCCTTTCACAGCTAAGAAGTTCAAAAGAATACATACATATTTTGTATACTCTACCTATGATGCTCGTCATCACATTCTTTCTATTTAACTGAGTTGTAACTGCATACTGATAGTCTGCTAACATCATTCTATGTAGTTCTAAATTACTCAGGCTTTAATTAACTTGTACCTTTTCTTCTCATCCCATACCAATTGATAACGAAGTTAAGCATACAAACTATAGAGAAACACCCCAACATTTATTGCCTGATAGTAATAACATAAGAGAACTCACACAGTAAAATATTTCTTCCTGTATCTCTCATAATCCAAGTCACGAGCTCAGAAATTACATTCTTTGTAACTAAAATTAGCTGTAGATATATTTTGTAATATTGAAAAAAGGTCCCTCCCAGCTATTATACTTTTCTTCCCTACTGGAAAGTAGATTTTGGTTCCTCACATAAATGATAATCTTGGTTCTCCATAAAATCTCAACTATTTCTATACATATATACCTCGCTCACTCTTCCACAAGAATTAAACCATAATACTAGCAAGAAATTGTGCAGACTTACAACTATAACATTAATAACCCTTAGTTGCCATTACAACTTAAGTTAATCCGATATCAAATTCTAAGCATGAGATTTCATTCATATAAGGCAATAGTATTATAGCCCATCAGGTTAATTATAATCAATTTCCACTTACTTATGTATCTCATATTTTTTTATAAAATTAACACCGTTAATTTTTATTCTAGATCACCAATAACTTATTCCTATCACAAAGATTTTGGATTTCTCATGAATGGATATTTTAAAGAAATCCACGAGATTCTTATAGCATTCTTGCCTCACTTTTCGATTCAAGTTCAAAAAACTTTCTTTTTATGCTCAAGGTTGTGATTTGAGATTATCCATATGAAATATCGATAACGAGTAAGTGATATTTCAGAGTGAATTCCTGACACTTAGGAAATTTCAAGGTATAAATCTTACTTTCTATTTCTATCACTCTGTCAATTCCACTTTTCAAACTTACATAGTTTGAAACTCACTGCTTGGACCTTACACCAATCCACTTGGATATTACATTTCCTAAGTTGTCCTTTTAGCCATTAAAAGACTTTCCAAAATCTTTCCTCTTATTTACTAGTGATGTCTTTCCATATTTGATACAACTACCAACATGATTATTTTGAGATTAACAATCTATAATAGTTCTTCTCAAATGTTTTGAAATATATATAAATAGAAGTATATACTTCAATTTTGCTTTATTGTGTCAACACACATTCTTACCTAGAATACGAAGTCTTAGGATAAACCTTTAACTTCTTCTACAACTCAGGTACAATCAAACAACCATTGTAGTCAAGTTATACCTCAAGTTTCCTCTAAGGCATCCTTGTATCTATTTTTAACTTACACAAATCTCATGCTTGAGTTAACTAAACAAATTACACAATGATATCTAAGATCTTTAAATCAATCGTGTGTATTATTCAATTATTTCAAGACTTTTTTCTCTTTCGCTTTTATGTTGAATATACGACAATCCTAAATCGTCTCAATCACAATCAAATATGTCAATTTGTAGTTAATATCCAATCAACTAATTTATATTTGAAACTTAGCGTTAGCATGGGCAAAATCTGCCATGATCTAATTTATCATCACCATTTACAACTCTTTACGGTAATGCTCGTGCACCTCCTAATTCTTCAAAGATTTCATCTTGTTATTGATAACATAATAATTCATCTTTAAATCTAAAACTCTAATCCTTACTAGTTAGACTAACTTTTTTTTTTCTAATATTAATTTAATTTCTTTATTTGACGTTTTGGCTTATCCACTAGTTTGTAGGTGATATGCAGTAGATGTCCTATGTGTGACGTTGTACTTAGCAAGTAGATTAGCAATTAATCGATTACATGAATGTGAGTTTCTTTCACTTATAAGTGCTCTAGGTGTTCCAAAAACTATAAAAAAAATTTATTTAAGGAAATCTATCACTATTTTTGTATTATTAGTTCTAGTGGCTTTAGCTTCTACCCAATTAGACACATAATCTACAACAAGTAAAATATAAACATAGTCGTTTAATGGTGGAAAATGACCCATGAAATATATGCCCCATACATCAAACACTTCACAAAATAAAATAGGTGTTAAAGGCATTTGATTTCTACATCCTAAGTTTCCAATTCACTGGCAATTTGCACAAGATTTTATATAAAGAAAACAATCATGAATAGAGTGGGCCAAAAGAATTCGGAAACCAAAATTTTATGGGCGGTTCTAAGTGGACTGAAATATATTCCACATGTATAAGTACGACAATGATAAATAATTGATTGTACTTCTGAATGTGATATGCATCTCCTAATTATTTGGTCAGTGCACAACTTCCATAAATAAGGTTCATCCTATATATAATGTTTAGAATCCTTTTTAATTTTATTCTTTTGAGCTCTCATTAAGTAAAGTGATAACCTATTAGTAGTAAGATAGTTAACTATATCGTCTTACCAAGGGCCATCAATCTTCATACTATAAAGTACTCGTCATGAAATTTGTCCTTTAATGGTATGGGCGGTTCATTCTCTATCCTACTTAAGTGGTCTACTACTAGATTTTTAGCTCATTTCTTATCTTTCATAGTAAGGTTGAAGTCTTGTGAAAGTAATATCCATCATATTAGTCTAGGTTTTGCATCTTGTTTTGTCATTAAATATCGCAGAGCTGCATGATCTGAATAAACTATCACTTTTGTTCCTAATAAATATAGTCTAGATTTTTCTAATGCAAACACTTCCGCTAAGAGTTCCTTTTTAGTGGTGGTATAATCCAGTTAGGCTGGGTGTAGTATCCTAGAAGCATAATATATAACATGAAGTTCTTTTTCTATTTTTTGACGTAAAACAACTCCAAATGTATAGTTACTTGCATCACACATAATTTCAAAGGGTAGCGACCAATCCGGTGATATAATCACATGTGTAGTTGTTAAAGAATTTTTAATTTATCAATTGTTAACTTGCATTCATTGGTAAATTCAAAAGGAATTTCTTTTCGTAAAAGTTTACATTAGCGTTATGTAATTTTAAAAAAATGTTTTAGGAATCATCTATAGAATCATGTATATCCAAGAAATGAACGTATCTCTCTTACCGTGGTGGGGTAAGGTAATGTTTTGATTACTTGGATTTTTGTAGGGTCTACCTCTCTTCCTTTATGAGACACTCTATATCCTAATATCAATACTTCGTCTACCATGAAATGAAATTTTTAATAATTTAGTACTAAATTTTTTATATGCATCTTTTAAGTACATTAAATGAATTGGCTAAACATTCATAAAAGGAATTACCAAAAATTGTGAAATAATCCATAAAAACTTCAATGAGATTTTGCACATAATTAGAGAAAACACTAACCATGCACCTTTGAAATGTTACAAGTGAATTACATAAATCAAAAGACATACGTCTATAAGTAACATACAAAAAGGGTAAGCAAAAATAGTTTTTCTTGATCTTCCGGGGCTATAGATATTTGGTAAAATCCTAAATAACCATCTAGACAGCAGTAATGGGTTTTTCCAGCTAATCTTTCTAACATATGATCTATAAACGTGGGTGGATAATGATATTTCCTAGTTGAGGCATTCAATTTTTTATAATCTATATATACCCTTCAACCGTTTTGGATTCTAGTTGGTTCTAATTCTCCATGTTCATTTTATTGTAATTCTTGTCTTCTTAGGGACTACTTGGATTGGGCTTACCCAATTGCTATCAGCTATTGGAATATCATTCATAGTTTTAATATTTCAACTTTTACCGCATCCATCATAGGTAGGTTTAATCTACATTGAGGTTGTCTAGAAGCTTTGGTATCTATTTCTAAGTTTATCCAATGCATGCACGTAGCTGAACTTATTCTTTTGATATCAATTATGATCCATCCTATTGCTCTTTTAGATTCTTTCAATATATTTATCAACTTATTTTCTTCTTAACTAGTTAGTTTTTTAGAAATCATTACTAGAAATTTATCACCGTCCCATAAATTAACATATTTCAAATGGTCTGGTAAGGTTTTTAGATCCAATTGTAGGGCTTTAATTACAGAAGGTGGATGTTTTGAATGAGATCTAGGTAAGTCTAGATAACAAGTAAGCTATGGGAGTTCATTATACGATTCTAAAACAGTTATTATTTTTTTTTTGCTTCCTCGTCTCTATCACTATCTTTTTCTAACCAGTTCTATTTATCTATTTTGTTTTTTCTTAAAGATTCATTTATTGACGCATCTATCATATCTATTGTGCATATGGAAGAAACATCCATTGGGTATTTCATTGCATCATATATATGAAAATTTTTTGCATCATCGTCTACTACATTGTCAATATTCCATTTGAAACATCGATATTTGCTTTTGCTGTTTTCAAACACAGCCATTCTAAGATCAAAGAAGTTCTATTAGAATCCATGTGAAAGTTATGTACATGTTCATAATTCGTGGCATTCCTATTAGATTGCCTAAAAGTTCATTCTTCTTCATTTTCAACCATTTTATGACTTTTAACAATAAGGTTTCCAATGGATTATTTTTAAAACCCCCGGCAACGACGCCAAAAATTGACACGTGTCGAGCGTGCACAATAGTTTTTTGTATTTTACCTTTAACTTGTAGTAATGGTAAATGAGATATCGTCTCCACATATATTTTTCAAACCTTTTGAAAATTTAATCTATCCCAAAGGTTTATCAAATTTAACTTGTTTTAATTTAATTAATTCCATTAAACAAGAATCAAACACTCAATAAAATGTAAACAAAATAAAAAATTAATAAAAATAACTAAACTTTTAACAACTTAAATTAAATAAACTAACCTAATATGACTCAAACTAATAATTCAAATAATCAATAAATCAATGCAAATAAAATATCTAACAATCATCTAAACAAACCCCCACTAAATATCATAATATACTCGGATTGTTTTCAAACTCGAAGACATAACATCACTTTATAATATGGCTATAATTATTTTATATGAATCTTGGAATCATTAAATCTTAATTCATAATAGATTGATAACCTTTATCCGACCATTGACTTCTCTAAATTCAATAGAAATGTCACATTATTATCGTTGTAAGTCAACCCATTGGATAAAACAAAACACCGTAGAAATATGATAACATTAAGTTCAATTAAAATAATGTCTAATCTAAGCCAATATTACTAAAGCAATATAATAAACAACTAAGAGCACAATCATCTAAGACATCCGCTCGGGAAATGCTCTATAGATTAATCCTAGTTACTACTTCTATAATTGTTGTCAATAGCTATAGACATAGAACTGAACACTCTATATTAAGGAACATATTGGCCACTATGCACTCGACATTGAAAATTATTAGTTGTTATATGCAAAAATAACTTGTTTTATCCGTGATTGACGTGTATGAACTGATCTAAAGCATTAAGTATAGGATTCCATAATTATAACTATATAACAATCCAAAACATATTACATGCTTATGGTTTGTTTAGGTTTACTAACTACTCACGCATACTGAAAATAAATAATACATAAATATAAATAAAAGACATAACAAATAAATAAATACGTCTAAATCAATGCTCCAATATTGCTTCATATATCAAACTAAACTCAAGAGTAATGGAAAATAAAAGGGAATAGAAAGAATTGAGATAATAAAGAGAGTAGAGAGTTATTTCGAAGCTCTCTGGTCTTATATATAGTCCCCTTAGGAGTACATATCCTAGATAAATATAAATCCTTCACCATCACCGACCTTAGCGATTTCTCATTGATTCCTAACTTACACACAAATCGCTGAGAAAATCACTGGATTTAGCTCTAAGTGCTCCACTGATTTAGCTGGCTATTTATAGTTCATTCTTCAATTCATTCGTTGGCTTTCTTCTGTTGTCAATTTATATGATGAATCCTGGTGTTATTCCAAATCATTAACTAATCATTGGTGTAGTTCTCCAATTAACTATTTTGCTTTTCTTTCTCTTTTCTTCATTTTCCTAATTAAAAGATGAAATCACAAAAACAAGAGAGTACCTAGTGTAATATCATCATTAATTTGACGACCCCTTCTCTAATTAGGGCACCGCCAGACCTAATCCCATAATTAAGCTATATCCTCACCCTATGGGACTTAACATGGAATTAGTCAGCCTTTTCAAAACCTTATAACTTACCAATTAATTTTTCTCATAAACAACTTCCTATCCTATGTTAATTCAAAAATCATAGTTAAATTAAAATTTTACAATTTAAATTTTATTCAACAGAAATCTTAACAAATTAGTAGAAGCTTTCAACATGATGTGCAACAATTGTTGAAAAACCAAGAAATAAAGATCACATGCATATATATAATGAAACGCTGATAATATGTTGTCATGTGTCTAGTCGGGTGCTAGTCTCTCAACCATAATATACAACCCCAAAATTATATGAAATACATACAAAAGTAATACATAAAAATCAAAACCTATGAAATTCGGTGTAGGAACACTCTACTGGCTTAGAGGTAGTCGTCGATCTTCTCTAATTTGCCTGGTCTGCTACTCGATGAATCTACATCCACTATCATAAAAAGGACGGTGAGTACAGGAAAGTAGACACTGAGAGACATTCGTTCACATTCCTAAATATACAACAAGTATCTAGAAACATAATAATAACAACAATACTGAAAAAGAAAATCATGCGAAAAGATACTTTAGTTAAACAAAATGAAACTGACACATGGCCAAGTAGTAATGGGTCTAAGGCTGGTCGACCACGATCTTTATCACATCGGCCTTTCCACTATACAAGGATGAAGCCGAGCTCTACATCAATGTGAAGGTATGAGCATTGCTATTTGCCTTTATAACCACTCGTTGGTGTCAGTCACCTGCAATATATACTTACCAACAACCTCGGGTCCCATACCCCATGATTTCACCCAAGTTATGCTTGCCAACAACCCCGGGCCCCATACCCCAATGATGTCACCCAAGTTATGCTCACCAACAACCCCAAGACTCGTTTCCCGTATGTTGTGCAAGATAGTGGAGAGATCTCGATCTCCCTGGAAGTCTAGTGACCCCGTATGTCCGTCAGACCTTTATAATAAAATGGACCTAGATACAAGAACTACTTTAATATTTCAAGGAACAATATGGTTTGAGAATCCAATAAAGCAATTGCATATCTAATGCACAAAGGAAATAGATTTACAATACTATCTAACACCTACCTAATTGCATGCTATTTCACTGACCACATATATTAAAAATCAAAATGACATAGCTCATGATTTGGAGTTAATGAAATCATTTAATCAACGATCTATACCATGAAAGCAGTGGTGGACCCAAGTATTACTTACACTGGGTTATAGCCTGGTGCAAGTTTTCTTGAGCCCCATATATATATAGGCTTATTGCATTAAAAAACCAGATAATGGTTTTATTAGCCCAGGGCTTGTTTTGCCAAAGAGCCCAGTACTACTTTTTACTTTTACCTTAATAGAAAATAAGCCCACCTAAATAAACTCAACAAAAAATACAATTTTATATCCTAAGTGAAAAGTAGAAGGAATTGGGTGGAATTTATTGGGTACATGTATTTGATACAAAGTTGTTATAAAAATGAAGTTGGGTTAAGATTGAAACAAACTTTGAATTTTTTTTAGATTTTTGCGAGACAATTTAAAGTTGAAAACTCAAAGTTTGAGATTAATACTATCTACCTTTTTCTTTTATTTACTTCAATGACTTTTTCATTTTAAATTGTGTAGTATTTAAGAAGTGAATTAAACGTTGGTAGAATATTTTTAATTATTTATGGAAAATGCACTCACTTATGACACCTAGGTGCGACATGCCCTCGTCGTGCTTCGTCGATGAGCCATGAGATGAGTGTGTGAGACATATCGCATGGGCGCAGTCTGAGTGTGTATCGGACTTGGGTGTCGAATATGTGGCATGCTAGTAACCTCCATTGTTTAGACATAGTGATTGAAGCATTGTACCTCAGTTAGTAAGGAGAAAAAAATATCATGCAATAGTTTAGTCATAGCCTAGGGTAAGGCGAAATCTTGGGTCTGCCCCTGCATGAAAGTAACCTCATGAAATAAGAAAGGACAACAAGTCATGATATATGGAATACAATGGCAAATCAGTCCAAATGACTAGAAATGGAAAAAACAAGAATAAAAGGTAAATAAATATCTCAATCAGTTGACTTACAATCCACACAATTTCTTAAGCCATTCCGGCCTCTCGACACCTCAAATCTTATATCCGAACCCTCGAGACACTTCTCTAGGTTCCTGATATCCTATAACATATTCTTGAATGTGTATGGACAATATCTTAGGGTATTAGACTTGTTTATAATGTTTAATAAATTTTAGAAAATTGCATATTTTTATGTTTTCATAGGACCTAGCAACCTGGGTACCCTGATTCGCATGCTAGTGCCCTTATTAGTTCTCTACCAAGCTTTCTCTAGTTTGTTATATAAAGTTATCTCATTAGTTGACCTACCTAGCATGCTATGTGCAGGAAAATGCAAAATTCTGAAATTAGAATTCTGAGTTTAGTCCACACATAGGTTACCCAAATGCCTTAAGGACCTCCATATACACCTCAAAAGTCCCAAGACATCGATAACAACATAAAAACAGCCCTACTTATCATCAAATTTGAGAATTCATCAAATTGAGTTGAATAAACTAATGTAAGTGAATTACCTAGTTGTGAACCACCGGGTAGATAAACTTCTACACCTTCAAACCCACCTAGTTGTTGATCTTCTTCATCATTCGGAAACCTCTCCTTTTCTCTCAAAGTTTCTTCTCTCCTAAGTAATGAAATGAACATGGTTTGATTGCATGAGTTGATCTCTACCTATTTATATGAAATGGATATGGTTGACTAATAGCCATTGGTCCTCATGTGAACACATGTATCTCGAGACCTATCTAGTGGCACACACCTTGACACATTTCCCACTTACTCTCCACTACCTCATAACAAGTGACACCAATGCGTAGCTCAGTTGTTTTCTAGATTTGTCAATACGTATTTCGATGAATATCAAGTGGCTATTATTTTAAATCATTAATTTAGTTACATTTAATATAAAATCAACCATAGCCACATTTAAATCACTATTTAAGCTATATTAAATCTAAATAAACTTACCACATCATTTTTTACCATGGTCCCACATCAACACGCATCCCAAGGTGCATCCCCACTCACGTCTCGAACCCTAAATACAAGTGCGAGTGACTTAGTAGTCTAAACATATACAATACATTAAGCATACACCATAACAAATATAACATATACCTCAGCCATCTTGTCTCAGTCATGACACGTACCTTGATGCAAGTCCCACGTCATAGGTCACTCATCCTAATTAAGAGACTAAACTATGATTTAGAAGCTTGGCAGTGACAATTCTTCCCAACCAATGGGAATTTTGTCCTCGAAACTAAACTTAACTTAAAGTTATACCAAACTCGAAGAGGTACGGAAATATGTCTTACATATTATCTTCCCGCTTCCAAGTGAGTTCTGAATCTTCATGGAATTGCCACTTGATTAACACCTTTGGGATACACTTGCCTCTTAACGGTTATGCCATCCGGTCTAGGTTTGTAGTGGCTGCTCCTCATATGATATGTCCTCGCTCAGATCAATCTGGCTCAAGTCAATTGTCGGTCGTATGTCTGCCTTCGACTTAGCTAGTCGAAGCATAGAAATATGGAATACTTTGGATGAATCCTTGACATCGGTGGAGGTAACTCAAGCTCATACGCAACCTTTCCGACCTGTTGTTTCATCTTGAAAGGCTAGATGAATCTCGGTGATAACTTGCTCTTTAGACCAAATCTGTGAAGACTCTTCCGAGGAAAAACTTTTAGATATATAAAGGCTCCCTCATCGTATGTAAGATCGTCACGATACATGTCTGCATATTTCTTCTACCTCTTTCGCGCTCCCTTAAACCTCTAGCGAATTTGTCGTACCTTCACCGTGTGATCAACAATAATTTCAGGGCCTATCAACTCCCGGTCCTCTAGCTCGGCCTAACAAGATGGTGAGCAACATGGTGTGACACATAAAGCTTCAAATGGCATCATTTCAATGATAGCCTGATAAATGTTGTTGTATATAAACTCACACAACGGTAGGTACTCTTCCCACAATCCACCAAACTCAAGTACCTAAGCCCTAAGCATATCCTCAAGAGTTTGAATCGACCACTCAGTCTGCCCATCAATTTGAGGGTGAAATGTTATATTAAACTGTAGGCGTGTACCATATTGCTCCTGCATACTCCGCCATATCCTAGACAAATACAAAACATCTATGTTTAACATAATAGTCAATGGCAACCCATACAGCCTAAAAACCTCCCTCTTGAACAATATGCTCAGTTGGTCAAATGTGTAGTAAGCTGCAACTAGTATGAAATATGTTGCTGTCGTCAATATGTTCACAATCACCAAGATAGACTCATGTCGACGAGCAGTCCTTGGCAATCTTCTGACAAAGTCCATAGCTATTTCTTCCCACTTCCATCATGGAATGGGAAGCAATTGTCATAATCCTCGAAGTATGCAATGTTGAGCCTTCACCTACTAGCAGATTCCACAATTCCTGATGAACTCTGATATGTCCTCTTTCATCCTAGGCCACTAAAAATGCCTCTTCATATCATGGTACATCTTGGTCCTACCTGGATGAACAGTGAACTTGGAATGATGTGAATTTTGAAGAATCTCATCTCTTAACTCCACCACTGCCAGTATCCACAATATGCCTCTAAATCTCAGACACCGATATGTCTTCTCTATCAAGTTAGTACAATCAGTACTCTAGGCTAACTTATTTAACGTAATGGCCCAAATCAATTAAACTAGGATTAGAGTTAATCTCAGGATTAACGATCATAATTCGGGCGTTACATGGACAACTCAGTGGGCTCAAACATGAGAACTAAGGAAATATGTTGTTTATGGAATGGTGGTTGTGTAATGTGGTATTTAAATAAAATATTATTATATTGCACTGCATGTGTGTATGTTCATATCGGGCGAGTTTGTGTGACGAGTGTTCGCCTCGAAAGGCATGTCAACATGGATGTCGGTAGGCAAACTATGGGTATGCTAGGAAAACTACACTAATCCATGTCGAGATGAATAGTAAATCAAATTGATGGGTAATGTGAGCATAGGCTAAGTTAATTCAAACTAAAACAATAGGCTATGGCTACCTCGTTATGCGTACCGATATATGGGGCACTGAGTGCCGAGTGGTCGAGAGTTAGTGGGACCACAAGTTGATAAATTTTGATGACTTAAAATAGTAACTATAGGTATTATGTTGAGCCTAAGCTAAAGTGATTAAAATTACATAAATCAAGGCCTATAGTTGAGTAAATTAAATGGAAAGCATATGAATGGTCTAGAGATACACATTGGCACATCTAGGAACTAGGTGAGTAATAAAATGGTGTCACTTGAGTTGAGTTAGTGGGGGTTAGTGGGATACATGGCAAGAGGTGGACCATTAGATAGTCCTCGGGATATGTAAATGCATGAGGATCAAGTGTTAGGAAATCACATCACATAGATATATAAGATGGGTTTAAAGATCACATGCAATCAATTTGTTGGGAAATCAGAGAAAAATCTGAGGAGGGAGAAGAGATTTCCAACTAAGATTCAACAATCTTGAAGATAAAACCCAAGGGATTTACCTAGGTAATCATCTTTCTCATCATCGCTTCTATCTAATGAAGCTAGTTTTTGACAAATTTAGGAAATTCAGATTTTATGATTAGATATCTGGATTTTGGGTGTGAATTAATGGATGATATGTTGTTAGACCATGACCATAGAGAATTGAACACTGGTTTAGCTAGATTTGGTGGTTTTAATGAAGTTTGAGAGTTGACATGATTGTATGAATTTTAAAGAATTGGTGTAATTTGAGGTTCTAAAATGGTTAAGTGTAGTAATGAAATGGTTTTGACGAAGAAAATGTAGAAGGCATGATAAGGTAGCTAAGTTAAAGGGTTAGGACAGATTCTCGACTTGAGAATTTTTTCCCGAAGGCTAGGTAGTGCGCTACCTGATGAGGATAACGTGCTACTCATTCTGGGTTTGCTAACTGTTATTCGAGATGAATAACAGTAGCACGCTACAACATTCCTTAGTGCGCTGCACTAAGATAATGTGCTACACATGCCTCGTAGTGCGCTAACAACCTATAAAAATGGAAATCTAATAGCTGTTTTGTGACTTCTCACCCAATACATATCTAAACCTTTGTAAATAACCTAAACTTATAAAATGGACTTGAAGGACTTAGGGAACCATAGATCGTGTGTTGTGGAGCTTGTCGAGTCGGATACGGGAGTTCGAGGAAGTCAGAGCACGGATTGAGGTGTGTAGACCCATTGGAATGCCTCATAGAATTCATGGTTTTCGTTTTATCGATATCGCATTTCATGTGTGACTATCGGTGGGCACACATGGGGTTTCACTTCTATTTTGGTTCGCCTATATATTGGTTATGGCTAAATCGCTTGCGCGAGTTACTTGTGACAGTGCTCGTGTCGATGGTAGTAGAATATATCTATGACCGTTGGGAGGGATAAGGGTGGTCCTAATGTGTAACAACGTCTGGAAGGGATCATGCTGTTTACTAAAGTTGGGGTTTAGTCATTGTAAGCTTGTAAGGATACACGTGGTTCCTATTTGATTTATTGGTTACTGGCTGGTATAGGTCAGGGTTTTCTCATGATTATACGGATGTTACATATTATTGCATTATTTTACAATTGATTTAGTTGGATATGTTGTTTATTCGTTTAACGCTACTATTTTTGCTTGTCGTATGCTGCCTACATTCATGGGAATATGACGTGTTGTTACAAGGTGTTATATTTGCATGTTCATAGTTTATCAATTTTATTTCATGAATATTGTGTGGACTTCTCTTGGGATTTTACTTAGTGGACTCGTTACTTTATTTGTTGGGTAACTAAGGGCAGATCCTTCGACGAGCAAGGGCAAGGAGGTACTGGGCGACTACCTCTGAGATGGTAGAGCCGCTTGTCTCAGGATACGAGATGTATTTATCTTACTTTTGTTAGGTCTTAGAAACGCTAGAACACTGATTACATGTATATGAATCTTATGCTTATCTCGCCCAGTATATACATGGTATCATTTGTTGGGTTTTTCACTACTTAGGATTGTTCAATATTGCATAAGTTAATCATTAAAGAATTTCCACTGTAAAATTGTAACATAACTTGATAAATGAATTAACTGGCTAATAATTATATGGAAATTAATTAGATAAGTTAGGATAAAAAGGGATATTGTAAGTAGTCAGGTAGGTCGCGGTCGCGGGACATCCAGGATAAGCGGGCCATGACGTGGCAAGGCTTGATGGCATGGAATGTGACGTAGCGAGTAGCACGGAGGCTTAGACTTTGGGTCCGTCGCACTTAACCTAGGGTATAGAATGTCAGCCATCTGCCCCTTTGACACTCTCTATGTAGAAACTGTTTGTAGCCTCATTTGTGCACATATCATCACCCGAGTATCGATAATAATATCTGAATGACTCATTATTATCGCTGCCTCAACTAATCCATTCTCATGCATCATATGTCATCTAATAACCTCAGAATCTCCAGTCAGTATCCTACTCAGTGCATCAACAACTACATTAGCTTTTCTTGGGTGATACTCCAGAGAAAAGTCGCAGTCCTTCAAAAACTCCAATCATCTTTATTGTCTCATGTTTAGTTCTGTGTATGTAAAGAGGTATCTCAAACTCTTATGAACAGTGTAGAGTGTGAATAACTCTCCATACAGATGATGTCTCAATATCTTCAAAGTAAATACTACTGCTGCCAACTTTAAATTATGAGTAGGATAATTCTTCTCTAGTATCTTTAGCTGTATGGCATAAGCCACCGTGTCTTTAGCCTGCATCAACACACAACCTAGACCCGAATGAGAAGGATTTGTATATACTAAAAATCTTTATCCTACCTCAAGCAAAATCAACACTGGTGCGGTAGTCAACAATCTCTTTAGCTAAGAAAATGCCTCATTGCATTCCTCAGACCAATCAAATCTAACGTCCTTCCGGGTCAATCTGGTAATTAGTGAAGTGATCTTCGAGAAATCCTTCGCAAACCTGCGATATTATCATGCTAATCCCAAAAAGTTTCTAATCTCCGTAACTGATGTCGGTGCCGGCCAATCCATGATAGCTTGAATCTTGGACTGATCTACAACGATGCTTGCTGCTATAACAACATGTCCCAAAAACTTGACCTTTGATAGCCAAAATTCACATTTATTGAACTTGGCGTAGAGTCGATGCTTCCTCAAAGTCTTGAACATCTCCATAACTTGATGCTCGTGATCCTCTCGAATCCTTGAATATATCAATATATCATCAATGAAAACTATTATGAAATAGTCCATAAATGGCCTCGTCACCCAATGCATCAAATCCATAAACATGCCAGGAGCATTAGCCAAACCAAAAGGCATGATTGTAAACTGATAGTGTTCATATCTCATGCTGAACGTAATCTTGGACCTATCATCATCCTTGATCCTAAGCTGATAATACCCTGATCTCAAATCTATCTTGGAGAAATATTATGCTTATCTTAACTAATCAAATAAGTCATCAATCCGTGGTAGTGGATACTTGTTCCTGATTGTGACCTTGTTCAACTGTCTGTAATCAATACATAGCCTCAAAGTACCATATTCTTCTTCATAAACAAGATTGGTGCTCCCTATATTGACATAAAAGGTGTGATGAATCCTTTATGTCCCAATTCCTATAACCGACTCCTCAACTCCTCCAACTCTTTCGGAGCCATGCGGTATGGTGATATGGAAATAGGTATGGTGCATGGTACCAACTCAATGATGAAATATATCTCCCTCGGTAGTGTTAAACCAAGTAAGTCCTCCATAAACACGTCTGGAAACTCGTACATAATCGGAATCTCCTTAATTCTTAGTCTATGACACTCCGCTATTGTGTATAATGATACCGGAGTCTCCATCTCTCCACTAGCTGCAAGTCGACCTCTAGTGCCCTCGCTATCGCTTTACTACCACTATAAGTGAATAATGGACGCCCTGGATCTCAAATATCAGTGTCTTACTAAAACAGTTGATATGAGCACGATACGATGCTAGCTAATCCATCCCAAACGATGCGTCGAAATCTAAGAACTTAAGAACCTATAAGTCTGCAGGTAACTCTACCCTGCCTATTTCTACTGGACATCCCTTAACAACACAATTAGGGTAAACCTTATCCCTGGCTATAGTAAGGGATGGGCAAACCGCGGTTTGGTGGTGAAAACCATCAAATTGCCACCAAACCAATCAAACCACCACCAAATCGGGGGTTTGCGTTTTGGACGTTTTGCGAACCATCACCAAACTGTGAACCCTTAAAACTGCAACCAAACCGACTACTATTTATGTAGTTTGGTCAGTTTGGTTTCGCAGTTTTCCAACACACTAGTGGGAGGCGGGACTGGCAAAGGGAGTTATTGGTGGTGGAAGGTGGTGGTGGGAGGTGTGACTGATGTGAGGGGTAACTGGTGGGTGGCACAGTGGTAGGAGAAGTGACTTGCGAGAGGTGGTAACTAGTGGGGGAGGCGACGTTGGGAGGGGCGACTGGTACGTGGGGGGCATCGATTGGCGATTGGTATGTGGGAGGCGTCGATTAGCGTGGTTAGTTGGGTGCGACGGTTGGTAAGAAGTGGCGTCGACAGGTGGGAAGCGGTGGTAAGAGGAGGCAGACAATGAGTTAGGTGGGTGGAGGAAAAAAAGATTTTGATAGAGAAATGGTCATTGAGTGTACAATGTTTTTTATTGCTTAGATTGTTAGGGTTTTGAAATTTTAAGATGTAAATTAAGTAAATTTACAAAATTACCCTCGATTTGGTGAAACCATGATTATTCAAGAATGAAACCCACAGCCAAATCGCGGAATTGCGGTTTTTAAGTTTTTTAAACCACCCCCACATTGTGAATCTTAAAACCAGGCTAAACCAAGTGGTTTAGGTGGTTTGGCCGATTTTACGGAGACCGTTGCCCACCTCTAGGTGGATTTCTCAAAATCAAATATATGCTAACTCTAACTGGTGTCAACCCTAAATTCCCATCACGCGAAATGAAATGAAAGATACTATAGAACCCGAATCAAACAAAACATAGGAATCTCTACCGTAAATGAAATCATACCTTCAATGAGTCCCTGTGTAGTATCAGTATCAGGTTGTGCTACCATATCTACACCCCCTTGACGCTGCGGTAGAACTACGACAACTGGTTATGGACAATCTTTCTTCGAGTGTCCAACCTGACCACAACTATAGCAAGTGATAGGTATATGCTGTCTCTATCGAGAACTATCTCAACTTCTACCTCTACCTCTGTCTCGACCTCTACCACCATGCTACGACTAACGTGGCTTTAGTGGTGCTGATAGAGCTGGCAAAATAGTAAGAGTTGGCAATGCAGGTCTGACTGGTGGTGGCAAAGGAGTTACCAATAGTAGTCTGCAATGGCGTATGAGATTATACAAATGGTACAACTACTGTATATATCCCTGACCACTGGGAACCTCTCTCTCATGTCCTCGGTACCTTTGCCCTCTGTCTTCTCCTCTTAAACTCCATAACCTAATCAGGTGTCAACATTGGTACTAATGGTGTCCGATCGGCAACTTTGCCCAAATAGTAGGTCTCGTGAGAATGCACATGCTCGTAAATCTCGCTCAAAGTCTTGGCACCTGAACTGACCACATAAAACCCTATATTTGGCTTCGGTCCATCTCTGAATTGATATACATCCTCCAAATCATTTCTTATGAAATCCCTAGCGAACTGCTTTAGATAGCCTTACATGTCTCTATAGCTCATCACTGACTCGTCAACTCCCTATCTCAAATTCATGAATTTATTTCTTAACCTTTTCATCACTGCAGGTGGGAAAGACTAGTGGTATAACTTCTTTTCGAAGGCATCCGAATACTCAAACTCCCCCTCAGAAGCTATCATTGCATGCCACTAAACACCAGCATCTCTCTGCAAAGTGTACAATGAAATCTCTGCCTGAAGTCTATCCTAATTCCTCAAGACTCTATATAGCTTCTTTCGATATAGGCCCATTTTTCAATCTTCTCAAAGTCTCACTGACCATTAAAGTACATTGGCTTTAGTCTGATGAAATCCTTCACCAATTGAGCCTCTACTATTGTGCTAGAAAATGAAGGTGTGAAATGGGATATAAACTATCTCAATAGATAAAGCTATCATTACCGGTATAGTCTATACAACTAGAGTTTTTGTCGGTATTGTGGGAGTATTCATAGTAGCAAAGGCTGGTGTTTGCGCCGGTGGATCAAAATGTGATGTCATCATGGAAATGAACTCCGCTAACTATTGTACATGAGCAGCTACTCTATCCGATAGCCTCCGAAAATCATCAGCTGATGGAATAGAAGGCTAGGTTCTACTAGCACCCGTATCCTTATAGTTGTATGAATTAGCCATCGGTGTCTGCAACTTGATAGTGAACACGAATTAGCTACTTCGTAGATAACACACACACACGCATATATATATGGATATAGAAAATCACATGTACATATAAGATATTCCCAACTCACCTTAACTCACTTCCCAACTCATAGTTTCTAGGCAAGGATCATGCAATGACCCATGTTTTTTCATTAATTAATCGCTAATCACGAATTATAAGTGGTCCAAAATTGGACCAAGAGTTGCGGTTAGTCGATGTGCTCAAATATATAAAAAAATTGTGTTTGATGTGCCTACTGCGATATTATGTATATCATTATTTTACAAGTGGCGTAAGATTAAACTGGTTTATATTGTCGAATTCGCAAGTAGGAGTTTTCCTTAGAACGTGTGAAATGTACCACGATTTGTGTGACAGAAAAAGAGTGGGCACAACATTATTGATGAGACCGATAAAAGATAGAAATGTAAGGAAAGTATCGGATTTGAGTTCAATATGAAGAATTAGTCGAGATTTCACGACGCATAATTTTTCTTGAAAAACATGTCAAGGCGGGCGAGAAATATAAGAGAGAGTCAGACAACAAGAAAGTGATTAAACTAAATAAGTCGAGGTTGAAGTAGTAAGGTTTGGTGATATAAAAAATGAAGTGATATTTTATGGTTGGGTGTAGTTTAAGATTTGGTGTGAACAAATATGTGAGTGACATATGACATAAAATTTAAGCAAGAAAAGTCAAAAAGTTACTCTCACACACAACCTCTCAATTGTTGACACCTCACCCCCTTTTCCCAATCAACTTTCATAACAACTACTTTTTATCTCTTACTTCTTCTCTCTACTTATTCAATCACTCTCTCTCACACACACTCTCTCTCTCTCTTTCTAACCATGATCTCTCTCTTTCCCACATTCATCGCCAAACCAAAGAAAAAAAAAAGAAATCCCTAACTCTTCACTCCTTCTCACCTTGGTTTTCTTCATCATCCATCCATATCCATTGAAGTCGACTCCCCCTCCATGTGGAGCTTATAGTCTCCCCCTTCACTTGTGGCCTCCCTTTCGCTCCATCCGCACCTTTCTCGGCCTCCCTTCACGGCCTCCTCACGAAGACCCACACATCGCCCATGTAAGTGGGGTTTTTGAGCTTTTAGATGAATATGGTGAGGTGTGACTTATGTAATATGGGGTAAGTTTAATGTATTGTGGGCATGCCTCGGGATGCGTATGTTACCATGATTGTAAGACTTATGGGACTTTCTCGAGATTCACGTTGGGTAAGTGATGATTCTAGACTGCCTCAAGATACTTGTTAAGGTGTTAGGCATAGATGAATGAATCGAGATGCGCTCTTAAATCGCACGCATCTCGAGACTACTTCGAGATGCATACTATTTTTTAAAATAAAAAATTAGATTATAAGTAAAAATAAATGTATATATTTATATGTATATATGTGTATAGATACATATATGTGTATTATATATATGTTTATATAATGTATATGATATATACACATATAGGTATATGATGCAATGCACATTTATATATACAATGTGATCTTTTAGAAAAATAATAAATAAAAATTATATAATCAATCGGTCGGGAAGAATAAATTTCAAATACGAGAAAACTTGGTCAAATCGAAACTTAGCTAACGTGGTTCGACCCAAGATGCGATCAATGTGCTAACTACTCGAGAAAATTTCCTATTTTTGGAAATCGAGGTAAATAACAAGAAAATAGAACTTAATTAGTAATTATCGAAAATGAGATTTGTCGCGATAAGCGTGTAACATCAGACGCATATCGAGATCAACCTTGAAATTCTTGTGTTTCTTAAATAAAATGTGAATAAATCTTAGAAATGATAATAATCAATGATAATTGAATGGTTTAGAATCTCGGATGCGACGGACGCGGAATGATATTGAGGATCGACATTCGGGTAAGACATTGATGTGATTGGAAATAAATAAACAAGTAAGAAATTCAATATTAATTCATTTCCTTTCCTTGCATATTTTGATGAAAATCATACCTATTGTTGGACTATATTTTCCCTACCGAGTGCCCCGAGGTTTAAAGTGGTCGAATTGAGTCGTTGTTTACTCGTGGATTGAGCATCTGAGTCGTGCACGTGGCTCCTAGATGAGATTAAATCCTTTGAGTGAGCATCTGCCAGGTTTCCTGGCTCCTCCCAGAACTTCAAGGATTCCATTGTGGCTGAACATACGATTGCAACTGTGGTGTCGAATCTCAAAAATTTAAAACCGGTAATTACAATTAATCCGGGATTAAGGGAGCCTAATGACGGTTTTGGCCGCGAGTCGGAGTAAATTACTGTTGAATTTGAGATTTATGATTAATTTTATTATCCGTTTGTTTTTTCCTAGTGTTGTTGTGGCGAACCTTTCTTCTAAATAAGGCACTACACGGCCTAATCCCGAAATCAAGCCTTAATCCTAGTCACGTAAGACTTAATTACATATTAGTCGGCCTTTCGTCCTTATATTCTTCGATACACATGTCAAGATATTATTAGATTTCAGAGTTAATTAAAACTTTATTACCACATAGTTTAAAGGTTATGAAGAAGCTCTTATTATTTAAAATCTTAAGTGTGGAAAACTAGGAAAAACTGCATCACATGCATGTACATATAATAAAGATAACACAATATGATATATGAGTATCAGAATAGGGGATTATACGCTTAACCCAATATACAACCCAAAATGTACAATAAAGATATAAACATTAATAATACAACAAAAGTTGAGTCATACAAAATGAGATAGGAGAGTCGCCGAAATGCTTAAGGAAAGTCGTCGATCTTCTCCTTTCCTAGTATGCTGCTGCTCGACGGACCTACATCCACTGTCACAAACTAGATGGTGAGTATATTGATATTTAAGTAATAAGTGGAGAATTCTATGTCACATTTCTAAAATGTAAGAAAGGTATTTAAAAGCATAAAGTAGAGAAAGAGTTGCTGAATCAATTAATATAATTAAATACCACAGTTAAAATGTATAGACTGACACAGGCTAAGTCAAGATGATCAACGTCCGGTCGGTGGTGAGACCTATCACCTAACCTTTTCCACTATTATATGGAGTCGTGCTCAACTTATGTGATAAATTCAATCATTCCTCATATATAGCAGAGATGCGCTCTACGCGTATAAATCATCTATTACAATCTTCCCAACCACCCCGAGTCTTATACCTCTTGTGCCGCACAAGTGTAACAGTAAGTGTCGAAACTCCGGTAGACCAATATCCCCGTGAACCGTGCATCTCTTATGCAACAGACACTAGGTAATCCCTACTTTAGTTTTCAAAGATCAATAGTTTCAAGTCTCTAGGATTTCAAAACTAGTTAAACTACAAAGCCTAAAGAAATAGAATACAAGTCTAATCCATCACAACTTATCCCGATAGCATGCTTTGATCAACTATCTATCAAGAATATCATCAAGAGTAGAGATTTGAGTCAATGGAATATTTCACAAGGCATCATGTCAACAATATTCAATTATGAATAGAAACAAGAACAACATGATGTGAGATTACAAATAGCAATGTCTACAAATAGACTGTAATTCGATGAGAGTCAATAAAATGAAATAGAGCATTCTCACAGCTTTCCTTATATGTCACAAAGCTTAACCTAGCCATCCGGCCTCTCGACACCCCAAAATGTGTTCCTAAACTCCCTAGATCTCCCTTTTGTTTCCTGGAGTTGTTTGATAGGTATTATAGTGGGTTAGAGTTGCTAGGGTTAGGTTAAGACTAGGTTAATTAGGTTTATTAAGTTTTCAAAAATTGTAGTAATTGTTGTCCTGAGCCTCTGTAGCACACTAATGAGAGTAGTAGCGTGCTATCGACCTCTTTAGCGCGCTACCCTTAGCACTCTACTTATAATATGTAGCGCGTTATGTGTTGTAGAACCCAGGATTCTGAACTTAGAATTTCGAGTTTTCTAAACACATAGGCTATGTTAATGCCTATGGAACCTCATACACTCATTTAGAGCTCCATGACATCAACCACAACATTAAAACAACAATAAACAACACTAATTTCATGAATTCATTGTATCTAAGTTTGTGGTTTGATGGAATTACCTAGCTTGATGAACTTGATCTTCTTTTTCACCAAGACTTCAATGAATTGCTAGCTCCTCTCTTCCACAAGATCACTCTAGTAGCCTCTCTTTCTTTGCTCTTCTTGCCTAAAACGATTTGATGACGATATCGTAAGCCATGTTAGTTGCACTTTGCGTGCGTCGACTGACACAACGCATTTTAGGAACAACTTTACTTTTCTTCTGCCTAGAAGTAGAGGCCTTTTTGTGGATAGCATGTACTCAAATCCACTCGGCAACCGTCTCATCGAAGAATCGTCATCATCGTGTTTTCTCTTCGATAATGCCTTGCCTCCGATTGAAGACCCCGGTGTCCTTCCCTTTGTCTTAATTTTCGCCGACGCACAACACCCGGTGTAGATGAATGTCGACTAATCTCCATGAGCTGCTGAATAATCCTGAGTCGATCGTCCTCATCAGTGCAAACATGAAACTTTTCCAACACCCGTTCAATCTCATCGTGCACGTTGTACCCAGATGGATCCACTGGATTCTCAGGTATCATACTCAACTTTTGCCGAGAAACATGAATGTCCTCGAGAGGATGGCCGACCGAGCAAATATATGATGGTTTAGCTCATGTGTACAAGGAAGGACATGTGTGGTGCGTATCTCGCAACCACAACGAGTGGAGTCGTGACCAACATCCTCTCCACATGTCAATTCATCTCTAATTAGCCTAAGCGCCCGTTGAGAGACATAATCACGCAATCGTCGATATAAATCATCAATGTACTCATGTTGGACCACATTCAAACTTAGCTCAAACGATGCCTTGATATTGTTGCGTTGGATTCTAAGGAGGCCATCAACCACATTCCACAAAGTCTCAAAATTGGCATGACTGTTCCCAAGGTGTAGCTTCAGAATGGAAATGCGCAGACTCCACCCTCTGCGTTGTCGTTTCCCCAAAGTGCATAATTCTATTTGTCCAAGCGGAGACAAATTTCTCCTTGTAGTTCTTTAACCATGTGTTGTCCAAGTACTCAGTAAGACCCTTGACATTCCCAAACTCACAACGCAGGTCATTCATCCTAACTTCGAATAAGGCCTCCGAGTTGGCATACATTACGCTCGTCCACCTATCCATAAAATGCACAAAACCATCGTTCTCCCCAAACATCTTCTTAGTCTTGGCCAATACTATTTTGTTGATGTGCTAAGAACAAAGGAGGTGAGACAATGACGAAAAAACTTCTTCTATGGCACTAATAAGGGCTAAGTCCCTATCGGTAACAAACACGTCAGGTTTAGGCCACCCATCCAATATGGATCTCAAGTTCTTAAGTGACCAAACATAATTCCCATGACTCTCTGATGATATGAATGCAAACCCAACAAAGAACGTCAAGTGCGTAGAAGTGATGCCAACAATCTCCAACAAAGGCATTCGGTACCTATTTGTCTTGTACGTGCAATCCATCAAATTACCGATGAGAAACACCTTAACAACTTTATTGAGTCGGGATGTGACCAAAATAAGTCGGTGACAACATTCGTAACGGGATGCTTCCTATGCCAGGACATCCACTTATTCTTCTCCAATATGTGCAACATTTGTTGCATTTGAGTCCTCCCACCCGCATCCTCATTTCGGACTTTTTGTCTTGCATTATATATTGTCCTCATTGTCGATACGTTTCTAACATCTCTTTGCTTCAACGTATTTAGGATGTCTCTTGGCTTCACATTCCCCTTTGTCATTTGCACCATAACTTCCTGCTCCCTCTTATCCAATCTTTCGGCAAATGAATGGCCATCCAAGTTTTTTGCGGGGTCGTGATTGTGCCTCCCACATATAACAGTGACATACCACAAGGAGTCAGCATTTTCCTTTACGTTGATAAGGAAAGGGCATCCACATTTCTTCGTACCAATTAGAGTCCTCGCCTTTTCCTCTTCTTCATCATTTCTTGATTTCAAAGAAATTTTGAACGATTTACACTTCCATACTCTCTGAGACATTCCCCTATATGTTTCAGACCTCTCACACGCAAGTTTCACCCCCCCCTGCGCTTAATGCCCCGACATCAGAGTGCTTTGTCACTAGCACAAACATGTTCTCACGGCTTATCATTTGAAGCCATGAAATAGCCACTTCTCTAGAGGGAATGGCCTAAAAGGTGTAAACGTGTCATCGTAGTCTAGAACTAGGGTAGAAACCAATATTACCTGCAATACAAACAGTGTAACATTATAATCAACCAAAATGTACAGCACAATCACAAAAAAACCCCAAAAAATAGGTTCTCGATTGTACAGGTCCGATACTTTATTCCGCGTCTCACTCACGTACGACCGAGAGTTACGAAGTACTCTCGGTCGTACCATACCGTGACCTACGTACACCTCCCGGTCCTCTATGACCGAGACATTTCAATATATCTCGGTCCTGCGAGGCCGAAACAATCGCACACATCGACGGAAACTTGGGATAACCTCATAAAAAACACAATAAATTGGCAAAATTACCTAAAGTTCAACCTCCTCTTGCACCGTAGCAGTACAATCCTCCATTATATAGTGGAAACAAGTTCAGATTTAAGGAAATCACCAAACCCTACGTTGACAAATAAATCATCATTTTCACAGTTTTACCCAACTCAACAGTTCTAAGAAACCATCATATGGTTGTCAAACATTGTTACCTCGCTGTCGGATGATGTCAATCCGTAAGAATCGATAAACGCTCGCCAAACGCAATGCGGCTTTGTGGTTCAAGCTTAGTGGTGGGGTGCCCTTTTTCTTTGTCAAAATGATTTGTGGGATTTGAATCATTATATATACAGGGGCAAAATGGTCTTTTCCAATTTTGCTGAAATTTTTACAAATAATTTGGGTGCCTTCATGAAAAGGTGGGGTGCCCTTGTAAATAGCGATGTATACTGTTCGTGCATTTTAGTAAATTAGATGTTGTTTTTTTGTCGGTTCTCATAGTACTCAAATTGAAATTGAACCAGTACTCAAATTGAAATTGAACCAATTCGTTTATATTCCATTGGAGAGTGATATGTTGACATTTTTGGGGCGCACACATTGGGCGCACAACCCATGTGGCGCCCCAGAAATGTGCTTTTTTGTGGGCCCTATAATTGAAAAAGTACACTTTTGGGACGCCGCATGGCGTGCACCTCAGAAATGTCACCAAATCATTTTCCTATTCCATTTATATGAAATCCCAACATGGCTCCATATAACATTCAAATAATGAAATCATGGTAAGAGTAAAATTTACATGCTTTGAACTAAAAAGATTGACAATAGGCTAAGGAGAAAAACAAAAATATCAGAGAACCAATTTGGTTTCATGCTTGGGAGGTCAACTATGGATGCGATTTTCTTTGTAAGACGATTGTTAGAAAAATATAGAGAAAAGAAAAAAGGTCTTCATATGGTATTCGTAGATTTAGAAAAACATATGATGGGGTCCCTAGAGATGTCATTTGGTGGGTTCTAGAAAGAAAAAGAGTGCATGCTATATGCATAGACACTATTAAGGGCATATATGATGGAGTAGTAACGAGTATAAAGGCATTTAGAGGAGCTACAAAAGAATTTTCCATTATGATAGGACTACATCAAGGATCGACTTTAAGCCTATATCTATTTACTTTAGTTATGGATGAACTAACTATACATATTCAAGAAGATATACCATGATATATACTATTTGCATATGATATTGTCTTAGTGGATGAAACTAAAGATGGAGTGAATAGAAAATTAGAACTCTGGAGGAATACATTAGAATCTAAAGGCTTTAAGTTGAGTAGGACGAAAATCGAACACATGCACTGTGAGTTTAGAAACACTTGACATCGAGATGACGGAGTGGTAAAATTAGGGGAAATAAAAGTTTCTAAGGTAAACCACTTTAGATACCTAGGATCAATCATACAAAATGATGGTAACATTGAGAATGATGTCACACATAGAATTCAAGCTGGATGGAAAAAATGGCGGAGTGCAACAAGGGTGATTTGTGATCGAAATGTTCTTACTAAGTTAAAAGGAAAATTTTATAGGACCGCGATTAGGCCAGCTATGCTCTATGGAAGTGAATGTTGAGCGGTAAAGCAACAACAATTACATAAAATTAACGGAGCATAAATGAGGATGCTTAGGTAGATGTGTGGTAAAACTCATAAAGATAGAATAAGAAATATAGAAATTCAAAGACAAGTAGGAGTAGCACCAATTGATATAAAGATTAGGGAAGGGTGGTTGCGATGGTTTGGTCACCTGCAAAGACGGCCTACAAATGCTCCAACTAGAAAACTTGACTCAATAGAAACTGTAGAAATTCGACGAGGTAGGGGCAGACCAAAATTAATATGAGATACATTAATTAGGAGGGATTTGAATGGTTTGCAAAGCTCACCATCAATTGCACTTAATCGAGCACAATGGAAAAGTTTGATCCATGTAGCCGACCCTAGTTAATTTGGGACTGAGGCTATGTTGTTGTTGAACTAAAAAAATGTTTTAATGTTGCAATAATATTTTTTTATTATTACAAGCGCACGAGTCACGAGGAACAACCTGCCTTTTTAAGAGGCATTTTAGTGCTAGTTACGGGCTCACGATGAGAGGGATGTCAATGGGTAAGGTATGGGGTGGGTACGCCATACCCATACCTCGCCCCATCATATGAATGTCCTATATAGGGGTTGGCAAATCGTGGTTTGGTGGTGAAAACTAGACCTAATCACTGAGCTAGTACCCGCCCAACCTAGCTTGGAGCCTAGTCAACATGGGCCAGACTTAGGCCTTGAAAACCTCAATAGGACCCGACCCTGCCAAAACCCATGAAGGCCCGCTATTTTGTGGGACGGGCCGACCTGCTCGTATAGACTTGTGTCCAAAATGTAGAAATATGTATATATATATATATATCTTTTTAAAAAAGTTATGCTAAAGTCTTAATCTATTTGCTAATCATTTGTTCTTGTCATCTAACTACATATGTGTATATTTATTATAATATATTTTGGTTCACTAATCAATTTTCAAAACCTTTTTTTTTGTTAATACCTTTTTAAAGGTCCATTTAGGCTCAACCCAAGCCCAACCCATGACGGGCTTGGGCGGGCTTGGGCCCACAATACTTATAAGCGGGCTTGGACAGGGCTTTCAAAACATTCCGCCTAGGCCTAGCCCGAGCTCGCCCCAGCTCGCCCGATGATCAGGTCTAGTGAAAAACCATTAAACCGAGGGTTCGTGGTTTGACCATTTTGCGAACCATTACCAAACCGCAAACCCTCAAAATCGAATTAAACCGACCATGGTTTGCACGGTTTGGTCGGTTTGGTTTTGCAGTTTTCTCGCGACACATTCTCAACAAAAAAGTCACAAATTCCATACAAGTCCATCAACAAAATATATGTTCATAATTGACTATCCACCAAAAACACAATGAAACACATGAACTTAATCGAAATTATGAGTTCAAGTTCATTTCAAAAGTTAAAACAACATGATATGATTTCAACTTTATTCCAATTCATTTCAAGTTTGGAGGTGGTTTTTGCGGTTTGGTAAACCACGGTTTTCTGTAAATGAAAATCACCACCAAACTACGAAATCGCAGTTTCCAAGTATCTAAACCGCCCCAAAATCACAAGTTTAAAAGCTAGACCAGACCATGCGGTTTGAACAGTTTGGGCGATTTTATGGAGAGCAATGCCTTCCCTTAGTCCTACCCATACCCTACCCTTTTACCCTATTTTCTGATGGGGTGGGTATATATATTATTTTGCGACGACCCATTCTCAAATTAGGGTATCGCTTGACCTAATCCCGTTATTAAGCCCTAATCCCACTACGTAGGACTTAACAAGGAATTAGTCATCCTCTAAAACTTTTCTACTTACAAATTAATTTTTTAAATAAAAATTTTCATATCCTATGTCAATTAATAAATTATAGTTAATTTAAAACTTTTAAAGCGTAAAGTTTATTCAACGGAAGTCTTAACAAATTATCGGAAGCTTGTAACATGATACCTAAGAATGTGAAAAATCAGGAAATAAAGATCACATACAAATATATACAACAAAACGACGATAATATATAATCATGTATCTGGTCAAAATACTATCTCTCAACCTATAATATATACAACCCCAAAAGTATATGGAAAACATATAAAAGTCATGCAAAAAAATAAAAAACCTACAAAACTCGGTGTAGCTACATTTCACTAACTCGGAGGTAGTCGTCGATCTTCTCTTTGCCAGGTCTGCTGCTCGATGGATCTGCACTCATCGTCATAAAAAGGACGGTGAATACATGAAAGTAGAAAGTAACACTGAGAGAATTTGTTCACATTTCCAAATATACAAGAAGTATCTGAAAACATAACAATATCAGCTATCTTGGAAAAAAAATCATGATATAAGATAGTCTAGTTAAACATTATGAAACTAACACTCGGTTAAGTAGTAATGATATACGGTCGGTCGGCCGTGAGTTACATCACATAAGCCTTTATTCCACTATCTCATGATGGAGCTGAGCTCTACATATTTGTTGAAGGTCAGAGTTGAGCTCTATGCCTCCATAATCAATCACAAGTGTCAGTCACATGTGATATATTCTTGTCAACAACCTCGGGTCCCATACCCTGTGTGTTGCACAAGTTAGTGGTGAGATCTCGACAACCTCGGAAGTTTAGTGACCCTGTGTGCCGCACACATCTCTATCATATCATGGTCTTAGATACAAGAACTACTTTCATACCCAAGAAATGACATGGTTTGGGAATCCAACAATGTAATTGCATATCTAATGCACAAAGGAAATTAAATTTACAATACCATCAATTACCGACCTAATAGCATGCTATTTCGTTTGACTAAGTATATCAACGATAAAAAATGATATAGCACATGATTTAGAGTTAATGAAATTATTTAATCAATAATCAATACCATGATAGCAAAATCATAAAATGAGAGAGGAAACTAGTCATGGTATTTAGAGTACAATAGTCAAATTAATCCAAATGAATACCAAAACATGAATGAAATGTAAATAAATATCTCAATCAATTTATTTACTGTGACATCTGAGAATTTTATAAACTTAGTTAGATAGCTAATTAAGTATTTTCAAATTTAATTTAGAATTTAGGTATCCAAGGTGGGACCCACATGTTACGGAGCGGAGATATTAAATTTAATGTTATTTTTGTGTGTTGTGTGTCTATTTGATGTCTTATACACTATTTCGATGTGAAATAGGGTCAGCTGGAATGTATACGCGGTGTCTGTGAGTTTTGAAGTGCGTTGGAGAATTTTCTTCAATTTTAGTAATTTTAAAGTATTATCTCGAGATATGTGTCAAGATAGGTTGTTTGAGAATCTTGGAGCATTTTGGTAAATTCTCCAACTTTTGGTAAAATTGAGGTATTTTTTGGAGTTTTATTTGGACATAAATTAAAGAGATAATCAAAAAATTAAATAAAATAATAAATAAATTTGTGGGTGTCTAGTGACACACATGGTCGAGGGTGACATGCGTGGGATGTACCATAGTGTGCACATTCGAGGTTGGTTGTTGACGCGCATGCCGAATTTATAGCCACAAAAATATATACTTGTATGTATATTTTATATATGATTTATATATAATATATATCAATCAATCCTGTAGTTTGAATTAAAATAAAAGGTATACCTTAGATGCGCCTCGAGATACACGTAGCATGATTATCAAGGAAGTAAATAATGGACGATTTGGTGGCTATTGGTGAGGTGTATGCACATCTCGATTTTCGTGTAAGTTGGGATTTGAGGTAGTGTGAAATGAGATGAGGTTTTGTGCGAGATCTTGTTTTGAGTTTGGTGTCAGTTGACGGTAGTCAAGGTTGAGATTATGTCCAAATTGATGCAAGTTTAGTTAAGTATGAAAACATAATTGGTCCGTAAGAGTTCTGTATGTCATGGACGAAGTTGAGATTTTTGGAGTTTTGACGTGACCAAAATCGGTGTTTTGGACGTTTTATCAAGAGTTTGGCTAGATTTGGTGAAAAATCGAATTGAAAACGAGCACCTGAAGCCAAAACACGTCAAAATAGAGATTTCGGGAATCAATAAATAAAAAGAAATTAAGCTGCTGACAAACAACTAAGAGTTCATATATAAACTAGTCGATTTCATGCGATGTTCGTAGGAGTTATTAAAACTTTAAGATAAAGTTAATAACTTACTTTGCATGAATATATTGCAATATTCTTTAGAGTTAAAATTACAATTCATAATAATCAACTCATATTTCTTAAAAAAAAAATACGCACAAGAGGGTTAAAAAATAATTACTTATAAATAATTGAAATAACATTCAATGACAAAAAAAAGAATTCGAATGAACTTAATCGTTATTTCAGTGCCCTAAACAATACATATAAATAATGTTTTAGACTTGCAGTAACCAAATTGATGGTGTAAAACTCGAAACAAAGACTTAATGCATTGATGAATAAATCATTAATCAGACTGTCGTTTAGTTGTTCAAAGTGGAATTTTTCGTTTTTCAAAAATATAGAGGATGAATATATCTTAAAATAATAAATAACACAAATATAAATATCTTAAAATAAAAAAAAAATAAAAAATAAAAAAAATCCTAAAAATGAAATGGTGGAAGAAGAGAGCATGTGAAACTTCCCCTCTCCTTTAACTTATATATATATATATATAAAACAAAAAAACAAATCAATCGACTACTTCAATCAAAAGAGAACAAAAACGTTTCGTTATCTAAACCCTCTCCGTCGATTCTTTCATTCGCGAAGCTCCCTACGCTTGATTTTCACTTGCTTTATTTCCGTAAATTGTAGAGCATTGCAATATGGTCAATTTGAGCTAAATTTCAACGATGGAAACAAGGTATTTAGCCCGCAATTTGGTAAATTCTCAATGTCGAGCATTTTTCCTCAATTCAATTTGAATTCTCGCGATTTTTTTGTTTCTTTCGTAGTATTTTAATAGAAAATAATAAGAATTGTTGTTAATTGTTATATTAGATTGATTTGCGTTAATTTGGGATAAATTTCACCGATGTGGGTTAGGGCTTTGTTAAGGTGAACTAATGCGATTCAGTTGATAACTATTTTGGAGAGTTTTTAATAATTGATATTGATTATTGGTTTTAATCCAATTTGAATCCACGGTATGTGAAAATATTCTGGTGTTGGTATCAAGTGATTTCGTGGTGTTTATTGTCAAGCTTTAAGGATCTAATTGCGAAAATATTGATTTGGAGGCATTTTTTTAGTTCAAAATAAAGTTTGCCTAGTCAACATGCCATATGGGAAAATTCATAACTTCTCCGTTGGTGATCCGATTTGAATGTTCTTAGAGTCTATGAAAAGTAGGACATGAGTACTACAAGTTTTGTTTAGGTCATCATGACAAATATTGAGGTTTTCAAGGTTAAAAAGTTACCCCAAGTTGGCTAGTTGAAAACTAGTTGAAACCGTAATATAAATTAATATTTTTGGAAACTGTTCTCAAGCGTACTTTGATCGCGGTTTCATTGGGTTTCGTAATATAGTTTCACTTGAAGCTTGACCCACGACTTAATTGGATATTCACTGAATCTATTGGAACCATTTTCAAGGTTATCTAATACTCTGGGACCCCAAAATTTAAGCTTGAGATTGGCTGTTTGTAAGGTTAAGTAAGTCCCATGGTAACCTTTACATTGTATGAGTATTTCTCGAATACATTGCATGCACGGTTTATCGCTGCATATTTATTGATTATGCATTCACGAACACGATAGGAAGGAGGCTTTTGGGGTCCCATTGTGCTCATTGGCTATATGTGTGGTAGGATGAACATTGTGGTGCTTTACGACTGGAGTCACTGATCATTGTTGACACTTGTTTTGGATGGGTTATTTTGTGATGCTCGCCAGGATCATACTCCATGGAGAGTTGAGGGTGTAGTTTCTTAAAGGACTTCCTCTCAAATTCGTGAAACTTTATTACCGTTTACTCACCACTTTTAGAAAGATGTCTTCTGATTATGTTTGGTCAACAGAAACGGGATGGATTGCATACTTGTATATTTATGATACCTTGCGATATTATTGTTTGTTTAAACTCTTGGACTACAATGCATTTAATTATTACAGGTGTACTAGATAGTGTGAGATTTACTTATCTGACATTCTCAAGTTTTTGTAATTGGATAATGACAATTTCTAGCGTGACAAGGGAAAGGGAAGCTTTTCAACTATATGTGACTTGTTTAGTTCTTTTCTCTATGTATGTATTATTTTTGAATATAATATATTATATAAATGGTTTTTTGGGCTCGAGTGTGATTATGATCTATTTTAGAATGGTTGGAACAGTGTTGGGATTGAATGGAATGTTGTTGAACTAAGGTAAAGGGTTTAAGGATTTTGAAAACCTGAAATAGGTTCGAATGAATAAATAATTTTTGTGAATGCAATATATATTGTTATGTGGTGGATTGTGAGTCCTTCGGCATTTCCACCAAAGCTAAGCATGTTTTGTTGAAGATTTTTGAAGGTCAAGTTTTTCGATTTAGGCTTAAAAATAGAGGAGGTGCTGTCGAAATTTTTTTCCAGAACTTTTAGGTTTAAGATTCACTTTAGAATTGATTGTGCTTGATAAAGTTTTATAATTAATGATAATAAGATCTTAATATTAATTTTTTATTGATGGAGAGGCTAAGGCTGCTATATTATCAAGGGATTAAGGTAATATAGGCCGATCAGATGCCCTAATTAGGTGGGGTCTGACACTTAAAATCCACGTAAATTTCGTAGCTAATCTGTGTAACGACCCATTTTGTAAATGTCTCTTCAATTTATAGATGTGGACGCCAATTCAGATCTCGTGGACGACGCGGTAGGATAGGACACACGGGGACTATTTAGGGTTTTTCCACAGTAGGATTTGTTGACTTACTTAATATTTCTTGCATTTACTTACAACTTCCGCTGCATGTCATATATACACCGTACACACACATGGATACGAAATTCGAGACAGAGAAAGGACGGGCAGGTGCCGTACACGTATAGTTGGGCCAGTTGGCAAGGAGTACATGGAGACACGTCACCCCGGGGCGGCGAGGGCCGCCACAATCTAGCCCCTTGACACTTCAAAACACATACCCGAACCCTCGAAACTCTCCCCTAGTGACCTCATTAGCGCGCTAGCCAGATTCATTAGCGTGCTAGCTAGCACGTCTAGTGCGTTATGTGTAGGAAAATCCAGAATTCTACACTTAGAATTCTGAGTTCTCTCCACACATAGACCTCTCCAACACCTTGGAATCTATTTCTTCACCTACTAGAAACCCTAAGACACCCATTAACACCTCAAGATTAGCCATACATAATTTATTTCATAATTTCATCAAATTAACTAAGTTACTAGTGTAAATAGAATTACCTAGTTGATGCATACCAAGTTTGATCACCACCTTCAATCACCAAATTGACAAAAATCTTATTGATCTCATCCGGTTCTTCTTCTCCAGCACCCTTGCTTAACTTTTGAGTTTATTGAATGAAATGAATTGGTTTGCATGAGTTGATCTATTCAATCTTATATATTAAGATAAAATTGCTTACTAGCCATTGATCTTTATGTACATACGTATCTCAAGATTAATCTAATGGCCTACACCTTGACACAATTTCTACTAACTCTCCACTATCTCCATCTAGCTAACACAAATTGAAACACAATTGCTCTCCATATGTATCAATACATATCTCGAGAGTCATCAAATGACTATTGTTTTAACTTGCTAACTTAGGTTACACTTAATATAAAATCATCTATAGCCACATTAATACTACTATTTAAGCTACACTAAGCTTAAATCGACTTATCACATCACTCTCTACTTCGGTCCTACGTCAACACGCATCTCGATGCGCTTCTTCACACACGTCTCAACAGCTATACACAAGTTGGAGTGACTTAGTAGTCTACACAAGTACGATACACTAGGTATACATCACGACAAAACTAACATATACTTCGGCCCTCTCACCCCGGTCAGTGCATGTATCTCGATGCGGGTCCTACGTCATGGGTCAATGATCCTGATTAAAGAATTAAACAAAGATTTAGAAAATTGGGCCGTGACATATTCGTTTGTGTAGTAGGGTACTCGTGGGTATCCAAACCCATTATTAATTAATATGATATAAACATCTAAAAATTTAAAAGGAGTAAAATAAAATATTTGAGCATAAAATATTAACAAATTCTACAAACCATATTATTTGTATATTTATTACAAAACATATATAAAAATGTACAATGTCTCTAATAATTATTCTAAAACTTAAAACATTTA
The DNA here is from genome assembly GCA_039657365.1 of Stephania yunnanensis. Classification (NCBI taxonomy): domain Eukaryota; kingdom Viridiplantae; phylum Streptophyta; class Magnoliopsida; order Ranunculales; family Menispermaceae; genus Stephania; species Stephania yunnanensis. Next base: position 24,210,151 of record CM077585.1, read on the forward strand.
AGTCTTCATTTAAGCCAAAAGAAATCTTCAATATTCGAAAATTGTAAAAACGCACCTTCAATATTCAACAATAAACATATCCTAATAGTAAAATCAAGTTAATATATGTATAAAATATAAATGGGTATGTAGGATTGGGTAATTGGGGTAAATGGGGCGGGTAGATGTTAATATACTTACCCGACCCATTCCCACGTGGGTATTTCATTCATAAACCTATACCCTTATCCAATGTATATCTGGTCGGATATTACTTTGTCTATTAGAGTCGCGTACCCTTGGGTACCCATACTCATGGGTCCAATTGCCATTCAGATGAGCAATTCCAAGTTTATTGATACTCATTGAAGATCATAATAGACCTAAAAAACATAGATGAGTCACGACAAACTCGAAGAGCTTAGCAAGCGCTACTGGGTATCTAGATTACTATTCATGGTAAATCTGGACTAAATATTGACTAAAATATCTTTAAGACAGGGTGAAAACCCGATAATAGGGACAAACTAATACACAAAACCAAACACATTTGAGAAAGCTATGACCATGTTTGGTTTAGGGAAAGTAAGAGGAGAGAATAACACTTTTCAGATGAGCCTAGCAGGCGAGCCTCTGGGCATCTAGATTACTATTCATGGTAAATTTGGACTAAATATTGACTAAAATGTCTTTAAAATAAGGCGAAAACCTGATAACAGGGACAAACTAATAAACGAAACTAAACACATTTGACATAGCTATGACCTCGTTTGGTTTGGGGAAAGTACGATGAGAGAATAACACTTTTTAGGTGAGCCTACTGGGTATCTAGATTACTATTCATGGTAAATTTGGACTAAATATTGACTAAGATATCTTTAAGACAGGGCGAAAACGTGATAATAGGGCCAAACTAATAAACAAAATAAACACATTTGACATATCTATGACCGTGTTTGGTTTAGGGAATGTAAGATGAGAGAATAACACTTTTCTACAGCCCTTGTGGGAAGTGAAGGCACCAATTTTTCTCTTAGAGAGAAAATGCACTTCATTACTAGGGGACAATAACGAAGCACACCTATTTGACAAGTGTGCTCTACATAAATGAGGCGCTCTATAGGCACCCTACTTATTAATGAGGGCACCCATTTTTTGGTTTTTCTCTCCTACAAATTGTACATTGATGTAAATGAGACAATATCCATTCATATAAACAACCCACATTTCCAAAAGGCACAGTTGAACCAAAATTGGGGCACCCCACCACCGTCCTCTCTCATCTCCAACCGAAACCCACGTGATTGGTCAATGAACGTTTATCGATTCTTTTGCTTTCACATCATTCGGTGGCGAGGTAACAATCGATTTCAACTATATTATGCTTCAAAAAAATGTGTTTGTGTGGCAAATAGTGACATTAATGATTTCATTTTTTCATTGTAGTGTTTGGCAGATTCGTCCATTCCAATGTCGTTTTCAGCGTGAAATGGATGAAGATGACATAATGGTGCAGGATGAGGTACAAGAAAAGGTATTTGTTGATTTTATTATTATTTTTTCATATTTTACAGTTATGTGCACCTACACGATTGTGTTGGCCACGCAGGACCGAGACTTGTTAACAAGTCTTGATATATGGTGGCCCAAAACCGATCCAAAAGTCTCGGTTATAAGGTACTGAGACTATCCAAGCAACGTCGGTTGTGCTGTATCGACACTGCTTATTAAGTGTCGGACTTGTACTACCCAGAATGTGTGTTTGTTTACATTTTTGGGTGGATATGTTGTGTCTTTGGTGATGAGTTCTTATGGCAGGTAATGCCAGTTTCCATGTTATTAACATATTACAAGGATGCTTTCACTTTTTGTAGAGCATTCCCATATAGAGAAGCAGCTATTTCATGGCTTCAATGATCATTTGTGCGAACAAGTTTATGTTAGTTATAAAGCACTTTGATGCTGGAGGGATTAAGCGCAGGGGAAGGGGTCAAGATTGCATGTGAGAAGTCCAGTACATTTAAAGGAATGTCACAAAGACTAGGGAAAACCAAATTTGCAATGCGAGTTGGAGTTAACTCACAATGAAAGATTGTATTTTCATGTTTGGTTCAACTTCGAACTTGCAAGGAAGTTGCAAATTTCCAAAGAATAAAAGATATGAAAATGACCCTTTTCCAATAAAAAAGATATGAAAATGACATAAATGCCCTTCACACAAAAAGAAGGATGTGGGTAATAAAAGGTAATTAATAAGGGGTAATTGTGTTCACAAACTCCTTAGAGATAACTGTCACGACCCAAATTTCTAATCTTAGTTACTATTCATAATCAAGATCACCGACCCATGACGTGGGACCTACACCATGATATGTGTATTGACCGATGCGAGAGGGCCGAGGTATATGTTAGATTTGTTATGGTGTATGCCTAGAGTATTTTATATGTGTAGATTATTAAGTTACTCCTACTAGTGTATAGGTGTCGAGATGTGAGTGAAGACGTATCTCAAGTTGCTTGTCGACGTGGGTAAGTTTAATTTGAGCTGAATATAGTTTTATAGTATATTTATATATGGCTATGGTTAGTATAGAATTAACGTGCCAAAGTTAGTGAATTTAATTAAATAGCCACATGATATGCATTGTGACACGTATTGACACATATAGAGACAAAGTGAATTAACTATTAGTGTCGCTTAGGATAAGTTAGTGGAGAGGTAGTGGGACATGTGTCATCATGTAAGCCATAAGATAAGTCTCGGGATACATGTGTGAAAATGGATGTGTGGCTATGGTTTAAACTTATCCATTCACACACATATATATATATATATATATATATATATATATATATATATACTAGGAATCAATACTTGAAAGCTACGTTTTCTCATTTCATCGATTTGGAAAAGAAGAAGGAACTTGCCGGAGCTTGAGGAAGGTGAGAAATTAGGAGAAAATAATAGATTTTGGTGAAGAAGATCAAGTTAGATGGTGTGTTCAACAAATAGGTAACTTGTATACACTAGTTTATTTAGTTCAACTTAATGAATTCATGAATTTAATGTTATACATGGCTGTTTTTGTGTTGTTTATAATGTCTTGGGGTTTTGGAAGTGTGTATGGTGATCCCCAAGACTTTGGTAAGGTCTATGTCTAGCATAAACTTAGAGTTTTGGTTGTAGAATTCTGGGTTTTACTGCACATAGCGTGCTAGGTATGGCAGCTAATGCACTAATATTGATTAGCGCGCTAGATAGGGATTGGTAGCGCGCTAAGTTAGTCATTAGCCGCTAATTGCCCTAATAACACAAAAAATTGCAATTTTTCAAAATCTCCAAACACTATAATTGAGTCTAAAATCATAAGTAAAGTCCTGAACACATCCAAAAACATGTTATAGGTCATCAAGAACCTAGGGAAAGGTTACGGAAGTGCAAATACTAGATTCGAGGTGTCGAGAGGTCGTCGGTAAAGCTAGGACTTTACATTGCTTGATGTGAGTATACTCGTTGGTTGTTTATTTACATTTCATTTTTTGTTCTAACTTGTTGTTATAGTCTGTATTGACTATGTCTAGCTTTGTACTCTCTTATCATGGACTTATTTGTTATTCCTCACTTGTTGAGCTTGGTTTCCATGATATTTGATAAATTGAATTCTTTTGAATCCATTCATGCGCTATATGTCATTTCTTATTGTTTTATAGTAAATGAGGTATAAATAACATGCTATTAGGAATTGTAGAGTTATAATTGTTGGTATGGACTTATAATCTTTAATGAATTTATGCTTTATAGCATAACTAATTCTTAGATTCTTTTATGAGTCATTTTCTTGGAATTATAAAGTAGTTATAAAATCTAGAGTCCATTGCACTAAAGTTGAGCAGCACACGGGGTTAGAGTCCCTGGGGATGTCGGCACTCACCACTATGATAAGGCACACGAGGTTAGAGTCCTTGGGATTACCTATATACGGGGTTAGAGTCCTTGATGATTTCGGGGTTAGAGTCCTTGATGTCACTGGGGTTAGAGTCCCTGGTGAGGATTAGACTGTGTTACACCATGCACGTCCTATAACGGTTAAAGGATTAACTGACGTAGGTCACTACGGACCGGATCTAGATTATAACTATTTAGTCTTGTATCAGTTTCACTTGTTTAACTGTGGTGTTTCTTGGCATGAGCGTGGTACATGTCTTTCTTTATTTAACTTATGCTTTTAAATACCATTTAGTTTTTTTTGGAAATGTGAATGAATTTATCAACAGGGATTACTGTCACTTTTTGTACTCATCGTCCTTTTTATGACAGTGGTTGCAAAGCCGTCGACGAGCAGGCTGGGCAAAGAGAAGATTTTTAACTACCTTTGAGCTAGCGGCGTACCTGTGCACCGACATTTTGTAGGTTTTTAGTATTCTATTTATTATATATACATTTATGTCTTTTGATACATTTTGGGGTTATATTTTGGGTTGAGTGTTTAGCTCCCTGAATTATGATGACAATCACACTATTTATATTCGCCACTTTATTATATATGCATGTGATCATTATTTCCTGGTTTCCACATATGTAGGATTTATAATAATTTCTTCTGCTATAACCAAATAAACTATAAAACGTTTTAAATTAATCTGAAAACTAATAATATGGTGTCATGTGTTTTTACTTATTCTGAACTTGAGTTGGAGTAGTTTTGGATAAAAGGCTAACTAATACGTGATTAAGTCCTGTGGGGTTACTATTTGGGCTTAATTACGGGATTAGGTTGGGTGGTGCCTTAGATTAGGGAAGGAGTCGTCACATTAACTCCCCTAGGAGGAAGAGGGAGGAGGAGGATGAGAAAGAGGAGGAGGAAGAGGAGGAGGGAAGATATCTCTCACATTTGGGTATGAGTTGAGAGATAACTTACATGCAAATTAGGCAACCAAACAAGATTAGTTCTAAATTCCCTCCAAGTTATCTCCTGGGAGTTAACTCCACCCTTAACTAATTAAGGTTACAGTCTCGTATGCTCTACATATATAGCTAGTCTGAATTTTAGATAAAAAATGAGCGATCCTAATTTCTAATACAACAGTAGAGTTTTGAGAACAATAGAACCAACACTAATTGACGAGAAAAATTTAGAAGAGTGGTTATAGTGGTTTGGACATGCTTGAAGACGACTTGAAATGCTCTAGTTAGAATACTCAATTCAATAAAACTAAATGAATCGAATAATATAAAGGTAGCTTGAAAATAACTTAGGAGATACTGGTCAAGAAGAATTTAAAGTCTATGTTTCCCAAAAACCATTTCTTTTTTTTTTTACAAAAAATTCGTTTGGTTTGTTGGGGTTGGGTTCGACCCTAACCTCAGAGTACCCTTGGGAGGGAGATGACTTCATGGTCATCTCCTTCCTTGGACAACAAAACCATTCCCCATCCTCCATCATCATCTTTAACCTCTCGATCAACAACATAAACAACAACAACGATAAAAACTCACCTTCGATTAGAGATCTCTTGTCTCTCCATCGATCTCGGTCTCTCTCTTTTCATTCCGATATTCTCTCTCTCTTTCGACTTCAAATTGATGAAGTAGGGGTTCTGTTGTGTTTGAGGATAAGTATTTGGCTTCCTCAAGATTCATGCGCCTCGATGCGAATTTAATGGCTTTATTCTTTTTACTTATGATTTAATCATTCTCAAGATACGTTAATGCGTATCCCAAGGTTGAACTTGATGACCATAAACCGCCATCATAACCACCTTATGTTTTGATTAAACATTTCTCAAATTCTGCGCTATGCGCATCTTGAGGCAAAATCCAATGACTTAATTAAATTAAATGAAAATATAGGTTATATATATTTACATATATCAACTATATACATAAATATATACTCCTATGTATTTTCTCATTTAAAGTTCACCGCACGGGCGCCAACGACCACCCTCGGGCGTGCACACCATTATACACGCTACGTGTGTTACCCTCAACCCCACGTGTCACTAGACGCCTACTAATTTATTTATTATTTTAAATATATATATTTATATATAAAACATATATAAATATATATGTATATATACACTTATTCATGTGTTTAAAATTTCGACCTACATGCCAACGAGTACATTCAGATGCGCACGCTACCCCACGACCCATATGCGTCACCCTTGACCTACACATGGTATTAGACGTCCCATAATTTTCTAATCTAAACTACATAATATATATATATATACCAACATATATATATATATATATACCTATATATTTTACGACTTTTTTGCTTGCCAAGTACGATAATGAGTACACGCAAGCGTACGCATTGCTTCCATATTTCTCATTGTGATCCCCTACGATTTACATGTGTCACACTAGGTGTACAGTTAATTTTATTTATTTCTCCACACCAAACAAACAAAATACAACACAACAATCATACTCACACAATAATCGAGACAAGCCGGGCTTAACCATGAGTCTAATTCAAGTTAATTAGATATCAGATTAATGTTAATCACTAGGTTAAGGACACGCATTATTACATTCTCCCCAACTTAAGGAATTTCATCCTCGAAATTAAAGTTTATCACTAACCGTAATGTTGAACATATAATGAGGTTATTTCCCATTTCAATTCCTTCATAAACCCTAAAATTTCTGAATCTACATCTCATTTTCCAGCCTAAAAAGTTCAAAAGAATACATACATCTTTTGAATACTCTACCTATGATGCTTGTCTTCACATTCTTTCTATTTATTTGAGTTGTAACTGCATGCCGATAGTCTACTAACATCATTTTGTGTAGTTCAAAATTACTTCGACTTCAATTAACTTGTACCTTTTCTTCTCATCCCACACCAATTGACGAAGAAGTTAAACATACAAACTATAAATGGAAACACCTATCATTTATTGTCTGATATTAATAACATTAGTGAACTCACACAGTAAAATATTTCTTCTAATATCTTTCATATTCCAAGTCACAAGCTCAAAAATTACATTCTCAAGAACTAAAATTAGTTGTAGATATATTATGTTAAGATTGAGAAAAGTCCATCCCACTTATTATACATCTCTTCCCCACTGGAAACTAGGTTTTTGGTTCCTCACTGAAATGATAATCTTGGTTCTCCAAAAAAACTCAACTTTTTCTATACACATATTATTGGGGCATGTGCCCTAGGTCAATCCATTAACTCTCTTTATGAATAATTTTAGTTAATAAAATAGAGGATTTCATTTGATGTTTATTATAATTAATTTGCATGTTTACATTATAATAAGATCCATGGGTACTTACAGAAATATCCTAAATGTCCCTAGTCCATCATTATACTGGGAACTATAATGAACTTAAGATCACGAGTATTTGTTAGGGAACAAAGTACTGGACCGACCTACTATGAGAACATCACATAGATTAATTCATAGTTATTTCTCATGATAGGTATATTTTTCAGTCCTCTGACTTGAGATTACCACAGACTTCAACATTAGGAACACAGTGATTTGACACAATCAAACGTTATCTTCAACCGAACAATTATAAAGGTTGTGATTGGTTACTGTGTGAGCAATGTGATGAAGTTGTGTAATCGAGATAGAATTTGTCCCTCTCATATAAAGAGAGATATCTAATGGATCCCTCGATGTGTTAGACAGTTAAAAGGCCTAGTCTAAGTGAATTGATATTGATCAATGTCACTTGGATGTTTTCAGTCTACCTAGAGATCGAGACTAGTACGATTGAACATGTTGGATGACAATTCCATGCCTTATGTTTGATCAAAAGGATATCGTGTGACAAAAGGATGTTATATACACTATTCATTAGGTTGTATTGATTGGATATTTGTATAACTTGGATAGTCACAATGTCTTGTTAGAGGCCGCTTATGACTTGTATACCAAAATGTGTTTTGGTACACTGCAAACGTTGTATAAGCCTATTAGGTCGCACACTAAGAATGGTTTTGCAAGATTTTAAGATGGTTCAGAAAAATGAATTTTATATGATAAAATTCATGATAGAAACGTCCTTGTGGTGTATTACACTTATACTTCTTTAAGTAGGGTATATGTGTAATTTACTTAACCATCTATATACAAGGGTTGTATAAATATACGCTTTAAGTTAGAACATACGTATGAAAGATTAAGGGCCGAAACTCTATTTTCGTTTCATAAACGAATTAGGTTTTTTTGGTATGCTCTGGATCATTTTGGAGAGAAACAAAAAGGTTTGATATTCTCTCGAAGCTAGCACTTCGAATCTCGGCCACCTTTCGTGTGTGGACTGCTGGTAGAGGGCGTTTGTCATTGGTAGCACCTTAGAGATCAATCAACCTTCAGAAAGATATATTACGACCGAGGTATGATTAAGTTTTCATGGTTTAAACATTTTTAATAGAATTAAATTCGGGTCCCGTCGGGGTTTTTGTCAAAATTGTTTTGTAATTTCCGCTACGTATGAACCCCAAAACTCAACACATATATCTCGCTCACTCTTCCACAAGAATTAAACCATTATAATGGTAAGATTAATATAACACTTCAGGTTAATTACAACTACAACATTAATAACCTTCGGTTTTCATTATAACTTATGGTTTGGTCGCCTGCAAAGATGGCCTACAAATGCCCCAACTAGAAAACTTGACTCAATAGAAACTGTAGAAATTCGACGAGGTAGGGGCAGACCAAAGTTAACATGGGATGCATTAATTAAAAGGGATTTGAATGGTTTGCAAAGCTCACCATCAATTGCACTTAATCGAGCATAATGGAAAAGTTTGATCCATGTAGCCGACCCTAGTTAATTTGGGACTGAGGCTATGTTGATGTTGTTGTTGATGTTGAGTTGTCATTACAACTTAGGTTAACCCATTATTAGTTTCTAAGAATGAAGCTTCATTCATATAAGGAAAGGTTAATATAACCCTTCAGGTTAATTACAATCAGTTTCAATTGACTTATGTATCTCATATTTCTTTATAAAATTGACTCCGTCAATTTTCATTCCAGGTCACCAACAACCTATTCTTATCAAAAGGATTTTGGATTTTGCCTGAATGGATATTTTAAAGAAATCTATCATATTCTTATAACATTCTTGCCTCACTTTTCGATTCGAGTTCAAATTTTTTTTTTCATGCTCGAGTTTGTGATATGAGATTACCAATATGAAATATCGATAACTAGTAGGTAAGCTTTGACCTACTAGATAATCTCAATCAATTATCATTAACTTAACTATAATCTGAGCTCTAAAGAATAGACTTGCAGTTACAAATCTAGACAACTCAGCTGATGATGTGCCTATGCAGGACTTCCATTGTTCACCAATATACATCTCACTTAAGAGATATTACTGAGCACCTTTATCATAACTACAACCTTTGTCCTTTTATATTCAAGGAATTGTCAACACAACAAACTTGATGAGTGATGTTTCAAAGTGAATTCCTAACACTTAAAAAATTTCAAGGTATAAATCTTACCTTATATTTCTATCACTCTGTCAATTCTACTTTTCAAACTTACATAGTTTGAGACTTACTGCTTAGACCTTACACCAATCCATTGGATATTACATTTCCCAAGTTGTCATTTTAGTCATTAAAAGACTTTCTTCAAATCTTTCCTCTTATTTACAAGCAATGCCTTTCCATATTTAATATAACTACCAACACGATTATTTTGAGATTAATAATCTCTAATAGTTGTTCTCAAATGTTTTGAAATATATATAAATAGAAGTATATATTGCATTTGCTTTATTGTCTCAACACACTTTCTTACCAGAATATGAAGTCTTAGGATGAACCTTTAACTTCTTCTAGAATTCACGTACAATTAAGAAACCATTATAGTCAAATTACCTCAAGTTTCCTCCAAGGAATCCTTGTATCTATTTTTAACTTACACAAATCTCTTTCTTGAGTAAACTGAATAAATCACACAATGATATCTAAGATCCTTGGATCAATCGTATGTACTATTCAATTATTTCAAGATTTATTTTCTCTTTCGCCTTTGTATTGAATATATGACAATCCTAAATTGTCTCAATCACAATGAAATATGTCGATTTGTAGTTAATATTTAACACTTTTACAACTAATTTATATTTGAAACTTAGTGTTTGCACGAGCAAAATTTGGCATGAACCAATTTACCGTCACCATTTACAACTCTTTACGGGAATGCTCGTGTACCTCCTAAGTCTTCAAAGATTTCATCTTGTTATCGATAACAAGATAACAACTCAATTAGATAAAGTTAAGAAAAGATTTTTTACATTCTTCATTAACAAACATAGCATGAGTTCAAGTAAGTTATATTGTTTTTCACCATCCACTTAAGTATTAATCTGAGATCATCTTTATATATCCTTAACTCCAATCATATTACAATGACAACCATATCTCAATTAACTTTTAAGAATAACCGGTTTCATTTTATTTAGAAAATGAGTTGTCAATTATGGGCAATGAATATTCATTCCCATTATCATATATTATTCTTTGGAACTCCTCCAATTCTCAATTTCATTCACCACTCATTCTCCCCAACTTAATACAAGTCTAAAAGATCAGACTAGGATATCTTATTATATCATTGTTATGTTCAATATTAAATTGTTCTCAAACTTTTTCAGTTTTAAATTCTTATCCCAAAGTAAGTTATCATCTTTAAGTTCTACCTAAGTGTCATTCGGTATTCCATTGTTGTATAAATTCCATTCTCCTAATATATGTCTCAAAGTCTATATCTAATAGTTACTTCTTCACTAACTATTATTATTCTAATAATATTAGCGATAATAAAGACCACTAAAGACAGTTACTTGAATAATGAATTTAATTTTTTTCTTTGTAAGTCTTCCATATGTCTTTCCTTTTTTTCACATTTCCTTGAGGTTAAGACTCTCATAAGCTCTTACCTTTAATTGTTTCTCATATCGTGAGAAATTGATGGGCTTCAACTATCTTATTACCATTTAGGAAAAACATAATACTTATATCTCACACATAGATATAATAAAACATAGAAAATAACATAACTTAGATTTTTATCTTTTGGTTACCACAAAAACCACGATAAAAACCGTTTATGACATCTTGAATTTAAACATAACTCAAAACAAGTCTTAGAGTTAGTAAACTTAGGTATCAAGGTATATCAGAGCCAGGAAACTTAACCTCGATACCGAACTATATCCGAGTTATTTCTTATTTCGAAACTCATTCAAAAGTGATAGCCTAGGCTCTGACCAGGCACTGATCCCAACTGTAACGAACCTCCTCCTAATTAATGAATCGTTCAGTCTGAAACCATAATTAAGCCCTGGTACACTAGCTAGACTTAACTAGATCCAGCAGCCTAATCATCAACTCTTGATAAACATAATTGCATATCGCATATTGATAATAAAACAAATAATAAATGCATCAAAATTTTAAAACTTTATGCGATATTAAAATTGATACACAAAACTAATTTAAACCAGAATAAGCCTCGGCAATACAAAACCTTACCAACCCCTGTAATAATACAAAACTGTAATTCAATATAATATATAGAAGAATCATTACATCGAATAGAACATATAAACACCTCAACCTTCTCTGTCTAGTAGTTGTCATGCTCGTGGATATTTCCTAAAATGTAAATTGGGGTGATCACTCTAACTTGCTCAGCAAGTACAGATTCATAGAACTGTCAACAATCCATATAGTAATCAAGAACATTATGCAATAGCAATGTGCATCAATGTTAACTAACAAGAATATGAAAAACATATAAATCAATATATAAATGATGCAGATTAAATTGTAAATAACTATTACATTGTGAGTTCCCCATTTTTATAAAACTAGGGTCATTACCCATTAGCTATAATGACACCATAACATGACCAACACATTGTGAGTATATGTTGTCTGACTACTTGTCACCGTCCAAATGGTTCTATCTAAAACCCTCTTAGTGATTATGTAATTCACGCAACCTATCAAATTGAGTAGAAGTTTATATATAGGCCGGGAAGGTAACCTATCTTCTATAAACCTATTCTCATAACCAGGAGTTACTCGTGAATTACACAACATAATACTTTTCCTTTTTCATGAAAACATATCACAATGTACATAGCTCCCATTCAAATCCATAGACTAAATGAAATAAATATACTATATAGCCTGACAAAGTTGATAATTAAACAAATCCATACTTACCTCAGTTAGGTTCCATTTCCAATTTCTTTACTTTTTAGGTCACGAAACCTTGTCCCGATGTTCGATATCTATGATAAGTCATTTGAGGTTATTAAATGTTCAATACCTCATTTTTAGTACCCTTAAATTGATCCCAAATGAACTCGGATCCAATTTACTATTATATGGGGTCGATATGACATTTTTCACATTTTTCCAAGTAAAACCAATGTATAAAGTCTCTACCAACTTTCAAATTCTTCATTTTTATAGAAATATCCAATTTGTATTGATTCGGTTTGCAAATATATTTTTTCTGATTTTTTTTATCAATTTTCTTGAATTTTCCCTAAATTCCCGGCACTTTTTCCCATTTTTTTCTTTTATTTAAAAATAAGGGTTTGGCCTTTGAATCGGATCAGTTCAGCCCGGTTCGGGGGGACCAAATCCCTCTTCATCCTCGATCCCCTTATCTCTGTTTCTTAAAACCAGTTTTTTTTTTCCTAAAGAATTTGTGTTCTCTAGGGTTGGGTTCGGCCCCAACCCCAAAGCACCCTTGGAAGGGAGATGACATTTGGTAATCTCCTTCCTTGGACAACCAAACCATTCCCCATCCTCCATCATCATCTTCAACCTCGCAGTCAACAACACAAACAACAACAACGAACTCAACGAAAGCAAGGACAACTACAACAACAACAATAAAAGCTCAGCTTCAATTTGAGATCTCTTTTCTCTCCATCGATCTCGGTCTCTCTTTCTCTTGTTTCAATCTTCTCTCTTGCTTTAAACTTCAAATTGATGAAGTAGGGATTTTGTTCGATTTGAGGATAAGTATTTGGTTTCATCGAAATTCTTGTCGAATCCCGTGCTACGCGCATCTAGGGTCAAATCCAATTATTTAATTAAATTAAACCAAACTATAGGTTAGATATATTTACATATAAAAACTATATATATAAATATATACGCATATATATTTTCTCATTTAAAGTTCACTACGCACGCCAATGACCACCCTCGGGCATTTACATAATTATACACACTACGTGTGTCACCCTCGACCCCACGTGTCACTCGAAGCCCGCCAATTTATTTATTATTTTAAATATATATTTTTATTTATACATCATATATAAATATATATGTATATATACACATATATTCATGTGGTTGAAATTTCATCGTTAACGCCAACGAGTACACTAGGGCTTGCACTCTACACCACGACCCTAGTGCGTCATCCTTAACCCATACACAGTATTAGGCATTCCATAAATTTTCAATTATTTTATTTCCAAACTACGGTTTATTTATATACCAACGTATAAATAAATATACAGATACCTATATATTTTATGACTTTTTTGCTTGCCACGTACGCCAATGAGTACACATAGGTATATACATTGCTTCCACATTTTTTAGTGTAATCCCCTTTGATTTACAAGTGTTACACTAGGCATAACATCAATTTTATTTAATTAACTACACCAAACAAACATAATACATCACAACAATCATACGCACATGCTAATCAAGACAAGCCGGGCTTAACCACAGGTCTAATTTGCATTAGCTAGATATCTGATTAACGTCAAAGATATAGGGGAGTTATTTCCCATTTCAATTCCTTCCTTAACCCAAAAATTTTCAAATCTGCATTGCCCTTTTATAGCTTACAAGTTCAAGAAATACATACATCTTTTGAATGCTCTACCTATGATGCTTGTCATCACATTCTTTCTATTTAACTAAGTTGTAACTGCATATTGATAGTCAGCTAACATCATTCTATGTAGTCCTAAATTACTCAGGCTTTAATTGACTTGTACCTTTTCTTCTCGTCCCACACCAATTGATAACGAAGTTAAGCATACAAACTATAGATAAATACCCCAACATTTATTACCTGATACTAATAACATCAAAGAACTGACACAATAAAGTATTTCTTACAATATCTCTCATATTCCAAGTCAGAAGCTCAAAAATTACATTTTTTGGAACTAAAATTAGCTATAGATATATTGTGTTAAGATTGAGAAAGGCCCCTCCCAGCTATTATACATATCTTCCCAACTGGAAAATAGATTTTTGATTCCTCACCGAAATGATTATCTTGGTTCTCCATAAACACTCAACTCTTTCTATACACATATATCTTTGTCACTCTTCTACAAGAATTAAAACATAATACTGGCAAGAGATTTTGCAAAATCGATCAGTCTTACAACTACAACATTAATAACCTTCAGTTGCCATTACAACTTCGGTTAATCCATTATTAGTTTCTAAGCATGAAGCTTCATTCATATAAGGCAAGAGTAATATAACCCTTCCAGTTAATTGCAATCAGTTTCCTCTGACTGATGTACCTCATATTTCTTTATAAATTGACACTGTCAATTTTCATTCTAGGTCACCAACAACTTATTCCTATCAAAAAGATTTTGGATTTCACCTGAATGGATATTTTAAAGAAATCCATGAGATTCTTATTACAATCTTGCCTCACTTTTCAACTCGAGTTCAAAAAAACTTGTTTTCATGCTTAAGGTTGTGATCTGAGATTATCCATACGAAATATCAATAACTAGTAGTCAAGCTTTGACCTACTAGATAATCTCAATCAATTATCATTAGCTCAGCTATAATATGAGCTCTAAAAAATAGACTTGTAGTTACCAATTTTGACAACTCAGCCGATGATTTGCTTACACAAGACTTCCATTGTTCACCAATATACATCTCACTTAATAGATATTATTGAGCAGTGTTATCATAACTATAGCCTTTATCCTTTTCTAATCAAGGCATTGTCAACACAACAACCTTGACGAGTGATGTTTCAAAGTGAATTCCTAACACTTGGAACATTTCTAGGTATAAATCTTACATTCTATTTCTATCGCTCTGTCAATTCTACTTTTCAAACTTACATAGTTTGAAACTCACCACTTGGACCTTACATCGATCCACTGGATATTACATTTCCCAAGTTGTCCTTTTAGTCATTAAAAGACCTTCTAAAAGTCTTTCCTCTTATTTATAAGTGATGCCTTTCCATATTTAATACAACTACCAAAATGCTTATTTTGAGATTAACAATCTCTAATAGTTGTTCTTAAATGTTTTGAAATATATATTAATAGAAGTATAAATTGCAATTTTTCTTTATTATGCAATACATATTCTTACCTGAATATGAAGTCATAAGATGGACCTTTAACTTCTTCTACAATTTAGGTACAATTAAGCAACCATTCTAGTCAACTTATACCTTAAGTTTCATTTAAGGCATCCTTGTATCTATTTTTAACTTACACAAATCTCATACTTGAGTTAACTCGATAAATTACAAAACGATATCTAGGATCTTTGGATCAATCGTGTGTATTACTCAATTATTTCAAGATTTCTTTTCTTTTTTTCCTTTGTGTTAAATGTACAACAATCCTAAATTGTATCAATTACAATCAAATCTGTCGACTTACAGTTAATATTCAACACTTAAACAACTAATTTATATTTGAAACTTATTGTTTGTATGTGCAAGATCTAGCATGAACCAATTTAGCGTCACCATTTACGACTCTTTACTGTAATCCTCATGAACCTCTTAAGTCTTCAAAGATTTCATCTTGTTATGGATAACACGATAACAACTCCAATTAATAAAGTTCAAAATAAAATTTACATTCTTCATTAACGAGCATAGCATAACTCCTCCTATGTTGTACACTATGTGCGCTACATAGCCAGTCCCAAGTCTGGATAAAGGAGCAGGGCTCTGATGCTCATTTTTTAGTATTGAAAAAAGGGTATGGGAAGTCCCAAACTCACTTTTCATACCCGAAAAATGGGGGAGGGAGGCTACAAGCTCATTTTCCGTTCTTGGAAAATGGAGGAGGGTTGTGATAGGATGACAGCCAGCGTAAAACTTTTCTCACTTTTCATGAAATGAATCAAACATATATTGCACTTAACTGAGCACAATGGAAAAGTTTGATCCATGTAGCCGACCCCAGTTAATTTGAGATTGAGGCTATGTTGTTGTCGTTATTGTTGTTGTTGTTGTTGTTGTTGTTGTCGTCGTTGTTGTTGTTGTTGTTGTTGTTGTTGTTGTTGTTGTTGTTGTTGTTGTTGTTGTTGTTGTTGTTGTCGTTGTTGTTGTTGTTATTGTTGTTGTTGTTGTATTAATGAGCATAACATGCGTTCTAATTAGTTATAATGGCTTTCACCATCTATTTAAGTGATTCGGTAATCATCCGAGATAATATTTATATATCCTTAACTCTAATTATATTACAATGACAACAAGATCTGAATTAACTTTTAAGAACAACTGGTTTCAATTTATTTCAAAACTGAGTTTTCAATCAGGGCAATGAATATTCATTCTCATTATCATATATTATTCTTTGGAACTCCTCGAATTCTCACTTTCATTTACCACTCATTCTCCCCGACTTAGACTGTACCAGCCTAAGAGATCAGACTAGGATATCTTACTATTTCATTGTTATGTTCGATATTGAACTATTCTCAAACTACTTCAGTTTTAAATTCTCATCCCAAAGTGAGTTATCATCTTTGAGTTCCACCTAAGTGTCATTCAGTATTCCCTTGCTTTATAAACTCCATTCTCCTAATACACGTCTCTAGGTCTATATCCAATAGTTACTTCTTCACTAACTATTATTATTCTAATAATACCAGCAAGAATAAAGACCACTGAAGATAGTTACATGAAGAATGAATTTATTTGTTTTTTTATGTAAGTCTTCCTTATGTATTTTCTTTTTCACATTTCTTTTTGGTTAAGACTCTCTTGAGCTCTAACCTTTAATTATTTCTCATATTATGAGATATTGATGGGCTTCAACCATCTTATTACCATTTAGTAAAGACAAAATACTTATATCTGTCACGTAGATATAATAAAACATAGCAAATAACACAACTCGGTTTTTATTTTTTGGTTACCCCTCAAAATTATGATAAAAATTGTTTATTACATCTTAAATTTCTACATAACTCGAGACATATCTCGAGTTAGTAAACTTAGGTGTCAAGGTATATCGAGCTAGGAAACTTAAGTTCGATCTTGAATTGTACCTAAGTTATTTTTTATTTCGAAACTCATTTAAAAGTAATAGCCTAGGCTTTGACCAAGCTCTGATTAGGCTCTGATACCAACTGTAACAACCTTCATCCTAATTAATGAATCGTTTGGCCTAATACCCTAACTAAGCCCTGGTACACCAAACCGCAGGACTTAACTAGAGCTAATAACCTAATCTTTAACCCTTGATAAAACTATTGTATATCGCATATCGATAATAAAACAAATAATAAACGTATCAGAATTTAAAAACTTTTAACGATATTCAATACGTTATACAAAACTAATTTAAACCATAATAAACCTCGGTAATGCAAAACATCCCAACCCTTGTGATAATATAAAATTGAAGTTCAATACAATATATAAACCAGAGAAGAATCATTACATCGAAGAGAAGATCCAGACACCTCAACCTTCTATGTCTAGTAGTTGTTGCACTCATCAATATTTCCTTAAATGTAAATTGGGGGGAGTGCTCCAACTTGCTTAGTAAGTACGGATTCACAAACTATCGACAATTCATATAGTTATCAAGAACATTAAGCAAAAATAATATGCATCAATGTTAACTAACAAGAATATGGAAAGCATATAAATCAATACATAAAGGATGCATATCAAATTGTACATAGCTATTACATTGTGATTTTCCCCATTTTTATAAAAGTAGGGTCGATTACCCATCAGCTATAGAGACACCAAAACCTCACCAGCAAATCGTACGTTTATGATGTCTGACCACTTATCACTATCCGAACGGTTCTATTCGAAACCCTATTAGCGATAATATGATTCACGCAACCTATCAAATTGAGCAAGAAATTATATATAGGGTGGGAAGGTAACCCATCTCCAATAAACCTATTCTTAAACCCAAGAGTTACTCTCGTGAATTACACAAAACACGGGTTTTCCTTTTTCATGAAAACATATCGCAGTGTACATAGCTCCCATTCAAATCTAAGACTAAATGAACTAAATATACTACATAGCCAGGCAAAGTTGTTAATTAAATGAATCCATACTTACCTTAGTTAGGTTCCATTTCCATTTTTTTTACTTTTTGGGTCACACGACCTTGTCTTGATGTTCGAAACCTACCGAAACTCATTTGAGGTTATTAAAAGTTCGATACCTCATTTTTAGAAAAATTGATCCCAAATGAATTCTGAACCAATTTACTAATTTTTGGGTGATATCACATATTTCGAAGTAAATCCCTAGTATAATGTCTCGATCGACTTCCAAATTCTTCACTTTATATAGAAATATCAAATTTCTATTGATTTGGTTCACAAATATATTTTTCCCTGGTTTTTTTTTATCAATTTTCTGGGATTTTCCCTATATTCCCAACCATTTTCCTATTTTTTTCTTCTATTTAAAAATAGGGGTTTGGGCCCTTAACCGAACCAGTTCAGCCTGGTTCGGGGGAACTATACCCCCTTTTTTCCTCAATCCCCATGTCTCTATTTCTCAAAGCCAATTTCTCTTAAAAAATAATTTGTTTAGTTCGCTGTTCATGTAACGACCTGTTGCTTTAGGTTGGTGATTAGTACTAATCCAAATCATAATTAACTTGAGTTAGGCTCATGGTTAAGTTTAATGTACCTCGATTAGCGTGTACATGCATTTGCATGATGTATGATGTTTGTTTGAATTGTTAAATCAATTTATATATATAAGTTTTCGTATAATAAGGAAGTTATACACAAGCCTATAAAATGGAGAATACGCAATAAACTATGGTTTTCTAGGAAACCAAGTGTAAAGAGGGGGTCGTGGCACGAATGTGCATGCTCAAGGACACTTATAGGCACGTCTGGTGAGTTTATTAGTGAATAATACATGATATATATATATATATATATGTTTCTAAATAAACAAATATATATATTGGAAAATAAAGAATATTGAAATTATATGGATTGTTTCATTGTCTCAAACAGAGTGTAAGTGCTTGATGTATCAAATTTTATGTCACTTTAACGCATCAATCTCGTGATCGGTCTCGAGATAGCGCGATGCATATCTCAAGAAAAATCATGATATAAAAATAAAAACTCATCCTTATCAATTCATTCGATCGATCATTCGAGAAGTCAAGGGTTCAGTTTTGATTCGGATTGAAATGGGATGATCTGAGGAGCTAAATCAACATGAATTTAGGAGTTTAAACTAATCAAAAGCTAGTGATCATCACTTTGGTAAGTTTATTTTTTATTTTGTTGAAGTTTAAGTTTATGGTGATGATCAATTCTCTGTGAATTGGGTTGTTTGGTGATTGGAAAAGTTTTATAACCTCATTAGAGGTCCTCCTTGGTGATTTGGGAGTGTTTTGGATATTGTTGGAGCGATTTGTAAGGATTTAGTGAAGAACAATGGTTGCGGCCCTGTGCTATGGTTCATTAGCACAGGGTGGAGAGCGCTCCACCTCACAGGGGAACAATCTCCCTTCATCAACTATGATGAGCACAATTGGTAGAGGGCGCCCCACCCATTGAAGGAGCGCCCTCCCACCCCTAAAACAACAAGGTTGTTGTATTTTATGAATGAGTTCCTAAGGTCTTAGGGATTAACTTAGGGGTTCTAAATAGATTATATTGGACCCATATTAATTACAAATGGTGTGTAATAGGTTGAGGAACACCGAGAAAGTGTGAGATTATCGAAAAGTTAGGGAGTTTGAAAATGAAGACTTAACCCGAGGTAAGTACGGATTCACTTATTTATCAATATTTCCTGGCTATTTAGTTTATATAGCTCATGTAGTTATTGGAACTGGAATAGGGGCTATATACACTGTGATGGTTTTCAATAAATAAAAATGGTGTTTACTGTGATTTACGGGAGTAAGTTTCCTGAACTAAGACCAAGTTATATAGGAGATGGGTTACCTTCTTAGCCTATATGTAACTTTCTACTCAGTTTATAGGTTATATCGGTTACATTTACACTAGATGGTTTGGGATAGAACCATTAGGCATTAATGAATGGGCTAGAGAGCACATATACACAATGTGTTAGTCTAGCAATAGCATTATTGGCGTCGGTGGGTAATCGACCCTAGTTTTATAAATAAAATGGAGATCACAATGTAATAGTCCAAGACATTTACTTTGTGTATGTTATCTATTGCTTTATATGCTTTCCATATTCTTGTAAGATATCATTGGTGCATGTTGTTATTGCATGATATTCTTGATTACTATATGGAATGTTGATGTTTAATGTGAATCCCTATTTACTAAGCAAGTTGGAGCGCTCATTCCAGTTAACATTACAAGATAATCGACCAAATACATGAGTACGGATGGAGAAGATTTAGGAGTCTCAATCCTCTATTCGATGTGATGACTCTCTATTGTTAGTATTGAATTATAGTTTTTTAATATCACAAAGGATAGGTGATTTATATATTCGTGGGTTATTTCGGTTTGTTATCTATACTATATCTACATTGACCTTTAGTTGTTTGATTTCAATATTCGATATACAATGGTTCTTATCAGGTAAAGGTGGTAAGGCTGTTGGCTTTAGTTAAGTCTAGTAAAGGAAATCTACGCTTAATTAGGATTTCAAGCCGGGTATCGCCCTAATCATGTTAGAGGATGCTACTGCTTGGTATCAGAGCTTAGGTTTAAAAGCTTTATTATATATAATAGCTCTGATACAACTTGGTTTCAGAGCACCAGGTTTAAGAAAAGTTGAAGCCTAAGTTCTAAGCCAAGTCTACAGGTTTGGTATTATAGACAAAATATATTAAGCTTTGTTACATTGAAACAACTCTGATACAGTTTGGTGTTAAAGTCTAAGGTTTATCACTTTTAGGGATAAAATGGTAACTGTGATAAAGTTTGGTATCATGGACAAGGCTCTGACCTTAAATTCGCTTTTGAATGTTGTTCGAAGTAAATGATAACCTATTTTAAAGTTTAAGGTGTATAAGAATACTTAATAATAAAACCTAAGTTTATAGACTCTGAGAGTTGTCTTGAGCTATGAATAAGCTTAGGGTTTGGTAAATGGTTTTTATCATGATTTGGGGATAACCAAAAGATAAAAGACTGAGATATGTTATTTATTATGTATACTATATTTACGTGGTAGATATGAGAGTTGTGTTTTTCCTAAACAATAATACTCCATCTATTTCTCATGATATGAGAAAGTGTTGGAGGTAAGAGCTCCGATGAATCTTAACCTCGGGGAGACAAAAAGGAAAGACAAGAAAAGTTACAAAGGTGAAATAAAACTCTTCTCCAAGTAACATCTTCAATGGTCATTGTTCTTAATAATATTATTAGACAAATAATAGTTAGTGAAGAAGTATCTATTAGATCAAGACCTTGAGATGTGTATTAGGGGAATGAAAGATTTTGAAATAATGGAATACCAAATAACCTTGGTGGAAAAATCAAAGGTGGTGGACCACTTTAAAAAAAACTTAGTACTAGTATGGAGACCAGTAGAGAAGTAATGTAAGTCATACTAGTAGAGAAGTAATGTAAGTCATTCAATGAATAAATTAGTGGTTAATGATAAAAGCCTAAAGGAGGTTAGGAAACCACTAATGCAGTTATACTTCATAAGTTGTTATAAAGTAGATGTTCCAATTATGGTGTGAATCTATATTGGAATAACAAGTGGTTTGTCAGAGAATAAAATATAGTTTAATATAGAATATAGCAGTGAGTTGATAAGTAATCCTTATCTGATCGATTAGACTAGTATAGTCTAAATTGGGGAGAATGAGTGGTCAATGAATTTGAGGATTTGAGGAACCCAAGGAATAATGTATAGTTGGTGGAGCGCCCCCACCCATTGAGAGAACGCGCTCCCACCCCTGAAATAGCAAGGCTGTTGTATTTTATGAAGACTTTCCTAAAGTATCCTAAAGTATTAGGGATTGACTTGGAGGTTTTAAATAGAGTATATTTGACCCATATTGACTACAAATGGTCTATAATAGGTTGAGAAACACCGAGAAAGTGTGAGATGACTAGAAAGTTAGGGAGTTTGGAAACAGAGACTTAGCCCGAGGTAAGTACAAATTCGCTTATTTATCAATATTACTAAGCTATTTAGTATATATAGCTCATGTAGTTATTGGAATTGGAATGGGGGACTATGTACACTTTAATGGTTTTCATCAAACGAAAAATAATGTTTACAATGATTCGCGATAGTAAGTTCCTAAAACTAAGACTAGGTTATATAGGAGATGGGTTACCTTCCCAGCCTATATGTAACTTCCTACTTAGTTTATAAGTTGCGTAGGTTACATTTACACTAGAGGGTTTGGGATAGAACAATTGGGCATTAATGGATGGGCTAGAGAGCACATATGCACAATGTGTTGGTCTAGCAATCACATTAATGGCACCGGTGGGTAATCGACCCTAGTTTTATAAATAAAATGGGGATTATAGTGTAATAGTCCAAGACATTTGTTTTGTATCTGTTATCTATTGCTTTATATGTTTTCCATATTCTTATTTGTTATCATTGGTGCATATTTTTATTGGATGATATTCTTGATTACTATATGGAATGTTGATGTTTAATGTGAATCCCTACTTACTGAGCAAGTTGGAGTCCTCACCCCAATTAACATTACAGGATAACTAACGAGCTTTACGACTACGGGATGAAGAAGATATAGGATCTCAGACTCCTCTTCAACGTGATGACTCTCTCTTGTCTTATATATTTGTATTGAATTACAATTTTGTAATATCACAAGGGATTGGTGGTTTATATAATCGAGGTTTATTTTGATTTGTTTTAATACTATATATCGTGGTTTAAATTATTTGAAAATTTTAAATTTCCGATGCATTCATTAATAATTTTATTTCGATATTCGATATGCACTAGTAGTGCTTATTAGGTGAAGGTGGTAAGGTTGTTGGTTCATGTTAAGTCTGGTAAAGGTAATTTAGGCTTAATTAAGGTTTCATGTCGGGTATCGCCCTAATCAGGTTAGGGGATGCTACAGTTTGGCCCAACCCCAGAGCAACCTTAGGAGGGAGATAACCACAAAATCATCTCCATCCTTGGATAGCTAAACCATTCCCCATCTTCCATCATCATCTTCAGCCTCTCGGTCAACAACACAAAAAATAACAACGAACTAAACTACTACAACAACAACAACAATAACAACAACAACAACAACAACAACAACAACAACAACAACAACAACAACGATAAAAGTTCACATTTAATTCGAGATCTCTTGTCTCTCCATCGATCTCGGTGTCTCCTTCTCTTATTTCAATTTTCTCTCACTTTCGACTTCAAATTAATGAAGCATGGGTTCTATTGGGTTTGAGGATAAGTATTTAGTTTCCTCGATATTCATGCGACACGAATCTTAAGGCAAATCTAATGGTTTTATTCCTTTTACTTATTTTTAAATGTTCTCGAGATATGTTAATGTATATCCCAAGGTCGAACTTGATGGCCATTAACCAACCCACCATCATAGCCGCCTTATGTTTTAATTGAATATTTCTCGAGTTCTGTGCTAAGCGCATCTCGAGGCAAATCCAATGATTAAATTAAATTAAACCAAAATATAGGTTATATATTTACATATATCAACTATATATATAAATATATACGTTTATGTATTTTTTCATTTAAAATTCATTGCGCATGCCGATGACCACCCTTGGGTGTGCACATTATTATACATAATACATATGTCACCCTCGACCCCAAGTGTCACTAGACGCTCACCAATTTATTTATTATTTTAAATATATATTTACATATACAATGTATATAAATATTTATGTATATATACACGTATATTCATGTGTTTAAAATTTTGTCATGCTCGCCAACGAATACGCTCAGGCGGGCATGCTACCCCATGACCCATGTGCATCACCCTTGACCCACACACAGTAGTAAGCGTCCCATAATTTTCCAATTATCTTATTTCCAAACTATGTTATGTATATATACCTATATATTTTATGGTTTTCTGCTTGTCACGTACGCCAATGAGTAGCCCCAAACGTATACTTTGCATTCACGTTTCTCTTTATGATCCCCCATGATTTACATGTGTCACATTCGGCGTACGGTCAATTTTATTTATTTTTCCACACCAAATAAATACAATACAACACAGGAATCGTACTGACACGCTAATCGAAACAAGCCGAATGTTAGTCACCAGGTTAATGATACGATTCATTACCTTCTCCCTAACTTAAGGAGTTTCATCCTCAATATTAAAGTTTATCACTAACTACAACATTGAGTATATAGTGGGGTTATTTCCCATTTCAATTCCTTCCTTAAACCTAAAATATTCGAATCTACATCGCCCTTTCACAGCTAAGAAGTTCAAAAGAATACATACATATTTTGTATACTCTACCTATGATGCTCGTCATCACATTCTTTCTATTTAACTGAGTTGTAACTGCATACTGATAGTCTGCTAACATCATTCTATGTAGTTCTAAATTACTCGGGCTTTAATTAACTTGTACCTTTTCTTCTCATCCCATACCAATTGATAACGAAGTTAAGCATACAAACTATAGAGAAACACCCCAACATTTATTGCCTGATACTAATAACATAAGAGAACTCACACAATAAAATATTTCTTCCTGTATCTCTCATAATCCAAGTCACGAGCTCAGAAATTACATTCTTTGTAACTAAAATTAGCTGTAGATATATTTTGTAATATTGAAAAAAGGTCCCTCCCAGCTATTATACTTTTCTTCCCTACTGGAAAGTAGATTTTTGGTTCCTCACATAAATGATAATCTTGGTTCTCCATAAAATCTCAACTATTTCTATACATATATACCTCGCTCACTCTTCCACAAGAATTAAACCATAATACTAGCAAGAAATTGTGCAGACTTACAACTACAACATTAATAACCCTTAGTTGCCATTACAACTTAAGTTAATCCGATATCAAATTCTAAGCATGAGATTTCATTCATATAAGGCAATAGTATTATAGCCCATCAGGTTAATTATAATCAATTTCCACTTACTTATGTATCTCATATTTTTTTATAAAATTAACACCGTTAATTTTTATTCTAGATCACCAATAACTTATTCTTATCAAAAGATTTTGGATTTCTGTGAATGGATATTTTAAAGAAATCCATCATATTCTTATAGCATTCTTGCCTCACTTTTCGATTCAAGTTCAAAAAACTTTCTTTTTATGCTCAAGGTTGTGATTTGAGATTATCCATATGAAATATCGATAACGAGTAGTCAGACTTTGACCTACTAGATAATTTCAATAAATTATCATTATCTCAGCTCTAATCTGAGGTCTAAAGAATAGACTTGTAGTTACCAATCTAGACAACTCAGCTGGTGATGTGCCTGTACAAGACTTCCATTGTTCACCAGTATACATCTTACTTAAGAGATATAACTAAGCAGCTTTTATCATAACTACAGCCTTTGTCCTTTTTTTATTTAATGCATTGTTAACACAATCACCTTAATAAGTGATATTTCAGAGTGAATTCCTGACACTTAGGAAATTTCAAGGTATAAATCTTACTTTCTATTTCTATCACTCAGTCAATTCCACTTTTCAAACTTACATAGTTTGAAACTCACTGCTTGGACCTTACACCAATCCATTGGATATTACATTTCCCAAGTTGTCCTTTTAGCCATTAAAAGACTTTCTTCAAATCTTTCCTCTTATTTACTAGTGATGTCTTTCCATATTTAATATAACTACCAACATGATTATTTTGAGATTAATAATCTATAATAGTTCTTCTCAAATGTTTTGAAATATAT
Organism: Stephania yunnanensis; assembly: GCA_039657365.1. Taxonomy (NCBI): domain Eukaryota; kingdom Viridiplantae; phylum Streptophyta; class Magnoliopsida; order Ranunculales; family Menispermaceae; genus Stephania; species Stephania yunnanensis. The sequence goes on from CM077585.1 coordinate 24,236,305, forward strand.
ATAAATAGAAGTATATATTGCAATTTTGCTTTATTGTGTCACCACACATTCTTACCTAAATACGAAGTCTTAGGATAAACCTTTAACTTCTTCTACAACTTAGGTACAATCAAGCAACCATTGTAGTCAAGTTATACCTCAAGTTTCCTCTAAGGCATCCTTGTATCTATTTTTAACTTACACAAATCTCATGCTTGAGTTAACTAAATAAATTACACAATGATATATAAGATCTTTAAATCAATCGTGTGTATTATTCAATTATTTCAAGACTTTTTTCTCTTTCGCTTTTATGTTGAATATACGACAATCCTAAATCGTCTCAATCACAGTTAAATATGTCAATTTGTAGTTAATATCCAACACTCAACTAATTTATATTTGAAACTTAGCGTTTGCATGGGCAAAATTTGGCATGATCTAATTTATCATCACCATTTACAACTCTTTACGGAATGCTCGTGTACACTCCTAATTCTTCAAAGATTTCATCTTGTTATCGATAACATAATAATTCATCTTTAAATCTAAAACTTAATCCTTAAAGTTAACTAACTTTTTTTCTAATATTAATTTAATTTCTTTATTTGACAAATCATAGTTTGTAGTTCAAGTAAGTCCTATGTGATTGTTTTTAGCACCAGATTAGCAATTAATCAATTACATGAATGAGTTTCTTTACTATAAGTCCTTAACTGTTCAAAAACTATAAAAAAAATTTCTTTAATCTATCACTTTTTTGCATTATTAGTTCTAGTGGCTTTATTTTATTTAGAAAAATCTACAACAAGTAAAATATAAACATAGTTATGGTGGAAAATGAATAAATGTATGCCCATTATCAAACATATTATAAAATAGATTTAAAGGCATTTGATTTCTACCCTAAGTTTCCAATTCACTCAATTTGCACAAGATTTTATATAAAGAAAACAATCATGAATAGAGTGGACCAAAAGAATTCGGAAACCAAAATTTTATGGGCGGTTCTAAGTGGACTGAAATATATTCCACATGTATAAGTATGACAATGATAAATAATTGATTGTACTTCTGAATGTGATATGCATCTCCTAATTATTTGGTCAGTGCACAACTTCCATAAATAGGGTTCATCCTATATATAGTATTTAAAATCCTTTTTAATTTTATTCTTTTGAGCTCTCATTAAGTAAAGTGATAACCTATTAGTAGTAAGATAGTTAACTATATCGTCTTACCAAGGGCCATCAATCTTCATACTATAAAGTACTCGTCATGAAATTTGTCCTTTAATGGTATGGGCGGTTCATTCTCTATCCTACTTAAGTGGTCTACTACTAGATTTTTAGCTCATTTCTTATCTTTCATAGTAAGGTTAAAGTCTTGTGAAAGTAATATCCATCATATTAGTCTAGGTTTTGCATCTTGTTTTGTCATTAAATATCGCAGAGCTGCATGATCTGAATAAACTATCACTTTTGTTCATAATAAATATAGTCTAGATTTTTCTAATGCAAACACTTCCGCTAAGAGTTCCTTTTTAGTGGTGGTATAATCCAGTTAGGCTGGGTGTAGTATCCTAGAAGCATAATATATAACATGAAGTTCTTTTTCTATTTTTTGACGTAAAACAACTCCAAATGTATAGTTACTTGCATCACACATAATTTCAAAGGGTAGCGACCAATCTGGTGATATAATCACATGTGTAGTTGTTAAAGAATTTTTAATTTATCAATTGTTAACTTGCATTCATTAGTAAATTCAAAAGGAATTTCTTTTTGTAAAATTTTACATTAGCGTTATGTAATTTTAAAAAAATGTTTTAGGAATCATCTATAGAATCATGTATATCCAAGAAATGAACGTATCTCTCTTACCGTGGTGGGGTAAGGTAATGTTTTGATTACTTAGATTTTTGTAGGGTCTACCTCTCTTCCTTTATGAGACACTATATATCCTAATATCAATACTTGGTCTACCATGAAATGAAATTTTTAATAATTTAGTACTAAATTTTTTTATATGCATCTTTTAAGTACATTAAATGAATTGGCTAAACATTCATAAAAGGAATTACCAAAAATTGTGAAATAATCCATAAAAACTTCAATGAGATTTTGCACATAATTAGAGAAAACACTAACCATGCACCTTTGAAATGTTACAAGTGAATTACATAAATAAAAGACATACGTCTATAAGTAACATACAAAAAGGGTAAGCAAAAATAGTTTTTCTTGATCTTCCGGGGCTATAGATATTTGGTAAAATCCTAAATAACCATCTAGAAAGCAGTAATGGGTTTTTCCAGCTAATCTTTCTAACATATGATCTATAAACGTGGGTGGATAATGATCTTTCCTAGTTGAGGCATTCAATTTTTTATAATCTATATATACCCTCCAAACGTTTTGGATTCTAGTTGGTTCTAATTCTCCATGTTCATTTTATCGTAATTCTTGTCTTCTTAGGGACTACTTGGATTGGGCTTACCCAATTGCTATCAGCTATTTGAAATATCATTCATAGTTTTAATATTTCAACTTTTACCGCATCCATCATAGGTAGGTTTAATCTACATTGAGGTTGTCTAGAAGCTTTGGTATCTATTTCTAAGTTTATCCTATGCATGCACGTAGCTAAACTTATTCCTTTGATATCAATTATGATCCATCCTATTGCTCTTTTAAATTCTTTCAATATATTTATCAACTTATTTTCTTCTTAACTAGTTAGTTTTTTAGAAATCATTACTAGAAATTTATCACCGTCCCATAAATTAACATATTTCAAATGGTCTGGTAAGGTTTTTAGATCCAATTGTGGGGCTTTAATTATAGAAGGTGGATGTTTTGAATGAGATCTAGGTAAGTCTAGATAACAAGTAAGCTATGGGAGTTCATTATACGATTCTAAAATAGTTATTATTATTTTTTTTGCTTCCTCGTCTCTATCACTATCTTTTTCTAACCAGTTCTATTTATCTATTTTGTTTTTTCTTAAAGATTCATTTATTGACGCATCTATCATATCTATTGTGCATATGGAAGAAACATCCATTGGGTATTTCATTGCATCATATATATAAAATTTTTTGCATCATCGTCTACTACATTGTCAATATTCCATTTGAAACATCGATATTTGCTTTTGCTGTTTTCAAACACAGCCATCCTAAGATCAAAGAAGTTATATTAGAATCCATGTGAAAGTTATGTACATGTTCATAATTCGTGGCATTCCTATTAGATTGCCTAAAAGTTCATTCTTCTTCATTTTCAACCATTTTATGACTTTTAACAATAAGGTTTCCAATGGATTATTTTTAAAACCCCCGACAACAACGCCAAAAATTGACACGTGTCGAGAGTGCACAATAGGTTTTTGTATTTTACCGTTAACTTGTAGTAATGGTAAATGAAATATCGTCTCCACATATATTTTTCAAACCTTTTGAAAATTTAATCTATCCTAAAGTTTTATCAAATTTAACTTTTTTTAATTTAATTAATTCCATTAAACAAGAATCAAACACTCAATAAAATGTAAACAAAATAAAAATTTAATAAAAATAACTAAACTTTTAACAACTTAAATTAAATAAACTAACCTAATATGACTCAAACTAATAATTCAAATAATCAATAAATCAATGTAAATAAAATATCTAACAATCATCTAAACAAACCCCCACTAAATATCATAATATACTCGGATTGTTTTCAAACTCGAAGACATAACATCACTTTATAATATAGCTATAATTATTTTATATGAATCTTGGAATCATTAAATCTTAATTCATAATAGATTGATAACCTTTATCCGACCATTGACTTCTCTAAATTCAATAGAAATGTCACATTATTATCATTGTAAGTCAACCCATTGGATAAAACATAACACCGTAGAAATATGATAACATTAAGTTCGATGAAAATCATGTCTAATCTAAGCCAATATTACCAAAGCCGTATAATAAACAACTAAGAGCACAATCATCTAAGACATCCACTCGGGAAATGCTCTACAGATTAATCCTAGTTACTACTTCTATAATTGTTGTCAATAACTATAGACATAGAACTGAACACTCTATATTAAGGAACATATTGGCCACTATGCACTCGACATTGAAAATTATTAGTTGTTATATGCAAAAATAACTTGTTTTATCCATGATTAACGTGTATGAACTGATCTAAAGCATTAAGTATAGGATTCCATAATTATAACTATATAACAATCCAAAACATATTACATGCTTATGGTTTGTTTAGGTTTACTAACTACTCACGCATACTGAAAATAAATAATACATAAATATAAATAAAAGACATAATAAATAAATAAATAAATACGTCTAAATCAATGCTCCAATATTACTTCATATATAAAACTAAACTCAAGAGTAATGGAAAATAAAAGGGAATAGAAAGAATTGAGATAATAAAGAGAGTAGAGAGTTATTTCGAAGCTCTCTGGTCTTATATATAGTCCCCTTGGGAGTACATATCCTAGATAAATATAAATCCTTCACCATCACCGACCTTAGCGATTTCTCAATGATTCCTAACTTACACACAAATCGCTGAGAAAATCACTGGATTTAGCTCTAAGTGCTCCACTAATTTAGCTGGCTATTTATAGTTCATTCTTCAATTCATTCGTTGGCTTTCTTCTGTTGTCAATTTATATGATGAATCCTGGTGTTATTCCAAATCATTAACTAATCATTGGTGTAGTTCTCCAATTAACTATTTTTCTTTTCTTTCTCTTTTCTTCATTTTCCTATTTAAAAGATGAAATCACAAAAACAAGAGAGTACCTAGTGTAATATCATCATTAATTTGACGACCCCTTCTCAAATTAGGGCACCGCCAGACCTAATCCCGTAATTAAGCTATATCCTCACCCTATGGGACTTAACATGGAATTAGTCAGCCTTTTCAAAACCTTATAACTTACCAATTAATTTTTCTCATAAACAACTTCCTATCCTATGTTAATTCAAAAATCATAGTTAAATTAAAATTTTACAATTTAAAGTTTATTCAACAGAAATCTTAACAAATTAGTAGAAGCTTTCAACATGATGTGTAACAATTGTTGAAAAACCAAGAAATAAAGATCACATGCATATATATATAATGAAACGCTGATAATATGTTGTCATGTGTCTAGTCGGGGTGCTAGTCTCTCAACCATAATATACAACCCCAAAATTATATGAAATACATACAAAAGTAATACATAAAAATCAAAACCTATGAAATTCGGTGTAGGAACACTCTACTGGCTTAGAGGTAGTCGTCGATCTTCTCTAATTTGCCTGGTCTGCTACTCGATGAATCTACATCCATTATCATAAAAAGGACGGTGAGTACAGGAAAGTAAACACTGAGAGACATTTGTTCACATTCCTAAATATACAACAAGTATCTAGAAACATAATAATAACAACAATACTGAAAAAGAAAATCATGCAAAAAGATACTTTAGTTAAACAAAATGGAACTGACACATGGACAAGTAGTAATGGGTCTGGGGCTGGTCGACCACGATCTTTATCACATCAGCCTTTCCACTATACAAGGACGAAGCCGAGCTCTACATCAATGTGAAGGTATGAGCATTGCTATTTGCCTTTATAACCTTTCGTTGGTGTCAGTCACCTGCAATATATACTTACCAACAACCTCGGTCCCATACCCCATGATTTCACCCAAGCTATGCTTGCCCACAACCCCGGGCCCCATACCCCAATGATGTCACCCAAGTTATGCTCACCAACAACCCCAAGACTTGTTTCCCGTGTGTTGTGCAAGATAGTGGAAAGATCTCGATCTCCCTAGAAGTCTAGTGACCCCGTATGTCCGTCAGACCTTTATAATAAAATGGACCTAGATACAAGAACTACTTTAATATTTCAAGGAACAATATGGTTTGAGAATCCAATAAAGCAATTGCATATCTAATGCACAAAGGAAATAAATTTACAATACTATCTAACACCTACCTAATTGCATGCTATTTCACTGACCACATATATTAAAAATCAAAATGACATAGCTCATGATTTGGAGTTAATGAAATCATTTAATCAACAATCTATACCATGAAAGCAGTGGTGGACCCAAGTATTACTTACACTGGGTTATAGCCTGGTGCAAGTTTTCTTGAGCCCCATATATATATAGGCTTATTACATTAAAAAACTAGATAATGGTTATATTAGGCCAAGGCTTGTTTTGCCAAAGAGCCCAGTACTACTTTTTACTTTTACCTTAATAGAAAATAAGCCCACCTAAATAAACTCAACAAAAAATACAATTTTATATCCTAAGTGAAAAGTAGAAGGAATTGGGTGGCATTTATTGGGTACATGTATTTGATACAAAGTTGTTATAAAAATGAAGTTGGGTTAAGATTGAAACAAACTTTGAATTTTTTTAGATTTTTGCGAGACAATTTAAAGTTGAAAACTCAAAGTTTGAGATTAATACTATCTACCTTTTTCTTTTATTTACTTCAATGACTTTTTCATTTTAAATTGTGTAGTATTTAAGAATTGAATTAAAAGTTGGTAGGATATTTTTAATTATTTATGGAAAATGCACTCACTTATGACACCTAGGTGCGACATGCCCTCATCGTGCTTCGTCGATGAGCCATGAGATGAGTGTGTGAGACATATCGCATGGGCGCAGTCTGAGTGTGTATCGGACTTGGGTGTCGAATATGTGGCATGCTAGTAACCTCCATTGTTTAGACATAGTGATTGAAGCATTGTACCTCAGTTAGTAAGGAGAAAAAAATATCATGCAATAGTTTAGTCATAGCCCAGGGTAAGGCAAAATCTCGGGTCTGCCCCTGCATGAAAGTAACCTCATGAAATAAGAAAGGGCAACAAGTCATGGTATATGGAATACAATGGAAAATCAGTCCAAATGACTAGAAATGGAAAAAACAAGAATAAAAGGTAAATAAATATCTCAATCAGTTGACTTACAATCCACACAATTTCTTAAGCCATTCCGGCCTCTCGACACCTCAAATCTTATATCCGAACCCTCGAGACACTTCTCTAGGTTCCTGATATCCTATAACATATTCTTGAATGTGTATGGACAATATCTTAGGGTATTAGACTTGTTTATAATGCTTAATAAATTTTAGAAAATTGCATATTTTTATGTTTTCATAGGACCTAACAACCTGGGTACCCTGATTCGCATGCTAGTGCCCTTATTAGCGCTCTACCAAGCTTTCTCTAGTTTGTTATATAAAGTTATCTCATTAGTTGACCTACCTAGCATGCTATGTGCAGGAAAATGCAAAATTCTGAAATTAGAATTTTGAGTTTAGTCCACACATAGGTTACCCAAATGCCTTAAGGACCTCCATATCCACCTCAAAAGTCCCAATACATCAATAACAACATAAAAACAGCCCTACTTATCATCAAATTCGAGAATTCATCAAATTGAGTTGAATAAACTAATGTAAGTGAATTACCTAGTCGTAAACCACCAAGTAGATAAACTTCTACACCTTCAAACCCACCTAGTTGTTGATCTTCTTCTTCATTCGGAAACCTCTCCTTTTCTCTCAAAGTTTCTTCTCTCCTAAGTAATGAAATGAACATGGTTTGATTGCATGAGTTGATATCTACCTATTTATATGAAATGAATATGGTCGACTAATAGCCATTGGTCCTCATGTGAACACATGTATCTCGAGACCTATCTAGTGGCACACACCTTGACACATTTCCCACTTACTCTCCACTACCTCATAACAAGTGACACCAATGCATAGCTCAGTTGGTTTCTAGATTTGTCAATACGTATTTCGATGAATATCAAGTGGCTATTATTTTAAATCATTAATTTAGTTACATTTAATATAAAATCAACCATAGCCACATTTAAATCACTATTTAAGCTATATTAAATCTAAATAAACTTACCACATCATTTTTTACCATGGTCCCACATCGACACACATCCCAAGGTGCATCCCCACTCACGTCTCGACCCCTAAACACAAGTGCGAGTGACTTAGTAGTCTAAACATATACAATACATTAAGCATACACCATAACAAATATAACATATACCTCAGCCATCTTATCTCAGTCATGACACGTACCTTGATGCAAGTCCCACGTCATAGGTCACTCATCCTGATTAAGAGACTAAACTATGATTTAGAAACTTGGGTAGTGACAATTCTTCCCAACTAATGGGAATTTTGTCCTCGAAACTAAACTTAACTTAAAGTTATACCAAACTCGAAGAGGTACGGAAATATGTCTTACATATTATCTTCCCGCTTCCAAGTAAGTTTTGAATCTTCATGGAATTGCCACATGATTAACACCTTTAGGATACACTTGCCTCTTAACGGTTGTGCCATCCGGTCTAGATTTGTAGTGGGTGCTCCTCATATGATATGTCCTCGCTCAGATCAATCTGGCTCAAGTCAATTGTCGGTCGTACATCTGCCTTCGACTTAGCTAGTCAAGCATAGAAATATGGAATATTGGATGAATCCTTGACATCAGTGGAGGTAACTCAAGCTCATACGCAACCTTTCCGACATGTTGTTTCATCTTGAAAGGTTAGATGAATCTCGGTGATAACTTGCTCTTTAGACCAAATCTGTGAAGACTCTTCCGAGGAAAAACTTTTAGATATATAAAGGCTCCCTCATCGTATGTAAGATCTTCACGATACATGTCTGCATATTTCTTCTACCTCTTTTGGGCTCCCTTAAACCTCTAGCAAATTTGTCGTACCTTCACCGTGTGATCAACAATAATTTCAGGGCCTATCAACTCCCGGTCCTCTAGCTCGGCCTAACAAGATGGTGAGCAACATGGTGTGCCACATAAAGCTTCAAATGGAATCATTTCAATGATAGCCTGATAAATGTTGTTGTATACAAACTCACACAACGACAGGTACTCTTCCCACAATCCACCAAACTCAAGTACATAAGCCCTAAGCATATCCTCAAGAGTTTGAATCGACCACTCAGTCTGCCCATCAATTTGAGGGTGAAATGTTATATTAAACTGTAGGCGTGTACCATATTGCTCCTGCATACTCCGACATATACAAAACATCTATGTTTAACATAATAGTCAATGGCAACCCATGCAGCCTAAAAACCTCCCTCTTGAACAATATGCTCAGTTGGTCAAATGTGTAGTAAGCTGCAACTAGTATGAAATATGTTGTTGTCATCAATCTGTCCACAATCACCAAGATAGAATCGTGTCGACGAGCAGTCCTTGGCAATCTTCCGACAAAGTCCATAGCTATTTCTTCCCACTTCCATCATGGAATGGGAAGCAATTGTCATAATCCTCGAAGTATGCAATGTTGAGCCTTCACCTACTAGCAGATTCCACAATTCCTGATGAACTCTGATATGTCCTCTTTCATCCCAGGCCACTAAAAATGCCTCTTCATATCATGGTACATCTTGGTCCTACCTGATGAACAGTGAACTTGGAATGATGTGAATTTTGAAGAATCTCATCTCTTAACTCCACCACCGCCGCATCCACAATATGCCTCTAAATCTCGGACACCGATATATGTCTCTCTATCAAGTCAGTACAATCAGTACTCTAGGCTAACTTATTTAATGTAATGGCCCAATCAATTAAACTAGGATTAGAGTTAATCTTAGGATTAACGATCATAATTCGGGCGTTACATGGACAACTCGGTGGGCTCAAACATGAGAACTATGGAAATATGTTGTTTATGGAATGGTGGTTGTGTAATGTGGTATTTAAATAAAATATTATTATATTTCACTGCATGTATGTATGTTGATATCGGGCGAGTTTGTGTGACGAGTGTTCGCCTCGAAAGGCATGTCAACATGGATGTCGGTAGGCAAACTATGGGTATGCTAGGAAAACTAGACTAATCCATGTCGAGATGAATAGTAAATCAAATTGATGGGTAATGTGAGCATAGGCTAAGTTAATTCAAACTAAAACAATAGGCTATGGTTGCCTCGTTATGCGTACCGATATATGGGGCACTGAGTGCCGAGTGGTCGAGAGTTAGTGGGACCACAAGTTGATAAATTTTGATGACTTAAAACAGTAACTATAGGTATTATGTTGAGCCTAAGCTAAAGTGATTAAAATTACATAAATCAAGGCCTATAGTTGAGTAAATTAAATGGAAAGCATATGAATGGTCTAAAGATACACATTGGCACATCTAGGAACTAGGTGAGTAATAAAATGATGTCACTTGAGTTGAGTTAGTGGGGGTTAGTGGGATACATGGCAAGAAGTGGACCATTAGATAGTCCTCTGGATATGTAAATTCATGAGGATCAAGTGTTAGGAAATCACATCACATAGATATATAAGATGGGTTTAAAGATCACATGCAATCAATTTGTTGGGAAATCAGAGAAAAATCTGAGGAGGGAGAAGAGATTTCCAACTAAAATTCAACAACCTTGAAGATAAAACCCAAGGGATTTACCAAGGTAATCATCTTTCTCATCATCTCTTCTATCTAATGAAGCTAGTTTTTGAAAAATTTAGGAAATTCAGATTTTATGATTAGATATCTGGATTTTGGGTATAAATTAATGGATGATATGTTGTTAGACCATGACCATAGAGAATTAAACACTGGTTTAGCTAGATTTGGTGGTTTTAATGAAGTTTGAGAGTTGACATGAATGTATGAATTTTAAAGAATTGGTGTAATTTGAGGTTCTAGAATGGTTAAGTGTAGTAATGAAATGGTTTTGATGAGGAGAGTGTAGAAGGCATGATAAGGTAGCTAAGTTAGAGGGTTAGGACAAATTCTCGACTTGAGAATTTTGTCCCAAAGGCTAGGTAGTGCGCTACCTGATGAGGATAACGTGCTACTCATTCTGGGTTTGCTAACTGTTCTTCGAGATGAATAACAGTAGCACGCTACAACATTCCTTAGTGCGCTACACTAAGATAATGTGCTACACATGCCTCGTAGCGCGCTAACAACCTATAAAAATAGAAATCTAAGAGTTGTTTTGTGACTTCTCACCCAATACATATCTAAACCTTTGTAAACAACCTAAACTTATAAAATGGACTTGAAGGACTTAAGGAACCATAGATCGGGTGTTGTGGAGCTTGTCGAGTCGGATACGGGAGTTCGAGGAAGTCAGAGCACGGATTGAGGTGTGTAGACCCATTGGAATGCCTCATAGAATTCATGGTTTTCATTTTATCGATATCGCATTTCATGTGTGACTATCGGTGGGCTCATATGGGGTTTCACTTCTATTTTGGTTCGCCTATATATTGGTTATGGATAAATCGCTTGCGCGAGTTACTTGTGACAAGCTCGTGTCGATGGTAGTAGAATATATCTATGACCATTGGGAGGGATAAGGGTGGTCCTAATGTGTAACAAATATCGGAAGGGATCATGCTGTTTACTAAAGTTGGGGTTTAGTCACTGTAAGCTTGTAAGGATACACGTGGTTCCTATTTGATTTATTGGTTACTGGCTGGTATAGGTCAGGGTTTTCTCATGATTATATGGATGTTATATATTAATGCATTATTTTACAATTGATTTAGTTGGATATGTTGTTTATTCATTTAACGCTACTATTTTTGCTTGTCGTATGCTGCCTACATTCATGGGAATATGACGTGTTGTTACAAGGTGTTATATTTGCATGTTCATAGTTTATCAATTTTATTTCATGAATATTGTGTGGACTTCTCTTGGGATTTTACTTAGTGGACTCGTCACTTTATTTGTTAGGTAACTAAGTGCAGATCCTTCGACGAACAAGGGCAAGGAGGTACTGGGTGACTACCTCTGAGATAGTAGAGCCAGTTTGTCTGTGATACAATATGTATTTATCTTACTTTTGTTAGGTCTTAGAAACGCTAGAACACTGATTACATGTATATGACTCTTATGCTTATCTCGCCCAGTATATACATGGTATCATTTGTTGGGTTTTCCACTACTTAGGATTGTTCAATATTGCATAAGTTAATCATTAAAAATTTCCACTGTAAAATTGTAACATAACTTGATAAATGAATTAACTGGCTAATAATTATATGGAAATTAATAGATAAGTTAGGATAAAAAAGGATATTGTAAGTAATCAGGTAGGTCGCGGGACATCCAGGATAAGCGGGCCATGACGTGGCAAGGCTTGATGGCATGGAATGTGATGTAGCGAGTAGCACGGAGGCTTAGACTTTGGTCCGTCGCACTTAACCTAGGGTATAGAATGTCAGCCATCTGCCCCTTTGACACTCTCTATGTAGAAATTGTTTGTAGCCTCATTTGTGCACATATCATCACCCGAGTGTCGATAATAATATCTGAATGACTCATTATTATTGCTGCCTCAACTAATCCATTCTCATGCATCATATGTCATCTAATAACCTCGGAATCTCCAGTCAGTATCCTACTCAGTGCATCAACAACTACATTAGCTTTTCTTGGGTGATACTCCAGAGAAAAGTCGCAGTCCTTCAAAAACTCCAATCATCTTTATTGTCTCATGTTTAGTTATGTCTATGTAAAGAGGTATCTCAAACTCTTATGAACAGTGTAGAGTGTGAATAACTCTCCATACAGATGATGTCTCAATATCTTCAAAGTAAATACTACTGCTGCCAACTTTAAATTAAGAGTAGTATAATTCTTTTCTAGTAGCTTTAGTTGTATGGCATAAGCCATCGTGTCTTTATCCTGCATCAACACACAACCTAGACCCGAATGAGAAGGATTTGTATATACTAAAAATCTTTATCCTACCACAAGCAAAATCAACACTGGTGCGGTAGTCAACAATCTCTTTAACTAAGAAAATGCCTCATTGCATTCCTCAGACCAATCAAATCTAACGTCCTTCCGGGTCAATCTGGTAATTAGTGAAGTGATCTTCGAGAAATCCTTCGCAAACCTGCGATATTATCATGCTAATCCCAAAAAGTTTCTAATCTCCGTAACTGATGTTGGTGTCTGCCAATCAATGATAGCCTGAATCTTGGACTGATCTACAACGATGCTTGCTGCTATAACAACATGTCCCAAAAACTTGACCTTTGATAGCCAAAATTCACATTTATTGAACTTGGCGTAGAGTCGATGCTTCCTCAAAGTCTGCAACATCTCCCTAACTTGATGCTCATGATCCTCTCGAATCCTTGAATATATCAATATATCATCAATGAAAACTATTATGAAACAATCCATAAATGGCCTCGTCACCCAATGCATCAAATCCATAAACATGTCAGGAGCATAAGCCAAACCAAAAGGCATGATTGTAAACTGATAGTGTTCATATCTCATGTCGAACGTAATCTTGGACCTATCATCATCCTTGATCCTAAGCCGATAATACCCTGATCTCAAATCTATCTTGGAGAAATATTATGTTTATCTTAACTAATCAAATAAGTCATCAATCCGTGGTAGTGGATACTTTTTCCTGATTGTGACATTGTTCAACTGTCTGTAATCAATACATAGCCTCAAAGTACCATATTCTTCTTTATAAACAAGATTGGTGCTCCCTATATTGACATAAAAGGTGTGATGAATCCTTTATGTCCCAATTCCAATAACTGACTCCTCAACTCCTCCAACTCTTTTGGAGCCATGCGGTATGGTGGTATGGAAATAGGTATGGTGCCTGGTACAAACTCAATGATGAAATATATCTCCCTCGGTAGGGGTAAACCAGGTAAGTCCTCCATAAACACGTCTGGAAACTTGTACATAATCGAAATCTCCTTAATTCTTAGTCTATGACACTCCGCTATTGTGTATAATGATACCAGAGTCTCCATCTCTCCACTAGCTGCAAGTCGACCTCTAGTGCCATCGGCTATCAGTTTACTACCATTATAAGTGAATAATGGACACCTTAGATCTCAAATATCGGTGTCTTACTAAAACATTTGATATGAGCACGTACGATGCTAGCTAATCCATCCCAAACGATGCGTCGAAATCTAAGAACTTAAGAACCCGAAGTCTGCAGGTAACTATACCCTGCCTATCTCTACTGGACATCCCTCAACAACACAATTAGGGTAAACCTTATCTCTGGCTATAGTAAGGGATGGGCAAACCGCGGTTTGGTGGTGAAAACCATCAAATTGCCACCAAACCAATCAAACCACCACCAAATCGGGGGTTCGCGTTTTGGACGTTTTGCAAACCATCACCAAACCGTGAACCCTTAAAACTGCAACCAAACCGACTACTATTTATGCAGTTTTCCAACACACTAGCGGGAGGCGGGACTGGCAGAGGGAGTTATTGGTGGTAGAAGGTGGTGGTGGGAGGTGTGACTGATGTGAGGGGTAACTGGTGGGTGGCACAGTGGTAGGAGAAGTGACTTGCGAGAGGTGGTAACTAGTGGGGGAGGCGACGTTGGGAGGGGCGATTGGTACGTGGGGGCATCGGCCGGCGATTGGTATATGGGAGGCGTCGATTAGCGTGGTTAGTGGGGTGCGACGGCTGGTAAGAAGTGGCGTCGACAGGTGGGAAGCGGTGGTAAGAGGAGGCAGACAAAGAGTTAGGTGGGTGGAGGAAAAAAAAGATTTTGATAGAGAAATGGTCATTGAGTGTACAATGTTTTTTATTGCTTAGATTGTTAGGGTTTTGAAATTTTAAGATGTAAATTAAGTAAATTTACAAAATTACCCTCGATTTGGTGAAACCATGATTATTCAAGAATGAAACCCACCGCCAAATCGCGGAATCACGGTTTTTAAGTTTTTTAAACCACCCCCATATTGTGAATCTTAAAACCAGGCTAAACCATATGGTTTAGGTGGTTTGGCCGATTTTACGGAGACCGTTGCCCACCTCTAGGTGCATTTCTCAAAATCAAATATATGCTAACTCTAACTGGTGTCAACCATAAATTCCCATCATGCGAAACGAAATGAAAGATACTATAGAACCCGAATCAAACAAAACATATGAATCTCTACCGTAAATGAAATCATACCTTCAATGAGTCCCTGTGTAGTATCAGTATCAGGTTGTGCTACCATATCTACACCCCCTCGACGCTGCAGCAGAACTACGACAACTGGTTATGGAAAATCTTTCTTCGAGTGTCCAACCTGACCACAACTATAGCAAGTGATAGGTATATGCTGTCTCTATCGAGAACTATCTCAACTTCTACCTCTACCTCTGCCTCGACCTCTACCACCATGCTACGACTAACGTGGCTTTAGTGGTGCTGATAGAGCTGGCAAAATAGTAAGAGTTGGCAATGCAGGTCTGACTAGTGGTGGCAAAGGAGTTACCAATAGTAGTCTGCAATGGCGTATGAGATTATACAAATGGTACAACTACTGTAGATATCCCTGACCCCTGGGAACCTCTCTCTCATGTCCTCGGTACCTTTGCTCTCTGTCTTCTCCTCTTAAACTCCACAACCTAATCAGGTGTCAACATTGGTACTAATGGTGTCCCATCGACAACTTTGCCCAAATAGTAGGTCTCGTGAGAAAACACACGCTCGTAAATCTCGCTCAAAGTCTTGGCACCTAAACTGACCACATAAAACCCTATATTTGGCTTCGGTCCATCTCCGAATTTATATACATCCTCCAAATCATTTCTTATGAAATCCCTAGCGAAGTGCTTTAGATAGCCTTACATGTCTCTATAGCTCATCACTGACTCGTCAACTCCCTATCTCAAATTCATGAATTTATTTCTTAACCTTTTCATCACTGCAGGTGGGAAATACTAGTGGTATAACTTCTTTTCGAAGGCATCCTAATACTCAAACTCCCCTTAAGAAGCTATCATTGCATGCCACTAAACACCAGCTTCTCTCTGCAAAGTGTACAATGAAATCTCTGCCCGAAGTCTGTCCTAATTCCTCGAGACTCTATATAGCTTCTCTCGATATAAGGCCCATTTTTCAATCTTCTCAAAGTCTCACTGACCATTAAAGTACATTGGCTTCAGTCTGATGAAATCCTTCACCAATTGAGCCTCTACTATTGAGCTAGAAAACGGAGGTGTGAAATGGGATATAAACTATCTCAATAGATAAAGCTATCATTACCGGTATAGTCTGTATAACTAGAATTTTTGTCGGTATTGTGGGAGTATTCGTAGTAGCAAAGGCTGGTGTCTGCGCCGGTGGAGCAAAATGTGATGTCATCATGGCAATGAACTCCGCTAACTATTGTACATGAGCAGCTACTCTATCCGATAGCCTCCGAAAATCATTAGCTGATGGAATAGAAGGCTAGGTTCTACTAGCACCCGTATCCTTATAGTCGTATGAATCAGCCATCGGTGTCTGCAAGTTGATAGCGAACACGAATTAGCTACTTCGTAGATAACACATATATATATATATATATATATATATATATATATATATATATATATATATATATATATGGATATAGAAAATCACATGTACATATAAGATATTCCCAACTCACCTTAACTCACTTCCCAACTCATAGTTTCTAGGCAAGGATCATGCAACGACCCATGTTTTTTCATTAATTAATCGCTAATCACTAATTATAAGTGGTCCAAAATTGGACCAAGAGTTGCGGTTAGTCGATGTGCTCAAATATATATATAAAAATTGTGTTTGATGTGCCTACTGCGATATTATGTATATCATTATTTTACAAGTGGCGTAAGATTAAACTGGTTTATATTATCGAATTCGCAAGTAGGAGTTTTCCTTAGAATGTGTGAAAATTACCACGATTTGTGTGACAGAAAAAGAGTGGGCACAACATTATTGATGAGACCGATAAAAGATAGAAATGTAAGGAAAGTATCGGATTTGAGTTCAATATGAAGAATTAGTCGAGATTTCACGACGCGTAATTTTTCTTGAAAAACATGTCAAAGCGGGGGAGAAATATAAAAGAGAGTCAGACAACAAGAAAGTGATTAAACTAAATAAGTCGAGGTTGAAGTAGTAAGGTTTGGTGATATAAAAAATGAAGTGATATTTTATGGTTGGGTGTAGTTTAAGATTTGGTGTGAACAAATATGTGAGTGACATATGACATAAAATTTAAGCAAGAAAAGTCAAAAAGTTACTCTCACACTCAACCTCTCAATTGTTGACACCTCACCCCCTTTTCCCAATCAACTTTCATATCAACTACTTTTTATCTCTTACTTATTCTCTCTCCTTATTCAATCACTCTTTCTCACACACACACTCTCTCTCTCTCTTTCTAACCATGATCTCTTTATTTCCCACATTCATCGCCAAACCAAAGAAAAAAAAAAAAGAAATCCTTAACTCTTCACTCCTTCTCACCTTGGTTTTCTTCATCATCCATCCATCTCCATTGAAGTCGACTCCCCCTCCATGTGGAGCTTATAGTCTCCCCCTTCACTTGTGGCCTCCCTCTCGCTCCATCCGCACCTTTCTCGGCCTCCCTTCACGGCCTCCTCACGAAGACCCACACATCGCCCAGGTAAGTGGGGTTTTGAGCTTTTAGATGAATATGGTGGGGTATGACTTGTGTAATATGGGGTAAGTTTATGTATTGTGTGCATGCCTCGGGATGCGTATGTTACCATGATTATAAGACTTATGGGACTTTCTCGAGATTCACGTTGGGTAAGTGATGATTCTAGACTGCCTCGAGATACTTGTTAAGGTGTTAGGCATAGATGGATGAATCGAGATGCGCTCTTAAATCGCACGCATCTCGAGACTACTTCGAGATGCATACTATTTTTTAAAATAAAAGATTAGATTATAAGTAAAAATAAATGTATATATTTTATATGTATATATGTGTATAGATACATAAATGTGTATTATATATATGCTTATATAATGTATATGATATATACACATATAGGTATATAATGCAATGCACATTTATATATACAATGTGATCTTTTAGAAAAATAATAAATAAAAATTATATAATCAATCGGTCGGGAAGAATAAATTTCAAATACGAGAAAACTTGGTCAAATCAAAACTTAGCTAACGTGGTTCGACCCAAGATGCGATCAATGTGCTAACTACTCGAGAAAATTTCCTATTTTTTGAAATTGAGGTAAATAACAAGAAAATAGAACTTAATTAGTAATTATCGAAAATGAGATTTATCGCAATAAGCGTGTAACATCATACGCATATCGAGATCAACCTTGAGATTCGTGTGTTTCTTAAATAAAATGTGAATAAATCTTAGAAATGATAATAATCAATGATAATTGAATGGTTTAGAATCTCGGATGCGACGGACACGGAATGATATTGAGGATCGACATTCGGGTAAGACATTGATGTGATTGGAAATAAATAAACAAATAAGAAATTCAATATTAATTCATTTCCTTTCCTTGCATATTTTGATGAAAATCATACCTATTGTTGGACTATATTTTCCCTACCGAGGGCCCCAAGGTTTAAAATGGTCGAATTGAGTCGTTGTTTACTCTTGGATTGAGCATCTGAGTCGCGCACGTGGCTCCTAGATGAAATTAAATCCTTTGAGTGAGCATCTGCCAGGTTTCCTGGCTCCTCCCGAACTTCAAGGATTCCATTGTGGCTGAACATACGATTGCAACTGTGGTGTCGAATCTCGAAAATTTAAAATTGGCAATTACAATTAATCCGGGATTAAGGGAGCCTAATGACGGTTTTGGCCGCAAGTCGGAGTAAATTACTGTTGAATTTGAGATTTATGATTAATTTTATTATCCGTTTGTTTTTGCCTAGTGTTGTTGTGATGAACCTTTCTTCTAAATTAGGCACTACACGGCCTAATCCCGAAATCAAGCCTTAATCCTAGTCACGTAAGACTTAATTACATATTAGTCAGCCTTTCGTCCTTATATTCTTCGATACACATGTCAAGATATTATTAGATTTCAGAGTTAATTAAAACTTTATTACCACATAGTTTAAAGGTTATGAAGAAGCTCTTATTATTTAAAATCTTAAGTGTGGAAAA
Organism: Stephania yunnanensis; assembly: GCA_039657365.1. Classification (NCBI taxonomy): domain Eukaryota; kingdom Viridiplantae; phylum Streptophyta; class Magnoliopsida; order Ranunculales; family Menispermaceae; genus Stephania; species Stephania yunnanensis. The sequence goes on from CM077585.1 coordinate 24,255,308, forward strand.
CTAGGAAAACCTGCATCACATGCATGTACATATCATAAAGATAACACAATATGATATATGAGTATCAGAATAGGGGATTATACGCTTAACCCATTATACAACCCAAAATGTACAATAAAGATATAAACATTAATAATACAACAAAAGTTGAGTCATACAAAATGAGATAGGAGAGTCGCCGAAATGCTTAAGGAAAGTCGTCGATATTCTCCTTTCCTAGTATGCTGCTGCTCGACAGACCTACATCCACTGTCACAAACTAGACGGCGAGTATATTGATATTTAAGTAATAAGTGGAGAATTCTATGTCACATTTCTAAAATGTAAGAAAGGTATTTAAAAGCATAAAGTAGAGAAAGAGTTGTTGAATCAATTAATATAATTAAATACTACAATTAAAATGTATAGACTGACACAGGCTAAGTCAAGATGATCAACGTCCGGTCGGTGGTGAGACCTATCACCTAACCTTTTCCACTATTATATGGAGCCGTGCTCAACTTATGTGATAAATTCAATCATTCCTCATATATAGCAGAGATGCGCTCTACATGTATAAATCATCTATTACAATCTTCCCAACCACCCCGAGTCTTATACCTCGTGTGCCGCACAAGTGTAACAGTAAGTGTCGAAACCCCGGTAGACCAATATCCCCGTGAACCGTGCATCTCTTATGCAACGGACACTAGGTAATCCCTACTTTAGTTTTCAAAGATCAATAATTTCAAGTCTCTAGGATTTCAAAACTAGTTAAACTACAAAGCCTAAAGAAATAGAATACAAGTCTAATCCTTCACAACTTATCCCAATAGCATGCTTCGATCAACTATCTATCAAGAATATCATCAAGAGTAGAGATTTGAGTGAATGGAACATTTCACAAGGCATCATGTCAACAATATTCAATTATGAATAGAAACAAGAACAACATGATGTGAGATTACAAATAGCAATGTCTACAAATAGACTGTAATTCGATAAGAGTCAATAAAATGAAATAGAGCATTCTCATAGCTTTCCTTATATGTCACAAAGCTTAACTTAGCCATCCGTCCTCTCGACACCCCAAAATGTGTTCCTAAACTCCCAAGATCTCCATTTTGTTTCCTGAAGTTGTTTGATAGGTATTATAGTAGGTTAGAGTTGCTAGGGTTAGGTTAAGACTAGGTTAATTAGGTTTATTAAGTTTTCGAAAATTGCAGTAATTGTTGTCCTGAGCCTCTGTAGCACACTAATGAGAGTAGTAGCGTGCAATCACCCTCTTTAGCGCGCTACCCTTAGCACGCTACTTATAATATGTAGCGCGTTATGTGTTGTAGAACCCAGGATTCTGAACTTAGAATTTCGAGTTTTCTAAACACATAGGCTATGTTAATGCCTATGGAACCTCATACACTCATTTAGAGCTCCATGACATCAACCACAACATCAAAACAACAATAAACAACACTAATTTCATGAATTCATTGTATCTAAGTTTGTGGTTTGATGGAATTACCTAGCTTGATGAACTTGATCTTCTTTTTCACCAGGACTTCAATGAATTGCTAGCTCCTCTCTTCCACAAAATCACTTTAGTAGCCTCTTTTTCTTTGCTCTTCTTGCCTAAAACGATTTGATGACGATAAGTGATCAAATGTTGACTTATGAGTTTTATATCGATAAGTGGATATGGTTAAACCAAGGCCCTTGATCTTTTATGCATACGTATCTTGAGGCTAAACTAGTAGACCACATTCACTCACTTATTCCATAAGTCATGCTTAAGTGACACCAATAGTTGACTCATTTAGCCTCTAGATTGGTCAATACGTCTCTCGATGCACATCTTGTGACTATTGATTTATTTTACCAACTTAGGCACATTAATGTTATATTAAATATGACCACATTAAAGCTACTTACAAAACCATAGTTAACTCACATTAGACTTACCCCATAAGCCGCTACCTAGGTCCCACATCGACACGTAACTCGAGGTACTTCTTTGCTCATTTCAATACCTATATACCCGTAGAAATTGACTTAATATTCTACACACATACAATACACTAGGCATACATCACAATAAATATAAAATATACATAGCCATTGCCTCGATCAATGGACATATCACTGTTTGGGTCCCACGGTACGGGTCGATGATCATGTTTAAGGAGTTAAACACGATTAGAAAATTTGGGTCATTAAAATTCTTCCCAACTAATGAGAATTCCATCCTCGAAATTAAATTCTAACTAGAACTTATACCTAACTCGAATAGGTACGGAAACCTATCTTGCATATAGTGCTCCCATTCGCAAGTAAGTTTTATATCATCGTGAAACTGCCAATTGACAAGTACTTTTAGGATAGACTTGCCTCTCAAGTTCTTTATCAATCGATCTAAATTCGGCACAGGGTGCTCCTCATATGAAATATATTCACTCAGGTCTATTTGACTCAAATCCACAGTCAGACGATCAATTGTTCTCGACTCGGCAAATCGAAGCATGGAGATATGAAAAACTGGATGAACTCTTGAAATTTGTAGAGGTAGCTCAAGCTCATATATAACCTTACCAACCTGTTTCTTAATCCTGAAAGTTCTGATGAATCTCGATACAAGTTTACCTTTCACTACAAACCTCTGAAGACCCTTCCGAGGGGAAACCTTTAAATATACAAAGGTTCCCTCGGTGTACGTGAGTTCATCGCGATATCTATCTGCATGCTTCCGCTGTCTATCATGGGCTCCCTTGAGTCTCTGATGAATCAGTCATTCCTTCTCGGTGTGGTCGACAATAATCATAGGCCCCACGATTTCCCGGTCCTCTGGCTCAGCCCAACATGATAGTGAGCGACATGGTCTACCATATAAGGCCTCAAAAGGCACCATCTCAATACTGGCATGATAACTGTTATTGTATGCAAACTCACACAATGGTAGGTACTTCTCCCATGATCCGCCAAACTCCAAAATACATGCCCACAACATATCCTCGAGAACCTAAATCAATCTCTTAGTCTACTTGTCAGTCTGAGAATGAAAATTTGTACCAAACTGTAGGCACGTACAATATTGCTCTTGCATACTCCGCCACATCCTGGTCGTATAAATAGCATCTCTGTCTGACGTAATAGTCACTTGTACCCCATGTATCCTAATAATTTCTCGCTCAAACAGTATACTCAACTGATCAAACGTGTAATGTGCGGCCACTGGTAGAAAATGAGCAAACTTCGTAAGTCTGTCAACAATAACCCAAATGAAATCATGTTTTTAGGCGGTTCTCGGCAATCCTCTCACAAAATCCATAGAAATGTCCTTTCACTTCCATCATGGAATGGGAAGAGGCTGTAGCAATCCTCTAGTTATATGATGTTCAGCCTTCACTTAGTGACAAATCCTACAGTTCTTGATAAACTTAGACACATTTGCTTCATCCTAGGCCACCAAAAATGCCTCTTTATGTCATGCTACATTTTGGTCCTGCCTATATGAATGGTGAATCGAGAACGGTGTGATTCTTGACGAATCTCATCTCTCAGCTCTGGTAATGATGGTATCCACAGTCTGCCCCCTGAATCATAGATACTAGTCAGACATCTCCGTCCAATCAACATAATCAATATTGTGCACCAACTCACTAAATCTTAAGTATAACATGTCGGTCCTCTGACCCCCTGACAATCTTTATGTAGACACAGTTTGTACTTTCATCTGAGTGCAAATCCCAATCCGAGTTCCTGTAGGAATCTCCGCATCTCCAACAGATATCCTACTCAGCGCATCTGCAACTACGTCATTTTTCCCGAATGATACTTCAAGGAAAAGTCATAATCTTTCCGAAATTGTAACCACCTGCATTGTCTCATATTCAGATCTTTTGCGTGAAGAGATATTTCAGACTCTTATGATCAGTAAAGAGTGTAAGTTTCTTTCCATAAAGATAATGTCTTCATATCTTCAATGCAAATATTGCTGCTGCCAGCTCCAAATCGTACATCAGATAATTCTTCTCATATACCTTCAACTGTCTGTCTGCATAAGCTATTGTACAAATACCTTGCATCAACACGCATCTCAAACCATTATGAGAAGCATCAGTGTATGTTGAAAATCCATGTCTAACCTCTGGTAACACTAACACTTGCGTAGTAGTCAATAATTTCTTCAACTGAGCGAATGCCTCCTCACATTCCTCAGACCACTCAAATTTAACATTTTTCAGGGTTAATCTAGTAATCAATGAAGCAATTTTCAAGAAATCCTTTACAAATTGGTGATAATATCCTGTTAAACCCAAAAAAATCCTAATCTCAGTCACTGAAGTCGGTGCTTGCCAATCCAGAATTCTTGAGTCTTAGTTGGATCTACTACTGTCACTACTGCTCTGACAACATGCCCCAAAAATTAGACCTTTGAAAACCAAAATCCACATTTTCTTAACTTAACATAAAGTCAATGCTCCCTTAAGGTCTGAAAAGTCTTCGTGAGATGTTGTTCATGATCCTTTCTATTCTTTAAGTATATCAATATATTATTGATGAAGACTATCACGAATTGGTCAAGAAATGGTCTAAAAACTCGATGCATCAAATCCATACACACTACGGGAGCATTGGTCTGCCCAAATGGCACAACCGTGAACTACGAATGCCATATCTCGTGCTAAAAGCTGTCATGGACCTATCCTCATCCCTAATCCTAAGCAGATGATACCCTGATCGCAGGTCTATGTCGGAGAAAATTTATGCTCCTCTCAGCTAATCAAATAAATCATCAATCCTCGGTAGTGGATATTTGTCCCAGATTGTAACTTTGTTCAACTATTTGTAGTCGATACAAAGTCTCAAAGTATCATCTTTCTTCTTAAAAAAAGGATGGGTGCTCCTCACGATGACATAGAAGGTGTGATGAATCCCTTCTATCCTAAATCCTGAAGCTGAGTCTTCAACTCCTCTAATTCTCGTGGTGCCATATGGTACGGTGGTATGGAAATTAGTATGGTGCCCAAGACCAACTCAATAATAAAGTCAACCTCTCGAGGCGGTTGCAAACTGGGTAAATTTTTCGAAAATACATTAGGAAACTCTCTAATAATCGGTATATCTTCTAGCCTAGGTCCTCGACTCTCTGGTACAATGTATAGTGAAATCAATGCCTCCATCTCCTCACTAGTCGTAGGTCGACCTCTTGTACCTATTGTCCTCGACGAACTGCCTCTATAGGTGAATTTTGAATTCTCTGCGATCTCAAATATCACTGTCTTACTGAAATAATCGATATGAGTGTGGTATGCTTCTAACAAGTCAATCCCTAAAATCACGTTCAACTCTAAAAACTTGAGGACTCTAAAATTCGCAAGTAACTTTACCCCATCTGTTTCGACCAGGCATCCCTAAATAAAACGATTAGGGTAAACCCAATCCCCAGTTGCAATACTCAAAGTCAAATGTATGCTAAGCCTAACAGGTGTCAACCCTACAATATCTACCATGCGACCAGCAATAAAAGATATGGTAGATCCAAAATCAAATAATACGTATAAATCTTTACCGCGAATGGAGATTGTACCCTCAATGAGACCTCATATAGCATTGGTGTCAGGCTGGGCTACCTTATGAACTTCTTCTCGGGTTTGCTATGCGTAGAAATTTGTTGAATGTCGGCACTCCCTCACAATGTGTATGAGTTTTCCATATATATAGTTTTCCAAACTATATCAGATAATCATATATATTCATGTACTGCATCACGTGCTCCTCTACTCCCTATCTCAAGTCCATTAATTCCCTTCTGAACATCTTCATTATTGAAAGCGAAAAGTACTGTTGATAAACCTCTGCTTAAAAGAATCCCATGTTTCAAACTCTCCATTAGTAGCTACTATCATACGCTTCCAAACATCAGCGTCTCTCTCGAGAGTATACGATAAGATATCTGCCCGAAGCCTATCCTCGATCTTCAGTACCCTATGAAGCTTCTCTTGAGAAAGAATCTATATCTCAATCTTTTAAAAATCCCTTACTCAGTCGAAATAGCTAGCTTGAGTCTGATGAAGTCCTTCACAAGCTGAACTTCAACTGATGTGCTGGAAGATGTGGGCGTGGGAGACGGTACTACCTCAGCTATCTCTACTACTGGTGCATTCATGCCTAAAGTAGTATGTACTATCGACGCTACTAAATCTGTAGTAGGAAGTGTTGACGCCTGTAGAGTCAGTGAGTCTCATGTGAGCTAACTATGGTTTTATAAGTAGCTTTAATGTGGTCATGTTTAATATAGCATTAATGTGCCTAAGTTAGTAAAATGAATCAATAGTCAAATGATATGCATCGAGAGACGTATTAACCAATCTAGAGACTAAATGAGTCAACTATTGGTGTCATTAAGCATGACTATGGAACAAGTGAGTGGAGGTGGTCCACTAGTTGAGCCTCGAGATAGGTATGCATAAATGATCAAGGGCCATGGTTCAACCATATTGAATTATCTATATAAACCTCATAAGTAAACATTTGATCACTTATCTTCATCAAATTGTTTTAGGCAATAAGAGCAAAGAAAGAGAGTCTGCTGGAGTGATCTTATAGAAGAGAGGAGCTAGCAATTCATTGAAGATTTGGTGAAGAAGAATATCAAGTTCATCAAGCTAGGTAATTCCATCAAACCATAAACTTAAATACAATGAATTCATGAAATTAGTGTTGTTTGTTGTTGTTTTGAAGTTGTAGTTGATGTCATGGAACTCTAAATGAGTGTATGAGGGTTCCATAGGCATTATCATAGCCTACGTGTTGAGAAAACTTAGAATTCTCAGTTCATAATTCTAGGTTCTGCAACACATAACGCGTTATGTATTTCAGGTAGTGCACTAACTAAGGCTAACGTGCTAGATAATGAGGGTAGTACGCTAAAGAGGTCGATAGCGCGCTATTACTCTCATTAGCGCCTTGCAGAGGCCCAAGACAACAATTTCTGCAATTTCTAAAAACTTAATAAACATGATTAACCTAGCCTTAACCTAATCCAAATAACTCTAACCCACTCTAAAACCTATCAAACAACTTCAGGGAACTAACAGGAGATCTCGGGAGTTCGGGAACGCATTTTAAGGAGTTAAACATGATTAAAGATTCTAGGTCGTTACAATTGTGTATTGTTTTACAAAATTTGAGTTGATTGAGCAAAATTCAGTATTTTGTGAGGTTTTATCTCAAAATACATGTCAAGATCGATGTTTCTCGAGATTTTATCTCAAAATACGTGTTGAAATGGGTGCCGAGAGAGTTACAATGTAGTCTTGAACTATGGTTTCAACTTTCGTGACGACTAATTGAGTTTAATATTAAAAATTCAATTTTCGGATTTTAAATTGACTTAATGAGTTAACGTGGCCCCACGTCTCGATTTACGTGCCAAGAGGGGTCGTCCGAGAGTTTTGGAATGATTGGGCAAATTTGCCAATTTTTGGCAAAATTATGGTATTTCTCAAGTATTACTTGGATATAAATTGAAAATATAAACATGAGATTTAAAAAAAAATAATTAAGAAATCAATGGGCGTCTACTGACACGCGGGGTCGAGGGTGACACGCGTGGGATGTATAATAGTGTGTATGTCCGACAGTCATTGTTGGTGCGTGCAACAAATGTTTTGGCGTAAAAATACGTAGGAAAATATAAATTTGTATATATATAAGTTATATATAAATATATAACTAGATCCTATAGTTTTGGATTAAATAAAAATGTACATTGGTTGCGTCTTGGGATGTGCATTACGCGAGTGTCGAGAATGTGAAATGGGTGGTACAGTGATGGTGGTGATGAGTAATTATGATGCCTCAAGATGCGTGCCACCCAATTTGCAAGGAAAACAATTTGATTTAATTTTTGGTTTGCCTCGAGTTTCGTTCCGCATGAATTTTGAGAAATTTTTATTAATAATCAAACTTAAGGTGTTTAAGTTTGATGGGTTGGTTGCTGGCAATTGGATCGGCCTTGATATACGTATTTACGTATCTTGAGAAAACCAAAATTTAAAAATAAAGCATTGGATCGGCCTCGAGATTCATACAGTACGAATCTAAAGGAAATCCTATATATATTATCATCTTCTTCACTGCCTCCTTCGTTCGACATCGAGAGAGAGAAAGTGAGAGGAAGAAAAAATGGAGAGAAAGAGGGAGAAGAATGAGAAGACCGATAGGAGGCCGAGAAAGGGAGACCGAGCGTGGGAGATGAAAAGCAAGGTGAGGTTGTTGGTAGTTGTTGGTTTGATGTTGTTTTTGTTGGTGGTGTTGAACTTTGGAGTTCAAATTTTGTATTGCAAAGTAACTAAACCTTTAGTCCCAAATAGGAGAGAACGGTTTAGTTTCTCACTTAATATATGATCAAACATATTTCACTATTTTTTAAGTGACACATGGGTTGGAGTGAGTGGCGCATGAGGTTTCACTAGGTAAACACCCTATTTAAATAATATTTGACAAGGACCTTGGGCCTTAAGGCCTTTGCGGCTTTAGTTGATTTAAAACTTAGCCATTCCTTAACCATAATTTTTCATTTTCATTTTTTTTTTTTTTTTTGAGAAAAATTAAAAGGGCACCAACAGTTGCTATTTTCGAATTAAGGAGTTAATTAACTGTCAATTAGTGGTGCACTAATTAAACCACTAATTAGACAATTAATCAAAATTGTCCACTATTTAGACAGTTAGACAATTCTCTATAAGAGAAGAGTCTATCCACATAGGAAGACATTTTTTTCAAAATTTAAAAAGAAAAAAATTATATGTGATTTGTGTTTTGAGAGAAAGAGAGTTGATTTTGCAGTTTTAAAGGCTTTTTATTGGTATTTTAATCAAAGAACGAACCAGTTGTATCCTGGGGACAGAACTCCTAGTTAAATTCAGCACCAAGTTGGAGGAGGTTTTTTGTCTTAGGCCATTGCACTACAAGCCTCTGGTACACTTTGTTTATTAATCTCCTTAGTTATTAAAATCAGCATGATTAATTGCTTGTTACAATAGCACCATTTTCAAATTTATGTTTATATAGATCGCATGATCCATCAATCTAAGGCAGAAAAATAACTTTTTTTTATTTATTCTTATTGTTTTCTGATTCGAATATACTTGCTATTTTTGTATGCCTTAGAATCTGAATCTGAATCTGAATCTGAAATGGCATCATCTCGTATTGTTAATGATAAGACAATCTCGACTACTGCATCCAATCCTAAAGATGAGAGGCCTGAAAAGTTTAAGGGTCTTGATTTCAAGAGATGGCAACATAAACAAAAATTTGGTTAACCACTATGAATTTAGCCATGTCATCAGAGAGGAGGTTCATAAGATGGATGAGAATCCGATCACCGAGGAAACCATGATGACAATCGATGTATGGAAAAATCCTGACTTCCTTTGAAGGAAATATATTATGAATCAACTTGATGACACTCTATATGATGTTTACTCTAAATGTGAGACTATAAAGGGCGTTTGGGATCTCCTGAAAAATAAATATCAAACTGAAAATGCAGGAGCAAAAAAGTTCGTGGTTGGAAAATTCTTGAAATATAATATGTTTGACTCAAAATCAGTGGTGAAGCAAGTTGAAGAACTACAAGTGTTGATTCATGAGTTATATGATAAGGGATGTATCGTGAATGTGCATTTTCAAACTGGTTCTATCATTAAGAAATTACCTCCATCTTGGAATGACTTCAAGGTGTATCTGAAGCTTAAACGCAGAGATATGTCGATTGAAGATCTAATCTTGAGGCTACATGTTGAAAATGATCACAGGAAAGAAGATAAGATGGAAGGGAGTGACATTGATGCAAAAGCAAACATGGTGGAAGGAAATAAGTCCAAATTTCAAAAATTCCAGAAAAAAGAATTTCAAAAGAGAAGCACCCACTAAACAGTTTGCATCGAAGGGGAATAATTTTAAGAACATCCAAGGAAGCTGTTGAGTATGTGGAAAATAGGATCAAAGGGCATGAGATCGTCGCCACAAGAAAGAACATAATTATGGTAATTGTAGTTTGAACAACCAAGCGAATGTTACTGATATCCAAATTGGTGAAATAGACATTAATCTCACTGTTGTTATGTCTGAAACTAACATGGTATTTGACACTCAGGGCTGGTGGATTGACAACGGTGTAACTTGGCACATTTGTAGCGACAAAAGCTTATTTTCAGAACTTCTTCTTGTTGATAGTGAAGAAAATCTTTATATGGGAAATTCATCCTTTTTAATGGTTAAAGGCAAGGGTACTGTTAAGATGAAATTCACTAGTGGGAAAAAAGTCACTTTACTCGATGTGTTGTATGTTTCTGATATCAGGAAGAACCTTGTATCTGGCCCTTTACTTAACAAGAAAGGGTTCAAATTGGTGTTATAGTCTAACAAGTTTATTCTCACAAATGGTGGAATATATGTAGGTAAGGGATACATCGTAGAGGGTCTCTTTAAGCTTAATGTTGTAATTCTTAACTGTACTGGTAATAGAATGATCGTTTCTACGTACATGGTTGATTCATTTAATTTATGGCATGCTAGATTAGGACACGTGAATAAAAAATCTATTTACAAAATGGTTAAATTAAATTTATTTCCTATGTTCAACATTGATTTAAATAAAAAATGTGAAATATGCATTGAATCGAAATTTGCTAGGCGAACTTTTAAATTTGTCCAAGAGAGATCAAATGACTTATTAGGATTAATTCATAGTGATCTTTATGATTTTAAATCCATTCCTACTAGAAGGGGAAAAATTATTACATCACCTTGATTGATGATTGTAGCAACTATTGCCAAGTCTTTTTGATTAAAAATAGAAACGAGGCCTTAGATATGTTTAAAATATATAAGGTTGAGGTAGAAAATCAATTGGACGAGAAAATTAAGGCATTAAGAACAAATAGAGGTGGAGAATATGAATCCGCTGAATTTGCATAATTATGTAGCAAATATGGAATTAGAAATCAAACAATTGCACCCTATACACCTCAACATAATGGTGTAGCAGAGAGGAAAAATAAAACTCCAAAAAATATGATTAATTCCATGTTAAATGATTCTGGACTTTCTCAAAATTTGTGGTGAAGCGCTACTCACTATAAATCACATTTCGAATAGAGCGCCTTTCAAGAAATTGGATAAATCTCCTTTTGAGATATGAAAAGAAAGAAAACCCACTTACAAAACTTTGAAAGCGTGAGGTTGTTTAGCAAATGTCTAAATTCCCTTACTAAAAAGAACTAAGTTAGGACCTAAAACTATAGATTGTGTGCTCATTGGTTTTTCTAAGAATAGTGCAGCATATAGATTCTTAGGAGTTAAATCACATATTTCAAATATTAGTGAAAATTATATTATAGAATCAGTTGATGCTGAATTTTTAGAACACATTTTTCCTTTCAAGGAAAACCAAAATGGTTTGTCGCTTGAATGAACTGCCGAAGAGAGCTTAAATGAACCATCTACCTTTAATGTTCAAGAACAAAAGTTAGAACCTAAAAAAGGAAAAAGAGTTAAGGTCACGAAAAGCTTTGGACCCGATTTTGTTAACATATTAACTGAAAATGATCTACAAACCTATAAAGAAGCTATGTCTTCACCAGACGCTCCATTGTGGATGAAAGCTACAATAGCGAAATTGAATCCATTCTACGAAATAATACATGGGAATTGGTCGATCTACCATCAGGAATCAAACCAATTGAATATAAATGGATCTTCAAAAAGAAGCTAAAGGCTTATGGGACTATCGAGAAATACAAGGCACATTTGGTTACTTGAGGATATAGACAAAAGAAGGTTTGGATTACTTCGATACTTATTCTCCTATTTCAAGAATAACTTCCATTAGGATGTTAATTTCCATAGCTGTTTTATACGACATGGAAATACGACAAATGGATGTTAAAATAGTATTTTTTTTAAATGGAGAATTAGAAGAACAAATTTATATGGACCAACCTAAAGGGTTCATAGTAAAAGGCTAAGAAAATAAAGTTTGTAGACTTATTAAGTCTTTGTATGGACTTAAACAAGCTCCAAAACAATGGCATGAGAAATTTGATCATACTGTGATGGCAAATGGTTTTAAAATAAATGAATGTGACAAATGTGTGTACATTAAAGAAATGAAGATTTCATTTGTCATAGTATGTCTCTATGTTGATGACATGTTAATTATGAGCTCAAGTAGGGATGTCATAATCTCGACAAAGAAGATATCGAATCCTAGTTTTGACATGAAAGACTTAGGTCAAGCTGATGTAATACTAGGAACTCAAATCAAAAATAATAACGAAGGTTATATCCTTACACAATCTCATTATGTTGAGAAAATCTTAAAAAGATTCAATCAATTCGATTGTAAACCTGCACAAACTCATTTTGATGCTAATTGTCATCTAAAGAAGAACTCTAGAGAGTCGGTTTGTCAATTGGAATATTCTCAAGTTATTGGGAGTTTAATGTACTTGATGAACTCTACTAGACCTAACATTGCTTATGCAGTAAGCAGGTTAAGTAGATACACAAGTAGTCTAAATGATGATTGGACAACATTGATAAGAGTTCTAAGGTATCTCAAGTATACCTTGAACTATGGATTGGTTTATACAAAGTATCCACCAGTACTTAAAGGCTATAGTGATGCAAATTGGATTTATGATAATACATAAACCAAATCAACTAGTGGATATGTATTTACATAGGGTGAAGCAGCAATTTCTTGGAAATCAACAAAACAAACGTGTATAGCACGATCCACCATGGAATCTGAATTTATAGCTCTCGATAAGGCAGCTGAAGAAGCTGAATGGCTTAGGGATTTTCTAGAAGATATTCCATGATGGTCAAAGCCAGTTACAGTCGTATGCATATATCGTGATAGTATGGCAGTACAAGCAAGAGCTAAAAATAAAATTTATAATGGTAATTCAAGACATATAAGGCGCTGGCATAATACTATAAGACAATTACTCATAAGTGTAATTAGTATAGATTATGTCAAGTTAAAGGAAAATATTGCAGATCCTTTGACAAAAGGCTTATCAAAAGATCAACTAATGATTTTATTGAAGGGAATGGGTTTACAGCCTCTAAAATAAGTCAAGCCTGGCGAAAACCTAACCTAGCTTATTGGAGATCCCATGACCTAGGTTCAATAGGCAAACAAGTTAGGCTAAACTTAATAACTGAAACACACAATTTCTCATTCCTAAGATACTGTATGTGTTAATAATAAGATGTTATGGTTATGTTATGCATTTAATGACATAATAATGTCACCTATATGGTAGTAAATGTAAGGTCGCATTTATGAGAATGAAATTAGGCTAAGTTCTCTAAAGCTATCTTGAAACCAAGATCTGTTCAGGACCAAAATGAATAAAAACGTATAAACTGCATTTGGATGCAAGTCGTGAGTAAGACATATTATCTTGGTTTACTATAAAAGTGGACAGTTCAAGATAAATAAATACATCAACTGTGTCATAAAGTGAACCTGATATGCTTTACTAAGGTCAGTTCAAATCTTTACGACACTCTTCCTTATAAGCATGACTTGATCATCTCTCTCTCTCGTGTATAATTATTATTTATGTTTATGATTTGGCAAAGTTAAGAAATATGGGGTGTTACTTTTTCCAATACAAATGTGGGGTATTGTTGAACTTTGGAGTTCAAATTTTGTATTGCAAAGTAACTAAACCTTTAGTTCCACATAGGAGAGAAAGGTTTGGATTCTCACTCAATATATGATCCAACACACTTCACTATTGTTTTAAGTGACAGGTGGGTTGGAGTAAGTGGTCCATGGGGTTTCACTTGGTAAACACCCTATTTAAAGAATCTTTGACAAGGGCCTTTGGCCTTGGGGCCTTTGGGGCTTTGGTTGATTCAAGACTTAGCCATTCCTTAACCATGGTTTTTCATTTTCGTTTTTTATTTTCGTTTTTGAAAAAAATTAAAAGAGCACCAACAGTTGCTATTTTCAAATTAAGGAGTTAATTAACTGTCAATTAGTGGTACACTAATTAAACCACTAATTAGACAGTTAATTAAAAATGTCCACTATTTAGATAGTTAAACAATTCTCTATAAGAGAAGAGTCTATCCACATAGGAAGGCATTGTTTTTCTTAAATTTAAAAAGAAAAAATTATATGTGATTTGTTTTGAGAGAGAGAGAGAGAGAGAGTCAATTTTGCAATTTTGAAGGTTCTTTGATTGTTGCTTTAATCAAAGAACAAACTAGTTGTATCCTCGAAATAGAACTCCTAATTGAATTCAACACCGAGTTAGAGGAAATATTTTGTCTTAGGTCATTATACTACAAGCTTCTGGTACACTTTGTTTATTAATCTTCTTAGTTTTTAAAATCAACATGATTAATTGCTTGTTATAACAACGCCATGTTCAGATTTACGTTTATATAGATTGCATGATCCATCGGTTGGGTCGTTGTGTTGTTGAATTGTTGTTGTTGGATTTTTCATTGTGTTTTAATAGAGATTGAAAAGGATTTTGATTTGAGGAAAAAAAAAAAAGGAAGTCGATGGAAGCCGTGGTTTCGGGTTGGGCTATCTTTGATGAGAATCGGGAGGAAAGAGACATCCCTTCCCCCTTATAAATATAAAGTAATAAAAATATAAATAGGGTGTTTCTACCGTGGAACCCAATTACATAGCATTTATTGCACATTTAATTTGTTTTACATTAAATGCACTGCATCAATCACCATTAGATTCAAATTCCATAGTAATCCAATGGTGAGATATGTAGTTCCCATGACATGGGTATATATTTGAGCTCCATTGTAGAAGCACCCATATATATATATATAAATAAGTAAAATATATATGATTTAATAATAAGAAAAAAGAAGTAAATAAACCCCTGAAAAATTACGAAAATTGGGGAATTGATCAAAATAATGAAAATTTGATAATAAAATAGACATTGGAAGTTTTCAGGGTTGGTACATCGAGTGTTGTCTCATAAAGCGTGCTACGATACCCGAAAAAGTTGAAAATTGGGAGAAAAATGAAATCTTGGAAATTGAAAAAAACTCAAAAAATGGGATTTTTGGATAAATTAATGAAAATAGAGTACGTTTGTGGAAAATTAGAATTTTTGGGATTTTCTCAAGGATTTTTATTGAGTATATTTCTCGTAATACATGTTACGATACCCGAAAATGTCCAAGATTTAGAAAATTATTTTATAGCCTAGTTTTGAGTACTTTTCAATTCAAAATCACAATTTGAAGTCAGAATCGGAATCCGGACATCTGAGGACATGGTTTAGAGAGATTTTGGGGTTTTCAGGTCGAGGTTGGACCAAAAAATATATAATAAATCAAAAAATAAATTTTTAAGCCTAGACATCGTAATTTTCAATGTTGGATAATAATTTTGAATCGAAAATGAGATCTGGGCGTTCAATAATTTATTTCAGAAATATTTTAAGGGTTTTGGAACACGAGTAGGGCAGTTGAATTATAATTAATTGGACAACGATGGTAGAGTTTTTATGGAAGCTTATCAAATTGATGAATTAGTTGTAGGGCCATAATTGGAATCTCATGTAGATAGTTGACTGATTCAGAATGCAAGGGAGCATTGGTATCGCGGTTATAATGTTAAATAAGTCTCATGGTAACCTTTACCTTATATGGATATAATTTCGTATATATTGCATTGATCCTTGATATTGCATTTCATTGAACATGCATACACGGTTTGGGAGAGTAAGGCATTACGAGTCTCCTTATAATGTCTATATCAAGTTTATAGAACATTATATTATGCTTAAGGGGTTGGAGTCACTAATACTTTGCATCACGTGCTTATCATGAGATCACATTGAACCAGATCATACTTCCGTAGTCTAGAGGAATGAGACTCTTTTGGTTACTCTTCCTATACATGATTCCTTATTATTATTTACTTACCACTTTCAGAGAACTTTATCTGATTATGGTTGGATAACAAAAAGGGTATAGATTCATGGTTACATTTAAATTCCTTGGATTATATTGTTGTTTAAACTCCTTGGATTATTATGCATTTGGTTACTACAGGTGTACCGGATAGTGTGGGATTTACTTATATGACATTATCAAATTTTATAATTGGGTAATGACAAGTGTTAGCGGCGACAAATGAAAGGGAAAGCTTTCCGACTATTGGTGATTTGTTCAATTCCTCCCTATTTATATATGCATTATTTTAAATATAAAATATTATATAATTGGTTTTTGGGTTTGTATAAGGTTAAGATATCTTTTGAGACTGTTGAAATGTTTTGAAACGATTGGAATTGGATTAATGATTTTAGGACGGATTGGAATGCTATGGAGCCAATGTAATGACGTTTTAATGATTTTGAAAACTTGAGATAGATTACAATGAATAAAAAATTTTATGACTGCGATACATATTGTTGTGGATGGATTGTGAGTCCTTCAGCATTTCACCAAGCTGAGCAGGTTTATTGAAGATTTATGAAGGCCCAAATTTTTTATGTAGGCTTAGAAATAGAGGAGATGCTGGAGAACAATTTTTCCTAATTTTTAAGGATTATATAATTAATCTTTACTAACTTTGAGGTACGAGATTCGTTTTAGAATTCCTTTATGGCTGATTTAGAATTGTATTTGATAAATACTCTGATTAATTATTATTTATTTGTTGAGATTGAGGTTAAGGCTGCTAGATTATCAGGGAATTAAGGTAATCTAGGCCGGTCGGATGCCTAAGTAAGTGAGGTCTAACATGTGGCTCCCTTTGGAATTTTCTCGAGATGCGGCTCAAATGAGCCTACAGTGCCGAACAAATTTGGTACGGTTGAAGCGAACTTGATCCCACCGTACCAGTATTTGACACTTCCATGTTTTTAAGTGGCTTTGAGGCCACAAGTAGAGTGTCAAGACCACTTAGGCACATATACTTTGCTTCCGGGTCATTTGGTCTCTATAGTTGACCATTATAATCTGTCTATCATGCGATTTATTGTTCTTTTCAACTTCGTTTCTTTCATGCATGATCTATAGACTTATTTATTATTTAATCTAAATTATTGTTGAATTTATCACCTGCAAAGACGGCCTACAAATGCCCCAACTAGAAAACTTGACTCAATAGAAACTGTAGAAATTCGACGAGGTAGGGGTAGACCAAAGTTAACATGGGATGCATTAATTAAAAGAGATTTGAATGCTTTGCAAAGCTCACCATCAATTGCACTTAATCGAGCACAATGGAAAAGTTTGATCCATGTAGCCGACCCCAGTTAATTTGGGACTGAGGCTATGTTGTTGTTGTTGTTGTTGTTGTCGTTGTTGTTGTTGTTGTTGTTGTATTATTGAATTTTTGGATTTACTCACTGGGATTGTCTCCGCTTTTGGTGACAATTGCAGGCATAATCTTTGAGCTCGAGAACATTGATGTGCAGCATATGTATGTTATTTTATGTATTTATATTTTAATTACTATGTTTTATAAATGGGTATTTAGGTTAAGAGATACTATACTTTGTATATTGTATATGCTGTACGGGGTTTCCACATTCTAGCTTCCACACCTATAACTCGTTATGTGTTTAAATTGTTTGTTAACATGTTTTCACCGTATTTAAGTTTCGCTACATATAATATCGTATACATATATACTCTGTTGTGTGGACTATCAAGTACTAAAGACCACTTTGTAAGGTTGATTATGCTTTTATTAACTCTAAACTAGTTTACCGAGGGTTAATGGAGGCCTAGTTTCGGGCAGTGCCTAATTTGTAGGGGTTGGGGTCGTCACAGATCATATAGTTTTCCACTTCTAAAATTCATGTTTTATGGTTTAAATTTTATTTGTTTCTTAATAGGAAAGTTAGACCTTTTGCTACAATTGTAGCTTTGGTATCACATTGTAGAATAACTATATTCCACAATCCTAAGCTCTATAAACTTAGGCTTTGTAACCTAGGCTTTATAAACTTGGCCTTTGATACGACCTGTGATGACCCCTTCTCAAATTAGGGCAACGCCTAGCCTAATCTCGTCATTAAGCCCTAACCTCACCCTGTAGGAGTTAACAAGGAATTAGTCAGCCTTTTCAAAACCCTATAACTTACGATTAGTTTTTCTCATAAACAATTACCTATCCTATGTCAATTCAAAAATTAGAATTGAATAAAATTTCACAATTTAAAGTTTATTCAATAGAAGTCTTAACAATTAGAGGAAGCTTTTAACATGATGCCTAACAATTATGGAAAAACCAGGAAATAAAGATCACATGTATATATAATGAAACGATGATAATATATCATCATGTGTCTGGTCAGGGTGCTAGTCTCTCAACCCATAATATACAACCCCAAAAGTACATGAAATACATATAAAAGTAATACGTTAAAATTAAAACCTACAAATTTCGGTGTAACAGTACTCCACTGGCTCAGAGGTAGTGGTCGATCTTCTTTTTGCTTGGTCTGCTACTTGATGGATCTGCACCCACCATCATAAAAAGGATGGTGAGTACACGAAAGTAGAAAGTAACACTGGGAGATATTTGTTCACATTCCCAAATATACAACAAGTATCTATAATCACAATAATAGCAACTATGCTGAAAAGAATTCATGCAAAGAGATACTCTAGTTAAACAAAATGGAATTGACACATGGCTATGAAGTAATGGGTCTATGGCCGATCGGCCGCGATCTTCATTACATCAGCCTTTCCACTGTATGAGGATGGAATTAAGCTCTACATTAATGTGAATGTCTGATCAAGGCTCTTTGGCTTTAAAACTTTCGATGGCGTTAATTACCTGCGATATACACTTGCCAACAATCCCGTAACCCATACCTTTTGAAGTCACCCAAGTTATGCTTACCAACAACCCCGGGACTCATTTCACGTTTGTTGCGTAAGATAATGGAGAGATCCCAATCAACCTATTAGTTTAGTGACCCCGTTTGTTCGCTAGACCTCTATCATAAAATGGCCCTGGATACAAGAACTACTTTTATATTTCAAGTAACAACATGGTTTGAGAATCCAACAAAGCAACCGCATATCTAATGCACAAATGAAATATATTTACAATACAATGCAACACCTACCTAATAGCATGTTATTTCACTAACCACATGTATTAACAATCAAAATGACATAGCATGTGATTTGGAGTCAATGAGATCATTTAATCAACAATTTATATCATGAAAGCAACCTCATGAAATGAGAAATGACAACAAGTCATGGTATATGGAATACAATGGCAAATCAGTCCAAATGATTGGAAATGAACAAATAAACAAGAATAAAATGTAAATAAATATCTCAATCAGATTACTTACAATCTATGCAATTCCCTAAGCTATCCCGGCCTCCTGACACCTCAAATCTTGTATCCAAACCCCCGAGACACTTTCCTAGGTTCCTGATATCATATAACATGTGTTTATGTGTGTTTGGACCTTTACTTAGGGTATTAGACTTGTTTATAGTGTTTAAGAAATTTTAAAAAATTGTAGATTTTTATGTTGTCATAGCATCTAGCGCGGGTACCCTGATTAGTGCACCAGTGGCCTTATTAGTGCACTACCAAGCTTTCTCTAGCATGCTATATAAATTTAGCGTGCTAGCAGACCTTCCTAGCGCGCTATGTGCAGGAATTCCCAGAATTCTAAAATAAAAATTCTGAGTTTACTCCACACATAGGCTACCCAAATGCCTTAAGGACCGTACACCTCTAAAGTCCCAAGACATCAACAACAACATAAAAATGTCCCTACTTATCATCAAATTCATGAATTCGTCAAATTGAGTTGAATAAAGTAATGTAAGTGAATTACTTAGTTGTGAACCACCTAGTAGATCAACTCCTACACCTTCAAACAACCTTAGTTGTTGATCTTCTTCTTCCTTTAGCAGTCTCTTCTTCTCCAGCAAAGTTTCTTCTCTCCTACGTAATGAAATGAAGATGGCATGATTGCATGAGTTGATCTTTAGTTATTTATATGAAATTGATGTGGTTGATTAATATTCATTGATCCTTATGTGTACACATATCTCGATATCTAATTAGTGGCACACACTTTGACACATTTCCCACTTACTTTTTGATATCTCATGCCAAGTAACACCAATGTGTAACTTAATTTCTTTCTAGATTTGTCAATATGTATCTCGATGAGTGTCAAGTGGCTATTATTTTAAATCACTAACTTAGATATACTTAATATAAAATCAGTCATAGCCACATTTAAATCACTATTTAAGCTACATTATACCTAAATAAACTTACCTTATCACTTTCTATCCCGGTCCCATGCTAGCACATATCTCGAGGCGCGTCCCCGCTCACGTCTCGACACCTAGACACAAGTATGAGTGACTTAGTAGTCTACACATATACAATACACTAAGCATACATCATAACAAATATAATATATACCTTGGCCTGCTCGCCTCAATCACAACACGTATCTTGATGCGAGTCCCACATCATGGGTCACTAATCTTGATTAAGAGACTAAACTAGGATTTAGAAACTCGGGTCGTGACAATTAATGCCTAAAATCAACCTAAATCACACTATAAAATGTGTCAATTATTGACTTGTCAACACCCTGGTCGGTCGCATAAAGAAGAAGATAGTCCTCAAGAAGGGATGAGGCTTCGTGCCCAACTAGGAAAAGGTTGTGGTTGCCATGGATGAACATCGTAAAGTAAAAGGCGGGCAAATCTGAGGTAGTTGTGCATGCTCCCCAATGACCTTTAGGTACTCGGTCCCTTACTCATAAGGGTCGAGGCGATCTCATGAAAACTAAAGGATAGGAATCAGGCAAGTTATTATAAGTTTTACGCCCGAGCGACTTATTCATAGTGAAATGAGAAATGAGGTGACTTTGAGTCGTCGACTGACCAATCTTGGTTTGTGTAAAACTCCCTAACAAGATTTTCATTATAATATTAAAGGAAGGTGAAGATGCACAAAATACCTCTAGCCTCCAAGAATTAGTAGACTTTGTAATTCTTGTAGATTTTCTTATCAAGTTGTTATTCACTTTAGAACATGATACTCGATAGTTCATCATAGATCGCCTCGAAGTCTCTGATGTAGGACTAAGAGGAGTATGCACCAGTAGCCTTAATGTAAGAAGGGGAGATTTTCGGGCACATACACTTTGTTCGGTATAGGCACATCTCTGAGCACAAGAGCATGATTGGAAATATGGGCATTTGTGGGTTTAGAAAATAATTGGGATTAAACTGAGGCCCATCCAAGTAGACGAGTCGTTGACATTTCTGAGATCTAGACGTATTCGAGGCCCTTATGGGCATTGAAGCTTCAGAATGGGAGTTAAGACTCGTGAGCACGGTTTTACCTCAGCAATAAGAGCAGGAACCTCATAAATTGAACCATCAGTTGAAGATGGTCGGAGAGATGCCTTAAAAAATGGGGTTTGTGGTGGAGCACTCTTGATGCGTCCAGAGTAGGTATTAAGTGGAGAATAAGAAGAATAGGCAGAGATGGTTAGCGGTGCATGAGGGACAATGATGAGTCGATTCTCGCTGGCTGGAATAGTGGAAGGAATAAGGATTGCAAAGGCACGAGGAAATTTCATGGAGGCTTCATCGACACTACTGGAGCGCTGGGTGATCACCATCTTCAAGTGAAGAGATTGAGAATCGTAAGGAGGATATAAAAGAAGGAGAATATTTAATGTCAATAGGGGAGAGAGAGAGCTGGAGAGGATGAAGGGAATGAATATGAGAGAAAGAAGTCGGGAGTGTTGGAAACTTCCCCCTACCCATTGATTTCACGATTTATGACCCAACATGAAATCCTAAACCTACCAATAATCTCCTAATTTCCTAGAGGGGGAGAGATTTTGAAATTTCAAAGTTATGGAAACTTCCCTCCATTAATTTAGAAAAAATAGCATAACGCTTATTGCACACATTGGGAATAAACAATTATATACACATATATGCAAGAAAAGAAACGACTATTGCAAGGGAGGCCAACATAGTCCTATTGCATCCCTTAGGAACTCAAATCGAGAATCATCCATGGTTTTGGTAAATATGTCTGCTAGATGCTTCTCACTACCTACATGCTCAAACATTACAATTTTTTTATCAACCAAATGACAAAGAAAATCATACCCTAGGTCAATGTGTTTGGTGTGTTGTACCAAATTTTTGGATATGTCAATAGTGCTCTAGTTGTCACAAAAGACTATTAGTAGTACCCACGGGACATCATAGTCATTGAGCATTTGTCGCATCCAAATATGCTAAATGCAGCATTGTCTTACAATAATGTATTATGCCTTTGCAGTAGAAAGAGATATCGAATTTTATTTTTTGCTATACTAGGAAACTGGGTTAGTACCAATATAAAAACAACCAACCAAAGTATTCTTCTGATCATCGGCATTCCCCGCCCAATCTGCATCATTAAAGCCAGCTAAGCAAATATTAAAATCGTTAGAGTACCATAAATCCTAAGAAGAAGTTGAGGCAACATAACGAATGATACGTTTTATCGCAATTAGATGAGATTCTTTAGGGCATACTTGATGGCGAACACAAGCGCCAACACTAAAGCATAGATCAGGTCGACTAGCTATAAGATAGAGTAGGCTGCCAATCATGATGCGGTAAAGACGAGGATCTACCATTGTGCCCACATCATCTTTAATGAGTTTGTCACTTGTACTCATTGGGGTAGAGGCATGGTGGGCATGTTAAAGACCAGATTTCTTAACAATAGTTATAGTATACTTATTTTGAGAGAGAAATGTGCCATGTGGACTTGGCTAGACTTGTAAACAAAGAAAGAATTTTAACTCATCGACCATGCTCATTTCGAATTCCTTCTGCATATTGATGACAAATCCTTAAACAAGAGAGGGAGAAATATATCCAAAAACTATGTCATCAACATATATTTTTGCAACGAAGATAACGAAATACATGGTCATGATGAATAGGGTTTTATTGACTCCCCCTCAATGATAGCCTTTGTTCAAATGATAAAAAGTGAGACGTTCATATCAGGCTCGGTGAGCTTGTTTGAGTCCATAAAGAGCTTTCTTTAGGTTATAGACATGATCGAGATGATGAGGATCAATAAATCCTTTGGGTTGTTCTTCATGTTCATGTTGCATGCGTAGGCCAGAAGAAAACAAATTGACTCTAGTCCAGCAATTGGAGTGAAAGTTTCATCAAATTCGATTCCTTCAACTTGATTGTATCCTTGAGCAACTAGTTAAGCCTTATCTTGAGCGATTACTTTGTTCTCATCCGTTTTGTTTCGAAAAACCTACTTCGTGCTAACTACACCGACATGAGTTGGCCGTAGTACTAGTGTCCATACTTTATTGCGCCAAAATTGTAAAAGTTCATCTTGCATGGCAGCGACCCAGAATTCATCCAGCAAGTCTTTTTTGATGTTTTTAAGTTCAAGAGAGTATGCATAGTAGATATAACTTGTGAGTTTCTTGTAGTCCTTCTTGGGCACATCACGGATGGTAATGCCCTAAGAAATGTCACCAATAATGGAAGAAGATGGATGATCCTTCTGATTCTGAGAAGTGGCCTGAATAGAGGAAGATGGCTATGTTGTGGGCATAGTCTGAGAAGAGGCAGGATGATCTGTGACAGAGGTAGGATTGGTGGAATCAACTAGATGTTCACCTTCCGTAGAGTTTGTGGGCATAACAATTGATGAAGAAGGTTATGCTTATGTGGGCTCATCACTTTAAGGAATCCGATCATCATTTTCTAATTAGCATCGAGGAGTGGCTAATATTAGTGTGTTCTTAGTGTAGTCTATTATATCATCAACCATCACATTCACCGATTCCATGACGCACCATGTACGCAAATTGTACACTCGAAAGGCTTTTTTTGATGTGGAATATCCTAGAAATATAACATCATCGCTCTTCTCGTCGAACTTTCTAACATGTTCTATGTCTTTCAAAACAAAACATTCATTGGCAAAAATATGAAAGTAACTTAAATTTGGCTTTTAACCTTTCTAAACCTCATATAGTGTTTATTTTTTGTGAGGACGAAAGTAGGTTCGATTAATGATCTAAAATGTTGTCAGCACGGCTTCAGCATTTAGATTTTTTGCCAGTTCTTGCGATATAGTGTTTATTCATTGAATTTATCATTACACGCGCCATTTCTTGGATGTTAAGATTCTTGCGCTCGATAAATCCATTTTGTTGAGGTGTAAATTGAGTTGAATATTCATGATGGATTCCTAAAGACGAGCAAAAATTAGCAAAGTTAGAATTCTCAAATTCTTTACCATGATCACTAAAGATAAGAATGATGTGATAATTTGTAGCTTCCTTTTCATTTTCAAGCTTAACACACAGATCTCAAAATTCACCAAATGCTTCTGACTTTGTGCAAAGAAATAACACTTATGTGAAGCGTGAAAAATCATCTACGCACATAAGGATATACTTCTTTCCTCCAAGACAGGTTGTTTGGGTAGGTCCAACCACGTCAATATGAAGAAGTTCAATGATCTTTGTAGTACCTCTTCCATCTACCAACTTATAAATTTCTCGATGTTATGTTCCGTATTAGTAAGGGCCACATATGATACAAGAAATAGTGGAAATTCGAAGAAGTCCACTTGCTGCACCTGAATCAGATAACTTATTGAGATGTTAATAGTTTACATGCCCAAGTTTTTGGTGCTAAAGTCCAGTTTGATCATATATGTCGTAGGCATGAGTATTTTGGACAGAGCAGTGGACACAAGGTTCAGAACCTTGTAGTATATAGCAATTGTCTTATGAGTGCATCCCTTTAATGATGCACTATCCTTGATAATCAAAAACTTTGAAGTCTTCTTTTGTAAACGTAACTCTTAAATTCAGATCATACAACTAATTAATGCATAACAAATTTTCCTTTAGATCTTCGACATGAAGTACATCAGCTACCTTAGGTATGCCTTATACATGCAAAGTTCATTTCCCTACTAATTTGCTTTTAGCTCCATCACCATAGGTTACATGTCCTCTTGAAAATGGATGATAATCAGAGAGAAAATAGATATTACTCGTTATATGCTTGGAGCATCTACTATCAAAATACATGTGTACTGATGAAGTAGATTTGAGAGAGACGAGCTACATTTCAGTGCATGTTGTCTTTAAACACCAATTTTTGCTAATGGTATGATCTTCTATTAGCTTTACTTGGAACATCACTGGTCTTAGTGATTGACCTTTGTCGTCTCGCTAGATCATGAGTCATTTTGAAGCATCGTGGTCGGATATGCCCATTTACTCCACAGTAGTATCATATTAGCCTAAATCAACGAGGAAGATCTTCATCACTTTCTCTAATGGCATTTCCTTTGGTGAAAGGAATTGCTACCTTCTGTCGTGTAAAAGTGGAAGCTTCATTGGTGAAGCCAAGTTCTTTATGATCTTGAGAGCCATTACCCATCTTTAATATAACACCTAATTTGGCTTTTCCCCTAATAAGTTGCTTCATTGTACCTTCTAAGTTTTTAAGTGCTTTTTGTACAATGTGCAACTCCTTTTCAGCGATTTCTCGTCATTTTTAACTGTAATCAGTTATTTTCTCCGTATTCAAGTTGTTGCTGAAAATTTTTAACTTATTTGGACAGAATCTTTTTTTGTGAATAGCTTCAGCCCACTTCTTGTACATCTCCTTATATGCTTCTTTTATATTTGTAATACTGGTAGAGTTACTAAAATGTGAATTAGACTAATAGTTAGGAATTATTATGTAACAACCTGTTACCCTAAGCTGGTGATTACTACTAATCCATGTCCTAATTAACCCGAGTTAGGCTCAGGGTTAAGTTCGGCGTACCTCGATGAGCCTGTGCATACGTTTGCTTGATGTATGGTGTTTGTTTGAGTTGTTAAATCAATTTATATATAGGTTTTTGTATAATAAGAAAATTATACACAAGCCTATAATTAAGAAAATATATAATAAATAATAAGTTTTCGGGACACCAAGTGTGATGAGCGGGTCGTGGCATGAATGTGCACGCTCAATTACACTTGTAGGCATGTCCGAAATATTTATTGGTGAGAAAATACACGAGATATATATGTTTATGTATATTGGATATATAAATATATATATATAAAGTCATAAAGTTTAGTTTAAATTATATAGGTTGTTTCATCAACCTCGAGATAAGTGTAAGTGTAGTCAAATTTTGTGTCACTTTAAAGAGTATCACTTTAAAGCATCAACCACTTGATCGATCTTAAGATAGTGTGATGCGTATCTCAAGAAAAAAAAACCACATATAAAAATAAAAGTCGATCATTATCTCAACAGATTAATTGAGAAAGTTTGAGAGGGAGGGTTTTATTGATTTCGGATCGAAGGGGATGATCCGGGGAGCTGAACCAAAGTGAATTAAGTAGCTTAAATGGATTAAAAGCTAGCGATCATCACCTTGGTAAGATTGTTTTTTGAGTTTGTTGAAGTTTGAATTTATGGTGATGATCAAATCTTTGTAAACTGATGTTATTGTTGATAGAAGTTGGTTAATAACCTCACTAGAGATCCTCGCGGATGAATTGGGAGTGAAATTGATGTTGTTTGATGGGTTTTGGAGTGGAAATAAGGCTGCTGCCCTGCTCACTATCGAGGCACTGTAGGGTGGAGCGTGCTCCACCTCATAAAGGAGCACGCTCCCTTCATCAGTGAAGATGAACCCAGCTGTTGGAGCACGCTCCCACCCATGAAACATCAATATGTTGTATTTTTATGAAGGATTTCTAGAGAACTTAAGGACTGATCTAGGGTTCTAGTTATAGTGTACTAGACCTAAATTGACAACAAATGATTGGTAATAAGTTGTGGAACACCGAGGAAGCGTGAGTAACCTAAAAAGTAAGGAAGTTGGGAAACAGAGACTTAAACCAGAGGTAAGTATGGATTCGCTTATTTATCAATGTTGCCTGGCTATTTTATATTAAGCTCAAGTAGTTTAAGGATTGAAATGGGGGACTACATACACTGTGATAGTTTTCAATAAACGGGAAAAACAGTGTGTAATGTAACCATGCTATAACTTATGGTTTTGAGAATAGGTTTATAGGATATGGTTTCCCTTTCCGGCCTATATATAAATCCTGCTCAATTCAATAGGTTATGTGGATTACATACATACTAGGGGGTTTGGGATAAAACCATTGGGCATTAATGAATGGGCTAGACAGCGCATATGCGCAATGTGCTGGTCAAGCAATCGCATTAATGGCACCAGTGGGTAATCAACCCTACTTCTTATAAGTAAAATGGGGATCATAGTGTAATAGTCGAAGACATTTGCTTTGCATTTTTTATCTATTGAATTATATACTTTCCATATTCTAGTTAGTTAACATTGGTACATATTATTATTGCATAATGCTATTGATTATTATATGGAATGTTGATGGCTATGTGAATCCCTACTTATTGACCAAGTTGAGCACCCACCCCAATTTAACATTATAGGTTAACCGACGAGTGCTACGACTACGAGATGGAGAAGATATGTGAGTCTCGATCTTCTATTTGATGTAATGATTTTCCTTTGTCATATATATTTGTATTGAATTATAGTTTTGTAAAACCATAAGGGATAGGTTATTTTATATAACCACGGTTTATTTTGGTTTGTTTTAATTATGTATATCTATTTTATTATCAAAAAGTTTTAAATTTCCGTTATGTTTATTAATTTTTTATATTGACAATCGATATATAGTATGTTTATCAGGTGAAGATGGTAAGGTTGTTGGTTCTAGTTAATTATGCTGATCTAAGCTTAATTAGGGTTTCAAGCCTAGTATCGCCCTAATCGAGTTAGGGGATGCTACAACTTGGTATCAGAGCTAAAGGTTTACCACTTATGAGATAAGCATAACATTGATATATTTTGGTGTCATGGACAAGGCTCTGACCATAATTTCAATTTCAAATGGTTTTCGAAGTGAATGATAGCCTACTCCAAAGTTTAAGGTATATCATAGTACTTTAATAATGGAACCTAAGTTATTTAACTCTGAGAGTTGTCTCGAGTTATGAATAAGCTTAAAATTTGATAAATGTTTTTATCGTGATTTTGGGGGTAACCAAAAGATAAACGACTGAGATATGTTATTTGTTATGTACTATGTGGTAGATATAAGAGTTAAGTCTTTCCTAATCGATAAAAGATGGTTGAAGTCCATCAATTTCTCATGCGATGAGGAAGTGTTGGAGGTAAGAGCTTAAGCGAGTCTTAACCTCGGGGAGAAAAAAAGTAAAGACATAAGAAAAGTTACAAAGATGAAATAAAACTTTCTCCAAGTAACATCTTCAATGGTCTTTGCTCTTACCGATATTATTAGATAAATAATAGTCAGTAGAGAAGTATATATTGGATCAAGACCTTGAGACATGTGTTAGGAGAATGGAAAGAAATAATGGAACACTAAATGACTGTTGGAGGAAACTCGTATATGGTAGACCACTTTGAGAAAAGATTTAATACTATCATTAAGACTAGTTAAGTAATAATTAAAGTTATTAAGTAACAAATAGTGGTTAATTATAAAAGACTAATTGGATGTTAAGAAATAGCTAATGCAATGATACTTCATACGTTGTTATGAAGTAAAGAAATTCAGTTATGGTGTGAATCCATATTTGAATAACAAGTGGTTTGTTAGATAATAAAAGACAGTTTAAACTAGTATATAGCAGTTAGTTAGTAAGTTATCCTAATCTGATCTATTAGACTGGTATTTTCTAAATTAGGGAGATTGAGTGGTTAATGAATCTGAGGATTTGAGGAATCTAAAGAATAATACGTAGTATTGGGAATGAGTATTCACTGCCCAGGATTGATAAATCATTCTGATAATTAAGTGAAATCAGTGGTTCTCGAGAGTTAGTTAAGATCTGATTGTCATAGTTATATGATCAAAGTTAAGGATATACTTAAAGTTGATTGCGGGCGGTTATTGGATTATTTTAGGTGGATGGTGGAAACCACTAGAACTTACTAGAACTCATAGTATGTTCATAAATAAAGACTCTTGAGTATAAAAAACCTTATTTTGATTAAGTTGTTATTGTGTTATCAATAATAACAGGGAATCTTTGAAGACTTAGAGAATGCACGAGCAATTACCATACATAATAGTAAATTAAGATGGTAAGTTGGTTTAAACCTGATTTTTGCAAGTGCAAGTACTAAGTTTCAAAGTTTAATTAATTACATAAGTGTTCAGTATGAACAACAAATCATGGGATTTGACTAGGACTGAGAAAATATGAGATTTTCATATATTCAACACTAAAGGTAAATAAGGAAAAGTAAGCTTGAAATAACATAATATTACAAATGATTGATCCAAGGATCTTTGATATAGTTGTGTAATTCATTCAGTTAACTAAAGTATGAAAATTGTTATAACTTGAAATCAAATGCGAGGATGCCTTAGAAAAAAGTGGAAGCATAGTTTGACTATAATGTTTGCTTAACGATACCTTAATTATGGAAGAAGTTAGAAGTTCATCCTAAAACTTCTGATTTAGGTTAAAATGTGTGATGACACAATAAAGCAAAATTGTAGCTCATACTTCTAGCTATATATATAGTTCTATATGTGTGAGGAGAACTATTGGAGATTGATAATCTTGAAATAGTTAATTTGGTAGTTGTACTAAATATGGGAAGGCGTCATTTGTAAATAAGAGAAAAGGTTGTTTCAGGTCTTTCGATCATTTTTTTAGATTAATTAGAATCTTAGAGAAATCATTAAAAGACAACCTGAAAATATAACACCAGTGCATTGTGTAAGGTTCAAGTAGTGAGTTTCAAGTTGTGGAAGTTTGAAAAGTGGGATTTTCATAGTGATAGAAATAGAAGGTAAGATAGATACCTTGAAATTTCATAAGAGTTAGGAATTCACTCTTAAACATTACTAATCAAGATGATTATGTTGATAATGTCTTGAATAGAAAAGAACAGAGGCTATAGCTATGATAAGGGTTGTTGAGTAATATCTTTTAAGTGAGATGTCTACTAGTGACCAATTGAGATCCTGCGTAGGCACATCATCAGCTAAGTTTTCTAAATTGGTAACTACAAGTCTATTCTTTGGAGCTCAAATTGGAGCTAAGCTAATGATTGATTGAGCGATAAGATTAATGAAGAAATTGATTGAGATTATCAAGTAGGTCAAGGATTGACTACTAGTTACTGATATTTATATGGATAATCTTAGATCAAAATATTGAGCATGTCAGGGAAATTCTTAGAACTTAAAACAAAAAGCGA
The DNA here is from genome assembly GCA_039657365.1 of Stephania yunnanensis. NCBI lineage: Eukaryota > Viridiplantae > Streptophyta > Magnoliopsida > Ranunculales > Menispermaceae > Stephania > Stephania yunnanensis. Next base: position 24,285,693 of record CM077585.1, read on the forward strand.
GGCAAGAACGTTGTGAGAATCTAAGTAATTTCTTAAAATATTCATTTAAGCGAAATCTAAAATCATTATGATCCGAATGAATTGTTGGTGACCTAGAATGAAAGTTGACGAAGTCAAGATTATAAATAAATATGAGATATATCAGCAGGTAGAAGCTGAGTAATATAACCTAGAGGATTATATTATTCTTGCCTTATATGAATGACATTTCGTGCTCAAGAATTCATGATGGATTAACCTAAGTTGTGGTGACAACTGAAGATTATTGATGTCATAATTGTAAAACTGACGAAGTTTGAAAATCTCTTCTCAATATTATGGTTAAAATTCAGATGGAAAATTAAGCGATATATATGTATCTAGAAAGAGTTAAGAGTTATGGAGAACCAAGATTATTATTTAGGTAAGGAACCGGAAGTCTGCTTCCCAAGTGAAAGAGATGTCTAATAGCTGGGAGGGACCTTTTCAATCTTAACACAATATATCTACAACTGATTTTAGTTCTAGAGAATGTGAGTTTCTGAGCTTGTGACTTGGAAAATATTAGTTATTAGAAGAAATATTTACTATGTGAGTTCTCTAGTATTGATATAATCAGACTAAATATATAGTTAAGGTGTTTACCTTAAAAATCTATATGTTTTACTTCATCATCAATTGGTAGAACGAGAAGTAACGATGCAAGTTAGTTGGAGCCTGAGTGAATTAGAACTACACGAAAAGGTGTTATCAGACAGTCAGTATACAATTGCAACTCAAATATATAAAAGAAATGTAGTACTATGATAGCCAATTTCAAAGCTATTAATCTGATCTTTTTAGTTCAGATTAAAGCTGAATTGGAGATGATTCAGTGGTGATTAGTTATCAAAAAACTAATCAGGATTATATAGTGCATTAGAGATTAATGGCTAGTTTAGATTATCCTGATTAGTAAGTTTCTAATAATAGTGCATTACAGTTCAGGGATAGGTTATGGATTCCAACTCAGGATCAGTTGAGATGGGAATTGCTATGAAAATCACATAAATCTCTTTATTATATTCATCCAGGTAACAATAAGATGTATCGCGAAAGAAACGCATTTATAGGTGGCCTGGGATGAAGACTGGTGTTGTCGAGTTGCTAAAGTGATATGAGACATGTCAGCAAGTTAGGACTGATCATAAGAAACCTAAGAACTTATTGCATTCGCTGCCTATTCCTGAGTGGAAACAGGAAAAAATATCGATGGTTTTTGTTTCGAGTCTACCTTTGAGTCAGTGTAAGCATGATGTTATGAGTTGTGGTTAGCAGGTTAACAAAGTCTGCGCATTTCTTGTCAATTTCTATGTGAAATACTATTGACCAATTATGTAAGATGTACATACATGGTGTAAGATTTTAAGGTGCTTTAATGTCGACTATTTTTTATAGAGATCGGAGACTCACGTCCAGACGGTGGAATAAATTACTACAACAGCTGGGAACTATTCTTATATGGTATACTACCGGCAGACTGATGAGTAGCCAAAGTGGTTGATTTTTGGTACTAAAGAATATACTTCGAGCTTGTGTCTTAGAGTTTGACGATAACTAGAAGAGATGCATTCGTTCGTACGAGCTCTTTTATAGTAACAGTCGTCAAGCTAATATTGGCATGCTCTTTTGAATCTATGTACGGTCAACCATTTCATTCACCGGCGTGTCTAGATAGGGGTTAAAATGCAAGTTTGTTGGAGGTAGAATTGATTCAGAACTACGTAGAGGAAATGTAGCATATTCACCAGCGTTTGACAACAACACAACTAAAACAAAAGAGATACGTCGATAAATATTATAGGTTGTTGGAAATTTCATAGGACAATTATGTTCTATTAAATGTCTCACCTATGAAAGGAGTTGTATAGGTTTAGATTGTGAGGTAAGCTAGCTTCAACGTATATTGAGTCGTTCAAAGTACAAGAAACGATTGGTCCTATTGCTTACATGTTAGAATTGCTTCCTCAACTAGTCATAGTTCATAATGTCTTCCACGTGTCAATTCTTTATAAAAAGATGATTTAGTTCACTTCAAGGCTTATTTGAAATAAATGCGATCTTTGCAAAGACTTATTTTACAATGAGCAATCAAGTTGGTTACTTGATCATAAGATTTAAAAAGTGAGAACTAAAGAGATTTCTTTGGTTAAAGTGAAATGGAGATTTCACAAAGATGAGGAACTAACCTAGGAGTGGGAATTCCATATAAAGGAACAGTTTCTACTTCTCTTCGAAACTACGAGTAACTTTATGATTAATTTAATTTCGAGAACAAAATTGCTTTAAATTGGAGAGACTATAACGACCTGTTACCTTAATCTTATGATTACTACTAATCTAAGTCCTAAATAACTCGAGTTAAGCTCAGGGTTAAGTCTTACATGCCTTGATTAGCGTGTGCATACGTTTGCATAATGTATAGTGTTTGTTTGAATTGTTAAATCAATTTATATATACGTTGTTGTACAATAAGTAAATTATACACAAACCTATAATTAAGAAAATATATAATGCACAATAAGTTTTCGGGACACCAAGTGTGACAAGGGGGTCGTGGCATGAATATCACGCTCAAGGACACTTGTAGGCATGTCCGGTAAATTTGTTGACGAGAAAATACACGAGATATATATATATATTTAAATATATATAGATATAAAGTTATAAATTTTAGTTTAAGTTATATGGATTGTTTGATCATCCTCGAAATGAGCGTAAGTGTGAGATGTGTCACTTTTGTCACTTTAAGGAGTGTCATTTTAAAGCATCAACTACTTGATCGGTCTCGAGATAACACGGTTCGTATCTCAAGGAAAATCCATATATAAAAGCCAATATTGATTGTTATCTCAACAAATCAATCGAGAAAGTTTGAGAAGGAGGGTTTAGTCTATTTCGGGTCGAAAAGGATGATCCGGGGAGCTGAACCAAAGCGAATTGAGGAGCTTAAATGGATCAAAAGCTAGCAATCATCCTTTTGGTAAGATTGGTTTTCATTTTGTTGAAGTTTGAATTTATGGTGATGATCAAATCTTTGTAAATTGATGTTGTTGTTGATAAATTTGGTTTATAACCTCACTAGAGGTCCTCTCGGATGAATTAGGAGCGAAATTGATGTCATTTGGTAGATGTTGGAGTGGAACTAAGGCTGCTTCCCTGCTCACTGTCGAGGCACCGCAGGGTTGAGTGTGCTCCACCTCATAAAGGAGTGCACTCCCTTCATCAGTGAAGATGAACCCAGCTGCTAGAGCGCACTCCTACCCATGAAACAGCAATATGTTATATTTTTATGAAGGATTTCTGGAGGATTTAAGGATTGATCTAAGGGTCCCAATTATAGTGTACTAGACCTAAGTTGGTAACAAATGATTTGTGACAGGTTATGGAACACAGAGGAAGCATAAGTAACCCAGAAAGTTAGGAAGTTAGGAAACGGAGACTTAAACCCGAAGTAAGTATGGATTCACTTATTTATCGATGTTGTCTAGTTATTTTATATATAACTCATGTAGTTTAAGGATTGAAATAGGGGACTATGTACACTGTGATGGTTTTCAATAAATGAAAAAAATAGTGTCATGTAACCATGTTATAACTCTTGGTTTTGAGAATAGGTTTATAGAAGATGGATTCACTTTCTGACCTATATATAACTTCTATCAATTTGATAGGTTTTGTAGGTTACATACATACTAGGGGGTTTAGGATAGAACCATTGGGCATTAATAGATGGGATAGACAGCACATATATGTAATGTGCTGGTCTAGCAATCGCATTAATGGCATTGGTGGGTAATTGAACCTAGTTTTTATAAATAAAATGTGGATCATAGTGTAATAGTCCAAGACATTTGCTTTGCATTTGTTATCTATTGAATTATATACTTTCCATATTCTTGTTAGTTAACATTGTTGCATATTGTTTTTGCATAATGTTCTTGATTATTTTATGGAATGTTGACGGCTATGTGAATCCCTGCTTATTGAGCACGCTGGAGCGCTCACCCCCATTTAACATTATAGGATAACCGACGAGCACTACGACTACGGGATGGAGAAGATATAGGACTATAAATCTTCTCTTCGATGTAATACATTTTCTTTGTCATATAAATTTGTATTGAATTATAATTTTGTAAAATCACAAGGGACGGGTGATTTTATATAACCGTGGTTTATTCCAGTTTATTCTGGTTCATTTCCTTTATAGACATTTATAAGGATTATACAAGTTTCCTTGGCTATCTTGCATGATGAGATTAGCTTTAAGTGTTCTTGGTTTACGTCACTGAAAATCACGTTCAAGGCTTTTGCATTTGCAAGGAGAAGTTGTTCTTCTACCTTATTCCAATCATCTGTATCTTTGGGTTTGTCATCAACTTTAGGGAATTTATAGCCTTTTCTATTACTTTCCATGCCTTTATGTATAATGACAATATGAATCCCTCTATTCGTGGCTTCCGGTAGGTATAGTTTGAGCTAGTGAGTAATGGAGGTCTAGTGGTTAAGACTCCTTCAGGTTGATCAGATTGGAGAGGCTGAGATATTGTTGCTATTAAGATCTGCCTTATTTGACACAATAAGTAGTATGGGCATTAGCGCTCTGATACCAATTGAGAATACAATCTATATTTCACAAAATGTTTTTGTGGCCTTAGACAGCATATTTATATATATTGTGCTTGTGGTCACATATACAAAATTGCTTATCTTTTGGCGAAAATGCAAAGACAACAATACAGATAAATTGTAGTAAATAGAGAACACATAAGAATTGTTCATGGGGTTCAAACTTCGTTTTACGTTTGTAGGGTCATGCCTAGGCGTAAAATGCACTAAGAAGTATGATGATAGATTTAGATAAAACTTATGACTTATGATCTCTCAAGCTAGTCATCCTTCAAAAAGTTCTACTACACTGACCACTCCCCTTACACTTTGCACTTACATGAAATCCCATGTCTTATTGGTGCCCAAGATCCCCCCATAGGCTAAGTCCCCTTGGCCTAGTATGTGTGTTTAACTAAAGAGAATGACAATGCCTTCTTGTATCTCACAGTGAATGCAAAAACCAATCAATTAATCAAAAAGTTGATTTGCAACTGTGATCACTCTTCTATATATAAAGAAAGCTTAAAACCGTTACTTACAATGTATTGGTTTGAACGGCCTTCAAAGTATCATGGGCATATTTCTTTTTCCATGTTGATCAAGTCTTGCTAGTCAAGGAAAAAATGGGTGTGTAAGACCAAGTTTCTAAATAAGAAATTTGGTCCGTGATTAAAGGTCACCGACCCATGACGTAGCTCGAAAGCTGGTACACAATTTCAACACTCGACATGAAGACCGAGTAATATATTGTTTGTGGTATGATAAATGCTTAGTGCATTGTATATGTGTAGATTTATTAAGTCACTTTTGCATAAGTATATAAACATTGAGACATAAGCGGGGACGCGCGTCTATGTCGGATCGAGGTAAAGAGTGATGTGGTAAGTTAAAAGTAAGTTGTTGTGTCTTACATAGTTGAATTGATGTGGCTATGATTTGATTTACATTAAATATAACCTAAGTTAGTTAAATAAAATGTTAGTCATTGATGGTTCTCGAGATACGTGTAGACACATCACAAGACCAATTGAGTTATGAATTGTTGGTGTTATCAAGAGTGAGTTAGTGGAGAGTCAGTTGAATGTGAATCATGTTGTAATCCATTAGATAAGCCTTCAGATGTGTATACACACTAAGATCAATGGCAATGAATCAATCTTATCTTATAAATATAAATGGAATGAGATGAAACATGCAAATCATTCGCAAACTATAACTTATGAAAGAATGAATCCGAAGAAGGGAGATTTGGAGATGAAGATCAATAGAGGTGGAGATATTCTGGTGGGTTTTAAGGTATGAATCAAGCTAGGGGTATTCTACAACTAGGTATGCTAGTGTACACTATCAATTTGTAAGAGTTTGTCAAAAAACTTAGAATTTTACTTCCGTTCTGATTTTTGCTTAATTTCATAGGGTAAATTAAATCATTTTCAAAATTAGTTGATAGATTTAGATTCCTCGCAAAAAAACCAATAGTTTTACTTTCGAGAAAATCCGGATTTCAATTTAAATTGATAAAGTTATGGGGTTTTAAAGATGTAAGTGCTCTTAAAGGACTTTTTAGCAAAAACTATGAGTTTTAGATTTTTCTGATTAATTCAAACAAACTTTGATAGTTTGCATAAGTCATAAAGCACCCTAATTAACCTCATGAAACAAGGGAGGAGTTACGAAAGGTTGTTGGTTAGATACAGGGTGTCGGGAGGTCGAGTTAGACTAAGGACTTGCATCGATTGTAAGTAACTTTATTGAGATATTTCTCTCCATTTCGTTCATTAATGTTGCTTCATGTTTATAGTGATTGTATTGTTATGCTTGATGTGTTTTTAGTAACATAAATTGTGTGTCTTTTCTTGATATATGATTGTTGATAAGTTAGAACATGTGCTTAGAATTCACGAGTCGTTTTGAGGTGTACGTGACACACAAGGTATGGGACTCGAGGTTGTCGGTATATTGATTAGTTAGTGTCGCGTACCTACTATATGAGGTTGATGAAGTGATTAAGCGGTGACCAATTAGGATAATACCAAAGTACTATGTGTGATGACCTATTATATGAGGTCAATAAACCATATTTCACAACTAATAAGGATGGTACCTATTTGCACTACTGAAAAAGTGACTACCCAAGGTCTATATGGCCAAGACAGTAATATCTGGGCTAAAGGTATATACACAATTTAATGAATTTAGTTCATGCTTAATGGTTCTATTAATGTCACATTGTTTAGCTGTACTATTTGGTAATGTGTTTGCATTTCAATATTATTGATGTGGATTGAATATGTGTATTGTTAGGTGAGTTTTCTATTGTGTTTGGAAATGTAGATAAATGTATCTCAGTGTTACTTTCTACATTATTGTACTCACCGTCCTTTTATAACATTGGGTGCAGATCCATCGAGTAGAAAACCAGGTAAAGAGAAGATCGGCTACTACCTCTGAACTATTGGAGTGTTGTTACTTCGGATTATGTAGGTTTTGGATATTGCGTTGTATGACTTACTTTTTGTTGTTTATATACTTTTAAGTCGTATATATTTAGGTTGAGTTATAGTTTTCTGATCAGACACATGTTATTATATTATTTATCATTGTTATATTGTTTATATACATGTGATCGTTGTTTCTTAGTTTTCACAGTATATGTTTTTGTTAAGTCTTCCATTGATAAATTTAAAATGATAAAGACTTAATAAATAACTATGAAATAAGATCAATTGTAAAATCGTTATTTTTAGCAAAAATAACGAGGAGAATAGGGTGAAAAGCTAACTAATACGTTAAATTCTACGTGACTGAGATTAGGGCTCAATGACGAGATTAGGCCGAAAGGAGCCCTAAATTAAGGGAAGGGTCATTACAAAGTGTCAAATATCTGACTTCTTTTTTCTACACCTGCGTTTGAAATAAGGAGATTGAATACAGGTAGTTCTTGCTTGCAATTTGAATACTTGCTTACTTTAATAGATACACAAGATATTGCGAGAATATCTTTGTGATCTCCAAATATTCAACGAGTTGTACACCCTGCAGAGAATATGCATATTTTTCCTGACCCACATATAAGATATCCTGAGCAAGGCTATACAAATGAATAACTGCATAAAACATTAGTGACAAAATACATTCCTTTAAAGTCAATACATAAAATGTGACACACAATGACAACTCTAAATAATTACGACTTAACATTCTCCCCTTTTATTATCTTTGTGTCGCAACTTGGTGAATGGATTTTATATGCAACAAATAATTGTGCAAAGATAATGTTAAAGAAAAAACAGTCATGCAATGATGAATAAGATGCATGTGCTTAATGATAAACATAAATCATGCATAGTGAAATGTAATGGAAGTTGTAGTTCAGCACGAAAAATACTATGCTTCAAAAAACATAAGTTAAGTTAAGCGTGTTAGGTGATTAACAAAAAACAACAAGATCCCATATATCTTAGCATGTTTCTTCCCCTTTGTGACCATATAAATATAAAGGGTGGCTAAAGATCAGATGGGGTTAGACATCCAGCAGAACGGAAGATATCACTAAGTGACGCTGCTTGCTTCACATAGTCCGGGTATAGATACGAGAGCGCTGCATACTAAGCATTAAACGTGAAAATTGGTGGTGAACCCGGTGGTGAATCTGATGGTGTAGAAGGCTCGTTTGCAAGAATGGATGTGCCCACAGGAGCAGAGGGGCTTGCAGGAGGAGTAAAAGACTGATCATTTGGGACCCGATTCGCATTAGCAAGATAGGCAATGTGTTGAAACTAATCATCAGGAACTGGCAGGTCCGCGATATGAGAAGAATAGTCATTGAGGATAATAAGATGAATTCTGCAGATGGAAGCATCTATGATAATGTCGTTTAGAACACGAACAACGTCAAAGAGAGGTGTGATTAGACAAGGAAAGAAAATTCTCTTCTAAGGTTTGACCCTGTTAAGCCGTAGGTAAATGGCTCGAAATAAGACATGTCCGTAGTGAACCGCCACACCCCGACCGATCGCATAAAGAAAATGATAGTCCTTGGGAAAGGTTGAGGCATCATGCTCAACTAAGAAAAGGTTGCGGATGCCATGGATGAACAGAGTGAAGTAAAGGGTGGTGAAATCCGAGGTAGTTATGCTTGCTCCCTTGTCACAGCCCAAATTATTAATCCCAATTTAATTTCTCAATCATGATCATTGACCCGTAACGTGGGACTCGTATCGAGAAACGTGCAATGATCGAGGCATGTGGTCGAGGTATATATTAGATTTGTTGTGATGTATGCCTAGTGTATTGTATATGTGTAGACTACTAAGTCACTCCTACTTATGTATAGATGTCGAGAAGTGAGTGGGGATGCGCGTTGAGATGCATGTCAGCGTGGGACCAGGGTAGAGAGTGATGTAGTAAGTTAAGATTAAGTTATTATGGCTTAAATAGCTAATTATATGTGGCTATAATTTGATACACATTAAATGTAACCTAAGTTAGCTAAATAAAACATTAATCATTGATATTTCTTGAGATACCTGTGGACATATCTCAAGACTAATTAAGTTGCAATTGGTGTTATTAAAATTGAGTTAGTGGATTTGAAATCAATATGTGATTCATTAGATTAGCCTCAAGATGCGTATATACATTAAAATCAATCGATATGGTTTAACCTTACCTACATATATAAAACATAAATGGGATAAGCATGTAAATTCATTTTGTTTGATTAAAACAATGAGAAAATAAGATCTGGAGAAAGTGATCAAAGATTGTGAAGGATTTTGGTGAATTTGTGGGGGATTAATCAAGATTGAAGTGATCTACAACTAGGCAAGCTAGTCTTAATTCATTATAGTTCCCAGTATAATAATCGACTAGAGACATTTAATATATTTCAACAAATATACAAGGATCTTATTATAAGGTGAACATGCAATTACTTATAATAAAATAGCAAATGAAAGCCTCTATTTTATTAACTAAAATTATAAGATAAGCAATGTTCGTTGATTGACCTAGAGCATATACCCCAACAACTCCCACTTGTACTAGGGCCAATTATTCATGTATCTAATATTAATAACCTAACATGACCATCATATTTCGCTAGTGCAAGAGTCTTCGTCAAATGATATGCAACATTGTCTTCTGTAGGAGCTCTACAAATCTTCACGTCTCCCCTCTCAATAGTCTCTCAAATTAGATGAAAACGTCTAAGTATATGTTTGGATCAGTGGTGTGATTTTGGTTCCTTGTCATGTGTTATCGCTCTGTTGTCTAATTATACTCGGAACCACACCGAGTTCAGAGATGAAATTTTTATCCAAACTACCTCCTCCTTAGTTGCATCAAACGCTGCAATATACGCAGCTTCAGTTGTAAAATCTGTCCCAATTTCTTGCTTTAAACTTTTTTAGCTCACTACGCCTCCATTCAAAATAAATACATATCCAGACTGCGATATAAAGTCATCTATATCAGCTTGAAAACTTGCATCTGCGTAACCATTTATAATTAAGCTCATTTTCCAAACATCCATAGACCAAAACACTTCTTTATTCCTTCTTAAGTACTTGAGAATAATCTTTACTGCTATCCAGTAATTGCCACTAGGATCAGACTGATATCTTCTTAATGCGCTCAAAGCATATGATGTAGGTCGAGTGCATAACATGGCATACATAATAGATCCAATAGCTGATGCATATGGAATCATATTCACGCATTCTCGCTCATCATTAATCTTTGAACGTCGAGTCTTGTTGAGACTTAGATCATGCAACATTGGCAACGACCCTTTTTTAGAGTCTTGCATATTAAACATATTCGGTACCTTGTCAATATAACCACTCTAACTTAAACCAATCAGCCTTTAAAATCTATCCCTATAGATCTTAATCCCAAGGATGTAGGCTGCATTTCCTAAGTCCTTCATTGAGAAACATTTCCCTAACTAAGACTTGAAACTCTCCAAGGTTGGGATATCATTTCTAATGAGTAATATATCATCAACATACAATACCAGGAAAACAACCACGCACCCACTGACCTTCTTGTATACACAAGACTCATCTTTTTTGTTTTAATGAAACCGAATTCCTTAAATGATTTATCAAAACAAATATTCCAACTCCGTGAATCTTGTTTAATCCATAAATAGATCTTTGAAGCTTGCAACTTTCTTAGAATTCTCGGGATGAACAAACCCTTCGGGCTGTATCATATACACATTCTCAAGTAACTTACCATTTAGAAATGTTGTTTTGGCATCCATTTGTCATGTTTCATAGCCATAATATGCGACTATGGAAATTAGAGTTCTAATGGATTGAAGCAAGGATATAGGAGAAAAAATCTCATCATAATCAACACCTAGAGTCTACCTAAAATCTTTTGCTACTAACCGTGCTTTATAAGTATGCACATTGTCATCCATGTTAGTTTTCTTCTTGAAAACTCATTTACCTCTTATGGTTTTACCACCTTCTGGTAAATCAACCGGGTTTCAAACTTGGCTACATACATGGATTGCATCTCAAAATTCATGGCACTAAGCCATTTATTTGCCTTAAAGCTAAATGCAACCTCTTGATAAGTAGTAGGCTCATTTTGACCCATAAGCAATACCTCACTACTATCAGTAATAATAAGTCTAAATCTCTCAGGCTGATGTCTTACCTTATCATACCTACACGAGCCTTGTGATACCTATGGATGTTCAACTAGTTTAAGACTTTGTTGATCTCCCACTGACGGTTGAGTGTTTATTTGTGGTTCTTGAACTTCTTCACGAATTACATTATTCCCATTGTTGTCTTTTTAAATAAACTTTTTTCTATAAAAACACCATTTCGAGCAACAAACATTTTGTTCTCAATGGGATTGTAAGAGTAGTATCCTCTAGTTTCTCTAAGATAACCAACAAATAGAAACTTGGTAGGTTATGATTTTTTTGAGATTTCTCATTGCACGAAAACCTCATAACCCTAAATTTTAAGGAAAGACAAACTCGTGTTTTCCCAAACCATATCACATATGATGTTTTATCAACCGCTTTAGAAGGAACATGATTTAGTGTAAACGCAGTAGTTTCTAAGGCATAACCCAAAAAGAAAATAGGAAGATCTCCATGACTCATCATAGATCGAGCCATATTTAATAAAGTCTGATTTCTCCTCTCAAAAACATCATTCTATTATGGAGTTGTTGGAGGAGTTAACAGTGAGACAATCCCACAGTTTCTAAGATAATCATCAAACTATTGGCTCAAATATTCACCACCTCGATCTTATTGATTTTGCACTTCATTCTGAAATGTTTGAAACATCTCAAAAGATTCATCATTATGTTTCATGAGATACACATAACCATATATGTTGAAATCATCAGTGAAAGTATTGAAGTAGTGATAATCATCTCTAGCCATTTTGTTTATAGGACCGCATACATCGGTATGTATTAATATAGATCTATGGGAAAACTAATCCTAAATAATCGGATCGCGACCGCTACCGATTTAACCTAGATTCATTTGTTGCACATTCAAGAATCGAAAGGGTTTTACGGTAAACGGGTGAATGTTTGTTATTTTATTGGTCTAAAAGCACAATTACACGGATACTAATATTCCAAATAACTATAGATTGTTCATTTAAAAGCATGTAATGACCATATACATACCCTAGATCTAAATCATAATAATTAAAATCAACAACAATGAAATAGGAGAAATTAAATTAATTAAATAATAAAATAAAAGATCTCACATAATATGCTATGAATCCATAATTATGACTTGCTTCCCCTTCGACTTAGGCAAGATATTGATTAGCCGGACATCATCTTCAAAAATATATATTAAATACAAATAATAGTTCATCTAAAATTATACTAATTGGTTCTTCTCTAATAATACATAGGTTCCTAATATATAAAAATAGTCCAAATTGGCCTCGGATACTAATTTTAGGGGTTAAGGACGTGACTCGTGCTTCGAGGAGCATCGTAGAGTGTTTTTAGATCAAAATCGGACTCTGCCATGTGTCACAGGGTGATTCGCTATTTTTTCCTGCCGCGCTGATGTGTCGGAACGCCATTGGTTCGTCCCTGTCAACGTCGCATACTTGGCGCCGCTGGATTCGCCGAGAACTATTCGTTCTGTTGTGTGTGGTGACTCAGCGACACGTGGCATCACGTGAGTGGCTGAAACACGTCAATGTGACCCGTTTGGCGAGTAGGAGCGTGCCACGTGGATGAAGAACCGCGAAAGAAGAATTTGCGCGAATACGACAAAAATCTGGGAGTCTGTGCGCGTACGGATCCCGAGGCATATCGAAGGTGTCTGAAACGCGGAGAAGATTGCTTACGGGTGACGTGGCTCTCCTGGTGACGTGGCACCACATGGCGCGTTCTAATTAGTGGTGCTTGCTTTCTAACACTATGCGGCAATTTCTGATTGGTCCAGAGATATTTTCTTGCTGACGTGGCACACTGTGATTGGCTGAAATACCCTGTCTGCTATTCGACCCACTACGCGACGCGTATTTCGAGGCAAACTATCCGGTATCCGATCACTGCAAGTAAATACTCCATTTTGAATATTTTTCCGCCACAAATTCAACCGCACACTTTGTTTCACCTAAAATTGACCAAAATATAATTAAATATATATTTTAAATACTTTCAATAATTAAATATACTAAAATAGACTAATAAATATATAAAAATAATGACTTATCAAATACCCCCAAATTTAAGACTTTGCACGTCCCAAGCAAAGGTGTAAATGACAACACAAACTAAACTAGACTTCTAATATAATAATGCTAACTCGACTAATCCTATACCCGACCCAAATTCATGGAGTTTCTTTGATTTACATAGTCACCAAATTAACAAGTAACTCATAAAATTTCAGAGTAATGATATGTCAAGTCTCGCAAGTCAAAACAATTAAGATCTCACTTTCAAAACATAGACTCGGTTAAAACAAAGGTCATCAACTACTCAGAGTTTTCTTAGTCTATACATTAAAGCACGCAAGTTCAAAATCTCACTTAATATAGTGAATGCACTCGAATTAACTCTTTTATTTGAGGAGTTTCACAACTTCCGCATTTATTCATCTTATTTTCTCTATTTTTCATTAACCTTTTTTTTTTTCAAGTAGTACGATCCCTGCTACATTTCCTGTGAATTGTTTTTCTCACTTTTTCCCACCTCAAGATTCTCTGCTCCATTTCCTGTGGAAACCTGTGGGACTCTCTACACTAAGAATACTCCTGTTAGTACTTCTCACTTTTACTATAATCAAGCGAATCCCCCAATGTGGGGTTAAAATAATACCACTTGCATAAATTTGACCGTCTACTCATTTTCGTTATCTAGCACAAAGTCTAACCATCATCTAAGTCCTTAATCATGAAATCATAAAAATGCTGAGCTACGAACTTGATTAAGTGTTTCTCCTACTTTTCTCTAAGTTTCAAGTCAAAAAGGCAACTGTAATTTACTCATCCAAAACCAAAGGCATGAGCAAAGTTTCGGGTGACTCTAAAATAAATAAAACATACTAAATATATACATGAAAGTGTATCGATTCCTAATGAAATGAGAAAGGAATATGAATAGAAAAGAAATGGAAGAAATGGAAGAAATGGAAGAAATGATATAAAACACCACCATTACCATCCTATATCTGCATATAACCGCATTAAAAAAAATTAAACGATCTCACCTGAGGTCTTTCGCAAAAAATCCATCCAAAACAATCCACAATCCCTTAAACACCCCCAAACTTATTCCGAACCTTTTCCTCAAGGTTCAAAACAAGTCAAGAGGCTCACACATATAAAACAAACAAGATGTTGAAAGAATGTTATAAGAATAAAAGGAAGAAAATGATACAAATTCATGCAAAATAATAAAAAATATGAAAATAAATAAACTAAATAATAGTTATCAAAGTTTGGGATGCCTCCCAATAACACTTTTGGTTAAAGTCGTTGGCTCGACTAGGTCGGAGTCTGTCAATCAATATAGACTAGCGTTGCCAGTGAGACGACCTCCACATCATGGCTCGGGAAGTCTTCATAGAAGATCTTCAATCTATGGTCGTTCACCTTAAACACATTACCAGTCTTCATACTCTGAATCTCCACTACTCCGTGATCGTACACCGCAGTCAAAATATATGGTCCTGTCCACCTCGATCTCAGCTTACCTGCAAAAATCTTAAGACGTGACTGGAATAAAAGCATTTTTTGACCAACACAAAAAGATTTCCTAGAGAGATTGCTATCATGGAACGCTTTAGTTTTTTCTTTATAAATCCGCGTATTTTCATACACTTCGTTCCTGATTTCCTCCAACTCTTGGAGAGTGAGCTTTCTCTCTTTTCCTGCTTCATCGAGCTTCATATTAAACTATTTCATAGCCCAATACGATTTATGCTCAAGCTCGACTAGCAGGTGGCAAGTTTTACTAAACACAAGGTGATATGGGAACATCCCAATTGGCATTTTAAACGTCGTTCGGTAAGCCCAAACCGCATCATCAAGACATGCACTCCAATCTTTACGAGTAGGATTCACTGTCTTTTCTAATATGGATTTGATCTCTCTATTAGAGACCTCTGCTCGGCCACTCGTTTGGGGATGATATGTTGTAGACGTTCGATGAGTGACATTATACCTCCTCAGAAGACTTTCAACCATACGGTTACAGAAGTGAGTGCCTCTATCACTAATCACGGCACGTGGGGTACCAAATGTTATGAAAATCCTCGATTTAAGGAATTCACATACCACTTTGGAGTCATTAGTGCGTGTAGCCTTAGCTTCCACCCACTTAGACACGTAGTCCACTGCCAAGAGTATGTAAACATTACAAAATGACACTGGAAACAGTCCCATAAAGTCTATACCCCAAACGTCAAATATCTCGCAAATATGAATAGGGGTAAGCGGCATTTGGTCTCGATGACTAAGATTACCAAATTTCTGACAGTTAGGACAAGTCTTGGTAAACACGTATGAATCATGAAAAATGGTGGGCCAGTAAAACCCACTCTCAAGAACTTTCCTAGCTGTCCGACGGGGACCGAAGTGGCCTCCGCAGCGTAAGTATGACATAAAGCCAATATGGAATGACTCTCGGTCTGAGGAACACAACGCCTGATATCCTGGTCGGAGCAAAATTTCCATAAGTACGGGTCATCCCATACATAGTACTTAGCATCACTTTTTACTTTATTCTTCTGAGCCTTTGAAAGTGAGGAGATAGCTCACCCGAAGTGATATAGTTCACCAAATCGGTGTACCAGGGAGATCGTCCATAACAACATAGATGTGCTCGTCAGGGAAATCATCCATAAGAGGGGTATGACTCTCCCCATTTTTAATTCTGCTGAGATGGTCTGCTACTAGATTCTCTGCACCACTTTTATCTTTGATCGTGATGTCAAACTCCTGAAGTAGGAGTATCCATCTAATGAGCCTAGGTTTGGCATCCTTTTTACTCATCAGGTACTTCAAGGCAGCATGGTCAGAGTGAACGATAACCTTGGTTCCCAAAAGCTAAGGCCGAAACTTCTCAAGTGCGAAGATAATAGCAAGGAGCTCCTTCTCAGTAGTGGTGTAGTTCATCTGAGTAGAGTCTAGAGTACGAGAAACATAGTAAATGACATGTGAAGCTCTCCTGACTCTCTGTCCTCAGACTGCACCCACTGCATAATCACTAGCATCACACATAATTTCAAATGGAAACTCCCAATTAGGGGCCTGAGTCATTGGTGTGCTAGTAAGTGAGTCTTCAGTGCATCAAATGCATTCTTACATGCCTTATCAAACTCAAAAGGTATGTCCTTTTGAAGTAAATGACATAGAGGTCGTGCGGTTTTTGAAAAGTCCTTGATGAAACACGGTAAAAACCAGCATGTCCAAGGAAAGATCTAATATGCCTCACATTCGTAGGGTAGGGAAGTTTCTTTATGACATCAATTTTAGCTTGGTCTACCTCTACGCCTCTAGCTGAAACAATGTGTCCCAAAATAAGACCTTGGTCCACCATAAAAGGACACTTTTCATAGTTTAGAACCAAGTTCTTCTCGATACACCTGCTGAGAACTTTTGTAAGTTTTCTGAGACAACTATCGAATGAATCACCGTAAACGGTAAAGTCATCCATGAAGACCTCAATGAAATGCTCAACAAAATTTGAAAAGATACTCACAATGCACCTTTTGAAAGGTGGCAGGGGCATTGCATAACCCAAAGGGCATGCACCAATAGGTAAAAGTGCCAAACGGACAGGTGAAAGTCATCTTTTCCTGGTCTTCAGGAGCTACCGGTATCTGATGAAAATCGGAATAACCGTCAAGAAAACAGTAATGAGAACGACCAGCTAGTCTCTCCAACATCTGATCAATGAATGGTAGGGGGAAGTGATCCTTCATGGTGGAAGCGTTTAATTTCCTATAGTCAATGCATACCCGCCATCCATTTTGAATACGAGTTGGAACCAACTCACCATGTGAATTGGTGACTACTATGACTCCCGTTTTCTTAGGAACCACCTGGATAGGGCTTACCCATTTGCTATCAGAGATGGGGTAAATCACACCAACATCAAGAAGCTTCAGTATCTCCTTTTTCACTACATCCATCGTAAGCGGATTGAGCCTCCTCTGGGCTTTTCTCGTAGGTTTCGACCCTTCTTTCATATATATATGATGCATGCAAGTGGAAGGGCTCAAACCTTTGATATCTGCTATGGTCCACCCAATAGCATGTTTAAACTCCCGGATTACTCGGAAGGAGCCTCTTTTCCTCCAAATGTGTAAGTTTTGCTGAGATGATCATAGGGAGTGTGTCATTCTCACCCAAAAACATGTACTTTAAGTGCTCAGGTAATGGTTTCAGCTCAAGTGTGGGAGCTTTAACCAACGAGGGAGAAAGTTCAAAGTTAGAAGTAGGTAACTCCAAATAATGGACATTTGGGGTCAGGGGTTGGATTGAATCCAACTCAAAAACAACATCTTCGACATTAGTATCGAAGGCCAGATCACTCTCGTGGATTTGAGTAGTGTCGAGACGATGCTCTAAAACTACTTTAACTTCATCATCGCCACTCGTGAGCAAGGTCTACTCAACGAATGGATCCACACAGTCTATGGTACACACCACAGAAGACACATTGCTGGGGTATCGCATCGCATCGTAGATGTTAAAATTGATGACTTCACCGTCGAACTCCATGGTAAGAGATCCATCATCAACATCTATCTTCGTCTTTGCCGTTTTCAAAAACGGATGTCCAAGGAGTACAGACGAAGCATTGGGGAATGGCTCATCTTTCGTATCGACCACGTAGAAGTCAGCAGGAAACACAAAATTGTTCACTCGAACTAGAACGTCCTCGAGATCACCGACAGGTCTCGACAACATAACAGTCTGCTAACTGAATGACAATACCAGTCTCCTCCAATGGGCCTGCATGCAAGGTCTCGTAAATAGATAATGGCAGCCCTCTGAATGCATACATCACCTATAACACAGGTACTGAGAACATCCTAGGATCCTTGCATTTAATAGGCAACTTCTTTTGTAGGATAGCAGTGACGGTTTCTCCCATTTGGACCTTTTCGTTGCCTTTTAGTTTCCCTTTGTTAGTACATAGTTCCTTAAGAAACTTTGCGTACCAAGGGACTTGCTTCAGAGCGTCGAGGAGTGGAATATTGATTTCCACTCGCCGAAACGTCTTGAGAATTTCTTTCTCTTCTTCCTTTTTCTTATCTAGGATGAGTCGTTGTGGAAAAGGAGGTTTGACCTTAAATGTGGGTGGTGCTTCCTTTTGAGTAGTTACCATCTGTTTAGGGGTAGATGGAGTCACTACTACCTCGTGTTCTTCCTCATTTGCCTGTTCTTGGGCATTAGATGACCTATTGTCCCTTTTGGGTCCCTTCAGCTCTATACTACTACGGAGTGTAACTGCGTTAGCACTCGCGTTAGGATTTGGGTAAGGTTGCGAAGGCAACTTTCCCTTATCCTCGAAACATCCAATCTGCTGTGCCTGTTGTTCCACTTGAACTTGAATAGTTCGGACCGTCGATTTGAGTTCGATGAAGGATTTCTCGATGGTAGCCCTGAATTGGTTGATTTCATTCATAAATTGGCTTTGTTGGCTCATAAGGGCTTTAATCATATCCTCGAGTGAAGAGGAATTATTGAAGTGTGCAGGCAACGGTTGACCTCTGGGGATAAGATCTGATAATTTTGATTCTGAGGCCCGTAACTGAAGTTTGGGTTGTTCCTGGCCGTGGCATGATTATAGGTATTCTCGATTGGGACTCTAAATGGCTCTTGGAACTGATTACCCATGGCATTGGCCTATTGATCATCATCAAAGAGTGTAGGACATTCATCAGTTGCATGATTTGTGGCAACACAAAAGCCACAAGCTTTGGCCTCCACTTTACCGGATGATAGGAGACGTTCCATCATAGAGGCTATTTGGTCAATTTTATGGTCAGTGGAACTCGAGATATTGCTTGTAGTTAAACTTTGGTAAGCAGTAGCATCGAGATCACCATAAATGCGTGATTGTTGTGTGATGTCCTCATACAGTTGCTTCATTTGGGCTTGAGTTTTATCTCGAATGTGACCCCCACATGCATTATCGATCATGCATCGTTCCATGGGCGACATGCCAACATAGAAGAATCGAATTATGGCCTTCTCAGATTGGCCATGTTGCGGGCAACAAGCAATCAATCGCTTATAGTGATCCCAATATGCGCCAAATGATTCACCCGGCCTCATTTTGGTGCTACAAATTTCCTTGATGAGCTGAGAAACTCTATTCTCAGGGAAATATTCATTCAAAAACACGGTTGCCATATCATTCCAGGAATTAATGCAGCCATGCGGAAGTTAGAAAAGCCATTCCTTAGCTTTGTCTTTAAGGCAGAACGGAAAAGATCTGAGCTTAACCATTTCCTCGTCCGCATTGGAGGGTTTCATTGACTTGCAGATAGTATGAAACTCCTTAAGGAAAGTGATAGGGTCTTCATTCTCGCCACCATGGAAGGATGGTAGGAGATGAATGAACCTAGACCTCAACTCGAACTCTCCGGCATTATCCGAATAGTTGATGAAGAGGGGTTGTTGTGCCAAAAGAACTTGAAGCTCATGATTGGGGTGACCCATAGTGATTTGGCGATTTGCAGCCATGTCCAAAGGATTTTGGCCTTCCTGTTGCCTAAGTTGGGTCTCTCTAATCCACCTATGAAAAGTTCTCTTTGGTTCAGGGTCGAAAGGTAATAATGAACCGGCCGATTTTGACCGAGTGAGGTGTGGTAGCATAAAACTAAAATAAATAAATAAATAAATAAATAATAAAAAGAAAAAAAAACTAAACTCAAAGTAAATAAAAATAAATTAACTAAACTAATAAAAATAAAAAAACAATTAATTACTAATCCAACTAACAAAATAAATAAATTAACTAAACTAATGTTAAAAATAATTAATATAACTAACTAACGCCTAAACTCAGAGTAAAGACTAAGTCCCCGGCAACGGCGCCAAGATTTGATCACGTGTCGTGCGCGCCAAATATAACCCACAATCGAGTTACCAACCACAAGGGTGTAGTAGTGGTAAATATGAGGTCGAATCTATAGGACTTGAGTTTACTCCAAGTTAACTAAAAATGGGGGTTTTAAGAAAATTAAATAAAATAATTAATTAAACTAACACAAATAAAAATTCTCAGAAATAATATCAATGATGAAAAATCACCTAAATCTCCAGTTCCACAAATCAGAATCAAGATTCAATAGCATTCAATGGTCCTCAATCTTTCCCAAATAAATTATTAATTTAATTCTCCAAGATTAGCCATGGAAAATCGACATCTGCCATAAATTCCTAATTCCCCTAATTTTGATAGTCAGGACGTTCGCCACTACTATTTCCCTCATTAATGTATAACCCTAGACATCCGTCAATCAGGTTTAACACACTAACCGAAGTAATATAGGTATATGGGAAAACTAATCCTAAATAATCGAATCGCGACCGCTACCGATTTAACCTAGATTCAATTGTTGCATATTCAAGAACCGTACGCAAACGGGTGAATGTTTGTTACTTTATTGGTCTAAAAGCACAATTACACGGATACTAATATTCCAAATAACTATAGATTGTCCACCTAAAAGCATGCAATGACCATATACATACCCTAGATCTAAATCATAATAATTAAAATCAATAACAATGAAATAGGAGAAATTAAATTAATTAAATAATAAAATAAAAGATCTCACATAATATGTAATGAATCCATAATTCTGACTTGCTTCCCCTTCGACTTAGGCAAGAAATTGATTAGCCGGACATCATCTTCAAAAATCTATATTAAATACAAATAATAGTTAATCTAATATTATACTAATTGGCTCTTCTCTAATAATACCTAGGTTCCTAATATATAAAAATAGTCCAAATTGGCCTCGGATACTAATTTTAGGGGTTAAGGACGTGACTCGTGCGTCAAGGAGCATCGTAGGGGTGTTTTTAGATCAAAAATCGGACTCTGCCATGTGTCACAGCATGATTCGCTATTTTTTCCTACCGTGCTGACGTGTCGGAACGCCATTGGTTCGTGTCACCGCCGCTTACTTGGCGTCGCTGGATTCGCCGAGAACCGTGTGTTCTATTATGTGTGTGGTGACTCAGCGACACGTGGCATCACGTGAGTGGTTGAAACACTTCAATGTGACCCGTCTAGCGAATAGGAGCGCGCCACGTGGACGAAAAACATCGAAAGAAGAATTCGCGTGAATACGGTAAAAATTTGGGAGTCTGTGTGTGCACGGATCCCGAGGCATATCGACGGTGTTTGAAATGCGAGAAGATTGCTTGCGAATGACATGGCTCTCCTGGTGACGTGACACCACATGGCGCATTATAATTGGTGGCGCTTGCTTTCTAACGCTACGTGGAAATTTTTGAAATGCAAGGATCCTAGGCATATCGAAGGTGTTTGAAATGCGGAGAAGATTGCTTGCGGGTGACATGGCTCTCTTGGTGACGTGGCACCACATGGCGCGTTCTAATTGGTGGTGCTTACTTTCTAACGCTACGTGGCAATTTTTGATTGGTCCAAAGATATTTTCTCGCTAACATGGCACACTGTGATTGGCTGAAATACCCTGTCTGCTATTCGACCCACCGCGCAACGCGTATTTCAAGGCAAATTGTCCGGCATCCGATCACTGCAAGTAAATACTCCATTTTGAGTATTTTTCCACCACGAATTCAACCGCACACTCTGTTTCACCTAAAATTGGCCAAAAATATAATTAAATATATATTTTAAATACTTTCAATAATTAAATATACTAAAATAGACTAATAAATATATAAAAATACTGACTTATCAATTAGACTCAATAAATCACTTGCCCTTTCACTGTGTCCAGTAAAGGGACTATTTATCATCTTGCCTAGTAAACAAGATACACATATTTCATATGATTCAAAATCAAATGAATCTAAAAGTCTATCTTTATGAAGTTTGGGAATATGTTTCTCATTTATGTGGTTAAGACGATAATGTCAAAGGTAGGTTTGATTTAAATCATTTGTCTTGAGTCTCTTTGTATTTATATTGAGAATAGGAATATCCGTGGACCTTTTCATATTTAGAATATAATGACCATCATACAAATCACCATTCGCATTGATAACGTCTTTACGAGAAATGGAGCATTTATTATTAGCAATAATGAATTAAGTCCATCCAAATCCAAACATGAAACTAAAATGATGTTTTTGTTCAAGGCGGGGACATAATAATAATTATTTAAAACTAAAACAAGACCGCTAGAATAAAATTAACTTATAGCTTTCTACAACCAACGCAGCAACCTTTGCTCCATTTCCAACTCATAGGATGACTTCTCCTTTCTTTAGCTTTCTACTTATAGTGAGACCCTGCACATTAATACAAATGTAAGATCCACATCCGGTATCAAATACTCAAAAATCACATTATACCCAAATGTGAATTTTTAATGTCCAAGTGTATGTTTTTTTTTGTTGTGCTGAATTTGCAAGTAAGGTATACGTAGGGCATTCGGTGAGTGGAGACATGAGCGAGGGCATACCTCGAGTTGCATGTTGACGTATGACTAAGGTGGCGGCTTATGGGGTGAGTGTAATTGGAACCAACTATAGTTGTGTATATAGCTTCAATGTGACAATGTTGAATATTTAAATAAGAAGCCTAAGTTAAAGAAATAAAATGATGACCGTATGATGTGCATCGAGACACGTAATGACCTATCTAGAGACCAAGTGAGTCTATATTTGGAGTCATTTAAGCATGACTTGTGGGACAAGTGTGTGAGGGTGGTCCACAAGGTAAGCCTCGGGATACGTAAGTGCAAATTGATGTGTGGCTAATATGAAATCAACTCCAATCATATATATATACCTTAGTCAACCAAAATTATCACTTGAAATTTTGATCTCAATGATTTGGAGAATAATAGAGGCTGCTGGAGTGATCGAGAGGGGGAGACTCAAGAATTCAGTGAAGTTGGTGAAGAAGATTAAGTTGTCAAGCTAGGTAAGTCCATTAACATAGTTTGGTCAATTCAATGAATTCATGTATTTGCTATTATGGGGTGTTATTTTGTGTTGTGATTTATGTTAGGGACCTCTAGTAATGTGTTTGAGGGTCCCCAAGGCATCAATATGGCATATGTGTGAAGGAAACCCAAAATTCGAAATGCGGAATTCGGGGTTCTGCTGCACGTAACGCTTTAAGTGAGAAATCTAGCATGCTAATATTGATTAGCACGCTAGATATCAGAGTTAGCGCGCTAATATGTAAATTAGTGCGCTAATGTTAAAAATCAGGCTAATATTGATTAGTGTGCTATGTGTATGAGGTAGCGCACTAATTTCCCTAGCAGCATATAAAGTTAAATTTTTCAAAATCTCCAAAACACTATAATTCGATCTAAAACATGTTTTAGGTCATCACGAACCTAAGGGGAGGTCTCGAAAGTGCGAGTGATCGTTTTGGGGAACGTGTTTGAGCTGCATGGCGGGATAACGCGAGTTTGATGTAAGTGAGTAAACCAGTTAAGGAATTGCATAGTAATTCATATTCCATATTTATTGTATTTATTGATACATGCCTTTTCTTGGATTACTATTCTTATTTCCTTGGTTGAGTGTATGTAGCCTAAGTTTGTCGGGAAGGTACTCTTGGATTATAGCTAGTTGGGCAAACGTGAACACTACATGCGGGGGGTGCAGCTACCCAACCAAACGTGACTTTTCCCCGAGTACTAGATTGTTGTGGATTATTCTGGATTGTTGTGATTGTAGACCACTTAGTATGCCTCTTTTGATTCCTAGGCACTCATTTTTCGTCGTGCATATTTGTCAGTCTGTTTATCATGCACTTTTTATCTTTTATCTAACTTTTATACTTGCATGATATTTGGACTATGTTTAAATGATTCATGAATTACTGTTTATATCCTTCTGGTTATTAATTTCTACTTTACTGTACTCACCGTCTAGTTTGTGACGGTGGGTGCAGATCGGATAGATACGAGCAAAAGGAAAGGACCGGTAATTTGTGACTTTCTTTAAGGATTCGTGGAGCGGTTCCTTCCTTTGCAAGATAGTATATTTTGCTATTTTGTTGTAATTATTGTATATTACTATTTTTTATTACACTATGACATATTGGGATCGAGTAATATAAAATATGCATGTTTACCTATTGATTCCAGGGTTCTACATCGTAGGTTATTTCACTTTTATTTAAATCTGAGTTATTTAACTTTGTCACGGTTTTAATTCCGTTGCAAATTATTCTGTAAAAGACATAACATAATAACTCGATGTTAAAATACAAATTTAATGAGAAAGTAACTATTGGAGGTTGACTAAGCCTGCGTTGACTTTGCGAAGAACAACTTGGGGGTCTACGTGGGTTTAGGCCAGGCGGTGCCCAGCTTTATAGGAAATTGGGGCGGTCATAGTTGGTATTAGAGCAGTTTAAATATATGCAACATAAGACACAATTGGAACCTAGAGTGGAACCCTATAATCGTCACTTAGAAACTTCGTTGGGGAGTGAGGCGAGTTGGGAAAAGGAAAACTTGATCTTATATGTTATATTTGTTGGGTTGTAATATACTATATCGGTAACTATCCATTGATTTAGGGATTCGTTTTCTATTGCAAATTGAGATGACGGATCAGATCGGACCTAGTAATGATAGTTGGGTTGCGGGTCTTCGATTTGCGAGTGCTAAGGAGTTACATACTCTGTCAGAGAGAGTCACGTCCCAGATCTACGATTAGAGGATATTTTGAGGATACTTAGGGCACCGACTACAGCTACACCGTCACCACCAGTTTCATCAACATTGCTAGCTATTTAGGAGATGGATACACCGATTGTACCGATTACTACTGCGGCTACTACAATTATTGCAATCATACCAGAGACTACAGTTGCACCTCGTGTACGAGACTAAAATGGTGCCTGCTAAATCGGTAGAGAAGGGTACTAAGATAACTGCAGAGGCTAAGTAGTTTCGAGATTTTAAGAGGCATAATTCTACTGAGTTTTATAGTGGTACAAATTTGGAGGCTGCTAAGAAGTTCTTGAAGAGCCATGAGAAGGTACATAATATCATTGCCACTAAGGAACACATGAAAGTCTCTATTTATTCATCGATGCTTCTGGGAGAGGCATACGACTAGTGGACGATGATGGTGGCTACCAGATGAGTACCCAAAGATTGGGCAGACTTCAAGAGGCAGTTCAACATGAAGTATTTTCCTCCTACTATACTGAGGGAGAAGAGGAATCAGTTCACCTCATTGAGATAATATGTTAATGAATAGGTCATGGGCTACATGGGACGTTACCTATAACTATTTCCATATACCGGAGGCGTGGCAGATTCAGTTGTCGATTAGGTGTACTACTTCACTAAGGGATTGCTACCCGAGATTGGAGGTGTCATTATCTCCACTGAGCTAGATACATTACGGAGGGCTTATGAGATGAGCTTAGTCAAGGATTTTTATTTACGTACACATCCTGAGGAGGCTAGACCTACTCGATTGAAGACACAGTTGGACCGCCAATCTGATAGGGATAGGACAAGGAAGAAGAACGAGAGGGCTTTAGAGATAATATAACCCAAAGTGTTGGGTCCTTTACAGTACCAACATGACCTGCTCAAACTACTCATGTTTCACCTGTACCAGTGCCAAGTTTTGCTAGCCGCTCACCACAGGCTACCCGATCCGTACAATAGTCATAAAGGCAACATTCTGATAGTAGAGATGTCGGGTAAAGGTAGTGGACAAACACAGAGATCTGGACAAGCACAGACACAGATTTAGAGACCTACATAGGGACGTGGACAAAGCAAGACACAAAGGATTTCTTTTGGACTGAAGGAGCAACGTACATGTTTCAAGTCCGGTCAGATAGGTCATCTTTAGAGCCAGTGTCCACAACTCGGTCGAGTGTCATCGCAGCATCATCAGCAGCAGAGAAATAATTCATGTTGTTGTTGAGCCAAATCAGATAGCTTCCTAGAATCTTATTGAGGGTATGATTTTTTATTTATGGTACTTTAATTCATACCATGTTTTATTCTAGTTCGACTGTTTCATTCATTTATGGATGCATGGTAGATGCATTAGGGTTGAGAACTACTAGGCTTAGTAGACCCTTGATCTTTAGCACAGCTGTTAGGGACAAGATGTATCTGAACTAGTTGTGTGTTGACTATTTAGTAAAGATTGAGGGTCATAATTTGCCTGCTGATTTGAGAGTCTTAGAGCTTTTTAAGTTCGATACTTTGCTTGGTATGGACTGGTTGGGTGCGTATCATGCTCATATTGATTGCTACAGCAAGCTAGTTATGATTCCATTGTCAAATGAGACAAAGATCAATTTTCACGGGACAGCTGCTTTACTTCTAATCACTAGAGAAAAGATAACCACTAGTAGTGAGATTTAGATGCTTACGAGTGTCATGAGTATTGTTGAGAGATTGGAGATCTGTATTGGAGACATGCCGATAGTGTGTGAGTTCATTGACGTATTTCTGGAGGATCTACAAGGATTACCACCGCCGCGAGAGATTGACTTCATCGTCGACTTAGTCCCTAGGTTAAACCTATTTTTATACCACCGTATAAAATGGCTCCTCGAGAATTGGAGGAACCGAGGACTCAGTTGGACAAGTTGTTAGAGTTAGGGTTCATTCACTTGAGCATGTCACCATAGGGCGCGCCGATTTTACTTGTGAAAAAAAAAGGGCAGACTGAGGTTATGCATCGACTATAGGCAGCTAAATCGGGTGACTATGAAGAACAAGTATTCACTTCCTTGTATCGATGATTTGTTTGATCAACTGATGGGAGCTCAGTGGTTCTCCAAGATTGATTTGCGAGCAGGCTATCATCATCTCGAATTTGAGCTAAAGACAAGGAGAACACTGCGTTCAGTACGAGATACGACTATTATCAGTTTAAAGTCCCGCCGTTTGGTTTGACTAACGCACCCGCTATGTTTATAGATCTCATGCATAAATTACTGAGGGCTTTTTGGATAGATTTGTGATTGTATTCATCGGTGATATTCTCATATATTAAAAAACTAGTGAGGATCACGAGGATATCTTCGAGCAGTTCTGCAAACTTTGAGGGAACACTGGTTATATGCCACGTTTAGTAAATGCAAGTTTTGGCTTCAAGAAGTCAAATTTTTGGGACATGTAGTTGGAGCCAGCGGAGTATCCGTAAATCCCGCTAAGATTAAAGGAGTAATCGATTGACCTACACTGACTACAATGACCGAGATACGCAGTTTTCTAGATTTGGTTGGTTATTATCGTCGTTTTGTGCAAGATTTTTCCCAAATTGTTGCACCACTGACTCGATTGACTTAGAAGAATGTGAGATTTAACTGGGATGAGAGTTGTGAATAAGCATTTTTTTACTTTGAAGGAGAAGTTGATGACTGCACTAGTTTTGGCATTGTTTGAGTCAGGGAAAGATTTGGTTGTATATACAAATGCTTCGAAGGTTGGCTTGGGTTGTGTATTGATGCAGGAGGCAAGGTGATTACATATGCATCTCACAACTCAAGATTCATGAAAAGAACTATCTGACACATGATTTAGAGTTATCGTTAAGGTGTTTGCATTGAAGATTTAGCGACATTACCTGTGTAGTGTGCAATTCACTTAGTTCAGTGATCACAAGAGCTTGAAATACCTATTCTCTCAAAAGAATTTAATCTGAGATATAAACAATGGTTGGAGTTCCTCAAAATTATGACTTTAGGCTCGAGTATCATCCAGGGAAAGCCAATGTTGTTACTGATGCTTTGAGCAAGAAAGGGTTTAATGCTGACGTAGTAGTGTGCCATATGACTCAGAGTATGCGTTACTCGAGGCCGCCGAGGTGATGAGTTCAGATGATATACCATCTGCTACTAGGATATAGATTTATGGTCAGATGAGGATGCAGACTATTTCGATTCAAGCGGTACGCGATAGACAGTAGGCTGACGAGATGTACTTGCGATTCAGCAATATGGCTAAGAGTTTAGATCATCCAAACTAGAGTCAATTGACATATTCAAATTTGAGGTTTCGAATACGACTATGGATTCCATCAGTCACTGAGATGCACACTGAGATACTTCATGAGGCTCACCGTTCGCGATTTTTATTCATCCGGGTCGGACCAAAATGTATGCAGACATACGACGTCTCTTTTTGGTGGTAAGGGATGAAAGCCAATGTTTCAGATTTTAGTTGAGCATATGAGAAATGCCAGCGCGTTAAGGCTGAGCGTAGGAAACCTGCACTACAAAAAAACGGCAAATCAGAAACGGAATTTTCCGTCTCTGATTTGCAAAAATTCTGTCTCTAATTGCAATCAGAAATGGAACAGAGACGGAATCAATTCCGTCTCTGAAAACGTCGTCGCTGATTCGATCAGAAACGGAAAATTGATTCCGTTTCTGATTAGAGACGGAATAGAGACGGAAAAATTCTGTTTCTGATTAGAGACGGATTTAGAGACGAAAATTAGAAACGGAACATAGACGGAACAGAAATGGAATTTTTTTCGAAATAGTACATTTGTAATTGCATTCCGTCTCTGATTCCGTTTCTGATTATCAACGGAATCAGAGACAAAATTCTTATTTCCGTCTCCTGATTCCGTCTGTGATTCATGCATATATTCCTGGAAAATTAGAGACGAAATAGCAACGGAATTTTTGAATTTCGTTGCTAATCCGTCTGTAATTTTCCTTTTCGTTTTATTTTCAAACATAAGCATAATCCAATTTGTTCTCCAACCTATAACTTGAAGTTACAACCATAGGACCTCCTCCATCGCCTGCACCCCCTCCAACAAATCCTTGGGGGTGCTAACATCCCACCAAAAAGCCAAATTTGACATTCATACATCGACAATATATATCAACAAAGATTCAAAAGAGAAAAAAAAATGTAAAAATCAAAATTTGGAAAAGATTTATATATCCATGAAAAATTGTCTTTTATTACAAAAGCTCCAAATTTCTAAGTATTCATAAAAACCACCAATTCTATTGTTCAACAACCACAAAAAAAAACTTACAATCCTATAAATATGCACAAATAGAATTATCAATCTAAAAGTAATGTAAGCAACTATAAAAGTTACATTGATATGCTTTAAATTCCTCATCTCTCACTTGGAAACTAGATTATGGCAGGTATTGTCACAAGGATATGGGCAATCAATGGCACTAACTCCCACTCGATCGAAGAACCAGCCACCTACTAATAGGGCCACGCTCTGCCATCATGGCCCTGCACAAACAGAAAGAGAAGGAGAGGCCCTGTAAAAATAGTAGCGACGAGATCAATATAAAATCTAAAATTCTTACTGCGCTACTCTACATTTTATAAGCATACAAATGTTTCGGAAACTTGATATTATATACATCAACCATGCAGTCAATTGGGTAAGATTGAAAAAGTTTACCAAATTTACAACAGATAAAGAGTTGTGGCAATATATGCAAAAATTCTTACAACATCTAGTTCTTGCAATGCCATAATAGTCGAAGTCCTAGTTATTTGCATTTATATGGCACAAAATAAAAAAGTATATAAAGGAAGCAAAAGAAATTGGTGCTATAAGATCGCAAAATCGTGGATTTATGTGAACTGCATTAGAATTCTTTCAAGCATAGTCACTAGTATTCCATTCAAAGTAAAACAAGGTCACTGGCGTTGTAATCGAATTACATGTGACAAATAGGCTATTACCTATTTCAATGGTTTGAGGCTTTTGTTGTTTTGTTTTTGTGTTTCACTAACAAAATAAAGAGCTTTCTTTGCTAGAAATCTGTGATTTTTCTTCAATGAGTTGAAAAATCTTGGTTATCTTTGCTTACTTGAATGTTATTAGAAACACTAGTAAAGGTAAAGCTAGAGGAGTTGTCCCAATAAAAGAAAAAAACAACAGCTGATAGCAATCCCAAAAAAACAAAAAAAACGAGATGTATAAGACAAAAGTAAACAAGTGAAGGAGAAACCTGAATAAGAAGTATTTCATCGCGAATTCTCTGCCTTAGATCACCGTGCCCACCACGTCCAACAGTTGCCATAATCAATCTAATAATCTCTCTATGATCAGGTTAGTTGAGGTAAATTCTTCGTAGTGGCAGATTTCATGGAAATCAACGTAGGGAGTCAAACCAGGCATACCTATCAAGCAACCATACTCCTGTTTAGAACATAAACTGGCTGTCAAAAAAAAGGTGATCTGCAAGGTTCCCTGTAATGTGTCAATGTTGAGGAAAGTAAGCATTAAAGAAGTAAGAGGAACTGCTATTGACTGGAACTGTAAAATATTTCCCTGGTTGTCTTAACTCGGTATCGGATACATGATGAATTCATACTACATGGACAACCTAAGCATGCTTTCATCAAAAACAAACATAGAAACCGAAAAATATGAACTCACTACTTGGATCGGGGGCATCGATTGCTTTGGCACATAACCCATGGAACCCCCGTATCTAAAGATGTAGCCATGGAGGCTGGCCATTTGATGTAGGGCTTAACAGCTGCACCGTAGGCAAAATTGACGTTACCATATTCATTTTGAATCTGCTCAAAAATAGTATCATCACAAACGTTAATTTAGTTCAGCAAAATTGGAATAGGCAGCATCAAAACAAGCACAAAGTAGATTCAGGAAAAAAAATGGAAACCTAGTAATCAGAGGCAGCATAACAGTCAATAGTGAGATGCTTGAGGCATCAACAGTGAGATGCTTGAGGCTCTCATCTCAGAAAACAGTGAATTATCACACAACTACTCTCATCTCAGAATTTACTATGACATGCCAAAGCATCAACAGTGAGATGCTTGAGGCTCTCGCCTGTGCATTAATGATCTCTCGGCGTTTGTCTCTCTGCGAGCTATCTCATCAAGTAGCCGTTTAGCAGTGCCTTCACTCTTCACACACAATGTTGCTACAAAAACAAATTATCAAATTCCATATGATTAATATGACACTATATGGCACTCAAATGCATTTCTCGAGTCTCATGGATAGATCAATTAGTTGTGTGAGCAAAGCATATACCATAAAAGCAAGTATAAGGCATATTGAACATGGAGAAATCGAGGAAAGAGGAAAATGGCTTACAAGAGCATCTCGCAGAATCCTAGTAATTACCAGGAGCATCTCACAGAATCCTAGTCAAAGCGGCTGAAGGAATTACCAGGAGCAGAAAGGGACTTGTTGATGGTTTTTGCTTCTTCAAGAATTTTTCCTTCAGCTCCAGTTTTCTCTATTTTTGTAGATCCAGCCAAGTCCGGAAGAATCGGCTTTCCAGCTTTTCAATCTATAAAATTCTCGAGAGAGTAAATTTGTGTTTCACAATTCAAACTCGGCTATGAGGTATCCAATTGCGTAGGTTATAAGAATTCCCACCTAGTATCCCTCACTGACTCCTGCTGAACTGTAAAGATGTGAGCACAGTGACTTCTGCTGCTCTCCATGTTCATGAGCAAAATTCCCACCTATTATCATCCAGATTCATATGAGTATGCAAAATAGTAATCCACATATAAAGAAGTTGTTTCGATTCACCAAAAAGTATATTAGCACTAATAAATGAATGTTATTAGATGCAAATACAATCAATTATAAGAAACTAACAAATGCCACGATGATGCACAAGATCAACTTTCAACACTTAGACCTAAGAATCATCAACTTTCACATAAAAAAGCATTCCAAATCTATTCTTAGGTTAGTTATAAGGTTCAATATTGTATATAAACCCTCGTATTAAGTTAGTTATGCCAAACAAAGCATGACAATTGTTGTATGACAATTGTTTCACTTAATTCCTAGCAAAAACTCGAAAGTGTGTCAGCTTAGATTATTGGATGCATACCTTTGAGATGAACGAGCCCACCATGAACTGCGTGTAAATGTTTTCTTCCTTTATCCTCTCAGTATATCTTAGTTGCCTTGGAATCCTTAGATTCATACATAATCTATCATGTCATTGATTTCTTTTTTGACCTTTTCCTTGGCTAGAAAAATTTTATTTAAAGAAAATATACTATATCCTACAGAATGGTTGCGGAATATTTGGGAGAAGAAAACATGTTGGCCGTGCAAGTCTTATCGTTGCAGGTTCTCTACAAGTCTTCATGATGAAGAAAGTGGTAGAATTGACAGAGGTGCCATTCGATCAAGCCATAGCAAATGAATTTGAAATCGATAAAGCAGTCGGTTTCGGTCATCTGTGTTGAGAAACATGTACTGATCTTCTAGAATTAGCTTTTATAGAAGAACAAGAGCGTACATGATCGGCAACACAAAGCTAATTCTAGAAGAACAAGAGCCTACATGTTCTCAACACGTATGATAAAAACGAGCCTTTATCGATTTCCCAAATTCATTTGCTATGGCATGAAAATGTTGCTCCTCCTGTCAATTCTACCACTTTCTTCATCATCGCACTCGAGAGAACCCGCAACGCATAAGACTACACAACAGTCAATATGTTTTCTTCTCCCAAATATTCACGCAAACATTCTCTAATACATATAGTATATTTTTCTTTACATAAGAATTTTTCTAGCAAAGACTTAAAATGTCAAAATAGTAAAATCCACGATAAATTATGGAACATAAATCTAAATATGCAAAAAAAGAAGTGTCAATCATAAAGTAATTCGAAGAATTGCTAAAGTTGTCTACAAAGGCGAACGTTTAATCTAAGAATTTACACAAACAACAAATGAAATACCTATGTATCACCAACCCGCTTAGCATCTCTCGAGAGCCACGCTTACGTCTCACGCTCAACATTGTCCCTTGTTGTGGTGGATCGACCTGGATCAATTTGCGACATTGAATTGCTGGGTCATGAGGTGGCGGTGGTGGTGGCGAGTAGTGGTGGTTGTTGCTGAGCTAGGCCTACTTCGTCCATGTTCATCCCGAGATGCTGCTGCATGAACTCCATAACCTTTCGTAATTGCTCCGCAACGACATTGAACTCTGCCCGCGACACCACATCCAACATCTCCGACGTGCTAGCACCAGATCTCCGTATCTCCTCTTCTTTCTCCCTACGGACCCGAGTCCGTAGACACGTCCTTTGGAACACTCACTCCGCCACATTGAGGTACACCGCCTCATCATCCACCGATTGGTCCGGTGCAGCCTGGTCGCCTCCGACGTACTCGCTCTGGAGCCTATCCCTGCAGATATGAACAACAAACAAAATACATGATATGGGTTAAAGTAAACTTAATACTATTTTACATATAATTTCTATACTTACATAGAACCGCTCGATCTAGTATCGATGAATGTCATCCTGTCGTGATTTACGGTGTGGAGATGCAAATACAAGTCCGGACAATACTTCTGGTCGTATGCCGTCTCGGATTAATCAATGCACGTGCAGACCAAGCATAGTGAATAAGTGTATAAATGTAAAAAATATCCAAGATGTTACAAAAACTTACCAATCTTTCTGGTAGTCACAAAAGACACGGAACCACCACCGTGCTTCGAGGTCCAGTCCCGGGACCTTCGACCTCGCGTTGTTCCTATTCTCCGTCGCTTGCCTAGACTCCGGCCCGGAAGTCCTCGCTCTCCCGCACTCCAAATATCTCCTCCATGCTTCATATGTAACAAAAACTCGCCGCACACAACTCTTCTTTAACTTGTGCATCAATACGGTGTACCCAGCCGTGCAAGCTCTGTCGTACGCCGCTTCAAAGCGAGATCCCTCGAGATCGCGTCATCCCATCGAAAAATACCTACAAATTGGCGATTGCTATTGTTACGAGACATTGAGAAAATAGTGTAAATCATAAGGCATTTAGTAGTCTTGTTTACCTTCCATTGGCGCCGCATTGGTCTTTATGATGAGGCGGTACCGACTTCCAACAATACCCTTCAGAATCATCCATCGTTTGAAATCTTTTTGTCATCCTACTTGCACAAAATGCGAAGGATGCAACTCCCAGTGTTTCATGAACATGCATGTCACCTTAACTACTTCTTCAATAATTGACATCCATATTTAAATCGACATATAAGAGTCAAACACAAACTTACGTATCATTGGCAATCGGGCTCCGATAGGGATCCCCGCACGCGAGGGGGCTCCATCCCCGTCCTCTCCGAGGTGGCGGAGGCCTGTCACCTCCAACCCTCGCTTCCACGTCTTCTTCTTGTGGGGATGCCGCCGTGATGCTATGGTCGGGGTGCAGCCTCGGGTAAAGGAGTCCTGATGTTGTTGATGGTAACTCGGAAGTGCACTATCCGTATAGTCCTCGATGACGACGATGATGGTGCACGGACGACGCCGACGGTATGGAAGGGGGGAAGGTGACGCGCTGGCAGTATCGTGCTCGAGAGACCGAGAAGTCGAATCGATAATGCAGTATCATCGACCCACGACCTCGACCGCCATGACCTCTATGGACCCCAGTGTGGCCTCGACCATGAGGCCCGAGGGTATTTCGCCGCCGAGGTCTGCAGCCAATGCACCTCTTCCTGCCTGGACGATGGCCTCCCTAATGGGAAACCTCGACGTGGGGATGACCACCTCCGCCATGAAACCTAACAAAATAGCAATAAAACATCGTAGAAGGAGGGCATACAAAAATTAGAATTTAAGTCTAAATGATTGGACTTTATAACACGTGGATCCATGCTAATAAAAGTAACTACATTATTGACGTTGACATATCATATACATACATTATTCGCTATCATCCGTTTCGAATTCACTCTCATGAGTAGAAGGTGAGGGTTCTTCTTCAATCATCTCCACTTTATAAACTTCTTCACTTGGACCTGCTTAACAATTAATCGAGTCCCGCCTGATCATCCAGATTGTTGATATCGGCGATTGCATCATCGATTCACGCACGTGGTGGGCATCCCATCTTGCACCTTCGCCGAGCCCTGGTCATTATCGTCTTTGCTAGTTTCGTCGTCAATTTTGGTGACGAAGCAAATCAAGCTAGCCATGCTTGTCACGTTCCTCATAGGAAAATTACTAAAGGTAGTAGACTTGAGTGGCTTGCATTGCTAGTAGCAAATGGCTCGTAGGGTTTGTTATATCGTCGACTTCGATGAACCTCTACCAATTGAAGTGTTGGTGAGTCCTCACACCATGATTCGGTGTAGGGTCATACCATTCACACTTAAACAAGACCACACACTTCGAGGCCTGGTATACTCAATCTCCAATACAACCTCTAGCAAGAGACTATAATAGTTATGGGAAACATCACGTAGGTTCAACCCTTCACCAAAACACCGGCCGCTTGCGTCGATCTGATTAACGCTCATATGTTACGGAGTGGAACTTATACCCATTAACAAGGTAACTGGGTAGACCAGACATGATCGACTAGGACCAAATGTAAAGATCAACGAGCGTCTCCTGATAACTATAGAATCGAGCCTATTCAAAAAATTAGTAATGCAATATGACACATTACTTATGGAAGAAATTTATGAATCTATAACGTATTACAAAAGTAATGACCTTACATATGTTTGAAACCAAATGGGGAAGTTGTGCTTCTAGACTACTATCAACTTCCGACTCCCCCATTGCTTGAGTGTGATTTCATCGACGAATATCTTATGAAGAAACGAACATGTAAGTAAAGGTTGTCTTACTAAAATACGAATCAATAGAATGTACCATTATTGAATGAAAGTGACGGCCATATCGAACGTAAGGGAGCGATCTGGACAATTGAGCAGATGTACAATACGAGCATTATACTCCCGTCTGCTAAGTACCGCTCCTTCGACTTGCTGCTCCACGTGGCCCGACTCGTGATAAGTGAAAATTGAGAAATTGCCGAAGGTGCTGCCAGGCCCGAGACTGCCACTGTCTGCATGTGGCACTTTGTCATGCAACGAAGAGATTTGATCTTCAAGTAGTAAGAACAAAAGGATGTGACCTCTTCGACTAAATAAGCATTACTCATGGAGCCCTCGACCTTCGCTTTGTTTCGCACATTGTTCTTCAAATGTTTAAGGTACCTCGTATGAATGTTATAGGAAATGTTGATATAAAACCTATTGAATGGGAAAATAATTTCAAGGGGTCAAGATAATACCTCTCAAATGGATACATCCATCGAAATTGAACGGACCGCCGTGACGGCCTCGTAGGCCAAGTGGATCGGTAGGTGTTCCATAGAGTCAAATAAGCTTGAGGGAATATTTTTTCCAACTTGCAAATGATTTTTGGTATTTCGACTTTAAGACCTCCATATCTTGGATACCTTGCGACATTATTTGTATTAGGGATCGGAAAAAAGGCTTAATTCGCTAATTGCAACCCAAACCGGGTTTGGGAGGAGTTCTCCAATGCAATTGGTATCAAACTGCTGCATGAATATATGACAATCATGGCTCTTCATGCCGTGAACATTCGGCAGCTTCTTTCGATCTACACATCGACCAAGATTCGATGCGTAACCATCGGTGAAAACGCAATTTTTCAACCCACTCATAGCACAATTTATGTTTTTTTGATGTATCAAGAAAGATAAGCAGCACTCCAAGACATAAGTATTTGTCTTTCGAATCAATGTGTAGAGAAGGTCTGTGACAATATTCAATAATATCTTGCCTCGATTTTGCATTGTCCTTACTCTTGCTGTCCTAAAAGACACACATAATAGTGTTGAATATGTTGTCAAAAACATTTTTCTCAATATTCATGACATCTAAGTTGTGGCGGATCAAGTTTGTCTTCCAATACGGCAAGTCCCGTAATCATGCTTTTTCTTCCTCCATCCCGAATTCTTAGCTATCCGCTGCATTCACGATTCTGCACTCTCCTATTTCAATCACCTTCATCAAGCCAAACGATGTCTAATTCACTGCAAAATTTCTTCACCAGAACGCAAATGCTGATCATCATTTATGACCATTTTGCCTCTAATGAAATTTTTTGTCTTTCCTTAATGGTGATGACTTCGCTGCCAAGAAACGACGATGACAAATAACCACGATGTCTTACCACCATTTCGGCAATTGAAATGCATTTGTATCCTCCATACAATATGGACAAGCTGTATTTCTACCGTGCAGTGTGCTCCAACCGACAACACATCTTTTATATGCAGTGGAAATCACTGAACACCATAATAGGGCAACTCGCATAAGAAAATTTGTCTCATGGTGGAGACATCGTATGTAATCACCCCATTGTTCCATAAATCTTGCAACTCTTTCACAAGCGGTCGAAGGAACACGTCGATTTTCTACTAGGATATAGATTTATGGTCGAGATGAGGATGCGAACTATTTCGATTCGGGAAGTACGCGATGTCTGATGGGTGACGAGATGTACCAAGCACGATATTGATTCAATATGGCTAAGAGTTTAGATCGTCCAAACTAGAGTCAATTGACATATTCAAATTTGAGGTTTGAAGACGACTATGGATTCCATCGATCGTTGAGATGCACACTGAGGTTTGTTGCGTTTCAATTCTTCCCATTCCGTTTGTAGTTTGTTGGAAATAAATGGGAGCACATTGCTATGGATTTTGTCAGTGGTTTACCTCGATCCCCTATCGGACATGACGGTATTTTGGTGATTATGGATAGGTTGACGAACAAAACCTTTTCAATAAAATTTTAAAATCAAAACGAATGTCAATGGATTAGAGAAGAAGCACGCTTGTGTCAATCTTCAAAAATAAAGGAGACATTCAAAGTTGCCCAAACTACTGGGGAATTAAACTTATGAGTCACACTATGAAACTTTGGGAGAGGATAATTGACAATAGGCTAAGGAGAGAAACAACAATATCAGATAACCAATTTGGTTTCATGCCTGGGAGGTCAACTATGGAGGCAATTTTCCTTGTACGACGATTGTTAGAAAAATATAGAGAAAAGAAAAAAGATCTTCATATGGTATTCGTAGATTTAGAAAAAACATATGATAGGGTCCTTAGAAATGTTCTTTGGTGGGTTCTAGAAAGAAAAGAGTGCATGCTAGATGCATAGACACTATTAAGGATATGTATGATGGAGTAACAACGAGTATAAAGACATTTGGAGGACCTACAAAAGAATTTCCCATTACGATAGGACTACATCAAAGATCGGCTTTAAGCCCATATCTATTTACTTTAGTTATGGATGAACTAACTAGGCATATTCAAGATGATATACCATGGTGTACGCTATTTGCAGATGATATTGTCTTACTGGATGAAACTAAAGATGGAGTGAATAGGAAATTAGAACTATAGAGGAATACATTAGAATCTAAAGGCTTTAAGCTGAGTAGGACGAAAACCGAATACATGCACTATGAGTTTAGAAAAATTAGACATCGAGATGACGGAGTGGTAAAATTAGGGGAAGTAGAAATTCCTAAGGTAAACCACTTTAGATACCTAGGATCAATCATACAAAATGATGGTAACATTGAGAATGATGTCACACATAGAATTCAAGCTGGATGGAAGAAATGGCGGAGTGCAACAGGGGTGATTTGTGATCGAAATGTTCCTACTAAGTTAAAAGAAGAATTTTATAGGACCGCAATTAGGCCAGCTATGCTCTATGGAAGTGAATGTTGGGTGGTAAAGCAACAACAATTACATAAAATGAACGTAGCGGAAATGAGGATGCTTAGGTGGATGTGTGGTAAAACTCGTAAAGATAGAATAAGAAATATAGAAATTCAAAGACAAGTAGGAGTAGCACTAATTGATACAAATATTAGGGAAGGACAATTGCGATGGTTTGGTCACCTGCAAAGACGGCCTACAAATGCCCTAACTAGAAAACTTGACTCAATAAAAATTGTAGAAATGCGACGAGGTAGAGGCAGACCAAAATTAACATGTGTGCATTAATTAGGAGGGATTTGAATGGTTTGCAAAGCTCACCATCAATTGCACTTAATCGAGCACAATGGAAAAGTTTGATCCATGTAGCCGACCCCGGTTAATCTGTGATTGAGGCTATGTTGTTGTTGTTGTATGGATAGGTTGACGAAATCTATACATTTTACACCAGTTTCCATTACATACAGAGTTGATAGATTAAGCAGCCTTTGTGAGCAAGAGATAATCAGATTACACGGAGTACCATTGTATATAGTGTCAAACAGAGACCGTAGTTTACTTCACTATTGTGGTAGAGCATGTAGGCATAGTTTGGCACTAGGCTTGACATGAGTAGGGCATACCATCTACAGATAGACGTGCAGTCCGAGTGGCTGATTCAGGCGTTGGAGGACATGCTCAGAATGTGTGTTTGGAGTACGAAGGATCTTGGGAAGAATATCTTCATTTGTGTGAATTTGCTTATAACAATAGTTTCAGGCCAGTATCGAAATGAAATCATTTGAGAAGTTATATGGTTGGCCATATAGATCGCCATTGTGTTGGGCTGAGCCTGAGGATGCGGTGATTGTTGGACCGGAGATTATTGTGGATCACACTAAGAATATATGGTAGATTCGTCAGTGGTTGAAGGGTGCACAAGATAGACAAAGAAGTATTACGACAAGTACCATGACGAGTTGCAGTACGCCGAGGGCGACTATGTATATTTAAAAGCTTCTCCACTAAAGAGTCACAAGTGGTTCGGAATCAAAGTAAAGCTTACGCCTAGGTTTATTGGTCCGTTTAGAGTTATAATGAGAGTCGGTAATGTTGCTTATGAATTGGAGTTACCGCCTCAGCTCGTCGAAGTTCATCCAGTGTTTCACATCTCTATGCTTCAACTTGAAAAGTCGAAGGAAGGACGGCGACCAATGGTAGACTTGGTCAGATTGACTTGAGAAATGATATTACATATAAGGAGCAATCGATTCAGATCTTGGACCGAAAGGTGAAGGTATTAAGGGACAAGAAAATACCTTCGGTTCTCGTCAAATGGCAACATCACAAGGACAAGGAACTGGCTTGCGAGTATGAGTCATATATGCGCGAACACTTTCCCTACCTATTCTGATTCCGGTAAGGTTTACTTTTGGAGTTTCCTTTTAGTTTCAATCACGACGATGAAATTCTAACAAGGTGGGAAGGCTGTAACGACCCTCAAATTTACATGTGCCACGTGTCAAGTTTCAAGACTGTTGAGTGGACCATCGTGACTTGGCGTACTTGTCGAAGTCTCTGGTGTTGACACCGAGGTAAATTTTGTTTTTATGTGGTGTATGTATTATTTATTTATACTCAAATGTGAGTTTCTAATGTCCAAGTGTATGTTTGTTTTGTTGTGCCGAATTTGCGAGAAAGGTATACGCGGGGCATTCGGTGAGTGGAGACATGAGCAGGGACATACCTCGAGTTACGTGTTAACGTGGAACTAAGGTGGCGGCTTATGAGGTGAGTATAATTGGAACCAACTATAGTTGTGTATATAGCTTTAATGTGACCATGTTAAATATTCAAATAAGAAGCCTAGTTAGAGAAATAAAACAATGACCGTATGATGTGCATCGAGACACGTAATGACCTATCTAAAGACCAAGTGAGTCTATATTTGGAGTCATTTAAGCATGACTTGTGGGACAAGTGGGTCAGGGTGATCCACAAGTTAAGCCTCGGGATACGTACATGCAAATTGATGTGTGGCTAATATGAAATCAACTCCAAACTTATTTGGAGAAGAAAATAGGATGTTGGGGTGATCGAGAAAGGGGAGACTCAAGAATTCAGTGAAGTTGGTGAAGAAGATCAAGTTGTCAAGCTAGGTAACTCCATTAACATAGCTTGGTTAATTCAATGAATTCATGTATTTGTTGTTGTGGGGTGTTGTTTTATGTTGTGGTTGGTGTTAGGGACCTCTAGTAATGTGTTTGAGGGCCCCCAATGCATCACCATGGCCTATGTGTATAAGAAACCCAGGATTCGAAATGCAGAATTTTGGGTTCTACTACACATAGCGCACTATATGAGAAATCTAGCGTGTTAATATCGATTAATGCGCTAGATATCAGAGTTAGCGCGCTAATGTCAAAAATTAGCACGCTAATATTGATTAGCGCGCTAGGTGTATAGGTAGAGCTCTGATTGCCCCAACAGAACACATAAAGTCGATATTTTTCAAAATCTCCAAAACACTATAATTTGGTCTAAAACATGTTTTAGGTCCTCGCAAACCTAAGGGGAGGTCTTGGGAGTGTGGGTTATCGTTTTGGGGAACGTTTCCGAGCCGCAAGGGCTTGATAACACGAGTCTGATTTAAATGAGTAAACCAGTTAAGGAAATGCATAGTAATTCATATTTCGTATTTATTTTCTTTATTGATAGATGCCTTTTCTTGAAATTCTATTCTTATTTCCTTGGTTGAGTGTCTATGGCCTAGGTGTGTCGAGAAGGTACTCTTGGGATTATAGCTAGTTGGGCAAACGTGAACACTACATGCGGGGGATGTAGCTACCTAACCAAACATGAGTTTCCCCGAGTATTGGATTGTTGTGGAATGTTATGGATTGTTGTAGATTTAAGACCACTTAGTATGCCTCTTTTGATTCCCAGACACTCATTTTTCATCATGCATATCTGTCGGTTTGTTTATCATGCACTTTTTATCTTTTATCTATCTTTCATACATGCATGAAATTTGGGTTGTGTTTAAATGATTCATGAATTACTGTTTATATCCTTCTGGTTTTTACTTTCTACTTTACTGTACTCACTGTCTAGTTTGTGACGGTGGGTCTAGATCGGACAGAGATGAGCAAGGGGAAAGGACCGGTGATTGGTGACTTCCTTTCGAGGATTTGTGGAGCGGTTCCTTCCTTTACAAGATAGTATGTTTTCCATTTTTGTTGTAATTATTGTCTATTAGTGTTTTTTATTACACCGGGACATATTGGGATCGGGCGATATAGAATATGCATGCTTACCTGTTGATTTCAGGGTTCCACACCGTAGGTTGTTTCACCTTTATTTGAATCTGAGTTATTTAACTTTGACACGATTTTAATTCTGCAGCAAACTGTTCTGTAAAAGACATAACATAATAACTCAATGTTAAAATACAAATTTAATGAGGAATCTATTGGAGGCTGATTAGGACTGCGTTGACTTTGCGAGGAACGACTCGGGGTCTACGTGGGTTTAGGCAAGCGGGGCCTAGTTTTATGGGAAATTGGGGTCGTCACAAAAGGTTCTTGACTATCTCGAACCTTTCTTTCCTAGCCTGATGTATGAACATTTCCTTCAGCATCATAGCCATGTCGTAAGCTTCCATGTGTTTCATGTCCTTTTGAAGTTCAGGAACCATGGTTGCAACATAATGCTGTAACATCAGTTGAGTCGTTGACATGCTTAGCATGTTCATTCTTCACAGCTCTTGAAGTATTGGCTAGTGGTTCCTCAGGAATAGGATCATCCAGGACATATAAATTGCGTTCATGATTAAGAACAATTCTCAATATTGTAAACTAGTCAATAAAGCTTGTCCCAGACGACTTATCCTTCTCAATGACGAATTGTAGTAACAAGGGATTAATGTCATTTGAAGAGGCCATAGATCTACAACAAAGATTACACAAAAGTTTATTTTAGTATAGAGAAATAAACTCTCACTAAATTAACAACCCTTCTAAAACCACTATGTTAATTTAAGGAACTAGAATATATGTTTCACCTAATTCCAAGACACACCTAAGGCATGACACTTTGAATTAGGATATTTAAGTAGGTATTTTTACCAATTACATCATTTATAACTTTTAGTTGTTTTATGAGATTATGACATCTTATGTCTTAGCATGTTTTATCTCATCTTGTGTCTAAAACTCAAAACTGTTTTGATAGCTTTATTAAGTCTAACTATTTCAAACAATATAGTAATTGTTACTCGATTTGCATCACCAAGATAACTTAATACACTCTATGGAGGCAGACCCATATTGATGCGATCGAAGCCTCGACAAGTGTTTGAGAATGGATGACACTTGACTTAAAATTTGAAAGAGATATTTTATTTATTTATTTTAATGATCATATTTTAAACAAGATTAATATCATATATTTTAATACATGTACAATTACTAAACAAGTTAGGAAATTTTACTAATATTGACAATTATACGAATTTTCTTGCGCTACGAATAGTTAGCGACGGTCCCGATGGCCAGTCAGTAATGGGGTACAGGGAGCGCGCCCCATTATTTTTTTAGACAACAAATTTCAGTTCCAAAATTGAGAATCCCATAAAGTTTCTCATTATTTTAGTCAATCCAATTGACCAAAACCGCCCCTTATTTTAATTTCAAAAAATGTTAATTAAAATTTTTTTAATTAACTCAAACTCACCTCTAACTTAATATCTTATCCTAATTCAATTAGGATTTAAGATATCTTGAATCATTATCCATTATAAATTTGTTATATATTTCACCTATCTTATAGGATTTGTAATACTTATCCGATTAAAATTTTATCTCCTATCTAATATGAATATACTAACAGATAACCAAAGTGATATATATGATCAAAACTAATTTTGATTCTTATTCATACAAAACAAGCAATTGAATCAAGAAACAAAATATTAATCATGCATTCAACACCAGATTCATATTAAATTAGTCATATTAACATAATCATGATTTCTATCATGGAGACACATAATTATTGAAAAAAAAAAACGAACTATGTATTCAACACTAGAATCAAATTAACCTAAACATGCTTCTACCACGAACATATGAAATTTGCATGGTTCAATATTAAAACATATTTTAATCGAAATATTCTTAAAAATGAATTATATCATTAAATTAAATCTTGCGTATCATTGATTTCCTTCTCCGATTGTTCAATCTCCAAGATGTTCAAGCATGCGTCCTCTATCAAAAGTCCATACATGAATAGTAGCCACAATTAAAAGTGCTAGCTCCAAGAGAGATAGAAAACATTTTTCTTTCTTTCCCAAAATCCAGAAAACTCGAAAATAGCAAAAATGAAAATCTTATTTCATTTTAGGATTTCAACCTCTATTTCTATATGTAGATAAGCTCACTTAAAAAACATATTCATAATACAACTACTGTATTTAAGCAGTTCAAGCAAATTACACAAATTTTCTTATTAATAAATTATCATATAACAAATCATAAGGGCTTTTATGTCATGAATTTTATCATATAAAGTTCATTACTCTAGACTAATTGAAATTGTTCAAAGTCATTCTTTGTGTGTGACCCAATAGGTTCATGCGATGCTGGTAATGAACCAAAACCATTTTTGGTACACAAGTCGTAAGCAGTCTCTAGCAAGACATTATGACTACCTAAGTGGCATGAATATCAAAATTGATACAACCTAATGAATGACATATATCATATCCTTTTGCCGTGCAATATCCTTTGATTAAAACAGGGGAATGGAAAGTCACCCTTAGTGTTCAATCGTACTAGTCTAGATCTTTCGGTAGACTAAAAACATCCAAGTGAGATTTATCATATCAATTCACTTGGACTTGGCCATTTAATAGTCTAACATATCGAGAGATCCACTGATGTCTCTCTACTATACGAGAGGGACAAATTATATCTTGATTAC
The DNA here is from genome assembly GCA_039657365.1 of Stephania yunnanensis. NCBI lineage: Eukaryota > Viridiplantae > Streptophyta > Magnoliopsida > Ranunculales > Menispermaceae > Stephania > Stephania yunnanensis. The sequence continues at coordinate 24,330,529 of CM077585.1, forward strand.
ATACTTTTACATATTATTCACTTGGTAGTCAATCATAATCTTTATAATTGTCCGGTTAAAGATAATGTTTGATTGTGTCAAATTACTATGCTCCTAATATTGAAGTCTATGGTAATCTCAAGTTGAATGACTTAATGATATACTTATCATAAGTAACACATACGACTTAATTCATGTGGTGTTCTCATAGTGGGTCGGTCCAGTACCTTGTTCCCTAACATATACTCATGATCTCGATTTGTATCCCTATATGCATAATCATCACATGACCATTAATCAAGATTCACACTAGTCTTAATTCATTATAGTTCCCAGTATAATGATCGACTAGGGATATTTAGGATATTTCAACAAATATCCATGGATCTTCTTATAAGGTAAACATGCAATCACTTATAATAAAACAACAAACGAAAATTTTTATTTTATTAATTAAAATTATAAGATAAACAATGTTTGTAGATTAACCTAGGTCACATGCCTCAACATGGTATGTCAATGAGGAGGGGAATCCCAACGGGGAATGAGGATTCTCTGCGATGGGGAAGGGGATGGAGGATTTTAATGGGTATGGAGACGGGGATGGGAAGGAATCGGTTCCCCGCACAGAGATGGGGATGGGGATGAGGAGGAAAATATCCCTATGGGAATCCTCATTGGTTATCCCCACGGGGAATCCCCTATTAGATATCACCACGTAGAATCCTCGTTTGTCATGAATAATATATCTTGTGTTTTGTATATACGTACATAAAATATCGTGTAACATGTAGGTGTATATACATCATATAAGGGTTTATATATTCCCATAAAAATATAAATATATAAGTGATGCACACCTATAAACATGTTGTAGTATATTATACAAAATATAAACATATGATAATTAATTCAAAATATATAGTATATATGTTTCCTAAAAAAATGTACATATTATGCGGTAATTCTACAAGTTCCCATGTGATGAATACGCTATAGATAGTAGCCATTGATTAACCTTGGTGGACACATTGCACTGTTTGCACATCAACTTTGATATTATATGTATTTATAGTATTATAAAAATATGTAATCATACACATAAATGAGGAGGAAGTTGATGGTGAGTTAATGGTTGATAAAGACAGGGCGACTTTAAGGATGGTCTTCGACTTTTTATTTTGCATATTATAGGGAATAGTTTTATTGAGACTTAATTACAAGTGTGATAATATAGAACTAAGAGCTTTCATTGGGTAATGATTTTGTTGAGACTTAATTACAAGTGTTAGAACTTAGAGCTTTTCATTGGATGAAATGTTATTTTTTTTGTTTTGGTTGGGACTTAGATGAAATGTGACGTATATATTTCAGACCTTACCTTTTTTGTTAGTTTATTTTTAAGTACAATTTTTCTTAGGTGATGTGTGATTTTTTCCATACGAGTTTTCATGGGGATTTGAACGAGATTCCCTGCTGGGAACTAAATGAGGAATAATAAATTCCCACTGGGATTCCCCATCCCTGCGGGGATTAAATGGGGATGGGGATGGAAATTCATCCCCGCATGGAAATGGGGATGGGGATGGGGATGGGGACGGGGACCTACTCCCCATCCCCGCCCCGCCTCATTGACACCCGTAGCCCCAACATGTTTTTGGAGGGATAGATGGGTAGATGGGCTCTAACCGTTATGGTATTATGCTTCTCAAGATTTATCTAATGATGACTTGAATGAGAAGGTCTCTGATTTTTTGCTTCTAGCTGGAGGTTGGATTTTGCGAAGCTGAATTAGTGGTTGCCTGTTAGAGCAATTCCGGCACCACCTCCAAATCGAGGGGAAGATAATATCACTTGAAAATTTAACAAAAAAGGAGAATTCTTTATAAAAATAGGTGCATAAGTTGGTAGTTGGTGATGCCTTGCAGAATAAACAAAAAGAATGGAGTCAATTATGGAGATGGGAAAGTCCTCTGCGTTTTCGTTCGTTTATGTGGTTGGTAAGGCAGGATAAGCTTGTTACTAGAAAGGAGTACTTCAAAAGGGGAATTGCACATTCATTAATGCGTAAGAGATGTGACTCTCATTCGGAATAAGTCATTCATGCTCTCAGAGATTGAGTACATATAAAAGGTGTGTAAGATTAGTTTTTGTTGGGGAAACAATATGACAATTTTTACACCAAACCAATTAATATGTGGTTAGATTCTAACCTCAACAATAAAGATAAGGGTTGGCGAATCTTATTTGGGGTTGCATGTTGGTCTATTTGGGCTTGGCGCAATGACTCATTGTTTGGGATGAAAAAGGGGTTCCGTACTATGTGCCTTATCAGATCCAGATATAGAGATAATAATTCAAGCTTCTTTATTATTGTGGAAGTATTTAATCTCTTTGAAACAACGGGCACTTTGCAGCTGATAATCTCCAAATTTGGGTGTTTGGAAGCTTAATTGTGATGGAGCTATATATCTCGAGTCGAGGAAGGCATTAGCAGCATTGTTTTGAGATGATCGTGGTGTGTTTAGAACAGGCTTTCAGAAATATTCCGGTTATTGTTTTTCACTGTTTGTGGGGCTTTGGGCCATAAAACTTGGTCTTTTTACCTAAACAAAATGTTACGTTAGTAAAACTTAAGAATTTGGTTAAAACAAATCTATATATGTTGTAACAACCCCTATTGATAAGTTCACCTCACCTAATTTTTACAAAAGTTGATATACTATCTTAAATATAATGCAATCTTCCTACATTATTAGCCGTTAGGGATGCGTAATTAAGAAATACCGCAAATTCTATTTTCTTATAAAAAATAGATGAGGTGAACTTATAATAGGGGTGGTTCCAACATAGATAGGGTTTACTGGATTCAAAACTTAACCAATATACAATTGACATATCATAACATATTGTTAATTTTGAAAAATCACATGTAATGGTTTATTAAATAATATATAAACTTAATAATTTAACGGCAAACATATCTTTATATGCTTAATTTAGTTAAAAAATCATTTTTATTTATTAATCATGCATTTAATATATTTTTACAATATAGTTATAAACAATAGTTTTTATGTTGTAAATTATATTTTAATTTCTTGATTTAAATCAAAGATAATTAAGTTAGTCAAACTTATAAATCACAATTTCTCATCTCGCCCAAGGCCCTGAAAATGATAACACCGGCCTTGTCTTTTATATGATACAATATGTTTAGCACGATTTATTTAATGGTAAAAATAAATTTTATAGTTGGAGATCTTGAGTTCCATTCCAACATTAATTAGATATTTTTATAAATAAATTACATACTTTTTTTAGTAAAAACATAAAAAAAAAAAAGGATTGTGTGCAGGGAACAGGACGGGGGACGGGGAGTCCCTGCAAAGGTCTCCATAGGGCACGAGGTGAAAACAATCCCCGTCCACGCCTTACCCCGTATGGTGGGGCATGATTTTGCCCCGCGCCTCGCCTTGCCTCGCCTCGCGGGAAACAAAAAAGCAAGGAATCTACACCCCATCGAGGTGAGGCCCAGCGGGGAACGGGGATCCCCGTTCCACTTGCAAATCTAAATGCCAATGCTATCTCCATCCGCGTTTAGTAATTCACCGCCCACTCTAATCTCCATTTGGTCCCGTTTCCATCAAATCTCAGTGGAGACGAGGAATGTGCATTATTTTCCTTACGGGATAAGAACCTTCGTAGGTAAATATTTTTCTTTATTTAATTGCCCAAGGGAAATGAGTATCATTTTCCCCGCGAGAATCCCCATGAAAAAAATCTTTCCCTTTAATCTCATGCGGGGAATAATTCTCATGTCAAATAATATGACAATCCACATTTAAATAAAATAATAATCAAATGTTTTCAAAATAAATAATAATCAAATATATGCATCCACTATAAACCTATATTTCACCAACAACCGATTGGTTCGAGTGATAATAGACTCGTTCCCTATCAAAATCATGAGTTCGAATCTCGTGAAAAGGAGAAAATTGGATTTAAAGGGCCCCTCTCCCTCTTTCTCTAGAGTCTAGACTCAAGGGGCCGAGGGGCCATTTGGGGACTGAGCCGGATATACTTGTAGCCCAAGACCTCATGGGGCGATCTGTACTTTGTCCCACAAACAATCCGTTACTAGTTGATACCGATTTCAAGTTACTTGTCCACTCTATCCGAAAAATTGATTAATGGCCAGCGTTAATGTTAGTGGCAGCACCATCAACGCAATTACTCTGCTCTCCATAACAGATGCGTCGTCCCTTCGTTCTTGTATCTGTCCATCCAACAACCATTCACTCTTCTTCTCTTCTTCTTCTTCTCCTTCAAAACCCATTCGCTCCCTCATCCTCCGCTCACATCAGACCTGCCTTTTACCGCCACTTCACAAATGGCGAACTAGCGTTTCCTTCTTTCCTGCGTTTCTCAGCGGGGGCAACAAAGATGATCCCCAGACGCTCAAGAGAGAGCTCCTCGAAGCCATCGCCCCGCTCGATCGAGGCGCCGAGGCCACTCCTCAAGGTCAAGAGCGTGTCGATCAGGTGATCAAACTTCATTCTGTCTTAACAATGTTATTTTTTCTTGTTAGGATTCAAATTTTAGCGTAAAACATTTCAACTAGTTCGTAACATCCTTAGAAGTCACCTTTTTTTGGGTGAAGGTGTTGTTCAATATGATGTGGAGAATGAAAAGGAGATGAATTTTGTCAATTGAACTGAGTTGTTGATCTCATAAACAAAGACAACTTTTTTACCTGTTATACCGAGAGTAATTAATGCATTGATTAGAAGGGATTTATAGGATTTTGAAACATGCCATCATGGGCATTGAACCGAGCGAAGTGAAAAAGTTTCATCCGTGTCCTGGCCCCAAATAATTTGGGATTGAGACTTTGTTATTGTTGCTTTGCTAGACCATGAACATCATATGGAATGAGTGCTAGAAGTCACCAATTCTTGACAAGATAAAGAACTACTCATGGTAAAATACATTAGACCAAAACAACTTCCCAATGCTCTAGTCTTCCTTCTATATATTCAAAAGACACCATGAAGTGAACGCATTTTGAAACCCTTGAGCACTTGTTATGACGAATCACCGCGGAATACCCAAGATTGCGGCCACATGTATACACCAAAAGATAAATAAATCATAAAGAAAATATGAACACAACAATTTATGTGGAAAACCCCAAAATCAGGGAAAAAATCATGGGCAAGAAACAAGACAATCCACTATCAATAGTTTAGTACACAAAGAAAAACCTTCCTCTATTTAAATCCTAGATAGATACCCCAACAAGATTCAATCTCATAGTGTCGCATACCCGCACGCAAGCCCGTACGCTGTGACACAATCTCTCGTCTCTCAAACAACTCACGCAACACTATAATATGCTCATCCGCACGCTCAATGCATATATATATACACACACACACATGCGTACATGGTAGAATAGTCCAACTCATACTACAACTCTATGTCACATGAATCAAAGTTGTTCTCAAAATCAACTTTAGCCGCTTGTCACCTTCCTAATTTGTTTTTCTAAATTCAAGTCTTAATACAACTAAAGTCGTATTCAGTTAACACTAATTAACCAACACCAACACAATTAGCAAGTGGGTCCCACACCATATAAGCAATTGTAATTTGTAACAAATTTAGGCTTGTTTGGTTCAAGAATTAGTGAATCTTTCCATATTTGCCTGCTTAAAACAAGTCATATCTTAGCTAATCCTTTGTTTGCATCTACACAAGCTTGTGTTAGGTTAGATTTTTTGTTGGACTGTTATGCCCCTTTCAAATCATCTCCATCTTTGTCTTTTTTTGATAGGGAGAGGGCAAAGTTTTACTTTTTACCCTTTTAGGTTAGGCTTACCTAAAGATAGGGGGAGGCGTGTCTTTTGGTAAGGAGTTTGAGTGTTTAGATAAGACCAAGTGCTAGCAAACACTCGAACCAAACACCAATCTGAAACTTAAGCCAAGTCTTAGCTATGCTTACACTTGAAGCAAATGGGCCCTTTGAGTCACAATCCAACAGCACTGTATAATAATATTTTGTTTCTTTCTTCAAAAACTGACTGTAATGTTGATAAATGACTACTTTTAAATCGTTCTATTGAGAAAGAAGAGCTCCCTCGTCCTGTATGAATTGACCTCCTTCTTCCCTTCTATCTTAAAGCAAAGCTACATGCTACAATGATGGAGTCATTACTTTATTTGTCTACAGTTATTGATTTTTATTTAATTTATTCTCTTTGATATTTTGCTGATTAGATTGCTCGAAAGCTGGAAGCAGTCAATACGATAAAAGAGCCTCTCAAGTCTAATTTGTTGAATGGGAAATGGGAACTTATTTATACCACTTCGAGATCAATTTTGCAAAGCCAGGTACCTTGTGTGGAACTAGTTGTTTTGCTTGTATTCCATATGAAGCAACTTTCAGTTTGAAGCCTTTTGATTATATTTTGTTTTCTTAGTTCTTGAAGAAGCTGTTGAGTCTGTAATTTGGGTTAACTCCTTCATGTTGTTCATTTGGTAATAATGGAGTTGATCAATCACCTTTTTCAAGCTAATTAATTGTAGTTTCCTTCATATTTTGTGACATTATTTCGAAATGATATGCTTGTTATAACAATATCATACATATGGTAAGTTGGGTTTTCTCGTATTTTCTAGTAGTGAGATGTGAATGGTGAAAGGGCTAGGAAATGGAGGCCAGACTCTGGTAGGTTCACTTTGGTATGTGATTTACATCTCATATAAACTAATTTAATATGATGGAATGTATTGGAGAACTTGGAACTCGTGGAAGAAAATATATAGTCTTCTGAAATGTAGCATCTTGTCAATATCCAAAGATTGTGTCCATATTTAATTGAGCCATTAGGAGTGTGTTTTAGCCATCATTAGTGGGTAAGAAATCAAGAAATGGAAGGAGTATAAAAAATGTGGATTTTTATTATCAGATTTGGAACCTAATAGTATCATAAGAAGATAACCTTTTAGGACAATGACATTATGCAATGGACATAAAAACTATTATTTTAAGGGTAAAACAATAAAAGAAAAATTGATGTAGGGACAAATAGTTTTTGTCATATATTTACTCTAATCATTTTAAAGAAAAATGGATTTGGTGAAATAAATGTTGACAAATTAAAATTAGGCATAATTTCATAAAACTCAAGAAGAATTTAACGAAGTTGAATTATTTTGTTGAATTTCTGTATATTTTCTTTTTGCAATTTGTAATTCGAGCTTTTATAAAAAGAAATTGAATTGATTTGGTTTTTTCAGTTTCTTATAAAAGTGTAGATGCCAGTGTTACTTGATATCTGCGTGCTATTTTTGAATGGACACTTCTGTTTGTGAATTTCCTTTGAAAAGAATAATGAATATGTGGCTTTTCCTTTGGCATTGATAATTATCTTATCCTCCTGTGATAGAGGCCCAAATTCCTTCGACCAAATGGAAAGATATACCAAGCAATTAATGCAGACACATTGAGGGCCCAAAATATGGAAACCTGGCCATTCTTCAACCAGGTGTGTTTTCCATTTAAATTTGTGCTTAATGTTGTCTGAATTCTTAGACATTTAAGTTATTTTTTATAATTGACAAAAAAAAGTTTATGCTTCTCATGTGTGTTCTAATTTCCGCATAGTCAAAGAGTGGGCTGCATATGTGCAAAACCTTGGTTGTATTGATAATGTATTACTTTGCTCAGGTGGCTTAGAGGTCTAATATTTTGTTTGAAATGTGTGCCTAACCTTTCAATTAATATGAATTGGGATAAAAATGCAAGAATGGAAAACAAGACTTGTATTACCATTATGAGATCTAAGAAGGATACTTTGCCATTGTTTTAGAAAATGAACATTTCAAATTCCTATTTATTACTTTTGTTCGTCAATTTACTGGATTCTACATGTTGATCACAATATGTTCATTTGCATTTTTTTTTAAAAAAAAAATCTTTTTGGTCGTATACATCTCCTATGATTGGGGCTCAAATTGTCTTGAACAAATGATCTTAATGGTGATGGATTATAATGTGAGAGCGGAACAGGATATTGAATGCCATTGAAACCAATATGGCAATACTGACAAAAAATGGTGGGACCTTGCAGAATATTTGGTTTGAAATCACAGTTTGTGGGCTCTCTAAATATTGATTCGTTAAGGTAACTGTGAAGAAATGAAACTAAGTAAGTTCCCAAAAGTATGGATATGGGATTTATAAAACATAAAACTAAAACGCATGAGCATATAGACATCAAGAGGCATTATAGCAAGATTCTTCTTGACTTGTTAGCAATTCAGGAGGAGACTGATTGATGCACGTTTCTATTTGGTATTTTCTTTCTGGAATTGATTGTTGCATTTTTTTTACTTGTATTTGATAGAACCCCTGACTTTAATGGACCGAACTAACAAAGAAGATAAAGAACAGGAGAAATGTGAGAGAAGAAGAATTATATTGCTTGATGCACGTCCCACAAAGATTCAAGAGGTACTTCCAAGAACTCAAATGAGTTTCTTGTCTGCCTTACAATATTTCTCTACCCCTATTTATATAGTATTCCCCACTAACTAACTCTACAAAACTCTATGTGGGACCTTATCGGTATTTTCTAGCATGTATTCAAGTGCGAGCGTTCAAATATTTTGTAGATTGTTTCTTGAGTGTATGCCTGATGTTTATGCAGGTCACAGCTAATTTAGCACCACTCAATTCAAAAAGGGTAGCTGTTCAATTCGACACCTTCAAAATTGGTGGTCTGGTAGGTTAATATGTTTCTTACAAAACTTTGGCTTATGCTCCATGATCATTACTGTTCATTATGACCTTGCACAGGGAAACAAAGGCTTCCAAAACCTTCTAAGACCACTTCATATACTCTCTTTTCCAACGTTCAAACTTAGTATCACTATACTTTCATATTGGATGAGAACAATACTCTTTTAGTTTTGGAAAGTGCACCTTGAAATTCTTTGATAAAAGCTTCTAAATGTGTCAAATGAAATGCTACTCTATGGCATATGAACCGTCGCATGTAACTGATTATCCATTAATCCATGTTGTCGTTCGATGATTGTGTGACCCTTTCTTGTTTAGCTACTCTCCATAAACTTTTAAGGTGATGATTGTATTGTGGAGTCAATCGGTGGTGCCTAGATTAGGGGCTCCTTCCTTTTTTTATCTATTAATGCCCTGATGGCAATAATACTTGTTGCGAAATCGAGAAAATAGAAATAAAGTAGGAGAAGAGACTTTAAGGAGATCGAGCAATCCACTATAAGATGACAAATAAGATCATCAATGAAAAGGATTTTTCCTTTTAGTAGAGTGGTTTCCTCCGTGCTTCGCCCTCTATTTCGTTGGAAACACTAATATATATGAATATAGCTCCCAATGAATTCTATATAAATGGTCAAATATATATTGATCAAAATGAAAGAAAGGGTGTGCGATGTGCCTACTACTACCTGGTGCATGAAGATCTATTTAGTATAGGATCTAGGAAGGGATTAGTATGTGTCATCTTACTCTTACGTTGGCATGATGGCTAGCCTATTTTTGTTTGAATTGTTTGGGCTGCAAACTTTTCTTGAGGTAGTAAACTTTATGCTGAAGCGAAAAGAAAGAAGGGAATTCTAAGTAAATTGACATGTAAATTAAGTTTGGCAAAGCTTTTGATGGGGACTCTTTGGAATTTGTGACTATAGATCCATAGTAGGCTAAAGGGCAAGATTCATGTGTAGAGACGTCTATACTGTGGGACGGGTGATCCATCACTCATTTTTGTTTTCACCATTGTTGTGCTATTGTGAAGTATAATTGATAAGGCCAAGCAAATGGACTTGGTTAAAGTTTTCTTTTTGGAAGAAACGAATCCACGAAAGCCCTCTTTACTTTGAAATTAATAATTTGATAGTGTTTATTTCATGGATAGAGATGAACATCTCAAACACACTATAAAGATTGTCAAAGGTTTTGATTGTTCACTAATATAGCAAAGAGGCTAGCTTTGAAGTTGGGCCTTGAAATCGGATCTGGACCTATTAAGTATTTGGACCTTCCTTTCCTTTCTTTAGAAGGTATCCTTGAAGGTTCTTTGTAATGGGAACTTGGTTCTGAAGAAAGTTGCAAAAAGGTAGAGATTTATGTGGGAAAACCATTTGCAGAACCAATTTGTAATGGGAACTTGATTCTGAAGAAATTTGCAACTGATTTCTAGAAATAAAGCACCATCATCTGATTAGTTATGGATTTGAGCCCAATTTGTATAACCGTTCAAATTTCTTTTAAGTTTGGAAAACCATTTGGAGAGATTTATGTGGGACATTCTATGGAAGGTTGCATTTATGAGAGTGAGAGAGATGTGGACGGGCATTGTCGTGGCAGGAGTATTGTCACTGGGGCAAAGTATTGACAGGTCTCTACAGTGATGATATTCCCACCATGGGAATGTGGCACCATCGTCTTACATGGGACTTTGAAAGTTTTTATAGTTTTTGTTTTGATTATCATGTCGGTGTCGTTGAGTCGATATTGTGTCTTATGAAATGGGGTGTCATTAGGATAGATTAGATTGAGTTTTAGATATGAAATTAGGAATTTAGTATTTATCTTTTAAAGAATACTAGTTTTATTTATTTAAGTGTAGTGGTGTTTTGTGAAAGCTATAATAGTCTATAGGACATTTAGCTTTGTTGGTTGGTTCTTTTGTATTAATTGTTGAATAATATAGTTTAGTGAGTTATTTAGTTAGAGTGTACTCGTTTTTGTGTTTCAATCTTGTCCGGGTATTTGTAAAATTAACAAACACAGAGATTGTGTGATTGTTTTTTCTAATTCAAGCGTTCAAATACTAAGCAGGTTAAAGGATTGATTCACTGTTACAATCTTGCTAGGTTTCACTTCTAATTTGCATCAGAGAGTTGTTATAGTTAAGAATTTGTGAGGTCCTACAGAGACCATAGAAAGAAGGGGCTTTGGAATTGAGAGTATTGAGGCAAAATTGTTTTTGATCAAAATATTGAGGCTAAATAAAGCCTTGGTGGCCAAATTAGTATGGAGATTTCTGAGGGAGATAGGAGAGCTTTGGGCTAAAATCATGAAAGGTTGATATAGACTTCATTCCTGTGGTTGGGATGTGGAATTAGGGATGCAAGCGGGGTGGGGAATCCCCACGGTGGACGGGGATTCCCCGCAATGGGGATGGGGATGAAGAATTTAAATGAGAATGGAGGTGGGGATGGGGGTAAAATCTCATACCTACGCGGGTATAAGTACGGGGATGGGGAAAAATATATATTCGCGGGGATCCTCGCAGGTAATCCCCATTGGTAACCTCCGTGAGGATTCCTCGTATATATCAAATACATATATATTGTATATATCGATTTTATATAATATTACAAGGCTTTCACCCAAAACACTAGTGATAAACAAACTCTAATGCTATTTATAATTTTAACTTGTTTGGTTGATTATATGTTTTGTTTTAAATTGTTTGCAACTATATATATATATATATATATGTTATACTTTATTTGGTTGGAATTTTCAACAATCGTGATCTTATGTATGTGTATCATTCTTTTTATAAATCTTTTTGAAAAAAATTAAGTGGGAAAAAATATTTCTCCACGGCGATTCTTCGCAACCGCAAGAATCCCTATGGGGATCTCCATTGGGGAATGAAATGGGGAAAGATTTTTTCCCATGAGAATTCCCTATTCCCGCAGGGATTAAGCGGGGATGGGGATGGGGATGAAAGTTCATCCCCGCATGGGGATGGGTATGGGGATGGGGGGATGAATTCTTAAGCGGGGATGTGGATGGAGATGGGGTCCCCATCCCTTACCCTCCCATTTGCATCCCTAACGTGGATGGTGTTGCCATGTTAGTTGAGATACCTGTAATAAACTAGAAGTTTATTTTTTATTGCTTCTTTTTTCCGTATTTCATTCCGGTGAATGGCCTTAAATTGGTTGGTGGTTCTTAGGAAAACCCTTGGTTCTCTACCCACTGTGCAGTAAACCTATTAGAGTGTTTCCCGGTAATGGCGGTCTTAGACTATCTTGAAACTTTGTCGTTGGAAGGGATATCAAGACCTTCTCTAGCCTCTCCCGCTTATTTGAAAACTTTTAAAGCAACAAAATTGGATTGATAACACTAGATGGATGATTATGGAGATCAGATTTGTCCCTGTATTGCAACTTAGTTGATAATCTGCCCATAACTATATTTCATCAAAGCAAATTTTTTGCGGAAAAGATGGAATCCCTTTGAGAAATAATTTACTTGGTTCGAAAACTGATTCCTAGGAAAAGTAATTCCTTGAGTCTTCTGCTGAAGCCATTAACATATTTACATTAATCCTCTTAAAGTATGATTTAGCAAGGAAAATATGGAGGAAAGTTCTTTCCAAGCATTACAGATCACAGAAATTACTGGGAGCAGAAATGTTATTTTCCCAAATTTATAACACTATTAACTGCTGTGAAAGAAGGAACTGCCTTGTTCTTGCCATATTTTAGTTCATACAATATGAGATAGAAGGGTTTGTGGTACAAAGTGTTGGATGGGGATTCTATTTGGAAGATGATCTATTGCAAGACTTCAATTTGGATAGGTTTGGGGAAAAAAAACAAGCCTGTCAAAGATACTCCTTTTTTCATGCAATAGGAATTAAAGAGTTTTTCTCTCATTTTTGTTGATTGGAGATCCATTCAGAACATCTCGAAAGGGAAAACAAGTGAAATTTATTTTGTAACTGACACTCTCCTTTTGGCATAATTTCTCTTTGCCCAATTCTTACTTTTTTGTCCTACATCCTTGGAACAAGATCTTGTTAGATTTTACAATGTTCATTTTCCAACATATCATCTATTTGTAAATGAATAAAAACTCCTTGATGGATAATTACTCGAAAAAAAGATATTGTCTTAGTATTCATCTTCCTAGTGGAAAATCTCATAAATATGGATGTGAATTGTTTAATATTTCTTCAATTATTTGGACATATTGTTGAAAAAGTTTGATCCATTTAGCCGACCCTAGTTAATTTGGGACTGAGGCTATGTTGTTGTTGTTGTTGTTGTTGTATTTAGACATATTGTAGAGGCATGTGCTATAGATTCAATACGTACGTACAGACGATTTTTTTACTCCCCAATTAATTTGGGGCTGAGACTATGTTGTTGTTGCTATTGTTGTTGTACACATGATTTTTTACTAATAAAGTGTTGTTGATGATAGATACCTATTAAGGCACCTGGTCGAGCTCGCGGCGAACTAGAAATTACATACTTGGATGATGAGCTACGGTAAGAATTATGAGGATTTGTATGAAATCTTTAAGAATTTTGTTTTGGTACTAAGAAAAAAAAATCCTACTTAGTTTTCATTCTAGCTATTTCTTCATTAGATGAGCTTTTGCTATTGGTAGCGCCATAGTAGTTATTAGTTAAAGGACAAAGAAACAACCAAGCGCTTATTTCTATTACTTTGATACATGCTAGTATTTTAATTTTGCATATGACCAGCTGTGGTTGAATAAGGGAAAAGTAGCTTTGATAGTTACATGTCAAAACCGTCTGGATAAGTTGAATTAATGGTTTCTTGGATCCATTGTATAGTTTTTAATCATAATGAGCACATCATCAATTGCACTCAATCGAGCGCAATGGAAGAGTTTGATCTATGTTGCCGAACCGAACTATTTGAAGTTGAGGTTATGTTGTTGTTGTTGTTGTTGAGGGATTCTTGTTCAATGTAGGGAATTTGTATAATTTCGTCTCTAACAAGAAATATAAATGATGTCTCCCAAGTGTTGGTAAGATCTACACTTTATTAAAGCAGATAAAGGAAAATTGTTGGCTATAGAACTTCATGTCATCTCTTTTATGCTTGATCGTAAGTGTATAAAGTTCAATTTAATTGGTTTTGATCCTTCCGGATATTATTTCTTTTCTTCGTTTGGCAATTTCTAACTTATTGTTCGTACTTGACATTTCTTGTTCTGTGTTTGTGCAATATATTTCTATTGTTTAAAAGTATATGTTTATTCTAATAAAAAATGTCATTAGCTATAATCTTTAGCATTTAGATTTGCAAATTATATTATTTTTAACTTCAGTAGATTTTGTCTAATTTCTTTTACATATAATTCTTAATTCTTCGTTAGAAAAACTCTAATCTATTTAATGAAGTCTGGAGAATTTTTATTTCATGAATTGCTTGTGATGGCATGGCTACCAAACTACATTATCATAATGGAAATGCTACAGTAATCCACTTTCGACACGCACTTGGTAGGTGCCCTTGATGTCCTTTGGATACACCTTGATTTTTGCATGCGCAAACATCGATGCACAAATCAAGGGACACCATCAAGTACATGTCAAAAGTGGGTTACCAAAACATTTTCCTTATCCGAAACCCCCTCAAGTATTCTCTTGTTTGTCTCTCTAATCTAGAATGCACGCAACCTTAACTTTTTGTCTGAACATGTGATGGTGAGTGATGATATCGAATTCTTGATACACTATTAAGATTTGAGTGATTATTTTGCAATCTAGAGGGACATCTCGAGCACTATTACTATGACTTTTCTTCTATTTGCCTTGCCCTTTTTTTCCTACTACTCTCTGCCAGACCAACTTATCAAAGTTTACTACGCGAGCAAGTTCATATTTGACGATATACAAAATTGCGAGATCGGATCGCGTATTTAGCTCGCTGATGTTATGTTATTGTAGATTACCTTGAGAAATCTTGTCCCTTGAAATTCGGAAATTCATTTTGGGGCGTGACTGCCCAAGTTGGTGTGTCCTTATTCAATGAAGAACTCCTTTAAGCAAAAACCTAATTCCCCTATTCATTGAAGATTGAAAAGAAATTTCCATTACACTTATATGAGATGATTGAGAACTAGTTTAGCATCTCAAGGAGTTGGATTTCTTTCATTGAAGCAGTAAGTTTAGAGGATTAATATAATCTGGTGTATGATTAGTTTCTCACCGTAACTATGAAAACTAAAGATTTCTTCTTAACTGAGTGTTTACAGGTTGTATGTATGTGTACATGAATTTTAACTTCCAGTGAAGCGGCATAATAAACGGTTGATTGAGTTCCATTGTGAATTGACATTCTAGCATTGTTTTGCAGAATATCGAGGGGTGACAAAGGAAACTTGTTCGTCTTGAAAATGGCGGATCCATCGTATAGAGTTCCTGTGTAATGTTCAGGTACCTAAAACTCCTTTTCAGTACTCATTCCTTCATTGATATGCATGCTTCATAATTTCTTCTTTATGAGCTTGTAACATCAAGGATTGTAGTTCATTGCATGAACAAACTAATAAATGTGTATATCTATGTGAATTACTGTAATATTGTGGAAAAGTCGCGCAGTGCTACCTGGTGTATAAATGTCTATTAAATGTTAAAGTATATACTACTGTATAGTCTGTATGTAAGTATTTGGAATTGATGTAGTGTTTACTGTTGTGATTTGTTCTTCGTGTGCTCATCCACTCATTTTCAACAAATCGACAAGTTTCTCATCCACATTCTTATTAGTGATTAGAACACAAAAGGACTAATTACGTGTGATTACCACAAATAATAATGTTGGTTTCCCAGAAGATTCAGAGGGTATGATGCACATAAAGTTTACAACATATTAAACTCATAATTGTATGAACTACGGGGTGATCCATTTAGTTGGTGTTAGAGTTGTAATCTAAATTACATTAGTGTTTGAGTTTGATTAGGATTTTGCGTTAGAGTATGAGTTTATTTAGAAACTCCTTGTTAGATTAGGAATATGTTAATGCGACTTTATAAATTAGAGTTAAGCCCCTACATTGTAATAAACAAGTTTATTAGAGATTAATAAAGTGTGTCATTGCGGTGTCTCTAAACCTAACATGGTATCAGAGCAATAGTGAGATCCTGAGATCTGTGAGAGTGAGATCGAGATTTTTAATCTTGGTTGTGTGAGAGTTCTTGAAGATTCAAGAACAGAATTTGGGCTTCAGATCTATCGAGAGATCGAAGCGTGCGTGTTTCTTGTTTTGGAGAAGAAACGAAGATTTGAACAATTTGTTCAAAGCGTGCGTGGCAGAGAGTTAAAATCAAAATTGAGATTTTTTATTTTCTTTAGACGGTGAATTATGGCTATAGTTGGAAACGGTCAAGTTCAACCGACTCTTCCAATATTTGATGGGAAGAAGTTTGATAGATGGAGTACTCAGATGAGAGTCTTGTTTAGTTTTCAAGACTTGCTCACAGTAGTTGAAGATGGGTTTGAAGACCCAGGGGTCACCGCTACCTCGACGCAATAGGAGCTTCGCAAGAAAGATCAGAAGGCACTTTATTTTATTTTGCAAACGCTTGATGATGTGGCGTTTGAGAAAGTGCAACTAGCGAAGACATCAAAGGAAGCGTGGGACATTTTAGAGACGTCCTACAAGGGTGTACACAAAGCCAAGAAAGTTTGGTTGCAAACTTTGAGGTGACAATTTGAGTTGATCGAGATGGATGACTCAGAAGATATAGAAAATTACACCAATCGTGTTCAGACAATAGCCAATCAGTTAAAGATGAATGGCGAAAATGTAGCCGATCTCGATGTGAACGAGAAGATTTTGCGCACCTTGACCACGAAGTTCGACCACGTAGTAGCTGCTATTATGGAGTCTGGGACAGATTATGAGACCAAATCAGTTGAAGAAATCATTGGTTCATTATGAGCACACGAGCAACGAATCAATGAAAAAAATGAAAAAGTCAAGCCTACTGAGCAGGCATTGAAGACCGCAGTTGTCCCGAAGCTAAACAAGAATTATGGGTTCAAAGGCTGTGATAAAGTCAACAATAATGGATAAGGTCAGAATACTAATCAGCAGTGGTGGGATATAAATAAAGGCCATGGACGAGACCAAGGTTGCAGTCGACAAAGAAATCAAATTCAGTGTTACAATTGTCGCAAGTTTGGGCATATAGCCAGAGACTGCAACACTAAAAAACATGCCAAATCTTATGCGCATGTGTCTTTTGCCCAAGGCAATGATTGTACCCAGACTCTTTTTATGATTTCGTCAGGCCAAGAAAGTTCTCAAAACTACATGTGGTATCTCGATAGTGAATGTTCCAACCACATGTGTGGTAATAGAGAGTTGTTTGAAGAATTAGATGAGTCAATGACAATAGAGGTCAAGTTTGCTAATGATAGGAAACTTCCAGTCAAAGGAAAAGGAAGAGTTCTAATTCAATTGCAGAACGGTGATCATCAGAATATCTCTTATGTTCTTTATGTGCCTACAATGAAAAACAATCTATTGAGTTTGGGGCAGCTTGTAGAGAAAGGGTACACAATGAATTTGAAATATGGCTATTTATCCATGTTCGACTCTAGAGGTATTGCCATTCTTAAATCTCCTTTAAAAAATCAGTTATTTCAAATTGAGATTAAGTCTGGCTCTTATCCATGTTTTCAATCTATCATTACTAATGAGTCATGGTTGTGGCACCTAAGATATGGTCATCTGAACTTCAAAAGTTTAAAGTTAGCTCACTCAAAAGAGATTAGTGAAAGGATTGTCTGTTATTCAACATCCGGAGCAGTTTTGTGAAGGGTGTATTTTAGGGAAGCAACAAAGACAATCATTCGCTTCCAACACTCCGTGGCGTGCCCGATCTCCATTACACTTGGTTCACTCAGATTTTTGTGGTCTTATGCAAACAGCTTCACTAGGAGGGAGTAATATTTTTTGACTTTTATTGATGACTACAACATGAATATTTGGGTGTATTTTCTTAACAACAAGTCAGACGCGTTTTCTTATTTTCAGAAGTTCAAAGCGTATGTGGAGAAACAAAGTGGATGCTACATCAAGATTTTGAGGACAAATGGCGGTGGTGAATACAAGTCCTCCATATTTTTTGATTTTTGTGATCATCATGGGATCAAGCATGCGATCACTCCACCACATACACTGCAACATAACGGTGTTGCAGAAAGAAAGAATAGGACTATTATGGATATGGCTCGTAGCATGTTGCAAGCGAAAGGTTTACCTAATTCTTTCTGGGCTGAAGCAGTTACATGTTCAGTTTATTTACTGAATAGGTTTCCCACAACAGCCGTGTCTCATCTTACTCCAGAAGAGGCTTGGAGTGGTTACAAGCCAGATGTCAGAAACTTGAAAGTGTTTGGATCCACTGCGTATGTTCATGTTCATGATGCTAATAGGAAGAAATTTGATGAAAAAGGCGTGAAGGTCATTTTTCTTGGCTATGTTTCAGGGCAGATTGGAGCATACAAATTATATAACCCGATCACTAACTCTGTAATTATTAGCAGAGACCTATTGTTTGATGAGGCAGATGCATGGATTTGGGACACAAAAGGCAAGGGAATTGCTCAATCTACTGCAATCAGGTTTAATGATGAGGCTTCTACTTCATCAAGTATTTCTCCTACCATGGGCACTGTTTCGACTAGTACCAATGTTAGACTCCAGAGTACGGGTGATAGAACACATAGGAATCCTAAGCTGCCGACTCGCCTTCAGGATTGTCAGGTAACCTCTGATGTTGCGGTTGATGATGATGGAAATTTAGTTCATTATGCACTGTTTGCAGATTCAAATCCTATTAGCTTTAGTGAAGCCGTGCGAGATAGATGTTGGGTTGATGCTATGAATTCTCAAATCGAGGCTCTTGAGAAAAATGACACTTGGGAACTTGTTGATATTCCTCAAGGTCAAAAAGCCATTGATGTCAAATGGGTTTTCAAAACAAAAAAGGAAACCCAATGGAGACGTGGAGCGTTACAAAGCTAGATTTGTGGCCAAAGGATATGAGCAGAGGCCTGGCTTTGATTATCAGGAAGTGTTTGCTCCAGTTGCTCGCATTGAGACGATCCGGTTATTGATTGCCATTGCTGCCTAGCGAAGGTGGAAACTTCACCAGATGGAAGTGAAATCAGCTTTTCTAAACCGCTACTTAGATGAAGTAGTTTATGTCGAAGCAGCCAACGGGATATGTTCAAGAGGGCAATGAAGAAAAAGTTTATAAGCTTAATAAAGCACTTTATGGCTTAAAACAGGCACCGCAGGCTTGGAATAAAAAGATTGATGAATTCTTTCATGGTTATGGACTGAAAAAATGTGTTTATGAACATGCTTTGTATCTGAAGATTGATGCTTCTACTAGTACTGCATTGATTGTTTGTCTTTATGTTGATGATTTAATTTTCACTGGCAATGACATCAACATGATCGACGACTTTAAGGCAGCTATGATGCGCGAGTTTGAGATGACGGACGTTGGTTTAATGTCATACTTCCTAGGCATTAAGGTCATTCAGCGAGATGATGGCATTTTTATATGTCAGAAACGATATGCAACTGAGATCTTGAAGAAATTTGAGATGTCTAGCTGTAATCTTGCTTCTACACATGTGGAGGTTGGTACCAAGTTCTCCAAAATAGGACAGGATGCACCAGTTGACTCAACATATTTCAAGCAGATAGTTGGGAGTTTGAGATACTTGACTTGCACTGGACCTGGTATTCTTTATGGCGTTGGATTACTCAGTAGATACATGGAGCACCCTCGACAATCTCATTTGGTTGCAGCAAAGAGAATTTTGCGTTATATTCGAGGTACTACTGATCATGGGTTATTTTATTCTACTTCAACGGATTGTTCTTTGTTTGGCTATTCTGACGGTAATTGGGGAGGAGACCAGGATGATAGAAAAAGTAATTCCGGATATGTTTTTTATTATGGTTCTACAATTTTTTCGTGGTCTTCGAAGAAGTAATCTGTCGTTGCATTGTCTACTTCTGAGGCTGAGTATATTGCAGTCGCTTTCTAGTGCATGTCAGGTTATTTGGTTGAGAAAGTTATTATCTCATATTCATTTTCAGTGTAGTGGTCCTACACCAATCTATGTTGATAATGTTTCGGCTATTGATTTAGCAAAAAACCTAGTTACACATGGTCGGAGTAAGCATATTGATATGCGATATCACTTCTACGTGATCAAGTGGAGAATAAAGAGATAGAGCTGGTATACTGCATATCAGAGGATCAAGTTGCATATTTGTTTACCAAGGCATTGAAGGTTGAATCTTTCATGAAGTTAAAGGCTATGATTGGGGTTTGTCCAATCTGAATTATGGGGGGATGATGTTTTATTTTTTTAATCCAGATAGGTAATTTAGATTATGGGGAGATGTTAGAGTTGTAATCTAAATTACATTAGTGTTTGAGTTTGATTAGGATTTTGAGTTAGAGTATGAGTTTATTTAGAAACTCCTTGTTAGATTAGGAATATGTTAATGCGACTCTATAAATTAGAGTTAAGCCCTTATATTGTAATAAACAAGTTTATTAGAGATTAATAAAGCGTGTCATTGCGGTGTCTCTAAACCTAACAGTTGGTCCCAACTAATTTAGAATTAAGGCTATGTTATTTTTGTTGTATCAACAACTGGTTGATTTGAGTGGTAAATGGTAACGGACTCGATTCCCCATAAGTAAAGTCTCAAATTTGAGTCTCGTTCATAAAAAAGAATAAGTTGGGAGGACCACCGTCAACGGGCGTTGGAAACAAAACATAGTGATTGTGCTAATGGAAGAAACGGAATGAACCAATAGGGCTTGGATGTGGAGGCTTGAGTAAGCCATACTCGAACCAAGTGACCAACCACTACCATGGTGCAACCATTGAATCTTAATAGATGTTCACTCGGATCTTTTTGAGGCCATATTTGAGTATTTTAATTTTGTTAAAAGATATAATTCTGTAAGGCATATTTCTTATAAGGTGTGTTTTATATGGAGTAACTAGGGGTAATCTCTCAGACGCCGCGGTAGCAAAAAAAAAAGTCACAAATTGTGTTGTTAGAACAAAATTTGTTGAAAACTGAAAACAAACTTTGGCTGTTGGATTTAAAATTTTATGCTCATGTTGCATCAAAAAAATTGTCATTGTTAATTTCGGTTATGAACTCTAAATAGTCGAATTAAAAACCACATAGGATTTGGTTATTTTATTTAGATTTTTAGTTTCATATTTTAATTAACAAAATTATAAAAAAAATATCACTTCATCAATTAACTTTCAATCTATATCTATCATTAAAGATCACTTTTGGAGCCCAACACCTATTTGAGTCATGAGATGACATTTTTTACGTTGATGAGGTATAAATGTTGTAAATTGGATGACCTTTTAACCAAGCTTATGAATGATCACATTGTCAAGCATGACTCTCACATTGAATTGTAACATCAAGCATGACTTCTACATTGAATGTAACTTGTACACTCTACATAACTTGTATTCAACTCCAATGTATAATCACTTATCCATGTATTGTCATGTAACTTGTAATCATCTCCAATGTACACCAACTCTTCCATGTATTGTCTATGTTGCTTGTGATGTGTTGTATGACTTATGGTGTATGTATAACTTGTACACATTGTATAAGTACAATTATCATCATCACCAAATGGCCTATATAAAGGGTGCCAACCCCATTGTAAAAACACACCAATGTTGGAATGGAAATCTCTACATTTCTCAACTCTAGCTCTCTTCTCTCTTGTCTCCTCTTCTCTACTTGTTATAGTAGTTCTTAGTTTATGTCTTCTATACTTAAGTCTCTAGCAAGTCCAACTTAAGTTCTAGTTGGCTTACAACTTAGTTTACAACACGTTATCAGCACGAGCTTGCTCTAGCATTAAGGAGATCTTGAAGTTCAAGAAGGCTTGTTAAGGAGACAAAGCTAGGAAGGTATAACTTTTATTATTTAAATAAGTTCAATTTATTTCTATATAATCATGGTTGCTTCCTTTTATTACATGCATCACTTCTATATGCATATTTTATTCATATACCATGCATTATAACGTCACCGATTGCGAAAGTATGCTCTGTAGTTGCGTCTTGTACGATCTTCTACATCAGAAATCAAAAGTCAATGTGTGACATATAGTTTTTCTCTTAAAACTACAAACGATTAGTTATTGTTCTATTCTTGATTTTATAATACAAATAATGCTATAAGTTTGAGTTGATAGTGGGTAAGCCTTGTCCCCGGTAAAGCTAAACATTGAAAGGGAGACGGGTTATCCCGTTCGAGGAGGCATGGTATTAAGGAGACTATGTCTCGCCACCCAACCCGGAGGTTGTCCCACCAACTCATACGAATAGTACATTTTGTTTATTAATGAATCAAGTTGTGAACATATATTTAATCATATGTTATGTTTTTACATAAAAAGGGGAAAACTATTTTATATTAAATTTATTTTCAAAATATTATTCAACCATAGTTGAATTTGTTGCCTTATTATATTACCGACAAGAATTACTTGTCATGGCAATTAGATACTACAATTTGTGAATAAAGCATATATGCAAAACTGTGTGTTATACACAATCATTCGCCAATTTCTCTTTAGAGATTTGAAAAGTGAATATTTCACTTTATATATATTTTCACCTTATGGAGTTATATATATACATACCAAAAAGGTAATGCTCCAAAAGCTCAAAATGAGCGGTCGAGTCTCATGCTACAAAATTTAATCGGTCAAATATTAATTATAATTCCACAATTTTAATTACCTCTATGTTGAGGCTATGTGGAAATATGACTGATGAGACAATAAAAATAAGGTCACGTGGCCCGCCTCGATTTATTGCTGCAACAAATATCGAGTGCGCAAGTCAATCCAATAAATATTAAGGATTGATTTCTTGTCTCATGGTAGCTGAGTAAAATAATGAGATATTATAAATATAATATATCGTTCTCGTCCAATTAGTTCAGCTTCAAATTAAGAAGCATATGTTGTATATAATGATCATGATCGCAATAATAAATTTATGGACGTGGAAAAGGTGAAAATATCAGGTAAAGGTCGTATTGACAATTCCACAAAAAATTGGAACAAAAGTGGTGCACCACTACAAAGGGAAAATAATTATTGACAATGAGCGCTCATAATTGTGACATTTTTTGGTCATATATGAAAGGCTATTTTGCCTAAATATTGTCATATATATACCCGAATATTTTTTTGACCTTTACCATGCCTTCAAAATCAAAGGCAAAATATTATGAATTTTATCATTGAAAATGGCTCGATAAAACAAGCACATCAAGATGTGTTTAAATCGTGACCTAAATATAGGCGATGAGTTTATGTCTTGTGTATCGTGCTACATGCATGTACATTATAATATAAAAGTGAATATTTCTCGAATTCGAACTTAGCGGAGGCTAATGTTCAGGCAATATCGGGTACAACAATTTTATTGTTAATGTCTTATTCAAAAGAAGTCTACTCAGAATAATAGAAAATTTATCTATATGATTTAATCTGAGTATAATATTCCCGGCTTTAACTTCTAGAATATATAAGACACATTAAAACGAATGTCGTCATAAATCAAATGACATTCTTAATGTGGAAAGATCTATTTGATTATCCATAATCATCAATAATGCGAAAATATCATAAATTCGCACGGACATCTTTTATCGAACTGAGTTTTTTTTATCAGCCGGAGATTATCTCAAGGCAAATCAATAGGAGACTTATATTGATTTAACTCTCCATTAATCATATTATAAGATGCCTTGAATCCCTGATAGGGAATTTATTTATAGCAAGTTTTGCTAATTGTCACTTTGATGAAGCAATTTTCCCACCATTAGGGGGAGATATAAGCCAATTCAAAAGGAATGGCGTGAAATTGCTTGAAACACATCAAATTGCATTAAATTTGTTGTATTATGATCCATGTATAAATTAATATGAACTCGAAGTTCAAAGGATCATTCAGTAGCAACAAATTATGAATCAATTACTTGATGCAAGTATTATATACAAAAGAGTGACAATTATATGCTTCAGCATTAAATGGTTCATATAGAAAACGATGTCCATGTGCAACAAAATGCACAAGATGTCTCACCCATGTGAACATGAGGGGAGAATCAAAATGAGTTATTGGTTAGTGTATTGCACTCTTTTTCCCTTTGCTAAGGTTTTATCCCACTGGGTTTTCCTTGCAAGGTTTTTAATGAGGCAATTCTAACAATATTAAAACTCTTTATCAAAGTTGATTAATATGAGAGCAATGTGTATCATTATTATGCTCCGTATAAAAAAAAAAAAAAATTATGAGAGCAATGTACTCTTTTTCTTATACTAGATTTTTTCCTACATGGTTTTTCTAGTAAAGGTTTTAATGAGGCATATATATTCTCTCAAAGTGTATCAATGTGTTGCACTATTTTCCTTAGCTTTGGTTTTGTCCCATTGGGTTTTCCGAGCAAGGTTTTTAATGAGGCAATCAATAATATTATACTAAAAATCAAGATTGACGAGAACATTGTACTCTTTTTCCTATACTAGATTTTTTCCCACAGGGTTTTTCTAGTACGGGTTTTAACGAGGCATATTCTCTCAGCAAGTGTCATCCAAGGGGGAGTGTTGTAAATTGGATGACCCTTTAACCAAGCTTATGAATGATCACATTGTCAAGCATGACTCTCACATTGAATTGTAACATCAAGCATGACTTCTACATTGAATGTAACTTGTACACTCTACATAACTTGTATTCAACTCCAATGTATAATCACTTATCCATGTATTGTCATGTAACTTGTAATCATCTCCAATGTACACCAACTCTTCCATGTATTGTCTATGTTGCTTGTGATGTGTTGTATGACTTGTGGTGTATGTATAACTTGTACACATTGTATAAGTACAATTATCATCATCACCAAATGGCCTATATAAAGGGTGTCAACCCCATTGTAAAAACACACCAATGTTGGAATGGAAATCTCTACATTTCTCAACTCTAGCTCTCTTCTCTCTTGTCTCCTCTTCTCTACTTGTTATAGTAGTTCTTAGTTTATGTCTTCTATACTTAAGTCTCAAGCAAGTCCAACTTTTCTAGTTGGCTTACAACTTAGTTTACAACAATAACCTCCATTGCCATTGCCAACAACTCTCTCTCCATTCTTCCCTCTCCAGATTTGGTCGGACTCGGTCAGATCTGAGCGAGTTCGGCCAGATCTGGAGAGGGGAGGAGAGAGAGGGCCAGTGGAGGAAGGTGGGGATGCCGACGATGGCAGCGGCGGCTGAAGTGGAGGGGGGAGGTGGCAAAGGCGGCAGTGGCGAGAGGGGCAATAGAGGAGGGCAGTGGAAATGTAGATGATAGCGGCGACGGTGGAGGAAATGGATCTGGTGACGGCGATTGTTAATGGTGGCGATAAGGGTCAGCAATGGGCGGCGATGATCTGTGGGCGGAGGTGTAGAGTTATGTAATGTAAAGGCACTGTAATGTATTGTATCAGTTGGTGTATATTGTATCATAGGCACATGTTAGTTTACTTCAGTTGGTTATGACAAGGGTGCGTAGTGTACACCTTCTTTGTATATATATAAGTTATGTACTTTGAATTCTTGTTAAGAATGAATAACAGATTATATGTTGTTCATGTTTGTCTTCTTCGTTTGATTTGCTAGACTGTACATTGTTTATCAACTGATCATTTGATCTTTTGGTCTACTAGTCTGGTTTATTGATTGTTCATGGTATCAAAGAAGATCTTCATTGTTCTTTGATCTGTGTTGAGTTTAATTGTTTGAGTATATGATCATGGCATCTGTTCATGGTTCTTCAAGTTCTTCGATTCGTAATGGAGCAGGAAGAGCTAATGATTCAGGAGATCTTGGTGTAGAGAGTCCTTATTTCCTTCAAGGATATGATCATCCTGGTCTGGTACTGGTTTCTAACTCTCTCACTGGTTCCAATTATCTTTCTTGGAGTAGAGCTATGCGGATTGCTTTGGGTGCGAAAACAAAGATCGGTTTCATTGATGGAAGATGTATGAAGCCAGATTCAACCGATTCCAATTTGGATCGGTGGATCAAAGTGGATTATATGGTAACTTTTTGGATCTTGAATTCTATTTCAAAAGATATCGTTGAAGTCTTTCTTTATACTACTTCTTCTTTTGATCTATGGAATGAATTGAAAGAAAGATTTGGAGAATGTAATGGACCTCTCTTATATCAACTAAAACGAGATATTTCTTCTATAAGTCAAGGAGATCTCTCTGTTTCACAATATTACACAAAACTTAAGAAGTTATAGGATGAATTGAGTTGTTTGGTCCCTTTACCTGCTTGTGAGTGTGGAGCTTCAGCAGCAATGGCTGTTTTGGAATCTAATGACAGATTGATGCAATTTCTGATGGGTTTAGGTGATATGTATGATCACATTCATAATCAAATCTTGGTAATGGATCCCTTACCAAATATAAACAAGGCTTACTCTATGATTCTTAGAGTTGAAAAGCAAAATGAAGTTCATGTTAGTTATTCACCTGTAATGGATACAACCATGATGATGAAAACTAACAAGATGTATTCTGGTCCATCCGGTTCAGCTAGTGGTCCTAAATATACTGGAAAAGGAAGTCACAAGAAATTTGTTAATAAAGATGAACTGTTTTGTGATCATTGTAAGGCAAAAAGGCACACCAAAGAGACTTGTTTCAAGCTCCATGGAGTTCCAGATTGGTATAAGAAAGAGCTTGACAAGAAACAGTTGAATAATGTTCTAAATCTTTTGTAAACATGATGGAATCACCTTTGGATGTATCAGATGCAGGAACATTTCAGTTTGAAGATTTTCAAACTAATATTGCAGCAATGATACAACAAGGCATTGAAAATTTCATGAAAGGAAAATCTCTTTCAGTTGAAGGTGTTCCTGCTCATGTGAATTCAGCTGTTTCTGACTTTACAGGTAGTTCACAAAAAAGGCTTTCTAGCATTCATTCTTTTTTTAGTTCAGATGTTTGGATTGTGGATAGTGGTGCAACAAATCATATGTGTATTAACTATGATTTACTTGTTAACATCACTGCTTTGGCTAAACCTGTTTTGGTTTGTTTGCCTAATGGACATACTAAAGAAGTTAATTGCATAGGAGATGTGCAACTCAGTTCAGACATAGTTCTATCTTCCTGCTTACATATAAACTCATTCAAGTATAATCTTTTGTCGGTTAGTAAACTACTTTCTTCTACTAAACTGACAGTTGAGTTTTATCCATCCTTTTGTGTTATACAGAACATTGAGCAATCTCAAGTTCTAGCTGTGAGAAGGATGATTGGAGGTCTCTACATACTAGATTCCGGTTCTTTCAATAAAGATGTCATTGCTTCATTTGTGTCTCCTACAGAATTATCATTAGCTTACTGTAATAATGCTAATGTTAATTTTTCATGGCATCATCGTTTGGGACACCCTTCAGTTAGTGTAACAAAACATCTTAATTAGTTACTTAACAATCCTTCAACTGGAGAACACAATGTACCTTGTGATGTTTGTCAAATGTCCAAACAATGCAAAATTGTTTTTCCATTGAGTTATATTCAAACTTCTTGTCCTTTTCAACTGTTGCATATGGATGTTTGGGGACCATATAAGCAATCTTCTATTCAAGGAGCTCATTTTTTCTTGACAATTATGGATGATTACAGTCGATTTACATGGACGTTTTTTATGAAATATAAGTCCTTGACAGACAATCTCATCAAGCAGTTTCTAGCTTTTATTCACAATCATTTTAAAGCATCTGTCCAAACCATTAGGACTGATAATGGTACTGAATTTTGTAATCAAGAATGTCAAGCTTTGTTCTCTGGTTTGGGGATTCTACATCAAAGATCTACACCTTATACTCCTCAACAAAATGGTGTGGTTGAAAGAAAGCATCGTCATCTGTTACAAGTTACAAGAGCTCTAATTTTTCAGTCTGGTTTGTCAAAAAAAATTTGGGGTGATGCAGTTCTTACTGCTACTTATCTTATTAATCGACTGCCTTCTCAGTTGCTGCAATGGAAGTCTCCTTATCATCTCTTGTTTGGAAGATTACCAAATTATCTCTCCTTGAAGACATTTGGTTGTTTATGCTTTGCTACCAATGTTTCACCAAGTAAAACCAAGTTAGATACACGAGCAATTAAATGTATCTTTCTGAGATATTCCCCTGGACAAAAGGCTTACAGATTATACAATATGACAACACATGCCTGTTTTGTTTCAAGGGATGTGATTTTCTTTGAAAATCAATTTCCATTTCACAGTGCTTCTTCAAGTTCAGAGTGTCCATTGCCTATTCCTTGTAATGACACATCTGATTCCTTGAGAGATGTCCCTGCTTCTACTGGTCTGTCCCTTCTTCGAGTACTATACCTACTGCTATGCCTCATTCTAGGGAGTTACCTGTTGAGGTTTTTCATCCTAATGAAGCACCTTCTGATGCTACTTTGCCTGTCTCATCTGTGCCTGTTACTGATACATTAGTGCCTCATACTGATGTTGTCATGCCTCCTACTGCAATTGTTCCTCGCAAGAGTCATCGTGCTGTTCACAAGCCTCTTTGGATGAATGATTTTGTTTTGAACAATGTTCATACCTCTGTATTCACTCCTGCACAGTCTGTTCTTTCTGCTGGTACCCCTCCTACATTTCCTTTCATTCATTCTTCTCACATTACTGCTGATTACAAGTGTTTTTTGGTTGTTGTTTCAAACATAAAGGAGCCTACTTGTTATGCTCAAGCTCAACATGATCATGTTTGGGTCGAAGCAATGAATAAGGAGTTACAAGCTTTGGAGGAAAATGGTACTTGGAGTCTCACTGATCTACCACCTGATAAAAAGGCAATTGGTTCTAAGTGGGTTTACAAGATTAAACTTAATCCTGATGGATCATTGGATAGATGTAAAGCTCGTTTGGTTGCAAAGGGATTTAATCAAATTGAAGGTGTTGATTACACTGATTCTTTCTCTCCTGTTGCAAAAAATGTCACAGTTATGATTGTTTTATCCTTGGCAACTGCTCGAGATTGGCCTTTACATCAATTGGATGTTAATAATGCCTTCTAACATGATTATCTTGATGAAGATGTTTATCTGAAACCTCCCGATGGTTACACTTTGGCTTCTCCTACTCAAGTTTGCAAACTTCAACGATCCTTATATGGTTTAAAGCAAGCCTCAAGACAATGGAACCATGAGTTTACTTCTAAACTTCAATTTTTTGGTTTCATTCAATCTGTCCATGATCCTTGTTTGTTTACTTACAACATCAATGGTCAGTTTTTGGTATTGCTAATATATGTTGATGATGTTCTTATTACTGGTACCTCTCTTAAGTTGATTAACAAAGTCAAGGACTTCCTGCACAACTTGTTCACCATCAAAGATCTCGGCCAAGCACGCTATTTTTTAGGCTTAGAGTTGGTTCGATCTTCATCAGGACTTTATGTTCATCAACGCAAGTATGTTCTTGATTTACTTACTGATGCTGGTCTTACCATGGCTAAACCAGCAGCTACTCCTCTTCCTCGTGACTGTAAATTTGATGATGTAGATTCACCTTTGTTACTTGAAGCTGATCAATATAGACGACTAATTGGTCGTCTTCTTTACTTGGGTTTCACTCGTCCTGACATTACTTATGCCACACAACAGTTGAGTCAGTTTGTTCAAGCTCCTACTGAACAGCATTGGTCTGGTGCTCTTCATGTTTTGAGGTATCTTAAGGATACTCCTTCTCAGGGTTTGTTTTTCCCTGTTCAGTTGGATTTTCCCATTGTTGCTTACTGTGATTCTGATTGGGCTGCTTGTCCTCTTTCACGGAAGTCTCTTACTGGTTATTGTGTATTCATGAGCTCCTCTTTAATCTCATGGAAAACTAAGAAACAAGCTATTGTTTCCAAATCCTCTGTTAAAGCTGAGTATAGGAGTATGTCTTCCACAGTTTGTGAATTGTTATGGATTTCTTATATCCTTAAGGACTTAGGTGTTCCTACTCCTCTTCCTATACCTCTTTGGTGTGATAATCAAACTGCAATTCACCTTTCTGCCAATCCTGTTTTCCATGAACGTACCAAGCATTTGGAGATTGATTGTCATCTGGTTCGTCATCAGTTCAAATGTGGTTTTGTTCTTCCACAATATGTTCCTACTAGATTACAGTTAGCTGATTTGTTTACCAAATCTTTACCAACTCATTTATTCTCTGATTTATTGTCCAAGATGGGTCTATGTGACTGGCATAGACTTCTCTCTTGAGGGGGGGATGTAGAGTTATGTAATGTAAAGGCACTATAATGTATTGTATCATAGGCACCTGGTGTATATTGTATCATAGGCACATGTTAGTTTACTTCAGTTGGTTATGACAAGGGTGTGTAGTGTACACCTTCTTTGTATATATATAAGCCATGTACTATGTATTCTTGTTAAGAATGAATAACGGATTGTATGTTGTTCATGTTTGTCTTCTTCGTTTGATTTGCTAGACTGTTCATTGTTGATCAACTGATCATTTGATCTTTTGATCTACTAGTCTAGTTTATTGATTGTTCAGGAGGTGACCGGTGGGTAGCAGCCGCCAATGGAAAGTGGTTGTGAAGGAGCTGTTGTGTATGTTAAGGATAAGTGTAATTTAATCCAAATTTTAAAAAAAAAAGAAGTTTAAGTCTAGACTCATCACTTCAAATAGCATTATTAAAAACAAAAAATTCCTAAACTTGGTAAGTAGCGACATGTCTTAATATTTCCACAGTGATGCTATCACCAATGTGTATACACAATCTCTCTCTCTCTCTCTCTCAATTTTCCGAAGTTGGTTGCATGTGTGAAACATCAACTGCATCATTTCATTTCATGGTGCCCTTATTTGGGATATTCGACAGTATAGTATAAGTCAAAGGGTGCCTCTCGTAATCTTGTCTACCTTGTCAACTCTGGTCCAATCTGCTCGTCCCAAATATTAGCAAAAAAATGGGTTACAATAAGCATTGAATTGTACATGGGGACACACATGGAAATATGAGAAATGGAAATATATATAGGAAATAAGTAAAATCAGTCTTAAAAGTACTTGTATGCAACCCCTAAAGCATGAATGACACCATTGCATTGTTTGTTAGTTTGTAGGAAAAAGATAAGACCAACTTTTGTGCATGTAAGCCCTGTCTTAGTCTTAAAAAGCATATATACATATATTATATATAGTTGTTGTACAAGGAATTACATAACATGCTTTAGCTCGAGAATGAGTGTTATAAAATACCAAATTACTTTTAGCGTTTTCGCTCCAAAATTTAATTCTTTTTGTCTTTTTCTTAACATTTTTTTTTTGTCAAATCTTTTTCTTAACTAGCTAGGTACATATTTTATAGTAGTTAGCAAAACATATTTTTTGTTCCTTGAACTTTGAATCTTTTATGTTTTTGGTCCTTGAACTTTGAGTTTTATGTTTTGAGAGAAAATTAATTTTTTTCGACTTTCGGTGGTCGATCTGAGTCGTTCAGTTCAACAATATAAATCACTTTACTCTCTTTGTCTAGTCACAAGACACTTTTGCTATCCACGTTAGTGGAATTTAACAATTTAAATGGCGGAAGGACTAAATGTAGAATTATTGCCAAAGTTCAATGACCAATTGTGTAGTAATAAAAGTTTAGGGACTAAAAGCATAAAAAACATAAAGTTTTAGGACCAAATCATTAGTTTTGCCATATTAGTATATATATTATGGGTGTGCACCATCCAGTTTAGACCCCTAAACCAGGTGACCTTTTTTTTTTACTTAATTAGTGGAAATCAAACTGGCGACCTCCCAACAACCTTGCTTTTTAGCAACTAATAACTCTATTATCTCACTAGAGATGATTTGGCCCTAAATCAAGAGGCCTTAAACCTCCACCAAACTTATCCCCAAAAATAGATTTGGTTGACCGTCTAATTGAGGGCCGCTAAGGGCACCCCACCATTTAATGAAGGCACCCAGTTAATGTGGGCACAAACTGATTTACCTAGGGCACCCAAAAATTAGACCCGAAATACCGAAACTACCCCTCGTGGAAATCCCTGAGCACCCCACCACCCCCACCACCACCTTTACCGAACTCCTTGTGGAAGAATCCATTTATTTTGAACCGACCAGGTGAGAGGAATCCCCGAAATCGTGTTCTCCGTCCCTCGCCGTGTGTTTCTCCTTCGTTGTTCGAGTTTTCTGCAGTTTGTAGGGTCGGGGGTGTGAGCCGATTTCGTCTCCAAATTAAGGCTCGGTTGAAGATCGTCGAGTTAAGTTACATTTGGTAGAGTAGTTGTAATGTGTGTGTGGCGGTTTGTTCAAATGTAAAAAAATTGGAAAATCGTGGTTCTCGGGCACACAGGCCAAAGACTGTGTCAACTGTCTCGGCCAAGCATGGCCGAGATAGAAGCTAATATTTTTGGGAACTCGTAGTCTCGGCCACGAAGACCGGAAGAGTTGACAGCGTATCGGTTACGCATGGCCGAAAATACTTCAGTTATCTCGGTCGCGACATGACGAGAGCTACAATTAGTGATAGGTAATGTGGCGTTGGTGGTGGACAACCGAGAATTTGCTCCTACTCTCGGTTGTACATTTCTGAGAGGGTCGCAGTATGCTTGGTCGTCATAGGATGAGAGTAAGGCGAATTGAAATGGTCAATCCATCTCGGTGGTGTACAACCGAGAACTTGCTATTGGACTCGGTTGTACACTACCGATATATTGGACTACTTGTCGATCATGGGTGACCGAAAATATGGGTTGTTTCATGAACCTGCTTGACCGAGACATCATAAATGGATGAGTTTGAACATTACTTTTTGTAAAAAAAAATTGTGCTATATCAAACTAACTATACAAGATTGAAAATCTAGCACGACAATTTGCACCAAAACTTAATTAATTATAAATCTCCGTAACATTCAAACTGACTCTACAAGTGTCCATCCATAAGTAAACAACAATCAAAATACATCACAACATTTGTATATCAATAGAACATTCGGAGTAGCTGGCAAAATTTCTAAATGTTTAGCCATCAAGGTTTCTAGGTACAAGCTTTACACTACGGTGTATCTAAATCTACAACAGGTATGGTGGCTTCATCAGCAGTTGCAATGGGCGCGATATCTCGAAATACGAATCCATCTCGCCAACCTTTGGCGCAGTCCTCAACGTACCGATCCCACGATGGATATAAGGATGGTAACGGTGCATTCACACGCAACTTCACCTGTCAAAGTGAACAGTAGAACATAGAAGATATTGTCACAAACCCGATTAAGGGGGAAACAAAACAATTCACAAAAAATCATAGAACTTACCCTAACCCAATGATATTCCTTTCATTTGTCATTGCAATGATAAGTATGTTGTGCAACGACGACGGTGGAGCACTACGTAGAGGTAGGAATGTGGAGGCACTCCCATGCGAGAGGTTGACGAGAATGACATTGAATGCGGTGGATACTAACAATCCCATGTCTGGAAGTGTCAACCATTCTTTGAAATATGCCCCCGCTTGCTTCTCTGGGCAATGCACCACATTCTTGACAGTCTCGAACTCGAGCCAAGCACTTCCCGCCAAAGATCTTCATACCCGATAATCTCATCGTACATCCTTCTACGCACAATCCTCCACCCGTCTACGTCGGCAAGTCCAAGCCCAGAGGCTATACACCGATATCCACAATTTTCATCGGAAACCACATCGATAATGCCCTCAACATGTGGTAACCAATCCGGTTCTAAGCAATGACCATAAGCCATGTTAGGCCCACTTTGCGTGCGTCGACTGGCACGACGCATTTGTGGAACAACCTTGCCTTTCTTCTGCCTAGAAGTGGAGGCCTCTTTTGTGGAGTGGGAGGACTCAAATCCGATTGGAAACCCCGGTGTCCTCCCACCCGCATCCTCAACTTCCTGCTCACACTCCACAAAAGACGAATGTGGACTAATCTCCCTGAGCTGCTGAATTTCAGTCCTCCCCCCCCCCCCCCGCGTCAACATCCTGCTCCCCCTTATCCAATCTTCCTGCGGTGTCGTGATTGTGCCTCCCACATATCATAGTGACATACCACGAGGAGTCAGCATTTTCCTTTACGTTAATTAGGAAATGGCATCCACATTTCTTCGTACCAGTTGAAGTCATCGCCTTTCCATCATTTCTTGATTTCTTTAAAATTTTGGCCGCTTTCCCCTTCCCTACTCTCTGAGCCGGTCCCCTATATGTCCCAGGACCTCTCACAGGCAAGTTTCACCCTTCCCCTGCGCTTAATGCCCCCGGCATCCGAGCGCTTCGTTACTAACACAAACTAGTTATCACCACTAATCATTTGAAGCCATGAAATAGCCGCTTCTCGAGAGGGGAATGGCTTACAAGGTGTAAAAGTTTCCTTGTAGTCTGAAAAATTACTAGATACCGACATTACCTGCAATACAAACAGTGTAACATTATAATCAACCAAAATGTACAGCACAATCACAAAAAAAAACCCAAAAAAAAATAGGTTCTCGGTTGTACAGGTCTGAAACTTTCTTCAGAGTCTCGCTTACGTACGACCGAGAGTTACTCATTACTCTCGGTCGTACCATGCCGTGACCTACGTGAAACCTCTCGGTCCTCTATGACTGAGACATTACTATACATCTCGGTCCTGCGAGGCCGACACAATCGCGCACCCAGACAGAAACTTCGGATAACCGCAAAAAAATACAATAAATTTGTAAAATTACCTCAAGTACGACCTCCTCTGGCACCGAAGCAGTACAATCCTCCATTATATAGTGGAAACAAGTTCGGATTTGAAGAAATTGCCAAACCCTACGTTGACAAACAAATCATCATTTTCACAGTTTTACACAACTAAACCGTTCTAAAAAACCATCATATGGTTGTCAAACATTGTTACCTCGCTGTCGGATGATGTCAATCCGCAAGAATCGATCAACGCTCGCTAAACGCAATGTGGCTTTGTGGTTCAAGCTTGGTGGTGGGGTGCCCTAACTCTTTGTCAAAATGGTTTGTGGGGTTTGAACCATTATATATACAGGGGCAAAATGGTCTTTTCCATTTTTTCTGGAATTTTTATAAATAAGTTGGGTGCCCTCATTAAATGGTGGGGTGCCCTTAGCGGCCCTCGTCTAATTTGGTGTTTTCTTATACAGTACATCAAATCACACCACTTGTAATTTATATGGCATTATATTTTTCATATCCAAAAATACAATTTTAATGTACAGTGTAACAAATTTAAATACCTAAAGTATATATCCAGTTACAAATTTAACTTTATATTACATTAAAATATATAACACAATCAAATTAATGTCTTAATTATGACCACTAATATTATGTGTCTTAGCATTATATATATATAATATGTTCCAAATCTTTTTCATCCCCTCCTAAAGTTAGTCAGGTGTCTCCATCTCACAATTTGAGATAAATCAAAAAAATATAATGTTGTCAAAAGTGTCTTAGCATTTTTATTTTTATCATGTTCATTTTATTAATGTAAGATGGTTTTTTACTATATATGCAACATCCATTACCTTGAAGTGCATTTTGCGATAAATGGATCTTAAGCCACAAGGTAATTATTTCACCATTCCCAAAAAAATATTTCACCAAGAATATTAGCTATACAAATGAATTAAGTTCAAACAATCCTGCACTTTAAGATTAATAGTAGAAAAATGCTAGCGTGCCCTAGCAAGCTCGGGCAGCGAAATCAACTGCTGTAAGGTCCACCAATAAAAAAAAATTAATTCGTTTGTCAATATTTTTTTTACTTTTTTTTTGTATTTATGTGATTGTCAAGTATAACCAACTGATTTTTAATATCGACAATTAGCCAACTATTAATGCTAAATCAGTTGGATGCCCTAATTAAGGCATGCTACCATTCCCTTTACAGCATGCAGGTATATCTAGTGATTATAGTGATTCATGTATCAAAAAATTATTTTGTTCTTAAAAAATAAAATAAAGTTGTTCCTTTGCTATGGATGCATGTAATGATGTTGAAGTCCTCCTCCAATCGCATGGGGATTTATACAGGCTCCCACTATGTCCACCTCATTTATTTTGTTTTCAACTTGAAAAGACTTAAATGCACATCTTGACCCAAACTACCAACATTTTCTTCTTATTCCCGCGCATCCCACCTCGTCGACGCCCCGTTGAATATTTTTAGGGTCCAATCGATGAAAAAACGTAAGGGGGCGAACGCGATACGTGGGGTGGTGAGTTTTGATATTTTTTTGGGTCGTGCTATGTGCATCCCTTTTTATGTTTTTTTCCCCATTTTAGAATATATACCACGTACACAAATGTCTTGATTACATAGTACCGAAACTTATAATGTAGCCTCGATTTTTAAGGATCGATACTTCAATCAAAGTCTCGGTACGATCCAACCGAAAGATGTCAAAAGATCACAGTGTCTACCAATAGAGACTAATCCTAAACATACCTTATTACGACACTCGGTTAAGCTTAGCCAACACTTACTCAATGGTCTCGGCAATGGACGACCAAGATTAAAACACAAATCACGACTCTGTGTGGCTAAATAATACGGGATTGCAGTTAAACTTAGTTATAGGTAAGTTTTTTATGAAAATAAGGGGATTTGGTGGATTGATGGATTGATTCGTAATAGGAACGAGAGCGGAAAAAAAGAAAAATAAAGGTTTGATTCGATTTGATGGCGGGGTGCATTAAGTTAAAGGATAATGGTAATTTCGTCCATTTCTAACGTGTCATGACAAATTTGTTGGTGCCTTTATAAATGAGTTGCCCTGCGTAAGTATTGTGATGCATAGCTCGACTATTTATCTGTAGCTCTGACTATTTATCTCTAGCTCTGACATAGAAGAACGTGTAACGAAAAAGTGACTTTCCTTTCTTCTGCTCCACTTCTTCCTATGCCCCCACCACTAGGTCCCACTCGACGATCGCAACCTTTTGTCTTCTCCTCGTGATCCACCTCGAGATCCTCACCACCAAATCCCAACCAAACTGACACGCCTTCTCCTCTCCTCCCATAAATGGGGATTTCAACTCCCCACATAAACCCACCACCACCACCAACCGTCTCATCTTCTCTTTCAAATATTCTCCAACAACAACAACAACAACAACAACAACAGCTGTTGACCAAATGTTGAACCCACAAGCCAAGCCATTCTATTCCTACCACTACTATTACTACAAGAACAACAAGGCTGATCGTGATCATAATCCCTTCATCACTACTAGTACTACAACTGTTACTCCAAGTCCAAGTCCAGCACCATGGGCGACTATTATGCTACTTTACTCTAGTTTTCCAACCTTACCCACCAAGACCACCCACTACTTCTACCGCCCTACTTTTACTTTTACTTTTAACCCCAACAACAAACTTCACATCTACTACCACTACTCTCCTTCACGCCCCTTTTTACCACCTTCCAAACTCACCCCACCACCACCACCACCACCACCACCACCACCATCATCATATCATCTCCACCAGTCATGGCTGCCGAAGACTACGACAACTACCGCAAGTGCTCCGCCGGTGCGTCGCAACAGTTTTGGTGGTCTTGACAATAGAGGGCTCTCTTCTAAATATTCTTCTTGTAATTCCTTTGATTTTTAATGTGAAGATTCTGATGGGGTCCATGGGAAGACCACCGTCATGATCAAGAACATACCCAGCAAGATCAAGTGAATATATTAATTAATGATTGACACATGCATAACCATTTGTTCGGTTTGATTTTGTGATTTACGCTAATTAATTAATGTGTGCCTGCATTTTTGGGTCAATTAATTTTGCAGTAGGAGGATTTTGGTTGATATGCTTGACACTCACTGCTTTCATCAAAATCAGAACATATCATCCCAACAATCTGCTATTCCTTCTGAATATGATTTTGTCTACCTCCCCATTGATTTCAAGTATACTGATCAAGAACCTGTACTCATTAATTATTAATTTTGTTAGTCAAGTTTTTTATGAGTTTATAGGTTTTCTTTGATATTCCATCAATTCTGTTTTGCAGAAGTGGCTCTAACCTTGGCTATGCTTTTGTCAACTTCACGACCGTCACTGCCGCCATACGCCTCTACCGCTCTCTCCAAATGCAGCGCTGGGAGACCTTTGCTTCCCCAAAAATCTGCGAAATCAAACACGCCCGCATTCAGGCAAGGCCTAGTTAGATAGTCCATAATATATATGATTCTACTTCTACTTGTATTAATTCATGTTTTACTAGCTACCTAGTTTGTTTTGTTTGATTGATTTGCTGCATGTACATGTATATACAGGGAAAGAAAGCATTAGTTGGACATTTTCAGGATGCAAAGTTCAAGTGCAACAATGAGGATTTCCTGCCCATTGTTTTCTTGCCGCCGAGAAACGGCGCTAAGGGCTCTAGTTATTCTTCCAATGTTCTTGGAACGTTAACACTAAGAGGAAGGAGAGCCAATACTACGTACTACTACTAGTGTTCACAAACCTTGTACCAATGCTGATGTTGCTTAATTAGCTGATGAGGTCGATAGGGTGATTATTAGTACTGTGTTCAAGATAGTTTAGAGTCTAAAGTACAGGTTTAATTTCTAGCTGGTTATACAACGAACTAAATAGCTATTGTTCTAGTTTTGTTAAACCCTAACCCTATAGTCATTAAAAAAATAGTGACTAATTTTCAGTGTGGTGGTTTGGGTTTACAAAGTTGGGAAATGATTTATGACTCAGTTAATGCATGAAACATTAGGTTATACACCTATATTTGAAAATGGTATTGGATATATTTTAGAGAAGATGGGTGTACTTTTCATATATGTGTGCAGGATTTTATTAATGCCAGCTGATATATCATCTAGGGTAAGTGTGAAAATATTTAGTACTATTGGGGAAGCATTGGGGGAACTAGAGGAGGGGCAGGGTGGGCGGTTGGCCTCCTCGACTCAGAGACCCTCTTGTAATATCTCGCCCCGACCATTTCTCTTGCCCATCGACTCCTCTCTCGCCCCCCGTCTTTTTGTTCGATGCATTTTCTATAGACTATAAATGTAGTCTAAATAATATAAGTTTAGGTGAAGTTCGTCTCCCTACTTAAATTTTTTGACTCTGCCACTGTAGGGAAGGGAAAATGCTAGGCGTACATCACCCACGTCAAAATGCACATGTACGCCTAGCCGTGCACTTAGGGTAGGAAAAATACTAGAATTAATGACAACAACAATATCACACCACAAGACATTGGTTCACAAGAACTTTTCATGTGACCTCGACTTGTGTGTCATTCATCAGGATCTGTGTATGCCCACATCTTGATGCGTACATGAATGGCTCTTTTGAGCTAATTTGTTTTGTAGTGTGACATATTGTCATTCTAGCACCGAGATCAAGTGTGTATTGTAGGAAAAAAAAATTTCTTTACTTGAGTGGGAATCAAACTCATAACCTCTTAAACCTTAATTTTTTTGGCAAGTGATGCCTCTACCATCTCACAATGCAAGAAAACGTGGTTTTATTTCTCGTAACCATGTATATTTGCTTTGATTGCTTTGAGATGATAAAAATTCTTTTTCACAAGCTTCTCTATGTTTAAAAGTGTGTAATTCAATTAATCCCATTATAAACCAAATTATAAAAGCATAAGGAAGAACTAGAAAAAGAAAAGAAATAGATTGGAGAGAGCTAGCTGAAAAAATTACAAAAGTACAGTGAAAAGTGATTTAAATGAGTAAAATAAGTTGGGATTTCTTTTGATTTGTCAAATAAGGTAAATCACATTTTGAAAAAGCGCTGTAAGGGGAGGAAAATTTTTTTGCCAAGGTGGACACATGAATAGCGCCTTTTCAAAAGGCGTTATTCATGTGTTCGATCCACGTGGGACAAATAATAGGAATAACGCCTTTTGAAAAGGCGTTATTCGTGTTATTTGGATTCCACGTGATTGGTTGGAGCCGATTTACACGAATAGCGCATGCACTATTCGTGTAAATAGTATTGGGTGTCCACGTGAAAAAGACAAACAAAAATAGTATCTTTTCAAAGGCACTATTCTTGTTTCCCGTTACACGTGGACCTAAAAGACAAGTTTAAAGGATGAGTTGCAAGGTTACTATGGGTTGCACGAGTTGTCTGTCTCGCAATACGTGCGTGACTCTTGCATGGGGTGCATGACCTGTAGTGGATATGCATGGGTTGTCCCCTTGAGATACGTGCATTATGTTTACATAGATTGTCCACCTCGAGATATGTGTCTGGCATTTGCATTAGTTATCCACATCAAGTTACATACATGATGTTTGGATGGTTTGCATGGACTGCAACAAGTTGCATGGGTTGTCTACCTCGAAATATGTGCTTCACATTCGCATGATTTGCATAGATTGCACGAGGTTGCTTGAGTTGTCCACACATCGAGATATGTGTGTGACGTTTGAATGATTTGCACGAAGATGCATGGCTCGCCCACCTCAACATACGTGCGTGGCGTTTCCATTTGTTGTCAACCACGAGATACGTGTATGACGTTTGCCTTGGCTTTATGTAACGGCCCGCTCTAATTAATCTCGATTAACTGATAAATTACAGATTAAGACCCTAAGCTTAGACCCAAGTGGACATCGCGGAAAAGTCTATGACACGCCTAATGGGTGAAATATGTTATCTTTGTATAGCGAATGTTTATTTATTTTACTAATATTTAATAGTTCGCGCTGCGTTAATTGAGAATTTCCCTTGGTCGCGTTGTGCGCGTGTAGTGCGTGTAACGAGAGTGAGCGACGTCGCGGTGTGCGTGTAACGAAGGTGTACGGGGTAGTATGAGATTTAGCTGTCACATCACACATCTCATCACATCACACATCACATCACTCATCATTACTCCTTCTCCATCACTCATCATTACTCCTTCTCCTCTCCAAATTAAAAAAAAAAATTCCTTTTTAAACGGGTAGAGAGAGAGAAAAAAAAAGAGAGGAGAGAGGGAGATGGCGAAGGAGAGAGAGAGAGAGAGAGAGAGAGAGAGAGAGAGAGAGAGAGAGAGAGAGTCACTGCCAAGAGGGAGGGATAGAGAGAGAGAGAGAGGGTTGTAACGGCCCGAAAATTTGACTTGTGCCACGTGTCAGGTCAAGGTCGTATGTGAGATCCACTCGTCGAAATGTGTATGTCCGAATCTCAAGTTGAGACACCGAGAATATCTAATTTGAGATTATAATGCTAATTGTTGAGAAAAGTATATACGGGGAATGCGGTGAGCCGAAACGCGGACAGGGGCGGGCCTCGAGTCGCGTGCCGACGTGGGACCGAGATAGTGGCTTATTGTGGCTATATTGGCTATAGTGGTTTTAATGTGGTCACATTAAAACCACATACATTGGATACGCCTCCTGATGCGAGTGGCGCGAGTATCAAGATTGTGACATGAGGCGGGTTGGTGCTTCAAGATGCGCGTTGCTCGGTTTTTAAGAAAAACATTGAATAAATATGTTTTTGATGTGCCTCGAGTTTCGCTCGCATGAATCTCGAGGACACTTGATTTCTTTTTAAGGAAGAAATATCGTATAAGAAAAAAAAAATGAGAGAGAGAAGAAGAGAGGGAGAGGGAAAGGAAAAAAGAGAGAGAGAAGATGAGAGAGAGAGAGAGAGATGCGGCGAGGATGAGCCAGACGCGACGGCGACGACGGCTGCAGTGCAGCGAGAGAGAGACCGGCGCGCAGAGGACTAGCGGAGCGGAGCGGCGCAGCTCCCGTAGTGGCGAGCCGGCGAGGACAAGAGCTCGGCTTTGGGAGTAGCTCGCGGACCACCAATGTGCGGCGAATGACGATCTCGCGAAGCGCGCGGCGGTGATCGCGCGAGGCGGCGCGGAGCGGACAAAACGTCATGGCCGCGCGACAACGAGGCTGCGCATGCATGGCTGGCTGGTTGCGCTGCGCGCGTGGAGACGACAGCGCAGCGGCGCGGCTCCAGCGCGGTGGCGGATGGCGACAACGGCTCGACGGATCGGCAGCGCGGAGGATGGCAGTGGCGATGCGGAGACCGCGGGAGGTGGCGCAATGGCGACGGCGCGGCATGGCGGCGGGCGGTGGCTCCAGCGCAGGGTGGCACGCACGGCGACGGAGGACGCCGGCGAGTAGACGGTAGCGGCGCTGCAACGCCGGCGAGGGACGACAATCGCATCGCCGCCAACTGCAACGAACGATGGCGTCGCGCGGCAGCAACGTCGACTTCAGAGCAGCAATCAACGCACGATTGCGCGTTATCGGACCGATCGCTCCTCGATGAGAGGTGCGATTCGACGAATTTCGACGACGCGATGGAGGTGAGGTGTACCTCACCTAATTTTAGTTGCGATTTAAATGATTTAAGTAATATGACCTCAATGGTATAAATGACACCAGGGACTTAGGAATCGGGTGTTGGGTGCGCATATCGAGGCATGAGCGAGATGTCTTGCGGACGATGTGGATTGTTCGCGAAACGTATGTAGCGGCCCCAAATCCCGAGGTCGCCACGTGGGGAGGCGCTGGTCCAGCGGTCTTGTCCGATCCTTGACCCACTGGGTCCTACGCGCCATTGACGCCATTTTCCACTACATGACTCCTCGATATGCGTGTTAACTCCTTTCGTTATTCATTTTGATTTAACAGTTGAATCATTAAAACAACAGCAAAAGTCAAATTTAAAACGAGTAAACAATTAAATTTATTATCGTATAAAACACCATTTTAAGAGCAACACCTATTGTGGAAAACCCGGGGAAAGTACTTTGTACATATGCGACAATATTAAACAGTAATATATACAAGTACAGTATCTATTAAGTCTCCCATTTCCCAAAAGTAAGCAAAATATCAAAATCGCACGTACTAGTAGGTCCTTTACCCCGGGCAGTCAGATAAAGTCGCCCAAAATGTTCTTGCCTCTACTAGTAGGGTCTGCACTCGTCCATCACAAAAAGCCAGATGGAGAGTATAGTTAGTAAGATTCCAACAAAGTACACCGAGCATTTATAGGAGCATAAACAGATATCAATAACCATGCCAATTAATCATGTGGAAACTAAACA
Source organism: Stephania yunnanensis (assembly GCA_039657365.1). Lineage (NCBI taxonomy): Eukaryota > Viridiplantae > Streptophyta > Magnoliopsida > Ranunculales > Menispermaceae > Stephania > Stephania yunnanensis. The sequence continues at coordinate 24,373,578 of CM077585.1, forward strand.
GACAACTATACTAAGATCATCACATGAATAAATAACACGAGAGAAACAAACCGTGTACTCCTCCCGGTCACACTAAACTTACGTCGAACCCCCAGGATCCTTTCGGTGGGTGCCCCACTTCCTTTCACCTGGTTTCCATACCCCAGGATCCTTTCGGTGGAAGCCCCCCACTTCCTTTCACCTGATAACTCGCGTATAGCCTAGTGTGCCATAACTACAACACGAATATCAAAAGTCTCAACCCCCAACCCAAATGCGTCACGGAAATCAATAACAAGGAATAGGGGGAATAACATCCAATAATCACGAACATGAAATCAATTATAGAAAAATAAACCTTTAGTGACTTTTAGATGAAATCTTACGTACCTCAAAAACGCACTTGCACGCATCTCGATATGCGCACTCGACACCTGATTATAGCATCATATGTCCCTTTTGTCCATTTGTACCATTTAGCTAGTAAATCAAGAGAATCACAATTTAAAATTTGGTGAAATACATCTCACCTCAATCGTGTCATCGACATTCATCGATTCACACCTCCGATCGGTCCGACAACGCCATCGCCATCGCGTCGTTCACCAGCGCCATTGCTTGAAGCCGAACGACGTCATTCTTGCTGAAGCCGACTTCGCCGTTGTCCTTCTGCCGCATTGCTGCGCGCCACCATCGCACCACCATTGCCTTCGCCGGCGTGCCCGCTGCTCCGCTTCGCCTCGCCATTGCTTTGCTCTGCCAGCTCGCCATGGCCTTGTCTCCACCATGCTCGTGCGCCGCCGCCGCCATTGCTTGCTGCCGCTCGTTGCTGCGCTATTCGCCATGCTGTCGCCGTGCTGCTGCTCGTCGCTCGTGCCACCCTGCTCATCGCCGGCGCTGCTCTCTCCTCCCTACGCCGTCGTTGGCCGTCCGTCCGAGAGCGCCGCTGCGTCATTGGGATTGTTGCTTGTCCGCGAGCGCGGCTGTTGTCGTGGCTCCGATCTCGCCGTCCGCCGCTTTCGCCCACCACGCTGCTGATCGGCCGCGAGCCGCCGTCCGCAACCTCCTCACGCGCCACGCCGCCGTCCGTCTGCGCATGCGCAGCCGCCGTCGTCGTCATCAGATCCGGCCGCGCCTCTCTCTCCGCCGTCCTCGCGCCTCTCTCTCTCTCTCTCGCTCCTCACGATCTCTCTCTCTCCCTCTCTTCTTCTCTCTCTCCGGATCTCTCTTTTCTTCTTTCTTTCTCAATTTTCTTTTCTTTTCTCTCTCATATATATATATATATATATATATATATATATATATATATATATATATATATATATATTTTTCTTTTTTTTTTTAATTGCAAATCAAAAGTTTCCTTGAAAACCGAGCAGTGCGCATCTCGGGCACCAACCCACCTCATTTCCCAAATCTCGATACTCTCGCCACTCGCATCACGAGGCGTATCCATTGTGTATGATTTTAACGTGACCACATTAAAACAAACCACATAAATCCACTGTAGCCACATATCTCGGTCCCACGTCGCCATGCGATTCGAGACGCGTCCCCGTCCGTGTTTTGACTCACCGAATTCTCCGCGTATACCAACTCGTAAAACAGCTCAACTATTTGCATTATAATCTCAAATTGGATATTACAAAATTCCTCGGAGTCTCCACCCAAGATTTGGACATACGTATTTCGGCAAGTGGGTCCCACATACGAACCTAAAATGACACGTGGCAAGAGTCAAATTTTCGGGTCGTTACAGTCTTCCCAACTAAATGAAAATTTCGTCCCGAAATTTAACTGTAACCCAAATATCATACCAGAGAATAGCTGAGGGTAACGTGTCATTATCGTCGACTCGAGCTCTCAAGTGAGTCTCTTCGTCCTACAATGCTGCCAACGAACTAAGACCTTCGCGAGTTCCTTGTTCCGAAGAATCTGTACCCGACGGTCGACAATCTCTATCGGTCTCTCCTCATAGCTCACGTCAGACTATATCTTCACATGTTCCAACTCAATCGTCAATCTCGGCCCTGACCTAGCGAATGTCAACGTTGAAATGTGAACCCAGCAAACTCTTCTGGCAAGTCCAATATGTACGCCACACTGCCAACTCGTGCTGCGACTCTGAATGGTCTTACTATCTCAGCGCCAATTTGAAAAATTTAGACTATGTGTCATGTCCTTGAACCTTTGATACATCACATCAGCTCTCCGACACTCCAACACACGCGGAATGGATATTGTCGGTACTCTCATTTGTCCGTAATTATGTGTCTCTGCTGCATCTGGAACCTCTAAAAACTCATAGCTATTGTCGCCTCGAGTAAACAAAACTTGTATGTCATCTGGCGAAACTATTGTCTCACTGTCTGGTTCCTCTTATGAGTCCGCAACTAACGCAATAAATAAGTTATCACTATGTCTCCCTGCATCAGTACACATCCCAATCCGGTGCCACAAACATCCGTATGAACCGTCAACTTTCGATCTAGCTCTGACAACACTAATAACGGTGCAGAAGTCAACTTCTTCTTCAACTCTATGAAGGTCACCTCACATTCACTGGACCAAATGAACAAATCATATCCTTATTGGTCAATTTGGTCATCGGCGCTGCAATTTTTGGAGAAGTCATGTACAAGCGTCGATAATATCCTTTATCGTTGATCGCATGTCCTGAGGGCTTCACCTCCGAACACCAAAACTTGCACTTACTAGACTTGGCGTACAATCTGCGCTCCCTCAATCTCTAGTCGAAGTCCTCGAATAAAATAATGGATATGAAGTCGCTCGATTCCAGCTACGTTCATCGCAAGGTACGCAAGTGTTTGAATCTCTTCATGTTTTGCGCCACCGTGCCTCAGCATCAAAAACTCATCTCTCGGTCTCAATTAAATCTCGATCGGGGTATACTTCCTTGAATTTTGCCCAAGTACTCGGCTCTCCGTGGGCAGCTGTATGGGCGATCCATCATGCTACACTGTTCTTCTAGCCTTATTATCCGCATGAAGAACTGGTCGTCCATCCATGTCGAATCTTCAAATCGCAAACAAGCCGCAAATCAGCATTGAAATACGTATACATAAATATTACAATCAACATATACACATATAAGTCATAGTACTACCCGCTCACTTTGTTTCCCAACTAAAGTTCTAAGGTAAGTACATCGGGTTTCCACATCTAAAATTTTAAATTTTTTTTAAGTATTATGCTCTTTCGATTAATTTCTCGAGGTTCCTCGAACTCTCGCTCTGATACCACTTGTGGCATGGTATCAGTTTACGGACACCTACGCTTCCTCCAACGGACTCTACCATGCTCTGATACAACTTGTGACGTGGTATCACAATGTCTTAAGCCATTAAACTTTCTCCTAGGTTCGCTTGAACCTAAGCTCTGATACCACTTGTAGCGGCCCCAAATCCCGAGGTCGCCACGTGGGGAGGCGCTGGCCCAGCGGTCCTGTCCGATCCTTGACCCACTAGGTCCCATGCGCCACTGACGCAATTTTCCACAACACGACTCCTCGATATTCATGTTAACTCATTTCGTTATTCATTTTGATTTAACGGTTGAATCATTAAAACAACATCGGAAGTCTTAAATTTAAAACGAGTAAAACAATTAAATTTATCGTGACGGCCCCAATTTTTCCACACATTGGGCCCCGCCCGGCCTAAACCTACGTGGACCCCCGAGCCAGTCTCGCAAGGTCAACGCAGGCCTAGTCAGCCTTCCAATCCATCATTATTAGTACATTCACCATTTACAGTTGAGTTATTAATATTTTTTCGAGTTTTACAATTTTAGCGGAAGCAATTACTACAAATAAAATAACTCAACCATAATTTCAAGGAGTTAGGCAACCTAAATGTGGAACCCAGCATAAATATTATCAGAGGAGAGTAAATACAAAATATACAAAAATCACCTAGCTATGAAGCATTCCCTTCGCTACTCGTCCGCGACGCTGCACTCAGTCAAACATAAGAATGACGAGCCCAGGTAAGTAAATCCAGTAGGACATATATACGACATTTCACAATATCCAAAGCAACGAGTTCATGATATCTAAAGCAACGAGTTCATGATATCCAAAGCAACGATTCATGATATACAAGCGATCAAATTCATGCAAAATGAAAGAAATAAACACGCATGAATATACAAGACTGTAAACAATCCATCAATGAGTGATACTCCCAAGGTAGATGTATGTGTCTCCCCAATTACTCTGAAAGACATATACATCTTCTATGTTTCCCCCATATATGCGTGCGAGCGAGTTAACCCCAGCGAACTACACATATGGGCATAGTATTTTCACTTCCAATGTAGATGTATATGTCTCCCCAATTACTCTGAAAGACATATACATCTCCTATGTTTCCCCCATATGTGCGTGCGAGCGAGTTAACCTCAGCGAACTACATATATAGGCATAGTACTTTCATTCCCAATGTAGATGTATATGCCTCCCCAATTACTCTGAAAGACATATACATCTTCTATGTTTCCCCCATATGTGTGTGCGAGCGAGTTAACCCCAGCGAACTACACATATGGGCATAGTTGGGCATAGTTTGGCATAATTTTGCGGTGAACAACAATAAGTTATCACAAAACGGTAAATAACAACAGTTAATGGATAAACATGAAATATTGTATAGGTCCCTAGCTGATTTACTTACCTCGAGAAATCGCGAACCTCAAAATCAAGACGTCTCACTCGCGTCTCGATTTGGGCACCGACACCCTACTCCTAGTCCCTGGTGTCCATTTAAACTTTTGAGGGTCTATTTTACTTCAAACCATACAAATCATACTAACATTAGGCGAAATAAATCTCACCTCCGCCGCGTCGTCGCGATTTTCGTCGAAATCACGCAACCAACTAGTTGACACCGCGCCACCGCGCCGTCGGAGCCGCTGCCTCGCCGGCGCCGCCGCCGGTCGCTCTCCGGCACCCACCCCGGCCACCGCCGGCACCTCCGTCGGCCACCCCGCTGCCGCTGTCTCACCACGTTACGTCGCGTCGCCGCGCTCGCACGCCATCGCTGCCGATCCGCCCCTTTTTCGTGCCGCCACTGCCTCACCGGCGCAGCTGCTCGCCGGCGTCGTCGTGCCGGCCGCCGCCGCCGAGCGCCGTCTGCGCTGCTGGCCCACTGCGTCGCTCGCGTTGCGCTGCTGCTGCGCGCGATCATCGCCACCCCGCGACTGCTCGCCCGCCGAACTTGCCGCTGCGCCGAGCCGCGCCGCGCCGGAAGCCATCCGATCGCCGCCTGGTGGTCCGCCCTCCGCAGCCTCCTCCTCTCCTCTTCTCCCCCGATTGTCTCTTTCTTCCTCTCTGGTTTCTTTTTTTTTTTGATCGTTCTTATCTTCTTCACTTTATATATATATATATATATATATATATATAATATATATATATATATATAATATAATATATATATATATTATTTCTTTTCATTTCAAATCAAAAAGTGTCCTCGAGATTCGTGCAACACGAATCTCGAGACAACTCCACAACCGCGTAGCACGCCTCTCGAGGCACCAATCCGCATCATTTTAAAATCTCGATACTCGCGTTACGCACATCACGAGACATATCCAATGTACATTTTAAAAATCACTATCTCGATCCTAAGTCGGCACGCGACTCGAGGCGCATCCTCTTCCATGTTTCGACTCACCGAAATCCTCGCATAATTAGCATTTTCCTCCCAAATTGGATTCGGACATACGTATTTTGACGAGTGGGTCCCACATACGACTTTGACTTGACATGTAGCACAAGTCAAATTTTTTTGGACCGTTACATTTATTATCGTATAAAACACCATTTTAAGAGCAACACCTATTGTGAAAAACTCGGGGAAAGTATTTTGTACATATGCAATAATATTAAACAGTAATATATACAAGTACAATATCTATTAAGTCTCATATTTCCCAAAAGTATGCAAAATATCAAAATCACACCTACTAGTAGGTCCTTTACCACGGGCAGTCATATAAATTCGCCCAAAATGTTTTTGCCTCTACTAGTAGGGTCTGCACTCGTCCATCATAAAAAGCCAGATGGAGAGTACAGTTAGTAAGATTCCAACAAAGTACACCGAGCATTTATAGGAGCATAAACAGATATCAATAACCATGCCAATTAATCATGTGGAAACTAAACAGTCAACTGTACTAAGATCATCACATGAATAAATAACACGAGAGAAACAAACCGTGTACTCCTCCCGGTCACACTAAACTTACGTCGAACCCCCAGGATCCTTTCGGTGGGTTGCCCCACTTCCTTTCACCTGGTTTCCATACCCCAGATCCTTTCAGTGGAAGCCCCCACTTCCTTTCACCTGATAACCCGCGTACAGCCCAGTGTGCCATAACTACAACACGAATATCAAAAGTCTCAACCCCCAACCCAAATGCGTCAAAGAAATCAATAACAAGGAATAGGGGGAATAACATCCAATAATCACGAACATGAAATCAATGATAGAAAAGTAAACCCTCAGTGACTTTTAGATGAAATCTTACGTACCTAAAAACGCACTTGCACGCACGCATCTCGATATGCGCACTCGACACCTGATTATAGCATCTTATGTCCTTGGTGTCCATTTGTACAATTTAGCTAGTAAATCATGCTAATCACAATTTAGAATTTGGTGTAATACACCTCACCTCAATCGTGTCGTCGATATTCATCGATTCACACCTCCGATTGTTCCGACAACGCCATCGCGTCGTTCACCGCGCCGTCGCCGCTGTCGAGCCGAGCGACGCATTGCTCAAGCCGAAAGTTGCCGTCGTCATCTGCGCATTGTTGACACCACCGTCGCGCCACCATTGCGCCTCGCCGCGCGCTGCCCGGCTCGCGCCGCCGCCGATCGCCGCTTTACTCACGCTGCCGCCATGCGCTGCTAGTGCGCGCCGACCGCAAAGAACTCCTCGTCTCCACCGTGCCGCCACGTAGTCTTGTCGGCGCCGCGTCGCTGCTTTCGCTTCGCTCGGCGCGCGCGCCGCTGCCATGCTTCTTCTTTCACGCCGCCGGCCGTGCCACCCTATTGCTTGCTGCGCGCGCCTCCTCGCCATCGCCGTCTGTCGCGCCGCTTTCTCCACGCCGCCATTGGCCGTCCGTTGAGACGCCCACGCATCGCATGGATCGCTGCTTGTCCACGAGTGTCGATGCTGCGTCGTGGCTCCGATCTCGCCGTCCGCCGTCTCAGCCACAGCGGCTGCCGATCGGCCGCAACCTCCTGCGCCACGCACCGTCTGCCTCTGCTAGCCGTCGTCGTCGTCGCGGATCCGGTCGAGCCGCCTCTCTCCGCCGTCCTCGCCGGCTCTCCGTCTCCCGCTCCTCACGATCTCTCTCTCTCCCTCTCTTATTCTCTCCTCTCCGGATCTCTCTTTCTCACTTTCTCTTTTCTTTTCTTTTCTCTTATATATATATATATATATATATATATATATATATATATATATATACATTTTCTCTTTTTTTTATTGCAAATCAAAAGTGTCTTGAAAATCGAGCAGCGCGCATCTCGGGCACCAACCCACCTCATTTCTAAATCTCGATACTCGCGCCACTCGCATCACGAGGCATATCCATTGTATATGATTTTAACGTGACCACATTAAAACTACATAAATCCACTGTAGCCACGTATCTCGTTCCCACGTCGAAACGCGATTCGAGACGCGTCCCCGTCCGTGTTTCGACTCACCGAATTTTCTCCGCGTATACCAACTAGTAAAACAGCTCAAATATTTGCATTATAATCTCAAATTGGATATTACAAAATTCCTCGGAGTCTCCACGCAAGATTTGGACATAAGTATTTCGGCAAGTGGGTCCCACATACGACCTTAAAATGACACGTGACACGAGTCGAATTTTCGGGTCGTTACTCTGTAAGTAAACCAGTTAGGACTTGTACAATGGTTTCCTTTCCATTATATTTTCTATTGTTCACTGCTTTGTGATAGCTTACTTTCATTCTTGTTGATTGCTGCTTGGTGATAGCTTTCTTTGCAATTGTTGTTGAATGAGTAATCCATTGGCAAGTGAGTCATGGTTACTGTTATCTGCGATATGAGAGTGTTAGGTGGGGGGCGGGGTCTCTTCTTAAACACGAGGTTTGTGGATATTTCATAGTCGCACGGGCTGGGTGATAGTTGTCTCGTCCTAGATCTTTCTTTGGTCGGGACTCTCTCCTGTTATTTGGCCTTAGGGGGGAGGCTCTCCTCCTAAACCCGAGTCCGTCTTTTGATTGATTTGTTTACTCCTTGTTATTTGGCCTCACTAATCGATTGATTTGTTTACAGTCTTTTATGTTCATGCGTTACTTGTTCATTTCTTTCTAATTGCATGAATTCGATTGTTCTGGTTATTTTGAAATGATGTATATGTCCTATTGGCTTTACTTACCTGGGCTCGTCATTTTGGGTTTGACTGAGTGCATATCTACGGTCTAGCAAGGAAAGGGCTCCATAGCTTGGTGAATTTTTGTATATCTTGTATTTACTCTCCTATGATGATAATATATTTACTGGGTTCCACAATTAGGTTGCCTAACTCTTTTCAAATACTATCGAGTTATTTATTTGTAGTAATTGCTTCCGCTAAATTGTAAAACTTGCAAAATATTAACAACTCAACTTAAATTGTGAATTAACATATAATGAGGGATTGAAAGGCTAACTAGATCTGCGTTGACCTTGCGAGACTGGCTCGGTGGTCCATGTGGGTTTAGGCGGGCAGGGCCCAGTTTGGGCGAAACTGGGGGCGTCATAGAGGTGGTGACGTCGCCAGCGAGAGCGGCGCCGTTTGAGCCGAGAAGCGCGCGGCATCGAGGCGGCACACGACAGCCGGCTCAACAACAAGCCGGCGGACTTCAGCAGCGACACGGACGGCGAGGCTCACTAGCGACGGACGACCTCTATTGATCAAGGTTGGTGGTGTTGTTGAAATTGTTGTTGTTATGTTAAAAAAAGCCTCTGTGAACGATCGGGAAGGAGGGAGGAAGGAGAAGAAGGCCAGATGGGCTTGGGCCAGGTGGGCCTTGCTGAGCCAACCCCACCCGGGTGGCCCTGGTTGGGCCAAATCGGGCCCAACCAAACCGGGCCCGGTTTGGGCCCAACCCACCTTAAATTAATTAAAGTTTTTAAAAATATCAAGAAAATACATATTTAAATCAAATAAATATCAAGAAATAGGAAAAATAGATAGAAAATCATGAAAAAATCCAAAGAAATCAAGAAAAATATAATAAAATGGAAAAATATAAAAAAGTAGTTTTTGAGGACATTTGGGGCGTCGACACCTTGGGATAAATCTAGAAGTGTGCCGAAATTAAACTTTTTGAAACAAAAATCTCAAATTTTTGGTCTCACATTGTAAATTCATTTAATGAGACTCTAAAATAATAAAAATTGTATAATTGGACATCAGGGACTTAGGCTACAATAGTCGAGTGTCGAGTACGTATCTCGAGGCGAGTGCGAGACGTTTCGAATGCATTTTGCGATTTGTTTAGGTAAATAATCCCACAAGAAAATTAGTTAAAATTCAATTTATGGCACTTACTTTATTTCGCATTTTAATTATTCCATTGTGCTTCTATTGTTGTTTAATTACTATTCATCCACTCACACGTGTGTATGTGTGTTTGTCGACGGGGTCGGCATGGCACAGACTCACACCCCGGGGCTAGCTAACTCGCGTTGTTCGAGTAATTGGCCATGTTAGGGCTACACGGTGATTATTCTCCGCGAAACCCGTAGGTTAAGAGATATTTGACGAAGACCTAAGTCTTCCTCATGGGTTCCTCTTGAGAGATGTTTGGATGGGGTTCTACTGTTTAATGGTTCCTCTCATTCGACTGTTAGATGTTTGGTGAGGTAGTCGTCAATGGCTCCTCTCGGTTTAGCTAAGACGATTCCCGGATGTCGATCAGAGTTCTTCGTCACGCTACACTCGTGTCCAAATTTGACTTCTTAACGACTTATTTTCATGCGATTATTTTATTTTTGTCCTTTATTTAAATTGCATGAATTGTAACCATTTTTATTGGATTTCGTGAATATTAGCTAACGTTCTCTGGGATTTACTCACCTGGGATTTGTCATTGTTTTTTGTGACAAATCGCAGATCTTGCGACGAGCCAAGGTAAGGGCGTTTCAGGCGTCTATGACTGAGTTAGGAGAGCCCGTCATTTACGTAGGTGTTGTATCTATCTATTTACTATTTTATGAGCTTTTTGGGAATGACTTGTATACCTGATACATGTATATGCTCATCTTTAGAACATCTTTGCTATTGATATACATGGTATCAAATGCCGGGTTTCCACACTGTAGGGTTAATCATACCATGCAAACTTTTTTATTTCTACCGTGTTTGCATGCTTCAAAGACTTCCGCTTAAATGTTAATTTATAATAATTTGATAAATTGTGAACAACTTAACTTAGTCAATTTAATGTGAATATCCATAAGATTTTTCATAAATACTAAGTTAAGGCGAATAAGGTACGTATAAAGTGTAGGTCGCATGCAGTCAAGATTAAGTGTGTGGTGACATGGCATGCTTGGTGACATGTTTGGCGATGTGGCGGTACTCGGTTTGCCTCGGAGGTTGGGGTCGTTACACTTTACCACCTTGAGACACGTGCGAGTCGTTTGCATGATTTACTTGGATTTTACGAGGTTACATGGGGTGTCCACTCGGAATACGTGTGTGACCTTTGCATGGTTTGCATGAATTATACGAGGTTGCATGAGTTGTCCACTTCGAGATACGTGCATGAGGTTTGCAAGGATTGCAACAGGTTGCATAAGTTGCATGAGGTTGCATGCATGGGTCGCCTACCTCGACAAACGTGCTTGACATTTGCATGAATTCTCCACCTCAACATACATGCGTGACGTTTGCATGGGTTGTCCACTTCGATATGCGTGCGTGTCGTTTACATGGATTGTCTACCTCAAGATACGCGAGTGAAGCATGTGACGGCCTCGGTTCCACAATCCTGAATTGGGCCCCGCCCGGCCTAAACTTACGTGGACCCCCGAGCCATTTTCGGTGAGTCACGCAAGCCTAGTCAGCCTTACTTTATCACTTACCGTTTACCCAGCAATTAAAAATTTAGTTAATTAATTCACGAGTTATCATAATTATAGCGGAAGCAATTTACACTTCGAATTAACTGAAAATCTTAAAAATTCTCAATTGTGACAACCTAGAGTGTGGAAACCCCGAATATGTATATCATCGTTAAAAACTATTCAGAGGAAAGTAAACGAAAGATATACAGGCCCAAAATTTTCTCAAAAAGCTAACTCCCCATGTTTTAAAACAAGTCTAGATAAGTATACAAAAAGGATCACCTATGTCAACAAGCAACAAAAAAACTGCTCCAGTATCCTCAAACAATATCTCCTAACTGTGGAGCCTTTCCTTTGCTAGTCTGTGGATCTGCACTCCGTCACACACAAAAATGACGAGCACAGGTAAGTAAGACCAGTAGGACATATATACAACATTTCATATTATCCAAAGCAATTAAATTCATGCAAATATACCAAAAGAATAAAGAACGCATGAATATACAAGACTGTAAACAATCCATCAATGAGTGATACTCCCAAGGTAGATGTATATGTCTCCCCAATTACTCTGAAAGACATATACATCTTCTATGTTTCCCCCATATGTGCGTGCAAGCGAGTTAACCCCAGCGAACTACACATATGGGCATAGTATTTTCACGCCCAATGTATATGTATATGCCTCCCCAATTACTCTGAAAGACATATACATCTTCTATGTTTCCCCCCCAGCGAACTACACATATGGGCATAGTACTTTCACTCCCAATGTAGATGTATATGTCTCCCCAATTACTCTGAAAGACATATACATCTTCTATGTTTCCCCAATATGTGTGTGTGAGCGAGTTAACCCCAGCGAACTACATATAGGGCATAGTTGGGCATAATTTTGCAGTGAACAACAATAAGTTATCACAAAACAGTAAATAACAACGGTCAATGGATAAACATGAAATACTGTATAGGTCCCTAGCTGGTTTACTTACCTCACACATCAATTCCAAAACTATATGGCTTCCGTCGTGTTGATGTACGCACCCAAACCCCGTAATAGCTCCTCTAAGATCCTAACAGTTGAAAATGTATCAATTTAGATTCCAGTTTAATGCTTTAACATTCCAAATTTTGTCGACATCGGTCAAACTTGAGTTCGACAATAATTTGCCGATTTCACGTTTTTCGAGGTAACACTTCGATATAACGCCTCGACCGACTCCTGAATTCTTCACTTTTTATGAAAATATTGATGTTTTATTGATTTGGGTCACAAATATATTTATTCCTATTTTTTTGGAATTTTCCTGAATTTTTTCCATATTTTTATCTATTTTTCAGGATTTGATTTATATATTAAACTGTTTAATTTAATTTAATAATTAAATATTATTATTTTTTATCGGGGTGGATCCGGTTGACCCGACCGGTCCAGCGGACCGGGTCGGTTTGACCCGACCAGTCCGACCCACTGGGTCGGGTCGGTCCAACCCGACCCACTCGGGCCCGGGTTGGTCCGACCCGACCCGACCCACTCGGGTCGGGTCGTCCGGTCCAACCCGACCCACCGGGTTCGGGTCGGTTCGACCCGACCGTGGGGTCTTCTTCCCAACCCGAGCACGAAGTGCTCGGTTCGTCATTCATCATCATTTTTTTTTTTTTTTTTTTTTTTTCGTGAGGAGTTGGGGTTGGCTCCCAACTCCAATCCTAATGGGTTTTGATGGCGAGGAGATCCTTGCCATCTCTCCTGCTCCTTTCTCGGTCGGCCATGGAGGCGGCTCCTCCATGGCCACGACCACCACCACCAACAACAACAACAGATCAGAACGACTACACCAAATCAACAACGAAAATCAACTCACCTTCCATCTCCTCGAGCTTAGTCTTTTCTCCCGGCCTCTCTCCCTTTCTCCTTCCCTCTCCTTCTTCTTCTTCTCTCGCCACCGTTTTTTTTTTCCTGCGTGTTTTCGTTTTTTTTTTTTTTTTTTTTTTGACTTTATCCACTTACTCCCTTATCCACACACCTATATATATATATATATATATATATATATATATATATATATATATATATATATATATATATTATCTATAAATGCTAGCCACTCATTTTTTTTTCACTTAAAGATATTTAATGTACCCCATATTCCGCTACCTCGGTCCCACGTCGACACGCGATTCGAGGCACCTCCCCGCTCGTCTCGTCGCCATTTTGCTATGCATTAAATTAATTTGTTCAACCTTTGGTATAAAATTTTTAATACAAGCATCAAACCAAAAATAACATACCTCGGTGTCAACTCCCGAGGTTTGAATTTGTGTATCATGACTAGTGGGTCCCACGCACGACCCTGGAATACACGTGGCACGAGATAAAATTTTTAGGATCATTACAATCTTCCCAACTAATTAGAATTTCGTCCTCGAAATTGACTAAGTATAAAGGAAAAACTTACTGGGATTCAGAATAGATAAGGAAAGTACTCGCGCATGTACGACTCAAGCTCCCACGTCAGCTCCTCATTTTCGTGATACTGCCATTTGACGAGAACTGATGGGATTTCTTTATTCCTCAAAATCTTTACTTACGGTCCAAAATTTGAATAGGCTGCTCGTCATAACTAATGTCCTCCCTCAAGTCTATCTGGCTCAAATCCACTGTTGGTCGTTCGCCCCCTCTCGACCTATACAATCGAAGCATAGAAACATGAAATACAGGGTGGATACCAGACAACTGATATGGCAACTCAAGCTCGTACGCAACCTTGTTTATTCGTTTCTTCACCTTGAAATGACCAATAAACCTCGGCGCGAACTTTCCTTTAATCCCAAACCTCTTGTGACCCTTTATCGGAGAAACTTTCAAATACACATAGTCTTCGATATCATATGCTAATTCGCCATGATACATGTCATAATATTTTTTTTGCCTCTCCTGCGCACCTTTCAGTCTTAATCTAATCAGTCGTATCTTCTCTGTGTGATCCACTACAATCTCATGCCCAATCACTGCTACATCCTCGGGCTCCGCCCAGCAAGATGGAGATCTGCACGGTATGCCGTAGAGTGCTTCAAAAGGTGTCATACCAATACTGGCCTGATAACTGTTATTGTAGGCGAACTCACACAAATGAAGATATTCTTCCCAAGATCCACCGTACTCTAACACACACATCCTCAGCATATCCTCGAGAATTTGAATCAATCTCTCTGACTGCCCGTCAGTCTGTGGATGATAAGTTGTACTGAGGTCCAAACGCGTACCAAACTGTGCCTGCATACTCCGCCAAATCTGAGATGTAAACTGTGGTCCTCTGTCAGACACAATTGATAAAGGAACGCCATGTAATCGCACGATTTCCCTTTCATACAAACTTGCTAATCTATCAACTCGATGTGTGGTAGAGATCGGTAAAAAGTGCGCAGACTTCGTCAATCAGTCCACTATCACCCATATACTGTCATGTCCGTGCTGAGATCGAGGTAGCCCACTGACGAAATCCATGGCAATATGCTCCCATTTCCACCGAGGAATGGGAAGTGGCTGTAATAACCCACCCGGTCTCCGATGCTCAGCCTTAACTCGCTGACATACCTCACACGCTCTAACATAATCAGAAACATCGATCTTCATCCTCGGCCACCAAAAAAGACGACGCACATCAGCATACATCTTGGTCCGACCCGGATGAATCGCAAAACGTGAGCGGTGAGCCTCATCAAGTATCTCATTACGTAACTCAGCCACTGATGGAATCCATAGTCGACCTCTAAATCTCAGACACAAGTCTGTCGACTGACTCCAATCTGGATGATCTGGACTCTGAGCAAACTCCAAAAACCTCTGGTACTGCTCATCTGTCTGCTGACCCTCAAGTACCTTCTAAATCGACACTGTTTGAGTTATCATCTGCCCACAAATCAACACTTTGGTACCGGTCGGAATATCAACAGAATACATCAATTCGACCGCCTCGAGTAAACCATACTCGTGTGTCATGTGACAAGTAGTACTCTCCGAGTCTTCCCCTCTGCGGCTTAACGCATCTGCAACAACGTTGGCCTTTCCCGGATGATACTCCAAAGAGAAGTCATAATCCTTGAGGAACTCAAGCCAACGCCTCTGTCTCATATTCAGATCCTTCTGAGTAAACAGGTACTTCAAACTTTTGTAGTCAATGAACAACACAAACTTTTCTCCATAAAGATAATGACGCCAAATCTTTAGTGCAAAAACCACCGCCGCTAGCTCCAAGTCATGTGTAGGATAATTTTTCTCATGAATCTTCAGTTGTCGGGACGCGTAGGCAATCACTCTACCGTCCTACATCGACACACAACCTAGCCCGACCTTAGAAGCATCAGTGTTCACCTCAAAACTCTTTCCCGACTCAGGTAATACTAGAATTGGGGCGGTAGTCAATCTTTCCTTCAAAAGCCTGAAAGCTTGTTCATAACTATCATTCCACTGAAAATTTATGTCTTTCTTCGTCAATTGCGTCATTGGTGCCGCAATTTTTGAGAAATCTTGAACAAAACGTCGGTAATAGCCTGCCAACCCCAAGAAACTTTGGATCTCTATCACTGTCCGCGGTGTAGGCCAATCTATGACAACTCTGACCTTAGCGGGTTCTACTGACACTCCGCAGGCTCCGACGATGTGTCCAAGAAATCCGACCTCTGTAAGCCAAAATTCACATTTACTGAATTTTGCATACAGTCTATGATCTCTTAAAGTCTGCGAAATTATCCTGAGGTGCTCCCCATGATCCCCGCGAGTCTTAGAGTAGATAAGGATATCGTCTATGAACACAATGACGAACTTATCCAAATACTCTCTCAACACTCGATGCATGAGATCCATGAACACTGTTGGGGCGTTAGTCAACCCAAAAGGCATGACTGTGAACTGGTAATGCCCGTATCGAGTGCGAAATGCAGTCTTCTCTCTATCCTCTGCTCTAATCCTCAACTGATGGTACCCAGATCTCAAATCAATCTTTGAAAACCACTGTGCTCCCGTTAGCTGGTCAAACAAATCATCAATGCGAGGAAGTGGATACTTGTTCTTCACTTGTCACCTTGTTGAGCTGTCTATAATCAATACATAATCTCAGGCTGCCATTTTTCTTCTTCGCGAACAAGACTGGCGCGCCCCAAGGAGACATACTCGGGTGAATGAATCCTAATTCCAACAACTCCTCAAGCTATTCTCTCAGCTCCTCTAGCTCCTTCGGAGCCATCCGTTACGGCGGAATAGATATAGGTTATCCCCGGAGCCAAATCAATGATGAAGTCAATCTCCCTAGACGGGGGAAATCCTGGTAACTCTGCTGGAAACACGTCAGGAAACTCTCGTACTACTGGTACCTCATCCAATGTAGTCACAACCCGTTCGTCGTACTCAATACACTAGTGAACATCTCGACATCTACACTAGTGGCGACTCTACCTCTGGTAATAAGCAAACTAGTCAAAGTACCCTGGAAACTAAACTCTGGATGTCTTAATAGATGAAATATGACTTCCTTACTGAAGCAATGGATCTGTACATGATAAGCACCCAACCAACCCATGCCCAACAATGCATCAAACTCGAGGAATTCTAATACTCTTAGGTCCGCCGGCATGATATGACCCTCTATCTCAACCGAACAATCAACACACAACAAGTTCGGGTAGATTTTGTCCCCAGCAGCTGTGCTAAGGATCAATGGTCTCTCTAGTCTAATAGGTTTCAAACCCAACTCATCAACCATACGACCCGAAATAAAAGATACAGTAGAACCTGAATCAAACATAGCATGCATGAATCTACTGCAAATATAAACCATACCCTCGATAAGGTTACGAGTGGCAGCTGAATCCGGTGCAGCGATGGCATGGACTTGCTCTCTGCGCTGCTGTGGCTGAGCCCTGCCTAGTCGTGGACATGCACTGATGAAGTGCCCTGCTTGTCCACACTCAAAACATGGTCGATGTGGTCCTGGCCCTGGTGGAATCTGTTGTCCCTGTCCCTGCACCTGACTGAACCTCTTGTCCCTATCTCGGGTCATATCTCTGTCCCTGACCACCTCCGTGCCTGTGCCCCTTACCACCTCCTCTACCTCCACTCTCAGTTCGTTGATCTGTTGTGGCGGCCCTGACGGTGCTGACTGCTGTGGTGTACTAGCGTAGCTCCGTGTTGGACCCACTAACACAATTGCAGTACGCGCTACATAGGGCAGAACTGCAACCAATCCCACACTCTGAGCTCGATCTTTCTGCTTCCATGATCGAAATTTCTTCTTATTTCTATCACCTCCAGCACCTCCTACTAACTGTGACGATGCCGATGAGGCAACCGCCACTCCAGTGCGTGTGTTCCCAAAGTTCTCACTAGCCAAAGCCCTCTCATAGGCCTCCTGTAATGTACGCGGAGCAGTCGTCACTACAACAGAACCAATGGAATCTAGTAGACCGTGCACAAAGTAGTAAGCCTGATCAGCGTCAGTGTCAGCCGTACTCTCAGCATACTCCATCAAGTGCAAATATCGATCCATATACTTCGTTACTGACTCCTCGGCCCTCTGTCGAATGGTCTGAAACTCAGTCCTCATCCGGTTACGGACTGTAGGAGGAATGTACTTCTCGTTAAACCTCTCCTTGAACTCAGCCCAATCCTTGGGTTTCCCCTTCGACGCCACCACAGTGCGCCACCAGACATCGGCCTCGCCGAAAAGTGTAGCTGACGATATACTTGGCTGCATATGAGCTGGTGTAGCCAATACATCATGTATCTTCTCATAACTCCTCATATACTTCTTTGCAGCCTCGAGGTTAGTACCCCAGTAGAACTTCTCCGGATGATGCCTCTAAAACTCAAGAGCCTGCCTCGCCTCGGCGGTAGCCCTAACACCCGTATCAGTCTGCGTGCTCGGTGTATCCTCAGGTGGTGTCTCAGGTGTAGGAGGTACTATCTCGGCCTGAACATGTGTCTCCTCGGCCACTACAGTTCCTGCCTGAACTGGAGGTGCTGCAGGTGGGTCATGAACTGTAAGAGCACTCCCGATCCCGAGTAATTGGAGCTGAACCGACATAGAAGGTGATCTTTCTCCAAAATCGTCGCTGAGCCCTCAACAGTCGTAGAATCTCCTGAAGCTGCTGATCATGAGATGTAATCATTTGCGACGTGTCATCTAATATCCTATCTACGTTCCCCGAACCATCATCGCTAGTATCAGGCTGATCGGTCATCGCTAACTGAAAAGAAAGCAATTTTTTTTTCACGATCAGAACATAGCTATCGATAGTTAATAGTACAACAAATCAAATAGCTTATAGTCCAGTTTTAAATATCCCCAAACTCACCTCACTTCCCAACTAAGGCTTAGGTTAGATCATAGGGTTCCACTCTAAGTTCAACCATTCATAAGTTTCATTTGGTTTGTGTTATGCTTTTTACATAAAATTTAGTTGTGGGCTAATCAAGAGCTTTAAGTAAAAATTTAGGCTCGATACCAACGGAAAATCTTAAAAATTCTCGTGACGGACCCGTGTACATTGGATACGCCAGTTCCACAATCTGAATCGGGCCGCGCCGCCTAAACTTACGTGGACCCCCGAGCCATTTTCGGTGAGTCACGCAAGCCTAGTCAGCCTTACTTTATCACTTACCGTTTACCCAGCAATTAAAAATTTAGTTAATTAATTCACGAGTTATCATAATTATAGCGGAAGCAATTTACACTTCGAATTAACGAAAATCGTAAAAATTCTCAGTTAGGACAACCTAGAGTGTGGAAACCCCATCGAATATGTATATCATCGTTAAAAACTATTCAGAGGAAAGTAAACGAAAGATATACAAGCCCAAAATTTTCTCAAAAAGCTAACTCCCCATGTTTTAAAACAAGTCTAGATAAGTATACAAAAAGGATCACCTATGTCAACAAGCAACAAAAAATTGTTAAAAACTATTCGCTGCTCCAAAAAGCTCACTCCCCATGACCCTCAAACAATATCTCCTAACTGTGGAGCCTTTCCTTTGCTAGTACAGTGGATGTGCACTCCGTCACACACAAAAATGACGAGCACATGTAAGTAAGACCAGATGGGACATATATACAACATTTCATATTATCCAAAGCAATTAAATTCATGCAAATATACCAAAAATAAAAATAAAAAACGCATGAATATACAAGACTCGTAAACAATCCATCAATGAGTGATACTCCCAAGGTAGATGTATATGTCTCCCCAATTACTCACGAAAGACATATACATCTTCTATGTTTCCCCATATACGAGCGAGTTAACCCCAAAGACTACATATGGGCATAGTATTTTCATGCCCAATGTAGATGTATATGCCTCCCCAATTACTCTGAAAGACATATACATCTTCTATGTTTCCCCCATATGTGTGTACGAGCGAGTTAACCCCAGCGAACTACACATATGGACATAGTACTTTCACTCCCAATGTAGATGTATATGCCTCCCCGATTACTCTGAAAGACATATACATCTTCTATGTTTCCCCCATATGTGTGTGCGAGCGAGTTAACCCCAGCGAACTACACATACGGGCATAGTTGGGCATAATTTTGCAGTGAACAACAATAAGTTATCACAAAACAGTAAATAACAACAGTCAATGGATAAACATGAAATATTGTATAGGTCCCTAGCTGGTTTACTACCTCACATATCAATTCCAAAACTATACGACTTACGTCGCGTTGATGTACGCACCCAAACCCCGTAATAGCTCCTCTAAGATCCTAACAGTTGAAAATGTATCAATTTAGATTCCAGTTTAATGCTTTAACATCCCAAATTTTGTCGACATCGGTCAAACTTGAGTTCGACAATAATTTGCCGATTTCACGTTTTTCGAGGTAACACTTCGGTATAACGCCTCGACCGACTCCCGAATTCTTCACTTTTTATGAAAATATTGATGTTTTATTGATTTGGGTCACAAATATATTTATTCCTATTTTTCTGAAATTTTTCTGAATTTTTCCATATTTTTATCTATTTTTCAGGATTTGATTTATATATTAAACTGTTTAATTTAATTTAATAATTAAATATTATTTTTTTTTATTGGGGTGGATCTGGGTTGACCCGACCCGGTCCAAGCGGACCCGGGTTGGTTTGACCCGGCCCGACCCACTTGGGTCAGGGTCGGCCCAACTCGACCCACTGCTCGGGCCGGGTCGGTCTGACCCGACCCGACCCACTCGGGTCAGGGTCGGCCCGGTCCAACCCGACCCACCCGGGTCCGGGTCGGTCCGACCCGACCCGTAGGGGTCTTCTTTCCCAACCAGAGCACGAAGTGCTCTGGTTCGTCATTCATCATTTTTTATTTTTTATTTTTTATTTTTTTTTCATGAGGAGTTGGGGTTGGCTCCCAACTCCCATCCTAATGGGTTTTGATGGCAAGGGAGATCCCCTTGCCATCTCTCCCGCTCCTCTCTCGGTCGACCATGGAGCGGCTCCTCCATGGCCACGACACCACAACAACAACAACAGATCAGTAACAACTACACCAAATCAACAACGGAAATCAACTCACCTTCCATCTCCTCGAGCTTAGTCTTTTTCTCCCGCCTCTCTCCCTTTCTCCTTCCCTTCTCATCTTCTTCCTCTCTCGCCACTTTTTTTTTTTTTCCTCTGTGCGTGTTTTCGTTTCTTTTTTTTTTTTTTTTTTTGACTTTATCCACTTACTCCCTTATCCACACACCTATATATATATATATATATATATATATATTATCTATAAATGCTAGCCACTCATTTTTTTTTCACTTAAAGATATTTAACGTACCCCATATTCCGCTACCTCGGTCCCACGTCGACACGCGACTCGAGGTGCGTCCCCGCTCGTCTCGTCACCATTTTGCTATGCATTAAATTAATTTGTTCAACCTTTGGTATAAAATTTTTAATACAAGCATCAAACCAAAAATAACATACCTCGGTGTCGACTCCCGAGGTTTGAATTTGTGTATCATGACCAGTGGGTCCCACGCACGACCCTGAAATACACGTGGCACGAGATAAAATTTTAGGATCATTACAACGCGGGTTGTCCATCTCAATATGCACGTGTCGTTCATAGAGTTTAGAATTTTGTATAGATAGCTCATTTTCAAAAGGAGTCATTCATAGATAGCTCCTTTTCAAAAGGAGATATCCATACAAGTGTCTTCCACCTCACCAACTATGCATGTCACCTCATCATTAATAGCTTATTTTCAAAAGGAGTTATACATTAGTTTTGGAATTTAAAAGTAAACCTCACTATTTGGTGAATTAAAAACTAAAGCCACCTTATTTTTTGAAAAACAGCGAGGTAGCTAGTCAAGAAATTAGTAAATTTTTATTCAAAACTTTAAGTTTATCTTGCTATCATTTCATATAAGTATCATAGTTTGAGGAAGACCAAGAGAAATTAGTTACATCTTATAGCTATAAGAAGAATACAAAGGACTAATGTTGTATTTATTTACACTAAAAATTAAATTCAAAGTTTCAAATTTCAATAGTTGGAATATTAGGAGTCATCCACACACACACACACACACACACACACACACACACACACACACATATATATATATATATTAAAATAGTATATTGGGTGTGTCACGTTGCATTTTCAAGCCTTCTCGACGAGCCATGTGGCATGTCCATTATATAGTTTTATTCAAAACCTCAGTACTTTCCTTTTTAAAAACCCCATTAAACATCATGAAATATAAAAATTAAATCGCCACATCATCACCACTTTCGTCGTGTCATCAACTCCAACTCTAATCTATATCTATATTTATATTAAAATTGTATCTTGGGTGTGTCACGTTGCATTTTCGAGCCTTTTGGACGAGCCACGTGGCATGCCAAATATATAGCCTTATTCAAAACATCATTACCTTCCTTTTTTGAAACTTCATTAAACATCACTAAATATAAAAATTAAATCGCCACATTATCACCTCTTTCGTCGTGTCATCGACTCCTACTTTAATGTGAATAAAGTTACATATTATACGTGGCATCCCCATCGCCACATTATCAACACTTTCGTCACATCATCAACTCCAACTCTAATGGGAATAAAGTAACACATTGCATTGTTACGTGACACACTTATAAGCCTACATATTGAGTTGTCACGTGACTTCTTATCAAGCTTCCTTCTCGCCAAATAATCCACTCTTCCGCTACGTCATCAACTTCAACTCTAATATATATATATATGAGGCTACATCTTGTGTTCACTTTCCTTTCTTCATAAAAGTTATTTTCATTGAGTTATACATTGATGCATTTCAAACTATACTAATACTTAGTTTCTTCCGCGTGCGAAGCGCCGGATGACAACTAGTTTACAATAATCTAGATTCCTCTTACACACCCAATGTTAAACTTGACTTTTCCATTGATTTGTTTTTGTAGGTCGCTAGATCTTTCTCGAGTCTCATAATGTAAGCGCGATGCTGCCAATGCACGCAATCGCAAATCGGCTAACGAACTGCTACATTTGTGTCTCAAACCTCAGTCTATGATCGCTTCACTACTCGTAAATTAAAGCACTCATATTAAGTCATAAATATTACTCTTTATTTTTTGCCTTGCAGAGTTGAGACTATAACCTCCGTAAACCTTGTGTCTAGTTTATCTCACGATAGATACTTGGCTAAATTGATCATTGGTTTTGCAACAAAAAAAAAATCACAAATAATGTCTACTAGTTGAGTTTACTTTTGAAAGATGAAAACCTGTTGGAGTTTGACTAGGTGGCACTGCCACCTCATAAGAGGTATTTTTTTAATAAATATAAGTGGACTTGACTCATATGGTGTTTTTTAAACTTTTACATATTATTATATTTTTAAAGGGTCTTGTAATTAAAAAACTAAAAATTTAAAAATAAAAATTTAAATTCCCCTAATATGTAGAGAGGTGTTTGAAATTTGAATAATAAAATATTTTTTGGAAGATGATTTTGAAAAAAAAATAAAACTTGAGTCACGCTAAAGTCACTCTAGCTATGCATAAAGGCACCTCAGTGATTAATTTTTTTGAACTCTCCTTAAAAATGTCTTATGCCCTTCACTTAAATACAAGTATATACATTGAGGTGCCTTTATACATAATCGGGATGCCTTTTGTGACGATTCTAATTTTTAAATTAGTAACGTATGCCTTATTTGTGTGTATGGTATGTGAGCCCACAAAATAATACACGCCTAATCGAAATGACAAAAAAAAAAAGAAAATCAACGGCGAGAATAATTAGTTTCCTATTTCAAGTTGTCATTTTAGGAAAGAAAAAAAACAATTGAAAATCTTTGATTGATTTAGGAAAGGAATAATCCTTGATTAATGTTGAATATGAGTGATTTTAGGATCTACCTATATCATCTCTAAAAAGGAAAAAGTAAAAGAGTGCATACAAGTTGAACTTACAAACGACCAGAAGGGAGAAAACATAAGTCGAGAGAGTGATAAGGAATGTGATCCTTGGAGTACTTCGCATTAGGTAAACTTTCTCTCGCGTTTTAACTTGTTGGATCAATCGATTTCGGATTTGTTGAGTATAGATTTGAGTTTCTTTAAAAAAAGAAAAAGAAAAAGAAAAAGGCCATTAGAAAATCTGACGAGGAGGGGAGCGCATACAACGCTCCCCCCTCAACGCATGCGGGGAGATTGAGCCAAATGCCCAACTAGTAAAAAAAAAGGGGGGGAGGGGTTGGGCTTGATCGGCCCTACCATTCTGGGGAGGGGGGAAATGTGCACACGTGCGGGAGCGCATGTGCGTTTCCCCCTCACCCAAGCCAGGCTGGGCCTGAGATGAACCCAGGCCCACTGGATCGACCCAGCTGCTCAAAATCCAAACAAATAAAAAATATAAATAATATAAAAACAAAATTTAGACTAATTAAAAATGAATTTTGAGTTTTCAATTATAAAGAGGTGTAACTTAATTTGTTATAACTCAGCGTAAAAGTAGTTTTCGAAAAGAATTTCAAAATTTGCTTCCTTTCAAGTTAACTTATTTAGTGAATGAACATTTAACCTATTTAGGTTGACTGAGCTTTGGAGTACGCTCGTGAGTGCCAATTAGAGATTTTTGAAAATAAGCGTATCAGGTAAGTTGGGATTTAAGTTATTGGTTTAATGATTATTTACCATTCTACTAGACTATGTGATAGGGATCATGTAAGTAGGACATACGGGTAGATTGAGGTGCATTGTTAAACATTGTATGTATATGACTTAGTGAGGCTTGCTAGGATTCCTTGCACCAGATTCTATAAGTTCGGGACGGTTGGACCGTACAAGTAAGAATAACGAAAGGGCAGTTGCCCAGAATAAATATTTATTAATTGAGAATACGATTAATTCCAATGTTCTCAATAAATGTTGGTAGTAGGTGCTAAGTTCAGTTGGACTAGTTTGTGGATTTGGTGATAGGCAAATCTTTCACAGTGTAAAGGAATGGAGTGTTGATACCGCTATGGCCATAGTAGGTCACTTTTCACAAACTTCAGCGTGATAATAAGTCTATCACAGTAACTCATACATGTTTAGCATTTGCACATTTTGATGCATTGATTATGATTTCGTTTCAGGGCCGCTAGGGCACCCCACCTATTAATGAAGGCACCTAGTTAATGTGGGCACAAATTGATTTACCTGGGGCACCCAAAAATTAAACCCAAAATACCAAAAATACCCCTCATGCAAAAACCCTTACACCCCACCACCGCCACCACCACCACCACCACCACCACCATCACCGAACCCCGCCACCACCACCACCACCACCACCATCACCGAAATCACCGAACCCCGAGCACCCAACCACCCCCACCACCACCTTCACCGAACCACAGAGCACCCCACCACCTTCACCGAATGTTGTGCAAGAACCCATTTGGTTTGAATCGACCATTGAGAGGAATCTCAAAATCGTGTTTCCCATGTCTCGCCTTGTGTTTCTCCTTCGACTTACGGCTTTTTGCGGTTCGTAGGGTCGTGGTGTGAGCCGATTTCGTCTCCAAGTTAGGGTTCGGTTGAATAGTTAAAGAAATGGGAATTCGCGATTCTCGGCCACACGAGCCGAGGCGTGCTAATCTTGTCTCGGCCTCGCATGGCCGAGACGGAAGCTACATTTTTGGGAACTCGAAGTCTCGGCCGCAGGCGGAAGAGTTCACGGTGTCTCGATTACGTATGGCGAGAGTACTCTAGTTCTCTCGGCGAGACATGACGAGAGCTACAATTAGTGGTAGGTAATGTGGTGTCGGTGGTGTACAACCGAGAATGTGCTCATACTCTCGGTTGTACATCGGCGTACCATACCGTGACCTGACCTAAGTACACCTCTCGGTCCTTTAAGGCCGAGACATTGCCATACATCTCGGTCTGCGAGGCCGATACAATCGCGCACATCGACGAAACTTCGGATAAGCGCAAAAAAAACACAATAAATTTGCAAAATTACTTCAACTTCGACCTCCTCTTGCACCGTAGCGAGTACAATCCTCCATTATATAGTGGAAACAAGTTCGGATTTGAGCAAATTACCAAACCTACGTTGACAAACAAATCATCATTTTCACTGTTTTCTACAACTAAACGGTTCTAATAAACTATCATATGGTTGTCAAACATTGTTAACTCGTCGGATGATGTCAATCCGCAAGAATCGATAAAAAGTCGACAAACGTAGTGTGGATTTGTGGTTCAACCTTGTAGTGGGGTGCCTTTTTTTCTTTGTCAAAATGATTTGTGAGGTTTGAATCACTATATATACAAGGGCAAAATAGTCTTTTCCACTTTTGCTGAAATTTTTACAAAAACTTTGGGTGCCTTCATTAAATGGTGGGGTGCCCTTAGCGGCCCTCTTTCGTTTATATGCTTTCTTGTTTATTTTCTTCGTCATATTAAATATTTGCAAGCCATGCATTTTATTTATTGTTGCATTTATTATATGAAATATTCATAACGCCAGTAACTTAATCTAAACTTATTGAGCATCGTTGCCCTTCGTGCTCACCCAACAATTTCCCATACATGTTCTTTTTTTAGAGTCAATAAAGGGAAAGGAGTAGCTCCAGCTGTCTAGAGAACTTGTCTGATTGTTGATTGGTATGATTCGAGATCAAACCAAAACTTATTATTATTATTTATTATTATTATTATTATTATTATTATTATTATTATTATTATTATTTATTTTTATTTTTTTTTTTCATGGGTTTGGGATTTAGAATGAATTGAACTAGATGAGTATTTATTCTAGTTAATAACTTTTGATTTTCAGTAGTGGCATTATGTGGTAACATTGGAATAAGTTCTAATTTATGAGATTCCGCTGCAATTATGATCATTTAATTTAAATTTCAATTATTGATGAATGATAATGAGATGTCTTAAAAGGAGGCTTATTAGCTAAGTTCGTAACTCAGTGACCGAATATGTTATGAATTGAGCTAGGCGTCCTTTCTTAATGAGAACATGTTTTTTTTAGGAACATATTTGATGTCCACTTGTTTAGTGTCCTTTAGATGCATATCTATGATGAACATCCTTTTGTCAAGTACTAAAGGTGTCCGGTCGAGATTTATTTAAGAAAACGGGTCCAGACACCTTTAGTACTTGACAAAAGGATGCTCATCGATGTGCGTACGAACGCACATAGATATGCATCTAAAGGACACTAAACAAGTGCGGACACCAAACATGTTCTCATTCGTTCTCTCTCTCTCTCTCTCTCTCGAGATTCATCGGTCTCCAACCTCAAAAAAACCCTATCGCTCACTCCTCCCTCCCTCCCTCCCTCCCTCCTTCCAACTCTTTTAACTGTTTCTTCAATTCTATTGGGTTTCCAAGGGATTAGAGAGGTGGCAAGGCAGGCGCTTGAGTCGATCAATCAATCGAATGGAGAAGGCAAAGTTGTGGGTGTACAATACGATGAGCAAGCAAAAGGAGTTGTTCGAGGCGAAGGAGGCCGGCAAGGTTGGCATGTACGTCTGTGGAGTTACCGCCTATGATCTCAGCCACATCGGCCACGCCCGTGCCTACGTCGCCTTCGATCTCCTCTACAGGTCTACTCTCACTTAATCATCCCTCTCTCCTTTCCCTTTTTATTGCCTCCTTTAATTCTTTTATTTTTGCAGATATCTGGTGCATTTGGGATACGAAGTGAAGTATGTTCGCAATTTTACCGACGTAGACGACAAGGTAATTCAAACAAAAATGAAACAAATATTCATGTTATTAAACCTTTATTAGGTTACCAATTCCTAAAATAATTTACAATTATACAAGCCATATCAAACCTAACATTAACCTAACATGGGATTTAGTATAGTTCCTATTTTATTAATTCTCAACAACTTTCTACTTTTAGATTATTCGTAGAGCAAATGAGTTGGGGGAAGATCCATTGGAATTGAGTAATCGTTTTTGCCAAGAGTTTCTAAATGATATGGATGATCTTCAGTGCTGCCGGCCAACCCATCAACCACGCGTTTCCGAACATATGGACCAAATAAGAGATATGATTATGCAGGTGCTTTTCCTTCACTTCTTCTTCTTTAATTATATACATTCCGAGAGTTGTTCGTTGAGTTGCTCAATTTTTTTTTTTTCTCTTTTGCAAAACATGAAATATAAATAAACATATAAGGTTTTGTATCAGTATCTCCAGTAGGCTTTATTTTAGAAACATAGCCTCAATCACAAATTGGTCAGGTTGTAATGGAAAAAATACTATTGATAGTGAAACAATATTATTGTTCTCCTCCCTGCTTTATATTGTTATCAGAGCTGATGTAACTCTTTCTCTCTCCCCTTTCTCATCTACACCATTTTCCTAGTCCACCTCCCCCTTCCTCCATTCAATTTTTTTTCTCTCTTCTCCCTTTACTTAATTTTTGTTACCGCTTTATGTTTGTCTTGTTGACTATTTTAATTCATGGCTTTCTTCATCGTGTATCACATTTTAGTCTTGTTACTCTTCTTGCATTGATCTTTACTGTCATTTATGCGACGGATGATTCCGTTGCTTGTGTTCGACCTAGGACTCATTATGTTTGAGTAAATCATGTTTTTCTTCGAAAAGACACTCTTTCTATTTCATGTATAGTTTCTAATCAACAAGTAGAAGAATTTTTTTGTTTCCAGTTATTTCACAGCTTTTAACTTATTGGAGTTTAATCCTTAAACTAGAGAATAGTGCAAATAAGCATAAATATCTTGACTTAGTAGCTTTAGTAGGCTTTACTAATTTAGTTCTCGTTTTTGTCTGTCTTTTTATATAGTTGTATGTTCTTTTATTCATTTCCTTGTTTTTGTTTTATGGATAGTATCAGTATGTATTGCCTGGATTAGGTTAAGTGATATAGAAATAGTTAAGTTTGAAATGGCAAAATAATTGTTTTGACAATGATACTAAAATTATTCTTCTCGTCTTGGACATGGGTTCTTGTATATTTCAACTGTAATTAATTATATCTGCAGATATCTTTTAAAACACTTCATCGATTATCATCTCACAATGAATTCTTAATATCTTATCCATTTCTTCTTTCTAGCAATGTAGTTGGTGCAAATGACAAACGCTAATTGAAATTGAATCATCGCATCATGTTACCATCATGCATGGTTGTAGAACTTCTTATTGATGATTCTCTTTACTATAATAAAAATATTTGGTGTCTTTGTCTTGCAATTTTTTTGTTGCTTTATGAATTTGTTTCTGTAGAATGGTAATACCTTTGATTGAGCTGTTTTTGACAGTATTAATTAGGCATACTCAGGTGCGCCTCAAGGTGAGATGCACCCACCTCTCTTGGGAATGCCTGAGCGAGGGCTTTGAGAGAGATTCAATGGGACACGATATGGCGAGGCGCCTTACTGTGCCTCATCGCATGCTAGAATTGTTTGTGCCTCAATGATACTATGACTATTTAATAATGGTATAAATGTTTACGATCTTAACAACAATCCACATTAACTCAGTTAAATATTTCTGCACAATAATAATACCATGATAAAACAACTATAAAAATATGAAATGTATTATCAACTTAACAGCTTCAGTTAACAGAAAAATGAAAGGAAATAACGTAATTGTCAATATAAAAAAATATATATGTCGGACGTTCTTCATTCAGGAGTGCGCATTGCACCTTTAGCCATGGGCCTAATAGGCCACTTTGGCCTTAACTGTGCCTTAAATAAGTGCAGTTGTTGATATGCTTGAACCTTTTATTTGAGTGGTAGTCAGTACTGGAGATGATCTGTATGAAAGGTTATATTTTTTTCCCTTTTTTCCTGGAAAGGCTTCAGATTCTTCCTTGGAGCAAATTTATGTACCCAAAGGACAAAAAAGATGAAATGTAGATTGTTGCTTGTTTTGGCTATTAATGTTGTGTTATTTGCTAGGTCTGTTCTTTTGACAATTGGTTTCTCCTGGCAGATAATTAAGAATGAATGTGCCTATCCTGTAGATGGAGATGTGTACTTTTCGGTTGATAAATTCCCTGCTTATGGTCAGTTATCTGGCAGAAAACTTGAAGACAACCGTGCTGGTGAACGAATTGCTATTGATTCAAGAAAGCGAAACCCTGCTGACTTTGCATTATGGAAGGTGAATAGGACTTTCATGGAGTTCTGTTTCATTTTGAATCCTCAGTGCACTTCTTTTAAACTTCCTCTTATGATTATTGCAGGCTGTGAAGCCTGGCGAACCAAGTTGGGATAGCCCTTGGGGTCCTGGAAGACCTGGATGGCATATTGAATGTAGTGCCATGAGTGCTCATTATCTAAGTCCTTCTTTTGATATTCATGGTGGAGGAATGGATTTAATCTTTCCACATCATGAAAATGAGTATGCTCAGAGTGGTGCTGCCTGCTCTGAATGTAACATCACATACTGGATGCATAATGGTTTTGTCACAGAGAACAATGAGAAAATGTCCAAATCATTGGGGAATTTTTTCACTATACGTGACGTAAGTGATTAAAGTTTGTTTCAGTTGGTGCTTTGATTTCCTTTTGCTATTAATATTGCAACTTGTTTATTGAATTAGTTTTTCGTCCTTTAATGATGCATTTCTAACACCCTTTTTTTGGCAGATTACCAGCCGATATGATCCACTGGCTCTGAGATACTTCTTGATGAGCACACATTATAGATCTCCTGTAAATTATTCAATTTCACAACTGGAAATTGCATCAGATTCTATTTATTACATCTATCAGGTAAATGATAGTTGAATTCTACTCTAGAGAGAATGAATAAACTGCTTGTTGACCTTTTGTTTAGGCCTGTTCTCTAAATTATACTTTTTTTAGGGGTGAGTATGGTTTTTCTTATTTCTAGATTTATAGCCTTGATGTCTTTGTTAGATTTATTTTACACTGATACTGTTGTCATTTCTTGACTACTTTTGAATAGCAAGAGCTGGAATTGATCTCTTGAATTTCATCAAGTGTATGTATGATTTTTAGTAATGTTGACCGTACTTTTTCATTACTGATTTCGTTTATTTTTACTTCAATCGAGGTATAATTTGAAAACGAAAAAAAAAAAGAGGTTAGAAGAGTGCTGAAATTAACCAAGGGATTCTGCTTTTGCAATATACACAGATCAGTTGATAGGATCGTACCATTAGAGGATCTGTTGTGCTAGGTTCTAGTGGCCTTGCACTCCTTCTAAATGGGTTTGTCATCTTAAAGGATGTAGGTCTCGAAGCTTTAAGTTTCATTCCCATCTTTAACCTATTGCGAAGCTTCTGAGGTGTCCCAGATGCTTTCCTTGCTTCAACCTATTAGGATATTTCCAGTGATTAATAGCAGGGAGGAGCTGGTCGTTAGATAGGAGTGGTCCTTTTTTCATGCAAGTTTCTCCATGTCATTTGGCCTTGACCAACCTCACCCCTCCATATTTATATGGAGAATCCCTACCACCATAAGGTGGAGGTCTTCTCTTGGCTTGTGCTGCTTAGCAAATTAACACGCGAATCTGTGATAGACGACTGCAAGTTTCACTGTCTAGCAGGTTGTGCATCCTATATAGGCAAGATGGTGAAAACATAGATAGATTGTTTTTGAACTGCAGCGTTGCCAAATGTAGCTTAAGACCAATGCTCATGAATTTTGGTAAGGAAAATGCAAGGATTGATGGGTGGGACACACTGTTTTTACAGAGGGGCGTTCTAAAGGACGGCCAAGATTTAGAATTGCTTGGAAGGTGGTGCTATTAATGGTGTTATTGAATGTTTGGTTGGACATAATGATAGCTTTTCAATGACGGAAGTAGTAGATTACTAGTTCTGGTTATGTGGCAGTTGGTGCACATGTGAGGGAACAATAACTCTGTTAAGCTGATCTATCCATATAAAAAAGTTTTGGTTCTTTTCCCTTTTGTCATAATGATATTTACTCTGTTTCTTATCTTATCTGAGAAAAGGAAGAGGGAGAAAAAATATGCTTTCTTGTAGCATCAATATCCGCTTTGATTATTCGTTCCAAAAAATATATCTGCCTGATTATTTATTTATTCATCTTTTATAAAATCTGTGTGACCGAAAATGACTTCTCTTTTTCTCATGATTGTTAGACCTTGTACGATTGTGAAGAGGGGTTAAATCTTCTTAAAGACCGTTTTCTGAAGGAGGAAAGTAATCCTAAGGCTGAGAAAATCACCTCGGAAGCGCAGGATTGCATCAAGAAAATGCGTAGTGATTTTCAGATTAAGATGTCAGATGATTTGCACACTCCTGAAATATTGAATGGTACCCTTCAGGAAACATTTAGGCTTATGAACAAGTCTCTGGAGTCGCTGAAGAAGGTAATTTTTTTTTTTGTGGCATTTTACTTTGCACACTAAAAGAGGGATACAGAGATTCTGTAGTAGTGAAGTAATCTACTTTTATCTGATCATTGAAAAAGTCATGCCTTGATAGCCAAGTATCTTATCTTTAGTCTAATTCATCCAATGGGATGATGTGTGAGACCCAAAAAAACACTCATTTGTAAAAAAAGGAAAAATTTTTGCTCTTAGGTAGACCTGTTCAACGGGTTGGGGGCCTGCCCGGCTCGGCCCGGGCCCGAGCAACATGGTTGGGCTTGGGTTTTGAAATTTAATAAAAGTCCGGCTCGGGCTCGAGCACGAGCACGAGCCCGAGCCCGCGAAAGCCCGACCAACTAATGGGCATGCTTGGGTTTAGGCATCTAGCCGAGGCCAGGTTCGAGCCCGGCTCGCAATTAAGATTATTGCAATTTTTATATATAATCTTGTAAAAATAAATTTGAACCCAAAAACTTTTGGTATTAGTACACATCCTAACCATTACACCACCTTCTCCATGTTTTTAATTCTTGATATTTAATAAATATATATAATTTTAAAAAATGTAAACAACCACATTTAGGCCCGTCAAATCCCGCCCAAGCCCGGCCCGTAGTGGCCTTGGGCGAGCTTGGGCATGGCTTAAAAAAAAACCCACCTAGGCCCGGCCGGGGCCTGCTTAGGCCCGCACGTTGAACATGTCTACAATCTTAGGGGAGCTGATGCGGAACGGAATGCAAAACACCCAAATCCAAGTTCAAAAAACTCAAAAACAAAGAAGGGAAGAAAAGGTTTAGAAGGAGAACCACAAACGTGGATGTTCAATAAGCTTGTTGAAAAGATCGACACAAGCAAGAATCGCTTGGTACGATCTAGAACACCACAATCCACGCGTGAATTTGATAAGTTCTCACACGCTAGTTTATAAATCTCACAGATATTTCAATACTCAAAACTCAACTCCCCTTGTTCAATAGAAAAATATTCCTTTTGTAAGCTACACAAACACTAGAAACCCCAACTTAAAAAAATAATAGAACTTTAGTCGTAACTAGAATTCTCCTAGTTGAACTATTGCAGAAAATACAGAACTGATTTTGACGCCCTACCACTTCACATTATTAGAGAATTGTGTGATTCAATAACATGACCACAAAAAACTCGTTTTTAGCGTGTTGTTTATTTGAAAAATACGTTTTAATCTCAACCTGCTGTCAAACTCCTCAATGGTCAAACTGGATTGTATCAGGAGATTGTTGCTTCAGTTGCTGGTGTCAAAATTCTCAAGCCTGGGCGGCCACTTCCCGAGTTGGGGGATCTTTGCCCTCAATTTATAAACCCAACTTCCCTGCCTTAATCATCTAGGGTTCATTTGATTTTGAGTCTAATGACCTAAGTTGCAACATGGATGTATTATCTGTTTTTTATATTTCCTTATAAATTTGTGAATTGCAGAAAAAACAACAGCAACGAGCATTGTTTCATTCTCTTGTTGCGATAGAGAGAGAAGTTACGGATATTCTGGATGTCTTAGGACTGATGTCTTCAACTTATTCGGAGGTACTTGCAATTTTACATATTTCTTTTTCTTTCTTTTGGTTTTTTTTTTTTTTTTTTTTTTGTTTTTATTTTTTTTGTTTTTGTTTTTGTTTTTTTTTGTTTTTGTTTTTTTGAGGTTTACTAATTTTAGCTCGCATGTCCCACTGAAAAGGTTTTGCAGCAACTGAAAGGCAAGGCTTTGAAGAGAGCAGAGGTAACAGAAGATGATATCTTGCAGAAAATAGAGGAAAGAACTCAAGCAAGAAGAGACAAACGCTATGACAAGAGTGATCAAATAAGACTTGAACTGAAAGCTAAGGGTATTGCTTTGATGGACTTAGGAGCGGAGACAATTTGGAGGCCTTGTGTACCTGCAGAACAGGAGCAACCCATTGCTCCACCATCGACATAAGGGATGTGGCACTGACCATACTCGCACGCTGAATTTACTTTTTGGAAACTTAGGAAGTTTTTTTAGCAACTTCCAGTTTCCATCTATTTATTTTTGATTTTTTCCTCTAAGCTTTTTCAGTTTTGAACTTGCTGAGGTCTCTGGTCCTCGGTTGATGCTGTTGTTTAGTGACCATAGTGCTAAATTATAGAACCTAAGCTATTTTTGCTTGTTGAGAGCAAGAAACTGAAATTGAAAGCTTTGATAATTATTGCACCTCTGCCCTTTAAGTGGGAACAATATATACTCAAAGGGAATGCCCTTGTTAAATGTAACCATGATTGTACTTCAGAATAGAACTTCCAATTGCAGAGACTGAGCACTTGTAATTTTGAGTATATTCTCTTGGTATGACTTTGACAAAGATGCTACACTTAGTCCACTCCAAATTGAAGCAAAGATTTTACTCCAAATCTTTATATTTGAGATGATAAGCTATGTTTGGGAAAACTAATATAATATAGATTTAGATTATATTTTTATAATAAATTAGTCAACCAAGCACAATTTTCTCTCAAAGTAGGGATTTTTTACTTGATTAATACATATGGGGAGAATATTTATCAACCTAAAACACCCACGAAATATTTTTCAATCTAACTTAGTCAATGCCACATCACCGCCACATCACCCGACTCGCTGGACAGCCCCTGCAAACAAAACGTGACCTCGGGTCACATCACTCGGGTCACGTTTTGTTTTGTTTTTTTAAAGTAAAATAGAAATCGTGACCCGCGGTCACGATTTCCATTTAAAAGAAATCGTAACCGCGGGTCACGACTTGGGTATAGGTTTTTTAACCATTTCCTTCACGATTCACTGTTGACATCTCCTTCAACATCACCGGCGCTGCAAGGTCCGCCTCCGCCTCCATCTCCGCGTCCAGTGCAACTAGGCTCTGCCGTCCGCCTCCGTCGTCCGTAACAGACACGTCGCTGCATCGACTTTGACGCAGGCACGCCTCTCGGTAGTGGCTGGTTTCACTCACGCCGTCGCTGCTCGGCTCCAGCTGGTCGGTCGTCAGTCGGAGCTGCTCGCCTCCTGCCGGTCGTTGCTCGCCTCCCGCCGGTCGTTGCTCGCCTCCCGCCGGCCGCTAGTTGCACTTCTGCCGTTATTGCCCGCCTTCCCACCGGTCTCTTTTGTATTGGTAAAAACCTTCCCCCAATTGTGTTAATTGATGAATTAATTCCGCAATGTGTTTTCTTTGGGGTCGTATGCTTGATATCCAACATTAGAAGAGTATGCTTAATTGATGAATAAAATTATGCATTGGTATGGTGTTAGTATTTAATTTCCCTAAATTTCTTTTTTCTGTCTAAAAGTGTGTAAAGTGTTTAAATTTAGAAAATATAGTAATACATGACACACGTCAATGAGTTGAAATCATGCACTAATATATAAGAGCATTATATCTTCCACCGTAGTCAACTTAACTGTCAATGCATGATGAATTAATTGGAACTTTTGCGGTCTCGGGTTCGTTGGTGTAATATTTATATAATGCTTTGATAAATTAATTGGGACTTTCGCGGTCTTGGGTTCGTTGGTGCAATATTTATATAATGCCTTGATGATTTAATTGAGACTTTTGCGGTTAATTGTGTAATTTCTTATTTTAAATTATAAAGAAAGGCATCGAATGGTTATCATGGTATGGGCTCGTTTTGAGAAACATTCTAGTTTGATTGACAAACATTGAATGACTCCTTGTTCTATTGTTTGCATTAATTGCGTAATTTCTTATTTACTGCAAATTGATTGATAGTTGCTTCCTTATTTGAATAAAATAAAGAACTTAAATAAAATAAAGTATTAATACACGATGGAGCTTGTTAAGTTTATTTGTGCTTAGTGAGTGTATTAATTATCATCACTTCTATTGATTAACAATTATATTCTACATATATAGATTCCATAATGGTTGATCGAAGAGTAACTTTGGTGCGCTATATGAATGGTGTCATGGTTGATGGACCATCTGGAATTTCGTACACGAAACCGCCTATTCGACATCTCAAATCGAAGTTAAGTTTAAGGTACGAGGAACTTGTGAGTTTTATCTGTAATTCCTTGGAGATAAACAATGAAAAAATGATATTAAACATCATATATCGATATCCTGTGTACATTGGAACTAGAACGTACAACTATGTCCCTTTGCGAATAGTTGATGAATCAACTTTGAAAGATACTTGGGAGATTGTGGCAGAATTTCTACCACCAAATTGTATGGAGCTATTTTTAGATTTAGTTCCGAGGCAATCATATACTAGTTCCAATTGTAATATAGTGGTAAGTGCAAAAGGGCCTAGTACTCAACCAATATTTGAACATAATCATTGTGCATCGCCTTTGATGACTTCAAATCCCGATGTAGACGAGGATGCTCGTTCTAGTGATGGTGTGAATACTGAGGAAGATGATGACTATTGTGGTAGTGATGAGAATACTAGTGAAGAGAATATCGATGATGATGTCGATGATGTAGGGGTTGATGCTCATCATGTTGATGATAGCATAATTGGATATACATTAAATCGAGTTATAGCCAAGGATGACTCATTATCTTGTCCTCTAATCTCGAACGAAAGTTGGAAACGATGATTTTTTCGATCAAGAGGTTGCTGAAATTGATGATGCGCATGTGGGTGTAGGTGAATTTGCCGTACCTTCATCTGTATTTATGGAATTTAGTATTGAGGCAATGCAACCTATCCATGAGAATGCAATGATCCCTTCTCGGTCTTTATGAAATGAGGCATCAGAATTTCATGTAGGCACGCGGTTCCTTTCTAAAGTAGATATCCAACATGCCATGAAATTGTACAACATTAAAGGACACAGGCAATATGTGGTAACTCATTCAATACCCAATGTGTGGATTGTCCGTTGTAAGAAACATTTAGATGGATGTGATTGAAGGTTGCGGTGTTCGAAAAGAAAAACACATGGAATGTTTGAGATTAGTAAATATGCAGGACCACATACATGTATTTATGCAAAACTATCTAAGGATCGTACTCGTTTGGACTCCACCGTTATATGCCGTGAAATTTTAAATGTGGTGAGAAGAGATCCGTCCATCTTAGTTCCAGTTCTTCATCAAATTATCAAGGACAAATTCAGTTATGATGTTCATTACAAGAAAGTTTGGTTGGGGAAGAAAAAAGCAATTGTTAAAATCTTTGGAGATTGGGAAGAATCATATAAAATGTTGCCGCGGTGGATGACCGCTCTTCATGAAAGCAATACAGGGACATGTGTCGATTAGAGGCATGACGAGCCTAATGCCAACAATGAGGTTGTATTCAAATGGGTTTTTTGGGGCATTTGCACCTTTTATTGCAGGTTTTAGACATTGCAGACCAATTATACAAATTGATGGCACATTCTTGTATGGAAAATACAAACAAAAACTCTTAATAGTCATTATTGTTGATAATAATAATCATATATTTCCCTTAGCATTTGCCACTGTTGATGAGGAAAGTCAAGACAGCTGGGGATGGTTTATGACTTGTTTGCGACATCATGTAACTGATCGAGATGGTATATGTGTCATTTCTGATCGACACCCTGGTATATTGTTGGCAATGAATAATCCTCAAAATGGATGGACCCATGAAAGAGCTCAACGCAGATTTTGCCTTTGTCACATATGCAGTAATTTCAACATGAGATTTGGGAGCAAAGAATTAAAGGATATGGTGTACTTAGCCAGTGCACAACATCAACCTCGAAGATTTAAGGCATACATGAAAGAACTTCAACAAATTAATGCGGAATGTATTGTGTGGTTTAATGATCTTGATTGAACACAATGGACGAACGCATACGACAAAGGATTTCGATACGGATGGATGACTACAAATCTAGCGGGTATTAATTGTGTCTATATGTTCATACTATTATTTATTTAATGTGTTTGATTTATATTACGTTTACAAGCAAATACTTATATGGCTTTTTTAACAATTGTAGAATGCTTTAACGGTGTCCTTAAAGGCGCACGATTTTACCCTGTCACCGCATTAGTGCAACTAACATTTTTTCATGTCATGACTTACTTTAACAAAAGACGTGTTGAAATAGGAGCAACCCTAGGAAGGGGCGAAAGGTACACAAAGTACGCACTTGATAAGTTTTCACATTGGGGAAAAGCGGCAGGGGGGCACAATGTTACATTAGTGAATCGTGAAAATGGCACATTTGAAGTCATCACTACAGCACATGGCTATCATTTGAGATAAGGGTCTAACAAGAAAGTGGTGAAATTGGAGGCTCGTAGATGCACTTGTATGAAGTGGCAGTGTTTTGGCATTCCATGTTCCCATGTCCAAGCCGTTTGCGCTATTGTTGCCATAGATCGCTATCAGTACATTGAGTCATACTACAGGTTGTCTGCGTACAGTCAATGTTATCCTACGAATTTCCAACCCATTCCTCATGATGATTATTGGCCTAACGCTAGAGTTCCACACACCTTGTTGTCTGACCCATCTCGAAAGCGAGTCAAAAGAAGTCGTCCTCGAATAAGACGTTTGCGAACTGAGATGGATTTGAGAAGCAATCAGAAACAACCAAGTCATATGCAGCGAGAGAAGGAATTGAGAGAAACACCAACAACGTTGCGATGTAGTAAGTGTAAGCAGGATGGACACAATAGGTGCACTTGCTCTCATCGTCGGCAAGAACAACCACCTAATGGTTCATAGTGAAAGTTGTGTCAAATCTTATCTTTCGCATTCACTCATATTTTTCTTATATTAGTTCACTTTCTTATGACTATGTGGTGCATGTACTTTGTTTCAATTAAACCATGTTTTTATATTATTCACATACTGTTGTTTTATTTTATTATTTCTTGAATGAACTGTATCTCTAATTTTATTGTTTCATCATTAGTTTTTTGTATTAATGACAACATTGTTAATGATTTGGGGTTCAAGCGCGATATGGATCCTGGACCTATTGATGATTCAGTGTTGACTATGCAGGCTCTACATAGATCTACTCGCGTTTGGAATGGATCGGTAGTACTTCTTCTTATCTGTTTGCATATTTTTAGAGCTTCGTAGCTAAATTTGAACTAATGTAACTTAAATCTCGTATTTGCATAAGATCCTGGTATATTGACTATCATGCGTAATTCAGCAGCATTACATCGATTGGTCCCACTTGATGAACGAATAGTTAGGTATCTTGAGGAAGCTGGGTTTTATGGAACGACGCAAATAAGTTTCATAGCAATTGATTGACATCTCATTACTGCACTTGTTGAGAGGTGGAGGCAAGAAACTCATACGTTTCATTTTCCAGTTGGCGAGATGACTATTGCCCTATAAGATGTACAAATAATTTTAGGGTTACCTGTCGATGGATTACCAATCACCGGTCGTGTAGAACAAGATTATGATGCCTTATGTTTGATAGAACTATGCTTCCCATTCCCTGAAAACAACAAAACTGGAGGTCGGATCCAAATTCGCCAACTTTCAAGATCGTTTCTAAACCTTCCAAATAATGCTGGTGATGTGGAAGTGCAACGCTATGCAAGAGCGTACATCTTACAACTTCTTGGAGGAACTTTATTTGCAGACAAGTCTAACAATCTTGTTCACATAACGTATTTACAAATTTCGGAGGATTTTGAGGCGGCAGGAAAATACAGTTGGGGTCTTGCAACTTTGGCTCACCTATATAGACAATTGTGTCTTGCCGCTGACATTGATGGAGCAGAGATTGCAGGTCCGGTAATATTATTGCAACTATGGGCATGAGATATGTTGCATTTTCTTGCACCAATAATGGGAAATGTTCTTCTAAACGACATCATACCAAATGCAAATTTATTTCCACCTCCTCCATTTGGTCATAGGTAATTAGAATTATTTAACATAGTCAAAAAAATTTGAGTTTATTTATCTACATGTAAATTCATGCATGCATTGTGATGTTTTTTACATTTTTATAGGCGAAGACATGCCTTAGAGACCACAGGAACATCAATGCATGTGCTAACAAAATACAGAGAAATGATTGACATGCAAACACGCGATGAAGTAAGAAATACACTTAATCAATTTTTCCAAATACCATTTTGTACAATGGTGAAATGTGAATTTTATTCATTTGAAGTTGTTTTTCACGACTTCAGGTAATTTGGAACCGTATCCTGAGAAAGTGAAAAGGGACTTGCTTGCGTATTATAGTAGTGGTCGTGCTATTTGGCAAACGAGGGCACATTTATTTTTATTCCGTGTTGTTGAAATGTATAATCCTGATAGAGTCATGCGACAATCCTATTTGAGACAAAGGATACCACCTTTAAATAGCACAAACATGGAGCTACATAAGATTGACTTGAGAGGGAAAACAAATAAAGATTGGAGTGCAGAACATAGTGCTTATGTCTGCATGTGGAACGAACGTGCTTCTAATATTGCGAATGATGAATTATTGGAAGAGCCATTGAAATTTTACGACCCGCATATGCAATGGTATCGTCGCATTACACGACGATTCATGTCTCATCGTGGAGCTATTGTTGAGGCATTGGTAAGTACAAATTTTTATTATTCAATCATGAAGTCTTTCAAATAGTTTTTTTGATTTTATTTTTGCATACAACTTCATAAATAATTTATATGTAAGCACATGGAATGATATCAATTCATTAGTTGACATTTGGTGATGATGTGTCTATTCTACATATTAGAGATGTAGCTGCATCGACTTTGACCGCAATACATGCAGATTATCGCCTTCATAATACGCCCATTTCATTTGAAGCTTATCATCAATATTCTCATGAAGATACATGTTCGAGGCATGACACTCCAATGTATACTCCATCCATACCTCTCAACCAGTTCGAGACTCTATATACTCCATCAGTACCTCTCAACGAGTTAGAGACTCCACATACTCCATCAGTACTTCCCAACATGACATTCGAGACTATGGAAGCCTTTCAATTTGATAGGACACCTTAATGTAAGTCCAATAATGATGAATTTATCTGGGACTACAAATACTCATGCTGGTGGAATGCATGATATATATGAAATTCAACGAGAAGATGCTCAAAATCCTGTTGATGTAGGCCATTCGAATGTGCCATTAGCTTTAAATCGTAATGTGCGAGTCGTAAAGAGAACACGTTGTGGGACTGGAAGTCATTATTTGGGGTCAGACTATGACTTTTTTTTTACTATAACAAGTCATTTTTTTGTTTATATTAATGTTTTGTAGTTGATCGACTTCCATGTTCTTCATTTATAGCAAATGAAATTTTTTGCTTGACTAACATTAATTTTAGGAATTTTGCAAATTACTCGAGTTTGAAAGCTTTTGTTGTCAAAGATAAGGTCATAAACCTATTGTAACTTCAAACTTTATACTAGTTTGTATTGACAAAAAAAATCAAAAACACGAATATACTAGTTGACTAGTTTGAAACCTTTAGTTTTATAAAAAAAATATAAAAACACATAGATGCCAGAGATTCTACTTGTTTGATCGATGAGGTATAATACGATAGATTATACTTTGTCAAGATCATATTCATTCTCTTTCATAAAAATAAATCAGCCTTAACACATTGTCTAAATATCTTATAAGTTAACTACCAAAAGCATAAAGAAAAAAATACGCCGAAAAAAAAAACAAATCCCGACAGCAAGTCACGATTTGCTTCAAACAGAAGTCGCGACTGCAAGTCACAACTTACTTTTTTTTTTCGTTTTTTACGCAAAACATGATCTTCAGTAACGTTTTCAGTTTGACAAAAAAAAAATTGACGTGGTAGTGACGCGACAATGACGTAGCGGTAAATGTGTTAGATTGGTAAATATTTCTGTGGGTATGTTAAAGGGATACACATTTTCTCCAAATGTGTTAATCAAGCAAAAACTCCCTCGAAGTAGTTTATAATCTATCATAAGGTAGTTTTGTCTTTCCAAAATTAATTTAAACAGATTTGACAGCAAATGGGTACCGGACTAGATTGCCAATCTTCGAGTAGTGTTATTAATATAAGATAGTTTTATGTGCACGCCATAAAAGTGTAAGGGCAAGTCACTTGATTAATGCAATCCACATTTTGATTATGGCACCCCCACAAAATCCCCAAAATACCTTTGTTGAGGAGGGCACCCCACAAGCATTTGGAACATTTGTGTTCTCGCCCCCAACAAACCCTCGATCTTGATTGTGGTTGTTGTTCTTGCCGATTGGTACCACATAGATTGGTTGGCGAGTGATTGAGTCGACGTGAAGTTCGTCACCGTGCTGGAAGGAAGGAAGAGGTGTTGGGAGTGATTGATTTTTAGCCTCAAAGTGTTTCGTTGAATCGAAGGTGAGCATTTGATTGGCCTTTTTGTTGTTTATGCTGGTTTCGTTTTATAATTTGTTGGTGTTGTTGTTTTGGTTGATTCGTAAGGGTTAATGATGTTGTAATGGTTTCCATCTTGTTTGGTCGTCCAGGGCCGAAACTCTAACACAAGGTTCGGTTGTTTCTGTCCAAACCTTGTGTTGGAGTTTTAGTCATGTACAACCAAACCTTATATTGAGGTTCAGTCACATGCATCCGAACCGAAACTATGATTGAAGTTCGGTTGTACATGACCAAAACTCCAATCAAGTTTCAGTCCTGCTTAACCGAACCATCTCGATTTCAATGTTTCGGTCCTGCTTGACCGAACCATCTCGATTTCAATATATTTAAAGTTAGTCAATTCTATATATTATAAATTGTGTTTTTCACTATAAGGATTGGTCTTCGGAAGAGGCTTGTGACACGGGAAGAGGCCGGTGCCATGCCGACGACAGGCACCCGTGTGGACGACATATACCGTAAACAACATCATACAGAAAGTCCAAGCAATTGGAACGCGTTACAGATGCAGTTAATGCTGAGACCTCCTCTGCACACTCATCGAGATTTTCTTCTTTCGACTCAAGCGAATAAGAGCGGGTACAAGTTGAAGAAAGCAATGTGGTGGAAGGAAAGGAGAACAAGGGGCATGTAGAGGAGTCAAAATCCTCATCTGAAGAGGACTTTGACGAGGAATCAGAAAAGGGGATTGGTGAGGGAGAATTAGATAAAAAAGCTGTGGGGATTGGAAATAGGGAGAAAGGTGGGGATGAGGAGGGAGAAGATGAAAATTCAAAAGAGGGTTCAATTAGTGGAAAAGAGGGAGTTGGAGAGGGAGAAGAAGAGATTTCGGAGAGAGGAAGGATCGGAGGGGTCCGAAGAGAGGCCCGGAGAGTTAGAATCGAGGGTTCTAAAGAGGGGTAACTGGAGGAAGAATAAGAGGAATTTTATGGGGGAGAAGAAGAGGGGGATGGAGAAAAGGAAGAGGAGGGAGAAGGTGATGAAGATGAGGGAGCCGATGAAGATGAGAAAGAAATGTCACGTGACAAAGCACGTGGGAAGGGGGTTTTACTAAGTAGTAGGGTAGTGGAAGAGGCCACAGATGACCCGTCGAGACCTATTCCGGGTGGCCCCACTGACCGTTCCATATTAGCCAGTTTCAACAACCATGTGGCGGTTGCTATATGGGAAAATGAGGTAATTCTCCAATCTTTAGTATTTTAGCACTTGTGTTTTATTTATTAATTCTCCAATATGCTTGTGTTTATGTAATTGATAATGTGTCTAACTTTGTGTACTCATGAATTTCAGGAAAGACCGCTTCTTAGATGCATTAATCATGGGGCTCAATTGGCGGCTTGGGATTTGCAGACATGTTACCCTGACATTGTCGGCCTTCAAAGGATTATCCATTAGTCTGGGTTGAGCACACTTGCCGAGTGCTCATATGTACAAGGACACAAGTGTTGGATTTTGGGGTTCATACGCAGCGGAGATTACAAAAACAATTTTGACAAAAACCCCAACAGGATCCGAATCTAATTCCATTAAAACGTTTAACCAAGAAAACATAATCATACCTCAGCCGCAAAATACCTTTCTGAAGGTTGATCGATCTCTAAGGCACTGCCAATGACGAATGCCCTCTACCAGCAGTCCACACATGAATGGCGGCCGAGATTCGAAGTGCTAACTTCAAGAGA
The DNA here is from genome assembly GCA_039657365.1 of Stephania yunnanensis. Lineage (NCBI taxonomy): Eukaryota > Viridiplantae > Streptophyta > Magnoliopsida > Ranunculales > Menispermaceae > Stephania > Stephania yunnanensis. Next base: position 24,417,620 of record CM077585.1, read on the forward strand.
ATACCAAACCTTTTTTGTTCCTCTCCAAAACGATCCAGAGCGTACCAAAAAACCTTAATTCGTTTCTAAACGAAAATAGAGTTTCGGCCCTAAGAATTTCATCTGTGTGCTCTAACTTAAAGCATGTATTTATACAACCCTTGTATATAGACGGTTAAGTAAATTACACATATACCCATACTTAAAGAAGTATAAGTGTAATACACGACAAGGATGTTTCTGTCATGAGTTTTATCATATAAAATTCATTTTTCTGAACCATCTTAAAATCTGGCAAAACCATTCTTAGTGGCCGACCCAATAGGCTCATACAACGTTGCCAGTGTACCAAAACACATTTTGGTATACAAGTCATAAGCAGCCTCTAGCAAAACATTATGACTACCCAAGTTGTATGAATATCAAATCGATACAACCTAATCGATAGTGTATACAACATCCTTTTGTCACACGATATCCTTTTGATCAAACATAAGGCATGGAATTGTCATCCAACATGTTCAATCGTACTAGTCTCGATCTCTAGGTAGACTGAAAACATCCAAGTGACATTGATCAATATCAATTCACTTAGACTAGGCCTTTTAACAGTCTAACACATCAAGGGATCCACTAGATATCTCTCTTTATATGAGAGGGACAAATTCTATCTCGATTACACAACTTCATCACATTGCTCACACAATAACCAATCACAACCTTTATAATCGTCCAGTTAAATACAACGTTTGATTGTGTCAAGTCACTGTGTTCCTAATGTTGAAGTCTTTGGTAATCTCAAGTCAGAGGACTGAAAAATATACCTATCATGAGAAACAACTATGACTTAATCCATATGATGTTCTCATAGCGGTTCATTCCAGTACTTTGTTCCCTAACAAGTACTCGTGATCTTGATTTGTATCCCTACACGTATAATCATCATATGATCATCAATCAAGACTCACATTAGTCTTAATTCTTTATAGTTCCCAGTATAATGATCGACTAGGGACATTTAGGATATTTCTGCAAATACCCATGAATCTTATTATAATATAAACATGCGAATTAATTATAATAAACAACAAATGAAATCCTCTATTTTATTAACTAAAAGTATTCATAAAGACAGTTAATGGATTGACTTAGGGCACATGCCCCAACAACAAGACCCTCATATCGGTTTTATGAAACGTTGACAACCAGAGACCAACACATTTCACTTCACATTTGGTGAAATGTCCATTACACTGGAAGATGTGAGTAGGTTGTTGAAGATTCCAAAGCCACTTTCTAAGTCTGAGGCTATCAAGTTGGTGTCGCGATGCCTTGAGGTGTCTAAGAAAGAGGCAGATACAATAATCGATCCGCAGAGGGGCATGAATGTCAAAAAAAGTTGGTTGAAGTTAAAATGGGGGACTAAACAAAAAAAAATGAAGAAGAACAAAGACAAGCGGATGCTGACTTCCCGAGTTGAGTGCACGGCACGAGCGTACCTCTGGTATATGCTTAGGTGAACTTTATTTATCCACAAGACTTCCACGTAAGTACTTCTCTAACTGCTGCAGTTGCTAGATAAATTGGACGAGATTAGTATGTATGCGTGGGATGCTGCAGCACTAGCATACTTGTATTGGCAACTCGGCAGCGCAAGTCATGTGGATGCTTGCCAGATTGTAGGTTATCTCAAATTGCTTGAGGTTTGTCTCTTTACTGTTTTGCACACTCAATGAGTTCCTTATATAAATCCGTATAATCCAATTAACGTACTGTTTTTATTATTCTTTATAGGGATGGGTGTAAGAGCATTAGGACGTTCACCTAGCACACATAAATACAAAGTACGTCGATACCCTCCCTCATTTGTGTAGGTGGATATAGAAGAAAGAATAATGTCTTAATAGATTTAACGTGGAGAGGCTGCGCAGGTCACTTGACAGCGCCCAAACAAGCAAGGTATGGTTATTGTTTAAACCTGTCAATTAAAATTTGCATTGAATTGTGAATCTATAACTTGTTATTAACTTTTGACTTGTTCTTTTTGACTCGGGTCAACTGGGACTCATATGTAGATATTTTGGTGGATGATGATGACACTACGGAGATTGCGTTCTACACGGGACGTTAAAATTCTTATCGATAGTCAAGCCGTACCACCCGGATAGGTTCTTGCGCCAAATGGGCTACATACAACGCATCCCCTTAGCTCCCCTACAAGCCTACTAGAGTGAATAGAAGCAAATATGCTGCATGCTATCTCGTCAAGTACAACTTCCAAGCAGAGATGTAGGAGAGGTGGCAAGATCATGTGTTGTCCGCTAGAACTAGAGGCGCGAGAGCCTCATATGCTTGGGAGGCTGCTCCGAACTATCTTCCATAGTTCAACAAGATTTCTCACCCATTACTTGAGAATTCGAAAGGCAATACTGGCGATCCCATTGATGATGATGATGATGATGACTTGCTTGATGTAAGTTATATTTATATGGATTTTCCAACTATCTCCATTACTTTGAATCCCATTGTCAAACCTTTTGATATACTTTTTCGTTTATCGTATGCAACGTGTAAGACGAGTCGTGGACGTAGTGCAGAAGTAGAAAGCATTGCCGGCCAGTGAGTCGACCATGACCTCGGCAGAGAAGATGGCAGACCTTGTACTTAGGCACCTTACAGGAAAATGATAATCAATATCAAGTGCTTTTGAAGAAGGGACTTAATCCATATCACACACAGTTAGAGATGATAGTGGACCATCTAAGCGTTTGCACAGAAGCACAAACCAGCCCCCGAAGAAGCGTACAAAGGGGAAAAAATGATTACTTTTAGTCATTTGGTTTCATTGAATGCAATGTCTTAATTGGGTTTGTGAATGGTTTCATTGTCTTGGATTTGAGGCAACAATGGTTTTGTGAATGATTTGTGATTAAGTTGAATTGAATGTTTTAGATGAATGCAATGTTTTAGTTGAGTGTAACGTCTTAATTGGATTTACGACACTTTCAGTAGACGGGGTGTTATGTTATTCATTGTCATATGAAATTGTTGTATGAATGGTTGTATGAATTGTTGGTTTTTGTTAAATGCATGTCTTCCATGACTCTTTTTTGTTTTTTCCACAGAGATTCGACCTAGCAGGGCCAAAACTATTCTTAATGTACGGTCATGCTTGATTGAGGGTTAGTCAGACGTTCGGTCATATATGTCCGGGTCCCTTTGACATATTTATTGTTCGGTCACATACAACCAAAACCACTAAGAACGTTCGGTTAAGTATGTCTGAATGATTTGTTAACGTTCGGTTGGTAATAACCGAACATCATGCTATTTAGTTTCAGCAATACGTTCGGTTGGTTATAATCGAAACTCTAAAATAGTTTCAGTTTAGCCCGACCGAACATTGCAAAAGCAACTCAGTGGGTACCAACCGAACACTTCATTTGTTGGACGTTCTGATAACTTCGGTTGGGTGTAAGCGAAATAACGTAATACATTCGGCAATGTCTCACCGAACCCATTTAAAAGTATTCGACCCTGCATGCTCGAACATATTTCTATTAAGATGTTCACCAAATTAAAGCTTAAGTGACAACAAAATCCATACAAAATCTCTCATGTAAAGTTTACTTGCATAACATCCATACAAGATTTCTCATGTAAAACATTTTATGTACACAAAGTAAGGTTCCATAAAATGTATGGCACTTGAAGTTGTAGGTGCCAAAAAAATGACTTAAACTTCAAATTGAATGTACAAAAAAATGATTTTCACAACAACTTCAACGGGTCCACAGTAATCGGAGTCCCGTCTTGAGAATTAACAACTTCCGGTAGGTTCTTCGTGGTCAAGTTCTCACCCCATCCAGTCGCCTTCAGTTCCATGTTTCTTCACCACCCAGGATATAAGAGAGGAAAAGGGGTATCTGCATTCAATAAAACCTATACAAGAAAGATGAAAAACACATTATAAAAAATGTAACAATATCAAAGTGAACATGTAATGATCACTCTAAATGTCAAACTTTAAAACAAATTGTTATTTTTACCCTTATAAAATGGTTGTCATTAATGTGTGTTATCCCTATTACGACCTTCTTAACAATTGAACTCAGTGTTTTGCCCCTAAGTGGAGGGAATGTCATACTACCATTCGGTGATAAAATCACTACCATGGCCTGGTAACATGTAGCAATGACAAGTCCCCTGTCAGGAATACTCATCCACTTTTCTGGTGGAGTGCACTTATCCCCATAGTACTGCACGAATTGTATAATTCGGTCGTAGTGATCCTTGCCAAGGATTGTGCGCCAAACAGTTTCATTCCCATAAAGCTCCCAATACATGTCATTGCGTACTTATTTCCAGGCATCATATTCTTTATGGCTGAGACCGGCTGCAACAACCCGGTATCCACTCTTGTCATCTCCACATACATCATCAACTCTTTCAATATGATCAAGCAATTCCATTGGGACTAGACCCATATAACCAACACTATACAAACAATCCAAACATGTTCGCGTTCTGTGAACCTTTTGTTTAACTTGGTTGGTAACTTGCTTCGGTATCTTATCTGGATGAAGAACATACTCGAAGTGGCTGGGGTTTTTCTTTGTAGATACGTCAATTTCATCTTCCTTATAGGTCTTCCTCTTCTTCCCAAGTTGTGACACCTTTCATTTTCCTAATTCAAATTTCTTTCTTCCCCTTCTTTTAAGTTTCTCCGTTAGGATGACAAAAGACAGTGAGGAGGGACAACTAATCTCTCAAAGTTGTTGGACTATCCTCATGTGCTGATCCTCACTATGGACACTTTGAAAATCTTCAATTACCCTTTCAATTTCATCTCTGAAATTGTACTATGTTCAATTAATGGCTTGCTCATGATTCATGCTCAAATTTTTCCAGTGTCTATGTAAAGCGTCAAGTGGTATGGGTGAACCTGCCAATTGATAAGTTGCAAGTTTATGGGCACAGGGAAGACCATGGGTTATGCGCAATACACAACCACACCGAATGAAATCGGTCCCAACATTTTCCTTGAGATCCAATTCTTGTCGAGTTTTCTCTAATACAACTTGTGAAACAAATCCTTGCAAAGAACGAAACAAGGTATCGCCGAAGCCGTGTTGCACGACATTTAAACTCTTCTCGAAAGGCACTTTGATCTTATTATGTTGGCCCTCAATCATATTGTTAATGTATGGCCATATAATCACAAAGTTTCCTTGAGAATTTCCAATATGCTACTTCAAGGTATTGTGTGTGCTTTCGACTCTCGTGTAATGTCCAAGATGTAATATTACGTCAGTCCATGCTCGCACAAATCGTTCCATGTAATCCCTAACCCATGTGCCCATCAAATAATCTAGCAATCTATTAATACAAGCATATTCGGCAACCAAGTTCATCATCTTAGAATTGAAGACACATTCGAAAGTAGCAACCATCACAACATTCAACCTACTCAAGAATAGGTTGAAATCTTCGTTTCATGAAAAAAAAAAAATTCTTGTTCACTACCACACCCTTATTGATATGCCATGTGCATAGAAGGTAAAATGTAGAGGGGAAAACAAACTCGATTGCCTTAATCAACCCCAACTCCCTGTTAGTAAGAATCACTTGTGGGTCAGACCATCCATCGATTAGGTTCTTTAGATTCTCCAACGCCCAAATATAGTTCTCTTGTGTCTCTCTTAATATAAATGCAAAGCCAATAAAGAACGTGACATTGATTGAAGTAACACCAATTATCTCAAGCAATGACATACGATATTGATTGGTCTTGTACGTACAACCCATTAACAAAACCAAAGGGAAACTCTGAAGTAACTTGATAGAGTCCAGATGACCACAAAACAAGTCTGTGACGTCATTGGCTTTGTCATGTTTCTTATGCCAAGGTAGATACCCTGTGCATCCAATAAATGCATGAGTTGTTGCATTTGTGATATCCCCCTGGTTTCCTCAACCTTATGCTTTTGCCTTGCATTGTAGATTGTGTACAAGGTTGATGCATTCGATACATCCCTCTTTTTTAAAGTGTCAAAAATCTCTCAAGGCTTGATGTTGCTTTTCGTCATTTGAATCATAACAACACGCTTTCTTGGATTTAACCATCTGGCATATGAGTGACCCTCCATATAACAACCAATGTCATGGTTACGCCGCCCCTAAACCACTGTCATATGTCATAAATGGTCTTCATGTTTCTTAACGTTAATAGCAAACATAAAATCACACTTTTAGTCTCGATTTCCCCTACTCACCCTTCTTTTCAATCTTGTCTTTTGAGTTCACTATGCTCATAGCATTACCTACTTTCATTTTCCCAACTCTTCGGACCGCACCCCTATAAGATTTAGACCTCTCACAAACCACGTTCACTCTTCCCCAACAACGACCATCCCCCACATCAGAATTCTTCGTGACTATAACAAACAATATATTAGATCTTTGTCTTTGCACCCAACTGACCACCTCATGCCTACTTGTAAATGTTGCTTCGGGGATGAATTCATTAGTGTAGTCATGATAGACACTAGAATCAATTCTTTCCTGCAAATAATGAAATACTAAAGTATCAGGTGTGAAATTTAATAAGACAAAAAAAACTCGCAAAACATCGAGGTTTGGTCATGTCCATAGTGGGTATGACTGGCCACTAACAACCGAACATTGGGAAGATGTTCAAGATTCACCAACCGAACAAAGAAATATTGTTCAGTTACCAACCATCAAATGATTGAAGTATGTTCGATTTTGTCTAACCGAACATACAACTAAGGTTCGACCCTCGATGGCCGAACCAGAGGGCGAAATCATAAATTTGCAAAAAAAAAAAAAAAAACAAGTTGCAACATCTATCTCTCCGTGTTGCACATCATCATTCCCTACATGCTCATCCTCCATTTTCAATCAAAATCATCCAGCTATGATGCCGAATGATGAAGCCCTACACAATCAAACAAAGTAGTTGAACCTCATTCATTCAAAACCATTTCAAATCCCATTTTCGTGCATCAAACATGGATGAGAAGATACTTACACAAATTGGGATAGTCCCTTGACGCACAAGAACCAATGTGGGGTCCCTGGTAATCGGAAAATGTTGATTTGGTATGTGGGGTGCACAATGGACGTAAGAGATGAGAGAGGACAGGGGAGAGGTTTTTGCTTTGTGAAGTGGTAAGTTGGTAACTTTCATATGTTTAAAATATTGTGATTTTATTTTTTGTTTTTTATGGATTGCCCTTACACTTTTATGGGGTGTACATAGCTTGGCCCATTAATATATCATGGTATGATACAAATTGTTTTTTATTTTTCTGTGTTTTTTCTATAAATTAAAAAGATGATGCATCGGCCTATTCTAATGTCTACTTCTACACATTTTTTTATCTGAAAGAAATCAACTTTTTTTTACTTCTATAGGACTCAAACCCCTACCTCTCTTGCAATAATACCACATAGTGAATTATTTTTATAGGCATCATCTACTTTTTCTTGTTGCATTGGGGACACTCTTTTGTGGTTCAATGTCTATCCATCTTAAATGACATGTTAAAAAAAAAAAATAGAGTGAATAGCCATGCACAACGGAACGCAATTCCAACAAGGTTTGCAATTCAAGATTCCTAGTAGGAGTGCCCTTGGGTGGTCAATGGTGGGTGGTAAGTGGACCACACGAGTCGTTCATGCACACTTCGAAATGCCGAAAAATGCAAATCCCGATATATAGTATATATATGCAGGTTGAGTCCGCGCCAATGGCTACTGTGGCTCGACTTGTTTTAGGGTATGACTTTCTCTTACCTTTTTTTGTCAAAATCCATTGTTAGTTAATGGTCTGAGAACGTGATTGTAGAGATTTGATTTTTGAAGAATTTAATGTTTTTATAATGATAATATCAATCAATGGGTATTGTTCAATTAAATATATTTTATTAGAATTTTAAGAGACTTTTTTTTTCTATTGTAAGTTTATAAACAACAATCTCAGATTTACTGAAGTAAAATTTTTGTTTTTTTTTTTGTTTTACTTTACCTCTTGAATTTTCAATTTTTTTGTAACTTTACTTACTAAAGTTCAACTAAATATTTTAACTTTTTTATAGTTAAAATGCTTTAACAACTTAATTTGACGGGTATATGTTAAAGCATATCTAGTGAGATGGACGAAGAATCATATCATTTGCTAAAAGCTAAGATTTAGGGAGGTCGCAGGTTTGATTCTCTTAAGTCATTAAAAAAAGAAAAACTTTGACAGGTATGTATTGCTCTAGCTTCCATCTAGGTGTGTATATATATATATATATATATATATATATAAGTAGAACTTAAGAAAAAATAACAATTAAACTTAATTGGTGATCTCAATATCCCAATGAATAGAAAATAAAAGAAATAGAATTTTGTGGAATCAAAATAAAAAAGAGACAATAATTTTTTTGTAGGGTAAAACTCTAATCGGGAAACATCCACGGCTCCATAGAACAGAAAAGACTCACTATGAAGAAAGTTTACAAAGCAGTACCGAATTCGGCTAAAAGCCTCGATATTAAACTCTCTCCCTCGAAATTCCCATTACTCTCTTGATCTTTATTTTTTCTCAAACCCCTCTGTTTAGTTTTTTTTCTCTACATATGTTTTGTTAGATATTGAAAAAGAGATAAACCCCGGAAACATGTTCGTAGTGGGAACTAACTCGAAATGGTTGAAACCAACTCAACTTCCCTTTTTTCTTTTTCTTTTTTTTTTTTACATAAGAAAAATAAAAAATAAAAGTAACGGATCAAACCTCCCTCATAAGAGGCTTTTGGTTTCTCAAAAGCATTCCACTAACTAAGTGAGGAAACTTCTATTTGACTTGTTCTTCACAGTACCACTTTACACGATTTGAAAACTGACCCTTTTTACGGATCTAAAAAAAATTCTGGCTTCCCTTTCTGGTCTTTCGAGCCTTCCTTTCTAAAACCAAGTATTTTGTAGTTGCTTCACTTGGAACTAGATTGTTCACTTTTTGAAGAGTTGTTGTCTTACAAGTTATTTTCTTCAAAGTCTTCAATGTTATTTTTTCCTTCAAACCCCCATATAGTTAGTTTATTTAGGAAAACTTCCTCTGAAGTGATAAACCCGTAGGTTCTTGCATGACATCTTTGAAATCATTCAATAATTGATAAAGCTTTTTTTTATCATCTGAACAAATCATTAAAATTAAGTCCTACGAAATTGACAAATTGTGATGGCCCCTTATTTAATCTTGGGCACTGCTTGGCCTAATCCCATCATTAAACCCTAATCTAGCCACGAAGGACTTAACAACATATTAGCGAGCCTTTTCAAAATGATCTCCTCACTAATTATCTTTTCTAACAAGCACTATTCAGCAAAAGTCTTAACAAATTAGCGGAAGCTATTAACATTGTTACAGCTTTAACTAAATAATTAGGAGTGAATATATGCTAACGAATAGGGATTGCTTAATCATAGGGATTTTATTAGATGTTGATTTATTTTCTTTCCTATAATAGGACTCCCAAACTTGTATATATATGTGTACAAAGTGATGAAGTAATACACAACATATTATTTGAATATTAAGTTCTTGTCATGGTATCAGAGCTATAGAAACTGTAACGACCCGAAAATTTGACTTGTGCCACGTGTCAAGTCAAGGTCGTATGTGGGACCCACTCGTCGAAATACGTATATCTGAATCCAATTTGGGATGATAATGCTAGCTAAGCGAGGAATTCGGTGAGCCGAAACATGAATGGGGACCCACCTCGAGTCGTGTGCCGACGTAGGATACGCATCGTGATGCGTGTAGCACGAGTATCGAGATTTTGAAAGGAGGACGATTGGTGCCTCGAGATGCGTGTTGCTCGATAGTTAAGTTTGTCTCGAGATTCGTATTGCATGAATGTCGAGGACACTTTTAATTTGAAATCAAAAAAGAAATTAAAAAGAAATATATATATATATATATAAAGATAAGATCAAAGAAAAGAAAAAAAAAAAAAAAGAGGATCAGAGGGTGATCGTGAAGGGGAAGGAAAGAGAGGAGATGAGAGAGACGACCAGGAGAGAGGGCGTCGGCTTCTCAACGGCCGACAGCGCAGCGGCAAGTCCGGCCGGCGAGTAGTCTCGGTGGCGGATGAGGCGAACTGCTGCAGACACGCGGAGGCCGTGAGATGACGCCGTGGAGTGGATGATCGGCCAGCGAGCAGCGGCGGCGCGGCGAGGAGGCGCGGCCCAGCAGCAGCAGGGGTGGCGACGCCTGCTGGAGCTCCGGCGTGGACGACGGCACGGACGACCAGCCGGGGATGAGCAGTGGCGCGAGCAGTGGCTGCGTGGACGGCGGCACGGACGGACGGCCAGCCGCGGACGGCCGGCGCGGAGGTTGGCAGCGGCGAAGATCGGACCAGCAGTGATGCCGGCAAGCGGCCGGCTGCGGTACCAGCGAACGGCCGACGACGGCGCCGGCGAGGCAGCGGCGCCGACGGCGCGGTGGCGCGGTGTCGGCTAGTCAGATGCGCGGTTTCGACGAAATCGCGACAACACGATGAAGGTGAGGTTTATTCACCTAATTTGAGTTATGATCTGAATGATTTTCAGTAAAATAGGCTTAAAAAGTCTAAATGGACACCAGGGACTAGGAGTCGGGTGTCGGGTGCGCAAATCGAGACGCGAGCGACGTTTTGAGGTTCGCGATTTCTCGAGGTAAGTAAACCAATTAGGGACTTATACAATATTTCATTTCTCTCCATTGACTGTTGTTGTTTACTGTTATGTGATAGCTTTATTGTTGTTCATTGCTTTGTGATGATAGCTATCGTTGAATTTGTTGTCGATTGAGGGGGTCCATTGGGAAGCTAGTCATGGTTACCGTGTATCTGCGATATGAGAGGGTTAGGACTGGAGGTAGGGGTCTCGTCCTAATTATGGTCGTCCGTTGATTTATTCGGGTCCATGTGTGTTTCATAGTCGTACGGGCTAGGGTTTGGAGGCAGGGGTCTCGTCCTAGAGCCGGGTCTATGGATGTCTCATAGTCGCAAGGGTTAGGGCTGGGAGGCTGGGGTCTCGTCCTAAACCCTAGTCTGCTGGGCTTTTGCCGCGATTCAACGACCTTTTTTGTTGGGACTCCTTGTTATTTGGCATCACTCATCGATGGATTGGTTACAGTCTTTTATATTCATGCGTTCTTGATTCATTTCGTTCTATTTGCATGAATTTGACTGCTTTGGATATCGTGAACTGTTGTTTTGGATATTGTGAAATGTTGTGTATATGTCCTACTGGATTTACTTACCTGAGCTCGTCATTTTTATTTTGACTGAGTGCAGAGCCGCAGACGAGTAGCAGAGGGAAGGCTTCATAGCTAGGTGATTTTTTGTATATTTTATAATTACTCTCCTTTGATGATATTTACTGGGTTCCACAATTATGTTGCCTAACTCCCTGATCTTTTGTTGAGTTATTTAATTTATTAGTTGCTTCCGCTAAAATTGTAAAACTCGAAAAAATATTAATAACTCAACTGTAAATGTTGAATGTACTGATAATGATGGATTGGAAGGCTGACTAGGCTCGCGTCGACCTTGCGAGATTGGCTCTGAGGTCTACGTAAGCTTAGGTCGGGCGGGGCCCAATTTGTGGAAAATTGGGGCCGTCACAGAAACCAAAATCTAGCAAAGCTCCCCTTGTCGCACGTGGAGGCGCCTTTATTGCAGAAAAGAGTGTCGATCAACATCGTTTGGCTCGACTGGTTGGTATCACATCTTTGTGATATGTTTTGCTGAACCTTTGTAATTTGTTTTGCTAAACATGTTTGTGATTTGTTTTGCTGAAAACTACCATCTCAATACTACATTTCCACAATATGTCTGATACAAAATCAACAATTATTTTTGATATAGTTCTTATGATGTCAAAAATCACAGAACATAAACTGAATGAGGCTAGTTATTTGGATTGGAGTAAAATAGTTCGATTTTTTTTTAGAAGTGTTGGTAAAGATAATCATTTAACCGATGATCCTTCTACGAATGATACAAAACAAACATGGTTGCGTAAGGATGCTCAATTGTTTTTGCATATTCGAAACTCCATCGATAGTGATGAAATTGGGTTGGCTAATCATTGTGAATATATTAAGGAATTGGTAGAATATTTAGATTTTTTGCATTTCGGAAAGTGGAATATTTCACGTATATATGTGGTATGTCAAGCTTTTTATCGTGCAGAAAAACAAGATAAATCTCTCATAAGTTATTTTATGAATTTTAAGAAAACTTTTAAGGAGCTTAATATGTTGTTGCTTTTTAGTCTTGATCAAAGTTCAACGGCAGAAAGAGAAAGGATGGCTGTTATGTGTTTTTTAGCCGACCTTCCAACTGAATTTGAAACTTCCAAATCTCAAATGCTTTTCTATTATGAGGTTACGTCCTTGAAAGAAGCATTCAGACGATTACTTCGCACAGAAAACACCACATTTATTCGAACTAGTACCCTTTCACCCTATTCAAACAACGCACTTGTCACTCATAATAACGAAGGTAAGGGTTCGAGTAATATTGATAACAAGGGATATGATTTAAGAGAGATTGAATGCCACTATTGTCATAAGCCGGGACATATGAAGTGGGACCGCAGAAAGTTGCAATACAAAAATCTGCAATCAACTACAAATAATCGATTAACCCATGTTGCATCCACGACTTATGCAGCTGAAAGGACTATCCTCATTTCTGCGGACGAGTATGCTAGATTGACTCAACCTCAAGAAACAAAGAAATCGTCATCCAATGATGTTGTTGCTATCGTCGAGTCAGGTAAACATGATACATGTCTTGTTTCCTCCTCTTCAAAATGGGCATTGACTCTGGTGCTACAGATCACATGGTAGGTAATTCTAGTTTGTTTTCTAACTTTCAACCAAATAACTTTATCTCTTATGATACTTTAGCTGATGGATCCACATCAAATGTTATTGGATCTGGCATAATTCATCTTACACCATCATTCTCTTTGTCATATGTTCTAAGTCTACCTTAATTATCATTTAATTTAATCTCTGTCAATAATTAACTTGTACCCTCAATTGTTATGTCTCATTTTTTCCTAGTCATTGTATATTTCAGGATCTTATGACGAAGAAGATTATTGGAAAAAGGACATGAGTCTGGAGGCCTCTACATCCTTGACACATATAAACCAAAGTCTTTAGTGTGCACTAGAGTTGTTACCTCTTTTAAAGCGCATTGTCGGTTGGGTTAACATTCTCTTCCTATATTAGAGAAACTTTGTCCTTAATTTTCTAATATGTCTTCTTTAGATTGTGAGTCTTGTCAACTTGCTAAAAACCATCGTCTTAGTTCCAGTCCAAGAGTAAATAAATGAGCTAATGCTCATTCTGAGTTCGTACACTCTGATGTTTGGGTGGCTAAAATTGGATTTAGATATTTTGTTACCATCGTTGATGATTATTCTAGAATGACCTGGTTAAATTTAATGAAAAATTGTTTAGAATTATTCTCTTATTTTTTTGCCTTTTGTGCTGAGATTCAAACCCAATTTGAAAAATTTGTACAAACTTTGAGGCATGATAATGTTAGAGTATATTTATCAAGAATTTTTCGAAATTACATGATCCAACATGGGACTCTTCACTAAACATCTTGTGTGGATACCCCCTTAAAATGGTGTTGCTGAAAGAAAGAATAGACACCTTTTAGAAATAGCCCGAGCTTTATTATTTCAAATGCAGGTTCCTAAACATTTTTGGATTGATGTCGTTTCTACAGCTTGATTTCTAATCAATATTATGTCTTCTTCTGTTTTGTCCGATGAATCTCCTTTTCATATTCTTTTCCTACTGGACAATTATTTCTTATTGAGCCTAGGATATGTGGGCTTACTTGCTTTATTCGAGATGTTCGTCAACTTGACCCTAAATTTTTAAAATGTGTTTTTTTTTTTTTTTGGATATTCTCGTGTGCAAAAGGGATATCAATGCTATTGTCCAGCTCTTGGTAACTACCTTATGTTTGTTGATGTTACATTTTTGGAAAACACACCACTTTCTTTCTCTTTGGGTTCTACAAGACATGGGGAGAATGATGATTTGTCGATCTATACAGTTACAACACGTATTGATCCTGTTACACCATTGTCTAATCCTCCAACTCTGGTCAAGTCTCCCATCAAACACACGTGTTCACATCATCTAACTCATTTGGATCCTAATTCAGACTCTTCAACAACTTTTCTTGATGACCCAATATCTTCGTCATCTAATCCAACCTCCATTGATAGTCTTCCTATTGTTTTTTGCAAAGGTAAACGTACTTGCTCTTATCCAATATCCTATTTCGTTTCTTACAATCACTTGCCATCTTCTTCTTTTGATTTTATCGCATCTTTGGATATTGTTTGTGTGCCTTAAACTGCTCGTGCAACTTTAGCTCATCCGGAATGTCGTGATGCAATGATTGAGGTGATGAATGCTTTGGATGCAAATGATACTTCGACTCTGGTGAGTTTACCTTCAAATAAACATGTCATTGGGTGTAAATGGTTGTTTACAATCAAAGTCAATCTTGATGGCTCTGTCTCTTGCTTGAAAGCCATACTTGTTGCTAAAGGATATGCTTAGGCGTATAAAGTAGACTATTGTGATACGTTTTCTCCAGTTGCTAAACTAACTTCTGTTTAGAGTTGAAAGTGGGGCATGACGGGGATCGTAATTACCGTCCCCATCTCCATGGGGCGTGGGACTGGAATTTATTCCCACAAATTCCTTGTAGGATAAACTTTGCCATCTCATCCCGCGGGGATCCTCGCAGGGCGGGGAATCCCTGCGGTGCCCCATCAATTTTGTAAAAAATATATATTTTGATCTTCATTCCATGATCATTTTGGCACTTAAATACCACTTTATCGATTTTCTTAAGAAACTATTTTTTTTTTCGAATTGAAGGATTGACGTGGATTTGTTTTGTCGATTGAGTAACAGTTATCATACTTAATTAAATATTAAAATTTTAAAATGTAGATACATGCTAATGAATAGGTATTGCTTAATCATAGGGATTTGATTAGATGCTGACTTATTTTTTTTCCTATAATAAGACTCCCAAACCTGTATATATATGTGTGTACAAAGAGATGAAGTAATACACAACATATTCTTTGAATATTAAGTTCTTGTCAAACTTAAATCCTAAGTATGTGAAAAACCATGAAACAAATATCTCGTGCATATACTTAATAAAACAACAATAACAATATATCGACATGTGTCTAGTCAGGTAACTATCTCACAACCCATATTACAACCCCAAAAGTATATAAAAGATGTATATAAGCCATACAACAAAATCTCAATCTGCAAAGTCAGAAATAACATTACTCCAAAGGCTCAGAGGTAGTAATCGATCTTCTCTTTGTCCAGTCTGTTACTCGATGGATCTACACCCATTGTCATAAAAAGGACGGTGAATACAATAAAATATAAAGTAACATTGATAGACATTTATCCACATTTCCAAACATAACAGAAAATACACCTAACAATACATATATTCACTTCACATCAATAATATTGAAACACAAATACATTACCGAACATTACAACTATACAATGTGACATTAATAGAACCATTAAGCATGAACTAAATTCATTAAATTGTGTCTCTAACCTTTTAGCCTATATATTACCCTCTTGGCTACATAGACCTTGGGTAGTCACTTATTCAGTAGTGCACGTATGTACTATCCTTATTAGTTGTGAAACACGGCTTATCGATCTCATGTAATAGGTCAGCACACATAATACTTCGGTATTACTGTAATTGGTCACCGCTTA
This sequence comes from Stephania yunnanensis, assembly GCA_039657365.1. NCBI lineage: Eukaryota > Viridiplantae > Streptophyta > Magnoliopsida > Ranunculales > Menispermaceae > Stephania > Stephania yunnanensis. The sequence continues at coordinate 24,433,476 of CM077585.1, forward strand.
ATCATTTCATCAACCTCATATAGTAGGTACATGACACTAACTAATTAGTATACCGACATTCCCGAGTCCCATACTCCATGTGTCGTGTGCACCCAAAACAAACCATGAAACCTAAACACATGTTCTAACTTATCAGCAATCATATATCAAGACAAGACACACAATTCATGTTACTAAGAATACATCATGTACAACACTACAATCACTATAAATGTCAAGCAACATCAATGAACGAAATGGAGAGAAATATCTCAATCAACTTACTTACCATCCACGTAAAGTCTCTAAGCTAACCCTGCCTCTCGACACCCCTATCTCACCAACAACCTCTCGAGACTCCTCCCTAGTTTCCTGATGTTAATTAGGGTGTTTTATTACTTATACAAACTATTAAAGTTGGAGTAAATCAATTAGAAAAACCTCAAACTCATAGCTTTTACTAAAAAAAACCTTTAAGAATACCTACAACTTCAAAACCCATAACTTTGTCAATTCAAATCGAAATCCAGATTTTTTTTTTATAGCAAATTTATTGATTTGCTTACGAAGAATCCAAATCTGTCAACCAATTTAAAAAACAATTAGTTTTATCCTTTGAAATTAAGCATAAATCAGAACTGAACTAAAAATTCTCTTTATTTACTAAACTTTGTTAACCAATTGTGTACACTAGCTTACCTAGTTGATGATCCTCCTTGCCTTGCTCAATCATCTCCTAACTCACTGAAATTCATCAACACCCTTGCTTATATTCTTCTCCAGAATTAAGTCTCATGGTGCTTCTACCATGGGAATTAAGAAAATACCCATGTCATGGAGCCCTTTTTATAACTTGCTATAGCAAGTAAAACAATATTAGGCTATGCCATGTGGAACACTTTATTTAATGAAACCGTGCATACCCATATCAAACAATGCTTGAAAATTGATCCAATGTATTTAGTGCAACACTTTTTTTTAAAAGAAAACTACTTAAGTGCATTGCATATTAATTCTTATTGAGAAATTAATAGCTATTAATTTAGTTGAATTAATATCATCTAAATTTTTAAACACAAGTATCAAATTACTTTCCATAGAAACTACACTAGCGAATTATATGCAAACTTAGTTGCATAACATTAACGATCATCTAGAACATGATAAATTATGTTAATAATATATGCATTAATTTTATATAATATTTGTTTAATATTTTATCAAAATAATATTAATCTATTTCTATTTTAAGACTAATAAATTATTAAATTTTGAAACTAGTTGTCTTAGTTACAAAAACTGCCCAATTTTTTTAAATCAAGATATTCTTATTTACTTAAAAGCTGCAATAAAAAATAAGTGATAAATATAAGACTAATTAAGACTTTTTATTGAATAAAATATATATTTAGGTTTTACTTTGATTTATAATACTGCACTTTCAACCAAAACATTTAAGAAAATTTATTACATTACACTATATATATTAATTATTCTAAAAATTATACCACTAATAAATTTATAATTGAGGTTTTTTCAAAGTGTCAATAAAAATTACCACTAATTTAAATTTAGTTTCTTTCTTTAAAAAAAAAACAATAAAGATTACATTATTCACAACCGATGTTAAAGAATTATCCAAAACCAAATATATGATCTTACAAAAAAAACCATATATATATATGAACTTGATAACTTTAAATACTATAATATTTTTGTTTTATAAATATTGATGATAATTATAAAAATAACATATATTCAATCAATCACAAATAAATAAGGGCTGATCGACTGCATAAATCTATAATAATTCGCTTAGCTCGATTTAATGCAATTCGTAGTATACTGTAAAGCTTTAAAATTAGTTGTTCTCAAAATATAATCTAAACTTATAATATTTTAAAGTTCATGCAATGATCTATAGCTTATTGATTTTTTTAAAAAAAATTGATGAGATGACTCCAACGTGAATGGAACGCATGATCCCTTAGACCTAGTCTTTTTAGCAAGTGATGTCTCGTCCATCTCACGATAAATACTTTAGCTATTGATTTTTTTAATTATGTATGTATAAATTGAACGCCTTCAAATAATAGCCATAACAAATCACAATATTTTAAAAATTTTATAGTAAACTATATCTTAATTAGATAATATATTATAAGTAACAAACGACTTTAGACACACCTCCAAATTAAATATTTTGTAATTTGAAATTTTTTAGGCCCGATTCGAGTATTTTATTATGGTTGTAAATTGATATTATAATTGTTAAAATATTAAAATTATCTTCTACTCTAATAATCATTTTTTATGACTTAGTGAATATAACCAGTGTTGGATTTGAGATGCGCCAAAATCGAAAAGAATAATAATTAAAAAAATTATTTTATTTACTTTCAATATTATACTTTATCAATATTTTTTTTTTCTATGTGGTGTTTGCGTCAACCGCACGCTCAGGTACTGTTGGGCTACATATAGAGGGGGAGGGACCCTCCCAACCCAAATTTACTAATAAATCTTTTGCCGTTATAATGATACAAAATAAAATTTTATTATAATTATTTTATCGTTCTCCTTAATTATCAACGTATAACACTCTAACTGTAACTATATCAATCTTCTACTTAAAAAATATCAAAGTTATTTGATTGAAAAAATTATATCATACTTATTTATATTTTTTGAATTTAAATAAATCATCATATAATACGAGGTTAGAAATTGACTATTTACCAAGGAAGAGTTGTATGAGTAGCTCGACATTCGAGCCCTTTAAGTAGTGCTTTCGAGTTGAAGTCTAAAGTAATAAGTCTCATCTCCTCTATTTAGTGGATATCGTCCTTGCGTATTCAATTGATTATATAATAGAGTGTCAAAATCTTAATCAATTCAATTTAAATTAGAATTTTAAATTAATGTATTCATTTATTTGTTAATGAATTGTAATTTTATGTTCAATGTCTAAAATATTTTTTTAAGAAATGTTTAAGAAATTAAATAATTAATTAAAAAAAAAACTAGCAATCTATTTTTATAGGGAAGAAGCTGTGCTAAAGTATAAATTTCGTATAACTAACTTTTCATTATCTTAATTCACTTTTTCTTATACATTTTGACATTAATGTAATAATTTAACTTTCGTATGTAACTTCTCATGAAATATAATGCATGGTTAAGACTTTCATTTGTTGTTTGACTGAAACGTCATTAAGTAGCATTCATTGTTTATTTAACAAGTTGATGAGCATTAATTATAAGTGTCTAGGAACAAAAGGTTACCAATTTTTTAAGTTGAAATATTACATTAGATCTTAGTCATAAGATTAAAGATCAAACAATCACTATTAAGATCCAACGGTCATAATTCAAAGCTCCATGGCATGGGTATTTTCATAAATCCCATGGTATATAAGTAGATACAATTGAATTATTGCCTTTGATCTTTAATGTATGCATTCATCTGAAGGCTAATATAATGGCTCACATCTTGATTTACATCCACTAACTCACCCTTGATAACACATTTATAACTTAATTTGCATTGTGATGTGTCCACACATATCTCGAGGAACATCAATGACTAATGTTTTATTTTTCTAACTTATGTTACATTTATGTAAATCAAACTATAGACACATTGATCTAACTATATATATAAAGCCGCATTAACTTAAATTTAACTTAACACATCACTTTCTACCCAGTCCTACTCAGACAGGCATCCCGAGGCACATTCTGTCGCATCTCAACATCTATATACATGTAGAATTGACTTAATAAGCATATACAATGCATTAAGCATTTATTACACCATAACATTTATACATTATTCGATCGGTCTTCGTGTCGAAATTTGGGTTTGTATACCCGCTCTTCAACTACTTCACGGGTCGGTTAACCTTAATTACAGACCAAATCCATTATCAAAAATTTAGGTCATTACACAAACTCATCCTCGGTTGGTTGAATCTTCAATAAATTTAATTTTTACTAAAATTAACCATATGTTTGGTATGTTGTGCAATCATAAATTGCAACTTCTTTTTCTCCTTTGATGCCATAATTTTGAATCCCTTGCCATCTTTCACTAACTGCCAAATATTCTCTCATCGGTAGTAAGTAGCATCTCGATCCTATAAATAAGGACTACTAAAAATAATTTAGCATATTTTCAATGGTATGACATCACAAGTCACCTGATCATAAATTTTTTTATTAATTGCAAATTTGAAAGTGCATTAGATTTTTACCTGCAACTTGAAATCTTTCTTCACCATCCTAGTGGGTAAGGTTGATGATGTGGTGAAGTCTTTAATTTCAAATGGTTCACCAACTGTTCTACAATCAAGTTCCACTATGATCCACTATCAAATAAAGTGATTATTGGAGTTCTGTCAATTTGAGCATATACCTAAAATAGTTTTTCCTTGGTAGATTCTGGTACAACAATAGGAATTTGAGAACAAGCTATTTCTTTGGAGGTGCTCGACTCTCCTTTATAGGCGGTAAATACCAGTTTCTCATTAGGTTCTGAGAAAAATTTAATCACTTCATCTTCAACACGAGCGGTTGTTGTTGTTTTATTGTGATCTTTTTACGAATTCGATCTCAACTCTAAATGTAATTTTCAGCATTTTTCTTTGGCATGATGACCTATCTTGCAATTGTCACAATGTTGATTCCCCTTATTTGCCACTACATTATTTTTCTTGCACTCCTTTGAAAATCTATTTTTTTGAGAATTTTTTGGTTCTCAATTTTTGTGAGCACGACTTTTCATCTCAAGAAACATTGCTTTCTTTAAAGCATTGTCGATGATCATAGTTGGAAATAGTGACAATTATATTCGAAGACTTGAGAAAAAACCCTAATTATATTTATCTACGATTTAAGGATCTCGCAAATTAATATTCATAGCCACTGTTTGCTTCCTAAATTCAGTTGTGTAATCTTGCACACTCTGCCATTTTTCTTGTCTAAGAAATTGCCAATGTTTACGTAGCCATTCCTTGTAGCCAATAGGGTAGAACTGATTTTTTACTACAGTTGCAAACTGAGCCCAAGTAGTATCTGGAGGTTCATTGTTGAGAGCCAGCCCTGTAGAATGTGCTTCCCACTAAGTAAGAACATGTCCTCCCAATCTCAATCTTGCAAAACTAACTTTCTGCAAATATGAATGCATCTTAGTACTAAAGTATACCTCTAGAGATTTCACCAAGCATCGAGTTGTTCTGCATCTAATTCTCCATTGTAGACATGAATATCAATTTTCGGTTCTATTTTGAACGGAGTCTGATCCACCACTTTAGAATTCTGATTCTAAAGACTTAAGAATGAAATCTCTGGTGCTTCAAAAACTTGAGGAGCCTTTGCTACTTTTATCAAGAGACTCTGCATGAGTTTCATCATCCTTTCTATATTCTTCTTCATCTCATTCATGTCTTCAACAAGCTGTAATGACCCTACATTTCTAACTCATGCCAAGTGTCACCGTAGGACTCTAACAGGGACTTGTGATGTGTGGCAAATTTACTCAACCCTCGGGAGTCGACACCGAGGTATTTAATATTTCTGTGACGAGTGTATTACTTATGTATACCCAAGATATACAAATTCAAATCAATCTATCTTGATATGTAAGCATCGAGACGCGAGTGGGAACACGCCTCGAGATGCTTGAAAGCGTGGGAAACGGGTAGCTGAGTTGGGTAAGGACTTAGTCTAACCATGGAGTTTAATTATTTACAAACACTAAATTAAGTTGCTTGGAATCAAATATTAAGGTTATGATATCAAATTTTAGCCTAAGTTGAAAGCTTAAATAAGTGTGCATGTATATATACAAACCAATAAATATAAGATGTACATACCTTATTAAGATAAATATACATATACTTAACTAGTGGAAATGAAGGCCATGCACAACCCAAATAAAAACCTTTGATGATCTTAGAATCTTGTGTAAGGGAAAAATGAAGGAATGATCTAATAGTCATGACTTAAAGGATAGGAGTAGAAAAAGACTTTTTAGCTGAATCTCATTTCTTGCTCCAAACATTCTAGCTTTAAAAGAGAAAAGAAAATAAAAAAACTAGTAGAGCTTGTTGTAAAGCCAGGAAATTGGGGAGGATTTGATGGCATTCAAGGGCCATTGGGGGCTAAAAAATCAAGCTAGAACAAGGAACAATCCTAGGTAATCATTTCTTTCTCTTGTTGCCTAGATTATTGAATTTAAATTGAGACTTTTATTATACGTAATGAAATTCTAAGTTGATTTTGTGTTTCCTCTCTATACAAAGTTATTCTACTCTGATTTTTCAAGGATTCATTTTGGGTTGTCAAATGCTTTTGAAATTTTCCATTTTAAGTTTAAATTTGTGTCCTTCATCATGCAAGTTTTAATCTTGACATTGATGATGAATGAATGTTAAATTATGATGGATTGTTGTAATAAATTTGAGAAAGAAATGAGAGAATTCAAAGTTGCATTCAAAGTTATGTTTATTCCTTTGCAATACATGAGTATAAATATACGATTTTACAATGGCTAGTTAACGACTATATAATGCCTAGTTAATGGCTAAGATGGATTTAGCCTCTAATTGATTAATATAAAAGGTAAGATGATGATATAAAAAAGAAATTAAAATATGCTTAAATATATCTAATACTCCCCCTTAAGCTGGAGGATGTAAACTTAAAATGCCCAGCTTGTCATTCAGTTTATAAAATTAATCTTTATCTAATGATTTGGTGAAGATGTCGGTAACCTGATTATGAGAGGAAATGGGAAGAAGTTGAAGTAAGCCTTGTTGAAGCTTCTCACATACTACATGAAAATCTATCTCAATATGTTTTGTACGCTCGTGGAAGACTGGGTTAGCTGCAATATGGCGGGTTGCTCGATTGTCACAATAAATAATAGTTTCACTGGACAATGAAATACCAAGATCTTGAAGTAATGTAGACAGCCAAACAATTTCATGAGTTTTCATGGCCATTGAACGATATTCAACTTCAACGGAAGAATGAATACGGTGGATTGCTTTTTACTTTTCCAACAAATTGGACTTGAACCAAGAAAAATGCAAAATCCCATCGTTGAATGTCTTGTCATTTAACAACTTGCCTAAGCTGAATCACTATATGCTATGAGTTGTAATGAACTATTAGATGATAGTATAACACCTTGACACAAAGTTTTATTCAAATAACACAAAAAACGATTAGCGACATCAAGATTTGGATTTCGAGGTTGATTCATAAATTGACTCAAGATATTAATAGTGAAAGTAATCTTTGGCCTTGTAATAGCGAGGTAGATGAGTGAACTAACTAGTCGGCACTAGATGGGGGGATCCTGTGATGGCCCCAGTTCCCACAAACTGAGCCCTGCCCGATACTAGACTTACGTGGACCCCTGAGTTGACTCTTGCGAGGTCAACACAAACCTAGTCAGCCTTCTTAAAAATATTTATTCAGCGATTTAAAATTGAGTTATTAGTTTGCAAATTTTAAGATTTAAAGCAGCGAAATTAAACTAGCAATTTAAATAACTCGTTAATACATCAATTCAGGACAACCTATGATGTGGAAACCCAGTAAACATGATCTCATGTATATATGAGGTGACCAAAGATTGCGAAGAAGTCATATACATGTATCACAAAACGTCACTCGCCCTATTAACCAGTTTTACCAAAAACAAGTATAGCATATACGTACATTAAAATATCAAAAAGAAACCTACGTAGTAACGAGGGAAGAGCCGGCTCTGGGGGAAGCTCAGAGGAAGTCATTGATCACTGACTCTTTAACTTTGCTACTCAAGGGACCTGCATTTGTCACCAGAACGGATACAACTCCAGTGAGTAAATCCATATGAGTCTCAACAATATTTCAGATATCAATAAAGCATAGTCCATAAATCATGCGGATAATGAAATAAATAGGAAAAAAATAGTAAGTGCATGATAGACAGACTAAATAAACAAACGATGAGAAACGAGTGACAGATAAAAAGATAGACGTCCAAGTGGTCTCAACGTTATTCAAACTGTGGGCTCTCGGCCACTTCCTAATACAGTTTGAAGTAAATCACAACTAGTCTCAAATCGTGGGCCTGCGACCACTTCCAAGAATGGCTTGATAATAATTGTCGAACTTGGGTCTACGACCACTTCTAAGAACGACTTGAGAGTCAAACTATGGGCACTAGGCCACTTCCGAGAACAACTTGACCTTACGTTGATGGACTTCGTCCATCCCAATAACACACTACATAACCTGACCACATAGACTCTAGGTCACCCGACAATATGAATAGATTCTAAAGAATGTAATTACATCAAAAGTATGTTCAATGAGGAAATAAAATTAAATGAGAAAAGAACTACTATTGGTGCCCCTGCTGGTTTACTAACCTCTAATTCATGAAATCAATGCAAAAGCAATTCTCACATGCCCCTGTAGTGCCACCCAACTCCCAGTTGATAGTTTTCACTTTCTTGGTACCTAATTTCTTATATTTTATACTTGTTATAACACGTTGCATATTAAAATCTCAATTTAAGCGATAACTTGTTTGATTCTAATTTTCTTCCCATTTAACTCAATTTAAAGAAATGTGAGATTTTTTTTTGGGTTGCAATCACATTGATCACATATTGGGTTGGACCGTATTAATCAAGCCTCGTCTTGGTCTATTTCTTTCTTAGATTTTTATTTCCCTTTTCTTTATTTCTACACAAATCCATATGCATTAGACATGTATATATATAAAGTGCATAGTTATATATACATATATATTATATAAAAAATTTAATATTCTTTTTTTTTCTCTTTGGCCAGTAGGCCAAATGAATGCAATGCGTCATCTTCTCTTGATGTACGTTCACGCACAGCAGCGTGAACGCACAAAACTTTTTCTTTAAAAAAAAAACTTACTTATATACCTTATCTCAATACAATGACTATACTCTCTTACATTAAAACCCCATCAAAATACTATCAAATCTCAAGAAATTTTGGACAAAAAATGACAAGATTGGAAATCAATGCTTAAACAAATCATACTCCCATTTGGTGCCTAATAAAAGAGAGCAAGTGTGGGGAGCTTGGAGCGCGAGAGAGATTCTGAAATGCGAGAGAGATGCAAGAACACCTAAAATGGGAGAGTACGCATGGGAGGGTTGAAAGAGAGGGAGGAGAAAAACGTCAAGGATGAGAGAGGGTAAAAAGGGTGGTGATTATCCTCTCTTTTTATCTCAAATCAAACTTTATCTATTTGTTGATTTTTTATTTTTTATTTTTTATTTACCTTCTAAACCACTAACAATTGGACACCTCAAATTATAAAGTTTATCTCATTTATTTCTTTTAAAACAAATCTCCATAATACCCTTCACGACTCAACAATTATCACACAAGCACTTTTGACTTAGTCAAATTAACCAATTAATCATTTTTCAGACTCTCGCCTAATTTATGATTTTAAATCGCGGGTGCTCGCTCTCAATCTCTAGCGCCCATCTCGATATATATTTTTTTACTTGCAAAAATCACCGACAAAATAAATCAAAATGTGCAACATAAATATAAGTAGATAATACACGTAATCATCCACAAGTAAAATATTTGGGTAATTACAGTATTTCTAACTAATAATAATTTCACCTTCGAAATTAAACTAACATTTGGCGAATCCTTACCATAAATTTAAAGAAGAAAAAGTGAGTGTTCGTTAACCGGTCCCTCCATTTTTCCTCGCATGAAATCATCGAAATGTGACTTGATGGTTATAGATGCTCTCTAAACTGTGTGCCCATGGCCGCTTCATACAGTTTAGAGTGTTCCTTTTAACTACAGGCTTGATAAAACCGTTACAAGTAGCTCGACTTTTATATAATGAACTATGTACTCATGTAGAGTCGCTTCAAACAGCTTGACTTCCTGATTCATCAAACTGTGGATCGCAACCACTTTTTATAGCTTGACTTTTCATGATTCCCCAGGCTGTGTGTCGTAGCCACTTTTGAGAGTATGACTTATCTAATTTAACTATAGACTTAACCAAGTCCTTTCTAAACAATTCTTAGGAGGTATGCCAAACCGTAGGCATATGCCGCTTCTAACAGCTTAATTTCTCAATTCTGAACAATGGGCCTACCAAGATCGCTTCAAACTTCTCAATGTATTAATGAGGATGTCAACTATTCTAATCATAAGTTTCACAAATCAATACATCACAATAACGAGTAATCACGTAGCTAAATGTTACCTCACGAGTATCTTTATGACTATTTGCATCTTAAATGCAAGTTTGTAAACTTACAGCGCTCCGGATAATTTAAGATTTAAGTAAGTTCTTATAACCTTTGACGAATAACTATCAGTTGATCGGTCTCATTCATATTGGATGGAGACAACTAAGCTCCCATCAAGACCGCATTAATACCAAGGCAGTAAAAGTGTCCGACAAGTTAGTGACCACGGCTGTCATGAGCACTAGGTGTTCATGTATCAATATAATAAATCACAAATTTTATCTAGCCTTGCATCTCTTTAGGTGTGTTCAAGGTAAGGTTGAACATCTCATGAACCAGAACCTACCAAGAAGTTAAATTCCTCCCGAACTCTAAACTTAAATTGAGCATTTCTTGTCCTAGGCAACCAAGATAAGGTCAAGTAGTACTACGTCTAGTAGCCCTGACTCACCTATGCGTTTGGAAATGCAAGCTACCATAAAAACTCAAATTTTGTAGTCCATGTATAATATAACTATAGATAAAATAAAGTCATACCCTCGGCAAGGTTGTGCGACATCATCGGTTATGACTCTACCGCTATGTGGACTCTCTCCATGACTTGTGGCTGGATATCGCAATGCTGGATATGGTATAACTCCGAAAATTTGTTCTTGAAGTGTCCCGGCTAGCCACACTCGAAACACACTCTCTATCCTCGTGGACCAATGCCACTACTCCTGCCTGTGATCTTCGTATATTGCTGCTGCTGAACTGGCTGCACTGTTTGTGACAGCCAGCTTGTATAGCTGGCAACTGTGGTAGGCGGAACCACGACTGTAGAAACTAAATGTACTGGTGGTGCCACTGACCCTATACTCTGAACCTTACTGACATCCTGATCTTGCCATCGGTCCACCTTCCTCATCTTATCCTGCTATGACATATGCTCGAAACCTTTCTCAATCTGTGTTTCAACCGGTCGTAATGCACCATCCTCGGGGTATGTGATGAGATATGCCTCTTTTGTCAAGTTACGGTTATAAGATTTATTTAATTTCTCGGGCTCTGTCATGACTATTATTCCTTCGATGGCATGAAGTAATCCCTCGTAAAAGAAATGAACTAGATCTCTATTTGTGTATGCCACTCCGCCAGCAAACTATAATAACTATTGGTACCTCCCCATATACTGCATAACGGTCTCAACCAACCTTTGTCGAATGTGCATGAACTCCGACCTCTTAGCAACTTTGACCGAAGTCGGGTAATATTTTCTGCGTCTTCAGAAAATAAGAAAGCCATCAACCCAGGCTTTTTGGTATCTTCAATTGTCAAGAACCTTTGAATCTTCTCGTGGCTCTTGATAGACTTCTATACCTCTACCACATTTGATTCTCCACTAAATCTTTGGGGTATGTACCTCTCGTATTCCCTAATCACCTTAGCCTCCAAAGTCAACTGAAAGGTTGCCTCTATCAGAGCTGGTGCCACTGCTACTGTGGGCATATGTACAATCGCGACAACTGGTGTTGTGGGTGCAGTAGGAGTCGTGGGAGTGGTATGAGGTGTAGGTATGCTCGTATCTAGTGTAGAAGTCGATGTAGGTGTAGACCAAGACGGTAACTATCCTTTGAGTATAGTCAATATCTTATCTAGTCATCGATCCTGCAACTCAACCCTCCGCGATAAGGCCTGAAACTCTTCTACGTCAATAAAGCTGGGACCTATATATCTATCCTGATCATCAATGTCTGGCTGATCGGCCATCGTGGTCTGCAATCTTAGATTACGATTTTTTATTAGCTATAATAACTATCAATTTATTATATAGTACAATCAAAACTCAATATGTATATAATTCAAGCTTCGATTATTCTCCGACTCACCTCACTTCCTAACTAGAACTCTAAGTTAGGATCATAGGGTTTCCACACCAAGTTTCATTTTTGTTCTAACCACAAGTTTGCATTCTTAATCGAAGTGCGACCTTATCAGAAGTAAAAGTTAAATACCTTGCTCTCTAATACCAACTGTTACGGCCCCAGTTCCCACAAATTGGGCCCCGCCCGACACTAAACTTATGTGGACCCCCCGAGTTGACCCTCGCGGAGTCAATGCAAACCTAGTTAGTCTTCTTTCGCATGATTATTAGTTATTCAGTGATTTTAAATTGAGTTATTTTTGCAAGTTTTAAGATTTAAAGTAGCGGAATTAAACTAGTAATTTAAATACCTCGTTAATACGTCAATTAAGGACAACCTATGATGTGAAAACCTAGTAAACACGATCTCATGTATATATGAGGTAACAAAAGAGTGCGAGGAAGTCATATACATGTATCACAAAATGTCGCTCAGCCCATTAACAAGTTTTACCAAAAACAAGTATACCATATACATACATCAAAATATCAAAAATAAACCTACGTAGTAACAAGGGGAGAACCGACTATGAGGGAAGCTCAAAGGCAACGATCACTGGCTCTTTACCTTTGCTACTCGAGGGACCTGCAATTGTCACCAGAACGGAGACAGTTCTAGTAAGTAAATCCAGATGAGTCTCAACAATACTTCAGATATCAATAAAACATAGTCCGTAAATCATGTGGATAATGAAATAAATAGGAAGAAAATAGTAAGTGCATGATAGCCAGACTAAATAAACAAATGACGAGAAATGAGTGACATATAAAAAGATAGAAGTCTAAGTAGTTTCAACGCTTTCCAAACTATAGGCTCGTTGCCTCTTCCTGAAAAAGTTTGAATTAAATCCCAACTAGTCTCAAACTGTGGGCCCACAACCACTTCTAAGAATAACTTGATAATAATTCTCAAACTTTGGGTCTACGACCACGTCCATGAATAGCTTGAGAGTCAAATTGTGGGCACTATGTGTTGGGGCATGTGCCCTAGGTCAATCCATAAATGTCTTTATGAATACTTTTAGTTAATAAAATAGAGGATTTCATTTGCTGTTTATTATAATTAATTTGCATGTTTACATTATAATAAGATCCATGGTATTTACAGAAATATTTAAATGTCCCTAGTCGATCATTATACTGGGAACTATAATGAGTTAAGACTAGTGTGAGTCTTGATTGATGATCATATGATGATTATACGTATAGGGTTACGAATCAAGATCATGAGTATTTGTTAGGGAACAAAGTACTGGACCGACCCGCTATGAGAACATCACATGGATTAAGTCATAGTTGTTTCTCATGATAGGTATATTTTTCAGGTCCTCGACTTGAGATTGCCGAGACTTCAACATTAGGAACACAAGTAATTTGACACAATCAAACGTTGTCTTTAACCGGACGATTATAAAGGTTGTGATTGGTTCTTGTGTGAGCAATGTGATGAAGTTGTGTAATCGAGATAGAATTTGTCCCTCTCATATAAAGAGAGATATCTAGTGGATCCTCGATGTGTTAGATCGTTAAAAGGCCTAGTCTAAGTGAATTGATATTGATCAATGTCACTTGGATGTTTTCAGTCTACCTAGAGATCGAGACTAGTACGATTGAACATGTTGGATGACAATTCCATGCCTTATGTTTGATCAAAAGGATATCGTGCGACAAAAAGGATGTTATATACACTATTGATTAGGTTGTATCGATTTGATATTCGTACAACTTGGGTAGTCATAATGTCTTGCTAGAGGCCGCTTATGACTTGTATACCAAAATGTGTTTTGGTACACTGCCAACGTTGTATGAGCCTATTGGGTCGCACACTAAGAATGGTTTTGCGAGATTTTAAGATGGTTCAGAAAAATGAATTTTATATGATAAAATTCATGAAGAAAACGTCCTTGTGGTGTATTACACTTATACTTCTTTAAGTAGGGGCATATGTGTAATTTACTTAACCGTCTATATACAAGGGTTGTATAAATAGACGCTTTAAGTTAGAACACAAGTACAAAAGATCAAAAGGCCGAAACTATATTTTCGTTTTAGAAACGACTTAGGGTTTTTTGGTATGCTCTGGATCATTTTGGAGAGAAAAATAAAAGATTTGGTATTCTCTCGAAGCTAGCACTTTGAATCTCGGCCGCCGTTCGTGTGTGGACTACTGGTAGAGGGCGTTCATCGTTGGCAGCGCCTTAGAGATCGATTAACCTTCAGAAAGGTACATTGCGACTGAGGTATGATTAAGTTTTCATGGTTTAAACATTTTTAATGGAATTATATTCGGATCCTGTTAGGGTTTTTGTCAAAATTGTTTTGTAATCTCCTCTGCGTATGAACCCCAAAACCCAACAGTGGTATCAGAGCCTTCAAGTTCGATTCCATTAAATTCATTGCATGTTTTCTTCTGATATATACATGATATATGATTGAAAGCATGTTAATAGTTGATGTATATGTGATATACATAAGTTGTCTTTGAGATTTATTATCATGTTTTGTGTATATGATACACTTATTAGTGATTTAATTAAAATCAGTTTCGTACATGCTAGTAACCATGTTAGGTTAATTCAAATAATTTTAATGAATTGAATTTCGTGTTCTGTGATCCATGACACCATTAGGTTCGATTGGGATAGTAGTTCATGATTCAATTACATGTTTGTGATTATTTGGATGAGGACCGAAATTGCAAATAATTAATTTTTGAAATTATTTATTTATAATTGTTATGAAGTTTCTATTTGATAAAGATTTCTAACAAATTAGAATAAGAGATAAATATCAAGAATCTTGTTATTGGTGATATACTAGGATTCAAATATCTTAAATCCAAAATAATTAATTAATTTTCGAAATTATTTATTTATCTTGTTATATCTATTTTGTTATGAAGTTTCTATTTGATAAAGATAGATAACAAATTAGAATAAGAGATAAATATCAAGAATCTTGTTATTGGTGATATACTAGGATTCAAATATCTTAAATCCAAAATAAATAATTAATTTTTGAAATTAATTATTTATCTTGTTATATCTATTTTGTTATGAAGTTTCTATTTGATAAAGATAGATAACAAATTAGAATAGGAGATAAATATAAAGAATCTTGTTATTGGTGATATACTAGGATTCAAATATCTTAAATCCTAATTGGATTAGGATAAGATGATTAGTTAGATGTGGGCCCGGGTTAATTAAAATGTTTTAATTGACTTAATTTCGGATAAATTAAGGGGTTAATTTATGATAATAAAATCAGCGAAAAATTATGATTTTCTATAGCGAATTTTAATTTTCGGAATTGAGATTCGTCTTCTAAAAAAAAAAAAAAACAATTTCTAATTGTTTAGTGATTGAACAAATCAATAAAATATATGATATTTCATTGTTTACATAAAATCACTAAAACTGAATAAAATTCCTCTATTAAATTTTAAGTCTCGTGCCATCCATTTTAAACACTTGTCAAGGCCTCGATCACACTAATATAGTTTCAGCCATAGCTGGGTGTATTGTGTTATCTTGGTGAGACAAGTTGGGTAAGAGTTACCTTAATGTTTAAAATGGTCCGACTTAATGAAGCCATCAAAATAGTTTTGAGCTTTAGGCAAATGATGAGATAAAAACATGCTAAGATACAAGATGTCTCATATCTCATAAAAGGATCTAAAAATTACATAAGATGTAATTGGTAACTGTTACCTGCCTAAATAATCTAGTTCTGTGTTTCATGTCATAGCTGTCATAGAATTAGGTGAAATATGGATTTTAGTCCCCTAAATAAACAGTACGTTTTAGGAGGGTTGTTAATTTAGTGGGAGTCTATTCCTCTATACTAAAATAGACTTTGCATAATCTTTATTGTAGATCAATGGCCTCTTCAAGTAACAATAATCCTCTGTCACCGCGATCCATCCTTGAGAAGGATAAGCTATCTGGGACTAACTTTCTTGACTGGTTCAAAAACTTGAGAATTGTTCTTAAGCATGAACGCAAGTTGTATGTCTTGGATGCTTCAATCCCTGAGGACCCACCAGCCAATGTTACGAAAGCTGTGAAGGATGCGCATAATAAGCATGTCAACGATTCTACTGATGTTGCATGTATTATGCTAGCAACTATGGTTCCCGAACTTCAGAAGGACATGGAACTAATGGAAGCCTACGACATGGCCGTAACGTTGAAGGAAATGTTCCAACAGCAAGCTAGGCAATAAAGGTTCGAGCCGGTCAAGAACCTACATTCTTGCAAGATGAGTGAGGGTGCGTCAGTTAGTCCTCATGTTCTGAAGATGAAGGGCTATGTTGACCAGCTTGATAGACTCGGATTTCCCATTAGCCAAGAGTTGGCTACGGATTTGATCCTAAATTCATTACCAGAAAGTTACTCACAATTTGTGATGAACTACTATATGAATAATATGGAGAAATCAATTTCGGAGTGCATTTGATGCTCAAAATTGCTGAACAAAATATCAAGAAACCCTCTAGTAATATGTTGATGGTCTAAAAGGGAAAGGGAATGAAGAAGAAAGGCAAAGGCAAGGCTAGAGTTGCCAAGGCAGTTGTTGCACCTGTCGCAAAGCCTATGGAACAAGTCAAGACCCGGCCTGTTCTTGCTTCAAAACACCCAAAAGAAAAGGAAGAAAATTGTCATTTCTGTAATCAAACCTATCTTTGGCATTGTCGTCTCGGACACATAAACGAGAAACGCGTAACGAAGCTCCATAAAGATGGGCTTCTAGATTCATTTGATTTAGAAACATATGAAACATGTGTATCTTGTTTACTAGGCAAGATGACTAAAAGTCCCTTTACGGGACACAGTGAAAGGGCAAGTGATTTATTGGGCCCAATACATACTGATGTATGCGGTCCTATAAACACAATGGCTAGAGGAGGTTATCAGTACTTCATTACATTTACTGAAGACTTCAACATATATGGTTATGTATATCTTATGAAACATAAAGCTGAATCATTTGAGATGTTTTGAACGTTTCAAAATGAAGTGTAGAATCAACTTGGTAAAACTATCAAAACACTTCGATCAGATCGAGGTGGTGAATATTTAAGCCAAGAATTTGATGATCATCTTAGAAATTGTGGGATTGTCTCCCAATTGACTCCACCAGCAACTCCACAATGGAATGGAGTTTCTAAAGGAGAAATCGAACCTTATTAGATATAGTTCGATCTATGATGAGTCATGCAGATCTTCCATTATCCTTTTGGGGTTATGCATTACAAACTGCAGCTTTCACTCTAAATCAAGTTCCTTCTAAAGCGGTTGATAAAACACCATATGAGATATGGTACGGGAAGAGACCTAGTTTGTCTTTTCTTAAGATTTGGGGTTGTGAGGCTTATGTAAAGCGACAAGTCTCAGAAAAACTAGCACCTAAATCTGATAAGTGTTTATTTGTGTGGTATCCTAAGGAAACAAAAGGATATTACTTTTATAATCTTGCTTAGAACAAAGTGTTTGTTGCTCGGTATGGTGCCTTTATGGAAAAACTGTTTATTTCAAAAGACACTAGTGGGAGAGAAATAAATCTCGAAGAAGTTCAATAATCACAGATAAACACTAAACCGCTACTGGAAGTTCAACAATGTTCTGAACCAGTTGAACCTCCGCAAGTGACACAAGGCCCACGTAAATCTGGTAGGGTAAGACATGAGCCAGAGAGATTCGGTTTTCTCATTACTGATAGTCGTGATGTGTTGCTTATGGATCAAAATGAGCCCACCACTTATCAGGAGGCTATGTCTGGACCAGACTTAGATAAATGGCTAAGTGCCATGAACTCTGAGATGCAATCCATGTATGATAACCAAGTTTGGAACTTGGTCGATTTACCTAAAAGTGGTAAGACCATTGGATGTAAATGGGTTTTCAAGAAGAAAACCGACATGGATAGCAATGTGCATACTTTTAAAGCAAGACTTATA
Source organism: Stephania yunnanensis (assembly GCA_039657365.1). Classification (NCBI taxonomy): domain Eukaryota; kingdom Viridiplantae; phylum Streptophyta; class Magnoliopsida; order Ranunculales; family Menispermaceae; genus Stephania; species Stephania yunnanensis. Next base: position 24,451,591 of record CM077585.1, read on the forward strand.
GCAAAAGGTTTCAGGCAGACTCAAGGTGTTGATTATGATGAAACTTTTTCGCTAGTAGCCATGCTTAAATCCATAAGAATTTTAATTGTCATTGCTGCATATTATACTATGAGATATGGCAAATGGATGTAAAAATAGCATTTCTTAATGGAAAGCTGCTTGAGGACGTGTATATGACACAACCTAAAGGTTTTGTACATCCTGAGAATTCTAGGAAGGTATGCAAGCTTCAAAGATCCATTTATGGATTAAAGCAAGCTTCTCAGAGTTGGAATATTCGTTTTGATGAAACAATCAAGGATTTTGGTTTTATTAAGAACGAAGACGAGCCTTGTGTATACAAGAAGGTCAGTGGGAGTGTAGTTGTTTTCCTGGTACCGTATGTTGATTATATATTACTCATTGGAAATGACATCCCAACATTGCAGAGTGTCAAGTCTTGGTTAGGGATGTGTTTCTCAATGAAAGACTTAGGAGATGCAGCCTATATCCTAGGGATAAGGATCTATAGGGATAGATCTAAGAGGCTAATCGGTCTAAGTCAGAGTGCTTAGATAGACAAGGTGTTGAATAGGTTCAGTTTGCAAGACTCTAAAAGAGGATTGTTGTGGTTCCAAGTATTGCTAACCATGTTTGTTTGTATTGTGACAATAACGGGGCAATAGCACAGGCCAAGGAACCTAGATCACACCACAGATCCAAACATATACTCAAGCGTTTTCATCTCATCAGAGAAATTATTGAGAGGGGAGACGTAAAGATTTGCAGAGTACCTACTAAAGACAACGTTGTGGATCCATTGACAAAACTCTTCCACAAGCAAAACATGATGGGCATGTTAGATCATTAGGCATTAGATGAATGTATGATTGGCCCTAGTGCAAGTGGGAGATGTTGGGGGCATGTGCCCCAGGTCAATCCATAAATGTCTTTATGAATACTTTTAGTTAATAAAACAGAGGATTTCATTTGCTGTTTATTATAATTAATTTGCATGTTTACATTATAATAAGATCCATGGGTATTTATAGGAATATCCTAAATGTCCCTAGTCGATCATTATACTAGGAACTATAATGAGTTAAGACTAGTGTGAGTCTTGATTGATGATCATATGGTGATTATACGTATAGGGATACGAATCAAGATCACGAGTACTTGTTAGGGAACAAAGTACTGGACCGACCCGCTATGAGAACATCACATGGATTAAGTCATAGTTGTTTCTCACGATAGGTATATTTTTCAGTCCTCTGACTTGAGATTGCCAGAGACTTCAACATTAGGAACACAGTAATTTGACACAATCAAACTTTGTCTTTAATCGGACGATTATAAAGGTTGTGATTGGTTACTGTGTGAGCAATGTGATGAAGTTGTGTAATCGAGATAGAATTTGTCCCTCTCATATAAAGAGAGATATCTAGTGGATCCTCGATGTGTTAGATCTGTTAAAAGGCCTAGTCTAAGTGAATTGATATTGATCAATGTCACTTGGATGTTTTCAGTCTACCTAGAGATCGAGACTAGTACGATTGAACATGTTGGATGACAATTCCATGCCTTATGTTTGATCAAAAGGATATCGTTTGACAAAAAGGATGTTATATACACTATTGATTAGGTTGTATCGATTTGATATTCGTACAACTTGGGTAGTCATAATGTCTTGCTAGAGGCCGCTTATGACTTGTATACCAAAATGTGTTTTGGTACACTGCCAACGTTGTATGAGCCTATTGGGTCGCACACTAAGAATGGTTTTGCGAGATTTTAAGATGATTCAGAAAAATGAATTTTATATAATAAAATTCATGACGAAAACGTCCTTGTGGTGTATTACACTTATACTTCTTTAAGTAGGGGCATATGTGTAATTTACTTAACCGCCTATATACAAGGGTTGTATAAATAGATGCTTTAAGTTAGAACACAGGTACAAAAGATCAAAAGGCCGAAACTCTATTTTCGTTTTAGAAATGACTTAGGGTTTTTTTGTATGCTCTGGATCGTTTTGGAGAGAAAAATAAAAGATTTGGTATTCTCTCAAAGGTAGCACTTTGAATCTCGGCCGCCGTTCGTGTGTGGACTACTAGTAGAGGGCGTTCATCGTTGGCAGCGCCTTAGAGATCGATTAACCTTCAGAAAGGTACATTGCGACTGATGTATGATTAAGTTTTCATGGTTTAAACGTTTTTAATGGAATTAGATTAGGATCCTGTTTGGGTTTTTGTCAAAATTGTTTTGTAATATCCGCTGCGTATGAACCCCAAAACCCAACACTATGCCACTTTCGAGAATAGCTTGACCTTGCACTGATAGACTTCAGTCCATCCCAACAACACACTACACAACTTGGTCACATAGACTCTACGTCACAAGACAATGCGAATAGATTCCAAAGAAGGTAATTACATCAAAAGTATGTTCAATGAGGAAATAAAATCAAATGTGAAAAGAACTACTAGTGGGGCCCTTGCTGGTTTACGTACCTCTAACTCATGAAAATCAATGCAAAAGCAATTCTCACATGTCCTTGTAGTGCACACCCAGCTCCCAGTCGATAGTTTTCACTTTCTTGTTACCAAATTTTTTATGTTTTATACTTGTTAGAACACGTTGCATATCAAAATCTCAATTTAAACAATAATTCATTTGATTCTAATTTTCTTCCCATTTAACGCAATTTAAAAATATGTGAGATTTTTGTTGAGTTGCAATCTCATTGATCACATCTCAGGTTGGACCGCATTGATCAAGTCTCGTTTTGATCAATTTCTTTATTAGATTTTTGTTTCCCTTTTTTATTTCTACACAAACCCATATGCATTAGACATGTATATATAAAGTGTATAGTTAAATATATACATATATATTATACACTAAATTTAATATTCTTTTTTTTCCTCTTGGCCCAGTAGGTCAAATGAATGCAATGCCTCATCTTCTCTTGCTGAATCGTTGAGGATGAGAGTGGTTAAAGAGAGCGGTGATTATCCTCTTTTTTATCTCCAATCAAACTTTATTTATTTGTTCATTTTTTATTTATCTTCTAAACCACTAACAATTTAACACCTCAAATTATAAATTTTATCTCATTTATTTCTTTTAAAACAAATCTCCATAATACCCCTAATGACTCAATAATTATCCCACATGCCCTTTTGACTTAGTCAAATTAGCTAATTAATCATTTTTCATACTCTTGCCTAATTTATGATTTTAAGTCGCGGACGCTCGCTCTCAATCTCTACCGCGCATATCGAGATATGCTTTTTTACTAGCAAAAATTGCTGACAAAATAAATCAAATTGTGCAACATAAATATAAGTAGATAATACACGTAATCATTCAAAAGTAGAATATTTAGGTCGTTACAGATCTGCTAATAGGTCATCACTCTCGTTATCAAGTTTAAGGTGTTGTTCCATAGGAGTATCTGCAATGCGAGCATCAGTGAGCCCAGAATCATTAAGCAAATGTAGCACATATTTTCGTTGACTTATATAGATGCCTTCTGGTGAACAGGCAACTTCAATTCCAAGGAAATATTTGAGTGTACCTAAATCCTTAACATGAAATTGACTAAAGAGGAATCTTTTTACTTCAAGAATGACATCAGGATTATTTTCTATAATCACAATGTCATCAACATAAATCAGAATAAAAGTACATAAAGAACCATTTCACAATATAAAAAGTGAGTAGTCAACAGGTGATTGAATAAATCTAATAGATAATAAAGTAGTATAAAATTTTACCAACCAATTTCGAGATGCTTGTTTCAAACCATAAGGAGATTTTTTTAATTTGCATATTAAATTTTTCTCCCCCTTACGAGGATGACAAGGTGGTAAGAGCATGTAGGCATCTTCATATAAATCACCATGTAAGAATGCATTTTGAATGTCAAATTGATGTAATGGCTAATGCGTTATTGATGCTACAGCTAATAATACTCGCACAGTTACCAATTTCGCAATAGGTGAAAAGTTTTATGGTAATCAATTCCTTCAGTTTAAGTGTACCATTTTGCCACTAGACGTGCTTTGTAGCATTCAATGCTACCATTAGCATGATGCTTTATTTTATAAACCCACTTACAACCAATTGAACTTTGATTAGCGGGTAAAGAAACAAGAGAGCAAGTGTTAGTAGTTTCTAATGCATGAAGTTTAGTTTCCATTACTTGTTTCCATTCAGAAATATGCTTAGTTTAAGAATAACTAGTTGGTTCTACAAGAAAGATAAAGAACTAAGAAAAGAATAATGTGCATGAGAACATTTCTCAAAAGATAAAAAATCTTGCAAAGGAAAAACTGTACCAGTTGATGATGAAGATGTTTGAGCATTATAGCAATGATAATCCTTCAGTTTTACTGATGGTTGTGATACTCGTGATGAACACCTTAGAGGAGGATCATCAACTTGCACTAAATCTAAATTGGGCTCAGTATTATTAGGAGAGACAATAGGTGTAACAATAAGCATAGAATGTCATATAATAGGATGAGATGGTTCATGAAGTAATACTTCATCTATTATAAATGGTTCATCATTAACTATTGGCAACAATATATTATTTTTGGAAGTAGATTTATATAAATTAAAAGATTGACAAGAAAATATACTTTCTTGAAAAATGACATCACGACTAATACAGATCTTTTGACTTTGAATATCAAATATTTTGTAGCCTTTTTGGGCAAAAGGATATCTAATAAAAATTTCAAGAATGGCACATTGATCAAATTTATGTTGGATATGAGTATTACAATTAAAACATAAACAACAAAAAATACGCAAATGTATATATGTAGGCAATTTATTAAATAATAATTCTTAAGGAGTTGTTTCATCGAGGACTTTAGATGGGGTCCTATTAATTAAATAAACTGCAGTTATGGATACATTCAGCCCAAAATTTTAAGGTAAATTTGCTTGAAAATGAAGTGCTCGTGCAACATTAAGCAAGTGATGATGCTTGCGCTCAACTAAACCATTTTAATGAGGCGTGTGAACAAAAATATGTTGATGTACAACACCAACTGAGACAAAAAAATCATTAATATTTTTATTAAAAAACTCTAAACCATTGTCAGTACATATTTGTTTAATAGAAACTTTAAATTAATTTTTAATCAAAATAAAAAATTTTGAAGATAATAAAATGCATGTGATTTTTGTTGCATTAAATATACCCATGTAATGCGGGAATAATCATCTACGATAGTTAAAAATAGCGTACACCAATAATATAACAATTACTATATGGTTTCCAAACATCAACATGAATTCATTCAAAACAAGCAACAAATTTAGTAGTATCGTGATGATCCGAAACCCAAAAATTCGCCTAGGAGCAAATTAGTAATTAGGTGAAAAACAAAAACCCTAGCCACCATTAAGTTATTTACAAAACCTTAAATCAAAAAAAAAAGGAGAAGGAGCAAGAAGAGGAGATCTATGAGGGTTACTAAAGGTCAAGATAAAGGAATCCAAAGAAGGTAATATCCATATCCCATCTATTACTTTAAAGTCTCGTTTGGGTTATATGTGAAATTTTTTTTTAAATGTTTGAATATGGAAGAAGGCAAGGGGTGGAATCCAAGCCACCCCTCCTGTGGCGGCTGCCAAAGCCGGACTAGCCAGGGGAGTGAGAGCAGGAGAGGGCATGGCTCCTAGTTCGGTCAACCCCAAAAGGGGCTTGACCCCCCCAGAGGCCAGTCCCCCAAGGCAGTTGATATGGGCCAATTTGGCCCCTAGACGACCATAAATAAAATAAAATATATGTATAAATAATAATAATAATAATAATAATAATAATAATAATAATAATAATAATAATAATAATAATAATAATAATAATAACAATAATAAATAATATACTTTCAAATGGGGCGCACACTCAACCCAACGGAAAATTAAGGCGGCCTTACCCCTCGACCCTCTCGCGGGTAACGGGGGACCCGTGGGGACCACACTAGTGGGGCCCACCCTAAAGTAATTGCGATAATTAATTTTGGATTTCAAAACGTCGAATAATGCGACTATTATTTAAATTGTTTAGATTCGTAAGGAGGTCCACATCGAGCCTCGAGCGTGCGAGGTCAACCAATAGAGTTTAGTTCGGCAAGTCGAGGTAGATGGGGAGCTTCGCTCATCTATTAAATGTGGCTTGCTACTAGTATATTTAGAATTCGTGATTTTAACTAATGGACTTAGGATGTGGTTATTAACCATCTTGTTTGACTTTATGTAAGACCTCTTTTGGAGCCATAATCAAATAGTGGAACCTAGTCACTTTACATGCTTAAGGACCTCTTGGGGAGTCGTAGTAACGCGATGGAACCAATTCACCCATTTCTGCAAAGGCCTCCTAAAGAGTCGTGGATGCATGATGGAACCAAGTCACCAGGGCCTATTGAGGAGCCGTTGACACACGATGGAATCAAATCACCCAGCATATTTATTATACTTTGTAATTGTTCAACAAGAGGAGGTAATGACAAAAAAAAACAATGGACTTGCATTTATATCTATTATTTTCTATGTATCTCTCTTGTAACCCTTTGCATGCAAAAGTTGATTTTCTTATACTTTACAACTCTTGAAATTCCCTATCACTGCTCAAGTTGTTATATCGAATATGAAATGCTTACTCTTTATGGAAATTGATGTCCTGCTATAGATTTCAATGTTATCTTGATTTTATATACGTGTTAGCTTTATTTTGCTTTATATGTATTACTTGCATGTTTAATATTTGAGAGTAGTTCTTCTATTATTGGGCTCCGTTGGTTCTTTAGCTCACCTCACTCACACTATAGGTCCATCTACGAGTGCGATAGAGCGTGGCAAGAGGAAGGCCATTGCTTGAAGTCTCCTTGCAGCGTGAGTTTTGCATGATATATTTACTATTTTTTTTGAAAACTATTAATAAAGGTTGTAACCTAGACAAGCTTGATGAGTAGTTAAACCTTTCTTTAGTTAGTTGGATACATTTATAAGTATTTGAAGGTTATGGAGATTTTATATTGTTTTGATTTATTTAGGTGAATTCGAGATACCCGATGGTTTGGTTTATGATGACTTATGGCATTTATTGAAATTCAAATTCCGCATTCTTTTGCCATATTGTCTATATGTTATTCCGCAAGTTGTTTAGGCGTGCCAAATCAAAATTTGGGCTTGGTTTAGGCATTAGGCCTAAATAGCAGTCTGGAACGGGCGACCTGACCCTAAGTACTGTGACTAAAAAGTAAACGAGATTGCTTGGTCAAAGGGCATATTATGCATGAACATTTATTTGAAAATAAAATATTAGAGTCTAAATTAGAAGATTTTGGTAAAATATTAGAACTTGGATATCTAAGACACCAATGCCATAAATTTACATTATAAGAAATCGCAAAAGAAGTAAAACGAACGGCATTGGTATCTAGATAATAAAGATCATGACGTTCTTTACCCACTCCAATTACTTTCTTCAAGAGTAGATCCTGAAATATGCAATAGTTAGAAAAGAATTGAACATAACAATTTAGATTTTTGTAATCTTACTAATAGAAAGCAAATTAAATTTAAATGATGGAACATATAAAACATTTTAAAGTGTTATGTTAAGTGTGATCTTACATGCACCAATATGTGATATGGAAACGAGATTAACATTTGGTAATTTAATTGGTGAACCTTGATAAGGTTTTATATTATGTAAAGAATTAAAATCACGTGTCATATGATCTATGCCACCTAAGTCAATAACCCAATTAATAATAGGATGTGAAGAAATGTTAGAATTTATTCTTGTAAAATGAATTAGAGGGTTAGAAGTGAAAGAAATGTTAGAAGTCATGAAAGCATTAACCGTCGCATTATCTGCAGTAGCGGCAACGAACTTCTTACGAATTTCCATAGAATTGAAGATCTCCATTGATGAATAGAATGATCACCGCTCTGATACCATAATAAGCTTGAGAAAGAAATGAGAGAATTCAAAATTGCATTCAAAGTTGTGTTCATTCATTTGCAATACATGAGTATAAATATACAATTTTACGACGGCTATATAACATCTAGTTAACGGCTAAGAGGGGTTTAGCCTGTAATAGATTAATACAAAAGGTAAGGTTATAATATAAAAAGGAAAGTAAAATACGCTCAAATATATTAAATAGTTTTTTATTTTGTTGAGGTAGATGTACTTCATTGTGAAATTTTTGGCGATGGAGATGGCCTAGGTGGGATTTGGGGTCTGCAGAAATGTAGTCTGCGCGTTATTCATTCTGCAGACAGGACAAATTGACTTGGTTTCATAAAACGACTATAACTTTCTCGTTTTAAGTCAGATTTTGACGTACCACATATTGTTGGAAAGCTAAGATAGAGAGGAACAACTTAGGATTATAAGATTTTAAAAATAAATTCATTTACTTTGTCAAAAATGGCTTGAAAGTTAGAGTTAATCCGCTGTAATGGTTTTTTCTAACTTTTTAAGCTGATTTTGGGTGTTCGACATTTTGAAGCTTTCCACTCCTCAAAGTGCCCGGTGATTTGTAAGACATTTGGAGTTTTCTAATCGACATTTCTTAATGCCTATTGATTAGACTAAGTTATGTATTCAAACAAGTCCATATTGGATTGAGTTTTTGTAAATGGAGCATCAAACCACATTAATGATTTCTAAATAAGTTTAACTGTTAGTTTACTCTTATAAACACCGGAGTTGGACCTCGAGACCCTTCGGGATCGATTTTGGGTATATTCACGTCCATTTTTAATAAGTAAACATTGAGAATAATGAAAACTAAATTACAATGAGGACTTGTATTAACATAGAACTTGTGTTTGAATAACATGAGAATGAGATTCATTCAATCAAGTTTTGTGTTGAGCATTTTATCGCCAAATCAAATCCAGTAATGTCGGATAAGTGACACAAATCCTTTTCGGGTTGTTCAAGGATATACTTAAGCTAACAAGAGTCATTTCAAGACTCCACTACTTAGGATAAATACTAGAAAATCAATTGTAGACTAATGTGAATGCATAGATAGGAAATGAATGAACAAGACTCTAATACACTTAAAACTTATCTAATTAAAATAGATGTCAGGGACTTAACAAGCTAGAGTTGAACATTAAAGGATTAGTTTGGGGACATGTTGGAGCCGAGAAAGAGCGTATTAGCGTGGATCCGAGGTAAGTAAACCAATAAGAGCGTCAACATAATTTTTTTTTAACTTTTTATTGTTAGTCTCTTGAAAAACATGTCATACTTGTATTCCATTCTTGTTTCAAGTGGCATATGGTCTAGGTAGTCCACCAGTTGTGTCATCTCGCGAGTTAAGCATCCGGAGTCACTGTGGCTTCTTGTTGAGGACTATTCAAGGGATAAAGCATTCGAGGTCACAATGGTTTACCTTAATAGTTAAGAGGTTGTTGGAAGTGACTCGATGAGTCCGCAGTGCCTGAAAAATTATGTCGAGGTAGTTGGAAGTGGCCTTGGGCCTGCTGTGTTGACTTCAAGCTGTGTTATGGTATAATGACCTGCAGTTTGGACCGGATTACATATTCGCCTATCTTTTGCTTCCTTGACACTTAATTTTCACTGCTTACTTGATTAGTCTGTTTATCATGCACATTGTCATTTTATTTACTACTTTCTTTAAATACTCGCATGATTTAGAGACTATTATAATTCATTAGTCAAAAATACTGTTGAATTTCTTCTGGCTTTACTCACCGAAATTGTCTCCGTTATTGGTGACAATTGCAGCTGGTCCCTCAAGCAGTAAGGGGAAGGAGCCTATACTTGGTGATTTCCTCTGAGCTACCCTAAGAGTCGGCTCCATTACTCTTATTTCGTAGGTTATTTTGTCATTTTGTTATATATATGACTATGTATTCATGATGTTTTGATGCTTTTAGGTACTTGGGGATGTGAGATACACTTGATGATACATGTATGATATCACACCGGTTGTAGGATTTCAATCACACCGGTTGTAGGATTTCAACACCTAGGACTTGTCCTGAATTCAGTTAATTTTTATTTGTTGCTTTAAATTACTTCCCGCCGCGTAATGAATATTAAGACTTGCTAAACTTATTAATGAACTTAATAAGCAACCAATGGATGAATAATTTAAAATATAGGCTAGGCATGCGTTGACCTTACGAGAGTTGACTGGAGGTCCACATAGGTCTAATGTCGGGTGAGGCCAAGTTTGTGGCAAATGGGGGTGTCACACAAGCTTTTCAACAGACAACCCTTAAAGATCTTACGAAGTGGACATTGTTGATCTCTTTTTTCCTGTCGGTTTCAGGATTTATTGGAACTACTTCTTCACCCCTTTGATCGGAGTCTGTGCATTCAATGAAACCCCTACCAAAATAGATTCCAGAAGAAAAGTATCGTCAAAACTAGTCTCTAATACCAAAAACTTGGTCTAATATCCCAACAAACAGCAAATAAAAAATAGGATTTTGCATAATTAAAATAAATAAGAGATAAGAATTTTTTTTAAATGGTAAAACCCTAATTGAGAAAACATACACGGCTTTGTAGAGCATAAAATTCATTATGAAGAAAGTTTATAAAGTAGTACCAAATTCAGCTGAAATTAGCCTCGGTATCAAACTCTCTCCCACAAAATCCCTCTACTTCTTGATCTCTCTTTTTTTCTCACAAATCTCTTTGTGTAGTTTTTCTTGTCTACACTTATTTTGATAGATATCAAGAAAGAGATAAACCCCAAATACATGTTCGTAGTGAAAACTAACTAGAAGTGGTAGAAACCAACTCAATTTCCCTTTTTTTTTAAAATAAAAAAATAACGGATCAATTGCCCTCCCACAAAATGACTTTATTTATGATGATGGATATTGTAAGAAAATTTGATTAATGTTATCATTAACTAAAATGAGTCTGATTAGACTTAAAAATGAAGCAATTATTTGGGATGGAGATCTAATATGAATCAAAATAAGAGTCGAAGGCTCACATTACCTAAATGGTAATTCTAAGGCTAAATCGAAACAGACCTAAAAGTTTCTAATCGATTTTGCCAAAAAAAAAAAACCAAGCTATAAAATACTATTTAAGTGATAAATTATCAGAGAGTAATACATTAAAGTGATTTTACCAAATTATGTAGGAGCTTAATTTGTTACAATTTTGATGTAATCCTGACTTTAAACTTCAATAAAAGTTCCCACTTGAATGATAATAGAGTCATGTTGTGGTGGTCGCCGATTGAGTTAAAAAGTTGGTCACGTGCCCAAAAATACTCTTTAAGAGCAACTGTGCTTTCCACCGGCTCGGCCTGCTCGCCATTTTTGACCATTTGCTCCATTTGTCGTCACCAGATATATAGCGACGTGCTTAAAATATCTTAAGAGTTTACATAATCAACTTTATAAGAAAATAATTCAGAAATAATCTTTACCACTTTAATAATAATATAAATATATAAGTCAAAGCCTCTTTCATGAAATGGAGTTGACTATCTCTTATCAAAAGTTAAAGTTTAAGGAGTTTGTGAGTTGACTTACGTTGAAGTAAAACGAATATAAAATAAAAAGTTAAATTGATTAAAATATTTTAACATTTTCCACATTTTGTTATTATATCATATTTTTTTAGATTGTTTGGTTATATTCAAAGTCACATTTAAGTTTAAATTTGATGAGTTAACGTTTAAATAATAATTTTAGTAGTTATTTTATTATAAGTGTTGAGGTGGCCTTTTAAATTTATTATTTAAGTGTTACATCATCAAATTTGGAGTCAAAAAGTGACTTAAGATATAAATTCAACAATCTATAAAGATTAAGATACAATAACAAATTTGAAAAAGTTATGATATATATAAAAGTTGGAAAAAGTTAAGATAGTTTAACTAATTAAGCCAAAATAAAAATAAAAATAATATAAATATATATGAAACATTTTTCTTTAAAAAATATAAATATATGTGAAATATTTTACTTAAAAAAATCAAAATTATGTCGAAAGTGAACGATTGAGTAACTAAATACAAAAAAATTAATAGTTCTTTAACTAGGTGCGTCGAAACCTGAGTTTGAAGAATATAAATTAAGTTGAAAATTTGATCTAATGATTTTGTATTTGAACAAAGAGGAGACGAAAAAAACCTCACTGACGAAAAAACCTCACTTAGAGATATACGTAAACAAATTAATGTGGAATTAAAGAGCATTGCTTACAATAATTATCGGTCAAACTCGAACAAGTTTTACTTAGTGATAAAGGCAAATGTGAGACTATGTGGTTAGACGCGTGATCTCAAGCTCAATTCCCCACGATAATCAAACATTGTACTATTGATAGTCTCTTTCTTCAATCCCACAACTCATGATCAGACCAGTCAGATAAGTATTTGCATTGGATACACGTAGTTAATAAAAAAATAATAGTTATTGCCCTCATACCGCCACTGCTGACAACGAATTGATGGTGGACTTGACCAATTCTTCGAGGGTCTTTAGTGGTATCCCCCACCAAAAAATCTAAAAGAGTAATCTGAAAAAGAAAGAAAATGGTACGTTTCGAACATAACATTTGTCTTGATCGGCATGGTAAAGAATGAACTTAACTCTCGACCTTATATATCCCAAGAGGATATTTACAATTAATACTTTTTAATATATGTGCTTTTGAGCAAAATGCCTTATGTATTTTTTTTTCAGGATGTAATAATACTTATAACAAACTAAAATGGTACAATAATACCACGTAAACTAAAATTGAGTAGTTGTCAAAGTATCAACATTACTATACTGTAACTCTTGATTTAAAAAAACAAAAAATAGTGGCTTTTGATTAAAATTGCCATCATGGCAACACAAAATCGCCGGCCCTAATGGATCCTCTCAAAAACCAAATCTCTAAAATCCACATGGCGCCCATCAGTGAATCCACGATCACAAACCGTCAACAACCACAGTAGAAAAAGGAGGGAGTGAGTGAGTGATTGAGTGTGACACACTTGAGTGAGTGGTTATGTGGCTGAGAGAGAATCGTACGTGCGAGCATTGACCACCCAATCAGAGAGCACCCACTATTAAACTTGACCTCCCATTGACTTGTCGTGGGCCGCCAGATCCTTCTCGACCTTTGTGCTCTATATTAAAACTCTCATCATAATATCGTATCATGACTACTAAATGAGAGGTGCTATGAAATTATACATGAATGAAGAAAGTGCTGTGCATGCTTCGGCTCACAATTCTGCCTTCCCAGTTTAAGAGATTTCTGAGAATCTGAGATCATGAGTGAGTAAGTGAGTGAGAAGAAGCGGTGGCGGCTGGTGAGTCTTAATTAGTGTGAATTAGTACTAATAACTTGTTCAACATTGATTGAAGTCAGAAATTAAGGGTGATGTGCATGTGAACACAGGTCGAGGCATTTATATTTATTGATTGTATTTATTTATTTATGGGTTTGTTAATTTCGTGGTTGCTTCTTTGTTCAGAAAAAAACACCAACATGCATGTATAGTGGCGCGGGTGGTGGATCTCATAGTAATTAAATCATGTAAGTCATCGCAATTCCCACTCTCCGCCTCATCAATTCCTCTTGTCCTTTTAATGTTCGCAGCACTACAAAAATGCTAAAAATATAAACATACTAAAATTGCCAGTGTCTTAATTTCAGAGCATGTATATGCAAGAGCGTATTTTCTCGGATATCTTTATATAAATGAAGAACAATCTTATTTGCAAGTACAGGAGACGGTGGATCGAAATATATATCAGCGTTATTTTTATTTTTCGAAAACTTTCATATCAGTTATTTAAAACTTCGTAATGAAAACTACACACATATATATAAGATAAGTAGTTGCACCTAAAAAAAGCTTTTTTTAATTAATAATATTATTATAAATTTCTGTAATATAATTTTTTCTAACATAATTTTCAAATATGTTTTATTTATTATTTTAAATTACAAAACGTAATAATCTATTTTTTGTTAAAAGTCAAAACGGAATATGTTGTCTCAAGCAATTTAATTAAGTCTTAAAATTAAAATAGTACATTTCTATGTAAGCTATGTAGTTTCTTTATTTTTATTATCGTTTTTCTGAATTATATAATGTACGTGGAAGTGTATTTTCAAAATAAAATAAATATATTGTGACATTCGAGTCGGGTTCAAGATTAGAGAGCTTTGTGGAGACTCGGCGTCTTAGTCGTTCACACTTGGCTAACCCATATATAGTGGTTTGTCATTAATTATCATTTCAATAAGGCTGAGATATATATATATATATATATATATATATATATATATATATATATATATATATATATATTTTTCATCAGTCTTCGATATTGTGAGGTCAATGAGTTTGGTGAAGGTATTCAAAAGGAAAAGATTCCACTAAACAAACACTAATTATAGATAAATTCATGAAAATGACAAAGTAATTAAAGAAGTCCAACTATTAATTTGACCACGATATATAACAATAACATTAATAAGTCTCAACAAGCCTCCTTCAAGTTTTAACCTAAGGTACATAATATGGCACCGTGACATGTTGAACATTAATGAAACTAAACATTTTGCAAATCATATGGGAATTTTTTTACTTAATGGACCCCACTTTTTTTAAAAAAAAATCCCCAAAATACTATCGTTTTCAACTAACAAAAAACCATTCTCTTACCCATTTTCAACATTCATATATCAAATCGAAACTTTTACAAAACCCCCCAAAAACCCACATTCTTCATCTTTCACGATCATTGAGGTTGTAGGAGAGTCTATTTGAGTCGACCCTCAACGGATCTGCCGTTCATGTACTAAAATTTAAAAATACAATCTGGTGGGGTTTGTGTAGTAATTTGGTGGGGGGTATAAATAAGATTACGGTCTAGAAAAATCAGAACCTCTACAAGTGTAATGGTCTTTGTTTTAAATATTGTCAGTAATATCGCGGACTTATAACTCTGACAACTAATTAAAATTCAATCATACAATTGGGCAGGGCCGGTACTAAGTATTTGAAGGTATGAGGCGAAACTCAAATACGGTACCATTAATTTTTATTTAGTAATAATATCATACTGCATTACAAGTGAAACACTTTTTTTTTTTTTTTTCGTAAGAGTACAATGAGCTATTTTTTTTTACCAATAAACTGATTTCATTTATTGCTCACAAAATACATATTACAACAATGATCAAACAAAAATTGGAGCTACATCCCAAAAACAGGGATTAATTTGACGTTGCCATAGTCTTAGCAATCTTGTGTACAATCTCATTCGCTAGTGGATCTTCCAATCCCGATGGGCCCTAAGGATGTTTTTGCAGTCCATAATCAAACTATCCAACTCAGAATTATCAGTAACTTGAAAGTCAAGACCTTTAACTATAGTAAGGTTATCCGAGTCGAACACCACCTTCGGGAACTCTTTTGAATTGCGGTCCAGATTAGCGTTTCTCGTACTGACACCGCCTTTGCTTCAGTTGGGTTCGAGCTGCCTGGGAGAATCTTCGACATCCCCAACAATAAATGCACCTGTGTGATCTCTTACACCTGCTCCAACACCTGATCCGACGCTAGTTGTTTATTAAATAAAATAAAATTTTTAATTTTTAATTAGCAACACAAATGATCTCACAAGACTTCTAAATAAAAAATAAACATCTCTAAAAAAACAAACAAATTAATGTTGTCCACCTTAAGGAAATACATAAAAAAATAAAATAATATTCACCAAAAAATAAAGGTAAAATAATACAAGTTAAATAACTACAACAACAACAACATAGTCTCAGTCCCAAATTAATTGAGACCGACTACAAGTTAAATAACTAGTGCTAAAAAAAGTTAGACCAATATGGTACCAACGGTTGAGCAATCGAAAATGGAGATGAAATTAAAATCATCAAATTTTAAGACTTGAACGACCTTATCAAACCCCACATTTATTGGCAAGAGACGTCAAAACGGTTACAAATGTCGTTTCATTTAAATTAAATGCGAATTATAAAATTTGTTTGGACAAATATCTTCTAAAAAAGAATAAAATTATAAATTTTATTAAAATAAAAAAGGAAAGAAACAAATCTTTTTTTTTTAAAGAAAGAACACATGTTTAAGAAAGTCATGCATATTGTGCACATATATTATAAATATAGATATGCATATGCATAGGCATATACATCAATTATTAGCTAGCTCTCTTTTTATGTATACTTATATTATGTATCTTTGTAAAAAAAAGTAAAGATAAAACACACTCACAGAGTAAAGTAATTAAAAAAAGTGGGGCCCTCTAAAATAGAGGCTCAGGGTCGCCTTCCCATTAGCCTTTATTAATGGTCGGCCCTGCAATCAGGTGGGGTTAGTGGAGTAAACTGGTGGGGTATAGGTACGCATGATTAAGTGTATACTAATCGAAACCTTTACAAGTCTTACAGTCTGTAGTATATGATAATGCCAGTAATATCGCGAAAAACTGTGCCCGAAAATTAAGTCAAGAGTTCAAATATCCAATCAGGTGTGGCCCAAGTTGCAACTATGTGGGGTATCTACAATATGTAGCCTAACAAAGCTGATATGTAAATGTGTGTTTTTGTGCAACCCCAATTCCTACAAACTGGGTCCCGTCTGGCTTAGACCTACGTGGACCCCCAGTCAACCCTCACAAGGTCAACGCAAGCCTAGTCAACCTCTTTTTTTTATTAATTACTATTTGATCGCTTATTAGAGTTATCAAGATTCACATATCTTAATTTAGTATGGTGCAGAGGAAGCAGTGAAATAATTAAAGCAACTAACTTTAAACAATTTAAAGTCGGGACAAGCCTATATGTGGAAATCTTGCAAAAGTGATCTAATGTATATCATGTGACAAAAAAGAAATCTGATACATGTATCCAATGTATCTCTCAATCGCATAATCCAAAAGTATAAAAACATCAGTATATGGTTCATAATTATATACAAAACAACAAAATAACCTAAAATGTAAAAGAAAGGAAACTGACTCTGAAAGTACTTCAGAGGTGATCACCAAGTACGGATTCATTTCCTTTACTACTCGAGGGACCTACAATTGTCACAAAAAACGAAGACAATTCCAGTGAGTAAAGTCAGAGAAATCTCAACAGTATTTCATGAATTCCAATAAATAAACTGGAAGATCATGCGAGAATGTAAATAAACATGAAATAAAGTAAATGCATGATAAACGGGCCAAAGAAATAACAATGATGAATGAGTGCCAAAGAAACAAGAGGAAGGGTGTCTAAGCGATCCAAATCCATCAAGTTAAGAACCCTCGACCGCAAACTTAACAACCTAGAATTGTGGACTAAGTTCGTGAGTTCAAATGGAGATTAGTCCACAGGGGTGTAGACAGTAGACCCGAACCCCGCACTCGCGACTGAACTTAACGATCCAATAAACACAGGGGTGTAAGATAGCAAATCAAATACTACACCCATAAGTACCTTCTTGACACACTTAGATCCTGAGACACTCGCATAATGAGAATGAAAACTCAAATAGGGTTTTATTCAAGAATTTATCTAAAAGAAAAAGGTAATAAAATCAAATTGAGCATCCTACTGATTCTCTTGCAAAGAAATAAGTCAAACAAGTAAAATGAATTACTATGGAGGCCCAACCTGGTTTACTTACCTTAAAATGCAATAAAAGTGGCGCTACAATGGTTCCCAAACGCCCCGCAACACTCTTTCGATACCCACCATTTGTCCATTAGGTCCCTGGTATCATTTAGAGTTTTTGTTTTATGTGTGTTAGAGCTCATTGAGTTATGTACATTTACAATTATTGTGTCTCATACAGTTCAATTTGTAGTTGACTTGACTAGTTATAACTTAAACACTCTATTGTTCTCTTGGTATTAACTACTAAGGGTTGTTATAGTGTGAGCAATTTAGTTTGACATATTGGTGCTTAACAATCTTATGAATAGTCTCACAAATCACTCCAAGTCAATTTGGTGTCTAATGGTTCTCTTTCATTATTTCAAGTCCTCATTAGGTACTTAGCTCGCTAAAAGTACTCGGGCTTGCTTAACATTGTTCAACATATTTTATCTATTATTTTTAGATTTTATTGAATTAATTAGAATAATTAGAACTCATTTCAAGTTGGTGTACAACACTAGTTTGCAAAACAACTCCTTACAGACTTTTAAATAAATATTCGAAAGTTAGTTTTTCTTCAACTTGAAAAATAACATAAAATACAATAAAAATTTCTAAAGTTCTCGGAGTTGGTTTGGTGAAGTCTATTAACTTAAAACCAAGGTTGTTGAGTGATAAAATCTCATTAATTTGTCCAAAAACTAAATTTGAGATTTTAAGTAAAACTTTAAGTCCTTATTTGTAAATGTTAATCTCTTATTCGAAGCATGACTTGAAAATTGAGTTAGACATGCCAAAAAATCATGAAACTCATTAGACACCTTTACTATTATCCAATTACACGTTTTAAAAATTTTGGTTTAATTTCGACATCGTTTGATGCCCGGAACACCTTAAGTAAAAATCAATTTATTAAGTAAATAAATTTCGCATATTTCAAAACCAATTTGAAAACTATTCAAAACACTTCAGAATAACTTGAAATTCTTAGAGAACATATTTAAAATATTTCAAGTTATTTAATTTGGGACCGAGGCTATGTTGTTGTTGTTGTTGTATTCTGGAGGTTTTGTCATTTTTGGACTAATGGAGACACTCGGAAGAGGTCTTGACACCCAAATACTTTAAAAAGAATATTCATACCGATAAACCTTATTTTTTCTGTCCATTTTTGACAAATAAAATGATTTAATTTTTGTAAACTAATGATTTTAGATGTTAGGTTTCTGTCTTAGCTTTCCAACAATATGAAGAACATAAAAAACGAACCTAATACTATGCCCATGCGGGATTGTGCGTAGACTTCGGAAAAATTTTAGTTCGTCCCCAACTTTTCTTATTTTCCCATGGGACCTTATAAAACCTTTTGAGCACTTCAAAACATGTAAATCTATGCCTAATACTTCATCAACATCAAAGTATATCATCAACAAATATTAATTTGACATTGGTCTCAAAAAGACATTAAAAAACCTTGAAACTTCAAAAACTTATACATCATTGACATGAACCCAATTATACTTGATCTTGTCCAGCATTCACCACTATAAATCATGATTTAAGAGTGCAAAAACAAGAGTTTTAAGAATCTTTTGACAATAATTCATCCTCATATGTTTATGTGCACAAAACCCTAAATTTGACCAAAAATTGGCATAAACAAGAAAGAACTCAAATCGAAACTCAACAACAATGTATGAATCGCCAAGCTAGCTTGAATTTCAGATTTGAACATTATTTTGAGAGTAAAATAAATAAAAAATCCCATAACGTCAAAGCATTCACAAAGAAACCTTAATTTGTCAAATTTAGAACAATGAAAAGAAAGTAAAAATGCATACTCTAGTTACTCTCTTGTTCTTGTTTATTTCTCCATGTAGAGATTTAGTCCAAGAACCCCTATAAAGCCCTCAATCCTCCATGGACATTGCTTCATGTACAAACTCTTTTTCTTTTCTATGTTCAATGTTGTCTTTTTTTGCATTGTAGAGAAGAAACCCCTTTTATAGTTCATGTCTTTTATTTTTCACCATTTGACCACTTTGGATGTTGGATCTATAGACAAATCTAAGGTTATTTATCTCTTCTCACCACTTCCCTTGATGCCCAGTAATTTATCATTATATTCTTCAATCATTAAAATATTTTTGTTGAACATGGGCTTGTAAAATAATCTCATACTTAGGCTTTATGATGACATTTTTTATAACTTAGGCTTAAGTCTCAATAGTACTTGACTTAGGTTATTTTTATTAATATAGGAGACTTAATCTAGCTTAGGCTCATGATATATTTCATGCCTTATAAGTCATGAGTTGGCATAACTTATTAAGTTTTACTTAATCTTATAAATAAATTTCAAGTCTAGTCAACATATTGGCTTATCACATATACCAACGTGTCTCACACATCCCGAAGAGCCTCACTCGCAAAACCGAAGAAATAAAATAAATAACTCATGTGTTTTAGATAGATAGATAATACAATGGAAAAGTAACAAGTACATAAAATGAACATAGCAGAAATGAGGATGCTTATGTGGATATGTAGTAAAACTCGTAAAGATAGAATAAGAAATATAGAAATTCAAAGACAAGTGAGAGTAACCAATTGATATAAAGATAAAGGAAGGGAAGTTGCGGTGGTTGGGTCACTTGCAAAGACGACCTACAAATGCCCCAACTAGAAAACTTGACTCAATAGAAACTGTAGAAATTCGACGAGGTAAGGGTAGACCAAAGTTAACGTGGATGCATTAATTAGGAGGGATTTAAATAGTTTGGAAAGCTCACCATCAATTGCACTTAATCGAACACAATGAAAAAGTTTGATCCATGTAGTCGACCCCAATTAATTTGGGACTGAGGCTATGTTGTTGTTGTTGTAGATAATACAAGGAATCAAACAAAAATAAATACTTCGGGCCGTTACAATTTCGGGTGACAGGCGCCAAAACCATAGCAACAGTTTCAGTTTAAGTAAATCAACACTTACTTATAGATATCGACGTCTCTTTGCCGAAATGTGTATACATGTTTCGGCTCAGTTACTCCGCACAATACGAGGACAACAATAAAAAATGAAAATTCTTCATCGACGAAAAACCCAATAAAAAAACCATGAAAATGTCTTGTCATTGTCAAGGTGGCTTCGTTTTGACGACTCATTCGACATTTCGCACCAAAAATGTGAAACTTAACAACAAATCTCAAGCTTTAAATACCAAACAACAACCAACATCAATAATAGTGAAAATGATGGCAAAAAAACTCGAAAAAATCCACCAAAACAAGCGAAAGCAATGAGAGAATGGGCTTACCAAGTCGATTCCGTATGGGTTCACACGTTTTTGGTCAGCTGGACACGAGAGTGTGGAGTCGATTTTGGGGTTTCAAATGTGACGAGTTGACGGAGGAGAAAAGAGAGTGGGGTTGGGGGAAGAAAAGACCCTTTTTATATAAGGGGCAACTTGGTCATTTTCTCTATGGGCATAATTGGAGCTCAAAAAAATAAAATAAAATGGGGTCCTCTAAGCAATAATTGAAGTCTGTGGAGTCTTTTTAGTCGCTCCAAATCATATCTGACCCGGCCTGGCTTTTTTTTCCACTTTTGAACATAAGCCCATTTCCGCTTGGAACGACTAATTAATGATGTTATCTATTGATATATAAAAGCATTACTCTATTACAAAAAAAAAAGCATTACACAGCATATTATAATGAGAAATGCTAGGGTGACCCTGAATATGGGACACTTCAAATGGACACCATGTGATGGTGTTCGTCATTCACGCATCGGGATATGTGATGCACGAGAGAATTTTGACATGGTATTGGAGCCCATAGTTCTCCAATGGGACCTGGGAGAAAAAAGCCCCCGGTATCATGCGTCTTTCGTTTCATGGGAGAGCGTTGAAGATGTGTGGACTGAAAGTTAGTCCCATATCGATTAAATGAAACTTTGAAATGAAGTATATAAAAAAATTAACTCTTCCCAACTAATACCGAGACCTTTTTAGATAAACCCTACACCCATAAGATTTGAAGTATATAAAAATGAACCACATCCATAGTTCCTGCACAAAATAAATGATTAAAGATTTTATATCAATAGCAATTCAATGGAAGTAACTTGCGAATCCAGATAAACATGGAACAATTAATTCAATCAATTGTTTGTTTTCATAAGAGCATCTCAAATGGTAATGTGGATTTTGACCATGGATTAGTGTCACATCATGGATGTGGAGAGGATGTCTATTTTATGTAGCACTAGATAAATATTCACATATCAAAATGGTCTCTAATAGACAATGGATTTAGACCATAGATTAATGTCATTTTTCATTTTCGATTTTCATTACATTAATAAAAGCCTGAAAAAATAAAAAAAATTAAAAAATCCATTTGTCTGTCATGGCAGTCTACCGCAATGTCTAGAAGTAGACATTGTGGTAAACACCTTCCACTTTGATTTCGTGCCACATAAGATGAACATTTATTAATCTATGGTCCAATTGGAGAATATTTTTTGGGTTGGATGTGGATTCTATCATAGGTGAATCCATTTCCACTTCAATCCATGGTCCCATTGGAGATGCTCTTAATATAAGATGATGTACCACTTGGAGAAGTCGTAAGTATACCAAACTCAGTTGCAACATTGTGTAATATTTAGAATCTTGTCCATTATTTTCGCAACTTCACTACTTGACTTATGCTATTTCTGCTTAGTGCATTTCATCCAAGCAGCGCATAACTAATTTTAATCCATATTTCTTCAAGCATCAATACCAATTTCCATCACAGTAAATAGTTAATTAGATCGAGAGAAGAACGATAGATGATTGAGCAAAATTAACTTAAATAACAGAGCATGCATTAAAAAATTGTATCACAAAAGACAATTCCTTTTTTTTTTTTTAAGTCTTTCATTTAACAATGTTAAGAACTGATTACAAATACCAAACACTGAGGAAGCGTGGATCCCCAGTCATAAGTGCCTGACTTAGAAATAGAAACTCTACCAAGACTATATATGAGCTAACTGATTCGCAGACTTTTTATCAAAACAAGTTCTAGTGTTATCAATCCCCAGTCAAGCTGGAAAATTCATGACACAGCGAGTAGTGTAATAAAAAACTTCACTGCAGAAGTAAACTGCATAACAGAATAGTTAGGTTTGCAACTTCATCAAGGGACATTGATCAAACACAGAATAAAATAGGGTCTAGGATAAGCAATCCAAAAGAAAAAAACTATTAGAAACAAGACTAATTCATCATGAAATGAATTACATAAGGTAGTAAGAGTTGGAATCACAACAGAAAATGAAATAAATTAAATGAGAATTACATCCAGCACTTGTTCAATTGAGATATACGCAATCGACGGTATAATAGAATACCTAGTTTGAGAAAGAATGATCTAAAAATCATAGTTCATCGACAGAAAATGTTAAAATCAAATTTCACTCATCAAGTTTACTGACAGAAACAACAAAGCGACTGCGAAACCCTTATGGAGAGCATTGAAGCGTATTGAATCGTGATCTTTCTATTGCTGAAGTGATTATCTGCTAGTAATTTTAATTTGGTTGTTACAACTTTGGATGTTAACAAGCTCATTATTATCTGCGAGTAATTTTTATGAGAATTCTTGATGTATGTCTATTGCAGGGGGGAAGTGGTGGGGAATGTTATAAGTGTTGTGGATTTGCTTGGAAAGCTAAGTAAAGGGTTTGTTTGCCTTGAATTGCCCAACGATATGAGGGACCAACTAGAGATTATCATGAGAAATCTCGAGACAATGGACGAAAACCAAGATCCAAGAGGATGTGTGGCTGAACAAACTCTAAGATACGTGGCTTATGAACTTGAAGACTTTGTTGAAAAATGCAAGCAGTTTCATGAGCGCAATAGTAAACCGATGAGTTATATAACTAATCTCTCCTCAATTGTGACAGGGAAGAGAAAAAAGTTGAAGGACATTCTAAGAAACTTGTTAAGAATAAGAAAAGAGATAATGTTTTCCTGGAAGGTGGACTACAATAGCTTGTCAAACCGTACTTATAAGAGCGAGTACTCCATTCGAACAGTTGATGAAGAGGTAGTAGGCCTTGATGTTCCGCATAACACTATTGAACTGTGGATCTATGAAGCAGCTGCAACATTAAATGTGCTTGGAATTTATGGAATGCCTGGAGTTGGCAAAAAAACTCTTGCTAGAAAGATATGGCAAGATATGAAGAGGGATGAATCGAATCACCGGTTTGATCACGCTCTCTTTGTTTCACTTGAACCGAATTTTGATCTAAAAGATGTAGTCAAGTGCATGTTGGAAAGTTTAAGCGGCAAAGTTGAAGTTTCAGAAAGGGCAGATGAGTATGAGCTTTTGGAGAAGTTACATGAACAACTAAGGAAGAAAAAGTACTTCATTGTCTTGGATGGTGTTTGGCAAATATCTAATAGGTCATGGTGGAACAGCATGAAATCAGCCTTACCTAAGGAGAAGAATGGAAGTTGTGTCATTGTCACAACTCAGGTCAAAGAAGTGGCAAGATCAATGGGAGCCATCGAGAGGCACATCTATAATCTCGAACCTCTTTCGGAGGGCAATAGCCTTAAATTGTTTTCCACAATTGCATTCTCAAGCAATGAATCTCATCAGCCTCCAAATACAGAAATAAGGACCATTGCTAATGAAATTGCAAATAAACTTGGAGGGCTGCCTTTGGCAATCAAGGTAGCTGCCAGAATCATGTCAGGAAAAGAGCTTTCGATCTTTAGTTGGAAACAAAGGGCAAAGCATTTCAATGAAGAGTTGCTGGATGCAGAAAGTGAATTTCTTTATTCAATCTTACGGGTGAGCTATGAACAATTGTCTAGGCGTCTGAAAAATTGCATGCTTTGCTTTTCAATCTTCCCTGAAGACTACGAAATATCTTTCGAAGAAGTGGTAGATCTGTGGGCAAGTCAAGGAATTATTCCCAAGACTGAAGGCAGCAAGACAGCACTAGAAATTGGAGAAGAATGTTTTAATCAATTGATCGACCGAAGTTTGTTGATTGGAGTGCGAAAAGACATTTTTGAAACAAGGTTTCAATCTTGCAAACTCCCCATCATGATACGCTTAGTGATGATGAAGATTGCAAAAGACAAGAATTTCATGCTTGTGGAAGGTGATCAAGAGTTGAAATTTCCACATTCACCACGGGTTGGCATAGTTGAAGGTTCTCAAAACATGGATCAATTAGGAAGGTTTAATCCTAAGTTGCGAATACTGGTTGGAAGGGACATGGCCGAAAATGGAGTATTCGTTTCGAACGTGAAACCTAAGAAGTTCAAGCAAAAGCATTTAAGAGTCTTGGATCTTTCTTTTGATAGAGAAAGTGATTCATCCAATGAAATAACAAGTGAAAACTGGTTAGGTGACACTGTAGGATCACTACCCCAGCTTGCTTGCTTGAAAATTAAGAACTCGACATTAACTCATTTACCAAAATCCCTAATGCACCTCAGAAACCTTCAGTCACTATGTCTGTCTCAATGTTATCATTTAAAAAAATTGCCACCAGAGATAGTATATTTAAAAGAACTAACAGTCCTTGATGTTAGTTCTTGCGATTCTATACAATGCTTGCCTAAGCAGATTAAAAGCCTCACCAACCTTGAAATACTTTACGGTTTCAAGCCTTCAAAATCGAAGGGCAAGTGTTCGATGTCTAGTTTGAAGCAGTTGACTCAATTGAGAAAACTTTGGATACAAATAGATTCAGAATACCAAGTTGAAGAGGATGAGTTCATGGTGCTCTCCGAACTCCAAAAGTTGGAAGCTTTGGCTCTAACATCAAAAAAGAAAGACAATGACGCAGCCGCTCGCACATTGGATTTTCAACTTCCTACTCTTCACCAACTTCACGCTCTCTACCTACACAGCTTATCAGGTGAAAGCAGCCCTCAATGGCTCAATCCAGCCTGCCTTCCTAACCTATCTTATCTTCACATTTATGAAAGCCACATCAGGAGTTTCGGTAACTCCTTCTACGGCAATGGAGAGACTAAGTTTGAAAAATTGGAAGCCCTGGCGCTGACTGAACTGACGGAACTAGAGGAAAAGTGGCCAACCATGAAGGCTGCTATGCCTAGCTTACGCTTGTTGAAGATTGAAGAATGTCCCAAACTAAGGTCACTTGATTTCCCAGTTGAAAATGGTCTTGGCTGCTGGGTTCGATAGCAAATTTATCAGGTCCAGCGCATCAACAGCAGTCAAAGGGAGAATACCAACGTGGTAATGTTGAATTTTGTTTATGTTTTTTTTTTTTCTTAATTTAAGGCAAGTAAAATGACTGG
The DNA here is from genome assembly GCA_039657365.1 of Stephania yunnanensis. Classification (NCBI taxonomy): domain Eukaryota; kingdom Viridiplantae; phylum Streptophyta; class Magnoliopsida; order Ranunculales; family Menispermaceae; genus Stephania; species Stephania yunnanensis. The sequence continues at coordinate 24,477,603 of CM077585.1, forward strand.
CTAGCTAGATCTACCAATCACTTTATACATTCCATTTGGTAATCAACCACACCGATTGAAAGGCTTTAGCTCCTTCAATACATTTTCTCCTCAAATTATTTCGATTTGATGCTCGAATTTGAGCATCTAATTGGACTTAGAGCACTTCCATCATGATAAGTTAGTATTTATATATATTTAGTAGTTTATTTTAGTATATTTAAATATAGAAAATCTCTAAAATATATATTTAATGATATTTATTGGTCATTTTTCAGGTGAAAACGAGTGCGCGGTTGAATTCGTGACGAAAAAATACTCAAAATGGAGTATTTACTCGTAGTGATCGGACGCTGGACAACTTGACTCAATAGAAACTGTAGAAATTCGACGAGGTAGGGGCAGACCAAAGTTAACATGAGATACTTTAATTAAGAGAGATTTGAATGGTTTGCAAAGCTCACCATCAATTGCACTTAATCGAGCACAATGGAAAGGTTTGATTCATGTAACCGACCCCGGTTAATTTGAGACTGATGCTATGTTGTTGTTGTTGTTGTTGTTGTTGTAGTACGTGCTACGCGATAGGTAGAATAAGAGACAACTGACACGTGGAAGCTTCTCATTGGTCAATTCTTCAATAGCACGTCATTCACAACCTGTCCTCCAACCAGAGTGTGACACGTGGCGGACCGTACACAAATCACAATCGGCTTCCACCAATCCGAACGTGCCATGTCAGCGTCTCCATTTACTCCACCAATCAGATGTCTCCACGTGGCGTCTCACATCATCACATCACAACAAAACTAGTTTTCCTCGCTTCGACCTCCATCAGTTCGTCCTCGGGATGTGCGTCAGCACGAGTTCCCAGAATTTCGGTTGATTTCACGCAAATTCTTCCACCCGCCTCTTGCCCGCCACGTGTCGCTCGCTCACAACGCCAACCACGTCACAAGCTGTGGTCCAGCCAATAGGAGAGCATCACGTCAGCTGCTTGGCAGGAAATGAACCAATCGGCTGCGGACACGTTGACATAAGTGATTTTCGCCCAAAAAATAGCCCAATGATGCTCCTCAGTGGATGAGTCACCTCCCCAACACCCAAAATAAGTTTCTTTCACCTCTCGAGACCAATTTTTAGTAGTTTTATATATTAAGAACTTCGGTTTTATTATTTTTATCTCCGATTATTATTGTTTTGTTATCGACTTTCTTCGACAACGATGTTCGGCTAATTAACTCATTGCCTAAGTCGGAGGGGAAACAAGTCGGGATCATAGACTCATGACATATTATGTGAGATCTTTTATTTTATTATTTAATTTAATTTAATTCTCCTATTACATTGTTGTTGATTTTAAAGAATATGGTTTCGATCTAGGGTATGTTTGTGATCAGTGCATGCTTTTAGGTGGACAACCTATAGTTATTTGGACCATTAATATCCATGTAATTGTGTTTTTAGACCAATAAAGTGAAGAACATTCACCCGTTTGCCGTCAAACCCTTTCAGTTCTTGAGTGTGCAACAATTGAATCTAGGTTAAATCGGGAGCGAATGCGATCCAGTTATTTAGGATTAGTGTTTCCACATACCCATATTACTACGGTTAGTGTGTTAAACCTGATTAGCAGATGTCTAGGGTTATACATTAATTAAGGAAGTAGTTAGTGACGAACGTCCTGGTTATCGAGATTAGGGGAACGAGAGATTTCTAGCGGATGTAAATTTTCTATAGCTAATCTAGGGGTATATAAATTAATGACTTTTGGAGAAAGATTGAAGACCATGATTGCCATTCAATCTTGATCTTGATTTATGGAACTGTGGACTTAGGTGTTACTTAGGTATTAATTAATTGTTTTCAAAATTAGTTTAGTTATTTTATTTATTTAGTTTAGTTAGATTAGTTAGTTAAATTAATTTATTTTAAAACCCCAATTTTCTTTTTTTGTTGTTTTTAACCTAAGAAAGACTACCAATCTCTATGGGATCGACCCTTTGCCACTATTCTACAAAATAGTTGGTTTAGAAAACTTTACTTTATTGACGCATTCGACGCGCGTCAGTTTTTAGCGCCGTTGCTGGGGATTGATATTTTTCTTTCTTTGATTTTTTATTTTGGATATTTAATCCCTTGCTCTTCACATGTATGCGGGCAACCCCGCGATGGACTCCTCCTACCCCCATAATTATGGTCGATTCGAAGACTCACATTATTATAATGTGAATGGAGTAGGTATGTCACATAATGGATATCAGTTTTCTAACATGAATTTTTTTGTGCAACAGGTCGAGGTTTGCGAAATTTGTGGAGATTGTTCTCTTTCCGCACATAATTGTCCCTATTATCCACAGTATGAGAACTACCACTATTGTAGCTATGCATCGCCACAAGTCAACTTCTTTGGGCTCATGCCAAATCTACAGATTCCTTAGCATGAAGGAAATCAACGGTTTCAACAAAGCACCTCCTTGGAAGATATGATGAAGCAATTGATAGATAATCAACAAAAGATTAACTGGCTTCTTAAAGAGATTCGACAAATTGATTTTGAGATTCCAGGCTTGAAGGACTTAAAAACTCAATTTATTCAATATAATGCCAGACTTCGGAATATGACTGATGAGGAAGAGTTGTATTGTACACAACCAATTCTAACCCAGAGGAGGATGTGAGTGTTGATACATTGAAAAGTTTTAAGGTGAATAAGGTTACTCAGATGGAAGACTATTTGAGAGAAATATCAGAAGAATGTGAAGTCTTTCAAATTGAGCCAAAAATTGTCATTGCACTAAATAAAGGGAAAAATGAGATGAAAATTGATGTCATTTCAGACAAGCCAGAGAAGCCGCAGATAGAGAGCGAAGAAGACCAACCTCTGGTGTTGGTGTAACCACCCACCTTCCCATGCACATTTGGTACACCTTATAAGGGGGTGGAAGTAAGGGAGTATTCGTAGATCTTCTACACTGCCGACACCTTTGTGTTGGACGATCCTGATGCGACAGATTCTTTCATGTTGAAAGTCCCGAATGAGCTCCTAAATCTGAAAGAGGGCGTGCATGCTTCATTGCCCAAATACGTAGATGCGCCATTCGCTGTTGATATCTCTAAAGGAGAGGGCATCACGTGATCAATCACGCCAAGTCTAGCGAAAGACTTAAAAGAAAGACGGCTCATTGGGAGGTAACCCAACTTCATTTTTTATTTCTTGCATTTATTTCAGTTCCAGTTTAGTTTTAGTTTTTTTTTAATGTTTAATAACACTCTAATTTGGTCTCTTTATTTTTACATGTGATATATTACGTTTGATGTTCATTGGAGGATTGGAGTATCGAGTTTTGTAGGTTTGACTTTGGATTACATTTTTAAGCATAATTTGAACATTTCTTTTAGGAATTACCATGTTTATAGAATTTTAGGTGTTTTGAGACTTGGTTGGGATATATCCAACTTAAGTCTCTGCATTAGTGACGAGTTTTTAGTAGACCTAAAACCCCAAACTTCATTCCATAATCTTGTTAATTTCACCATTAGTTGACAGACTTCGGGCTCGCAAGACTTGATTGAAATTTTTTTAAGTTAACTCCTATGTTTACTAGTTCTTGCTCTTGTTATGATTATTCATTCATAGTTTCCTTAGTCACATACGCATGAGAGATTTTGTGCGTTCACTGCTTTTTAGAGACATTTTGTCATTCATGCATTTGTATCTTCTTATCCATGTTTTTCTTTACCACTGTCATTTTCTTTTTGTTGGATGGATGCATTAACTTATTTTGAACCTTGAGGACAAGGTTCAGAATAAGTTTGGGGGTATTTTAAGGATTGAGGATTGATTTGGATGGATTCTTTGTGAAAGTTCGCCGCATGTGAGATCGTTTAATTTTTTTTATGCGGTTATACGCGATTAATGGATGGTAATGGTGGTGTTTTATATCATTTCTTTCATTTCTTTTTTCTTTCATATTTCTCTTTCATTTCATTAGGATATGATACACTTTCATGCATGTATTTAGTATAGTATAGTTTTATTTTTTATTTTTATTGTATTTAGAGTCACTCGAGACTTTGCTCATGCCTTTGGTTGTGGATGAGTAAATTACAGTTGCCTTTTTGACTTGAAACTTAGGGAAAATTAGGAGAAACACTCAATCGAGTCCGTACCCTGCATTTTTATGATTTCATGATTAGGGACTTAGTATGATGGTTAAGCTTTGTGCTAGATAATGAAAGTGAGTAGATGGTCAAATTTGTGCAAGTGGTAATATTTTAACCCATATTGAAGGACTTACTTGATTATAGTGAAAGCAAGAAATACTAACATGAGTTTTCTTAGTGTAGAGTGTCCTACATGTTTCCACAAGAAATGGAGCAGGGAAACTTGTGGTGGAAAAAAGTGAGAAAAGCAGTCTCCAAGAAATGGAGCAGGGATCGTATTAATTGAAAAAAGATTTGGAGAAAAAATAGAAAATATAAATTGAATAAAGGCGGAAGTTGTAAAACTCCTCAAATAAAAGATTTAGTTCGAGTGCTTTCATTATATTAAGTGAGATTTAAACTTGCGTGCTTTAATGTATAGACCAAGAAAAACATATAAGTAGTTGATGGCCTTTGTTTTGACCGAGTCTATCTCTTCAAAGTGAGATCTTAATTGTGATTGGGTTGCGAGTCTTGACATATCATAACTCTGAAATTTCTTGAGTGGCTTGTTAATTTGGCAGCTATGTAAATCAAAGGAACTCTATGAATTTTGAGTCGGGTATAAGACTAGTTGAGTCAGTGCATTATTATATTATGAGTCTAGTTTAGTTTGTGTTTTCATCTACACCTTTGCTCGGGATGTGCAAAGTCTTAAGTTTGGGGGTATTTGATAAGTTAGTATTTATATATATTTAGTAGTTTATTTTAGTATATTTAAATATATAAAGTCTCTAAAATATATATTTAATTATATTTATTGGTCATTTTCAGGTGAAACGGAGTGCGCGGTTAAACACGTGGCAAAAAAATTCTCAAAATGGAGTATTTACTCGTAGTGATCGGACGCCGGACAATTTGTCTCGAGTTACGTGCTACGCGGTGGGTAGAATAGGAGACAGCTGACACGTGGAAGCTTCCTATTGGTCAATTCTTCAATGGCACGTCATTCACGACCTGTCCTCCAACCAGAGATTGACACGTGGCGGACCTAACACAAATCATAATCGGCTTCTACCAATTCGAACGCGCCACATCAGCGTCTCCATTTACTCCACTAATCAAATGTCGCCACGTGGCATCTCACATCATCACATCACAGCAAAAGTAGTTTTCCTCACTTCAGCCTCCATCAGTTTGTCCTCAGGATGCGCGACGGCACAAACTCCCATAATTTCGGTCGATTTCACGCGAATTTTTCCACCTGCCTCTTGCTCGCCACGTGTGCTCGCTCACCACGCCAACCACGCCACAAGCTGCAGTCCAGCCAATAGGAGAGCGCCACATCAGCTGCTCGGCAGGAAATGAACCAATTGACTGCGGACTCGTGGACATAAGTGATTTTCACCCCAAAAACAACCCTACAATTCTCTTCGTGCACGAGTCACTTCCACAACACGCAAATTAGTTTCTCACCTCCCGAGACCAATTTTTAGTAGTTTTATATATTAAGAACTTATGTTTTATTATTATTTTTATCACCAATTATTATTGTTTTGTTATCGACTTTCTTCGATGACGATGTTCGGCTAATCAACTCCTTGCCTAGGTCGGAGTGGAAACAAGTCGAGATCATGGACTCATGACATATTATGTGAGATATTTTATTTTATTATTTAATTTAATTTAATTCTCCTATTTCATTGTTGTTGATTTTAAGGAATATGGTTTAGATCTAGGGTATGTATGTGATAAGTGCATGCTTTTAGGTGGACAACCTATAGTTATTTGGACCATTAGTATCCGTGTAATTGTGCTTTTGGACCAATAAAGTGACGAACACTCACCCGTTTGCCATCAAACCCTTTCAGTTCTTGAGTGTGCAACAATTGAATCTAGATTAAATCGGGAGCTGATACAACACGGTTATTTATGATTAGTGTTCCCACAGACCCATATTACTACGGTTAGTGTGTTAAACCTGATTGGCGGATGTCTAGGGTAATACATTAATTAGGGAAGTAGTTAGTGGCGGACGTCCTGACTATCGAGATTAGGGGAACCAGGAGTTTCTAGCGGATGTCGATTTTCTATAGCTAATCTAGGAGAATATAAATTAATGACTTTTTGGGAAAGATTGAAGACCATGATTGCCATTGAATCTTGATCTTGATTTGTGGAACTGCAGACCTGGGTGTTACTTAGGTATTAATTAATTGTTTTCAAAATTAGTTTAGTTATTTTATTTATTTAGTCTAGTTAGATTAGTTAGTTAAATTAATTTATTTTAAAACCCCCGATTTTCCTTTTTTGTTGTTTTTAACCTAAGAAAGACTACCAATCTCTGTGGGATCGACATTTGCCACTATTCTACAAAATAGTTGGTTTAGGAATCTTTACTTTATTGACGCGTTCCGCGCACGTTACATCACGCTATTTAATTTTGAAGACATATCAAAGACCTTTCAAATGAACACTAGCTATGAGTTATCGGGCAATACCACTAGACTAGAACTTCAAACAACAACAATATAGCGTCAGTCCCAAATTAATTAGGCGGGTTGGCTACATGAATCAAAGTCTTCCATTATGCTCGATTTAGTGTAATTGAAGACTAGAACTTCAAATGGAACATTAATTTTATTTGATTTACCTGATGTTTGTTGTTGTTATTATTGATGTTGTCATCATTATAGGTAGGACATCATAGGAATGAGCTGAACTTGAGCCTCGTTTGGTTCGTTTTTGCTAACTTACAGTGTTAGTTGAGAGTTATCTCCTTGGAGTTAATATTTTCATGTTTGGTTCAACCTTATACTTGTAGGGAAGTTTCAAATTTTTAAACAATAAAAAATATGAATTGACATAAATAGCCTTCAAACAAGAGAGAGATGCGTAATAAATGAGTCATTAATGAGGTGTAACTGTGTCCACAACTCCTAGGAGGTAACTCCTTAGGGAGGTGATGGGGAGATATCTCACACCCTAGGATGTAAGTTGGGAGATAACTTGGAGGCAAGTTGGAGCAACCAAACAAGATTAGTTCCCAACTCCCAATAAGTTATCTCTCGGGAGATAACTCCACCCTTAACCAAACAAGGCCTTGATTAAGTGACCGAAATTTAATTACTTACGTTATGCCTTTTCTAAACTAATATCACATCATGGTCATTATTGGAAACAGTTATGCAAATTAAAGCATAAGCTTGCTGCACATTGACGAGCGCCTAGAGCTAATTTCTCTTCCTCGCCAAGATGAACATGGGTTTAGCCTGTGAAGTTATGGGAAAACTGTTTAAGGGAGATAACTTCCATGCGCGGTAAGGCTCCTTCTTTTTGTAACCATAAATTTATAAATAAACCTATCAAACACTGGGCATTTTCATCATCCCATATGCTCGGAGCACATCCTAAGTGTTCGAGTTCATAAAAATGATATAAACCCCAACTTATTATTGTTCTCTCTATTTTCTCCCAAATCTGGAGATGGTTTTTTTTTTTTTTTGCTTATCAATTGATGACAACATTTCCATCACCCCATGCATTGGGAGCACATATGTGAACTTGACTTACCAGTTTTAATTTTTGAGACATGTTGCATGGGACACCTATCAGGAAAGAGTTGATTTTTATTGAATGACAAGAATCTCGTGCGTTGCTAGATCATTTCACTGTACAGGCTTAAGGGACTGAAGTAGTACATGCAATGTTGTTGATGTTGAATTGATTGTCCTAAGATTGTTCATTGCATCAAAATTTATTCATAACAGTTTTCTAAAGAGGTTTTTCAACTATAGATGAGCTTCGTGTACATAGATAAGTCCAATAGATGCACAAAAGTAGATTTAATCATGTAAATGTCTATACATATTACACCTACAATTTTCAAGACTGGTAAGAGTTCCTTCTGTAATCCATTATCTTTATGTTTAGATTTTCATTCCTCAATCTTATTGAGATTTAAGTATTAATTAATACACATTATAATAGGAAAGATTTAGAGAGGTGACACTGAGTTATTATATTGAAAATCTTCCTATGTTGATTCAGTGTTAATAAGTTGAAACGTATGTATCTAATAACTGCACCAAAAGGTAGAATATATTTAGACCTTGTTTGGTTGTCCAACTTGCCTGTAAGTTATCTCCCAACTTAAACTCTAAGGTGATAGCCCTAGAAAGTTATCTTCCAGGAGTTGTGAATACAATTACCCTCTCATAATGACCCTTTTATTACCCATCTCTCTCTTGTTTGAAGGCTATTTATGTCAATTTATATTTTTTATTGTTTGTAAATTTGAAACTTCCCTACAAGTTTAAAGTCGAACCAAAATAAAAATATTAACTTAAATGAGTTAACTCCAAGGAGATAACTCCGAACTAACACTATAAATTAGCAAATACAAACCAAATGAGGCATTAGAATAACTAACAGACGTAAGGTCTTGTGCATTTGTGCTTCTTGGCAATACTTGCCCATATAGCTTGAATAACTTCCTAACTTTAGGGATTAAGGTTTAAGATTTAGGAGAGATGTAGCTATTCAATATAGGGATGACTGTTTTTTCTCTATTACACAGATATAAGTTTTTATGACTTTATTTAAGGGAAACACATCGTTTCTTGCATTTTATACTATATATATTTGGCTATATTAAATAAAGTCTCGTTCCTATAAAAAATAACTTCTTAACCTTGAAGAGTTTTTCGATTTCTGATGGGCACATCAAGAAGCAAAAGGTGAGCGCATAGTGGCCACTTTGAAGAAGTAGGTTAAACTAGACCTGTGCAACGGGCGGGCTTGGGCCGAGCCTAAGCGGGTTTTTTTGAAGGCCCAGTTCAAGCCCAGCCAAACCCAATACGGGCCAGGCTTGGGCGAGCCTAATTAAACTAGTTTTACCTTTTTAGAAAGCAATGTTAATTTAAATAATGTCGTACAAGATAAGAATCATATGCCACTATCACTATCAAATTATCAAATCCCACATGAATAAAAAAAAGTTAACATGAAAAGGTTCTACAATAATATAAGCATATGAAAAAATATAATCAGAAATAGGAAACAACAAATTTCTCATGCCCAAACTTACCATGATCGATCCTAAGATTCAACATTAATGTCCAAAATTGTAAAATAAGATAAGTACACAAATTTAAAACATAAAGTGATATTGTGTTTGAAAATAACAAAAAGATTTCGACCAAAAAAACTCAAAATCTAAAATAAGGATTTGAAAGTTGAAATTCAAAACCTTGATGCTTCAAAATCTTGCAAAAACTAAATAAAAGAATTAGACATTAATTTTTAGTTATGTTTACAAAATAATTGAGTAATTTACTACCATAAAAATAATAATTGAGTAATTAAAATTACAACAAGAACAAAGCATGCATAAAAGAACTAGAACAAGTGTACTTGATGTAGTTATAAAAAATTTGTATATAAAACATTTACCTTACATAAAAATGATCATTCATTTATCCATGAGTTTCTTCACCACCAAAATTCTAATCAAGTTCTTGAAACTCAATCTCCATATTTTTGTTCCTAACAAAATTTAAAGAGTAAAAACATGATATGAATATTTTACATATTGTGCAAAATAAAGCCAAAAATAAAATATAGTAACCATAACCTCATGTAGAATCATCCTCATCACTTGAGCTCTCCGATTCACATTTATAAACAAAATCACTTATTCAAGAAAATCGAAATTACATAATTTTTATACTAATAATTTAAAGATAAAAAATAGTACGACAAAATGAATTACCATCTTCTTGAACCCAATCTTTAAGATAGTTTAATGCTTGAATTGTTTTCAACTTGAGAGAACTTCTTGAAGATGTTAAAATTTTTCCTCCAATGCTAAATTCGGATTCGGAAGCAACGCTTGTAGCTGGAATCGATAACAGATTCGTCCCACTTTTCACAATTCAGGGTATCTCATAGAGTTTTTTTTCCCAAAATTCAAAAATTTAAATCTTCACTCATGTCGTGAGTTGGCTCCTCGAGATAAAGATCCAATTGCGACTTTGTATGCTTGGTAAATACTGATGATTCCCCAAAAATTAAAAAAAAATCCTTAAACTGCTTGTCGGCCATGACACTTTCATTTGAAACTCCACTACAACCCAAAGTGGGTTGATTATATTCATCAAACAACCTTCGAAGAGTTGCAACAACTTTATCAACCATCTCATCCATTTTATCTTTTCCATAAATCCTTCTATTAACATGCCTTAAAATCTTAGTTTTTTGTCTAGGATCTAAAATCCCAACAAAACTCAATATCCTATTATTGTCAGCCTATACTTGTCAAATTTTGGCTACGTAGCTTTAGCTATAGCATACATGATATGAGAAGGATCACTTGCCACTTCCAACAACTTTGAGTGATTTTTTCATACTTCTTTAGTAAACAAGTTCGAAGTAGGAGTTTTTTTGAGCCGAAAACATAACCGTCACCTCATAAAACACCTTCAAAAACATGTAAGTCTCTAGAACATTTTTCCACTCTAGTGCTGAAATTTCATAAAGCCTATGAACATGATTCCACCCCCCAAAATGATCAAACACGTCCTTGTAGTTCAAAGAATTCTCAAGCATTTTATAAGTGGAGTTCCACCTAGTTGGAGCATCAAACCTTCTTTTGGCTTCTAAATGAAAATTCTTTTTGCCACATCAAATATTTTTTTCTTTCTGATCAAATATCTATCAACAAACTTGATCATCTCTCTAATTTTGGCAACAATAAGTTCTATTGTTTTCAAACCCTCTTGAACAATCAAGTTCACAATATGAGCGCAACAACAAACTTAGAAGAACTCACCATTACAAATAAGATTTTGGCTTAAACCAAGACGACTCTTGAGCATGGAAAACATGGAAGTATTATAAGAAGCATTGTCATCACTAATTGAGAACACCTTATATTTTAGATCCCATTGAGTAAAAAACAACTCAATCTCATCTGCTATGCATCTATTATCATAAAGAGGGACTAAGGCTTTAAATCTCAAAATTCTTTTTTGCAATTTTCAAGCATCATCAACATAGTGAGCAGTAATATATATATATACCTGTCTTTAGTACGTTCATTATTCCAATTATCAGTTTTGAAACAAACTTTACCGGGTATATTCAAAATTCTTTCTTTAAGATTGTCCCCTTTTTGGCATATAAATCAAGTATATCCCTTTTAAGAGTATGGATACCAAATTGTTTGTGTTGAGGGCATGCCTTGGACATCATGCGCCAAAAACCTTTTTCTTCCATAATAATAAAGGAATGGGAATGACGCGCGCCGAACGCGTCAATAAAATTAAAATACCTAAACCAACTATTTTGTAGAATAGTGGCAAAGGGTCGATTCCACAGGGATTGGTAATCTTTCTAAGGTCAAAAATAACGAAAAGGGAAATCGAGGGTTTTAAAGAATGAATAAATTAACTAATGTTTAAAATAAATAAACAAAACAATGAAAATAATTTGAAAACAATTAATAAAAACGCCTAGATCAAGACATACAAGTTCGGTTCGATAAAAGATTGGATTTGGTCGTCGATTTATGTAAAATTTGCAAATTAAAATATCATAGTGTAGCTATAGAACCGGTAACGTACGCGGTTCCTCGCACTTCCCAATCTCGATAGCCAAGGTACGACGGTGACTATTTCTCTAGTCAAACGTATAACCCTATACGCAAGCGTATTGGGTTTAACACAATGATCGTAATAAGTTTCGTGAAGGCACTACACCTAGACAACCGAATCACTTATGTGTCCGATTTATCCTAGATTTCTAAGGTATTTAACCGGTTCCAAAAGAGACTAATCAATTGGTAAGATTAATTACCACTAGTGTGGTCTTATTGCACAAGTAAGGATGCTTACGACACACTGGCGAGTAAATCAAGATTTAAACATGAATTTAACCTCGATTATTGAAACAATACCAAAGAAAATAAAATATTAATGAAAAGATTGAAATTAAAATATATAAATCTCACAAATCCATTGATATGCGCAGTCGAACCTCCCTCGCAGTCTCGCCTAGGCTAGGGGTTTTATCCTTCCATCCAAGAACACAAAGAACAAAGAAAAATAATAGAAAAGAATGGGGGAGAGATGTCGGCCAAGAGAGGAAAGGCGAGAGAGAGCCGTCACCCCCTGAAGAAAAGTCCTCTCTGTTTGCTTTATATCCATGCTAATTCATCTCTTTCTATACATGCTAATTCGTCTCTTTCTATATATATATATAGCGATTGATATATATATATTCCTATATATCATGCAAATCAAACCAAATCATGCCTCATTGCATCAATGTCATCATGCTCCACTTATTTTCATCAAATACCATAACACGTGTGGGCCTACCAAATTTGCCTCGAGATACGTGCTAACACGGTTTTCGATGTTGAATGGATCCGGGTATATGAATACTCGATTTTGTGTAGTTTTTCACTCCGGATTCAACCACGCACTCCAATAACCCTGAAAATAATAAATAAACACAATTAGACTAGTATTTTGGAGACTTGACAATAAAAATATATAAATAACCTATATATAATATTACATAATTAACGACTCAATAAATACCCCCAAACTTAGGAATTTGCACGTCCCGAGCAAAGGCGTAAATGAAAAACACGCAAATAAACTAGACTCACATTATAGATATGTACAGACTCAACTAATCCTATACCCGGTTTAGAATTCATGGAGTACCTTTGGTTTACATAGTTGCCAAGTTAACAAGCCACTTAAGAAATTTCTGAGTTAAGATATGTCAAGAGCCGCAACCTAAACACAATTAAGATCACATTTTCAAGACAAAGATATGGTCAAGACAAATGCCATCAACTACTTGCGAGTTTTCTTGGTCTACACATTCAAGCATGCAAGTTTACAATTTTACTTAATCTAGCTATAAACACTCGAACTAAATCTTTTTATTTGAGGAGTTTCCATACACTTCCGCCTTTATTCATTTTATATGTATACTCTCTATTTTTTTTTCTCCAAATTTTTTTTCTTCAAATAATACGGTCCCCGCTCCATTTCCAATGGACCACTTTCCTCACTTTTTCCCACTACAAGTTTCTCTGCTCCATTTCCTATGAAAACTTGTGCGTCTCTTAATATTAAGAAAACTCCTGTTAGCCCTTCTCACTTTCACTATAGTTAAGCAAATTCCTCAATGTGGGTTAAAGTCTCATCACTTGCACAATTTCAACCGTCTACCCATTTTGGTATCTAGCACAAGGTTTAACCATCATACTAAGTCCCTAATCATGAAATCATAAAAATGCTGAGCTACGGACTCGAGTGAGTATTTCTTCTACTTTATCCTAAGTCTCAAGTAAAAAAGGCAACCATAATGTACTCATCCACAACCAAAGGCATGAAACAAAGTTTCGGGTGACTCTAAATAATATAATAATGAAAACTATACTAAATACATGCATGAAAGTGTAACAACTCCTAATGAAATGAGAAAGAGAAGTATGGAGGGAAAATAAATGGAAGAAATGAGAGAATAAGTGACATTAAACACCACCATTATCATCCGTCAACCACATGTAACCGCATATAACTGAAAAAATTTAAACGATCTCACCTGCGGTCTTTCGTAAATAAGTCCATCCAACTCAATCCGCAAATCTTAAAGTACCCCAAAACTTATTCCAAACCTTGTCCTCAAGGTTCAAAACAAGTTAAGGAATCCATGCAACAAAAAGACAAAGAATAGTGGTGAAAAAAAACATGGATAAAATAAGAAGATGATACAAGTACACGCATAACAAAAGTCTCTAAAAACTAGTGAATGCTCAAATCTCTCATGTCTAGGTGACTAAGGAAACTATGAAATAAAATTATCATAGTAAGAGCAAGAACTAATAAGCATGAGAGTTAATTCAAATGATTCCTATCAAATCATGCGAGCCCGAGTCTTTCAACTACGGGTGAAGTCAACAAGATGATGGAATGAGGTTTAGGGTTTTGGGTCTACTTAAAGACCCGCCACTAATGTGGCGACTTAAGTTGGATATGTCCCAACCAAGTCTCAAAACACCTAAAACTCTAATAATATGTTAATTCCTAAAAAAGAATATGCTCAAATTACTCTAAAAATAATGTAATCCATAGTCAAACCTATCAAAACTCAGGGGGTGGTCTAGTGCCATCAATGCTCATCAAACATTCATTACACCTGCAAAAATCCAAGAGACCAATTTAGGGATTTATTAAACATAAAAAACTAAAACGAAATTAAAACTAAAATAAAAATAAAGCTGGGCTGCCTCCCAAAGAACGCCTTTCTTTTAAGTCTTTGGCTAGACTTATTATGATTCATCGTGTGATGCCCTCTCATTTGGAGATGTCAACAATAAATGGTGCATCAACATATTTGGGCAATGCAACATGCACGCCCTCCTTTAGAATTGGGAGCTCATTCGGGACCTCTAACACAAACGAATCTGTCATATCATGGTCATCCGACACAAAGGTGTCAGCAGTGTAGAAAATATGCGAACGCTCCTTTACTTCTACCCCCGTATAAGGTTTAAAAAATATGCATGGGAGGGTGGGTTGTTTCACCAACACCAGGGGTTAGTATTCCTTGCTCTCTATCTGCAGCTCCTCTGTCCTTTCTAAAATGACTCCAATTTCTGTTGCAGCTTCATCATCGTCATTCTGTGCAATGGAAATGTCCGACTCAATTTGAAGGACTTCAAGTCCTTGCGTTGTTTCGCACCAATAGTTCTCCATCGGTGTATCAACATTCACCTCAACATTCCTCAATGTATTAACATTCGCATTCTCCTCTGAGTAAGAAATTGGTTGTGTATTACACAACTCTTTCTCATCAAGCATATTCTGGAGCTTGGCATTCACTTGAATAAATTGAGTTTCCGAGTTTCGCAAGCTTGGAAACTCACGCGAAAATTGTTGACGCTCTTCATGAAACCGCTGTTGATCATCTAGTAATTTTTTCATCATATCTTCTAAAGTGGTGCTTTGTTGAGGAATCTATGGACTGGACATGAGCCTAAAAAAAGTCAGGTTGTGGCGATGCATAGTTAGGGCAGTGATAATTCTCATACTTTGTATAATATGGATAATCATATGTGGAATGAGAATAATCTTCACAAATTTCGCAAACCTCGACCTGTTGCACAAAAGAATGCATGTTAGAAAATTGATGTCCATTATATAACATACCTACCCCATTCACATTATAATAATGTGAGTCTTCGAATCGACCATAATTGTGGGGGTAGGAGGCCATCGCGGGGTTGCCTGCATACATGTTAAGAACAAGGGACTAGATACAAAATAAAAAAAAATAAAAAATAAAAAAAAATAACCAAAGAAAGAAAAAGGCCAATCCCCGGCAACGGCGCCAAAAATTGACGCGCGCCGAACGCGTCAATAAAATTAAAATACCTAAACCAACTATTTTGTAGAATAGTGGCAAAGAGTCGATCCCACAGGGATTGGTAATCTTTCTAAGGTCAAAAATAGCGAAAAGGGAAATCGAGGGTTTTAAAGAATGAATAAATTAACTAATGTATAAAATAAATAAACAAAACAATGAAAATAATTTGAAAACAATTAATAAAAACGCCTAGGTCAAGACATACAAGTTCAGTTCGATAAAAGATTGGATTTGGTCGTCGATTTATGTAAAATATGCAAATCAAAATATCTTAGTGTAACTATAGAACCGATAACGTACGAGGTTCCTCGCACTTCCTAATCTCGATAGCCAAGGTACGACGGAGACTATTTCTCTAGTCAAACGTATAACCCTATACTCAAGCATATTGGATTTAACACGATGACAGCAATAAGTTTCGTGAAGGCACTACACTTAGACAACCGAATCACTCGTGTGTCCGATTTAGCCTAGATTTTTAAGTTATTCAACCGGTCCCAAAAGAGGCTAATCAATTGGTAAAATCAATTGCCGCTAGTGTTGTCTTATTGCACAAGTACGGATGCTTACGACACACTGGCGAGTAAATCAAGATTTAAACATGAATTTAACCTCAATTATTGAAACAATACCAAAGAAAATAAAATATTAATGAAAATATCAAAATTAAAATATATAAATCTCGAGCCGTCACCCCCCTGAAGAAAACTGACGCACGCGAAAAACCCTTTTCTTCCATAATAATAAAGGAATGGGAACCTTCAACAACAAACATGGATATGCAAGGAAGAATTTCTTCATGATCGAATTTATAGTTCTTTAGTGTAACACTTCCATCATTCATCGCTTCCTTACCCAACAAAAATTGCTCGATGTCCGTATTGACACGACTACAACATTTGTCAATATGACGCTTCAAGTGAGATGTCCCATTATATGAAGATGCATAATAAACGCCTTTGCAATAATTACATACAACCTTTTCTTCACCCTTGACTATAACTTCCTTGAAGTGGTCCCAGACTTTTGATGTTTTTCTTGGTCACTTCTTTTCTCTAGTATTTTTAGTAAATCCATCCTCAACACTAGCACGAGCTTCCTTGTTGCTTTCAGGTATAGAAGAATTTGATTCATGTGCCATTGTCCCTAACATAATCATAAAGCACAAATTTATTAGATATTTTAAGCATAGAAACAAAGTGAATGTTGGGAATGTATTGTAGAAGTGAAAACCAGTGAGACAAAAGGAGGTTGTATTCTCTAAAAAAACATAATATTTATAAAATGAATGAGATGCTACTTCATCAGTTTATCTATACAACCCTCATGCCAAATTGCTAATATTAGGTAGCCAACCTTTTTTATGAAAGGACATTTATTATATTATATACAAAATAATAGGAATTAAAAAAATTGGGGAATAGAAGGATAGGATTTAAAAAAAAGCAACAGAAGAATGGGTGTTCATTTTTCTCTACCAAAAGACCTTATTCAAAGACACCCACAGAGCCTCACACAAGCAAATGACCCATTTTTTTTCATTAAACAAGACAACCAAAACAATCTACCACCTATTAATCAAAAACCAAAATGTCTCAAAGAACTAAACACTATAGCCTTAAAAGCCCTTTCAATCATAACTCTCCCAGTCGTTGCCGCATCAAAACAAAAAAAAATCACCCTAGCTAATGGTGTGCATTATCAAGCCAGCAGCCAAAAATAGCCTTATTATAGCACAAATAGGATCGAGTCTATCATTACAGTCCAATTAAAACACCCAAAAAATTATTGTAATGAGCCGCCGGACTGCGTGAAGTTGGTTTTGTACGAAGACCTTGTTGGGACTTGGTTTTAAAGGAAAATGACATTGTAATGCTATCTGGGCAACTATCCATTTGATAAAAAAACACCTAAAAGTATGAATGAACAACATTGATAAAAAATAATATTAAGTGGAGGTAAATCTATTTCATACATGCTTGCTTCACCGTCAAACCTAAAGACGATTGAACCCAAAGATAGATCGACGTGATCGATCTAGAGTGTAAACTCTACAATGACTATGAGTACACTTTGAAGTGGAGATGAAGTGATTACTGATAAGAGAAGTTGAAAAGGCGAAAAAGAAAAAGTGAGTTCAAATCTCCATATGGAAGAACTAGGAGGGTACTCAGGGTAGGGAGGTGGACAAAGAGCCGCACGCTCATTATGCGGGCCGGGCTTGGGTAAGAAAAAATCAACCCAGGCCTACCCAATAAAACCGTGGGCTTTCGCAGGCTTGGGCCAGGTCGGGTTTTGTTGTATAATTAGGAACCCAAGCCTGGCCCAAGTCGTGCGGGCTTGGACAGGCCTAACAGGTGCCCAACCCAATGAACTGGTCTATGTTAAACTAAGTAAACTTTAGATGATTCAGAAAATCAAATTAATGAAGATATACCTCTTTGAGCCAATCAAACTCAACAAACAATTTATTTGTAGAGAAAATAATGGATCAATCTCTATCATTGCGCTAGATTTTGTGCAATGGCTAGTGTGCTCAATTTTCAAGTCCTTTAACTCCATCCTAATTAATGTATCCTATTATGGTAGCTTTGATCTACCTCTCCATCATTTAACTTCTTCAGTTTCTATTGAGTTGAAAACTGCTTCACAATAGCCTAACAAGTTGAAGTTAAAAAGATGGGATGAAATCATAAATCTAAGTTCTGATCTTGCTTAATGCGAGAACGAAACAAAATACCCAACCTATATATTAAGGAAATATTATGGGAATCTCATCAATATATGACTGTTGTAAATACATACCAAATATGTACCTACCAATCTATGTAAATTACGTAGTAATTTCAATTCCCTCAAAGCAATGTATCCATTGCATTGTATCTCTTGTACATCTCTTATTTAAGGATCATTAATGTAAAATCAAAGTGCCTTTGCTTAATTATTGTACATGGTATTAGAGACCATAGTTAAGATAGGACCTGAGAGAAAAAGCCCCTAGATCATGTGACTTTTGATCTATCGGAGAGTGTTAAAGATGTGTAGACTGAAAAGTTTTTATGGTTGATGATTAACTTTCATCGACCCACCATCATAGTGGTGATATAGCAATCATGACTTCTTCTACTCATTCAGATCTGACGTCTCCATATAATCTTCAAACTTCTGACAACCCCGGTACAGTGTTGGTATCATCTATTCTCAATGGAGAAAATTACCCAACTTAGAAGCGAGTGATGATGAATGCGCTTCATGCTAAAAATAAGGTTTGCTTTGTTGATGGGGGTCTTTCGAAGCCAACCATTGAATCTTCAGATGTACATGCCTAGGTGAAGTGCAATTCAATGGTAATCTTTTGACTTTTTAATTCTCTTGCCCCTGAGTTCCATGTTAGCATATCATATATTGATTTGGGACGTGAGATGTGGGTGGATTTAGAAGAAAGATTTTCACAAGGCAATGCACCTCACATGCATGAGTTAAAGCGAAGCTTTGCATTAATGCAACAATACACTATGGCTATTGCTACTTATTACACTATGATGAAGGGGTTGTAGGATGAACTTTATACTTATTCTATCATTCTCCAATGCTCTTATGGATCAGCAAAAGAATTTGTTGCAGAATGTGAGAGAGAAAAAGTTTCATCAATTTCTTATGGGTCTTAGTGACAAATTTAATGTTGTCCATTCTAATATTTTAAGTACTGATCCTTTGCCTAGCATTACTAAAGTATATGCATAGTGAAGAAAAACAACAAATGTTGGCATTAATTCGAAAGCCAACTATAGAAGTTGTTGCCTTCAATACCCAGTTCACTAAATTAAAGGATGCATCAAATGGAATACTTCTGCTAGATCCAACATCAAGCTTCATAATTGCAACAAAAACAACCACACACCTGATAGGTGCTTCAAGCTCATTGGCTATCCACTCGATTGACCGAATAGGGGGAGACCATCTAAAGGGCACCCTAAAACAACAAATTCTGCATAAAATTCTCATGATGGTCAGTCTATTACTCTACTTGAATCTCCAATACATAGGCTTAAAAAAACACAGTATGATCAACTCACGTCTTTGCTCAATGTTGAAAAACAAAGTTTATTTGCAAATTTTGCTGGTAAGACACCTTTTTTTCTCTCATGAAATTAATTCTAAGTGGGTATTAGATAATGATACATTTGATCATATGTCTTGCAATGAGTTTTTTTTAATTGATTGCAAACCTAGTTCATTTTTTCCACATATAGTTTTACCTAATGGCACACACATGTCTGCTAAAAGTTTTCGTAGTCTTCCGCTTTCATCTAACATGGTTTTAAATAATGTCTTGAATGTACCTTCATTTACTTGCAATTTTATTTCTATTAGAAAATTAACCAAAGAACTTAATTATGCATCTATTTTCTTTCCTTTATTTTGTGTTTTACATGACCTTGCCATGAGAAGACTAATTGGAATGGGTGAACTTCGAGATGACATTTATTATTTTAAGCAATTACACACTTCTTTTGCTGCCAAATCTATAAGCGCCCAAACTACAAACCTTTGACATCAAATGATGAGTCATTTATCTTTTGATTGTTTCTTTTAATCATTTGTCACTTGTTCATGAATTTCCATCTTTATTTTTAAAAAGTTATAATAAATTATGTGATGTGTGTCATCGAGCCAAACAAACTCGAAGTGTTTTTCTTTTAAGTCATTTTAAAACTAAAGTTCCTTTTGAATTAATTCATTCTCACATTTGGGGACCATATAAAACTGCTTCTTTTTCTGGAGCTCATTTGTTTCTTGCTATAGTTGATGATTACACTCGTGCAACTTGGGTTTTTATCATGAACCATAAATCAGATATTTATTATTTTTAACCACTTTTCATGCGATGATTAAAACTCAATTTGATTGTTTAATAAAAAAAGGTTCGCAGTGACAATGGCTTAGAACTTACATCCAATGCTATGCAATGTTTTTATTAGCAAGATGGGGTTTTATTTCAGCATAGTTGTGTTGACACCCCCAAAGAAAGTGGGTTTTTGAATGCAAGCATCATCATTTACTAGAAGTTGCACATGCCTTACGTTTTCAAAGTGGCCTACCTATTCATTTTTTGGGGGGAATGTGTCTTAACAACATCTTATTTAATTAATCATACTTCAACGCCTTTATTTTCTAATAAATCTCCATATGAATTATTATTTTCTTGCCAGCGTCCTACTCACATTTGCAAGAATTTGGATGCCTTTGTAATGACCAAAATTAATTAAACCAGGATTAGCGTTAATCTTGGGGATTAACGATCATAATTCGAGCGTTACGTGAACAACTCGGTTGACTCAAACACGAGAACTGAGGAAATATATATTTTTTATGGATGGTGGTTGTATATATGTGGTGTTTTAAATTATTATTATATTACATCGCATGTGTGTATATTGTTATCGGGCGAGTTAGTTTGACGGGTGTTCGCCTTGAAAGACATATCAATGCGGGTATTCAATAGGCGAACTACGGGTACACTAGGAAACTCGACTAATTCACGTTAGGATGACTAGTTAATCAAATTAAAATGTGTAATGTAACCATAGGCTAAGTTGATTAAATTTAAACAATAGGCTATGACGTACCTTGAAATGCATACCGAAATGCGGGGCATCGAGTGCCGGATAGTTGAGAGATTAGTGGAACCATTTATATGTCCATAGGAGGTTCTAAAAACACTAATCACATGTATTATAATGGGCTTAATTTAATGTAATTAAATGAAATCAATCAAGGCCTATAGTTTAGTTATTTAAATTGGAAAATATAAGATTCTTCTAGATATGTGCATTGACAAATCTAGGAACCATATGGAGTAACAATTGGTGTCACTTGAGTCTAGTTAGTGGACTAAATGGCTAGAGGTAAGCCACTAGATAAACCTCGGGATACGTAAACACATAGATCAAAGGTTAGGAATCAATCCTACTTTAATATATATATATATATATATATATATATATATATATATATTGATGTGTTGATCTACACATGCAAACCCAAAACTTATTTAATTAGAGGAAGTTGAGAAATCTGAGAGGAAGAAAAGGGGAATCGAGCTGGAGATCATCAACTTAGAGATCAAAGCTTAGGTAATTATCATCTCCATCTCCTACACTATCTAATGAACCTAATATTGTAGGTTTTTGATGAAATTTGAATTAAAGGGTTAGATTCATGGTTTTTATGGAAACTTGATGAATTGTATGTTTTATAACAATTTCTAATGAGGATTTATCAATGGTTTTGTTAAATTAGAGCTTTAGGTGAATTTGGGAGGAGTTAATGGATTTCATGGAATTGATTAATTTGATCAAATTGATGTTCTGAGGTTAATGTAAATGATGCTTTGAAGTCATTTAGGTGTGGACGGTATGATTGTAGGGTCTAGGTAGCTAATTGGGGAGTTTGGGACAAAATTCTTGAGTTGAGAATTCTGTCACAAAGGGTAATTAATGTGCTGACTAGACTGATTAGCGTACTATTGATTATGTGCACTTAATTGTTTCCAAAATGAAGAAGAGTAGTGCGCTTGACAGATCCCCTAGCGCGCTAGGTAGACCTATTAGCTCGCTAATGCCAGATAAAAAGAAATTTAAGGGATTGTTTTGGGATTTTTTACTTGAATACCCAAACACGTATAATCATACTAAATATGTAAAATTAGACTTCAGGGACTTAGGGGACCGTAGCTCAGGTATCGGGGAGCTAGTCGGGTTAGATTTCGGGAGTTCGGGAAAGTCAGAGTACGGATTGACGTGAGTAAATCCATTGGAATGCCTCACAAAATTCATGGTTTGTTTTATCGATATCGAATTACATGTATGACTGCTGCTAGGCATATGAGGTTTCACTCCTATTTTGGTTTGCGCATATATTAGTTATGGCTAAATTACTTGCATGGGGTACTTGTGATAGTGCTCGTGTCGACGGTAGTATGATATACTTACGATCGCCAGGAGGGATTACGGCGGTCCTAATGTGTAATAGCGTCAGGAAGGGACCATGCCATTTACTGAAGTTCAGATTTAGTCACTGTAAGCCTGTAAGTATATACGTGGTTCCTATTCGATTTATCGATTACTGGTTGGTTTAAGTTAGGGTTTTCTCATGATTATACGGATGTTTACTAATTAATGCTTTATTTTGAACTGGTTTAGTTGGTATATATTGTTTATTTGTTTCACGCTATTGCTTTTGCTTGTCGTTTGCTCCCTACATTTATGGGAATATGACGTACTATTGTCAGGTGTTATGTTTGCATGTTTCATAGTTTATCAGTTTTACTTCATGAATATTGTGTAGAATACTTCATGAATATTACGTGGACTTCTCTTGGGATTTTACTCTCTGGACTCGTCACTGTATTTATTGGGTGACTGAGTGCAGATCCTTCGACGAACAAGGGCAAAGGTAAGAAGGCACTGGGCAACTACCTCTGAGATTGGGGAACCAGATCATGTGTGATATCAGTATGTATTTATTTTACTTTTGTTGGGTTTTAGGGACCATAGAACGCTGATTACAAGTATATGGAATTTTTCTTATACTTATCTCGCCTTGATATATACATGTTTTCCACTACTTAGGATTATTAAAATACTGCATAACTCATTTAATTTAAGACTTTTGCTGTAAAATTATAACATAACTTGATAAAATAATTAAATATCTTACTAAATCATTAATGCTTATGTAAAGATTAATTAGCGTCGTTAGGGTTAGCTGGAAAAGTGTAAGCAATCAGGTAGGTCACTGGTGTGTCAAGGATAAGCGGGGCTATGACGTGGTAGGGCTTGGTGACGTGGAATGCGACGTGGAAGGTAGCATGTCGGCTCGAGATTTAGGGCGCCACAGTCTTTGTTATGCTCATGCGGCAAAAGTTCGAGATAAGTTTGTTGAAAGTTCTGTAACTTGCATATTTGTTGGTTATCCTCAATGACAAAAGGGTATCGTATTATGACCTTCAACAAAAGAAAAATTTTACTTCTAGAGATGTTATATTTCATGAAAATCTTTTTCCTCTTTCAATTTGAATTCGGGATAAGATGAACAATCTCGTCCTACCTTTGTCATTCCTTTACCTATTATAGATGAACACCAAATGGAATCATCAATACATGATACCACTACAATGAATTTTGACGTTCAGCCTTGTGATAATTCTTCGCATAATGATCCAATGCTAAGTCTACTTATCCATGAAGTAGACCTTGTCCCTTCTCCACTGCAAAGACAACACTCGCAAAGAAATCATCAACCCCTAAAGTTCCTTAAGTATTATGTGTGTGAATTGCCTGGGATGATTCCTGCCACTCGTCATAACTCAAATGCATTCACCTCAGGTACTAAACACCCAATATCTAATTCAATATCTTATTCTAATTTCTTCTTCTCATACTGCATTTTTAACGGCCATCTATAGTCAAAATGAGCCTACCTCTTATTCTCAGGCTATTATAGATTTGTGTTGGAGAGAAGCCATTGAGAAGGAAATTGAAGCATTAGAGAAAAATAATACTCGAACTATGAAATCTCTACCCGACGGAAAGAAACCCATCAGATCAAAATGGATTTATAAAATCAAGTATCATGCAAATATCATGATCGAATGCTATAAAGCATGATTAGTTGCGAAAGGATATTCACAAGTCGAAGGCCTTGACTACACAAAAAACTTGCTCCAGTGGCCAAACTCACCACCGTCAGATGCCTACTTGCAATTGCAACACTTAAAAAGTGGGAACTTTATCAGTTAGATGTACATAATGCATTCCTCCATAGTGACCTAAATGAAGAGGTATATATGTCTTCTCCACCAGGATATTCAAAGCCAGATGATAATCAAGTTTGTCGCCTTAGATAATCCATATATGGGTTGAAGCAAACATCTCGACAATGATTCGCTTAGTTTTCAGCCGCCTTACTTCACTTTGGATTTATTCAATCTAAAGCATACAATTCCCTCTTTATCTCATATTTTGGTTCTTCTTTTAGCGTGGTACTCATATATGTCGATGATTTATTTATTGCATTTAATGATCCTTCTTCATATCAAGCCTTTGAAACACTACACATGCTTTCACATTAAGGATTTGGGCATTCTTAAATACTTCCTTGGAATAGAGGTTACTTGAACTTCTGATGTCATTTCTTTATATCAAAGGAAATATGCTCTTGACATTCTTGCAAAATCAGATATGCTTGGTTGTAAACCATGTCATTTTCCAATGGAGCAACATCGTCGACTTTCTTCCAACTATAGGGCCCCTATTGATAATCATGTTCAATACTGTCGTCTTATATATCGCCTCATTTAGTTGACAATCACAAGACTAGAAATTACATACTCTGCCCATATCCTAAGCCAGTTCATGCAAGACCCACACGAAGATCATTTTAATGCAACAATGAGGGTTTTGCCCTATCTAAAATCAACACCCAGTCAAGGAATATTTTATATTCCTTTAGTGATTTACGTTTCTATGCCTTTTGTGACTCTGATTGGGCAAGTCGCCCTATGACTAGAAGATTAGTTATTGGTTACTTTGTTCTTCTTGGCCAATCTCTAATTTCGTGGAAGACAAAGAAACATATTGTCGAATCTTGCTCTTTAGTTGAAGCAAAATATCATTTGTTGGCTACCACAACTAGCGAATTATTATGGTTGCGTGCTCTCTTAGCTGATCTCACTAGTTCTCACACTCAACCCATGCTTTTATATTGTGATAATCAAGTTGCTCTCCATATTGCAGCCAATCTAGTATTTCACAAATGCACAATGCACATAGAAATCGATTGTCGCTTTATTCATGACCACCTTCAAAGTAAGATCATCGACACATGCTATGTTCCTACCAAGTCTCAAGTCACTGATATATTTACAAAAGCTTTAGGTTGTGATCAGTTCCAATCACTAAAAGGCAAGTTGGGCATTCGTGATCTTCATGCTCTAACTTGAGGGGGAGTATTAAGGAAAAATTATGGGAATCTCATCAATATATGAATGTTTTAAATACATGCAAGAATGTACCTATCAATCTATGTAAATTAGGTAGTAATTTCGATTCTCTCAATCAAAGCAATGTATCCATTGCAATGTATCTCTTATACATCTCCTATTTAAGGATCATCAATGTAAAATCAAAATACCTTTGCTCAATTATTTTACACTATACAAAAATTTAGATTTTGATTATGAATTATCGACATCCGAGATCCTAATTAAACCCTAATTAGACGACATGATTAAGCATTTTGAAACTGTCAATAATAATCCACAAACACGTAAATGACCAAAATGCAGAGAGAGGGAGAGAGATATTTCTTACATGCTCGCTTGAAATCATAGAAGATCTCCTATAAGAAATGACTGACTAGTGGTAGTGAAGTTCCTAATAGCATCCATAATAGCTGAACTCATTTTAGAGTTAGTGGAGTGTCACATCATCATTCCATTACGCTTTCATCTTTTATGGCTAAACCTTCAACTAGTCTTTTTGTGGTACACACCATCATATCACAATTCTTTTAAAAACATAACACAATTTACAAAAAAAGATTGTTATAAAAAAAAACAAGGACTAACATAAAAAAGGCTAATAAATTTTTTTATTTGGTTTTCACGGGCCCGACACGCATTGGAGCTCATGAATTTCAACGGACATCGTGATTGAACACCCCAAACATTACACAAGCATTGTGGGTGCCCTAAACTGAGGCCTTTTTAGTTTGTTTTAGCCAAATTACAATGTAACCGGAGTTAACTCACAGTAAAAGATCATATTTTCATGTTTGGCTCAACTTTAAAGTTGGAGTGAAGTTGCAAATTTGTATATAATAAACAATATAAATGGACATAAATATTTTTCAAACAAAAGAAATGGATGTGGGTGATAAAAGGTAATTAATGAATAGTAATTGTGTCCACAAACTCTAGGAGCTAACTCCCTAGGGAGTGGGGAGATATCTCTCACCCATAGGTGTAAGTTGGGAGATAATCTGAAGGGAAGTTGGACAACTAAATAAGATTAGTTTTAACTCTCCTCCAAGGTATTTCTTAGGAGTTAACTCCACCCCTAACTAGACAAGGCCTGAGTTGTGTAAGAAAGCACTTGCGGACGTGCTGAACGTATCTCCAGATAAATTAAAAGTGTGTATTTGCGGTAGTCATTGCATGCAATGTATAGTGTAATACGATATGAATACCTAAGGGTAACCGACACAAGATAATACCCGACCGTAAAGAAAAAACTTATGGGTTTATAAATGAGATACCTATGTAAATATAGGTAAGGTAAGGGTATTAGCAACTACCCGCCTCATTACCCAATTGCCCACTTTATATACCCATTAATAATTTTTTGAAAACATACCCATTAATACTATATATATTATATTGATTTCCCTAATAAAAAGGGATTTCATGTAACAAACAAGCAAAAAAGATGACCATACGATTAATACAAGTTACAAAACAAGTGTTACACTATATTTTCTTCTATTTTGAAATTATATTTCACTCTGTTTTTGTACAAAATTGAAGGTGTATTCTTCTAATTTTCAAAAAAATAATTATTTTTTTAGCTCAAATAAAAACTGATATGTTTAATTTTATAATAATAATTAGATATGTACGCAATAATTATAAAAATAATAGGGAGTGTAGTTTTATGCTTAAAAGTTTTATTTTTCTCTTTTTAGATTTAAGTTTTTGTTGGTTAATTTCTTAATTGGCAATAGGTATGGATACCTATGGGTACCCGCTACCTCAATAGATAATACTCATACCCATCCCCAACAAGAAAATAGGGTAAAAGGGTAGATTATGGGTAGGCTACTCATACGATGGAGCAGGTATGAGTGAGGTGTACTGTAACGGCCCAAATTTTTGATAATGGATTTAGTTTCTAATTAGGGGTCATCGACCCGTGACGTCTCTGAGAGTGAGTACACAGTCCTAATACTCGATGTGCGGACCAAGAAATATATTAGATTTGCTGTTGTGTATTCCTAGTGTGATGTATATGTGTAAACTTATTAAGTTACTCCTACTAGTATATAAATATCGAGACTTGAGTGGGGACCCATCTCGAGATATGTGCCAACATGAGACCGAGGTAGAGAGTGATGTGGTGAGATTTAATTTAAGCTAATGTGACTTAAATAGCTAAATTACAAGTGCATATAATACACTTTACATAAATGAGGCCTAAGTTGGTAAAATTAAACATTAAGTCATTTGATGTTCCTCGAGATGCATGTGAACACATCACAAGACTAATTAGGTATAAATAAGTGTTATTAAGGATGAGTTAGTGGAGAGTTAGTGGATGTTAGATCAAGATATGAGCTATTAGATTAGTCTCGAGATACGTGTATAAATTAAAGATCAAAGGCCATAATTCAATCTTATCTACTTATATAAAAATGGATAGATGAACATGCAAGTCATTCTCATTTCATACTTAAAGGAGAAGAAATTCAGGAGAAGAAGATCAACAAGTGTGTTGATGAGTTTCAGTGAGTAAGGAGGTGATTGAGCAAGGCAAGGAGGATCATCAACTAGGTATGTTAGTGTACACTATTATTTTATAAGAGTTTTGGTAAAATTAGAGGTCGATAAGTCGTGTTTCACAACTAATAAGGATAATACCTACATGCATTACTAAAAAAGTGACTACCCAAGGTCTACGTGACTAAGAGGGTAATATATGGGCTAAAGGGTTAGAGACACAATCTAATGAATTTAGTTCATGCTTAATGGTTCTATTAATGTCATATTGTTTAACTGTAATGTTTGGTAATGTGTTTGTGTTTCAACATTATTGATGTGAAGTGAATATATGTATTGTTAGCTGTATTTTCTATTGTGTTTCAAAATGTGGATAAATATCTCTCAGTGTTACTTTCTACTTTACTATACTCACCCTCATTTTTATGACTGTGGGTGCCGATCCATCGAGTAGTAGATCGGGCAAAGAGAAGATTGACGACTAACTCTGAGCCTCTAGAGTAATGTTATTTCTGACATTGTAGGTTGAGATGTTATTGTATGGCTTATATATATCTTTTATATGCTTTTGGGGTTGTAGATGGAGTTGTGATAGCTACCCGACCATACACATGTTGATATATTGTTATAGTTATATAAATGCATGTGGCATTTGTTTCCTGGTTTTTCAAAACTTAGGATTTATGTTAATAGCTTTCGCTAATTTTTTAAGACTTCCACTGGATAAGGCTTATTAGAAAAGATAATTAGGGAGGAGATAAGCTTGAAAAGGTTGACTAATACGTTGTTAAGTCTTTTTTGGCTAGATTAGGGCTTAATGACGGGATTAGACGGGGCAGTGCCTTAGATTAAAGGAGGGGAGTATCAGAGCCTAGGTTTGTAAAGCCTAGGAAATGGAGTATTATTTGATTCAATAAGTATGAGAGGAAATTTGAATAAAATACAATTTTTGGTTGTGGAAACCAGATGATCTTTGCTTAGAAACTATTAGTTGGGAAGTGAGCGAATGTAAGTTGGGGATTATAAGTGTATGTATTATGTTTGATATGTATGTATATATACATGTTATGATCCGTAGTAGCTGATATCGCGTTAGCTATTAAATCTCAAATGGCGATGACTGATTCACGCGATAGTAGGGATGTAGGTACTGACGTTAGTTAACCTTCAATTTCATCTATATATGATTTTCAAAGGTTGTTCAACTGGGTATTAGCTCAGGGGCAGTAGTTGGCCGACTTCATTACAATGACGATAGCATATTTTGCTGCAGCGACATAGATACTGGTCCTTACTGCTACTACTATACCTACACTACCGACGTCAGAGTTTCCTACTATGACATAAGCGATACTTGTAGTACAGACTTTGTAATGACCCGTTACCTTAAGGTAGTGATTAGTGTTAATCCAAATCCTAATTAACCCGAGTTAGACTCGTAGTTAAGTTCAACGTACCTCGATTAGCCTGTGCGTGTGTTTGTGCAATGATTTGTATTTGTTTGGAATGTTTAGTGAATTTTATAGATTGTAATATAGAAAAAAACTTATATACATGCCTATAATTGGATAATAAGTAAATAAATAATAAATTCTCGGTACATTAAGTGCGACGAGGTGGTCTTGAAATGAATATGCATGCACTAGATTGCTCGTAGGCAAGTCCGATGAACTTATTGGCGAGAAAATACACAAAGTATATACATTTATATATATTCGATATATAAATATATAATAGAACTATAAAGTTTGGTTTGAACTATATGGATCGTTGGATCGCCTCGAGATGAGCGTAAGTGTTGATAATGTTAAAATTTGTGTAACTTTAGAGAGTGATATTTTAAGACATCAATCCCTTGATTAGCCTCGATATAGCGCGATACGTATCTCGAGAAAAATTCACATATATATATATATATATATATTTATATGTATAAATCCAAAGCTTTAAGTTTATCTTTACAGCTAAATCGATCAATCACGAGAGAGAGAGAGAGAGAGAGAGAGAGAGAGAGAGAGAGAGAGAGAGAGAGAGAGAGAGAGAGAGAACAACTGAAGGTTTGATTTAGGGGATTAACCTAGGAGTGATCTCCAGTGAAGTTAAGGTGATTGAGCCGAGGTTGGATCAGAGACCATAATCTTAGTAAGATGGGTTTTTGAGTTTTAAGTTAAATTCAATGGTTGGTGACGATTTCTCTGCGAATTGCAATTGTTGATGATTGTGAATGGGTTGTTACCTCATTATAGATCCTCCCTGATGTATTAGAGGAGTATGGGATGTGGTTTTGGAGATTTGATAATGGAACATTGGCTGCTACGTTGTTTACTATCGAGACATTGTAGGATGGAGCGCACTCCACCTAGGAGAGGAACTTAGTTGGGATGAAATCAGCTGATGGAGTGCACTCCACCAAGTAAGGGATCGTGCCCATCACAGAAAACAACAACCCTGCTGTAATTTATTTAGAACTTTCTGGGGTCTTGGGGGACTGACTTAGGGGTTCCAAACATAGGGTATTAGACCTATATTGATCACAAATGGTTTATGATAGGTGTTGGATTATTGGGAAAGCGTTAGTAACCCAGAAAGTTAGGGGATTTGGATATGAAACCTAAATCGAGGTGAGTATGAATTCACTTATTTATCAATATTGCCCGAATATTTTAGTATATGTAGTTCATATAGTTTATCGACTGAAATGGGTTACTATATACATTGTGACGCTTTTACTAAATGGAAAATTGTGTCTAATGTGATCCATAAGAGTAACTCCTAAAACTGAGACCAGTTTATATAGGATGCAGGGTTGATATCCCGACATATATGTAACTCCTACTTGTTTGATAAGTTACGTGGGTTACATATTCAGTAGAGGGTTTCAGATAGAACCATCAGATATTAATGGATTGGTTAGACATCAAATCAGCCACGTGTTGGTCTAGCAATCATATTAATGGTGTCAGCGGTTAATCTACCCTAGTTTTATAAATAAAATGGGAATCACGTTGTAATAGTCTGTCAAGACCCATCTCACTAAGCCCTTACTTATTCCTAATTACCCTAATTAGGCACCTAAACCATATAATCATTTTTTAACTTTGAAATACATTTCAATTCAATCCTTAATAATGCTCCAAATTGCAATTTAGATCCTTAACTGATCTCACTTCTTAATTTATTTTGTTGGAGCAAATTAGGAATTCATTTCCATATTTTGAAAAAACTTATGTAGAACCTCTCCTAAAAGTGGCCTGCCAGAAAAATCACCTAATAGACAACAGAATGGAGAGATGCCTAGAAGGACTCATAACTCCCCGCAGTTCACAATATATATCAAATTTGAATATCTAAACTATCTTAAAGTCTCCAACACATTAGTTACAACTTCACAATTCTAAATAAACAAAAAACTCGATCATAAACCTCTCAACTTACTTTTTAATCAATTTAGGAGACTCTCATAACTTATTCGAGAGTATTTTCACGACCTACACTCACCCTGGAGCCAAAATAATATTTATATAAAATGATTACAATATGAAAGTTTAATTTTAAGAATTGAAAACATTCACCAAGGTCTTCGAGTATTGTTTATTCTTCTTTGCTCTAAAAAAGAACTTGACATCATAAAAAACAACTCAAAGATGTCAGGTAAGTAAACTCCTACACTGCTCCATACTCCTGCAAATGTTAGTCCGAATATATGGAGACATGTAATTGCATTTCCAAATAACAAAAAAATCATATAACAACTTGGATCCCTCATTTCCTGTTCTAAGCTCATAACAAGATGACCCACTTACAATGAACCTAGAATAGTCCTTTAAGTTCAATGCATGCTACCAGAGTCGACATTACCTGCCTTAGACGCTTGCTATACGTCTAGTCTAGAGTGGAGCACTTCATACACTTACGATCGAAGCATGGGAAACTCTATTCAAATGCCATGTATGCATGACCAAAAATAATGCAAAATGCAATGCAGACTAAACACAAAAGCAGGTACAAAGATAAATTCCATAAATAGTAAAGACCACTGCAGGATTTACTTACAACCAACCAACTTCGAGCTAAATTCTCAGGGTTCCTGGAGCGTTGGACTACCTTGAGAATTGTTCCGATAGCTTCCTTACATACCTAATTATATAACTATTTCAACTAGCCAACTTGGGGTAACTTTTTAACCTTGAAACCCTAAATATTTGTTACAATGACCTAAAAGGAACTTGTATCACTAATGTCAAAAATCAACAAAGAAACACCATAAAACTAATCGATACCAACATCACAATATTTTCACAGCCTATAGAGTCAAATTGGATCAAAACCAATAATCGATTCATCCAGAAACTCAATGTAAATCAATATCCACTACAAGATATCTCCAAAATAGTTAATAACTGAATCACATTAGTTCAATTCATCAAAACCCTAACCCACGTAGGTGGGGTTTATTCTAAATCGGCGTATATCAACCCAATACATCGATTCTCAATAATCCCTACCAATTTCTATCAATACATCACGAAACAAATCGAAAAAATCTCAAGAATTCAAATTGAATTGTGGAAAATGCAATGAATTGAAAATTTACCAAATTTTGGACTGAATACCTTGTTTCCAACATATAAACTTGGCTTGAACTAACCATCTTGCGATGCTCCACCATTTTGCAGAAAAACAATCAGGTGAAAATCGGACGTCGAGAGCTCGCAGTGCAAAAAATTGATGTGAGATGGTTAAAGAAAGGAATGTTTGCATGTTATGCTGAAATGAGAAAAATGGATCGTTTGATTTCATTTGTTTATTTTGTTTATGTATATATAAACCCTCATTTGCTTGTCAGCAGCGTAATTTCTTTTTATTTATTAATTTCTGAAATTCTTATTTTGACCCGTTTTGGCTTTCGATGCTCGTCTTGGATCCTATTTTTCACCAAGTTGACCCAACCTCTCGACGAAATAGTCCAAGATCATAAAACATCCATAACAATGGTTTTGGTCATGCCAAAACTCTAAAAATCTTAACCTTTTCTACGACTTACCAAAGTTTTTTGGATCAATTTTGTTGCCATATTTAGCCAAACTTGCACCAATTTGGACCCGATCTCAACCTTGACCACCACCAACTAATACGTAACTCAAGGCAAGGTCTTGCACCAACTTCATTCTTATTTTACTCTACCACTGATCCTAACTTGCACATAAATCGAGGCGAAACTCCTGCGTGATACTTAACACTTATTTTCTAGTTTTCAAGAAACCAATAAATTTTATTGCACTTATGCCCTTCAGACACATACTTACAACCTCGATTATAACAAATTGAGGATACACCTCAACACATACTAACTTCGCGACAAAATACCATATGATCCACACACTAGACATTTATCATCGAAAAAATAACATTTTACCTTATGATTTCTTTTTCGTAATGTGTGGGTCCCACCTCGGATACCTAAACTCCAATTAAAACCTAAAAATACTTAATTAGTTGTCTAACTAAGTTTATGAAATTCTCGAATTTCACATAGTCATTGATGGTTGAACCTGCATCCGATATTTATTGAATTATTTATTGTTCATCATTACGTTAGCTATCTATGGTGCATATTGTTATTCATACTATTCTTGATTATTATATGGAATATTGATAGCTTTGTGAATCCTTACTTACTGAGTAAGTTGAAGCGCTCACCCAAATTAACATTTAAAAAAAAATCGATGAGCGTTATGATTACGTGATAAAGAAGATTTATGAGTCTTGATATTCTCTTAGATGTATTAAATCTTTCCTTGGTTTGTATTGAATTACAGTTTTGAAATATCACAAGGAATGTGAGGTTTTGTATAATTGAAATTTATTCTGGTTGGATTTGGTTTTGTATATCTTATTTAATATCGAGAAAAGTTATGATTTTTTGCTATGTTTAATATTTGTTTTACATCTATATTCAACATACAATTGCGTTTACCAAGAGATAGAAGGAGAGGATGCTGGCTCTAGTTAAGTCTAGCTAGGTTATCGGGGCTTAATCAGGGTTTTAGGCTGAGTATTGTCCTAATCGGGTTAGGGGATGCTACAAAATCTACCTGTTGTGAAAGTACCAACAGCTGAGATAGTGGGGATAGTACCAACTTCCACACGCACATTTGCTAGTACATCAGTCGAGGTTTAGTTAGTGAAAGACATCATCAAAATGAAGCCAGTTTATTTCGATGGGCAGAGAGATTTTAAGAAGATGAAGAAGTGGGTGTTGTCTCAGGATAAGCTTCATAAGATCCTGAAGATTGAGAATATATCTCAGGTTGAGATCTCATCATATACATTGCAGAGAGATGCCGATGTTTGGTGGCGCACAACTGCAGCCACTGATGGAGATTTTGAGGTGTGGCAGCATTTAAGAAAAAGTGTTATCAGTAATAATTTCCTGCAGCAATGATGAAGAGGTTGAGGAAAGAATTTATGAATTAGAGACAGGGAGCATATGAGTCAACGATGAAATACTGGGATAAATATGGTTATTTGAGGCAGTTTGCCAGAGATCTAGTGAGAAATGGCTAAGAGGATGTCTATCATTTCGGAGAGGCCCAACATCAAATATTATGTTGTCAGTACTGGAGCTAAGACACTTAGTGAAATATATGAGCATGCTCTCTCCCACGAGACATATCATTTGGGTAAGATTGCTGACTAGATAGCACGAGGTTCGAGAGTGATGTTAGATTTGAGTATTGATCTTGTGAGGAGGAAAAGGGAAGGTAAAGGACAAAGGAGTTGGACTGAAGGATATCAAAGTGTAAGATCAGGGACATCTACTATCTGGTTAGAGCATAGTTCACATTTACCTACTTTGCCGGCTCCAGTTAAGCCACCATTACCAGCATCTCAGGCGCAACAGGTATCAGGCGGCAAAGGCCGAGATGCTCCAATATAGGGACAAACTTAGACTGTCTTCTCATAGCGGGCGAGACCTCCGACGTGTTATAGATGTCGACAGGTTGGAGATATTGTTTGTCATTACCTACACCCAACAGATTATTAATAGGCAGTGTCACAACCACAGACTAGATAGATTTCAGGCAGTGACAAGATTACACTCAAAGATGGTACACGACTATACTATGGGTAAGCGAGTTTATTTACTTCTGCATAATGTCTTTTGTTTGCTTTTATGCATGATATTAAATTGAACCATTGATTT
This sequence comes from Stephania yunnanensis, assembly GCA_039657365.1. Taxonomy (NCBI): domain Eukaryota; kingdom Viridiplantae; phylum Streptophyta; class Magnoliopsida; order Ranunculales; family Menispermaceae; genus Stephania; species Stephania yunnanensis. The sequence continues at coordinate 24,512,945 of CM077585.1, forward strand.
GCAGAAGAGTTGTTGCTTTGATGGTCAGTATGATCCGACTTAGTCCGTAACTTATAAACTGAGAATCTGATAAATAGGAATAGTGTTATCTAAATAAGAAACATTTAAAACTCTTTAGAAAATTATGCTTAGGAGAATTTCTCTTGAGTACTATGACCAAAGTGCTGTGTATAAGAGATGATATAAAGGAGTTTGCTATATGTGGGCTTAATTGTTCATATGTGTGTACCCAGGTTGAGGTTGTCAGTGGATCCACCTGTTGTGTAAGGCAAGTTTTGAGGCTAGTATCATTTGAAGTCTTAGCTAAGGTAATCACAATAAAACAACGAAAGAAAACCTAAAAACAAGAATTGAGAATAAGTAAATTTCAGGGATGAAATTTCTATTAGTTGGGATGATTATAACGACCCCAATTTTTGATAATAGATATGGTTTATAATAAAGGGTCACCGACCAGTGACGTGTTTGAGAGTGGGTACACAGTGTTAATACTCGGTGTGAAGACTGAGAAATATGTTAGATTCTTTTGGTGTATTCATAGTGTGATGTATATATGTAAAATTATTAAATCACTCATACTAGTATATAAATGTCGACACGTGAGCGGTGATGCACCTCGAGATACATGCCGACGTGCGACCAGGGTAGAGAGTGATGTGGTGAGATTTAATTTAAGCTAATGCGACTTAAATAGCTAAATTAAAAGTGCCTATATTACAATTTACATAAATGAGGCCTAAGTTAGTAAAATAAAACATTGAGTCATTTGAGATTCCTCGAGATACGTGTAAATACATCACAAGACAAATTGAATATAAATATGTGTTATCAAGGATGAGTTAGTGGAAGGTTAGTGGATGTTAGATCAAGATTTGAACCATTAGATTAGTCTCAAGATGCACATATACATTTAAGATCAAAGGCCATAATTAAATCTTATCTATTTGTATATATAAATGGAAAGATGAACATGCAAGTCATTCTCATTTCATACTTAAAGGAGAAGGGATTCTAGAGAAGAAGATCAACAAGTGTGTTGATGAATTACAATGAGTTAGGAGGATATTGAGCAAGGCAAGGATGGTCATCCACTAGGTAAGTTAGCGTACACTTTTATTTTATAAAAGTTTTGGTAAAATTAGAGGTGTTAATTAAGTTCTAGTTTTTATGTGGTTTTAGAGGTTAAATAAAATCGTTTTCGAAATTGGTTGATAGATTTGGATTCCTTCAAAAAACCAATAAACTTGCTATCGAGAAAACCTGGATTTTGATTGGAATTGACAAAGTTACATCATTTTGTAGTTATAGGTGTTCTTGGTGGATTTTTTTAGGGTTTTGATTTGAATTGACAAAGCTATGAGTTTGAGGTTTTTCTAATTGGTTTAATCCGACTTTGATAGTTTGTATAAGTCCTAAAACACCTTTATTAACCTTAAGAAACTAGGAGGGGTCTCGAGATGTTGTTGGTGAGATATTGGGTGTTGGGAGGCCAAGTTAGCTTAGGAACTTTGCATGGATTGTAAGTAAGCTAATTGAGATATTTAATCTTCATTTCATTCATTGATGTTGGTTCATGTTTATAGTGATTGTATTGCTGTTCTTGATGTATTCTTAGTAACATGAGTTGTGTGTCTTGTCTTGATATATGTATTGTATTTGTGATGTGGTAGATGTCTAATGTATTGTATATGTGTAGACCTATTAAGACATCTCTACTCGTTTATAGGTATCGAGATGAGAGCAGGGACACGCATCGAGATGTGTGCCAATGTAGGACAGGGTAGAGAGCTATATGATGAGTTTAAGTTTGGTTATTAAACCAATTAATCAAATATAAAACATATTAGCATAAGATTTAATATAAATCAATTACAAGGCTTAAAGTTTAAATAAAAATATTACACACATGCATATGCCTCTGGATGCATGCTGAAGTTGGGGCACCTGTAACGACCTGCTACCTTAAGTCAGTAATTAGTATTAACCCGAATCCTTATTAACTTGAGTTAGGCTCGATGTTAAATTCAGTGTATCTCAATTAGCGTGTGGATCAGTTTGTGCGATGATTGGTGTTTGTATATAATATTTAAAGAATTTATAGGTTGTAGTATAAAAGGAAAATCTATATACAAGCCTATCATTGGAAAATAAACAATTTATTAATAAATAGTCGGTTCACCAAGTGCGACGAGAGGATCATGAAATGACTGTGCGAACCCGAGAATACTTGTTCGCATGTCCGGTGAATTTATTGGCGAGAAAATACATGAGATATGTGTATTTTATATATAATTGATGTATAAATATATATAATTAAAACTATAAATCTGATTTGAATTATATGGATAGTTGGATCATCTCGAGATAAGCTTAAGCGGAGATGGTGTTAAGATATGTGTAACGTGCACCGAACGCGTCAACAATATATATTGCCTAGATCAACTATTTTGTAAATAATGGTATAGCGTCGATCCCATAGAGATTGATTATCTTTTTAAGGTTGTAAAAGAAAGAGAAAAATGGGGCTTTCTAATATAGTAAATTAACTAACATAATTAGCAACGAAATAAATAAAGTAATGGCAATTGTTTTAAAACCAATTAATGAAAAGCACCTAGGTCAAGACATACAAGTTCGGTTCGATAAAAGATTGGATTTGGTCTTTAATATATCTAAAACATACAATTTAAAAGTATTTTAAAGTAGCTATAGACCTAATAACGTATGCGGATCCTCACACTTCTTATTCTCGATAGTCAAGATACGACAATGATTACTTCCCTAACCAAAAACACAACCCTGGACTCATGCGAATTTGGTTTAATATGTTGATTACATTAGGCTTTGTGAACGCACTACACCTAGACAATCAGATCGCATAAGTAATGATGTTTTCGATTTTGCCTAGATCCTTAAGGTACTTGAACGGTCCCAAAAGAGTCAAATCATTCAGTATGATCAATTGCCACTTGTGTGGTATTCTTGCATAGGGACGGATGTGTAAGACTCACTAGCAATAAATTTAAATTTAAATCAAACCTTAACCCTAATTAATCATGCAATACTAAAGAGAATAAAACATCAATGAAAAGCAATGAAATTAAAATAAAGTAGATCTCACAAATCCATGGATAATAATGATCAAACGTCCCTCATAGTCTTGCCCAAGCCATGAGATTAGTGTCTCATGGTTGAACAAAAATATATAATAAAGAAAAATGAAAAAGAAAATAATAAAAGTCGATAGAGAAAGAAAGAGTCCCTATTAAAATCCTAAGTTCTAATTATATAAACCCTTTTAATTTGATCTTTAGAAGAGAGATAAAGTCAATTCCGTGGGTTGTTTAGTGACACGTGCGACAAAAACAATCAGGTGGTTGTTGTGGGTTCTTGTTGGGTCCAGGAGATGTGTCACATGTTTATTGGATGTAGGCTGCTCATTTGCCGACGTGTCAAATCTTGATTGTAGGAGAGAATAAGCTGTGGGACGTGGCTGGCATTTGTGGTTATGACACGTGGTAGCTGGCAGGTAGGAAGAGAGCCCATTCGAATTAGTGGGAGTATGTGCAGGTTTGTATCCTGAGGAAGATTGACGGCTGCTGGAGTGAAGAGAACATGCATGGAGACTTGTCGAAGAAGTTGGAGTTTGTGCAACACGGGTCTCGAGGCAGGATTGTCCCTCATTTTTGATTTCATGCTTGATAGCATGTGCTGATCTAGAGGCGTGATCACGTGGCTCTGGTTCTAATGTGTGACTCAAGTATGTCTCCTTTTTGCGTCATTTAGTTGCACCTCATCTTTTCATTAACTATGCAGTGTATGTCTCGAGGTAGATAAAATGGTAGCTGAACACACTGCATGAATGACTTATTTTTGCATAGTTTTTAGCCCCAGATTCAAGTATGCACTCCATTAAACCTGAAAATAATAAATAAAGACAATTAGGCTAATATTTTGGAAACTTAATCATAAAGAAATATATAAATACCCTAAATAATACTACATAATTAACGACTTATCAAATAACCCCAAACTTAAGACTTTGCAAGCGTCGAGCAAATGTGTAATTGACAAAATAAAAGTAAATTTAACTCCTAATATAATTATGAACTCACTTATCTAATTAATCCTATGCTAGAATTCAAGTTCGTAGAGTTCCTTTGGTTTACATAGTTGCCAAGTCAATAAGCCACTCAAGAAATTTCAAAGTTATAATATGTCTAGAACCGCAATCCAAACACAATTAAGATCACGCTTTAAAGACCTAGACTCGGTCAAGACAAAGCATATCAAATACTCACGAGTTCTCTTGGTCTGTACACTCAAGAACGCAAGTTTCTGATCTCTATAAGATAGCGCATCAATGCTTAAAAAGTACTATAGATGAGAAATGCAACCACACTCTCCACTATTGTAGACTTAACACCAATGAGAATCAATAGGACTTTAAGTAGGTTGTAACATGGCTAGGATAAGGTAACAAGGAAATGATATAAAGGTAATACGAAACATTGGAAAACTAAAACTTAGACTATTAAAAGATTTTTTGAGAACATGAAAATGGCTTATACTGCACTTAAATTCGTTTTTCTTTTAATATGTGCAGTCCTCACCTTTTTTCAACCACCTAGCTCCCTGCTTCATTTCCCGTAGATACTATTTTAGGTGAGACTCTGTAATCATGACTTGATTTTGTAATTATAATTACTTTTCCCTTATTTTTGGTATATAAACAATTTTTTCTCTAATTTTTTTCCTTCTCTTCATCTCTATTCTTAAAGACTTCAAGTCTAAGATTAGCTTCCAACTTGGTAAAAGATTATATCGGGCTAGGTCTTTGTGTTAAACATTAGGTATGAAAGAATTAAAGGTTAGGTTAGCTTAAAATGGATCAACTAGGGAAATTACTTTAGGTAGGCTTAAGGCTAAGGGCTTTCATTCAAAAATGGCTTAAATCATTTACCCAAAAGTGGTTTAGTTATTGGAATTCAGCCTCGAGTGGGTTACACACTCGTTCTAGCACCCTAGAAATCTGATTTTTTTTCCATTTACACAGTTCTGACCATTTGCCCCATTTTGTATCTAGCACAAAGCTTAAATCTCATACTAAGTCCCTATATGAAATCATAAGAATGTCAGGCTATAGGCCATAGTGAGTGTTTCTCCTAATTTTCCTTAAGTTTCAAGTCAAAGAGACAACCATAGTTCACTCATCCACAACCAAAGCATGAAGCAAAGTTTCGCGTGACTCTAAATAATAATAATAATAATAATAATAACAATAACAATAATAATAATAATAATAATAATAATAATAATAATAATAATAATAATAATAATAATAATAATAATAATAATAATAATAATAATAATAATAATAAAAACTATACTAATACATACGTGTATCATATCCTAGTGAGATGGAAGATAGAAGTATAAATGAAAAGGAAAGAAAATTGAAAGACAAGAAAATGAAAGAAATAACACGACCATTACATCCTTCAGCCATTTATAACTGCATATAATTGAAAATCTAGAACAATCTCACCAGTCTTTTGCGAAAACATCAATCCAACTCAATTCATAATCCCTAAAGTATCTTGTCCTTAAAGTTCAAAATAAGTCAAGGAATCCATGCATTAAAAAGAAAAATGAGTGGTGAAAAAAAAGATGGATAAATAAATAAGAAAATGATACAAAGACATGCATTTTTTATATATAACATAATAAAAGTCTCCAAAAATTGGTGAATGAACAAAATCTCTCATGTTTAGGTAACTAAGGAAACTATGGAAAAAATCATCATAGTAAGAGAAAAAACTAATAAACATATGAGTTAATTTAAATGATTCCCACCAAATCTTGCGAGCTCAAAGTCATTCAACTAAGGGTAAAATCAACAAGATGGAAGAATGAAGTCTAAGGTTTTGGGTCTACTCAAAGACCCGCCACTAATGCAGTGACTTAAGTTGGTTTATATCTCAACTAAGTCTCAAAACACCTAAAATCCTATTAATATGTTAACTCCTTAAAAATGCTCAAATTATGCTAAAAAATGTAATCCAAAGCCAAACCTAGCAAAACTCAGGAGGTGCTCCAGTGGCTCTGGTGCTCATCGAACATTCATAGCACTTGCAAAAATCTAAGAAACCAATTAGGGTTTAATGAACATAAAAAACTAAAAATTAAACTAAAACTGAGATAAATGCTAGAAATAAAAAAACTAAGCTAGACTGCCTCCTGACAAGCGCCTTTCTTTTAAGTTTTTGGTTAGACTTGAAGCGATTTGGCGCGATTTATCACGTGATGCCCTCTTCTTTCGAGAGATCAACAACAAATGGTGTTTCTATAGCTTTGGGCAATGAAACATGTACGCCTTCCTTTAGACTTGGGAGCTTATTCGGGACCTCTAACACAAAAGTTTCTATCACATCGTGATTATCCAACACAAAGTTGTTGCTAGTGTGAAAATTTGCTAACGCTCCTTTATTTCTACCCCTTGTATGATTCAACAAATGTGCATGGGATGGCAGGTGGTTTCACTAACACCAGATGTTAGTTTTCCTTGTCCTCTTTCAGTAGTTCGTCTGACCTTCCTGAAATGACTTCAATTTTCATCTCATTTTCCTCTTTTTCATCTTTTGCAATGATAATGTCTGGCTTAGTTTGAAAGACTTCAAGTTCTTCCATTGTTTTGCTCCAATAGTCTTCCACTTATGTCTCCTCATTCACCTAAACATTTTTCAATGTATCAACACTCGAATTCTCCTCTGGATAAAAAATTGATTTTGTACTACACAACTCTTTCTCGTCAATCAAACTCTGAAGTGTGGTATTCATTTGAATAAGTTGATTTTCCAAATTTTGCAACCCCAGACTCACATGTTGAAATTGTTGAAACTTTTCAAGTAAGTGTTGTTGACCAACTATTAATTGCTTCATCATATCTTCCAAATAAGTGATATGTTGAAATTGTTGGTTTTCTTTATGACACTGTAGATCAACTTGTTGAAAGGCAGTTTTTGGCTGAAGATCAAGTCATTTATCATGTCTTTTATAGAATTCTCTTCATTTTGAGGAATCTGTTGACTTGGCATGAGCTCAAAGAAGTTAGGTTGTGGCGATGTATAGCTAGAATAGTAATGGTTCTCATACTTTGGATAGTAAGGAAAAACATATATGGAATGAAAGTAATCAACAAATCCCGCAAACCTTGACTTGTTGCACAAAAGAATGTATGTTAGAAAATCAATGTCCATTATGTGATATACGTACCATATTCACATTGGGATAGTATGAGTCTTCTAATTGATCATAGTTGTTGGAGTAGGAGGCCATTACGGAGTTGCCTGCAAACATGTTTGGAACAAATGACTAGATAGACAAAATAAATAAAAAAATAAACAAACAAATAAAATGAAACCAAAGGAAGAAAAAAAAATCAATCCCCGACAATGGCACTAAAAATTGAGCACCAAACGCGTCAATAAAATATATTACCTAGACCAACTATTTTGTATATAGTGTTAAAGGGTTAATGCCACAAAGATTAGTTATTTTCCTAAGGTTCTAAAAGAAAAAGAAAAATGGGGGTTTTCTAATAGAGTAAATTAACTGATCTAATTAGCAACAAAATAAATAAAGTAATGGAAATTTCTTTAAAACCAATTAATGAAAATACTTAGATCAAGGCATACAAGTTCGGTTCGATAAAATATTGGATTTGGTATTCAATCTATGTAAAACATGCCATTCAAAAGTATTTTAGAGTAGCTATAGACCTGATAACGTACATGTTTCCTCACATTCCTATTCTCGATAGTCAAGGTCTTACAATGACTACTTCCCTAACAAAACACACAACCCTGTATTCACGTGAATTGGGTTTAATGTGTTGATTACATTAGGCTTTGTGAAGGCACTACACCTAGACAATCAGATCGAACAAGTACGAATGCTTTAGATTTAGCCTAGATCCTTAAGGTGCTTGACTGGTCCCTAGAGGGTCAAATCAATTGGTATGGCTAATTGTCACTTGTGTGGTATTCTTGCATAAGTACGGATGCATACGATTCACTATGAATAAATTAAGGTTCAAATCAAAGTTTAACCCTAATTAATCATGCAATACTATAGAGAATAAAACATAAGTGAAAAGAAATGAAATTAAAGTAAAGTAGATCTCACAGATCCATGGATAGTAACATTCGAACCTCCCTCGTAGTCTTTCCTAGGCCACGATATTAGTGTCTCATGGTTGAACAAAAAAATAAAACAAAGAAAAACAAAAAGGGAAAAACAGAAGTTGAGAGAGAAAGAGAGATTCCCTCATTAAAACCCTAAGTTCTATTTATATAAACCCCTTTAATTTGGTCTGTAGAAGGGGGATAAAGTCGATTTCGTGGGTTGTTTAGTGACACGCGTGCCAAGGATAGTTTGGTTGTTGGGTTTAGGCTACGTGTCACACATTTATTAGATGCAAGCTGCTCATTTGCTGATGTTAAAGATTCTGATTAGAGGAGAGAACAAGCTGTGGGACGAGACTGGTTTATGTAGTTGTGACATGTAGCAGTTGGCAGGTAGAGGGGGAGTTCGTGTGAATTAGTAAGAGTGTATGCAGGTATGTATCCCAAGGAAGATCAACGGTTGTTGGAGTGAATAAAACACGCATGGAGAGTCGTTGAAGAACATGGAGTTTGTGCAACACAGATCGTGAGGCAAGATCATCCCTCATTTCTGATCTGATGCTTGATATAACATGTTGATCTGGAGGCGTGATCGAGTGGCTCTGGTGCTGCTGTGTGACAGAAGTGTGTGTCCTTCCTGCGTCATTCAGTTGCTCCTTATCTCTTCGTCATTTGTGCAATGTGTGCCTCGAGGCAGATTGAATGGTAGCTGGACACACTACAAGAATGACTTATTTTTGCGTAGTTTTTCGCCCCGATTAAACTTGAAAATAATAAATAAAGACAATAAGGCAAATATTTTGGAGATTTAACCATAAAAAATATATAAACACCCTAAATAATACTACACAATTAATGACTTATAAGTGTGACACTTTAATATATGTCACTTTAACGCATTATTCATTTAATCAGCCTCGAGATAATGTGATGCGTATCTTGAAAAACATTAATATTTAAATTAAAGTGCTCAAACTTATCCTTATTATTTCACTTATCGATATACATATATATATAGAGCAGCTAAGGGTTTGACTTTAAGGAATTGACCAGAGAGATTGTTCAGTGTGATTTGAGGAGATTAAACCATTGCAAATCCAGAAATCATCACTGAGATAAGTTGGTTTTTATTTTCTAAAGTTCGATTCATAGGTAGGTGATGATTTCTTTGTGAATTATTGCTATTGATTACTGGAAATGGGTTTATAACTTATTAGAGGCTCTCCCTGATGTGTGGGGGGGAGTGTTTGATGTTATTATTGTGGTTTGGTGGTTTGATGTTATTATTGTGCTTATCTAGTCCGTCAATAAACCTAGTGACCCTCTCTTTCATGGTAGCCACATAATCTGGAGAAAAGTTAGAAAACTCATTATAATCTGATTGATACTCGCGCACTGGTCAGGCTCCTTACACTAAGTTCAATAACTTGCAGCTCTTAACATCTCTGACCACTTTTGGGAAATACTGAGCATAGAACAAAGTCTTAAACCTTGACCAAGTCTCAATTTGTTTATCAGTCCACTTCACTGATTTCCACCACTTGTAAACTTTCTCTTCCAAGAGATATGATGTAAGAAATATTGTAGTAGGGCTATCAATTCTTAGAACTGCCTATTTTCCACGCATATAATCCAATGTTTGGCTTTTCCGACTTCTACGTTCCCATAGAAACGTGGTATGTCATACTTCATAAACTCTTTTTGTATATCCCGAGGGTCTTTTCGTCTGATTGTAACAATCTTGGCAACACTGCTGGTGCGATGAGATTCTCACCTCCCTTTGCCACTAACCGAGCTACGCTATCTTCCTAATTTACAGACTCTACAATCGGTCCCAAACTAGTTCCTACAACTTGTGGTTGAATTTGTGTAAGTGTCTGTAGTGCTCTGTCTAATAACATCCATCAATTCCATTATACGTCGGTCATGTGCCGTTGATGACTCCTCCGTTGCGATATGATTACTTTTAGTCATCTTGCATTTCAATGCCGTAAACATGTTCTCAAGTTTCTTGCGATGATTCTCAACCATCTTAGCCATTTGGCGATCTATTCGAGTATGATACTGTCCTTCATCTCCATCTCTAGCCTCCTTCAATCCATTGGAAGCAAGAAACGATATATCTAATGATGTAGTTAATAATACACATATCAAATATTGTTATAAAATATATTTTATTCATTTTTCAACCCAGCCCATCATATGATTAATTTCTTGCGCACGATAAGTTAATGGTAGCCAAAGTCCTATACCAATGACTGCATTAACTTAATTTCGACTGCTAACTTTTAGGTTATTATACTTGAGTTTTGATACCAACTATGGTTCTAACTAATACCCTTAATCAATTATGAGTTATAATCCCCAATTTTAGGACAAAACTACACTTTTTCCTTTAGGCTCTATTACCTAAGGTTATGAATGTCTAGACTGCATACCAGCTATGGTCATTCCCCACTTTGTTTCAAGGTTCACTTAATCTACACTCTGTTACCAACTATGATGACCAAACCCTAGTGGGCCTGGACCGCCTGGCCTAGACTATCGCTAACCCTTGAGATGACCTACTTGTGATGATCTAGTAAGCCTAACCTACATAATAACATCAATAACTATCTACAAATAGATAACAAATGTATTAAAGTGCGGAAATAAAAACCTTCCATGTCTATAAGGTGTGGAATAATAGGTAGATAGTCATTACAACTTGAACAACTAAACGTAAGTTCTGCGCGCTCAATGTCTAACCCTTTCACATACCTGTTTTATCACGTGTTACAAAAACAACATAATAAATTACTTAATACATCCAAATCACACAAGTAAAAGGAGATCTTATATGTTAGGATATTCCTCTTTCCTTTCTCTAATGCATCAATCTTTCAACGATGTGGCCATGTGTACGGTGCGGGAAAAATCCAGATAATGTTAGTTTCTAATTCGATCGTTTCTCAAGATTTTTGTTTAGATCTTATTCTATCGTATTCTTACTACAAATAGGAGGCCCCAGAACAACGAAAAATATATAGAATTCAAGAGAGGGGGAGTTTTGTGTTAAGTTTTACTTTTGAATTCTTGCGTAGAGAAGTCTTGTTTGGATTCAACAATTTAGTCTTTGTAGTTTTTTAATTCATTTTTATAGTTTACATTCAGATTTATTGATTGAATGAATTCCAATTTTCTTTATGGTAATGGCTAAGTTCCACAATCTTTGCTAAAATGTTTCAGTTCTAAGGATTTATAGGATTCGAGACGTTTATGCACTTCAATCATTAAGTTGTTTGTTGATGGTTTTTGTATTCTAAGTTGAATCGTTGTTCTGAGGTTTTAAATTACAGTTTTAAGCCTTAAGTTTCCCCTTTTTGTTATGTTAGCGCTGCTTGGTAAAAAAGATCACATTAAGTGGCAAGTAGGGACTTGTATGTTGGTAATCGATTTGTTTCCATGTTGTTAGGATATGATATGGATGGTAGTGGTTTGTAATTTTCACATGTGACATGTGAACAATTCGACACTAGTTATCAATCATGATAGGTGTTCTCAAAGATTATTAATATTGCTAGTTTGTTGAAAGCCCATGGCGTATCCCGTGGCTTTGCAAGTCTAGTTAGTATGTGATTGTGTTGCACTTTCCCTTCACTAACTTGAGGAGAATAAGGTGAAGAGACTCAATATAAGCCTGTCTTTGAGAATCATTACTAGGACAAACATTTGATAAATCGATAATCTAATCCCTTCCTCAGAATGTCAATTCACACCTTAGTCTAAAGTCTTTTACATATTGATTTCAGTTTTTAAGTGCTTTATTTTGGTGCACATTTGATTTCAAAGCATAATTTAGTTTTTATTTTTGAAAACCCTCATTTTTCCTAAAACCTAAAAAAAACATCACAATCCCTGTGGGTTCAACCTTGTACTTGCTTTATTACGAATAAATTGTAGTATGTAAGGGAATGGTTTGGATAAGCACTAATTGTGTTGAGAAGCTTAATTAAACGGCACAAAGGCTAATGTGTCGAATAGTTGGTCGATCTTCACTAGTAGTGGGAAATCAATCACCTATAATGATGTCAATAGTATGTAGGCATAACGGCAATTGTCACTACAAAAAAATAGTCGATCAAAAACGAAGATTTTGGTTGCTGATTAACATAAATTCCGTCTCTAATTCAATTATGCAACAGAACATAGACGAAATCTATTCCGTCTCTAAAATTGTCGTCGCTGTTTAGTCAGCAATGGAAATGTGTTTCCGTTGCTGATTAGAGATGGATTAGAGACGCAATTTAGAAACGGAATAGAGACGAAACAGAAATTCACATTCTTCCAAAGTGAATGGTTTTACTTGCATTCCATTGCTAATCCGTCTCTAATTAGCAACGGATTAGCAACGGAACTTATGAATTTCGTTGCTAATCCATTGCTAATTAGAGACGAACTAGCAACGAAACTTATAATTTCCGTTGCTAATCTGTTGCTAATTAGAGATGGATTAGCGACGAAACTTACAAATTCCGTTGCTAATCCGTTGCAAATTAGAGATGGATTAGCAACATAATTCATAAATTTCGTTGCTAATCCGTCTCTATTCTGTTTCTAAACTCTGTTTACCCAATTTTTTCATTTTATTTCTTCACAAACTAGAGACGGATTAGCAACGAAATTTATAAATTCCGTTGCTAATCAGTCTCTATTCCGTTTCTATGCCCAGTTTATTTTTTAAATATTCACAAGAATCAAATTGGTTCTCCAAAACTTCTAAAACTAAAAATAACAACATGACCTGCTCCATCGCCTGCACCCCCTCCAACAACTCATTGGGGGAGCTAATATCCCCAAAAAAGCAAAATTTCACATACATAGACAAATCAACAATATATAGCAACAACAAAGATTCAAATGAGAAAAAAACATACAATTCAATATTAAAAAAGATTTATATATTCGAGAAACATAGTCAAGTATAATAAATGTCTAAGATACCTAAGTACCCACAAAAAAACTACAATTCTCATTCTTCTACAACAACCATAAAAATACGTAAGTATCATAAAGTTGCCCATCCCTCGATGTGCTAGCACCTAGCACCTGGGAGGTGCTAGCATCAGGATTTGCGTATATTCTCTTCTTTCTCCCTAACCACCTGAGACTGTAGACACGTCCTTTGGGACACTCACCTGCCACCTTGTAGTACACTGCCTCATCATCCACCGGCTGGTCTGGTGTAGTCTGGGTCAGCTCTTGACGTCTCCTTTGGAGCTTAGCCTGCATGGATCAACAATATTTTTTTAGCAATATAATAGTAGCATTAAATTTGTTTTCTTAAGTAGTCTGGGTCAGCTCCTGACGTCTCCTTTGATATACGTCTTCCTGCATAGAAAGATCAAAGGTATAAGTAATTTCTTACAAAAAAATCATAAATGCACAAAGAAAAAGAAATAAAGATTTAAGGAATGCCCGCGCGACCCTTAGAGAGGCATTGCAGTACAAATAGTTCAAAATAATTAAGTTACTAGATAGCAACTCGAGTGGATGTTGACATGTGAAGCTTACAAATGATCAATGGCATCACTCAGTTGAACAATCCCATTCTAGTTTTCTACCATAGGCAACCCTTGGCCAAAGCCCAATCTACACGGCCACCTAAACAAGAAAATATGGGTATTTAACTAGTTATGAAACATCAAACTAAATCATACTAAAACATAACCAATAGATAAGACAACTTACATAATCAAGAGACATTGGATAATAGATAAGACACTGCAACTCATTAAGTAAGGGCAAGTACAAAGGTTGGCTCCCTAAATCATTCCTATCGAAGACTTCATGTTTTAGAATTTACAAACAAGCATCACACCATAAACATGTTGACATATGTGTGTACATTCACCAATAAATACGGTTACACAAATCATAGTATGTTATTTAGAAAGAAATTCAATATCTCATAGATCAACGACATTAAAGGAATTCAATCATAGAACGAAGTCAAGACAAAGAATGTTATGCGACAATTTTTTACACGATTATTTTAGCCAAAGAAATCATAGATAGTAATACATAATGCATGACATTACCAATATAAGATCGGTAGTAATACCAAAAGCGAAATAAGTGTCAATACCTATCACCCATGGCACCAAAGGTGATTATCGAGTATGATGATGACCCAAAGTGAGGATTAAGAAAGATAGAAAGCAACCCATCTGCAGGGAAGTTCTTACGAAGCTCGGTAATGACTTTTTCCACCTGAAAGTTGAGTTGGAAATGAATAGATGAGTTGATTTTCTATAGGCAAGTTGAAGAAATAAAGATGTTGCTCGCATAAATGGACCAATTGATTTGATTTTCCTGTAGCTAGTGCAAAAAACTTGTCAATCTCTATGAAAGGATCCAATTAATGATATAAAACTTGCTGCATTAAACACAGCTAAATGGAAATGTAGGATCCATGTAGCCCAAAAAACTATTAACACCGTCCTTTGACTGTGGCTGATGAAAAAAAAACTCAAACAGTTTAGTTGAGCAACTGATATGATATAGGTTGAGAAAAATTCAGCATGAGTTGGTCCTTGGTATAGCACACCAAGTTTGGCTACATAAATCATATTAGAAAAGAAAATAAACAAATCCTAGTCAAGCTTAAGTCTAAGATAAACACTTTTGACACAAAAAAGTAACAAATACAATACATTTTCTCTTAGCGCTTTATAATTAATATCACAAGAAAAGCATATAACAGGCAACACTAGTCTGTGACTCTGTGATAAAGCAGAATAGAGGAAGGGGATTCATGTAACTACAAATGTAGCTGGGAGGTATTATATTATTTTCAAGTATAAAATATCCTTAGAAACTATGAGTGAGAATCATAGCTATAATGTACGAAGTAAATATAAAATAATATCATGAAAAAATCTTATCACACTAAAAATACAAAGCATAACATCCCTAATGCTTTTGGCAATTGAGATTTGCTCAACATAATATGTTACACAATGGGTGATGAAGAAATTAGGTTAGTTTGGCTCAACTGGGCTAACTCGAGATAAATTATAGGTGAGCTAAGGCTAAGGGCTGAACAAACAATACATATGTCTTCCCTCAAACTTATTCTGAAGTTAATACTCAGTCTCAAATGGATGCAAACCTATCTTTGAATCTTTAGAGATTTGGTTAACTCTTGTTCTAATGTGACCTTCTACCTGCTTCCATATCTATCATAGAGGCTCGACTCCACACTAGCACTCTTTGGTGTAAACTCAGTCAGAAGACCAATCATAAGAACATGATTTTTTACTTATACTCTACCTAAATTCTTCTCCATTTGGCAACATCAATCTACATATGAGTTCTCAAATTGTCAGCCATTATTATAAGCTAGAACTGGGCATTCACATTAAGCTAAAAAACGTGGATAAAAATAAAAAAGAAAGAATTCACAAGTATTGAAAGTCTACAGCACCTACCACTCCATCAATCTAATGAATAAAATGAAACCATATTACTTGAATTTCGCCAGAAAATCCGAAAGAATTCTAAAAATCGCAAATTTTTTATACCAAAATCCTTATGATTCATCCATGCATTCCATCAAACTTGCATACCCCCGATTTTATCCTGAACCTTGTCCTCAAGGTTCAAGAAAGTAGGACATCCAATAGACATTCCAAAAGATAAGTGAAATCTAATAATGAAAGATAAGAAATGGAATGAAATGAAATTGAGTGAAATAAGTACATAGATAAACTAAAAATGCATGCAAATGACGTGTTGTGTGGTGATAATACAAAATACAACATCATCATATTGTATCTCCTCTGAATATATTAAAAAATAATAAGTTTCTTAGTTCCCCTATCTTAAAATACATACAAAGATAAGAAAATCAGCTTTCAGATTCGCTGTGGCTATCTTGCTGCTGCTCGCTAGGCTGTGGGGTCTGGAAGGGTGTCCGCATATTTTGTAAAGAATGTAAGGATGAGGGTGCTCCATACTTCTCATTTACTTGATAAATTTGGTAGTTTGGCATGATAATGAATTGACTATCCGATGTCGGTGCAGCTGGTTGCAGAGCGTGATCATACACATACCGGTGCCATATGTGATCATGATACAAGAAATGACTGATCTCCCTCACATTATGGATACTAATCCCTTTTTGGGACATTTTTCATGGTTCTCCTCCAGTTGATGGTGGTGCAAATGAAGAAGCTCCCGATGTTGGGGGCTCGTGCTTCTCTCATCCCTGCGGCTCTCCTAGCCTGGGTCTCCTACTACTGCTGAAGTCATGATGTTGCTATCTCTCTCTTTAATATGCACTCTTGCTCTTCCTTCGTGTCCTCCTCTCCTAGCTTCTCGTATGTAATAACCAAATTAATTAAAGTAGTATTAATGTTAATATTGTGGGTTAACTGTTGTAATTCGGGTGTGATGCGAACAACTCGATTGACTTGGACACGATAATCAAGGAAATATGTTATTTGTAGATGATGGTTGCTTAGGTGTGATGTTTAAGCATTATATTATTGTGACATCGCATCTATGTATGTTGCTATCGGGCGAGTTAGTGTGACAGGTATTCACTTCTTAAGGCATGCTGACGTAGGTATTGTGTAGGCGAACTACGGGTACACTAGGAAACTTGATTAATTCACGTTAAGATGACTAATTTATCAATTAAAATGGTTAATGAAATTATAGGGTAATTTAATTAAATTAGTACAATAGGCTATGGAGTTACCTCGAAATGTATGCTGAGACGCAGGGCACCAGGTGCCGAGTAATTGAGGGTTAGTGGGATCATAAAATTTGTTGAAGTTGGTGAATAAAAACACTAACCATATGTTTCATAATGGGCCAAAGGTAATTTGATTTAATAAATAAGAAAGGCCTGCAGTTTGGTTAATTAATTGGAAACCATGAGATTGTCCTAGAGATACGTATTGGCACATCTAAGAATCATGTAAGTTACAAATTGGTGTCATTTGAGGAGAATAAATGGGAAATGTGTCAAGAGATAGGCTATTAGATGAATCTCGGGATATGTAAATACATAGAGATCAATGGCTAGCAATCCATCCCATCTTAATATATATAGAGGAGTTGATCAACACATGCAATCAAACTACTTTCAATTCTGAAAATCAAAGAATAAGAAATGGGATTTGGAGCCAGAAACTTAATACTTTGGAGATTAAAACTGAGGATCAGACCTAGGTAATCTTCATCTCCATCTTCTACATATTTTAATGAACCCAATTTTAAGTGTGTTAGTGTAAATTTGATATTTGAGGAATAGGTTACTAATTTTGATGAATGGTTGATGAATTCCAAGTATCGTTAGTCTTTCAAATGAGAATTTACATTGGTTCTGCATGAATTAAGGTTTTTATGAATTTGGGAAAAAAAACTAGTGGAAATCATGGAATTGATGAATTTGATCTAATTGGTGTTGTTTCTATTGTCTGGATGATGTTTCGCAGTTTATATTATATGGAGAGTGGTTTAGTTAGGCTTAGTTAGCTAATTGGGGAGTTTGTGACATAATTCTCTAGTTGAGAATTTTTTCTCGAGAATTCTGTCGCAGAACGCAGTTATCGTGCTAACTAGGTTGGTTAGCATGCTTACAATTAATTGTTTTTCAAAATGAAGAACACTAGAGCACTAGAAAGATCCCCTAGAGTGCTAACTCCATCTAGCGCGCTAGGTAGACCGATTAACGCGCTAATGACATGAAAGTTGAATTTAAGAACTAATTTTGGGTTTTTTTACTTAATACAACACTAATTAACCTAGAATAATGTTAAACTTATAAAATCGAACATCAG
This sequence comes from Stephania yunnanensis, assembly GCA_039657365.1. Classification (NCBI taxonomy): domain Eukaryota; kingdom Viridiplantae; phylum Streptophyta; class Magnoliopsida; order Ranunculales; family Menispermaceae; genus Stephania; species Stephania yunnanensis. The sequence goes on from CM077585.1 coordinate 24,530,964, forward strand.
GGATTAGTGGATCATAACTTGAGTATCAGGGAGCTAGTCGGGTCTGATTCGGGAGTCCGAGGAAGGGCAGAGAGCATTTCGAGGTTCATTAAACCCACAGGAATGTCACTTGAGTATTTATTACTTTCATTTATTCTATCTTGTTCAGTGTATGCTTGATTCCATTCCTTGTTCTCTTCAGTTATTTATATCTATGTCACTGTTAGGATAGTTGAATTTACTCATGCCGGGTATTTCGTGGTGTGTCTATGGCATGCTAGACCATAACATGTGTATTAAAAGTCCTTGATGGATGACCACTTGAGCTACTTTATCGGTACATGTGTCGGTGTGTCGTGGGTCTACGCCGGCCACTGAGAAGACCAGGTGATGGGGCAGTTGGGTGCGACCATTTGATGGATCCTGTGAAGGTATCTGATGTATAGCCTAGTCTCCCTACGAAAGGCATACACGTTTGTGCTTTATTGTTATTTACACATGCGATGAGCCATTTATAGTTGCTTGTTTACATTCCGCATGTTTATTTAACAATATTTATTGGATTTCCTTTACTTATTCATATGAATGCTCAGTGAATTTCCTTGAGATTTTACTTACTGAACTCGTTATCTGTTTTATTATGATGGCCGAGTGTAGATCCTTCTGTAAGTAAGGTAAGGAGATTCTTGGCGACTATACTTGAGCTCGCCCATTGTTCGACACACTACTTATAGGTGTGTATTTTGGTGTATATATCTTGATATTTTGGGTTTATAGGAGAGTGATGAGACAAGTGTACATGCATATAATTACTTTTTTCACCTTATATATGCAGTGTACTGTATTCAAGGTTTTTTTATAGTGGTACCGATGCTCTATATAACCTAAGAGTTAATGAAAATATATGTTTATGTTTAGTTTAAGACTTCCATTGTAAAATACTGATTATCTACTTGAAACTCTATAAAATACAAACTACTAGCATGGCTAGGACTTGAGTAAGTCACAAACAGTTGAACTTATGGAATTTAAAGGCTTAAGGAGATAACTTAAGACTAATATGGATAGTCAGTTAACTACACAGGTAATGTACCGTGGATACAATTATCAAGAAGTGAGATGGACGGGAAGGTGCCGAGCACGTGTAGCTCTGCTACCAGTCGAGGAGCACACTCCAAACGACACCCCAAGGTGGCTGGGGCTGGCACATCGTACCTAAAGATATCTTTATCGTAAATGGTCGGCTAAGTGGGATATCAAACTATAAACCATCGAGAGGAACCCCGTTCGTTGGCACAAGTCTTTGATAAGGAGAGGAAAGACAAGATTCTCATTCTTATTCGTGTCCATCCTATCTCTGATGACTTCCTTTAGGAAACTGCCACATCAATACAGCTTGTGCGAGTCCGAATGTGATAAAGCATTATAGAATAGGGTCATATGATATCTCCGTGCTGAGTGGTAGGATAAGGAGACGCATAAAAAAAATTAGGACCACACCTTGAGAGTCTTCCTAAAGTGGGTCTTAACCAGGTGCTTAGGGTATTGAAAAGAAGTGTAATGCTAGTTATGGTGTGGAAAAGTAAGATCAACCCTAACGATGTTGTAAGGGTAATAAGAGTCGATGATGTAGCACATATGTCATATGTCATGCACTCCAAAGTTCTCAAAAGTGGGTAGGCCATAATAGGCAGTAATAGCATGGGCGCTATAATCAATAAGAACCATTTGAACTCTAACGCTCGTCCTTCATGCGACTGCATGTACATTTGCGTTGAACTCATGAACTAACAGCTCACATCCTTGGATCAAGTTTGGATTGTAGGGGTGTTTGGTCAATGCTTGATAACTTCGGGTAAAGAACTCCCAACCCTTCTCTCTAATGATCGAAGTGACTTTCCTCTCGTACTTGGGTGTCTTGATCCCGAATCGCCTTTCAGCTAATACCTTCCTCATTTTTTTATTGAACCCCCTATTATATCTTAGCGGCCTTCTCATTAGTGAACAAAAACTGGTCATATGGCTTAGGTACATCAAGTGGGTGGGCTTTAGGCTTAAGTAGTGGCAAACTTCCACTCCTCCTCCTAATTACAAAAAAAAACCAATACACTATCCTATCTTCATAGCACAAAAAATAAAAATAGGAACAACTCAATCAACCTGCATGAAATCGCCACCATAACAACATCTAGCAAATAATCCATCACATCAGGGAAACCAAAGAACATGAAGTTCAAGATACAAAAAATTGCTCACAATAACTCAAAGCTCTCAAAATTCGTGAATAAAGTTGCGAGAAAATTTGGTTAAAAACCATTTTCAAAATCTCAAAATCACATAAACGCTCAAATCAGCAAAGATAAATGCAATTAGCATTCCAATCAGTCAATCAACTCATATATACATGCATTATCAAACCATAAAATTGAATTTACCCCAAAGTGTCGATGATGTCGACGAATTTTCAACAAAAACCAAACTTTGAAAATTCATTTTTTTGATAAACATTGAAACACTTAAAGCCATTGAAACACTCAAAATAAAAAATTAGATAGAGATTCCAAATCTCCCATAAAAACATTGACTTTCCCTCGAAAAGCCATAATTTCTGAAAATCGATAAAAATTGCAATTAATCAAGCCAAATCACTCCAAACATGCTCATAATCAAAAGACATATGGTTCTAGCAATTAATTTAACTCCTAGAACATACATTTTAACTGAATTAGCTGAATAAAACCTCGAAAAGAATATTATAAAATTGCAAAGATTGAGGCGTTACCTACTTGGGAATGAGTTCTCACGAGCTCAAGGGAGCTTATATGAACTCCTCGACTCTTTGAAAGCTCAAAAACATCAAGCCCTCGCTTGTGGCTTTGTCAAGGCGCCTACGAAATTTATGGTTTCACAGCTCAATTTTGTTTCCACTCAATCAAGAATTGAAATTTGGAGATAATGGAGCTCAAAAGTGCGCGATGTGGTGGCAGGAGGAACAATTTTAGATTTTTGGGGTGGTGGGAAGGCGCAAGGTAAGTAAGTGTAGGAAAGGAAGAAGGGATTCTGCCCCTTTTTAAGAATCGAAAATCGATCGCGGCGCCGTACGTGTAAAAACGACGGCACAGGTAAAACACTAGTCAGATCGTTGGCAAATTTGAAATTTCCAAAATCGCATTGTTAGCTCCTCACACACACACTCAAACATCACTAAGAGATTGTTGGGTCTAAAAACATAATATCAAAATTGGAATATTCCCTCAGCATCGTCACAACGCCTCCTGTACAGTTACATTGCGTTGCCACATTGCCGGCTTTGAAAAACAAATTTATCCCCAAAGAATTTCTAGTGTGTGAACCTCCCTTTATAGAAAAATGATGTCATGCAGATGCATCAAATTAAAGTATACCTGCCCAAAATTATATCGCCAAAGTTCATTCAGACTTTGGTGCTTGTAAAACATTCCACAAATATCCAATTAATCATAATGTCTTTGCAAAAATTAATCATAATGTCTTTACAAAATTTAGAGGTATTAGTGATATGCAAAAAAATCCATCAAACTTTAATTCCTCTAATTGAATCAACCAAAATCAACTTATTCAAATCCAAAGTTGATTAAAACTCAAAATAATTAAAGCAAGTTCATGCAAAATAGTTGAGTAAATAAATGAATGAATGTCTGCTACCTCCCATAAAGTGTCGATGTTTAATGTTGATGCCCCGACGTTACCACTTCCTTGAACTAGTTGGCGTCCAAGTCAGTCACATCAATTGGTGCTTCTTTTCCTTGGTTGCAGATGAGACATTTTCTTACGCTTGATAGTTCCTTGCTCCTTTTTCACGCACATCCTACTATTGCTATAAGGCACCTCTCTTTGACCAATTCTGAATGTGACATTTTCATTGCAGATATCAATGTCGGCTTTACCTGTGTAGAGGAACGACATCCCAAGCAACATGGTTTTGATCTCAATAAGCCTTCTTCAATGATCGAGAAGTCCACCAGAAATCCCAGTTCTCCAAGTCTCATAGGTACCTTTTTTGCAACTCCATTGATCCTGGTAATTACACCATTTGCAAGAAAACCAACCTTGTATGGGGTGCGCTAAGTGATTTCCAACTAAATTGTCTAGAGGATTTTCATAGAAATTGTTAGGGCATGTGCCCTAGGTCAATATAAAAACATTGTTTATCTTATAATTTTAGTTAATAAAGTAGAGCGTTTTATTTACTATTTTATTACAGGTTATTACATGGTTACCTTATAATAAGATCCATAAGTTTTGTTGAAATATCTTAAATTTCCATAGTCTGTCATTATACTGGGAACTATAATGAATTAAGACTAATGTGGGTCTTGATTGATGGTTATATGATGATCATGCATATAGGGATACGAATCGAGATCATGAGTACTTGTTAGGGAACAAAGTACTGGACCGACCTGCTATGAGAATACCATTTGGATTAAGTCATATATGTTATTCATGATAAATATATTTTTTAGTCCTTCGACTTGAGATTACCATAGACTTCAATATTAGGAGCATGGTAATTTGACACAATCAAACGTTGTCTTTAACCGGACGATTATAAATATTGTGATTGGTTACCAAGTGAGTAGTATGTGAAGGTGTATAATCAAGATATAATTTGTCCCTTTCTTATAGAGAGAGATATCAGTGGATCCCTCGATATGTTAGACTGTTAAATGACCAAGTCGAAGTGAATTGATATGATCAATGTCACTTAGATGTTTTTAGTCAACCTAAAGATCGAGACTAGTACGATCGAACATTATGAGTGACTTTCCATGCCTTCTATTTAATCAAAGGATATCACACTATAAAAGGATATGGTATATGATATTAATTAGGTTATGTCGATTTTGATATTCATGCTACTTGGGTAGTCATAATGCTTTAATTTGAAGACTGCTTATGACTTGTGTACACAATGGTTTGGGCTCACTAGCAACGTTACATGAACCTATTGCGCAACACAAAGAACGGCTTCGTGCAATCTCAACTCTTCCAGAGTAATGAATTTTTACATGATAATATTCATGACATAAAAGCCTTCCGATTTGTTATACGATAACTTATTAATAGGTGCATTTGTGTAATTTGCTTGAATTACCTAAATACAATAGTTGTATTACGAATAATTTGTTAAGTGAGCATATCTACACATATAAATAAAGATTGAAACCCTAAAATGAAAGATTATTTCATTTTTTTACTATTTTCGAGTTCTCTGAATTTTGGGAGAGAAACGAAAAGTGTTTTCTATCTCTCTTTGGCCTAGCACTCCAAATTGTGGTCACCGTTCATGTGTGGATTTCCGATAGAGGACAAGCACTTGAACGTCTTGAAATCGAATGATGAGATAAGGAAATCACGAATTAAGGTATGGTTTACTTTTGTAGTTTTAATTTAATGGAACTTATTTTTGATTTTATCGGGGTTATTTTTATTTTTATTTTTATTTTTGAATTTTCTGCTGCCTATGAACCCCTAAACCAAATAAAAATGATGTTCTCGAATGCTCATGTGTCAATTATTACTAAATGCACCATCAGGCCCACTTTCCAAAAAATGCATGAGATATGGATGTATGCTAGTGGCTTTGCCTTTTGTCTCGCACTGTAAATCTCCTTAGGTTGCTAATTCTGTGTCAACTCCTAACCTTCAAGTACTATATTCTTATTTTCCTGCTTATTTCTCTTATTCTCTTGCTCTCTCCCGCCCATCTTTTCCAAATGGTCTATGAAGAATTATATAATGTTCTGCAAATCATCATCAGTAGAGGACAAAACTACATATATAGTGGAATTATTAGAGGGTAAGTCTAAACAGCAGGAAAAACAAAGTGAACTACCCTATCACGATGCTCGAATGAAATATCATCACTAAACATATCAATTTTAGCTCTGACCATTTTCATAAAAGGCATCCCTAAGAAAACCAAAATAAGTTTGGACACCGAAGTGTCCTCCATGTGAGTGACATGAAAATCAAAAGGAAAGTCTAGGTCCTCGATGCGAATAGTCACATCTTCCAACATAACAATCTGTCGAATTGAAGATTCGTCCGCTAATGGATGATTATGTCAGAACTCTTTAAAGCATGATCATGCATATATAAGAAAACATACGATGACATGATATTTATGGAAGTACTTGAATCGAACATCGCCTTTTCAATAAGCAAAACCTCATACTATGCAAGTAATGCTAAATATACTTGGATCACGACATTTCTATTGTGTATTTGTTTTACCTGCTAGGATATTATCCTTTTCCTATCTGAAAATTCATGCGATGTCAAATGGTTTGCCAGATTCTTTGACCTTTGAATTAATTTTCTCTTTCTCCTTCAACTTTATCTTGGCTTTCATATATTCTTCAGATTGGCCCTTCGTAGGAAACATATACTTCTCTGGATACAATTTCTAAGGAAAAGATGCCCTGTGTTGGATGGTATTAATCCATCCTCCTCTCATAGTACTTCTCCCAACTTCCTCTATCATAGATGATGCATTGACATGCGAAACAACATTCACTTGCGTGTTAGGGTTTGAAACTGGCAAAGATGACGACTTTCATTGGTTACATGCTTGGCCTATACGAGCTGACATGTCAGATAACCAAGCGTGTAATTCCTTGATCAAAACCGCAATCCTTGTCTCGTACTACTGTTGCGATAAGAATAACGACTTCATCATACCATTTTAGGTGGGTGCCTATGGATGAGGTGGCTGGCTTTCTAGTGCTACCGACAATGGTTGTCTAATGAGCACCAAATTCTGGTAGTTCTAATTTCTGGCAGCATAATTGAAGTTAGGATTCTTGTCCTTCCCTTATAGAAATTACTTTGCTACCTAAATTGCTCTACTGGTGGTCTTGGAAACTGCCCTTCTACCCTTACCTCCATAGTATCCTCAAAGAGTTGAGGACACCCGTCTTTTAAGTGACTTGGCTATGAGTAAATCCCATAAGCTTTCACTTTGCCCATCTCTACCATCATCTGTTTGACCACAAACTTGAGCTATAAATAACTCGTTCTTAAGTCTACTCTTCCCTGAAGATACCATAACCCCTCGTCTCTTACTGGTTGGTCCATACAACTTAGCTTAGTTGGTTACCTTTTCTATTTATCCCCTAGCCATAGTCGATGTCATATTAGATAGACTACAGTTGCACATTGTATCGAGAAACCTCTTCTAATTGTCTGTAAGCCCTTCAAAGAAGCTTTCCATTATGGACTTCTCGCCGAGACCATACTGAGGACACGACCAGCATAATTTTTTGAATCTCTCCCTGTATTGTAGTAATGACTCGCCATCTTTCATGATAATGTGGGATATTTCCCTCCTGAACTGAGTGATCCTCTTGACTGACATATAGTCATCTTGGAACTTCTGATGTTGCTCATTCTAATTTCTTATGTAACTAACTGATAAGTGGGATAACCAGTCATGTGCAACATCGTTGAGACAAAAAGGAAATGCCTTCAATCTTAGTAGATCAGTATCAACATTAGCAAGCATCATGCCTACTACCACTATCTCAAACACTGTGAAGAACTTTTGAGGATCCTCACTCTCTTTCCTGGGAAAGTTAGGCAACTTATGTATCAATCCTGACTTTAGCTCAAACTGACCAGTAGCAGCCGGATACTTAATACATAATGGTAACACGCCTCATCGGCGTTGGTTCGTTTCTCTGAAAGTAAACTCCCATTCTTACCTTGATTTTTGCCCTAAATTTTATTGGTTATTATACCAAATAGCCTACACAACTAGAGGATTCTGATTTCTCACATTGTCTTCCAAAGTGACCTTTAACTATTCTCTCATTCTATTAGTTATGTTCCTTCTCCAGTACGTCCAGTTAATTTTTGGATCATAAGGAACCAATGAATCTATGGAAAGTGAAAGTCGGTGACCTGCAACCATATAATAAAAACAAAAAACTTAAAAGAAAACAATTAGCACCAATCCTTGGCAACCGCACTGAAAGTTGATGCCTCGTTGAACGTCACAAAAAATAGTCCCAAACTTCACTTACTGCAATTGATTTGTAGTGAAGAAAGTACGAGGTCAAACCCACAGGGATTGGGATGTTCTTTTTTAGTTTTCGAGAAAAACTAGGGTTTTAAAAAAAAACTAAATTATGCTAGGAAATCAAATGCAGCCAAAATAAAGCACTTAAAAACTGAAATCAATAAATAAAAGGCTCTAGACCGAGATGTGAATTGACATTCTAGGAAACGAATATGATCGTTGGTTTATCAAATGTTTGTCCTAATACTGATTCTCATAGATAGGCTTATAGAGACTCTCGTCACCTCGTTCTCCTCATGTAAGTGGAAGGAACGCGCGATACAACCACATACTAAGTATAGTTGGAAAGCCACCAGGCAAGCCATAGGCTTTAAACAAAGTAACAACATTAACGAACCGTGAGAACACCTATCATGAGTGATAACTAGTGTTGAATTATCCACCCGTCATGTATGGAAAGTGAAAACCACTACCTTTGATGAGTCTTCATTTATGCACTTCTTCATAGTTTTTTTGCTATGTAAATTAAGTCTAAAGTCAGGTTTATGGCTTTATATGTTTACTTTGGAGAGTTATAGTATACTTGAGCATTTGTGCATGATTTAGGAAAAATCGAGAAAGAAGTCAAACATCAATTAAAGTTCAATAGGCTTGACGCCTCTAGAGTAGAAAGATGGCACCAATGAAGATCGACAATGCCAAACAAGGTGTTACGGCAGGACAACATACGGTGCTAGACCTGAATTGATGACGTGAGACTTTAAGCTGACTACGTCACCTAGATGCCAGGTTTAGAAATAGAAGTTTCAGATTGACTTGATGCCCGAGACTTTCTATATATTTCCACGTCACCACCTGACATTGTACTCATATAACCACTGTGTCATGGACGATGCCAACATCGCAGGATAGAATTTTTGGGACTTTTTTAGAAGGTTCTTATTCCCAAGATTTGCTATTCTTGTACCCAAGCACAACTTTATAAAGGAGACAACTCAATGAACAAAAATAGATTTTATTCAGAGTTATTTAAGAGTAGAGTAAGGTAGAGTAGTCATGTCTGGCTAGGTTCTTTAATACTTAGGCTGGGGATGAAGCTCTTTAGCTAATAGTAGGTTGGTTTCTATGTATTATTTAGATTTTCCATATTAATTTGTTTTATTTCAGTTCTTAATCTTAGTGTTGTTGTTTTTAATGATGTCTCGATGGTGGTTTAGAGTTCATATATTCATTGCATATTTCTAGGCATAAAACCTATTGACCTGCTATCAATTAGGCTGAGTCCGTGATACCAACTAGATTAAGAAGTAACAATCACTTAGAGCAAGAAACTTGACACACTTCTCGTTCTAGGTGAGTAACATCGAGAACTAGGCTAAATCTTGAGAGCTCTTGCACAATGTTGTATTAAGGTAGATGTTCTGACGGAGCTGTTAATGCTACTCACGTGCAAAATGTGGCAGCCCCAAATTCTAGGTTGCCTTACTACCTACCACTTCACATCTTACGTCACTAAGCCTTGCAACGTCATGGGCCGCTTATCCTTAACGTTCCGCGACCTACCTAGCTTTGTACAATTTTTCATTTAATCCTAACTTAGCTAATTAATTTCCACATAATTATTAATGATTTCATTAGCCGGTTAATCAATTTTTCAAGTTATAATGAGATTTTATAGCGGAAGTCTTAATTTAAGTAAAGTTATACAGTATTCAAAAATTTTAAGTAGTGGAAAACTTGACAAAAGATATCATGTATATATCAAGGCGAGTTAAGTATAACAAAAGTTTCATATACATGTAATAAGTGTTCTATGGTCCCCGAAACCCAACAAAAGTAAAATAAATACATACTAATATCACACATGAGCTGGCTCCACAATCTCAGAGGTAGTCGCCCAGTACCTCCTTGCCCTTGCCCTTGCTCATTGAAGAATATGCACTCAGTCACCCAACAAAAATAGTGACGAGACCAGTGAGTAAATCCCAAGACAAGTCCTTAAAATATTCACGAAATAAAATTGATAAACTTTGAGACATGCGAATATAATACCTAGCAACAGTACATTATATTCCCATAAATGTACGCAGCACACGATAAGCAAAAGTAGTAGCGTGAAAAAAATAAATAGTATATACCAATTACACCAGTTCAGAAATAAAGCATAAATCAATAAACATTCATATAATCACGAGAAAACCATGTCCTACACCAGCCAGTAATCGATAAATCGAATAGGAACTACGTATATACTTACAAGCTTACATTAGCTAAACCCCAACTTCAGTAAATGGCATGGTCCCTTCCCGACGCTGTTCAACATCAGGACCACTCTAATCCCTACTAACAGTTGTAGATATAATCTACTGCCATTGACGTGAGCACTATCATAAGTAACTTATACATGCGATTTGGCCAAAACCAATATATATGCACAACAAAATAGGAATGAAAACCTCATGTGTGCCTACCTCTAGTCACACATGAAAAGCAAAATTGATAAACCAAATCATGAGTTCTGTTGGCATCCCAATTGGTTTACGCACCTCAATCTACGCTCCGATTTCCTTGAACTTTTGTATTTGACCTAACTAGCTCCCCGATGCTCGAGCTATGGTCACCTAAGTTCGTGAAGTACAATTTTATATGTTTAGGATGTTTACAAGTGTTTATATGTGTATTAAGTGGAAAATCACCAAAACAACATTTTTATATTCAATTTATGTATGTTGTTAGCGCGGTATGGGTTGGTCTAGCACGCTATGTAGTGGTAGCGTGCTAGGTAATTGGTGTAGTGCGTTACTGTTCTTCAGGATGAAGAAGAGTTGGAAATCCAGAACGATTATAACTCCAATCGTTCCAGGTAATGCGCTACCAAGCCTCGGGGAAATAATTCTCAAGTCGAGAATTCTATTTTTCCCTTTAAATTTGATTATTTAAACCTATCTAACACACTCTCCATACCTAATTAACACCAAACAACATTTAAAACAACCTCAGAACAACCATTTTTCATTAAATTGATCAAAATCTTATAAAACTGAGCTCAAATGAAAGTGTAGATGATGGAGATGATGATTACCTTAGTTTAAATCCTTCAATTGAACTCCAAAATAGTTGAATTCCAACTCCAAATCTCTTTATCTCCTCTCCGGCAAGTTGAAATGGTTTCAATTGCATGCCTTTGATCAACTCATGTTATATATTAAGGTGTGATTTAATTCTAGCCCTTGATCTCAATGTGTTTACGTATCTCGAGGATTGGCTAATGGTTCACATTTAGCGACTTAGCTCACTCACTCCCACTCACTCAGTGCTTGTGACAATATTTGATACTCACATGACTCTAAGATGTGTGTATCTCTAGGTAAATCATATAGTTCCCAATTAGTTTAACTAAACTGTAGGCTTTAATTTATTTTAATTTAATTGCATTAACTTAGGCCCATTATAGTACATATGGTTAGTGTTTTATTTATCAAAGTCAGCTTGTGGTCCCACTAACCTTCAACTATCCATTACCCAGTGCACCGCGTCTTGACATGCATTTCAAGGCACGCCATACCCTATTGTTTTAATTTGAATTTACTTGGCCTATGGTCACATTACCTATTTTAATTGATTAATTAGTCATCTTAACGTGAATTAGTTGAGTTTCCTAGCGTACCCGTAGTTTTCCTTTTCAACACCTGCATTGACATGTTTTTCGAGGCGAACACGTGTCACACAAATTCGCCCGATCGCACATACACACATGCGGTGCAATATAATAATAATTTTTAAACACCACATATACACAACCACCATCCATAAATAAAATATTTTGTCGGTTCTCATGTCCAAGTCAACCGAGTTGTCCACGTAGTGCCCGAATTACGATCGTTAATCTCTGAGATTAACTCTAATCCTGGTTTAATTAATTTGGGTCGTAACAATTCTTCACGACGAGGAGAATTTCTTCGTCGAAATTTGAATATCAAGTAAGATTTTATGTAACTATCATATCCCCATGTTACGACACCTCACACCTTGATATTCCAACACTACAGTCCCTTGAACACCTCTACTACTTCATTACAGGGATCGTAGTGTTACCCTATGACATAAGGGTGTGTTTCCGAGGTGGTCAAAATCAGTCACTCTCTTCCTAACATCCCCACAACCTATTCTTAGTTCAATTTTTGTGTTCAAGTTTCCATAACCCAATACCTAACACCAGTAACTGTGAACCTCTCCAATCATGTATCCCAACATAATAGTCCTAACCAACCACCACATAGCATGACAATCTCAAACCATGCCATATCCTCCCTTACTCACCATGACAATCCCATATCATGCTACGACTTACTCTTACTCACCATGACAATCCCATGCCATGCTACAACATATCCTTACATACCATGACAATCCCATGAAAATCCCAGGCCTTGCTACGACTTATCCTTACACACCATGACAATTCCATGCCATGCTATGACCTATGACAATTATATGCCATAATACAATAATCTATCGTGCATACATGAACTAAAGCTGTAATGATTAAAAATTTAAAAGCTCACAAACCTTAAACCCGCTGCTAGGACATCTCCAGGCCTGGCTCAGTTACCACGCGCACTAGTTCTCGAGTATGCCTTAGTGTCACTACTGCTGTAGTCACTTATCTCTTGGGAAAATCTCTCTTGATGTGCCCCTCTTGTCCATACTGCCAACATGCAGTCGAACAACCATATCTTGACCTCCAGCCCTGACTCTGCAATCTCCAGTCCCTACCGCCTTGGTCATGTACCTGTCTCAACGATGGCGCTGGTAATGTGGTACAATATAAGCTCTAGCTGCCCGATCATCATCCTTATGGTCACCACCGTATTGTCTATCCTCTCTATCTCTTCTATCCAGTCTATACTTCAGACCCAATAATACGCCTACCCTTTCCTTGTATCAAGAAAGTCTCATGTGTCAAAGCTCGATCAAATATCTCTTGCAAAATGAGAGCTCCAGATGACACCACCACCTCAGCAATCTTGTCATCAACCCATCGTGTGAAGTAGTATATATGTAGTCGCTCAATCCCAGCACATCCATAATGAACTTAAGTAAATATCGGAATCGCTCCATATACTATATCAACGTCCAACTACCCTGTCTTAGGGTCAAAAACCCCTCCCTCAATTTCAACCTCACCTCCCTGAGTATATACTGGTCTTAGAACAACTCTCTAAACTCAGCCCACGTCGTCGGCTCTAGATAAGTATCCATATACGTAGTCCACCAGACTGCTGCATGACTTCTCAAGCATGCTCCAGAAAGACGCTCATAAACGCTCTCATCTTTCCCCATCAGCTTATGGAAATGCTGATGAGACACTATCCACTTCCCTACCGCCTCAATGTCACGCATTCGTAGAAGAAACCTAGCTGGAACTTCAAGAACTCCCTCAATATCTTCGCCTCAGGGCCAAAACAAGTCCTGATGTAGTAGCAGTTTTCTGCTTTGTAATCATGGGTGGAGGCGTAGGAGTAGGCATGTTCAGCGGAACAATAACAGCTGTAGATCTCTTTGCTTATGTCTCTATAGCTACTCTCTCCCATTAGTGTTTGGGGAACAGCCAGGGTAACAGTTGTCTCTGTACGTACTGTAACTATTTATGTGTCTCGAGGTCCTGCAAGTGCCATCAGTGTAGAGGTCTGATCCCGTAATAATTGGAATACCTCGGCCATCCGAGTCTACTGAACCAACAGTCGATCCTCTACACTCGCCATAATAGGGAAATCCCTAGCCGCATCATTATTTTGTCTAGTCTCACGAGGCGTACCAGACTGTCCATCCATGATCTGCACCATGAAGCGTGCTCTGGATCAACCTCAATATCTATATTCGTATATCATATATATAACAAAATATAATATGTATATAAACCTATCACTACCCATCTCAAGTATGCTTCCAAACTAAGTTTCTAAGTCAGGATCATCGAGTTTCCACATCTAAGGTTTATTTGTTTTAGTTTTATTCTCTTTCCTTTAAAATACTCCCGAGGCTTCCTCGAAACCTCACTCTGATACCAAACGGTGGCGGCCCCAAATCTCAGGCCACCTTGCTACCCGCCATGTCGCATCCTACATCACTAAGCCTTGCCATGTCATGGCCCGCTTATCCTTGACATTCCACGACCTACCTAGCTACTTACACTTTTCCATTCAATCCTAACTTAGCTAATTAATTTCCATATAATTATTAATGATTTCATTAGCCAGTTAGTCAATTTATCAAGTTATAATGAAATTTTATAGCAAAAGTCTTAATTTAAGTAAGTTATACAATATTTAATAATCTTAAGTAGAGAAAAACCCAGCAAAAGATACCATGCATATATCAAGGAGAGTCAAGTATAGCAAAAGTTCCATATACATGTAATCAATGTTCTATGGTCCCCAAAACCCAATAAAAGCAAAATAAACACATACTAATATCACACACGAGCGAGCTCCACAATTTCAGAGGTAGTAGCCCAGTACCTCCTTGCCTTTACCCTTGCTAGTCGAAGGATCTGCACTCAGTCACCCAATAAATACAGCGACGAGTCCAATGAGTAAATCCCAAGAAAAGTCCACACAATATTCATGAAATAAAACTGATAAACTACGAGACATGCAAATATGACACCTGACAATAGTACGTCATATTCCCATGAATGTAAGTAGCACACGACAAGCAAAACCAGTACCGTGAAATAAATAAACAACTTATATCAATTAAACTCGTTAAAAAATAAAGTATAAATCAGTAAACATCCGCATAATCATGAGACAACCCTGACCTACACCAGACTGTAATCGATAAATCGAAAAGGAACTATGTATATACTTACAGGCTTACATTAGCTAAACCCTAACTTCAGTAAATGGCATGGTCCCTTCGCGATGCTGCTACAAATTAGGACCACCCTAATCCCTCCCGAAAGTCGTAGATATATTCTATTACCATCGACGCGAGCACTATCACAAGTAACCTGTGCCTCCAATTTAGCAATAACCAATATATATGCACACCGAAATAGGAGTGAAAATGCCATGTGTGCCCACCAACAGTCACACATGAAAAGTGAAATCGATAAACCAAATCATAAATTCTATAAGGCATTCCAATGGGCTTACGCACCTCAACCCGCGCTCTGATTTCCCCAAACTTTCGTATCCGACCCGACTAGCTCCCCGATGCTCGAGCTACGGTCCCCTCAGTCCTGAAGTCCAATTTTATTAGTTTAGGTTATTTACAAGTGTTTAAATGTGTATTAAGTGGAAAATCACCAAAACAACCTTTTTATATTCGACTTCTATTTGTTGTTAGCGCGCTATGTAGTGGTAGCGTGCTAGGTAATTGATGTAGCGTGCTACTGTTCTTCAGGATGAAGAACAGTTGGAAACCCAGAATGATTAGTGTGTTAGCTGTTCCAAGTAGCGCTACCTAGCTT
Organism: Stephania yunnanensis; assembly: GCA_039657365.1. NCBI lineage: Eukaryota > Viridiplantae > Streptophyta > Magnoliopsida > Ranunculales > Menispermaceae > Stephania > Stephania yunnanensis. The sequence goes on from CM077585.1 coordinate 24,546,485, forward strand.
CTGGGACAAAATTATCAAGTCGAGAATTCTAATTTTCCCTTAAGATTTGACTACTTAAACCTATCTAACACACTCTTCATATCCCATTGACGCAAAAAAACATGTAAAACAACCTCAGAACAACTATTTTATATCAAATTGATCAAAGTCTTATAAAATCGGGTTCAAATGAAAGTGTAGATGATGGAAATGACGACTACCATAATTTAAATCCTTTAATTGAACTCCAAAATAGTTGAATTCTAGCTCCAAATCTCTTTCTCTCCTCTTCAGCAAGTTGAAATGAAAATGGTTTCAATTGCACGCTTTTGATTAACTTATGTTGTATATTAAGGTGGGGTTTATTTCTAGCTCCTGATCTCAATGTGTTTATGTATCTCGAGGTTTATCTAATGGTTCACCTCTAGCCACTTAGCCCACTCACTCCCATTCACTTAGTCCTGGTGACACTAATAGATACTCACATGACTCCTAGATGTGTCAATGTGTATCTTTAGATAAATCCTATAGTTCCCAATTAATTTAACTAAACTATAGGCCTTGATTGATTTTAATTTAATTGCGCTAACTTAGGCCCATTTTAATACATATGGTTAGTGTTTCATTTTTAAAAATCAACCAACTTGTGGTCCCACTAACCTTTGACTACCCGGTACCCGATGCCCCACGTCTTGACATGTATTTCGAGGCACGCCATAGCCTATTTAGTCGGACCATTTTAAACATTTAGGTAACTCTTATCCAACTTGTCTCACCAAGATAACGTAATACACTCACCTATGGCTGAAACTGTATTATTGTGATCGAGGCCTTGACAAGTGTTTAAAATGGATGACATGAGACCTAAAATTTAATAAAGGGATTTTAGTCAGTTTTAGTGATTTTATGTAAACAATGAAATATCATATATTTTATTGATTTGTTAAATCACTAAACAATTTGAAGATTTTTATAATGTTCACTAATAAAAGAATTTCCATGCGCTAGGATTAGTTAGATGGCGGTCCCTCTGACCGGTCAGCATACGGGGGTACAGGGGCCAGCGCCCCCTTTTTTTAGAATACGGATTTCAATTTCGAAAATTAAAATTCGCTATAGAAAATCATATTTTTCGCTGATTTTATTATCCTAAATTTACCCCATAATTTATCCAAAATTAAGTCAATTAAAACATTTTTAATTAACCCGGTCTCACATCTAACTAATCATCTTATCCTAATCGAATTAGGACTTAAGATACTTGAATCCTAGCATATCACCAATAACAAAATTCTCCATATTTATCTCTTATCCAATAGGGATAACGAAACCGATTTTGCTAATATCTATTAATCTAATTTGTTATCTATCTCTTATCAAATAGAAATTTCATAACAAAATAGATATAAAGAGATAAATAAATAATTTCGAAGATTAATTATTTGCAATTTCAGTCCTCATCCAAATAATCACAAACATGTCATTGAATCATGAACTACTATCCCAATCGAACCTAATCATATTAGTTTCGAATTAATATTCAGACTTATAAAATTTAAGAAACGTAAAACAATGTAACCTAAATATGCAAACTGAATTACAGAGATTTCATACATGCATCAATACACGAAAAACAAAGATTATACCTAGTGGTGTCATGGATCACTGAACACGAAATCCAATTCATTAAAATTATTCGAATTAACCTAACATGGTTACTAGGATGTACGAAATTGATTTCAATTAAATCACGAATACATGTATCATATACACAAAACAAAATAATAAATCTCACAGAAAACTTATGTATATCACATACACATCAACTATTAACATGTTTTCAATCATATATCATGTATATATCAGAAGAAAACATGCAATGTTTTTAATGGAATCGAACTCGAAGGCTCTGATACCACTGTTGGGTTTCGGGGTTCATACGCAGCGGATACTACAAAACAATTTTGACAAAAACCCCAATAGGATCCGAATCTAATTCCATTAAAAATGTTTAAACCAAGAAAACTTAATTACCTTTCAGAAGGTTGATCGATCTCTAAGGTGCTGCCAACGACGAACGCCCTCTACCAACAGTCAACATATGAACGACGGCCGAGATTTGAAGTGCTAGCTTCAAATGTGTACCAAACCTTTTTGTTTCTCTCCAAAATGGTCCAAAGCATACCAGAAAACCCTAATTCATTTCTAATCGAAAATAGAGTTTCGGCCCTAAAATCTCATCTGTATGTTCTAACTTAAAGCTGTTGGGTTTTGCGGTTCATATGCAGCGGAGATTACAAAACAGTTTTGACAAAAACCCCAACAGGATCCGAATCTAATTCCATTAAAAACGTTTAAACCATGAAAAAATTTATCATACCTCAGTCGCAATATACCTTTCTGAAGGTTAATCGATCTCTAAGGCGCTGCCAATGACGAACGCCCTATATCAGCAGTCCACACACGAACGGCAGCCGAGATTTGAAGTGCTAGCTTCGATAGAATACCAAACCTTTGTTTCTCTCCAAAACGATCCAGAGCATAACAAAAAACCCTAAGTCGTTTCTAAAACGAAAATAGAGTTTCGGCCTTTTTTTTTCTTTCGTACCAGCGTTCTAACTTAAAGCGTCTATTTATACAACCCTTGTATATAGACGGTTAAATAAATTACACATATACCCCTACTTAAAGAAGTATAAGTGTAATACACCACAAGGACGTTTCCGTCATGAATTTTATCATATAAAATTCATTTTTTGAACCATCTTAAAATCTCGCAAAACCATTCTTAGTGTGCGACCCAATAGGCTCATACAACGTTGGCAGTGTACCAAAACACATTTTGGTATACAAGTCATAAACAGTCTCTAGAAAGACATTATGACTACCCAAGTTGTACGAATATCAAATCGATACAACCTAATCAATACTGTATATAACATCCTTTTGTCACACGATATCCTTTTGATCAAACATAAGGCTTGGAATTGTCATCCAACATGTTCAATCATACTAGTCTCGATCTCTAGATAGACTGAAAACATCCAAGTGACATTGATCAATATCAATTCACTTAGACTAGGCCTTTTAACAGTCTAACACATCGAGGGATCCACAAGATATCTCTCTTTATATGAGAGGGACAAATTCTCTCTCGATTACACAACTTCATCACATTGCTCACATAGTAACCAATCACAACCTTTATAATCGTCCGGTTAAAAACAACGTTTGATAGTGTCAAATCACTATGTTCCTAATGTTGAAGTCTCTGGCAATCTCAAGTCAGAGGACTGAAAAATATACCTATCATGAGAAACAACTATGACTTAATCCATGTGATGTTCTCATAGCGGGTCGGTCCAGTACTTTGTTCCCTAACAAGTACTCGTGATCTTGATTCGTATCCCTATACGTATAATCATGATATGATCATCAATCAAGACTCACACTAGTCTTAATTCATTATAGTTCCCAGTATAATGATCGACTAGGGACATTTAGGATATTTATGTAAATACCCATGGATCTTATTATAATGTAAACATGCAAATTAATTAAAATAAACAGCAAATGAAATCCTCTATTTTATTAACTAAAAGTATTCATAAAGACAATTAGTGGATTGACCTAGGGCACATGCCCCATCATCTCCCACTTGCACTAGGGCCAATCATACATGCATCTAATGCCTAATGATCTAACATGACCATCATGTTTTGCTTGTGGAAGAGCTTTTGTCAATAGATCCGCAACGTTGTCTTCGATAGGTACTCTGCAAATCTTTACGTCTCCCTCTCAATAATTTCTCTAATGAGATGAAAACGCCTGAGTATATGTTTGGATCTGTGGTGTGATCTAGGTTCCTTAGCCTGTGCTATTGCCCCGTTATTTTCACAATACAAACAAACAGGGTTAGCAATACTTAGAACCACACCTAGTTCATAAATGAACTTTTTGATCCAAACTACCTCCTTTGCTGCATCGGACGCCGCAATATACTCAAGATCTGTTGTAGAATCCCGCCTACGCCTCATGCTTCGAACTTTTCCAAATTATCGCACCCCAATTCAAAGTAAACACATATCTAAAATGCGATCTAAAATCATCTATATCAGTTTGAAAACTTGCATCTGTGTAACCATTTACAACTAGATCATTTTCAAAACCTCCATAGACTAAGAACACTTCCTTAGTCCTTCTTAAGTACTTAAGGATGTTCTTTACTGCTATCAAGTGACTCTCACCAGGATCTGACTGATATCTGCTTGTAGTGCTCAAAGCATATGATACATCAGGTCGAGTGCATAGCATGGCATAAATGATAGATCCAATAGCTGATGCGTATGGAATCTTATTCATACGATCTCGCTCATCATTTTTCTTAGGACATTGAGTCTTGCTGAGACTTATGCCATGAGACATTGGCAACAATCCTCTTTTAGAGTCTTGCAAACTGAACCTATTCAACACCTTGTCTATGTAAGCACTCTGACTTAGACCGATTAGCCTCTTAGATCTATCCCTATAGATCCTTATCCCTAGGATATAGGCTGCATCTCCTAAGTCTTTCATTGAGAAACACTTCCCTAACCAAGACTTGACACTCTGCAATGTTGGGATGTCATTTCCAATGAGTAATATATCATCGACATACAGTACCAAAAAACTACACTCCCACTGACCTTCTTGTATACACAAGGCTCATATTCGTTCTTAATAAAACAAAAATCCTTGATTGCTTCATCAAAACGAAGATTCCAACTCCGAGAAGCTTGCTTTAATCCATAAATGGATCTTTGAAGCTTGCATACCTTCCTAGAATTCTCAGGATGTACAAAACCTTCAGGTTGTGTCATATACACGTCCTCAAGCAGCTTTCCATTAAGAAATGTTGTTTTTACATCCGTTTGCCATATCTCATAGTCATAATATGCTGCAATGGCAATTAAAATTCTTATAGATTTAAGCATGGCTACTGGCGAAAAAGTTTCATTATAATCAACACCTTGAGTCTGCCTGAAACCTTTTGCTACAAGTCTTGCTTTAAAATTATGCACATTGCCATCCATGTCAGTTTTCTTCTTGAAAACCCATTTACATCCAATGGCCTTACCACCTTCAGGTAAATCAACCAAGTTCCAAACTTGTTTATCATACATGGATTGCATCTCAGAGTTCATGTCACTTAGCCATTGATCTGAGCCTGGTCCAGACATAGCCTCCTGATAAGTGGTGGGCTCATTTCGATCCATAAGCAACACATCACGACTATCAGTAATGAGAAATCCGAATCTCTCTGGCTAATGTCTTACCCTACTAGATTTACGTGGGCCTTGTGTCACTTGCGGAGGTTCAACTGGTTTAGAACGTTGTTGAACTTCCAGTAGCTGTTCAGGGTTTATCTGTGATTCTTGAACTTCTTCAAGATTTATTTCTCTCCCACAAGTGTCTTTTGAAATAAACTATTTTTCCATAAAAGCACCATACCGAGCAACAAACACTTTGTTCTCAACAGGATTATAAAAGTAATATCCTTTTGTTTCCTTAGGATACCCCGCAAATAAACACTTGTCAGATTTAGGTGCTAGTTTTTCTGAGACTTGTCGTTTTACGTAAGCCTCACAACCCCAAATCTTAAGGAAAGACAAACTAGGTATCTTCCCGTACCATATCTCATATGGTGTTTTATCAACCGCTTTAGAAGGAACTCGATTTAGAGTGAAAGCTGCAGTTTGTAATGCATAACCCCAAAAGGATAATGGAAGATCTACATGACTCATCATAGATCGAACCATATCTAATAAGGTTCGATTTCTCCTTTCAGAAACTCCATTCCATTGTGGAGTTGCTGGTGGAGTCAATTAGGAGACAATCCCACAATTTTTAAGATGATCATCAAATTCTTGGCTTAAATATTCACCACCTCGATCTGATCAAAGTGTTTTGATAGTTTTACCAAGTTGATTCTGCACTTCATTTTGAAACATTCGAAATATCTCAAATGATTCAGTTTTATGTTTCATAAGATATACATAACCATATCTGCTGAAATCATCAGTAAATGTAATGAAGTACTGATAAATTCCTCTAGCCATTGTGTTTATAGGACCGCATACTTCAGTATGTATTAGACCACTTGCCCTTTCACTGTGTCCAGTAAAGGGACTTTTAGTCATCTTACCTAGTAAACAAGATACACATGTTTCATATGTTTCTAAATCAAATGAATCTAGAAGCCCATCTTTATGGAGCTTCGTTATGCGTTTCTCGTTTATGTGTCCGAGACGACAATGCCAAAGATAGGTTTGATTACAGAATTGACAATTTTCTTTCTTTTCTTTTGGTTGTTTTGAAGCAGGACCGGGCCGGGTCTTGACTTGTTCCATAGGCTTTGCGACAGGTGCAGCAACAGCCTTGGCAACTCTAGCCTTGCCTTTGCCTTTCTTCTTCATTCCCTTTCCCTTTTAGACCATCAACATATTACTAGAGGGTTTCTTGATATTTTGTTCAGCAGTTTAGAGCATCAAATGCAACTCCGAAATTGATTTCTCCATATTATTCATATTGTAGTTCATCACAAATTGTGAGTAACTTTCTGGTAATGAATTCAGGATCAAATCCATAGCCAACTCTTGGCTTATGGGAAATCCGAATCTATCAAGCTGGTCAATATAGCCCTTCATCTTTTGAACATGAGGACTAACTGACGCACCCTCAGTCATCTTGCAAGAATGTAGGTTCTTGACTGTCTCGAATCTTTATTGCCTAGCTTGCTTTTGGAACATTTCCTTCAGCGTTACGGCCATGTCGTAGGCTTCCATTAGTTCCATGTCCTTCTGAAGTTCAGGAACCATAGTTGCTAGCATAATACATGCAACATCAGTAGAATCGTTGACATGCTTATTATGCGCATCCTTCACAGCTTTCGTAGCATTGGCTGGTGGGTCCTCAGGGATTGAAGCATCCAGGACATACAACTTGCGTTCATGCTTAAGAACAATTCTCAAGTTTTTGAACCGGTCAAGAAAGTTAGTCCCGATAGCTTATCCTTCTCAAGGATGGATCGCGATGACAGAGAGGATTATTGTTACTTGAAGAGGCCATTGATCTACAATAAAGATTATGCAAAGTTTATTTTAGTATAGAGGAATAGACTCCCACTAAATTAACAACCCTCCTAAAACGTATTGTTTATTTAGGGGACTAAAATCCATATTTCACCTAATTCTATGACAAATATGGCCCGAAACACGAGAACTAGATTATTTAGGTAGGTAACGCTTACCAATTACATCTTATGTAATTTTTAGATCCTTTTATGAGATATGGGACATCTTATGTCTTAGCATGTTTTTATCTCATCATTTGCCTAAAGCTCAAAACTATTTTGATGGCTTTATTAAGTCGGACCATTTTAAACATTAAGGTAACTCTTACCTAACTTGTCTCACCAAGATAACACAATACACCCAACTATGGCTGAAACTATATTAGTGTGATCGAGGCCTTGATAAGTGTTTAAAATGGATGGCACAAGACTTAAAATTTAATAGAGGGATTTTATTCAGTTTTAGTGATTTTATGTAAACAATGAAATATCATATATTTTATTGATTTGTTCAATCACTAAACAATTTGGAAATTTTTTTTTATATACTTTTCACTAACAAAAGAATTTTCGTACGCTAGGATTAGTTAGACAGCGGTCCCATTGGCCGTTTAATCAATGAGACGAGGTATTAGAAAGCAGCGTACTGCCAGTCTTTTATTTATTTATTTAGAAGACGAATCTCAATTCCGAAAATTAAAATTCGCTATAGAAAATCATAATTTTTCGCTGATTTTATTATCATAAATTAACCCCTTAATTTATCCGAAATTAAGTCAATTAAAACATTTTAATTAACCCGGGCCCACATCTAACTAATCATCTTATCCTAATCCAATTAGGATTTAAGATATTTGAATCCTAGTATATCACCAATAACAAGATTCTTGATATTTATCTCCTATTCTAATTTATTATCTATCTTTATCAAATAGAAACTTCATAAGAAAATAGATATATCAAGATAAATAAATAATTTCGAAATTTAATTAATTATAAATAAATAATTTCAAAAATTAATTATTTATAAATAAATAATTTCAAAAATTAATTATTTGAAATTTCGGTCCTCATCCAAATAATCACAAACATGTAATTGAATCATGAACTACTATCCCAATCGAACCTAATGGTGTCATGGATCACAGAACACGAAATTCAATTCATTAAAATTATTTGAATTAACCTAACATGGTTACTAGCATGTACGAAACTAATTTCAATTAAATCATGAATATATGTATCATATACGCAAAACATGATAATAAATCTCACAGAAAACTTATGTATATCACATATACATCAACTATTAACATGCTTTAAATCATATATCATGTATATATCAGAAGAAAACATGCAATGAGTTTAATGGAATCAAACTCGAAGGCTTTGATACCACTGTTGGGTTTTGGGGTTCATACGCAGCGGAGATTACAAAACAGTTTTGACAAAAACCCCAACAGATCCGAATCTAATTCCATTAAAACGTTTAAACCATGAAAAACTTAATCATACCTCAATTCGAATAATACTTTCTTGAAGGTTGATCGATCTCTAGGGCGCTGCCAACGACGAACGCCCTCTATCAGCAGTCCACACAAGAACGGCGGCCGAGATTTGAAGTGCTAGCTTCGAGAGAATACCAAACCTTCTCGTTTCTCTCCAAAACGATCCAGAGCATACCAAAAACCCTAAGTCGTTTCTAAAACGAAAATAGAGTTTCGGCTTTTTTGATCTTTCGTCCTTGTATTCTAACTTAAAGCGTCTATTTATACAACCTTCGTATATAGACAGTTAAGTAAATTACACATATACCCCTACTTAAAGAAGTATAAGTGTAATACAACACAAGGACGTTTCCGTCATGAATTTTATCATATAAAATTCATTTTTTTGAACCATCTTAAAATCTCGCAAAACCATTCTTAGTGTGCGACCCAATAGGCTCATACAATGTTGGCAGTGTACCAAAACACATTTTGGTATACAAGTCATAAGCGGCCTCAAGCAAGACATTATGACTACCCAAGTTGTACGAATATCAAATCGATACAACCTAATCAATAGTGTATATAACATTCTTTTGTCACACGATATCCTTTTGATCAAACATAAGGCTTGGAATTGTCATCCAACATGTTCAATCGTACTAGTCTCGATCTCTAGGTAGACTAAAAACATCCAAGTGACATTGATCAATATCAATTCACTTAGACTAGGCCTTTTAACAGTCTAACACATCGAGGGATCCACTAGTTATCTCTTTTGTTATGAGAGGGACAAATTCTATCTCGATTACATAACTTCATCACATTGCTCACACAGTAACCAATCACAACCTTTATAATCGTCCGGTTAAAAACAACGTTTGATTGTGTCAAATCACTGTGTTCCTAATGTTGAAGTCTTTGGTAATCTCAAGTCAGAGGACTGGAATATATACCTATCATGAGAAACAACAATGACTTAATCCATGTGATGTTCTCATAGCGGGTCGGTCCAGTACTTTGTTCCCTAACAAGTACTCGTGATCTTGATTCGTATCCCTATACGTATAATCATCATATGATCATCAATCAAGACTCACACTAGTCTTAATTCATTATAGTTCCCAGTATAAAGATCGACTAGGGACATTTAGGATATTTATGTAAATACCCATGGATCTTATTATAATGTAAACATGCAAATTAATTATAATAAACAACAAATGAAATCCTCTATTTTATTTTTTGCACGTCATTTATAAAGACAATTAATGGATTGACCTAGGGCACATGCCCCAACACCGGGGTGGTGGGGCCGCCACAGATGGTAACCAACATATTTTGACTAACTAGTGTGATTCTTGAAACTATGAGTTATCTTGTTAGGAATATGCATGCAACCATAAAATTAGCAAGAAATCATGTCAATAGCATATTGCATCCCATCCCAAGTCTCTAACTTACATGAGACCTAAGTTATACTAATAGTATGGCATGAGTGAAAGTGAAGCGCATCCCCTACTACCTCAATTCACTTCAAATCTTTGTTGGGTTTTGAGGTTCATATGCAGTGGAAAATTCAAAAATAATTTTCGAAAAACCCCGACTGAATCTTAAATAAGTTCCCTTAAAATATAACTACAAAAGTAAACCATATCTTAATTCACGATTTTCCTTCTCTAATTGTTTGATTTCCAAGATGTTTAAATGTGCATCCTCTATCAGAAATCCAAACACGAACGGTGAACAGTATTTGGAGTGCTAGCCTCAAGAGAGTCAGAAAATGTTCTTCTTTCTCTCCCAAAATCTAAAGAACTCAAAATTTGCAAAAACAAAAACTTATTCATTTTTAGGATTTCAACCTCTATTTATATGAGTAGATAAGCTATCTTAAAAAAGCCTATTCGTAATGCAACTATTGCATTTAGGCAGTTTAAGCAAATTAGACATATGCCCTTATTAGGAAATTATCATATAAAAGATTGAAATGGTTTTTATGTCATGAGTTTTATCATATAAAATTCATTACTCTGGACCAATTGAAATTATGCAAAGCCATGCTTTGCGTGCGACCTAATAGGTTCATGAGACGTTTGCAGTGAACCAAAACCATTTTCGTCCACGAGTCATAAGTGTTCTCTAGCAAGGCATTATGACTACCAATTTAGTATGAATATCAAGATAGATACAACCTAATGAATAATATATATCATATCCTTTTGTAATGCGATATCCTTAAATTAAACATAAGGTGGCATGAAAAGTCACTCTTAATGTTCAATTGTACTAGTCTCGCTCTTTTGGTAGATTGAAAACATTCAAGTGCTATTGATCATATCAACTCACTTGGACTTGGCCATTTAACGATCTAACATATTGAGGGATCCACAAATATCTCTTTCTATATGAGAGGGACAAATTCTATCTTGATTACACACCTTCACATATTATTGATATTGTAACCAATCATAATCATTATGCTCACCCGGTTAAAGATAATATTTAATTGTGTCAAATTACCATGCTCCTAATATTGAAGTATATGTGAATCTCAAGTCGAAGGACTAAATGATATACCTATCATGAGTAACACCTTGACTTAATTGATGTGGTGTTCTTATAACGGGGTAGTTTAATATCTTAATTCTTAACAAGTACTCGTGATCTTGATTCTTACTCTTATACGCGTGATTTTCACATAACAATCAGTCTAAATTCACAGTAGTCTTAATACATTATAGTTCTTAGTATAATGACCAATTAGGGATATTTAGGATGTTTCAACAAATACCTATGGATATTACTATAAGGTTAACATGTAATCACTTATAATATAACAACAAATGAAAACCTCAATTTTATTAACTAAAAATATTAGATAAATGATGCTCGTAGATTGACCTAGGGCACATGTCCCAACATCTCCCACTTGCACTAGGGCCAATCATTCATGTATTTAATACCTAACATGACCATCATGTTTCGCTTTTGGAAGAGCCTTCGTCAAAGGATCTGTAACATTGTCTTCTGTAGGAACTCAACAAATCTTCACATATCCCCTCTCAATGATTTCTAGAAAGAGATGAAAACGTCTTAGTACTTGTTTAGATCAGTGGTGTGATTTTGGTTCCTTGGCCTGTGCCATCGCCTTGTTGCTATCATAATACAAGAAAACAAGGTTAGCGATACTCGAAACTACACCAAGTTTAGATATGAAAGACCCAAATTGCCTCCTTAGCTGCATCAAGCGCTACAATATTCTCAACTTATGTTGTAGAATCTGTCATAATTTATTGCTTTGAGCTTTTTCAGTTTATTGTGCCTTCATTAAAGTAAGCACATTCATAATGCGATATGAAATCATCTATATAAGTTAGAAATTTGCATCTATGTAACCATTTACAACAAGCTCGTCTTCCAAACTTTCATAGACCAAGAACACTTCTTTTGTCTTTCTTAAGTACTTAAGAATGTTCTTTCCTGGTATCCGGTGACACTCACCGAGATCAGACTGATATCTGCTTGTTGTGCTCTGTGACGGCCCCAATTTCCCATAAATTGGACCCCGCCCGACCTAAGCCCACGTGGACCCCCGACCGCAGACCTAGTCAGCCTTCCAATCCTTCATTATACGTACATTCACAATTTTTAAGTTGACTTATTATTATTTGTCAAGTTTTACAATTAAACGGAAGCAATACTACATTAAATAACTCAACAATAAGGTACAAGAGTTAGGCAACCTAATTGTGGAACCCATCATAAACGTATCACATCGGATGAGAGTAAATAAAAGATATACAAAAATATTCACCTAGCTATGGAGCTTTCCCTTTGCTACTCATCTACAACTCTGCACTCAGTCAAACACGAGATTGACGAGCCTAGGTAAGTAAAATCCAGTAGAATCAAAACAGTAATTAGAGATAAAATACAGCAGTCTAAAAGTCATGCGGATAGAAAGAAAACTGTACATAATGCATGATAATGAGACTGTAAAACAATGAAAGTACAACACGAATGCGTGTCAAAGGAAACAATATAGAGAGGTGCCCAAGTAGTCTAAGACCACCGAATGCGGGTGCCACAGGGTCGGGGTAGCAGAGTCGCACAACGCCAAGCAAACTCGGGTCATAGGATGCGGCATCGCCGTACCTAGAATGCCACGAATGAGGGATATCAATAGCGCCCCGGATAAAGCACATCTCATTCCGACCAAATACTGTGACTCGAGGTCATGGCCCCGGTTGCGAGCTGGCAACCACTCCAATCAGAGACACGAGTACGACTCACTTGGCCCTCGAACGGCCCCAGTTTCCCATAAATTGGACCCCGCCCGGCCTAAGCCCACGTGGACCCCCGAGCCAGTCTCGCAAGGTCGACACAGACCTAGTCAGCCTTCCAATCCTTCATTATACGTACATTCACAATTTTTAAGTTGAGTTATTATTATTTGTCAAGTTTTACACAAGCTACATTAAATAACTCAACAATAAGGTACAAGAGTTAGGCAACCTAATTGTGGAACCCAACATAAATGTATCACATCGGAGGAGAGTAAATAAAAGATATACAAAAATATTCACTTAGCTATGGAGTTTTCCCTTTGTTATTCATCTGCAACTGTGCACTCAGTCAAACACGAGATTGAAGAGCCCAGGTAAGTAAAATCCAGTAGAACCTAAACAGTAATTCAAGATAAAATACAGCAGTCCAAAAGTCATGGGAATAGAAAAAAATTGTACAAAATGCATGATAATGAGACTGTAAAACAATGAAAGTACAACGAGAATGAGTGTCAAAGGAAACAATATAGAGAGGTGCCCAAGTAGTCTAAGACCACCGAATGCGGGTGCCAAAGGGTCGGGGTCGCAGAGTCACGGCAACGCCAAGCAGACTTGGGTCAAAGGATGCGTCATCGCCGTATCTAGAATGTGGCGAATGAGGGATATCAACGGCGCCCCGGATAAAGCACGTCTCATTTCGACCAAATACTGTGACTCGAGGTCATGGCCCCGGTTGCGAGCCGACAACCACTCCAATCAAAGACACGAGTACGACTCACATGGCCCTCGGACACTCATAAATGAGTGGGAAATCCAAAAAAAGGACACAATGCAATATCAAAGAAAATTGAAAGCTCAATGAACTACTGTATATCTTCTAACTGGTTTACTTACCTCAAAATTCATAATTCTTCCACAAGACGTCCTGCTCACGCCTCGATTTTGCACACCCGACACCCGACTCTACCTCGTAAGTCCTTGGTGTCCATTCGTTGAAGTCACGCCTCCTATCGATCTTGTAGATCGCGTCATTCACCGCGCCGACGTCGAAGCAGTACCACCATCGTCACCGCGCCGCTGCCGGCCCCACTGTCGCGCCACCGCCGCTGCCGGCCCCACTGTCACGCTACCGCCGCAGCCGGCATCGCCAAGCCATTACCGGCGTCACTGCCGGAGCTGCGCCACCATCTCCGCTGTCCAGCTCCTCGTTGGCATCTGCGTCGCCCGCCACCACTTGCCCACTGCTGGAGCCGCCGGCGTGAGCCAGAGCCACCGTTGCCCTACGTGATCGCCGCCGCTGCCGCAACGTCTGCTTGCCATCATCCGCACCAGCCGTCCACCACCGCACGCGGCCTCACGCGGTGCTGTTGGAGTTGGTCCTCCGTCGTCGCTAGAGCCGCACTACTGGTACTCTCGTCCGCGAGCTCTCCAGCACGCCGGTCTCCTCACCACTGCACTGGCAGCTGTCCTCCGATCTCCTCTCTCTTCTCTGATCTCTTGCTCTCTCTCTCCCGCTCTCTCTTTCGCTTTCTCTCTCTCTCCTTGTTTCTTTTTCTCTTTCTCTGCTGTTTCTCTTCTTGATGAAGAAATCATGTATCCTCGAGATTCATGCGGAGCAGAACTCGAGGCACATAAAAATATATCTTTATTCAATTGTTTTCCTTAAAAACTGAGTAGCGCGTATATCGAGACACCACAATTATTCGCACCACTACCACCTCATTTCGCGAACTCAAAACTCGCGCCACATGCATCTCGAGGCACATCCAATGTTCATTTTTCCTTTTATTCTTAATGTGACCACATAGCCACATTAAGTCGTTACCTCGTTCCCACATCGGCATGCGACTCGAGGCTTATCCCCATTCGTGTTTCGGCTCACCAAATTTCCTCGCATATATATTTCTCAACAATTAGCATTAAAATCTTAAATTAAACATTCTCGGTGTCTCCACTCAAGATTTGGACGTACGTATTCGACGAGTGGCTCCCACATACGACCTTGACCTAACAAGTGGCGTAAGTTAAATTTTCTGGCCGTTACAATCTTCCCAACGAATTAGAATTTCATCCTCGAAATTTACGTACTTTGATAATGTTTTATGACTGAAGACCCAAGGCCATACCTGCCCAAAGCCAAACCCGCCCGAGGCCATACCCGCCCAAGGCCATACTCGCCCGAGGCCATACCCGCCCAAGGCCATACCCCTATCTTACTATGTAGGGTTGGGCTCCTCCGCGACAAGCTGGGCTCCTCCATGACGAGCTGGGCTCCTCCGCGACAAGCTGGGCTCCTCCGTGATGAGCTGGGCTCCTCCGTGACCTCCAAGAAATTAACACACGATCTGCCTCCTCCCATCAATATATGTCAGGGCAACATCCTCGCAACATATATTGGAATACGAATGAACATATTAGTCCAGTGATCCACCGTCACTAACATACTCGTATCTGCAGTATGTCCGCGAGAATGTAAATATATTTCTCTGCTTGTCCATCCATCTCTCTATCCGGTTACGATGGGTAGTAGTCGAACCTTGCGCGATAAAAACATGAATCTGCTCCTAGCTCTGTTGTGTCTGCCCGCTGTTGTGAACACGTACTGGTGAAGTGACCTGACTGTCCACACTCCTACACAAGTACGTTGAAATCTCGATTCGTATGGAACATGTTGTCTTTGTCCCTGTACTCGAGCCTGACTAGACCTCTGTCCCTATCTCTGAACTTGACTAGAATTCTGACACTGTCTCCGGCCATTACCTCTGCCATCAACCCTCTAATGGTATTGATGTTGAGGATCTGACAGTGCTGGCTACTATAGTGCACTAGCGTAACTCTATGCTAGACCATTTAACACTGGTGCCAAATACGCTGCTTATGGTGGAAACGCAATACGCGCTGAGGTTGATTTATCTGCCACGACCGTCTAACCCTTGTGTTCCTCTGATCATCTCCAGACCCTCGCACTGAAGGTGACAATGCCGAGAATACGACTGGTACTCTGATGCGTGCGCTCCCACACTCTAGCCAGCCATAGCCCTCGCTTAAGCCTCATGTAATATGCTCGGAGCCGTCGTCCCAACAGAACCAATAAATTCTAGGAAATTGTGTATGACGTAGTAAGCTCGGTCAGTGTCCGTGTCAGCTGCACCCCCGGCATACTTCATCACGCGTATATATCGATCCAAGTACTACAACTGACGCTCTGGTCCTTTGTCAAATGGTCTGAAACTCAGTACTATTCAGGTACGGACTGTTCCCCATCGACACCTCCGTAGTACGCCACCAGACACTGACCCCGCCGACCAGTGGAGTTGATGATATACTCAGCTGCATTTGCGCTGATATGGCAAGTACATCATGTATCTTCACGTGAACATTTATATGTTGCCTCAACGTGCTCCCATGCAACTTCTCCAAAAAAACGCCTCTGAAACGTGCGAGTCTGCCTTGCCTCAACTATAGCCCTAACACCCGTATTAATCTTCATGTTCAGCGTATCTTCAAGTAGTGTCTCCGATGTAGGAAGTACGAGTACAACACGCACCTGTGCCTCCTCGGCCACTGTAGGCCCTGCCTGTACACCTACTATAAAAACACACCCAGCCAGAATAACTGGAGCCGTTGCCATAAATGAATACGGTGTAACCTGTGCCCTTAACAATAAAAAAGTTGTCCCGAGTTGTTGGTAGTGCGATGTATGCAGTGGGATGTATGCAGCTCATCAGTACTCGTAAACCACGATCTGCAGCCTCACGATCATTCCTAAATCCAGTCAGAAACGTCGCCGCATTTTCCACAGCCACGAATCCTCGATATCGTATATATATTACAACACAACAAATATACCATATCGAATACATTTTTACAACATGCACTAATTGCACAAAAATCCCCTCTCAGTACGTTTACTAACGCATCTAAACAAATTTTAGAATGTGAGAATTCTTGAGATGTATAATCTCGTAGGATTTATACTTAGGTTGCCTTTAACCTCGAGAATGATTCACAGACTCTACCTCTGTCGGTAACACTTAATCCATTTACAAATCCATAAAGGTGGTGGTCAACTTCACCAACCCTAAGACTATAAATGCATAGTGTCACTAAAGTGGAGTTACTTGGGCTTTTGATTCAACACAACTACTCCAAAGCTTTCATCAAAGCTAAGGAGTCCGTACATGATGTAATCGTTAACTCTCAAGTCATTTCAACACTCCGCTCCCTTAGAGTCTGCTTGTCTCACAAATCTTCGTCCCTCTTTTTTATCATGTCACTTCACCAATTGTTTTTTTATTTCCACAGATCCAATTGGTGTTCTATTATTTTAAAACTTCAAAAGCTCTCTAAGTTCCAAAACATTGATTTCAAGTCTAAATTAGACTAAAAAATATTCAATTGTCTCCATATTACCAATTTAAAATCATTTAGAGACTCAAACTTCCATTTCAAGTCTCAATACTATAGGAAATCCTCAATTTCGGTAATAAACTTTTGAGTCCTGAATAAAATCAGAATTCCTCTAAATAGCTTGAAAACCAATTCACAAATTTGTGAGAGTCCTAAATGGCATTTTAAGTTTCAATTGGAAACTATACCCTTTGTAATGCCAAAGTTTCGAATTGAAGACCTTAAAAGTCCTAATTATCTTATTTTACTCAAAATGAATTGTTTCATTTTCCATTGGCTTCACCAAACCAACAATGCTATTATCTCAATTTATCAATTTCTCTGAATCCGATAGATTTATCGTCAATCTTTTTCAATTTTACTCATCGCGTCTCACGCGATACACAAGAGTGAATGTATATCTATCGATAATAATATAATACAACAATCAAATATCACATATAATCACTCCAACTCTCCTCACTTCCCAACGAAGACTTCAGTCAGGATCATAGGGCTCCACTCTCAGTTCAGGGTTCCTAACTTCCACTGGTTTATGTCTTATGCTTGTTGTGGGTTAATTAGGAGCTAACTGTAAAAATTTAGTCTCTAATACCAACTGTGACAGCCCCAATTTCCCATAAATTGGACCCCGCCCGGCCTAAGCCTACGTGGACCCCCGAGCTAGTCTTGCAAGGTCAACGCAGACCTAGTCAGCCTTTCGATCCTTCATTATATGTACATTCACAATTTTTAAGTTGAGTTACTATTATTTGTCAAGTTTTACAATTAAGCGGAAGCTACATTAAATAACTCAAAAATAAGGTACAAGAGTTAGGCAACTTAATTGTGGAACCCAGCATAAATGTATCACATCGGAGGAGAGTAAATAAAAAATATACAAAAATATTCACCTAGCTATGGAGTTTTCCCTTTGCTACTCATCTGCAACTCTGCACTCAGTCAAACACGAGATTGACGAGCCCAGGTAAGTAAAATCCAGTAGAATCTAAACAGTAATTCAATATAAAATACAATAGTCTAAAAGTCATGCGAATAGAAAGAAAACTGTACGAAATGCATGATAATGAGACTGTAAAACAATGAAAGTACAACGAGACTGAGTGTCAAAGGAAACAATATAGAGAGGTGCCCGAGTAGTCTAAGACCACCGAATGCGGGTGCCACGGGGTCGGGGTTGCAGAGTCGCGACAATGCCAAGCAGACTCAGGTCATAGGATGCGACATCGCCGTATCTAGAATGTCGAGAATGAGGGATAATAACGGCGCCCCGGATAAAGCGCATCTCATTTCGACCAAATATTGTGACTCGAGGTCATGGCCCTGGTTGCGAGCCGGCAACCACTCCAATCAGAGACACGAGTACGACTCACTTGGCCCTCGGACACTCATAAATGAGTGGGAATTCCAAGAAAAGGACACAGTGCAATATCAACCGAAAATGAATGCCAATTAAATTACTTAAATCATGCAGATCGCAATAAATTAAGTGAAGTAAACCTCACCTCCATCGCGTCGTTCACCGCGCCGACGTCGAAGCCGCACCACCGTCGTCACTGCGCTGCTGCCGGCCCCACTGTCGCGCCACCTCCGCTGCCGAGCCGCTGTCGGAGTCACTACCGGAGCAGCGCCGCCGTTTCTGCTGTCCAGCTCCTCGCCGATGTCTGCGTCGCCCGCAACCAGTTTCTCTCTGCTGGAGCTGCAGCCGTGAGCCAGAGTCACCGCTGCCCTGCAGCGTCGTGCCGCTGCCCTACGCGATCGGCGCCGCTACCGCATCGTCTGCTTGCCGTCATCGGCACCAGCCGTCTACCACAGCACGCGGCCTCACGCAATGCTGCTGGAGTTGGTCCGCCGTCGTCGATGGAGCCGCGCTGCTGATAGTCTCGTCCGCGAGCTCTCCAGCACGCCAGTCTCCTCACCACTGCACCGACAGCTGTCCCTCCGATCTCTTGCTCTCTCTCTCCCTCTCTCTCTCCGCTCTCTCTCTTTCCTTGTTTCTTTCTCTCTCCCTCTGTTGTTTTTCTTCTTGATGAAGAAATCATGTGGCCTCGAGATTCGCGCAGAGCGAAACTCGAGGCACGTAAAAAATATATCCTTATTCAATTATTTTTCTTTAAAATTGAGTAGCGCGTATCTCGAGACACCACAATTATTCACACCACTACCACCTTATTTCATAAACTCGAAACTCTCGCCACACGCATCACGAGGCACATCCAATGTACATTTTTCCTTTTATTCTTAATGTGACCACATAGCCACATTAAGTCGCTATCTCATTCCCACGTCGGTACGCGATTCGAGGCTTGTCCCCATTCGTGTTTCGGCTCACCAAATTTCCTCGCATATACATTTCTCAACAATTAGCATTAAAATCTTAAATTAAACATTCTCTGTGTCTCCACTCAAGATTCGGACATACGTATTCGACGAGTGGGTCCCACACACGACCTTGACCTGACACGTGGCACAAGTCAAATTTTCGGGCCATTACATGCTTAAAGCATATGATACATCAGGTCAGGTGCATATCATAGCGTACATGATATATCCAATAGTTGATGCATATAGAATCGTATTCATGCATTCTCACTTATCATTAGTTGTCGAAAAGTGAGTCTTGCTGAGACTTATACAGTGAAATATTGCCAACGAACCTCATTTAGAGTCTTGCATACCTATTTAGTACCTTGTCAATATAGGCAATCTGGCTTAGACCAATCGACTTTTTAGATTTATCCCTATAGATCTTAATCCCGAAGATGTAAGTTGTATCTCCTAAGTCCTTCATTGAGAAACACTTCCCTAACAAAGACTTGATATTCTGCATGGTTGGGATGTCATTTCCAATGAGTAACATATCATTAACATACAGTGCCAGAAAAATAACCGCGCTCCCACTGACCTTCATGTATACACAAGGCTTATCTTCATTTTTAATGAAACCAAATTCCTTAAATGTTTCATCAAAACGAAGATTCCAACTCCGAGAAACTTGTTTTAATTCATAAATAGATCTTTGAGTCTTGCGCACCTTCCTAGAATTCTCAGGATGAACAAACCCTTCATGCTGCATCATATACACGTCCTCAAGTAACTTCCAATTTAGAAAAACAGTTTTGACATCCATTTGTCATATCTTATAATCATAATATGCGGTCATGACAATTAGAGTTCTAATGGATTTAAGCATGGGTAAAGGAGTTAAAGTCTCATCATAATCAACACCTTGAATCTGACTGAAACCTTTTGCTACTTTTCGCGCTTTATAAATATGCGCATTTCCATCCATGTTAGTTTTCTTCCTAAAAACCCGTTTAAATCTAATGGTCTTACCACCTTCAGGTAAATTAACCAGGTTCAAAACTTAGTTATTATATATGGATTGCATCTCAGAATTCATGGCACTAAACCATTTATCTGCCTCAAGGCTAGACACAACTTCCTAATAAGTGGTAAGCTCATTTTGATCTAAGAAACACCTCACTACTATTAGTAATAAGAAATCCAAATCTCTTAGGCTGATTTCTTACCCTATCAGACCAATGCGGGCTTTGTGATACCTGTGGAGGTTTAACTAGTTCAAGAATTTATTCATCTTCCGCTGGGGGGTGAGTGTTTATTTTTAGTTCTTAAACTTCTTCAATAGTTACTTTCTTTCTGTTATTGTCTTTTGAAATAAACTCTTTTCCATGAAGACACCATTCCAAGTAACAAACACTTTGTTCTCAATGGGATTATAAAAAGTATTATCCTCTAGTTTCTTTAAGATAACCAACAAATACACACTTGGGTAGATTTGAATGATAGTTTTTTTATATTTATCGTCATATGAAAACCTCACATCCCAAATCTTAAAAAAAACAAACTTGGTTTTTTCCCAAACTACATCTCATATGGTGTTTTATCGATCGCTTTAAAAGGAACACGATTCAATGTAAACGCAATAGTTTCCAAGGCATAACCCCAAAAAGAAATAAGAAGATATGTATGACGCATCATAGATTGAACCATATCCAATAAAGTCTGATTCTCCTATCAGAAACATCATTCCATTATTGAGTTGCTAGATGAGTTAACTGTGAGAAAATCTCATAGTTTTTATGATGATCATCAAACTCTTGGCTTAAATATTCACAACCTCGATCCGATCGAAGTGCTTTAATAGTTTTACCAAGTTGATTTTGCACGTCATTCTAAAATTTGTAAAACATCTCAAAAGATTCACCTTTGTATTTCATGAGATACATGTAACCAACCGTATTTGCTGAAATCATCAATAAAAGTAATGAAGTACTGATAACTACCTCTAGCCATTGTGTTTATAGGAACGCATACATAAACATGTATTAGACCCAATAAATCATTTGCCCTTTCACTATGTCCAATAATGGGACTTTTTGTGAACTTGCCTAGTAAAAAAGATACACATGTTTCATACGATTCCAAATCAAATGAACCTAAAAGTCTATCTTTATGGAGTATAGAAATGCATTTATCATTTATGGGGCCAAGACGACAATACCAAATGCCGGTTTGATTTGAATAATTTGACTTGAGTTTCTTTATATTTACGTTAAGAATAGGAGTATCTGTGGACCTTTTCATGTTTAGAATATAAAGACCATCACATAAATCTACATTCGCATAGAAAACGTATTTATGAGAAATGAAGCATTTATTATTTGTAATAATGAAATTAAAACCATCCAAATCCAAACATGAAACTAAAATGATGTTTATGCTCAAGGGAAGGACATAATAACAATTATTTAAAACTAAAACAAATCCACTAGGTAAAATTAACTCATAACATGCTACAGCCAACGCAAAAACCTTTGCTCCATTTTTAACTCGTAGGATGACTTCTCCTTTTTTTAGCTTTATACTTTTGGTGAAACCCCGCACATTAATACAAATTTGAGATCCACGTCCAGTATCTAATACCCATGAATCACTAGTAGACAAGTTAATTTCAGTAACGTAAACACATGAAGCAGTAGTCACACTACTCTTCTTTTCTTTAGATATTCAAGATAGAGCTTGCAATTTTTAACCAATGGCCAAATGCATGGAAAAAATAACAAATTCCTTCTTTTTTTCCTTTTAGAATTCTTAAGTAAAAGCAGCCTTAGGCTTGACTTGTTCCATAGGCTTTGTGACAGTCACAACAGCCTTGGCAATTTTAGTTTCGCCTTTACCTTTTTCCTTTAAATTTTTTTCTTTCTGAACCATCAACACATTATCAATTAGTTTCTTGACATTTTCCTCAGCATTTTTAAGCATCAAATCTACTCTGAAATAGACTTCTCCATGTTATTCATGTTATAGTTTATCAAAAATTGTGAATAACTATCAAACAATGAATTCTGATCAAGTCCGTAGCAAACTCTTAGGTTATGAGAAATCTAAGTCTGTTAAGATGATCAATATAACCCTTTAATTTCAGAACATGAGGACTAACTGACGCACCCTTATTCATTTTGGAAAAATGAAGGTTCTTGCAGTCTCAAATCTTTCTTTCCTAGCATGTTGTTGGAACATCTCCTTCAACATCGTAGCCATGTTGTAAGCTTTCATGTGTTCCATATCCTTCTAAAGTTTAGGAATCATGGTTGTCAACATAATGCGTATAACATCTATTGAGTTGTTGACATTCTTAGTACGTGCATCCTTCACGGCTCTTAAAGCATTGGCTGGTGGTTCCTCACAAATAAGATCATCCAGGACTTATAACTTATGTTCATGCTTAAGAACAATTCTTAAGTTTCTGAACCAGTCAAGAAAGTTTGACCCAAACAACTTATCATTCTCAAAGATGGATCGCAGTGAGAAGGGATTAGTGTGATTTGAAGAGACTATAGATCTACAACAAAGATTATGCAAAAGTTCATTTTAGTATATAGGAATAGAATCCCACTAAATTAACAACCCTCCCAAAAATGCTATGTTAATTTTAGGAATTAAAATCCATGTTTCATCTTATTACAAGACAACTAATGCTTGACACTTTGAATTATGTTATTTAGGTAGGTATCAATTACTAATTACATCATATGTAATTTTTAGTTGTTTTTATGAGATTATAGCATCTTATGTCTTAACATGTTTTATCTCATCTAGTATCTAAAAGACAAAACTATTGTGATAGCTTTATCAAGTCTAACCATTTCAACCAATAGAGTAACCATTACTCAACTTGCCTCATCAAGATAACACAATATACTCTGTGAAGGCCATAGAATCCCTTAACTTGATTAGGGCGATACCCGGCTTGAAAACCTAATTAAGCCCAAACTAACCTTACCAGACTTAACTAGAGCCATTACCCCAACAAACTTCACCTGAAAAGCACTACTATATATTGAATATCGAAATAGAAATATTAATAAACACAACAAAGATTTAAAACCTTTTTTGATAATCCAAACCACGATATAAAATATTAAACAAATCTGAATAAAACCTAAGTTATATAAATCACTCAACCTTTCTGATATTACAAAACTGTAATTCTATGGAAATACATCAGACCAAAGAGAATCATGGCATCGAAGAGAAGATCCATACTCATATATCTTCACCATCCCATATTCGTAGAGCTCGTCAGTGCTATCATGTAATGTTAATTAGGGTGAGCTTGCCCAGCAAGTAGGGATTCACATAACCATCAACATTCCATATAGTAATAAAGAATATCATGCAATAATAACATGCACCAACGCTACAAAAAATGGATATTTAGAAATGGAATTAGCAACGGAATTTAGTTCCGTTGCTAAGATAAAATGGTTTGAGACAAAATAATTCAGAAACGGAATAGAGAGAGATTTGAGACGGAAATAGAGACGGAATTGAGACGAAATTAAATTTCGTCTAAAAAAAATGGCACCAATATTCCCACCAAAACTTTAATTTTTTACAACCGTCCATTACGTCTCGAGATTCGTGCGTGTTTCGATCTAGACGCCCAAAAAATGAGGACCAACACAATAGAACTCTCTCTCTCTACCGATTCTCACACCCAACTCTTTTTCTCTCTCACCGAAATCTTTCCCTCTCTCTTACCGCTCTTTGCTCTCTTTCCCATTGCTCACCGTCACCACTCTCTGCTCTCTCTCTCCCACCGCTCACCGTTACTGCTCTCTGCTCTCTCTTTCTCATCGCTCTCTCTCACCGCTCTCTCTCATCTGAATCTCACTCACCGTCAAGTCTCTCTCTCTCTCTCACCGAAATCTTTCTCCCAAACCCTAAATCTCTGTCGTTGCTACGATTGGGGCTGTGACGAGGCCGTCGGGTCTACCGTCGCCGTCTGCCGGAGATTGGAGCCTCCGAAGCCATAAGCCATCGCCGCTGTTTGCTGCACCCTAACCCATTGTCGATGTTCTCCTCTGTACCTCGCCATCTTCGAAGCGAGAACCATTTAATTTTGGTATTACTCATCTGTCATATTTTTGTTTAGGTTTTGATAGGCCATTTGGTCTAGTAAACTTTTTCTTAATATTATGTTGAGCAAATCTGAATTGCAAAAGCATTAGGGATATTATGTTTTGTGTTTTTGGTGTGATAAGATTCTTTCATGATATTATTTTATAGTTACTTGGTACATTATAGCTATGATTCTCGCTCATAGTTTCCAAGGATATTTTATACTTGAAAAATAATATAATACCTCAATTCTACTATGCCTTATCCCAACTACATTTGTGGTTACATGAATCCCCTTCCTCTATTCTGCTTTATCACAAAGTCACGGACTAGTGTTGACTGTTATATGCTTTTCTTGTGATATTAACTATTAAGCGCATGAGAGAAAATGCATTGTATCTGTTACTTTTTTGTGTCAAAAGTGTTTATCTTAGACTTAAGCTTGACTAGGACTTGTTTATTTTCTTTTCTAATATGATTTATGTAGCCAAACTTGGTGTGCTATACCAAGGACCAACTCAAGCTGAATTCATTTCAACCTATATCATATCAGTTGCTCAACTAAACTGTTTAAGTTTTTTTTTTCATCGGCCACAGTCAAAGGACAGTGTTAATAGTTTTGGTGCCTACATGGATCCTACGTTTCCATTCAGCTGTGTTTATACAACAAGTTTTATATCATTAATTGGATCATTTCATAGAGAGTGACAAGTTTTTTGTACTAGCTACCGAAAAATCAAATCAATTGGTCCATTTATGCGAGCAACATCTTTATTTCTTCAACTTGCCTATAGAAAATCAACTCATCTATTCATTTCCAACTCTACTTTAAGGTGGAGAAAGTTATTACCGAGCTTCGTAAGAACTTCCCTGCAAATGGATTGCTTCCTATCTTTCTTAATCCTCACTCGGGGTCATCATCATACTCGACAATCACCTTTGGTGCCATGGGTGACAGGTATTGACACTTATTTCGCTTTTGGTATTACTACCGATCTTATATTTGTAATGTCACGCATTGTGTATTACTATCTATGATTTCTTTGGCTAAAATAATCGTGTAAAACATCGTCGCATAACATTCTTTGTCTTGACTTCGTTCTATGATTGAGTTCCTTTAATGTCGTTGATCTATGAGATATTGAATTTCTTTCTAAATAACATACTATGATTTGTGTAACTGTATTTATTGGTGAATGTACACCTATATGTCAACATGTTTATGGTGTGATGCTTATTTGTAAATTCTAAAACATGAAGTCTTCGATAGAAATGATTTAATGAGCCAACCTTTGTACTTGCCCTTACTTAATTAGTTGCAGTGTCTTATCTATTATCCAATGTCTCTTGATTATGTTGGTTGTCTTATCTATTGGTTATGTTTTAGTATGATTTAGTTTGTTTAGGTGGCCGTGTAGATTGGGCTTTTGCCAAGGGTTGCCTATGGTAGAAATCTAGAATGGAATTGTTTAACTGAGTGATGCCATTGATCATTTGTAAGCCTCACATGTCAACATCCACTCGAGTTGCTATCTAGTAACTTAATTATTTTGGACTGTTTGTACTGCAATGCCTCTCTGAGGGTCGCGCGGGCATTCCTTAAATCTTTATTTCCTTTTCCTTGTGCATTTATGATTTTTTTTGTAAGTAATTACTTGTACCTTTGATCTTTCTATGCAGGAAGACGTATATCAAAGGAGACGTCAAGAGCTGACCCAGACTACTTAAGAAAACAAATTTAATGCTACTATTATATTGTTGAAAAAATATTGTTGATCCATGCAGGCTAAACTCCAAAGGAAACGTTAGGAGCTGACCCAAACTACACTGGACCAGCCGGTGGATGATGAGGCGGTGTACAACAAGGTGGCTGGTGAGTGTCCCAAAGGACGTGTCTACAGTCTCAGGTCGTTAGGGAGAAAGAAGAGAAGATACGTAGATCCTGATGCTAGCACATCCCAGGTGCTAGGTGCTAGCACAACGAGGGATGGGCAACTTTATGATACTTAGGTATTTTTATGGTTGTTGTAGAACAATGAGATTTGTAGTTTTTTGCGGATACTTTGGTATCTTAGACATTTATTATACTTGACTACGTTTCATGAATATATAAATCTTTTTTAATATCGAATTGTATGTTTTTTTCTCATTTGAATCTTTGTTGTTGCTATATATTGTTGATTTGTGTATGTATGTGAAATTTTACTTTTTCGGGGATGTTAGCTCCCCCAAGGAGTTGTTGGAGGGGGTGCAGGCGATGGAGCAGGTCCTGTTGTTATTTTTAGTTTTAGAAGTTTTGGAGAACCAATTTGATTATTGTGAATATTTAAAAACTTAACTGGGCATAGAAACGGAATAGAGATGGATTAGCAACGAAATTTATAAATTTCGTTGGAAATCCATCTCTAATTTGTGAAGAAATAGAATGAAGAATTGGGTAAACGGAGTTTAGAAACGGAATAGATACGGATTAGCAACGAAATTCGTAAAGTCCATTGCTAATCCGTCTCTAATTAGCAACGGATTAGCAACGAAATTTAAGAATTCCGTTGATAATCAGTCTCTAATTTGCAACGGATTAGCAACATAATTTATAAGTTCCGTTGCTAATCAGTCTCTAATTAGCAACGGATTAGCAATAAAATTTATAAGTTTCGTTGCTAATTCTTCTCTAATTAGCAACATAATTTATAAGTTCCGTTGCTAATCTATTGCTAATTAGAGACGGATTAGCAACGAAATGCAAGTAAAACCATTCGCTTTGGAAGAATGTGAATTTATGTTCCGTCTCTGTTCCGTTTCTAAATTCTGTCTCTAATCCGTCTCTTATAAGCAACGGAAACACATTTCCGTTGCTGACGAAATCAGCGACGACAATTTTAGAGACGGAATAGATTCCGTCTTTGTTCCATTGTAGAATTGAATTAGAGACGGAATTTATGTTAATTAGCAATGAAAATTTTCATTTCTGATCTACTGTTTTTTTGTAGTGCAACAATATCTAACAAGAATATGAAAATCATATATTTCAATATATAACAGATGCAAAACAAATGTCTTGGACTATTACACTGTGATCCCCATTTTATTTGTAAACCTGGGGTCGATTACTCACTGATAGACCAACACATTGCACATATGTGCTCCCTAGCCCATCCATTAATGCCGAATGGTTCTATCCCAAACCCCCTAATGTAAGTGTAACCCACGCGACCTATAAACTGACTAGGAAGTTACATATAGGCCGAGAAGGTAACCCATCTCCTACATAACCTAGTCTCAATTCCAGGAACTTACTCCTGTGAATCACAGAAAACCATTTTTCGTTTATTGAAAACCATCATAGTGTACATAGTCTCACATTCCAGTCCATAAACTATATGAACTACTTATACTAAATAGCCATGTAATATTGATAAATAAGCGAATATGTAGCTACCTTGGGTTTAGTCTCGGTCCAAACTTCCTAACTTTCCAGTCATCACATACTTTCTCGGTGTTCCTCAACCTATCACCAGCCATTTGGGATCAATATAGATCAATTACCCTATTTTTAGAACCCCGAAGTCTTTCCCTAAAACCTTAGGAAATTCTTCATAAAAGACAACGAAGTTGTTGGTTTCGGGGGTGGGAGCGTGCTCCCTCATTGGGTAGGGCGAGCTCCATCGACTAGGTTCATTCCAATTAATGAAGGGAGCGCGCTCCTCTTTGAGGTGGAACGCGCTCCACCCTATGCTATCAAACTAGAGCATAAGGCAACAACCACTGTTCTATCACCAATTCACTCCAACTCATCAAAACAACCTCAAATCTACTCCTAAATGATCAGGGATGACCTTTGATGAGGTAATAAATCTTCTCCAATCACCAAAAAACCTAATTCACAAAAAATTGATAATCACCATAAATTCAAACGTCAACAAACACAAGAACAAATCAGAGGTAAATGTTGATCTCGTGTTGTTGATTCGATTAAGCTCCTCAATTCACATTAATTCAGCTCCCGAGATCGTCCCCTTTTATCCGAATCGAACCGAACCCTCGACCTCTTCACGAACGATCGGATGAATTGTGATAATGATGGATTTTTGTATTGATATATGAATTTTTCTTGAGAAACGCATTGCATTATCTCGAGACCGATCACATGGTTGATGCGTTAAAGTGACACTCCTTAAAGTGACACAAAATTTGATACATCAAGCACTTACGCTCTGTTTGAGACGATCAAACAATCCATATATTTCTATTATTCTTTTATTTTCCAATATATATTTATATATTTAAAAACATATAAATATATATTGTGTATTATTCACCAATAAACTTACCAGACGTGCCTACAAGTGTCCTTGAGCTTGCACATTCATGCCACGACCCCCTGTCACACTTGGGGTCAGGTAAACAATTGTTTATTATGTATTTTTCATTTTATAGGCTTTTGTATAATATCCTTATTATACAACAACCTATATATAAATTGATTTAACAATTCAAACAAACACCATACATCATACAAACACACATACACGCTAATCGAGGTATGCCAAACTTAACAATGAGCCTAACTTGGGTTAATTAGGATTTGAAATAGTACTAATCACCAGCTTAAGGTTATAGGTCGTTACAATCTTCCCAATTTAAAGCAATTTCATCCTCGAAATTAAAGTAAATCTGAAATTACTTGTAGTTTCGAAGAGAAATGAAAATTGTTTTCTTCCCATAAGATTTTTGCTCCCAGATTAGTTCCTCATCTTTGTGAGTTTACTTGTCTTTTTCCTTTTTGTCTCCTCGAGGTTAAGAGTCTCCTAAGCTCTTACCTCAAACACCTTCTCATATCATGAGATAATGAAAAATAGATGGACTTAACCATCTTATTAATGTTCGGAAAAGAAATAATTTCTTATATCTATCATGTAGATATAGTATACACAACAAATAACATATCTCAATCTTTTATCTTTTGGTTACCCCCGACAAAATCATGATAAAAATTGTTTATCAAACCCTAAGCTTATCCAAAACTCAAGACAACTCTCATTGTCAATAAACTTACGTTTCGTTATTAAATATTCTGATACACCTTAAACTTCAAAGTAAACTAACATTAGGGTCAGAGCCTTGTCCATGTTACCAAAGTGTGTCACTATTACCACTTTATCCCAAAAGTGATAAACCTTAGACTTTGACACCAAACTGTAAAAGAGTTATCCAACGTAAAAAAGCCCTTAAAACCTTGTTTCTAAACCAAAGCTCAAAACTGAGCTTTGACCTAAGCTTTAACCACGAGCCTGTGCTCTGATACCAAGCTGTATCAAAGCTAATAACCTTAAGCTCTAACCTTGCTTGAACCTGGGCTTTGATACCAAGCCGTAGCATCTCCTAACCTGATTAGTGCGATACCCAGCTTGAAACCCTAACTAAGCCTAGATTACCCTTACTATACATAACTAGAGTCAGTAGCCTTACCATTTTCACCTGATAAGCACTACTGTGTATCGAATATTGAATTAAAAATATTAATAAACACTGCGAGAATTTAAAACCTTTTTCGATAATCCAAATCTTGATATATAATATTAAACGAATCAAAATAAAACCTCAGCTATATTAATCACCCATCCCTTGTGATATTACAAAACTATAATTCTATAAAAATATACAAGACAAGAGAGAATCATCGCATCGAAGAGAAGATCAAGACTTATATATCTTCATCATCCCATAGTCGTAGCGCTCATCGATGTTATCATGTGATGTTAATTGGGGTGAGCTCTCCAACTTGCTCAGTAAATAGGGATTCACGTGACCATCAACATTCCATATAGTAATCAAGAATATCATGCAATAACAACATGCGCCAATGATATCTAACAAGAATATGAAAATATTATATTTCAATATAAAATAGATGCAAAACAAATGTCTTGGACTATTACACTGTGATCCCCATTTTATTTGTAAAACTAGGGTAGATTACTTACCGACGCAATTAATGCGATTGCTAAACAACCACATTGCACATATGTGCTCTCTAGCCCATCCATTAATGCCCAATGGTTCTATCCAAAACCCCCTAATGTAAATGTAACCCACGCAACCTATAAACTGTGTAGGAAGTTACATATAGGTCGAGAAGGTAACCCATCTCCTACATAACCTGGTTTCAATTCCAGGAACTTACTCTCGTGAATCACAGTAAACTCTATTTTTCATTTATTGAAAACCTTCACAGTGTACATAGACCCCCATTCCAGTCCATAAACTACATGAACTACATATACTAAATAGCCAGGTAATATTGATAAATAAGTGAATCCGTAGCTACCTCGGGTTTAGTCTCCGTCCAAACTTCCTAACTTTCCAATCATCACATACTTTCTCCTAGTTCCTCAGCCTATCACCAGTCATTTAGGATCAATATAGATCAATTACCCTATGTTTAAAACTCCGAAGTCTCTCCCTAAGACCTTAGAAAATTCTTTATAAAACACAGCAAAGTTGTTGGTTTCAGGGGTGGGAGCGTGCTCCCTCAATTGGTAGGGCGAGCTCCATCAACTGGGTTCGTCCTAATTGATGAAGGGAATGTGTTCCCCTTTGAGGTGGAGCACGCTCCACCCTTTGCTATCGAACCAATGCACAGGGCAACAACAACTGTTATATCACCAATTTACTCCAACTCATCAAAACAACCTCAAATCTACTCCCGAATGATCTAGTGGACCTCTGATGAGGTTATAAACCTTTTCCAATCACCAAACAACCCAACTCACAAAAACTTCATCATTACAATAAATTCAAACTTCAACAAACATAAGAACAAATCATACCTAAACGTTGGTCTCGTGTTGTTGATTCGATTAAGCTCCTAAATTCACATTAATTCAGCTTCCAGTGAATCGAACCAAACCCTCAACCTCTTTGCGAATGATCGAGTGAATTGAGATAACGATGGATTTTTCTTTTTATATATAGATTTTTCTCGAGATACGTGTCGCTCTATCTCGAAATCGATTATGTGGTTGATGTGTTAAATTGACACTCCTTAAATGACACAAAATTTGACACATCAAGCACTTACGCTCTATTCAAGATGATCGAACAATCCATATATTTCAATTATTCTTTTATTTTCTAATATATATGTATACATTTAAAAACGTATAAATATATATATCGTGTATTATTCACCAATAAACTCACCGGACTTGACTAAAAGTATCCTTGAGCGTGCACATTCATGCCACGACCCCTACGTCACACTTGGTGTCCAGGTAAACCATTGTTTATTGTGTATTTTATGTTTTATAGGGTTGTGTATAATTCCTTTATTATACAAAAACTTATATATAAATTGATTTAAAAATTTGAAACAAACAACATACATCACGCAAATGCACACACACGCTAGTCGAGGTACGCCAAACTTAACCACGAACCTAACTCGGGTTAATTAAGATTTAGATTAGTACTAATCACAAGCTTAAGGTTACATGTCGTTACAGAGAGAGATACATATTGATGTGATCGAAGCCTTGATAAGTGTTTAAGAGCGCATGACACTTGACTTAAAATTTGGTAGAGTGATTTTTTATTTGTTTTAGTGATCATAATATAAACGAGGTAAATATCATATATTACAATGCATGAACATCACTAAAAAATTTACGAAATTTTACTGATATTGACTAATATATGAAATTTTACTAATATTGACTATTATCGAAAAATCGAAAATTGCCTAAAATTT
Source organism: Stephania yunnanensis (assembly GCA_039657365.1). NCBI lineage: Eukaryota > Viridiplantae > Streptophyta > Magnoliopsida > Ranunculales > Menispermaceae > Stephania > Stephania yunnanensis. The sequence continues at coordinate 24,578,936 of CM077585.1, forward strand.
CTCATTATGTTAGTCAATTTAATTGACTAAAACCGTCCCTTATTTAATTTCAAAAAACATTAATTAAAATATTTTTAATTAACTCGGGCCTACCTCTAACTTAATATCTTATCCTAATCCAATTAGGTTTTTTTATATATCTCACCTATCTTATAAGATTTGTAATATTTATTCGATTCCAAGTTTATCTACTATCTAATAGTAATATACTAACAGATAACCACAATGAGATATATGATATTAAACCAATTTCAATTCGTATCCATACAAAATGAACAATTGAATTAAGAAACAAATATTAAGCATGCATTCAACATCATAATCATATTAAATTAATCAAATTAACCTAAATCTGATTTCTATCAAGTAAACATACATAATTATTGAACAAAATGAACTATGTACCAACACTAGAATCACATTAACCTAAACATTACTTCTACCATGTGAACATACAAAATTCACATCGTTCAATATTAAAACTTATGTTAATCGAAATATTTTAAACCTGAATTCTATCATTGAATCAAATCATGTGTATGTATCAATATATATGAATTAACAACATTCTTTAAAACCAATTCTTGATAACAATTATAATAGAACCTATATGTACATCATATATACATTAATCAAGATCATGTTTTTTCACACAAATATCACATTTACATAAGAGAAAATATGTTAAATTTTAATAGAACCGAGCTTATTGCTCTGATACCACTGTTCGATTTTATGATTCAAATGCAGCAAGAAACTTAAAAACAATTTTTGAAATTCCCCAATGGAATCGTAAATAAGTTCCATTAAACTAGATCTACAAAAGTAAACAAAACCTTAATCTGTGAGTTCCTTCTTTGATTGTTCAATTTTTAAAATTCAATTGCTCGTCTTCTATCATAAATCCACATACGAACAATGACTATAATTTGGAGTGCTAGCCCCAAGAAAGATAGAAAACGTTTTTCTTTCTCTCCAAAAATCTAGAGAAATCTAAATTTGCAAAAATGAAAAACTTGTTTGTTTTTAGGGTTTTAACCTCTATTTACATGTGTAGATAAGCTCTTTTAAAAAACATATTCATAATACAACTATTGTATTTAGGCAGTTTAAGCAAATTACACATATGCCCCCATTGATAAGTTATCATATAGCAAATCAAAAGGGCTTTATGTCGTGAATTTTATCATATAAAATACAGTACTCTGGACCAATAGAAATTGTGCAAAACCATGCTGTGTGCTACCCAATAGGTTCATGTGACGTTGACAAGGAACCAAAATCATTTTGGTACACAAGTCATAAGCGGTCTCTAGGAAGGCATTATGACTACCCAAGTAGCAGGAATATCAAAATTGATACAACCTAATGAATAACATATACCATATCCTTTTGTCGTGTGATATCCCTTTTATTAAACATAAGGCATGAAAAGTCACCCTTAATATTTAATCATACTAGTCTCGATCTTTAGGTAGATTGAAAACACTCAAGTGATATTGATCATATTAACTCACTTAGACTTAGCCATTTAACAGTCTAACATATCGGGGGATCCACTAATATCTCTCTTTATATAGAGTGACAAATTCTATCTTGATTACACACCTTTATATATTATACACATGGTAACCAATCATAATCTTTATAATCGTTCATTTAAAGACAACGTTTGATTATGTGAAATTACCATGCTCCTAATATTGAAGTCTATGGTAATCTCAAGTCGAAGGACTAAATGATATACCTATAATGAGTAACACTTATGACTTAATCCATGTGGCGTTCTCATAGTGAGTTGGTCTAGTACCTTGTTCCCCAACAAGTACTCATGATCTCGATTCGTATCCCTATACGCATGATCATCACATGACCATCAATCAAGACTCACAATAGTCTAAATTCATTATAGCTCCCAGTATAATGATAGATTAGGAACATTTAAGATATTTCAACAAATACCCATAGATCTTACTATATGGTAAACATATAATCACTTATAATAAAACAAAAAATGAGGACCTCAATTTTATTAACTAAAATTATAAGAAAGCAATGTTTTTAGATTGACCAAGGGCAAATGCCCCAACAGTCCTAGTCTAATTCCTTACTCTTAGAAGTCCGATGTGGTGTTCCTCGAGTATCTACATTTAACACTCACTTAATAAGGTTCACAACTCTCTTAGGTAAGTTCACTAGAAATTTTAAACCATGAGTTGGTCCTTACTAGGAGTTCATATTTGAACTCTTATTTGATACGTCAACGGTACTCGTACTTCTAACACACTTTTAAATTAATTAATAAGCCTTGTTTCAAGTGGTTTATCAACTTCTTGTTGTTAAGATTTCTATAAGCTTTCTAAAGGTGGAGGAAACGTCAAAAATGGAGTTAAAACGAATAAGTTATGGTCATTCAAACATCATGCGAAAAAAATGAGAAAAATCCAAAATTCAGCAACCACGCAAAAACTGGCGCCGAGACATTCATTCCCACAACGCTGATCGCGTTAACTACATTTTCTCTTTTAACGGAGTTCCAACAACCCCCGAAACTTTCCCAGACTTCCCCAAAGTCTCCATGACCCAAAATTCGGTATACGGTGTCCCATAAACCCATTTTTGACAACAAAAATTACCAATTTGTACCAAATCATTAAGATTCCAATCTATTACTTGTTCTTGTTTGAAAACCTTGAAAACTTCACAAATCATCATGAACTTATGAAAACCCCAACCCATTTACCATTTCAAGATCCAAATACATTCAAAGGTTGAAAACATGGGTTTAAACAACCACAAACTCGGATTCAATCCAAAGACCAACAAGAAAAGCATGTGTTCATCAAGATTTGGGGTTAGAACATGAAAACAAACCTTATACCCATATATTAACCCATAGAGATGTTGAAAACAACATTAGGTAGTGTAAATCATTTGTAAAATTTAGTTTGAAACCTTAGTCAATCATCAAATAAAAAATTACACCTTTGATTCCTACAATTTGTTTAAGTTTAACAAGTTAGGTTAGGGTTTTTACCTAGCTTGAGTAATTCACAAGCTTGTGGGAAAAGTGTAGCTTAGTGTAGTCCCTCTCTAGCATCCAAACTTCATCTTCTCCGCTCCTATAACTAAAACTATAGTATCCACTCTTATTTGTTAAGTTGGAACAAATTGGCTACAACTAGTTATAACTTGTATATATAGGGTATTTCTTGAGATTAGGGGTTTGGTGATCAAATCCTAGCCCTAAATTGGCTACAACTAGTTCTCTTTTGTTCTAAAATGAGTCCATCATTTTTGTGCTTTTACAAGAATACCAATGCTTGTGTGTTATTGCCATTACCCTTATCCTTACTTGTTCAACAAGTTATTCAATTTTGATAAGTTAACTTAGGCTAATTTCAACCCTAGGCTAACTTTATAGTACATGGTACACATATTTAATCACGTCAACACACATGAGGAATATTCGCACTACCTCAGAATTACAGTACAGACTCACTAATCCTTCCTTGGCAATTATGGAAATTACCAATCTATGATATTCAGGTCGTTACAAGATATCTTGAAGATGACTTTCAATACTTGTTATAGGCACTTCGAGTTTACAGTGATGCCGTTAAAGCTCACTAATGCTCTTGTTATGTTCATGAATTTGATGCACATGGTTTTTATAACCTATCTTGACCAGTTCATCATCATGTTTATCGATGATATTTTAATCTATTCGATGGTACATGAGGAACATTCCACCACCTCAGAGGTACATTATAAAATTTGGTGGACAATCGGTTATATGTCAAGTTCAGTTAGTCTAAATTATTATTTTCATAGGTCAAATTTCTTAGACATGTGGTTAATGTTTATGATATTTTGTTGGCCCAGTGAAGGTTGAGGCAATCCAGGATTGGCCTACTCCTACCATAATGTCAGAGGTTTAAACCTTTCTGGGGTTAGCGGGTTATTACAGATGATTTGTTAATGGTTTCTCTCGTATTGCTCGGCCAATGACTCAACTAACATAGAAGAATATTGATTTTTGTTTGTTTTGATGAGTGCAAAACTACCTTCGAGGATTTGAAATGTAGTTTGACTATAACGCATGTTCTTACGTTACTTTAATTGGGGAAGGAGTTAGTGATTTATACTAGTGCTTGTCGTTCAGGATTGGGCTATATGTTGATACAGGAAGGTAGGGTTGTAGCTTATGCTTCAAGGAAACTTAAGACTCATTAAAGAAATTGTCAGTTCATGATCTTGAACTCGCAGTAATTGTGTTTGCCTTGAAGATTTTGGGGCACTATTTGTACGATGAGAAGTTTACAGTATTTTCATATCATTAAAGTTTGAAATACTTGTTTACTCATAATTAATTGAATATGAGGCATTATAGATGGCTTGAATTCCTTAAGGATTATGACTTCACTCTGGAAGACCACCAAGGCAAGGCAAATGTGGTTATTATTCCCTTGAGTAGGAGAAGAAAAAGCAGAGAGAATGTAGCTACTATCAGAGCTTCTTAGTTTAGACTTCTTAGATAAGTTTTAATGATGATGATTCATGAAAGTCCAGCTGGCACATTATCAACTTAAAGAGTTTCAGAGCTCCTAATTTGTTATTCTGACATCCTCTTCTTTAAAACAGCGCACTGCCCGACCTTATCCGTCATTAAGTCCTAATATTAGCCACGTAGAACCTAAAGACATATTAGTTAGCCTTTTTTTTATCTTATTAGCCTCCTTATTCGTGTCTAGGATAAGTATTTCTCAATTCTTTTTTATTCAAAATTTCAAAGTTAATTAAAACTTTTTACAGTTCTCAAATGATTAGCGGAAGTCTTAACGGTTATGTGGAAGCAATTCAAATGAATCATGAGTGTGGAGACTAGAAAAGAACATCACATGCATATAAACATCAAAATATGAGAAACAGTGTGATAATCAAGTCTCAAGTTGGGGAACTAACTGTTCTGCCCAACATACAACCTTAAAATGTATAGAAAAAACATAAATTAAATAATACATCAACAGTCGAGATTTATTAGATAAGGAGTAGAAAATAGTCGAATGCTCAGGGATAGTCGTTGATCTTCTCCTTGCATGGCTTACTGCTCGATAGATCTACACCTACATAAAAATGACAGTGAGTACAATACATAATAAAGTAATTCTTAGAGATTCTTATATACATTTTCAAACATAATCAACTGGTATTTTAAAGCATAAATATAACGAATAAGTGTTGAATGGAGATATATTAAAAAATACCATAGTTAAGAAAAATGAGAACGACACAGGCTAAGTAATAATAATCTAGGCCCGGTTGGCCGTGAGTCCTATCATATAGGCTTTTATTCCACTATCTCAGGGTGAAGCTATGCTCTACACCTCTATCGAAGGTCTGATCTAAGCTCTACACCTCCATAATCACTCATTTATATATTCTTGTCGACTACCCCGTGTCTTGTTGACTAGTATGATGTGCAAGTGTAGTTGTGAGTGCCAACAACCCTGGCAGTCAGATGACCTTTGTGTCGCACATCCCATATCGTGCAATGGTTCATAAATTCTATCACTACTTTATAATATCAGGAAAGAATCGCATGAAAGATCTCGAGACATGGCAATATGCTTCAAAGCCAAAAATCATAGAATACAAGTCCATAAACCATCTAATTTCATTATTATAATCCTAATAGCATGTTATTATTGATCACACTTTCATCAAAATAGTAAGAAAGATATAGAACACAAGAATAGAGTCAATGATTCCATAAGCAAATGATATTATGATAAAACACCCATATAATGAGTAGAATATGAAACAAATTCATGATATCAAAATACAAGGCTTTTCATAGTCAAATAAACGACAAAACATAGCATAATTGGAATGAAATGTAGACAAGAACATCAACAAGATTACAATGCAATGCAATGTAAACAAACACCCTAAACCACGTAATCGAACTCTTGAGACTCTTCTTTAGGCTCCTGGTACAATTTAATATGTATTATAGTGTGTTTAAGCCCTTAGTTTGGGTCTTAAGCTAGGCTAGATATGCTAAATGTGTTTTGAGAAAATTTAGCGAAAACATATAAAACTCAAAAATTCATAATTTTTTGTTTTAAATCAAAATTGGAAACTTCTTAATAGATGGATCGTTAGCTCAAAACAAGGATTTCAAAAATATAATTCGTTTTTGATATCAAATACATCTTCAAGCCAGAATTTGACAAATTCAGTTTCATGAAAAAAAATCAATTATTTTCGCCAACAACCTTTAATTTTAAAAATAAAGGTTCAATGACTCATTATATTCTTCATTTAGTTCATAAAATCTGTGAATAAAGTTTTCAAATTCATTTTGATCACAACCTCCTAATTCATGAACCTATGCTCATAAAATTAAGGCATTTATTTTTTTAGTAAACCCAAGAACACACCAAACACTTTGATTGATCATAATTTAGTCAATTTAACTCCAAATTTCAAACTTAGCAAATTTAATGGTTTTTTGCAAGGAATCCAAATATGTAACCTAATTTTGAAAATGATTTCATTTACCCTATGAAATTACACAAAAACTAGAACTTCACTATCACTTTTAATTTTACCAAAACTTTATTAACTAGTTGTGTAGGTTTGCTTGCCTAATGGTGTAAGTCCCTTAGCTTGATCATCCCTCCAAATCACCAAAAATTCACCAACACACTTGCTGATCTTCATCACCAAAATTCCTTATCCTATAAGTATGAAATAAGAATGATTTGCATGCTTATCTCATCCATTTATATATATATATATATCAGCTAAAATTGATTTATAACCATTGATCTTAATGTACACACGCATCTCGAGACTAATTTAATGGCTTTCATTTTGATTCGCATTCCACTAACTATCCACTAACTCATCCTTAATAATATCATTTGTAACTCAATTAGTCTCTTGAGTTGTCTAAACGTATATTGAGAAACATCAAATGGCTAATGTTTTATTTAGCTAACTTAGGCTATATCTTCTCTATATATAAAGAAACTGTCTTGTACGAAGTACTCACATATTGACACGTGGCATGTGAGAAACACTTACTCATTGACACGTGGCTTGATGATGTCATTGTTTCAATTTTCTTTTGGATACGTGTTATGGTACCTATTCTAATAGAAATACAAAAACTGTTCTAATCTCAATATACTATATGTTTTTTTAAAAAACTCATTTTCTCATTAAATTTGATTTTACCTACTGTAATAATTTTCGATCTTGGCCGCGTGCGACAAATTGACACGTGGCATGTAAGAAGCACTCACGGATTGACATGTGACATGATGATGTCACTGTTTCTATTTTAGTTAGGACACGTATTATAATACCTATTCTAATAGAAATACAAAACCTATTCTAATCACAATAAATTTCTTTGATTATAATATTCTAATCACCTATTTGTTTTTAAAAAAACTCATTTTCTCGTTAAATTTGATTTTAACTACTATATTGATTTCCGATCTTGCCCTCGCACGAAGCACGATATGCCGACTAGTTTAATATAAATCAACTATAGCCGCATCAAATTTAACTAATCAAGCCACATTAAATGTTAGCTTACCATATCACACTTTATTTGGTCCCACAACTACACGCATCTTCAGGCGTGTCCCGGTCATGTCCCCGCTCATGCATCTTAGGTCACGATAGTTCTTCTATGCTCGTATCTGAGCTAAACCAGAGATGATTCAGCGGGTGGTTGATTATCATAAAGGTGATAAATATTATGTAGCACGTCAAAGGTTGGTGGCTAGTGTGAATCATCCATATCGGTCAGTTTCAGGTAATGGGGCATTACACTTCAAAGATAGATTATGGGTTCCAGCTCAGGATCAGTTGAGGTAGGAGTTTGTTATGGGAATCTCATAGATCTCTTTAATATATTTGTCTAGGTAACACTAAGATGTATCGCGATATGATGTATATTTAATGGTGGCCTGAGATGAAGACTTATATTGCTGAGTTTGTAAAGAGATGTGAGATATATCATCAAGTTAATGCTAAGAATAGGAAACGTGGATGGTTATTGCATTCTCTATTGATTCCTGAGTGGAAATAGGAGCATATACCAATGGACATGGTTTTTGGTTTACCTCTGAGTCTGCGTAAGCACAATGTTGGATGGGTTGTAGGTGACAGGTTAATGAAGTCAGCTTATTTCTTGCCAGTTTCCATACGAGATCCTCTTAACCGATTATGTAAGGTATGCATACATGAGGTGTTGAGATTCCATGGAACTTAGTCTCGATTACTTCGGATAGAGATCAGAGATTCACACCCAAACTAAAGTGAAAGGCAAAAAAAGCTGGGAACTGCTTTTAACCTCGGTACGACATACCATCCACAGACTGACGGGCAGACTAAATTGTTGATTTTGATGCCAGAAAATATGCTTTGAGCTTGTGTCTTGGAGTTTGGTGGTAACTGAGAGAAACACATTCCTCTGTGTGAGTTCTCTTATAATAATAGCTATCAGGTTAGAATTGGAATGACTGTTTTTGAAGCTCTATATGATCGGCATTATCGTTACCCTACGTGTTGGGCAGAGGTTGGAGATATAGTTTTGTTGAGGCCAGAGTTGATTCAATACTACATAGAGAGAACTCAACAGATTCGCCAGCATTTGACTACGGCATAGCAAGGACAAAAGAGATACATTGATAAGCACCATAAGTTTTTCGAGTTTGCAAAGGACGATCACATTTTATTGAAAGTCTCACCTATGAAAGGGTTGTATAGGTTTTGATTGTAGGGTAAGCTAGCTCTTAGGTATATTGGGTTATTCAAAGTGAAAGAAAGAGTTGGTCATGTTGCTTACAGGTCATAGATACCTCATCAGCTAGTTGGAGTTTATAATGTCTTCCACATGTCTATGCTTCGAAGAACGGAGACCTAGTTCACTCTAAAGATTGATTGAAATGAATTCGATAATCGGGAAGACCTATGTTATGACGAGCAGTCTATTCAAATTCTTGATCGTAAGATTCAGAGGCTGAGAACCAAAAAGGTTTTTTTGGTTAAGGTGAAATGGCAATTTCACAAAGATGAGGAGCTAACCCGGGAGCAGGAATCTTATATGAAGGAGCAGTTTATGTTTCTCTTTGTAACTACAGATAATTTTATGCTTACTTTAATTTTGAAAACGAAATTGTTATAAATTGGGGATACTGTAACGATCCATTACTTTAAGCCAGTTATTAATGTTAATTCGAATCCTACTTAACCCAATTTAGGCTCATGGTTAAGTCCAATGTACCTTAATTAGTGTGTGCGTGGGTTAGTGTGATGATTTGTATTTGTATGGAATGTTAAATGAATTTATAGGTTGTTGTATAAAAGGGAAGTTTATATACAAGCCTATAATTGGAAAATAAACAATAATTAATAAATAGTAAATATACCAAGTGCAATGAGAGGGTCGTGAAATGAAAGTGCACACTCAATAATACTCGTTGGCATGTCCGGTGAATTTGTTTGCGAGAAAATACACGAGGTATATATATTCATATATAATTGATGTATATAAAATTAAAACTATAAGTTTGATTTGAATTATATGGATCGTTGGATCGCGTCGAGATTAGCGTAAATGGAAATTGTGTTAAGCTGTGTGTCACTTTAGGATGTGTCACTTTAACTCATTATTCACTTGATCGGCCTCGAGATAGCGTGATGAGTATCTCGAGGTATATATACATATATATATATATATATATATATCTCAAGCAACTGAGGGTTTGATCCTAAGGAGTCGATCACTGATGAATCATTATTTATGCACTCTTTCATAGGTGTTATGCCATGCAAATCAAATCCAAAGTTCGCTAAAAAACCAACAGGATTGACGCCCTTAAATTGAATTGACAGCGCTGTGGAGAAGCCATGATGCCAAGCAGGACGTCAAGCCATAAAAAGGAACGACGTAAGAAATGAATAGACGGTGTCAGGTTTACAACAGACAACGTCACCCACTATGCCATGATCATAAATAAAAAATCCAGACTGATTTGTTGTTCAAGACTTACTATATTATGCCACATCATGACTTGGCATCATTCCCATATAATGGTGGCACCAGATTCGCAGAATAGAAGTTTGTAATTTTTAGAAGGTTCTTACTTCACGAGTTTTCCTATTCTTGTACCCAGGCTCACATATAGAAAAGACATACCTCTACGGATGAATTGTAATTGAAAGTGATCTAGGAGTAGAACAAGGTAGAGTAGCCATGCCGGCTAGATTCTTTAATACCTAGGTAAGGGATGAGGCTCTCTAGCTAGTAATAGGTTTGTTTTCATATTTTGTTGTGGTTTTCTTTAATACTAGTGTTTTGTTTCAGTTATCTATCTTTATGTTATGGTTTTTAACAATGTCTCAATGGTAGTGTAGAGGTTGTAAGTTCATTGCAAATCTCTAGGCATAAATCCATTGCCATGCTATCAATCAGGTTAAGTTTGTGCTACCAACTGGGTAGAGAAGTGGCAATTCCTTAGAATAAGAAACTTGGCACACTAGTTGTTCTAGGTGAATAACATCAAGAACTAGGTTAAATCTTGAGAGTGGTTGCCAAAGGTTATTTAGGGGTAGGTGTTCCCATAGAGCTATTAACGATGCTCACATGCTAAATCTTGAGAGTGGTCACCCAAGGTTATATGGTGGAGTAAGAAAAGTATTTAGAGAGCGATTGCCCTATCTATCGAGAATATGAGAACTAGGGTGTTGGTGACCCCAACACCTATAACCTATCTTGGGAAACTATTTTAAAACTTATCTTTCAAAACCGACGATGCGAGACGTGGAAACAACATAGGGCTAGATTGTGGATTCCTAGACTTAGGTATGCTTTACTATTACTGAGTTTCAATTATTTACTTTCTTATTTAGTAGTCCTTTAGGATAAAACTCTTTCAAAAACCCCCTAGATTTGTTTTTCTTTTTGTTGAACTCGATTTGACTGAATCCTATAGATTTGACCATGTGATTGCCTCTACTATATTCCAGTATGATTAGTAACCTTTTACGGGTAATATTTGACGCGCGCGACACGCGATCAAATTTTGGCGTCATTTCGAGGATTCAGTTCTAACTTACCTTTTATTTTCTTTTTGTTTTTGTTTTTGTTTTTTTTTTAGTCTACTAGTTTGTGCATGGTAAGATAACTCGATCTAAATCAATTAGTTCACTGTTACCTTTCAATTTAGAAATCGACATAACCCATCAGAGGTTACCTATGGAAGTTTTAAACCGAGAGTTCAGCTTTCCTTAATCTACTAAGGCTGACGAAGCTTGCCACGCTGGCGGTGATCACCAGATTAACATGAGGATCATCAATGAAGATCTCCAAAATCTTCTTGCTCAGCAACTCGACTGCATAAACTTTCCACCAAATGGCGAAGCTTACGAGTTTAAGACTAGTTTTATTTACCTCTTGCCCACATTCCACGGCATGGAGAGTGAAGACCCGATGGCATTCTTAAAGGATTCTTAGACAAGTTTCCAGTCTATGAAACTTCCTCAAATTAAAGAGAATGCAATAAAGCTTAGGGCTTTCCCATTATGCTTAAAGGATAAGGCTAAACAATAGCTCTTTCATCTTCGTTTTGGCTGCATTAACTAATGGAATGACATTATAAATGGGTTCTTCAGGGAATACTTCCCTAAGGATAAGGTAGCCCAGCTCATATATGAGATATGCAGTATTAAGACGAAAATCGATGAGTCTTTTTGTGATTATTAGAACTGCTATAAGCGCTTAATTGCCAATTATCCCCAACGTGGCCAATCCAATAATGCCATTGTCCGGTTCTTCTATGTCGGTATGTCCCCTCTAGAGAGGTGTATGATTGATAGCGCTTATAGTGGTCACATTCGTGATAAAACCCCTACGCATATGAAACAACTCTATGAGGACATAAAGCAACAGTCTCGATTATATGGGGATATTGGTGTGAACGTGAGTCAAAGTCCGTCAGTTAGAGATATTACTATCTCCATTGATAAAAGAATTGATTGGTTGACTACCCTAGTCGAACATCTCCTAGCAATAGCCAAGCGCATATTAAAGCTTGTGGATTATGCTCAGCGACAAGCCATGCGACTGATGAATGTCTTACTTTGTGTGAAGACCATCAGCCAGCCAATGTTATAGGTGACCAATTCCAAGTGCAAACCCATGCGCCCTTCAGAAATACCTACAATCAAGCAACAGTAAGGAACAACCCTAGCTTCAGTTGTGGGCCTCAAAACCATAACTATCTATTCTTCGCCCCAAGAGGACAAATGTTGCCTAAACCAGTGACAAATCATTCCTTACTAGTGGACATGATTAAATCTCTAGCAGCTCAACATGGCCAATTTGCTAGAGATGTCAACTAGTTCTTAGGTCAACACTAAGAAATCTCTTAATGACACAAATGTTACGGTCCAAAACTTGGAGGTCCAGGTAGGCTAAATTGCACAACAACTGGGAAGATTACAGGATAAGGGAAAGTTGCCTACGCAAACTTTCCCAAATCCAAATGCGAGAGCCAATGCCATTACACTTCGTAGTGGTGGAGGATATGATGGGCCCTATGTCAGGACTAGTCTCACTAAGCCCTGACTTAGCCTAATTCCCTTAATTTGGCACCTAATCCATGCAATTAACTTATCCTCAAAATAATATTTACTTAAATCCTCAATAATGCTTTAAAACTAAATTTATATCATTAATCAAACTCAATTCATGATTTATTTAATTGGAGCAACTTTGGAAATCATACTAATTATTATGTATATTTTGTAAAAATCTCAGCAGCATTACCCTAAAAGTGGCCTACCAAAAAACTTACCTAGTAGACAACAGAATAGGGAGAAGCCTAGGAGGAACATAACTCCCCGCAATTCACAATATATATCAATTTAAAACATTTAAACTAACTTAAGGTCTTTGATATCTTATTTATAGCTTACAATTCCAAAATAAACCAAAACCGAAATATAAACTTCTCAACTTGCTTTAGACTGAATTAGGAGACTCTCTTACCCTTTCATTAGTGTTTCATGGCCTACACTCACCTCAATAACCCCAAAACAATATAGATAAATAATTTACAACAACAAAATATTTACTTTAATTTAAAACAATCACTAAGATCTTCAAGCTTTGGTCATTTCTTCCTTATCATCGGAGAGGCCCTGCCATCATCAAAAACAATTCTAAGATGTCAAGTACGTAAACTCCTACACTGCTCTGTACTCTTGCAAATGTTAGTCCAAATACAAGGAGACATGTAATTAGATTTCCAAATAACAAGAAATTTATATAACAAAATGAAACCCTTTCATTACTATTTAAGGTTCACAAACAGATTGGCCGACCTAAGAATGAACCTAAAATAGTAATGAAAGTAAAATGTATGATTTCCAGAATCAACATTGCCAATTACAAATTTACCGCATCTAGTCTTTTTCACCTAGGCAGGATACCTGATTAAGACCGAACATGACAATATGACCCATATGCCATGAATGCATGACCAAGAATAATGCGAAATGCAATGCATACTAATCACAAAATGCAAGTATAAAGATAATATGTTAAATAGTAGAGATCACTATATGGTTTACTTACAGTATAACCAACACATATTTGGATACAAAGCCTCCCATTCGAATCCCTAGCTTTTACATACTTCCATATGTCTTATTGAATCATAAAAATCCATAACTTAAAGTCTTAACCACTCATTTCACTTGAAAATAACTTACCACTTGCCTATGATATCCAAATTGTGGTTTATAACTAAATCAATAACTTGCAAACTATGACTAACCCAAACTTTGACTAGGAGTCTTAATGAGCATTCATTTGTCTCATTTGGTTAGAAACAACATTATAAAACTCATTGCATCACTATGCAATGCCTTTTATTTTCATTTGTAATGTTTAGGGATCCTTAATCCTGGCCCTGGAGATCCAACCCAATCATGAATCTCATTAATTAAATACTTAATCAACTTCCATCTTATTTGATCATAAAAACTACAACACAACATGGAATTTATATCAGTGGAACATGGCAGCTTTTCTACTTTATTTCTCAACTAAATAGGGTTCTAATGAACCCATTTGCACCTCTTAAACCACTCAGAACTAATGGTCATGACTTTGTCTAAATCTTACTAGAACTGAAATGAATTCATCATCTTTGGAATCAAACATGAGGAACTTTTCATGACAATTCATGAAAATAGTTCACTCCATGTTTGTCCATTTACAATGGTTTCTAATAAATTTAATGAGTTTACCAAGTAGTTCATAAACCATCCCCCTGACTATCATAATTACATCAAACTAAACACAACAAATCCTATTGTTTTAGATAACGACAACTACAACAACCTAACGACATTACATAGATACGTATATACAGTTGTACACCGTCACTTTCCCCCTTTTTGCTGCCACATCAGTCACAACCTAATTCTTTATTTCCCATCCTCAACCGACACCATATCATCACCATAACAGAATATATACACATACACATACACATACACAGTCCCCCCCACTATTGATATCCAACTGAAACCAACAACAACCAATCGAAATATTCACATACAACAGTTCATTAATTATTATCAATCATCTCCTCAACTCCTCTCAACTGAACCATCAACAACAAAAATAGCTATAATGATATTCTAAACAACCCCAATTCATCGTCATTTCATACCACCGATTCCACCAATAAATTAATCAACAACAACAGCCTTATTTTCCCCCTTCATCGTCATCTTTACCTTTCCACAAATTCCCTCTAGATCGAGCTCTCTCAACCATTCCAATCAACCAATTCCGTACACCAATAACAAACCCCGTATACCATTTTAATTTAAATTCGAACTCACATCAAATCAATGTTTTGTTCCACTGCTCCTTTGCCACCGTTTTTACTGGTCACCCTTAACTGATCGAAAGGGAGAAAGAGAGGAAGAGGGAGGTTGCTAGCCGAAAGAGAGAAGAGCAATCGAGAGAGACAGAGAGAAGAAGACTCGCAGCCGAGAGGGAGGAAGAGACCGAGTTTAAGAGAGCAGCAGAGCAGAGCACCTTGAAAAGTAGAGGGCACAACCCTGAGGGAAAGGAGAACGAACTTGAGGGAGGAGAGTTGTGAGGAATGCATGATGAAGATCAACAGAGAGAGGAAATTGAATGAAAAAGATAGTTGAGGGAGGCGTTGAGGCCAAGAGAGGGATGCGATCAGTGAGGAAAGCGATGAACATGAGGGGGGAGGGAGGGGGGGATGGTGGTTTGGTTTAACCAGTAAGATGAAACGAATACCTTGGCCCATTGTTAGTTTTCACACCTAATTTAAATGATTTGAGGTGGAAAATGACCTTTTTGCCCCTCATTCACTTATCCAATCATTTGTAAATCAATTACCTTTTTTGTCTTTTTAAAGTTTTTCAGTTAAAATTTTATGTTTATCTCTTATAATTAAGCCCAAATTAAACCTGGGTAATTACTCCAATTTCCTTGAAAATTGAAAAAGTTTTCAACGTGCTCCAAAACACATGGACAGTGTGTGTACACCTCAACTTGACTCTGTTTCACATCGAATAGAATATAATACATCAATTAGTCACGCGACAAAAAAATAATAATTTAAACTTATGATCTTTCAGTCCATAATGTGTACGTCCCACCTCGAATACCAAAATCTCAATTTAAGTTCGAGAATCCTAAATTAGACTGCTAATCATGTTTATGAAATTCTCAGATTTCACAACCAAATACCCAGATGGACCACCCACCTTAAAGAAACTGTCCAACGAGGAGGAAAATGAAGTTGAGATCTTATGACCAACCCCTAAACAGATGGAAGTTTCCCAATAGGAAACTTTGCCTTTTTATATGGTCAAGCCTCCATTTCCCTGATGCTTGATGATAGATAGAAAAAGGGAAAAAGAGAGAAATTCTTGAGACCTTTGGGAGAGTAGAAATTAACATTCCACTTCTTGATGTATTAAAACATGTTCCCAGGTACGCAAAATTCCTCAAGGAACTCTGCAACGACAAAAAGAGATTGGTAGCAATGAAAATATTCAAGTAGGAGAAAATGTCATAGCACTCCTGCAAAAGAAACTTTCCCATAAATGTAAGGATCCCGAGACATTCTCGGTACATTGCAATATAAAGGATTTCAACATTCCAAAAGTAATGTGCGATCTTGGTACCTCCATAAATGTGATGCAATTATCCATTTATGAGACACATAAACTAGGACCTTTGGAACAGACATGGATCGTGATCCAGCTAGCAGATCTATCAATGGTCAGACATGTTGGTGCATTGGAAGACGTATCAGTTCAAGTAAATGATTTTTTGTTCCTAGCAGACTTCTGCATAGTAGATATGAAATAGGAAGACTTATCGATATCGTCATCGGTGCTCCTAGGATGACCATTCTTAAAGACCGCCAAAACCAAAATAGACGTACATAGTGGATCTTTAATCATGGAATTTGACGGGGAGGTTATCAAGTTTGACATGTATGATTTCATGCGACATCCGGTGGATGGGCCTACGCTAGTATATGTAATAGATGATGTGGATCTGCTTGTTCATCATACCTTACTCATAGGCAATGAAAATAAAGCTCGAGTCGTCTTGGAGAATCAACTAGATATCATATCACTCTATAAAGAAAGTGCATCCTTCGACTCACTAGAAAAAGCAATCTCCAAATCTCCACTTCCACAAATCGGAATCAAGATTCAATAACATTCATGGTCTTCAATCTTTCCCAAAAAATTATTAATTTAATTCTCCTAGATTAGCTATAGAAAATCGACCACCGCCAGAAATCCCTAGTTCCCCCAATTCCGATAGCCAGGACATCCGCCACTAACTACTTCCCTAATTAATGTATAACCCCAGATATCCGCCAATCAGGTTTAACACATTAACCGCAGTAATATAGATCTATGGGAACACTAATCCTAGATAACCGGATCGCGTCCGCTCCCGATTTAACCTAGATTCAATTGTTGTACATTCAAACACCGAAAGGGTTTTACGGCAAACGGGTGAATGTTTGTTACTTTATTGGTCTAAAAGCACAATTACACAGATTCTAATATTCCAAATAACAGTAGATTGTCAACCTAAAAGCATGCACTGCCACATACATACCCTAGATCTAAATCATAATCATTAAATCAACAACAATGAAATAGAAGAAATTAAATTAAATTAAATAATAAAATAAAAGATCTCACATAATATGCTTTGAATCCATGATCCCGACTTGCTTCCCTTCGACTTAGGCAAGAAATTGATTAGCCGGACATCATCTTCAAAAATCTATACTAAAAACTAATCTAAAATTATACTAATTAATTCATATCCTAATAATACCTAGGTTCCTAATATATAAAAATACTCCAAATTGGTCTCGGATACTAATTTTAGGGGTTAGGTATGTGACTCGTGCGTCGAGGAGCATCGTAGGGGTGTTTTTAGCTTGAAAAACCGACTCTGCCATGTGTAAATAGCCGATTGGTTGCAAATCTGGGCCCGCTCCACGTGTCAACTTCTGATATGTCCACGTCTGCCACCGCCTCCGACTTGTCGCCGCCACGTTTGCGCGCTCTGTTGCTTCTTGCTGACTCGACGCCACGTGTCACATCCTGATTGGCTGGACCACGTCAAAGAGCTACGCTGGACGAATGGATGATCGCCACGTCGCACCCACGTGGCTCGGAGAATCGCGCAGGAGTCGACCGAAAATTTGGGAGTTTGTGCGAACATGGATCTCGAGGCATATCGACGAAGGCTGAAACGTGAAAAAGATTTCTTGCGGTGTGACATGGCTTTGCTGCTGATGTGGTATCGCGTGGCAACGTATGATTGGTTGCGGCAACTGGAGACGGCTGACGTGGCATCACCTAATTGGCTGGAACACCCTGTCCGCAATTCGATCTACCGCGCAATGCGTATTTCGAGGCAAACTGTCCGGCATCCGATCACTTCAAGTAAATACTCCATTTTGAGTGTTTTTCTGCCACGAATTCAACCACGTACTCCGTTTCACCTAAAAATGACCAAAAATATAATTAAATATATATTTTAAATACTTTTAATAATTAAATATACTAAAATAGACTATTAAATACCTATAAATACCAACTTATCAATATCTTATGGGAACTAAAGTCACGGTATACTCGGATCACGCTACCTTACGATATCTTTTAAGCAAAAAGGATGCCAAACCTCATTTGATCCGATGGATTCTCCTATTGCAGGAATCTGACATTACGATCAAAGACAAAAGCGGTGTAGAGAACCTAGTTACAGATCATCTTAGTAGGATAAATATAGGAAATGAACCACCCAGGCCCCTTAAAGAAAATATCTTGATTAGTACATTTATTCGGTAATGGATAATGTTCCTTGGTATGCTGATTTGGCAAACTTCATTACAACCGGCATGTTTTCTCCACTCCTCACTAGGGCTCAGAAAAACAAGCTTTGGAACGATGCACGACATTATACATGGGATGATCCGTATTTATGGAAGTTCTGCACCCATCAAGTAATACGAAGATGTGAGTCCCACGCAGAAAGTCAATCTGTATTGGCATTCTGTCATTCTTATGCTTGTGGGGGCATTTCGGACCCCGACGTGCAACTCGAAAAGTTTTGGAAAGTAGGTTTTATTGACCCTCTAATTTTCATGATTCATACATGTTTACCAAATCTTATCCTTACTATAAAAAATTGGGTAATTTTGGCTACAGAGATCATATGCCAATTAACCCACTACATATATGTCAAATATTTGATGTATAGGGGATTGATTTCATGTAACCCTTTCTAGTATCTTTTGGGAATGTTTAAATCCTTCTTTTAGTGGATTATGTATCCAAATGAGTGGAAGCAAAACTATGTGCACCAATGATATATAGGTTGTTTGTGAATTCTTGAGGTCAAGAAGCTTCGCCACTTGTGGAACTCCATGAACCCTAATAAGGGACATATGGACTCATTTCTTGAATTGGAAGGTTGAAAGCCTCGTAAGAAAATATAATGTCACTCACATGACTTCAATAGCATACCACCCACATACCAATGACCAAGTAGAAATTTCTAATAGGGTATATTATGGAAAATGACAGTGACTCCATTTCGAAAATATTGGAGCACACAACTAGAAGATGTTGTCTGAGCATAATGAACATGTGATGGCCCCAAACTCTGAGGCCGCCGTGGGACCCACCATGTTGCTTTACACTTCACTAAGCTTGCCACGTAATGGCTTACTTATTTATAACGCCCCACGACCTAATTGGTTACTTACACGTTTTCCGTTAAACCTTAAATTAGCTAATTAATCTTCATTTAAGTATTAGTGATTTAATTAAGCTGTTAAACAATTTATTAAGTCATATTACAATTTTACAGTGGAAGTTTTTAAAAGTTAGTAAATTATGCATATTTAACAGTCTTAAGTATTGGAAAACACAACAAATTGATACCATGTATATAACAAAGATGAAGTAATACAACAAGAGATCCATATACATGTATTCAATGTTTTATAGTCCAAAAAACCCAACAAAACATAAATATATACATATTGTATCAAAGCACGAGCTGGTATAACTATCTCCAAGGTAATCTCCCAATACCTCCTTGACCTTGCTCGTCAAAGGAAGTGCACTCGATAATCCAACAAATACAATGCAAAGTCCAGTGAGTAAAATCCCAAGAGAAGTCCACACAATATTTATGAAATAAAAGTGATAAACAACGAGACATGAGAATATGACTTATGGCAATAGTATTTCATATTCTCATGAATGTAGGCAGCATACGACAAGTAAAAATAGAATAGATTGATAACACAACACATACTAAATAAACAGGCTCGAAAATAAAGCATTAAAAATAAGCAACTGAATAATCAGAGAAAACCCCGACCTAAACAAGCTGGTAATCGATAAAACAAGATAAGAACCACATATATACTTGCTGGCTTAAAGTGACTAAACCCTAACTACAGTCAACGAATGAAACCCTTCTAGACATTATTTCAAGTCAAATGAACACCTTAAATCCCTTTCAACGATCGTAGATATATTCTACTGCCATTGATACGTGCACTAAACATAAGTAAACCATGCAAGTGATTTAGCCACAACCAATATATACGCAAATCGAAATTTGAGTGAAAACCCATGTGTGCCCACCAGAAGTCACACATGTAAGCCAATACCGATAAAACACGCCATGAATTCCATGAAGTTTACCAATGGATTTACACACCTCAAAAGTCGCGTTCTAACTTCTCCAAACTCTCTAATCCAACCTCGACTCGCTCCCAGTACCCGAGCTACGGTCCTTTTAATCCCTTGTGTCCTATATGGGTAAATTATAGTGATTTTAGATTGTATTAGTGTATTTAAGTCCGAAGACCAAATTCGATCTCACTCCCAATAATTATTAAATTATTATTTTCTCGGTTGAATTCCTCAAAATAGCACAAAAACCATTAGAATAGAAAATTGGTGTGTCAAAAATAGGTTATTGTAAGCTACTTTATTAAAGCACATTTTTCTTGAATTTTCTGCAGGGTGGTTAGCGCGCCAAAAAAAACCATTAGCATTCTACCGAGGTTGAAACCTAGAACTTCCAACTCAGAAATTATGTGATTTCTTCCTTCGTGGCCTTCACCCAAGTCGTCAACCCTACACTCTCCTCATAAGGGAATCATAACCTCTAAATAACAGCCAACAAAAACAATCATACAACAATTTGAATCAATTTATAAGATTTCATGCATTTATTCCAATTTTTTCAATTTGGGCCAATTTCTCAATCTTTAATGAAAATCAACTTTAAAGACACAATTAAGTTGTCCAAATTAATTAAAAAAAATGGGAATGCCTAAGAATAATGAGTTACCACTTCAAATTCGTTTTGGCCATAAATCCCCAAATTTAAGCTTAAGTTGACCATTTTAATGTAGTATAAGCTTGAAAATGATGAAGGGATTGATTACCTTGTTGATGAACTCTTGGATTTCTAAAGTTTCCTAGCTTGAAATCACAATCTTTAGATTCCAATTCTCTCTAATGTTGCTAGAGTTTTGAGGCTATGCATGTTCGTTTTGAAACAAGAACCCACTAAGTCCCCATTTTATATTGTGTAAATTAGATTTTAGCCCTTGAGGACACCCATCTCTAGAAAAATCTAGGGACCCTCATTAACTAAGTCACACAGTCCAGTGACACACCCATTTGTATATATCTAGCCTAGGAATCATCATCTAGGATCATCTAGATGAAGATCTAGCCTAGATTAATCCTTATAAACTACAAGACTTATATTATTTGATCTAATTTAATTAACTTAGGCATATTCATACTAACGGTTGGTGTTCTTAGACACACTTATTGATAATTTAGTGATCCCACCAATTCCTGACTACCCGGCATCTGAAGCCCCGTGCCTCAACATGCATATCGAGATATGCTATATTTCACTTTATTTAATTAACTAACTTAGGCTATGGTTTAATTAGACACCACACTCTAGTCTTAGCCTATTCCAACATCCCCGTGTCACTCTTACCCAATTTTCGCATCGGCATACTTCCCAAGGTAACTCCTTGTCACGCTAACTTGCTCAATAACAATGTATACACATGCGATGCAATACAATAATAATATAATAATTTTTAACACCGCATTATAAGCAACCATCATCCATAAATAATATATTCCTTCGATTCTTGTGTCAGAGTCAATCGAGTTATCCACGTAATGCCCAAATCACGATTGTTAATCTTTGAGATTAACGTTAATCATAATTTAATTAATTTGGGCTGTTATAATTCTTCCCGACTAGGGGAAATTTCGTCCTCAAGATTTAGATTTTGAAGAAGATTTGGTTCATCTAACTTATCCCTGTGTGACTACATATAACACATTGATAGTACCATTCTACAGTTCCTTGAACAACCACTACTCTCGTACCTATCACGTGGGACATAGTGTTGCACTGAGACATAGGGGCATGCCGCTGGGGCGATCATGACCCGTCACTCTCTTCGACACCTCTGCAACCTACTCTCAACTTAATTATATGCCTTAGTTTCCCTAACCTAGTTACCTAACACCAGGTAACCGTGAACCTTTCATATCATGTATCACAACATAATAGTCCTAACCAACCATGACATATCATGCTATACCATAACCTACCTTGACACACCATGGCCTACCATGATCTACCATAACATACCATGCATGCATGAAATTTAACTGAACTACTAATCTATGTACCCTGAGCGTGTTGATGGGCTTTACCCGGCCCAACTCAGTTACACTGTGCACCGACTCTCGAGTGCACAGGTGTCGCTACCACATATATCAGTGATATCTGCAAACAGTCCCTTCAGTCCACATCTGAAACACCTACCCCTATGCCCTGGTCCCACCCAACTACTACCTAATCCTTGGTTATGAACTTAATCCTGAGACCCCTACGCTCAACTTCTATAGTCTTGAGTCTATCATTTTGTGGCATTTGAAATGTTGGTACTACGTAAGCTCTATCTGTCTAGTCATCTTCCCCCATGTTCTCTCAGTCTATTCAGCCTGAAGCTTAGCTTTAACTATCTTTCATTAACTTTAAATATGTGTCAGTGTTGTTCAGCTGATAGGTCTCATACGCTAGGGTCCTATTATGGATCTTCTGAAGTTCTCCCTCAGCCTCGGCTGAATTTAATAAAAAATGTACTTGTCATAGAAGACTTGTTTGCACTCTGCTCCTTTGTTCCTCTCCATTCAACCCTTGTATTGGCACCATTTTGTT
Source organism: Stephania yunnanensis (assembly GCA_039657365.1). Classification (NCBI taxonomy): domain Eukaryota; kingdom Viridiplantae; phylum Streptophyta; class Magnoliopsida; order Ranunculales; family Menispermaceae; genus Stephania; species Stephania yunnanensis. Next base: position 24,601,857 of record CM077585.1, read on the forward strand.
GAATGTGTGTGTTGCTGCATAAGCCAAAATACACTTGTATGTCGAAGTCCTCTTGAAATACTTGGTGCGTAACTCTGAAGCAACTCTACTTTGGTGTAGTGTACCACATTGAGCATGTCATCCAAACATTTGGCAATATCTAATTTTTCGTCCAGTTTTATCAAATAGCATGTGTCAGATTATCTTCCGTATATGTGTATATAATAGATACAAATAAAAGCATAACACGTATATAAACCTTATCGCTACCCGACTCACACTTACTTCCCAACTAAGATTCTAAGTGAGGATCTTCGAGATTCCATATCGAATGTTTGTTTGTTTAAGTTTTATTCTCTTTTCTTTAAACTATTCATGAGGCTCCATCGACCTCGCTCTGATATCGAACTATGACCACCCAAAACTCTAAGGCCACTGTAGGACCTGCCACGTCGCATCATACGTCCCCAAGCCTTACCATGCAGTAACCGGTTTATCTATGACGCCCCGTGACCAAACTGGTTGCTTACATGTATTCCATTAAACCCTGAGTTACCTAATTAATCTTAATTTAAGTATTAGCGATTTAATTAGTAGTTAATCAATTTATCAAGTTATATTACATTTTTACAGTAGAAGTCTTTAAGATTGACATATGTAGAGCGTACACAATAATTCTCCACGTTTTACTATTAACTTGCAGTAGTGGTAAATGTGATTTCATCTCTATAGAGATTTTTGAAATCTCAAAGGAAAGTAAATTTTTATTATTTTTATTAACTTAATTAATCTAGGTAAACGGGAATTAAAATATTAAATAACTTAACAACTATGGTTACTAACTTAAATAATCAAACTAACTAAATTAATCTAAACAAATCAAATTCAAACTAAATCAAACAATATTCAAATTTAATTCAATATAAATAAACAAACATCTAAACGAAACCCCACTAAATAATATAATATATTTGGACTACTTTTAAACACTAGACTATAATATCACTTCATACTATGGTTATAATTATAAAATACGAAATCTTGAAATCATTAAACCCTACTTCATAATAGATTGATAGCCTTTAGGCAGCCACCAATTTTTCTTAATTCAATGGAAATGCCACATTTTTATCATTGTAAATCTACCTATTAGATAAAACGTAATACCATAGAATTACGATATCATTAAGTTCAATGAAAATCAAGCCTAATCTAAGCCAATATTACCAAAGCTGCATAATAAACAACTTAGAACAAAATCACCTAGAACATGCACTCGAGAAATGCCCTATAAAATAATCTTAGTTACTATTTCTATAATTGTTGTAAATAACTATAGACATAGATTCAGAATCTTAATACCACATTTCACATTTGCAACTATGCATGCAATACTAATCTTCTTTAGTTGTAACATGCAAAAACAACTTGTTAATTCCCTGATTGATGTGTATGAATAGATTTAAAACATTAATTACACGATTCCTTAATTATAACTATCTAGTAATCCAAAATATACTACATTGTCTATATTGATAGACTACTCACTCATGTTGGAAATAAATAAGCATAAATATAATTAAAAGATATAATGAATGAATAAATACCTTAATATAAATCAAACCTTCAAAGTATCTTCAAACATAGATAATGAAACTAGCCTAAAGAAAAAGTTAAAAGCAAAAAGAAGAGAGTTAGGAGAGTTATTTTGAAGCTCTCTGCCTATTTTATAGTCTCCATACGTATATATATATCATTGATAAACTGTAATCTTCATATTAATCTAAAAAACCTATAACCGACGTCAGCGATTCCTAACTTATACACCAACCACTGAGCAAATCACTGAGTTTAGCTCTCAGTGCTACACTAATTCGGTTGGCGATTTATAGTTCATTCTCTAATTCGTTGTGGATTCGATGGCCATCTTCTGTTACAGATTTACGTGGCCTTCTTCTGTTACGGATTTAAAACCTCAAATCACAAAAACAAGAGAATAACTAGTGTAATATTATCATTTATGTCTTAAATCAACCTAAATTACATTATAAAATGTATCTAATTGTTGAATTCTCAAATACCACCAAACTCAACACTTTGTTGTCTCGAGCAAAGAAATACTCTCAACCATATTCTTTTTTCATTCTTTAAAAAAAGATTTCAATCTAATTCATCTTAACTTTAAATAATAAAAATTAATTGATTTTCAAATTGAAATATATTACCCACATGTAAATGAAAGCTATGGTAAAATAGAATGATTTAGTCAAATCAAAACATCTCTTGATGTTAACTCAACTACCTAATGTAGCACTTCTTTAAAATTTTAAATTCACTATCAAGGCTAGTGCACAACATAGGTTTTCTCAATCTCCGCTAACAAGCATCAAGCTAATGATAACTAATATAGAATCTCGAAACACAAAAACCACTATGTTAGTCTCAATTTTAAAAATTAATTTATAATAGCATCACAATCAAAATCAATAGGAATTTTGCCAAGATACCAATGAATATGTCATTTAAAACGCGTTAGATTAATAAATACTTCATTCAACTCTAGTTTCAAGCACTCGAGCTAAATCTTTTATTTGAAGAGTTTAAGAACATTCATATTTTCTTTTTATCTCTCATTATTATTTTTTTCTATTCCATTCTAATTATTTCATTTTAACAAATTTCTTTTACTTTTGCTTTTGAGTCACTGCTCCATTTCCTTTAGACATTTTCACCTTTTTCCCACTATAGGTTCCATGCTCTATTTCCTTTAGAATCTATAGGATTCTCTATATATTTGTTTTATAAACACTTGTTAACACTTCTCACTATCCACTAAATTAAAGAAAGTATTCTTTCTAACTTTTATAAACTCATCGGTTTCTAACCCATTTCTTTTTTCAATTGAGGCATAATAACTTTATATATATACTATAAAAATATTTAATCAATAGCTTTCGTATCATAAGATTCATAGAAGTCTATCTTGTTCATCTTGCACTATTGTTTTGATCTTCTACCCATTATTATGACTAACACTCGACATTCAATTTAGTGTTCACATCAAGTAGCAAAGTTAATAAAAAGGTGTAAAATTAATTCCTTCTATCATAAAATTCACTTGTAATAAAAATATCACTTCCATTCACAATCTATCACATATATTTGTTTTCATTCTTTTCCTAACTAAAAATAAAGAAAAGTGAAATTCATACTTACATGATTTTGGAAGAGATTTTAACAATTGCTGTCAAGTTACTTGAATATTGGATTAAATGTAATTCTAAACTTTTCTTCTACCTTTATTTCCTTTCGTTACCATCAATTCCATATTTCACTTAAAATACATACACACACTCATACTAAACCTTGTCCTCAAGGTTTAAAAATGAATTCACATTCTTATCATAATAAACATACCATGTGAAGTACAAAGGAATTGATATAATATAAATAAATGTGACAAATCAAGAAATTAAGTTAATTATAATAAGATAGAGTTTATAAAGAATTTATGAATAAACATCACCATCATATAACAAGTGAAATAAATATCATACCCAAGCATTGAATAGAATGTGTCATCAAGTTTATCATCATAAACATGATGTATACAACCACTGCCATAATTACATAAAGGAATTTCACAACATCACTCAGAGACAGAAAATAAATAGAAGAAGGAAATCAATTTCTGCGTTTAGAAGTCGCGTCATCGTCGTCCTCCACTAGATTAATCTTCTAGGACTAGTAGCTTATAGTGAGGTCATAGAGGTGGTACTCATAACCTGACAATGTCGGAACATCAAGATTACTACTCATTGATAATCTCATCTTTGCGGATGGTATAGAAACTGATGTGCCTCCTTGACGTCTACTTGTCCTGGACATTGTACACTCCATTCTACGGATGCTTCTTGCTAAAGCTCTATGGTTCTCGAATACTAGTTCTTTATTGCTAAGGATGGTCATTTTAGCATGTAAGATTGCGTCCACGAAAACTAATTATGATTCTTCCATGTGTAATCCGTCATAGTCCCTAGCAGGTTGCTCCACGTTCGGATCATTTCGAGCTTCCGACATCTCCTCTAAGATTCTCCTCGTCTCGTCTCTAATTTTCTTTATTTGGTCAGTTTCTCTTCTTGCTATCTCAACTCTTTCTCTCTCTCTCTCTCTCTCTCTCTCTCTCTCTCTCTCTCGCATCCTCTGTTTCTTCATAACAATTCACTCTAATATATCTCTCTATAACATCATCAGTGATAGTCTTCTCTAGTAAAACATCTAAGTCGAGGCCTACCATGTTCACTTGGTCCATCTTACAAAAAGCTATAATCATTAAGGGGAAAGGAATTCCATCGTTCTTCTTGGTGGTAATGGCATTCCTAATAGATTCATATATGATTTTCCCAATGTCCAAGTATCATAACCCTATGACAAAGTGGTAATGTAGGGCGACCTTATAATTCACTATTTCATAATATTGCAAACTCGGCAGTAAGTTGATGTTGATGAAATAACACTAAGCTTTAGTGGTTTTCCTAAAAACTTTTGTGGTTATGTGCTTGGGATTCCCCTTCATATCAAAAATAAATCCATATCCATAGATTTCTTCCAAACCTCCCCTTATTGTCTCGTTGGGGAAATGATACTTAATTCAATACTCAGGTTTTGGGTACTCGTCATTTTATTTTTGATGAAAATCCAATAGTCAAAACTACTGATTTATTCTTACAGCAGAGTAATCCACTGTCCTCCCTCTAACTCGAGACTCGATCTTACTTTCACTTCCATATGCATTTGCATAGAATTCTCTTACTAAAGCTTCATAACCCCATTCATTAGGGACATCCTCTAGGTCTAGGTGATTGCAATCTCTAGTCAGTAAACTCCAATTTTTTGTCTCTATGATATCTAGGATCCTAGGCCTATACTTCGATTTATTTTTCACATTAAATCCCTTCATTGGGATCAATTTTCCATCCTTAATTACATCATTCCTAAATTTTATGTAGGCCTTTTCATTGACAATTTTTTTCCTTAATTCATAATTTTTCCCCCATTGGTATCTTTTGTTCAACTTCCTCAACTTCCTCCTCATCAACATATTCATCCTCAGTATTGTAACTAAATGAATAAGGTGGAGTAGGTTCTCTTTGCGATCTAATTCTAGGTTTGTTGAAAGATATGAATAAGGGCTAGATTAGGGAAGCTTCAAATTTTGATTTTGATTGTTCTACTAACTTTCCATTCCCCTTATATTCTCGTGAACTTCTACCCTTACCACCTCCAGCCATTTGAAATATTGTAGGTGAAAGTATGAACCTGTAAAATCATTTGGGACCAGATTTATCAAAAAGGTATTCGATAAAGTTCAAATAATCTATTAAGAATAAGAAATCATTGGGAAAAACACTTTTGAAATTGAGATTTTGAGATTTATATGAAAGTTGTTGATAAAATAGCATTGGGAAAAATAAGCTTTGTAAGTAATTCAAATCAATCGATAAATATTCACAAAAACCCTCCAAACTTATTAGAAAGTCTTAAATGAGTTTGCTTATACAATTTAATCTACTCGCCATTTATGAAAAATAGTTCAAAAAATCGATAGTGTTAAATGAATCATCACATCACTCCCATATTAGTATAAAAAATATTGATATCAAAACCATTTTAAAATAAAAGTTTTGAAATTGAGTTCCTATCCTAAAAATCTATCCAAAACCAAGAATTTATTCAATAATAGGTTAGAGTTTTAGCTGATTACCTTCTAGAAATTGATTCTTTCAAGTATTGAACCCAAGATCGTTTCTCTTGAACTATCCCAAGGTCCTATTCGAATTCCCTTGCTCAAACCCTATGTGGCTCTATACTTTTAAAATGCACCATGTTGTTAGGTAGAATATGTGAAGATTGGGGTGAGAATCACTTATATATACTAAAAATTAAGCTTTAGAATATTGAATTTAAGCGAAAATGGTCTCTTAATCGAAGGGGTACAGTGGTTTGTGAGTGTGAATGTTTTAAGTGTGGCAATTTAGGGTTCTATTTTTAAAAACTCAAATTCATTCCTAGCAAATCAAGGTTTAAGTGGATTTGCTGAGGAATCGCCGATAAAATCGCTGGAAATGAGCCTTGGTGACTCTGCGATTTTTTCAGCGATTTCTAGTTATAAAAATGATTTGGTGAGAAATCGATGACTTCAGATTTACAATGAAAATTATGCAAATTGTTGCCAATTTACATAGCAATTTCAAATACAAACTGAAATCGCTGGGAAATCTATGGTTTAATTTTACTGTTTTTATAATTAAATCAGTTTTTTAATTAATTATCAGACATATATATTAATAAAGGTAGAAATATTCAAAATTTTAGAATTTAACTAAGATATGTATTAAATAATTTATTTTACTACCATAAATAACTAATTAACATAAACCTAATAAATAAACAATATAGTACAAAATTAAATTGGCTCGATCAACCCCCTTACATGAAACTATTTCAGAATTGAATTCCTAAAATATCCCCATTATAAGAGTTAAAAGTTAAGAGAATAGAAAACAACTAACTAATCATAATACTAAAATGGAAAATAAAGATAGAGTATGGGTTGCCTCCTAAAAACGTTCTTGTTTACTATCATTGGTCCGACTAAACCATGCAGTTCTAGGGTGATTTTATGAACTTAAGTGTAAGATTATCCTCTATTGTGCCATTCTAGAAACTGATTGCTTGGCCATGCATTCGAGAAGTAATTGCCTTGTTTAGAGTATCCATGACAGCTTGCGAAGTGGCTAAGAAAGATTGTCCTAAAATTAATGGAGGATCTTCATTAATGAAGTGTGGCATAATCAAAAAGTCTGTGGAAATAATACACTTGTCAATTTGAATTGGTCCATTAGTAACCACACCTATTAGTTTTACTGAATACCAGTTTGGTAGGGCAACTTTTTCGGAAGCAAGTACATTCAATTCTAATTGAGTGTGAAGAAAAAATGAATTGGCATGTAGTTTGCCCTAGAACTCGTATCGCATATAGCTTTTAAGTACCAAACCTATTTGACCTTTATTTTTATGTATATATCTCCTGGATCATTGATCTTGATAATTATTGGATTCTTTTTTTTTTCTTCTTCTTCTTTGTAGATTTAATTTCCTCCATGTTATTATTCTCAACATTATTTGATTGCTTAACTCTCCATTCTTGGGTTATTATCCGTTGATTAGTAGTTTCTTCACCTTGCTTAATTGTAGTCCTAGCGTTTCCATCTTCCATTATCACTACATTAATAACATATATTGCAGCTTTATGATGATTTTTTTTTTATAAAAATACCTTAGCTTCATATTATTCCAAATTGGAAGACAAAAAAATTGCAAGGAAAGAAGGTACAGTACACCATTCTTTCTTACCATACATAGAATTATCAGACCTCACCTATTTAGGGTATCTAACCGGCCTAGAGTACTTTAATCCCTTGATAATCTAGCAGCCTTAACCTCTCTATCAATAAACAATTAAGAATAAGATCTTATAATCTTCAATTATAAAAAATTATTAATCACTAAGGATTGTAAATTGAATCTTAAACCTTAAAGTACGTTTAAATAAATTCAATAATCCTCATGGTTCATTTAGATTGATTACATTATCCTCAAAATTTTGTAAAAACTTCTCTCGACAACATCTCTATTTTATGCCTACACTAGAAATCCCGCCCTTAAAAAATCTTCATAAAGACCTACTCAACTTTAGTGGAAATACTGAAGGACTCACAATCTACCTACAATAATAAATATTACATCAACTAAATTATTTATTCATTCTAATATATCTCAGGTTTTTAAAATCCTTAAGCCCTTTACCTTAGTTCCACAACATTCCATTCTGTCCCAAAATAGTTTCAGCCATTCCAAAATAGACCTAATCACACTTGAACCCAAAAACATATTTATATAATATATTATATTAAAAAACAATACATACATAGAGTAAAAAATTAAACAAGTCGTAAATAGTAGGAAAGCTTTCCCTTTCCCTTGTCGCAACTAGAACCTGTCATTATCCAATTATAAAAATTTGATAATGTCAGAAATGTAAATCCCACACTATCCAGTACACTTGTAATAGTCAAATGCATAATAATCCAAGAGATTCAAACGAAGAATATAATCCAAGTAATTTAAATACAACCATGAATCCATCCCATTTTTGTTATCTGACCACAATCATATAATGTTCTCCGAAAATGGTAAGTAAACAATATAAGGACTCATACTCGAAGAGAATAACCAATCGAGCCTCGTAACTCAAGTCTATCAAAGTATGATCCGGTTCAATATGATCTCATGATAATCACGTGATGCAAAGTATTAGTGACTCTGAACCCTCAAGCATTATATAATTCTACCCTATGCACAGTTAGATGGATACTATAAGTTCTACCATGTAATACACAGTCATGTAGTTTAATATACCCTGTGCACACAGTCAAGCAGACAGTAATTAGTTCTAGCTTGTAAGAAAGTCAGGCATACACTATAAGGAGACTCAAATTGCCTTATCCTCTAAACCCATGTATGCATGTACAACAAAAATGCAATTTCAAGGATCAATGCAATTTATATGAAACTATAACCATCAAATACATAGGTTACTACGAGATTTACTTAACCTTACAAACGCGACATTGCAACTTCTTTGTGCTCAGAGTTGGTAAACTAGTCCACACAGGGCTCCAATCGCGGTCCTACAATTCATTAATACATCTTGTAAGCCTCCACTACAACTTCACCATTTTTTCAAATTATTTCTAATTTAATTGACCCAATCATGTCTCGAAACCCCTTAAATCCTTTCAAAATAAATTCTCCAATGCCTGAACTTCATTTTCGACTCAAGTTATTATACGACATCAAAAATTATGTGGTCTAGGCTTAAATATAATTTTTTAATTACATATCAGTCTTTCGACAACTCGAAAACCCCAAAGTCCTTCTAAATCGACTCATTAGATGTCCGGATCCCAATTTTGACTCCAAATTGTGATTCAGAATCAAAAATTACCTTTGACTAGTCTTTAAAATAATTTTCCAAATTTTAAACAATTTCAGGTATTATTGCACGCACTACAAGAAAAAAACTTGGTATAAATTCTCGAGAAAATTCGAAATTCCTCATTTTTCATAAAAATCCATTATTTTAATTTGTTTGGCTCAATATATATACATATATATTTTGAATCTTTCTCTATTTTCTAGAATTTCTTTCTATTTTATGCATTTTTGTAATTTAAGGGTGGTTTGACAACCTGAACCAGATCGGACCGATTCAACTGAACCGGACCCGCTTCGAGGGATCAAACCCCCTCTTCTTTCTTCATCTCATCTGTGCTCAACAATTCCTCTTTTTTATTTTTGTAGGGGTTGGGCTCCTAACCTCAACCCCGGATTGGGTTTAGGCAGGGGAGATGATTCATTCCCATTTCTTTCCTCGAACCAATCCAAACTCCCTTCTTAACTTCCATCTCTACCATCCTCCATTAAAAACCAACTACAACTACATATAACAACCCAACAACAACATCAAACAACACACACACACACACACACACACACACACTCACACACACACACACACACACACACACACACACACACACACACACACACACACACACACTTACTTACCTCGGGTTTCCATCGCCTCGTGATCTCTCTCTCTTTCTCAGTCTCCCTCTCGTTCTCTCACCCTCCCTCTCGATCTCTCAATCCCCTCTCGTTTGAATCACAATTTTGATGAGGAAGACGTTTTGTTTGGTTTCCAAATTATGTATAAGATTTTCTCGAGATTCGCATCAAGCAAATCTGGAGAAAAATCTACATCACGCAAACATCAAGACAAATCTAACGATTTCTATTTCATAATATAAATTTTGTTCTTTTTGAAGGTACACACTACATATCTCGAGGTCAATCTTTGGCTCAAAACAAAGTTAAAAAAGGCGGTGGGTTGTTTGGATCTATATTAGTATTTCCAAGAGATTTGCATTGCATGAATCTCGAGGTAAATCTAATAAGTCAATTATTTTATTTTATTGTTCTTGCTCGAGCTTAGATAGCACGCATCGCAAGGCATGTAACACCTTACTAACAGCCACCGCGTCATACCATTTCAACTCTTCCACACTCATGCTACATGTATCTCGAGGCACATCCAATGTATATTTTTTATTTAATTCAAACTATATGATTGATTTATATATTTATATATAAACAATATTATATATAAATATATATACACCTATATATTCGCGACTATAAATTTGCCGCGCGCGCCAACGACCGGCCTTAGGCGTGCGCACTATTGTACAACCCATGCGTGTCACTAGGCGCCCACCAATTTATTTACTATTTTATTTAATTTTATGATTATCTTTTCAATTTAAGTTCGAATAAATCTTTGAAAAACACCTCAATTTCGCCAAAAGTTAGAGAATTTACCAAAGCGTTCCAAAACTTTCAAACAATTGGTCTCATACGTAAATCGTGGTATGGGGTTCATGTCGACTCGTTAAGTCAGTTTAAATATAAAGATTCAAATTTTGAAACTTAATTACAATTATTTTTTGCAAAACTAGAAACGATAGTTTAGGTAAACATTTGAACTATCTGGGTACTTACTCAACACGTATCTCAAGACAAACCCCTAAATTACCAAAATTGGAGAAGATTTTCCTACACTCTCCGGAACTCACTAATACTGCGTACGCACTCTAGTTGACCCTATTTCGCATCAAAATAGTATATAATACATCGCTTAAGCATATGATACACAAAAATAATATTGAATTTATGATCTCTGATCTATAAAGCGTGGGTCTCACCTTGGATACTTAAATCCCAAATTAAATTTGAAAATACTTAATTAATCGTCTAATTAAGTTTATAAAATTTTCGGATGTCACAATCTTCCCAAATAATTAAAAATTTTGTCCTTGAAATTTAAACTTACAGGTTACTAAACCAAAAGAGATATGAGAAAATGATTATTCATATATAACTCTTTTAATCCAAACCTTTAAAACCATTTCCAAGGTGGACCGATAAGTGGACCTAATCACTTTCATTGTATGCAACAACTCGGTGGTAGAGACTATAAGCATTTTAACTTTTTATTTTCCAATATCTTTAGTTTAATAAAAAGTCATCCCTGTTACTTTGTCAATCCTTACAATTTGTGAATTTATGACAAGTTAAACAATCAACTTTGTAGAATATCCGATAACCTTACTTCATTTCTCATCTTATACCTCGAATCTCATTCAAATATTAATACCTAGCAATACCTAGCCTATCTTGCTTTTCATAACACAGTTCTCATTCTAATTTGAATACTATTCTCCAAACCGTTGATAGTTCTTTCCATATCCATCCAAACTTTGGTACATGTCCCGATTTACTTTCTCATCGCAAACGATCTCTTTTTATTTCAATTATTAGCCGATTAATTCTTTGACTATCATCAGCTAAAATTACATATCGATGCAAATAATGTTTGAGCACAACATTAGATACTAAATAGAGTCACGTGTCTATCCGATCCATTACCATTCTAACATTTCCCATTAGGAACATGGAATTAAAAAAGTCATCCCATAACTATAGATCTCATAAACATCCGTCATCCTATGATAAGAGATCTCAAATTCTCATTCCGATCATAAATAAAAACCCGACACATCGTGCAACTCTAACTCATTCTCTAAATATCTACTCACAATATTATTTAGATTGTGGATAAGAAAGAAATTACCAATTCCAACTTGTCAGCCAACCCACTTAACTTATTGTTTGACTGGTTAGAGAATTATCAACTTTTCTAACTTCATCAAATCATTATATAACAATAAGTTCATCAAGAACTTCATTTCTTTCACATTACTAAAATCTCCCATAAACCTACATCTTAATCACTTACTAGTATAACTTTTAACTTGTATTTCATACAAGTTTATAAATATTTTCTTTTTCTTTTTCATTTCTACTCAATTACAATGAAGAATATTCAATTCTTCAAACGTATCAAGTCATATATACTGTACTATATTCAATATTTTGAACCTAACAGATAATAAAGCTAACCGACTGAGCTGTAAGTTACACATTTCTCTTCATTTCATTTATATCTTCACCAACATACAAGCATCTTATATCATCTCCAATTTACAATAACTAGTGCTTTAAACTTTACCACTAACTAATTAGTTGGTGTAGCACTACAATTGGACTAATGTACAACACATATATTCACTGATATTAGTTATACACTACTTTGGTTCAAGATTTTCAACATTCGGAGTTTAACTCCTTGTAAGATCTTTGTAAAGATATATTAAGTTCCATCAAACTTATAATTCGATATTCTAGTTTGACCGGGACTCGTTAACCAGAAGTTCTCATTTTCATACTAATGCGAGAATATATTGACTATTTAGTTATTTATATTTCAGCCTCCAATTGACTGCGACGAAACTTCATAAACTCTTTTATTCCAACTATCATCGATTCATTCGATTATTCAAAGACGAGTGTAGTAACACTAGTCATTTACGCTATGAATGAATCGTGATTATGAAATGGAGTTACTTAGACTTTTGGTCATGCACAACTACTCCAATGCCTTACCTTAACTGAAAGAGTCTGTTCGTGTCATTTTGTTTTATCCACAAAGTCTATTACGTTCAATTTTCGTCAATCTTAGCTATCCTCACATTAATCTCATTCTTTGTGCCTGTACAAACGTACCACAACTTTTGCTCAACCACCAGGCCACTTAGAGCTCTTTAATCTTGACTTAGAAATGTAATTTATATCTCTTTTCTTTTTGAACATATAGCTAAGAACAGTACAACTTCTTATTATTATTTAATGAATCGAAGTCTTCCTTAACCAATCTTAATTCAAAACAGAGAAGTTTTGCGACTCAAATAGTTAAACTGTTTGTTATTGCCTTACGTTATTTCCATTAGTCTCATATTTCTCAACATTTCTTTTTTTTTCTCAAAAAGAAATTCGCTACCTTGGAAGTAATCGTGTAAGATAACTTTGTATCTTATTATTCACCAAATTACTTTTAATGAATTCACCTTTCCATTATTATTCAACTGAAGAGATAGAAGAATTTGAATATCTAAACTTCGATTATTTTAACGACTACTTAGACATTTAAAGGATGATATTTCAATCATTTAATTTATATCAATGAAAATTCTTACAATATAGGAATCCATATTGACGTCCTATACATATCAATTACTGATACTCAATCAGTACGTCTATCTCTTCATTTACTATATTTTAAGTTGTAAAGATAGACATCACTACTTAATTTGATTAAAAGTGACTATTAGGTACTTTGAGTCTCAAAACACAATCACTTATGTAAATGTCCAATAGCTAATCCATGCTATTATTAGACCACTTCCCCAACACCTCAACTTCTAATATGTTGATCTTATCACTACAATTTTCAGTTTCAAGTTAGAAATTTCATTGATCTTTGTTTTATAAAAACATCTAATTTGGTGTTAACAAAGATTACTTCTAACTTGTGTATTTTTATTAATTTTATCAGTACTTTATTCGATTCATAGAACCACTATACTCTACATCACTTATGAATAAGTAATTTGAGTAATACAAAAAATCAAAGTTTTCATTACTTCTATATAAAAGACGTTTGATTATTTTAAAATATGGTTCTATTCCATTTTTTAACTTGACGTTTTGTTTCGAAAAGGAGATAATACTTTACTTCAAAGTATGTTATTTTCATAGAAACCGACTTAGACAACTTGGCTTATCATATCACAATCTCATTGTGATCTCTAAGTCAATATTCCAGTTGTCTAATCAATTTCCGTGTTACGTTTTCAACAACCACGTGTCTCTTTTTTCCTTTCATTTGAGACTCGTTCGAAAAAAATTCTCAATTGGTTAAAACTTAAACAAATATTTTATAGAATAGGTCTTCTTGAGTTAACGGTGCAACCGGTACTAACCTTATTATAAAATTCAAGATAATCCATATCTTGTGTTTCCCATAAGTCTCAACTTCGTATTATGTTTTCCAAACAATTCTCAATCGCTTGAGCCTTAATTTAAGTCAATTTCAATATTTTCCTGAGCATTTAAAGATTATAATAGTTCAATACCAATTTCCAAGAAATCCATGTTTAGTACTTACGCACATGAATCATTTGGAATTCCCTTTGAATAAATTTCCTATTGGTTTTTTAACTGATACTGTCATCAGTTATATCAGTACCGAACTACTTATAACACCTTTGTGAATTCAGACTTCACAAGTCTATTTTACATCCATTTACGCTCAGTTTCGTTTCACAAGCTCATTCTCTCTTTTAATTATCTGTTTCTTAACTTAATTGTCACATCTTACGAGTTAAGTATCGAATGGAGAAGGAGAATAAACTTCTAATCTCATATCTAGCGATAAAACATACATACATAAAACACAAATATAACATAATAATTAAGTTTTTAAACTTTTTAACCCTCTTCCATTGCGTTACTTCCCAACTAATTACACTCAATCACCCTTTTCTTCTCAATGAAAGTTTTATCCTTAATTGAGCCAAACCTAGGCTCAGATACCAACATTTTCAGACCCCACCTAATTAGGGTATCTGACCGTCCTAGATTACCTTAATCCCTTCATAATCCAGCGGCCTTAACTTCTCCATCAATAAACAATTAAGAATAAGATCTTATAATCTTCAATTATAAAAAAAATTATTATTCATTAAGGATTGTAAACTGAATCTTAAACCTTAAAGTACGTTTAAATGAATTCAATAATCCTCAAAGTTCATTTAGATTGATTACATTATCCTCAAAATTTCGTATAAATGTTTTGACTAAATTATTTATTCATTCTAACCTATCTCAGGTTTTCAAAAATATGCTCAGCTTTTGTGGAAATGTCGAAGGACTCGCGATCCACCCATAACAATATATATTACATCAACTAAATTATTTATTCATTCTAACCTATCTTAGGTTTTCAAAATCCTTAAACCTTTTACCTTAGTTCCACAACCTTTCATTAGGTCCCAATACGGTTTCAGCCATTACAAAATAGGTCCTCCGCTCGAACCCAAAAACTTTTTTATATAATATATTATATTCAAAAACAATACATACATAGAGAAAAGAATTAAACAAGTCGTAAATAGTCGGAAAGCTTTCCCTTTCCCTAATCGCCGCTAGAACCTGCTATTATCCAATTATAACAATTCGATAATGTCAAATAAGTAAATCCCACGCTATCCAGTACACTTCCAATAATCAAATGCATAATAATCCAAGAGACTTAAACGAAGAATATAATCCAAGGAATTTAAATACAACCATGAATCTATCCCATTTTTGTTATCTGACCACAATCAAATTCATTTCTCCGAAAATGGTAAGTAAGCAATAATAAGGACTCATGCTTGGAGAGAATAACCAATCGAGTCACATACCTCGAGTCAATTAAAGTATGATTCGGTTCAACGTGATCTCATGATAATCATGTAATGCAAAGTATCAGTGACTTTAGCCCCTTAAGCATAATATAATTCTACCATGTACATTGTCAGATAGATACTTTAAGTTCTGCCCTGCAATACACAATTAGGTAGCTTAATATACCCTGTGCACAAAGTTAGGCAGACACTAAATAGTTCTACCCTGTAATACAGTCAGGCATACACTATAAGGAGACTCAATTTCCTTATCCTCTCAACTAGTGCATGCATGTAAAACAAAAATGCAATTTCAAGGATCAATGCAATTTATACGAAATTATAATCATATAATGTAAAAGTTACTATAGGATTTACTTAACCTTAGAAATGCGACATCGCAACTCCCTTGTGCTTTGAGTCAGTAAATTAGTCCACACGGGGCTCCAATCGTGGTCCTACAATTCATTAGTGCGTCAAGTAAGCCTCCACCACAACTTCACCATTTTTTTCAATTATTTCTAATTTAATTGACTCAATCGTGTCTCGAAACCTCTTAAATCTTTCCAAAATAAATTCTCTGATGCCCGAACTTCATTTTCGACTCAAAATTATTGTTCGTCATCGAGAATTACGTAGTATAGATTCAAATATGATTTATCCAATTTATATATATCGGTATTTTAACAACTCGAAAACCTCGAAATCCTTCCAAATTAACTCCTCGGATGTCCGAATCCCAATTTGGACTACAAATTGTGATTTGGAATTGAAAATTATCCTTCACTAGACTGTAAAATAATTTTTCAAATTTTGGATATTTTTCGGTTATTGTAGTACGCACTAAGAGAAAAAATAACTCCACTATAAATCCTCGAGAAAATCCCAAATTCCTTATTCCCTTAAAAATCCACTATTTTAATTTATCTGGCTCAATCTATTATTTGTTCTAAATCTTTCTCTATTTTTTGGAATTTCTTTCTATTTTCTGCATTTTTTCCCTTAAACCATACCTGGTTCGGGGGGATCAAACCCCTTCTTCGTCCTTCATCTCCTCTGCGTTCAATAGTTCGTCCTTTTTTGTAAGAGTTGGGCTCCCAACCTCAACCCTAGGTTAGGTTTAATTCGAGGAGATAATTCATTCCCATCTTTTTCCACTGACCAATACAAACTCCCTTCTCAACTTCCATCTCCACTATCCTCCATTAAAAACTAAGTGCAACTACATATAACAACCCAACAACAACACACACAGATACGCACACACGCATGCACTTACCTGGGGTCTCCATTACATCACGATCTATCTCTCTCTTTCTCTCATTCTCTCTCTCCCTCTCTTAGTCTTTCGATCCCTTTGGTTCGAATCACAAATTTGATGAGGAAGACGTTCTGTTTGGTTTCCAAATTATATATAAGATTTCCTTGAGATTCACATCATGTTAATCTCGAGAAAAATCTAATTATTTCCATTTCATAATAAAAATTTTGTTCATTCTCGAGATACGCACGACAAATTTTGAGATCAATATTTTGCTCAAAACAAAGTTGAATGATGCGGTGGTTTGTTTGTATATATATTAGGATTTTCTCGAGATTTGCATTGCGCGAATCTCTGCAAATCTAATAATACACTCATTTTGTTTTATTGTTCTTCCTTGAGATTGGATAGCACACATCTTAAGGCATGTAACACCTCATCAACTGCCACCGAGTCGTTCAGCCATTTCAAATCCTCGACATTCGCACTACACATATCTCGAGGCACGTCTAATGTGTATTTTTATTTAATTCAAACTATAGGATTGATTTATACATTTATATAAATACATATGCACCTATATATTTGCGACTATAAATTCGCCACATGTTACTTGGCGCACACTATTGTACATCCCACGCGCACATGTTACTAGGCGTCCACCATTTTATTTATTATTTTATTTAATTTCTTGATTATCTTTTCAATTCACGTCTAAATAAATCCTTGAAAAATATCCCAATTTCGTCAAAAGTTGGAGAATTTAGCAAAGCACTTCAAAACTTTCAAACGATTGGTCTCACATGCAAATCGAGGTGTGAGGCCCACGTCGACTCGTTAAGTATGTTTAAATATAGAAATTCAATTATTTGAACTTAATTACAATTATTTTTTGCAAAATTGGAAACAATAGTTTAAATAAACGTTTGAACTAACTCTGCACTTATATCGACACGTATCTCAAAATAAAATTACCAAAATTGAAAACAAAATCTCTTACACATTTCGGAACTCTACACATTTCGGAACTCAAGGGCACCGCGTATACATTCCATTTGACCCTATTTCACGTTGAAATAGTATATAATATATCAAATAAGCATACTACGCAAAAAACGGTATTACATTTATGATATCCGATCTGTAATGAGTGGGTCCCACCTTGGATACCTAAATCCAAAATTGAATTCAAAAATATTTAATTAGTCGTCTAATTAAGTTTATAAAGTTCTCGGATGTCACAAGAATAAACTCCCCTTACAATACAATAGGCAATCTTATTCGTTGATCTATGAACAAAAACATGGAATAAGATCTCATGTCCTTTAAAAACTCAATACAATCCCTAATTACGACTCCAAAATATGAATGATTTATTAATCTCTTCTGGACTTATTAGACTACCAACTATGCATCATACTCCATTACTACTCGTTGGTCATCCCTCGACTTCAGCCAGCTAAGAACTTCTCTAAGTCCTATCGCCTCTGCCACTTTTGGTTCATGAACACCATCATATGATCCACCTACCGCAACCGCAAAATTCCCTTCCACATCATGCAAGACCACGCCAAATGAGCTTGAGCCTTTGTCCACACTAATAGATACATCCACATCACATTTTGTATATCCCTTATGTGGTCTCTGCAATTTCTGAGTGTCTGTATTAGTATTCCCCTTGCCCCGAATAGACCTCTCACTATGAGCATTCTTCCATGCCATTAGGAAAGATTTTGTATACTCCACAATTTCAGTGGTCGGCTAACGATGATTCTTCCATATCCAAGAGTTCCGATTATTCCAAATACTCTACAATACCACTATAATCACTTCTAATACTACTCCAGAGCATGTTTCAAAAAGGTTTCCCCCTATTTATCAAATGAAAGACCATTTGCAGTAGTGGTATCGATATAAAGGGATTGACAACATTAAGTAGACGTCTAACATTGAACAAGACCATGATGAACATCTTCCTCCCTTCCCTTACACAGAGTACATGTTAAGTCAATTGGTACTCTCTTGTTATAAAAATTCCTTGTAGTTAGGAGAGTATATTGTATTGCTCTCCACACAAGGTTTTTATTCTTTTGAGGGACTCTCAATTACCACAACTTGTTCCAGTAATTAAAGGCATTTGGTTCGTGCTCTGCTAAGAAGGTCCTCTTCAATTTTTTGTACCCCCCCTTCATTGTAGGACATTTTAAATTTATACCCCACATCCATTCATCCTGGAAATTCCTGCTACTTAGCGGGATGGATAGAATCAAGTTTCTGTCTCTCACTTCAATGATATCTCTAAGTATGTCCTCATACAAACTTTTTGCTTCCATGCTAAAAAATTGATCAACAGTAGCTTCCTCTAAAACAATTAGAGGACTAGATTGTACTTTTTGGTTAGAAGCATCTGGGAGCAAGGGATCTTTATAGATACTAATAGAGGTACCATCACCCACTTTCCATTGAAAAATTAGGACTAGTGTTATGTAGGAATCCATCATACTACGCAAAATATAACTTTGATTTTGCTCGAGCCCTACCTCAAATAGGTGTGTATGTTGGGGCATGTGCCTTATATCATTCTACAAACTTTTTAACTTATAATTTTAGTTAATAAAATTGAGGTTTTCGTTTGCTATTTGGTTATAAATGATTGCATATCCTAAATGTCCCTAATCAATCATTATACGGGGAACTATAATGAATTAAAAAACTAGTGTGAATCTTGATTGATGACCATGTCATAATTATGCGTACAGGGATACGAATCGAGATTATGAGTACTTGTTAGGGAACAAGTACAAGACTGAGTCGCTATGAAAACAACACATGAATTAAGTCATAGGTGTTACTCATGATAGGTATATCATTTAATCATTCGACTTGAGATTACCATAGACTTCAATATTAGGAGCATGGTAAATACAATCAAACGTTATCTTTTACCAGATGATCATAAAGATTGGGATTTGTTACCATGTGAATAATACATGAAGACATGTAATTAAGATAGAATTTGTCACTCTCGTATATAGAGATATCAATGTATTCTTGATATGATAGATTGATAATGACCAAGTCCATGTGAATTTATATAATCAATATCACTTGGATGTGTCCAGTTTACCTAAAGATCGAGACTAGTATGATTGAATATTAAGGGTGACTTTCCATGCCTTATGCTTAGTCAAAGGATATAGTACGACAAAAGGATATGATATATGTTATTCATTCAGTTGTATTAGTTTTTATATTTATGCTACTTATGAAGTCATAAAGCCTTGCTAGAGACTGCTTATGACTTGTGTACCAAAATGGTTTTGGTTCATTGCCAATGTCGTATGAACCTATTGGGTTACACACAAAGAATGGCAATTTTAATTGGTCCGGAGTAACGAGTTTTATATGATAAAATTCATGACATAAAGCCCTTACGATTTGTAATATGATAACTTATTAATAGGGGCGTATGTGTAATTCGCTTAAACTGCCACAATACAATAGTTGTATTACGAATAGGGTTTTAAGTGATGGCTTATCTACACATATAAATATAGAGTAAAACCCTAAAATGAAATATGATTTTTGTTTATGCAAATCTCGAGTTCTCTAGATTTTGGGAAAAAAAGAAAAAAGAAAAACGTTTTTAATCTTTCTTAGGGCTAACACTCCAAATTGTGGTCATCATTTATGATAGGTTCTGTGATAATTGTTATCAAGAATTGATTTTAAAAGCATATTGTTAATTCATGTATATTGATACATACGCATGATTTGATTCAATGATAGTATTCATGTTTTGAGTATTTCGATTAACTTATGTTTTTAATATTGAATTATGTGAATTTTGTATATTCATGGTAGAAGTTGTGTTTAGGTTAATGTGATTCTGGTGTTGAATACATGTTTCATTTTTGTTCAATAATTATGTATGTCTCCATGATAGAAATTATAATTAGGCTGATATAATTAATTTAATATGATTATGGTATTGAATGCATGAGTAATATTTCGAAATTGGTTTTGATCATATATCTCATTGTGGTTATCCTTAGTGTATTCCTATTAGATAGGAGATAAACTTATAATCGGATAAGAATTACAAATCCTATAAGATATGTGAGATATATAACAAATTCTATTTGGATAAGGATTCAAAGTATCTTGAATTCTAATTGGATTAGAATAAGATATTAAGTTAAAGGTGGGCCCGAGTTAATTAAAAAAATTAATTAATATTTCTCGGAATTAAAATAAAGGGCAGTTTTAGTCAATTGGATTGACTAAAATAATGACAAATTTTCAGCGAATTTCAATTTTTGGAAATGGAATTTGTTGTCTAAAAAATTTGTTAACTTTTTTAGTGATTGTTCATACATTGCAATTTATGATATTTATCTTGTTTAATTATGATCGCTAAAACAAATAAAAAACTCCTCTTCCAAACTTTATGTCAAGTGTCACCCATTCTCAAACACTTATCAAAGCTTCAATCATATCAATATGGGTATGCCTCCGCAGAATGTATTGTGATATCTTGGTGGGGCAAGTGAGCAGCTGTTACTCTATTGTTTGAAATTGTTAGACTTGATAAAGCTATCAAAACGATTTTGGGCTTTAGGCATTAGATGAGATAAAACATGCTAAGACATAAGATGTTGTAATCTCATAAAAATAACTAAAAATTACATTGATGTAATTGGTTGGAAACTGCCTAAATAACTTAATTCAAAGTGTCATACCTTAACTATCTTGGAACTAAGTGAAACATGGATTTTAGTCCTTTAAATTAACATAGCGTTTTTAAGGAGGGTTGTTAATTTAATGGGAGTCTATTCCTCTATACTAAAATGAGCTTTTGCATAATTGTTTTCTATACTAAAATGAGCTTTTGCATAATCTTTGTTCTAGGTATAGGGCCTTTCCAAATCACACTAATACCTTATCACTGCGATCCATTGCCGTCTAGGACAAACTTTCTTGACTAGTTCAGAAACTTGAGAATTGTTCTAAAGAATGAACGGAAGTTGTATGTCCTGGATAATCTTATTCCCGATGAACCATCAGCCAATGCTTTAAGTGCCATGAAGGATGCACATACTAAGCATGTTAATGACTCAACTGATGTTACATGCATTATTTTGGCAACCATGATTCCTAAACTTTAGAAAGACATGGAACACATAGAAGCTTACGGTATGGCTACGATACTGAAGGAAATGCTCCAACAACAAGCTAGGGAATAAAGATTCAAGACAGTCAAGAAACTTCATTCTTGCAAAATGGCTGAGGGTGCATCAGTTAGTGATGCGCACTGAACGCGTTAATAAAATAAAGTTCCAAAACTAGCTATTTTGTAGAATAGTGGCAAAAGGTCGATCCCACAAAGATTGATAGTCTTTCTATGGTTAAAAAAGTAAATAGAAAAAATCGGTGGTTTAAATAAATATTATTTAACTAACTAATCTAAATAAACTAAATAAATAAAATAATATAAATATAGCTTTAAAACAATTAATGGGTACTTAGGTCTACAATTCTACAAACCAGAATGAAGATTCAATGGCATATCATGGTCATCACTCTTTCCCAAAAAATTATTAATTTAAATTCTCTTAAATTAGCTATGAAAAATTGACATCCGCCAAAAATTCCTAATTCCCCTAATCTCGATAGTAAGGACGTCCACCACTAACTACTTCCCTAATTAATATATAACCCTAGACATCCGCCAATTGAGTTTAACACACTAACCGCAATAATAAGGATTCATGAGAATACTAATCCTAAATGATTGAATCGCATCCGCTTCCAGCTTAACCTAGATTTAATTGTTGCACGCTCAAAAATCGAAAAGGTTTTAGGGCAAATGAGTGAGTGTTCGTCACTTTATTAGCCAAAAAGTACAATTACGAATACAATCGAACCAAATAACTATAAATTGTCCACCTAAAAGCATGCACTGGCCAGATACATACCCTAGATCTAAACCATATTCATTAAAATAAACAAAAATGAAATAGGAGAAATTAAATCAACTTAAATAATAAAAATCATAGATGTCACAAGTTATGACATGAATCAATGATCCCAACTTGTTTCCCCTCCGACCTAGGCAAGATTTGATTAACCGGACATGGTGTCGAAAGCCATCCGCATACCAAAATAATAAAGTTGATCTTCAAATATAAAACTCGGTCTTAAATAATTAAACATAAGTTCCTAATATATAAAACTACTAAAAAATGGTCCCGGGAGGTGAGAGAAACTAATTTGGGGGTTGGTAGAGTAACTCCTGCACCGAGGAGGATCTAGGGGATGTTTTTGGCTTGAAAATGGGGGTTTTTCCACGTGTCATTGCGTGCTTGGGTGTTTTTGCTGCTGCACGACATGCGTCCGAACCGAATAGGTGGAGCTGATGCCGATGACGTGGTGGAGATGCTGGAGCTCGACACATAGAGTGCATGGGTTAGTGAAACGGCTAGAAAATGGAATGAGAAATCACACGAATTTGACCAAAATTGTAAGAGACATCAACGAACGCATCTCGAGGAATAACTAATGGCTGCCGAAACGAGGGAGATGCTGTAAGGGTGAACTGGACTAATGGAAGAAAATACGTAGCGCTGCTGGCGGCTGGACAAATCTGGCTCTGCCACATGGTGTGCTGGAAGAGAGATGAAAATGCATAGTTTTATGTGTTTGTGTAGGTGACTACGACGCACGTAACTCGAGGCAAATCCTATGGCATCTGATTACTGCATGTAAATACTCTGTTTTGAGTATTTTCTGCCTCGAATTCAATTACGCACTCTGTTTCACCAGAAAACGATCAATAAATATAATTAAATATATATTTAGGAGACTTTCCACATTAAATACATTAAAATAAACTAATAAAACATGTAAATACCAACTTATCAAATACCCCCAAACTTAAGACTTTGCACGTCCCGAGCAAAGGTGTAAATGACAACATAAACTAAACTAGACTCCTAAAATAAATATGCATTGACCTAACTAATCCTATACCCGATTCAAATTCATGGAGTTCCTTTGATTTACATAGTCATCAAGTTAACAAGCAAATTAGGAAATTTCAAAGTTATGATATGCCAAGACTCACAACCCAAACATAATTAAGATCACTCTTTGAAGATATAGATTCGGTCAAAATAAGGCCATCAACTACTCACGAGTTTTCTTGGTCTATACATTCAAGCATGCAAGTTAAAATTTCACGTAATCTAGTGAAAGCACTCGAACTAAATATTTTATTTGAGGAGTTTTCACAACTTCTACCTTTATTATTAATTTATTCTCTATTTTATTCTTCAATTTTTTTTTTAAATTAATACGGTCCCTGCTCCATTTCCTGTGAACCGCTTTTCTCACTTTTTCCTACCACAAGCTTCTCTGCTCCATTTCCTAAGGAAACCTGTGGGACTCTCTATATTAAGAAAACACATGTTAGCCCTTCTCATTTTCACTATAATCAAGCAAATTCCCCAATATGATTTAAAATATTATCACTAGCACAATATTGACCGTCTACTCATTTTTGTCATCTAACACAAAGTTTAACAATCATCTAAGTCCCTAATCATGAAATTATAAAAATGTTGAGCTATAGACTCGTTTAGTGTTTCTCCTAGTTTTCCCTAAGTTTCAAGTAAAAAAGGCAACTGTAGTTTACTCATCCACAACCAAAGGCATGAAACAAAGTCTCGGGTGACTCTAAATAATAAAAAAAAATAAAAAGCTATACTAAATACATGCATGAAAGTGTATCAACTACTAATGAAATGAGAGAGAAATATGAAAGGACAAGAAATGAAAGAAATGATATAAAACACTTCCATTACCATCCGACAATCGCATGTAACTGCATAAAAAAATTAAACGATCTCACCTGCGATCTTTCACAAAAGAATCCATCCAACTCATTCTATAAATCCTAAAGTACCCCCAAGCTTCTTTCGAGCCTTGTCCTTAAGGTTCAAGACAAGTCAAGGAATTTATGCACAAGGAAATATAGTGGTAAAAATGACCTAGATAAATAAATAAGAAGATGATACAATTGCATGCATAAATGAAATTCTCTAAAAACTAGTGAACGCACCAAATCTCTCATGTCTAGGTGACTAAAGAAACTATAAAAGAACAATCACAAAATGCGCAAGAACTAGTAAACATAGGAGTTAACTAAAATGATTCATATCAAATCTTGCGAGCTCGAAGTCTTTCAACTAAGGGTGAAATTGACAAGATGATGGAATGAATTCTAGGGTTTTGGATCTACTCATAGACCCGCCACTAATGTAGTGACTTAACTTAGTATGTCCCAACCAAGTCTCAAAACACCTAAAATCCTAGTAATTTGTTAATTCCAAAAACAAAATGCTCACATTATGCTAAAAAAATATAATCCATAGTCAAACCTGACAAAACTCACAGGGTGCTCCAATTTATTAAAATTAATAAAGAAATAAATAATAAATAATAAAAACACGAAAGAAAGAAAACCAATCCCCGGCAATGGCGCCAAAAATTGATGCACGCAGAATAATTCAGTAAAATAAAGTTCCTAAACCAGTTATTTTGTAGAATAGTGGAAAAGTGTCGATCCCACAAAGATTGGTAGTCTTTCTAAGTTTAAAAATAATAAATAGAAAAAATCAGGGGTTTAAATAAATATGATTTAACTAACTAATCTAAACAAACGAAATAAATAAAATAATAAAAATAACTTTAAAACAATTAATGGGTACCTAGGTCTACAGTTCCACAAATCAAAATCAAGATTCAGTGGTATATCATGGTCTTCAATCTTTCCAAAAAATTATTAATTTAAATTCTCCTAGATTAGCTATAGAAAATCAACATTTGCCAGAAATTCCTAATTCCCCTAATCTCGATAGGTAGGAAGTCTAGCGCTAACTACTTCCCTAATTAATGCATAACACTAGATATTCGCCAATCGGGTTTAACACAAAACTACAATAATAAGGATTCGTGGGAATACTAATGCAAAATAACTAAATCGCGACAGCTTCCAATTTAACTTAGATTCAGTTGTTGCGCGCTAAAGAACCGAAAGGGTTTTACGGCAAACAAGTGAGTGTTGCCACTTTATTGGTCCAAAAGTACAATTACGGATATAATCACTCCAAATAACTATAAATTGTCCACCTAAAAGTATGCACTGGCAAGATACATACCCTAAATCTAAATCATATTCATTAAAATCAACAACAATGAAATAGGAGAAATTAAATCAAATTAAATAATAAAAATCATAGATCTCACAAGTTATGCCATGAATTAACGATCCCAACTTGTTTCCCCTCCGACCTAAGCAAGATTTGATAGCTGGACATGGTGTCGAAAGCCTTCGGCATACCAAAATAATAAAGTTGATATTCAAATATAAAATTCGGTCTTAAATAATAAAAACTAAGTTTCTTATATATAAAACTACTAAAAATTGGTCCAGGGAGGTGAGAGAAACTAATTTTAGGGGTTGGTAGAGTGACTCGTGCGCTTAGGAGGATCTAGGGGTTGTTTTTGGCTTGAAAATAGTTTTTTTCCACATGTCAGCGCGTGATTGGGTTTTTTTGTTGTTGCACGACATGTCTCCAAACCGAATAGGTGGAGTTGTTGCCTATGACGTGGTGGAGATGTTGGAGCTCAACACGTAGAATGTTTGGGTTGGTGAAATGGCTAGAAAATAGAATGAGAAATCGCACGAATTTGAGTGAGATTATAGGAGACATCAACGAACGAATCTCGAGGAATAACTGATAGTTGCTCGAACGAGGGAGCTACTGTGTGGGTGAGCTGGACTAACGAAAGGAATATATGTAGCGCTACTGGCGTGATGGACGAATCGGGCTCTGGAAAAGAGAAGAAAATGCACGGTTTTGTGTGCTTGTGAAGGTGACTGTGATGCACATAACTCGAGGAAAATCCTTTAGCATCTAATCACGGTATCTAAATACTCTATTTTGAGTATTTTTTCACCTCGAATTCCACTGTACCCTCTGTTTCACCTGAAAATGACCAATAAATATAATTAAATATATATTTTTGAGACTTTCTACGTTAAATACATTAAAATAAACTAATAAAAACATATAAATACCAACTTATTAGTTAGTCCTCATGTTTTAAATATAAAGGACTACATTGACCATCTTGACAGACTTGAATTTCTCATAAGCCAAAAATCGGCTACGAATTTGATCTTGAATTCATTGCCTGATAGTTATTCATAATTCGTAATGAACTATGATATGAATAGTATGAAGAAGTCTATTTTAGAGTTGCATTTGATGCTTAAAACTGTTGAGCAGAATGTCAAGAAACCCATTGCTAATGTATTGATGGTTCAGAAAGGAAAGGCCTTGAAAAAAAGGGTAAAGGCAAGGCTAAAGTTGCCAAAGCTGTAGTGATTGTCGCAAAGCCTATGGAACAAGTCAAACTTCATAATGCTTCTACTTCACAGTCCCAGAAGGAAAAAGAAAAGGAAGGAAATTATCATTTATGCCATGCACTTGGGCATTGGTTTATAAATTTGCAAGCTCTATTTTGAAGATCTAAATAAAAATAAGAGTAGTGCGACTACTGCTTCGGGTATTTACGTTATTGAAGTTAACTTGTCTACTAGTAATTCTTGGGTATTGAATACCGATGTGGATCTTACATTTGTAATAATGTGTGGGGTCTCACAAAAAGTAGAAAGCTAAAGAAAGGCAAAGTCATCCTACGAGTTAGAAATGGAGCAAAGGTTGTTGTTGGCTGTAGGATGCTAGAGTTAATTTCAACTAATGGATTTGTTTTAGTTTTACATAATTAGTATTACGTCTCTGCCTTGAGCAGAAACATCATTTCAGTTTCATGTTTGGATTTAGATGGTTTTAATTTCATTATTGTGAATAATGAATGTTCCATTTCTTGTAAAGACATTTTTTTATGCAAATGTTGATTTGTATGATGGTATTTATATTCTAAACATGAAAAGGTCCATAGATGCTCCTATTCTTAACGTAAATACAAAGAGATTCGAGTCAAATGGTACAAGTCAAACCTACTTTTAGCATTGTCGTCTTGGCCATATAAATGAGAAACGCATTTCTAAATTCCGTAAAGATGGACTGTTAGATTCATTCGATTTTAAATCATATGAAAAATGTGTATCTTGTTTATAGGGAAAGATGACAAAGAGTCCTTTTTATTGGACATAGTGAAAGGGCAAGTGATTTATTGGGTCTAATACATACTGATGTTTGCGGTCCTATAAACACAATGGCTAGAGGTGGTTATCAATACTTCATTAAATTCACTGATAATTTCAGTAGATATTGTTATGTGTATCTCATGAAACATAATGGTGAATCTTTTGAGATGTTTTGAACATTTCAAAACGAAGTGCAAAATCAACTTGGTAAAACTATTAAAGCACTTTGATCAAATCAAGGTCGTGAATATTTGAGCAAAGAGTTTGATAATCATCTTAAAAACTATGGGATTGTCTCACAATTAACTCTCCCAGTAACTCCACAATGGAATGGTGTTTCTGAGAAAAGAAATCAAACTTTATTGGATATGGTTTGATCTATGATGAGTCATTCAAATTCTCCTATTTCCTTTTGGGGTTATGCTGTAGAAAATGTTGCGTTTACAATGAATCATGTTCCTTCTAAAGCGGTTAATAAAACAATACATGAGATGTGGTTTGGGAAAATACCAAGTTTGTCTCTCCTTAAAATTTGGGGCTGTGAGGTTTCATACGATGAAAAATCTCAAAACAATTATCAACTAAATTTACCAAGTCTGTATTTGTTAGTTATCCTGAATAAACTAACGTATACTACTTTTATAATCCGACTGAGAACATAGTGTTTGTGGTTCGGAATGGTGTCTTTATGAAAAAAAAAAGTTTATTTCGAAAGACAACAATGGGAATAAAGCTAGTCTTGAAGAAGTTCAAGAACCATAAATAAAAACTCAATTGCCAGTGGGACATCAATAAAGTCTTGAACTAGTTGAACCTCCATAGGTATCACAAGGCCCATGTATGTCTGATAGGGTAAGACATCAGCTTAAGAGATTTGAATTTCTTATTATTGATAGTAGTAAGGTGTTGCTTATGGATCAAAATGAACTTACTACTTATCAGGAGTCTATGTCTAGCCCTTAGGAAGATAAATAGCTTAGTGCCATGAATCCTAAGATGTAAACCATGTATGATAACCAAGTTTGGAACCTGATTTATTTACCTAAAGGTCGTAATACCATTGGATGTAAATGGGTTTTCAAGAAGAAAACTGACATGGATGGCAATGTGCATACTTATAAAGCATGGTTAGTAGCAAAAGGTTTCAGACAGACTCAAGGTGTGGATTATTATGAGACTTTTTCTCCTATAGCCATGCTTAAACCCATTAGAATTCTAATTCCTAAGTTGCATATTATGACAATGAGATGTAGCATATGGATGTCAAAATAGTTTTCCCAAATGGAAAGTTACTTGAAGACGTGTATAAAATACAACCTGAAGGGTTTATTCATCCCGAGAATTCTAAGAAGGTGTGCAAGCTTCAAAGATCCATTTATGGATTAAGGCAAACTTCTTGGAGTTGGAATCTTTGTTTGGATGAAGCAATTAAGGAATTTGGTTTCATTAAAAATGAAGATGAGCCTTACATATTATAAGAAGGTTAGTGGGAGCGTGGTTTTTTTTCCTGTTCCTGTATGTTGATGATATATTACTCATTAAAAATGACATCTTAACCTTGCAGAGTGTCAAGTCCTGGTTAGGGAAGCGTTTCTCAATAAATAAGTTAAGAGATGCAACTGACATTCTTGGGATTAATATCTATAGGGATAGATTTAAAAGGCTGATCAGTCCAAGTCAGGGTGCTTACATAGACAAGGTACCAAATAGGTTTAGTATGCAAGAGTCTAAAATAGGGTCATTGCTAATGTCTCATCATATCAGTCTAAGCAAGACTCAATGTCCAAAGACTACTGATGAGCGAGAGAGCATGAATAATATTCTATATGCATCAACTGTTGGATCTATCATGTATGCTATGTTATATACCCGACCTGATGTATCATATGCTTTAAGCACAACAAGCAGATATCAGTTTGATCCTGGTGAGAGTCACTGATAACAGTAAATAACATTCTTAAGTACATGAGAAGGATTAAAGAAATGTTCTTGGTCTTTAGAAGTTTGGAAGACGAGCTTGTTGTAAATGGTTACACAAATGCGAGTTTTCAAACTGATATAGATGACTACAGATCGTAGTCTGGATATGTATTTACTTTGAATGGAGACGGAGTGAGCTGGAAAAGCTTGAAGCAAGAAACTGTGGCAGATTCCACAACATAAGCTGAGTATATTGCAGCGTCTAATGCAGCTAAAGAGACAGTTTAGATCAAAAAATTCATCTCTGAACTTGGTGTGGCTCCTATTATATCTAGCCCCATTTGCTTGTATTGTGACAACAACAGGGCGATAGCACAGGCCAAGGGACCGAGATCACACAATTAATCCAAACATATACTTAGACATTTTCATCTCATTCGAGAAATCATTGAGATGGGAGACGTGAAGATTTGCAGAGTTCCTACAGAAAATAATGTTACAGATCCTTTAAGGAAATCTCTTCCACAAACGAAACATGATGGTCATATTAGGTTATTAGGTATTCGATACATGAATGATTGGCCATAGTGCATGTGGGAGACGTTGGGGCATGTGCCCTAGGTCAATCTACAAACATTGTTTATCTTATAATTTTAGTTAATAAAATTGAAGTTTCCATTTGCTATTTTATTATAAGTAATTGCATGTTTACCTTACAGTAACATCTATGTGTATTTGTTGAAATATCCTAAATGTCCCTAGTCGATCACTATGTTGGGAACTATAATGAATTAAGACTAGTGTGAATCTTGATTAATGGTCATATGATGATCATGCGTATATGGATATGAATCAAGATCATAGGTACTTGTTAGGGAACAAAGTACTGGACCGACCCGCTATGAGAACACCATATGGATTAAGTCATAGGTGTCACTCATGATAGGTATATCATTTAATCTTTCAACTTGAGATTACCATAGACTTCAATATTAGAAACATGGTAGTTCGACACAATCAAACGTTGTCTTTAACCAGACAATTATAAAGATTGTGATTGGTTACCATGTGAATAGTATGTGAAGGCATGTAATTAAGATAGAATTTGTCACTCTCGTATAGAGAGATATCAGTGGATCCCTTGATATGATAGACTGATAATGGCTAAGTTCATGTGAATTGATATGATCACTGTTACTTGGATGTTTTTAATTTACCTAATGATCGAGACTAGTACGATTGGACATTAAGGGTGACTTTTCATGTCTTATGTTTAGTCAAAGGATATCGCACGACAAAAGGATATGATATATGTTATTCATTAGGTTGTATTGATTTTGATATTCATGCCAATTGGGTAGTCATAATGCATTGCTAGAGACCATTTATGACTTGTGTACCAAAATGGTTTTGGTTCATTACCAACGTCGCATGAACCTATTGGGTCACACATAAATAATAGCTTTCCGCAATTTTAGTTGGTCCAGAGTAATGAGTTTTATATGAAAAACTCATGACATAAAAGCCCTTACGATTTGCTATATAATAACTTATTAATAGGGGCGTTTGTGTAATTTGCTTAAACTGCCTAAATATAATAGTTGTATTACGAATAGGGTTTTAAGTGAGGGCTTATCTACACATATAAATAAAAGTTAAAACCCTAAAACAAAATATAATTTTCGTTTTTACAAATTTCGATTTCTCTAGATTTTGGGTGAGAAAGAAAAAAGTTTTCAATCTTTCTTGGGGCTAGCACTCCAAATTGTGGTCACCATTCGTGTATGAGCTTTCGATAGAGGACTCGCGCTTAAACGTCTTGAAGATAGAACAATCACAGTAGGAAATCATGGATTAAGGTGGGGTTTACTTTTGTACATCTAGTTTAATGGAACCTATTATTTATCCTGTTATGAGTTTTTCACAAAATTTTTTTGAATTTTCCGTTGAGTATGAACCCCCAACACCAAACAGTGTATTAGGAAAGTAATTCATTTTTAGTAACTTAGCAGTCAAAGAATTAGGTTGGGTGGGCAGTCTCCATAATTATTTCATTAGCATAGCCTTGTCGAATTCCTTTACTCGTCGTAAACTTAATCCATCAAATTTCTTTGGAATACACAACTTACTCTACGAGCCCCATCTTATTCCATCGTGCATGTCCACATCTAATAACCACCAGAATTTGTTCATCAATATTTCTAGCTATTCACAAAGCCTTTGAAGGAGTAGGAAAACACTCGTTACATATGAGGTGATGGACTGTATCACCACTTTGAGGAGTGCTTCTTTCCGTGCTCTTGAGAGAGTTTTACCCTTCCAACTTTGTAACCACTTCCTCACTTTGTCATGAATGTATTCAAACACTACTTCTCTGTTCCCCTACTATTTTAGGGAGTCCCAAATAAGATCAGTCTGGTTGGACTATTGAACTTGCAAAGTGTTGCATATCGCATTCTGCATTAACTACGGTACATTCTTGGAAAAGTATACTACATATTTATTAGAATTCACTACCTCTCCAGATGCCTCCTCGTAACAACGAAGAATATCCTTAACAACTCCAGCTTCTTCAGATGTTGCTTTAAAAAATATGTAAGAATTATCAGTAAAGAAAAATATGGGAGATTACCGATGCACCATTTGCTATTCAACATCCATGCAAGTTCCCAAAACATTCCTTATTTGAAACCATTGATGATAATTCATTATCACATAATAGGAACAAATATGGTGTGATGGGGTCACCCTGCTGTAGCCTCCTCATAGTTACAATAGGCTCAACTTCATGATCGCCCACCGGGAATGTATACCTTACAAATGTGAAGCACATCTGCATTAGACTGATCCATCGGTGGTCAAAACCCAATAATTCTATAACTGCAACAAGAAAATGCCATTCCTCACGCACGACCGTAGGCCTTATGCTCATGTCCAGTTTCAGTGCCGCATAAGTTTCCTTCCCTTGGGTTTTCCTATGAAGCCAGTGATTCACTTCGAATGCCGTAATGACATTATCAGAGATTAACTTGCTTGGAAGAAAAGAACTTTGACATTCAATTATTACATGAGGAAAAGCTACTTTAAATCTATTTGAAAGCATTTTAGACATTATTTTATACAGTACATTTCATAATAAATTGGGCCTTAGAAATAAGAGCCACTAATGTATCATTAAAGTTCTCTTGAATACTCCCTAAACTCAAAAATTCGAGGCATGCATTTGATACTCCTCGCCCAACTATCTCCTAAAAACTTTGGAAGAAAGCTAGATTCATTCTATCAGGTCCTGGGCTCTTCTCAGGATGCGTTGAGAACACTGCTTCTTTGACATCTTCTCCAGTGAACTATTGAAGGAGGAATGCATTGAGTTAGGCCGTGACTTTTAGAGTGTTATAGTCTAAAACCGAATCCTGGCATCCTTGATTAGTCATGAACAGATTAGAAAGCAATTGCAAACATGTGAGAATTCTCTAATGAGAGAATGCTCTGTTGAAAAGAAAACAGAACTAAAGAAAACGAAAATTGTATTGATTGAATAACTTGTTGTTACAACACAGTAAGAGTGCTATATATAGACACTCCAAAATAACCATACAAACTAACTAACAGTAATAACAACTTCCTAACTAGCTTATAACAGATACAATAGAAATACAACAAACTTCTAACTAATCTAACTGACTTACAACAGACATAACAGAAGTAACTAACAGTTTGTTACATTCATGAATCATAGTACATCAATAGCTTAATCATGATCAAACTGTCCACATGTTGTTGCTTTGTCACCAACTGTTACTTTGTCACTGACTGAACCTTGATCTCTAACATGCCCCCTCAAACTGAATCTAGGTGAACAAATTAGATTCAGTTTGGAAGAAAGGAAAAGAAACCGAGGAGTAGAAAGAACTTTGGTAAACAAATCAGCAGACTGATGTTCTGTAGGAACATAATGAAGATCAAACAAACCAGCAGCAAGCTTTTCCCTCAAAAATGAACATCAACTTCAATATGTTTAGTCCGAACATGAAAAATAGGATTTAAGGCTAAAGCACGGGCACTAGTATTATCACACCACAGTATAGGCTTGGAAGAATAAGCAAAACCAATTTCACGAAGAAGAGAAGAAGTCCATAAGATATCAGTAACACCCAAAGCCAGTGCACGATACTTGGCCTCAGTACTAGAGCGTGCTACAACTGATTGCTTCTTAGAATACCAAGTAATAAGATTGCCACCATGAAGAACACACACTCCACTAGTAGAACGACGATCATCAATATCACCAGCCCAATCAGAATCAGTAAAAACTTCAAGAGAAAAAAAGGTAGCAGGACGAAACACAATACCAGTTGTAAGAGAAGATTTCAAAAAACGAAGAACTCCTTTGACAGCTGCCCAATGAAGATCAGTAGGATGTTGCCGAAATTGACTAAGTTTGTTAACAATGAAACTGATATCAGGACGAGTGTACGTGAGATACTACAGAGCACCCAAAGTACTTCTATACAAGTTAGGATCCGAGAAAGGAATACCATCAGCAGCACTGAGTCGAACACCAACAGAATATGGAGAAGACAGTGGCTTAGAATCCAACAGGTTTGTCTTCTTGAGGAGATCAAGAATGTATTTATGTTGAGATAAATACAATCCCGAAGAGTCGCGATGGACTTCAAAACCAAGAAAATAATCAACATCACCCAAGGTTTTGAGAGAAAACTTGGAATTTAACCAAGTAATGAGTTGCTGGATCAATGAAGGATTGGACCCTGTGATGAGAATGTCATCAACATACACAAGAAGCATTAGAATAGAAGAATCAGACCTCTGAAAAAAGAAACTAACATCAGCTGAACTGTTAGTGAATCCCCAAGTGAGCAAAGCTATTTTGAGCTTGGAAAACCAAGCCCGAGGAGCCTACTTTAGACCATAAAAGGCGTTGTTCAGTTGACATACATACTTAGGATATTTCTTACTAATGAATCCTTCAGGTTGGCTCATGAACACATCTTCAGAGAGTTCACCATTGAGAAAAGCATTGTTCACATCAAGCTGTTTAATAGGCCACTGATAAGTAATAGCAAGAGTGAACATGATAGGAAGAGAAGATGGCTTACTAACAGGTGAGAAAGTATCTCCAAAATCAAGACCAGGAATTTGATGAAATCCCTTAGCCACAAGTCTTGCCTTATACCTCTGAATTTCCCCAGTAGGACTAGTTTTAACTCGAAAAACCCACTTACAACCAACAACACTCATATCAGAAGTAGGAGGAACCAAAGTCCAAGTGTTGTTGTTGTCCAATACTTGAATTTCATCATTCATAGCAGAATTCCAATTTGGATCAGCAAGAGCATCTTTAACAGACTTAGATTTAGTAAGAGAGTGTACCAAAGCATATGGAGAAGTAACAACCAATGCCTTTGGTTTAAAACACCAGTCTTACTTCTAGTCTGCATAGGGTGAGTGTTAATATTAGAACTGGTAATGACATGTTGTGGTAATTCACTAGGTAAAGAATGTAGTGATAGGTCAGTAGGTAAAGATGATGGTGGTAAAGCAGAAAGAAGAGAATTAGAAGAATCAGATGTAGGAGAAATAGAAACAGATGATTTAGAAGAAGAAGAAACAGGACGGTATTGAAAAATAGATAAAGGAAGACTGGAAGAAGTAGGAGAAGAAGAAGAGTGAATAGATGAAAAAAGACTAGGATAAGGAAAATCATCTTCATTAAACACAACATCACGAGAAACATAAATCTTTCCATTTGAATGTAAACACTTATAACCATGATGCCTAGGACTATAACCAATAAAAACACACTTGGAAGATCGAAAATTGAACTTGTGTTGAGAGTAGGCAGTAAGGTTTGGATAACAGGCACATCCAAAGGTTTTAAAATAGGAATAATCAGGTAGTTTACGAAAACATACCTCATATAGAGATTTAAAAGCAAGAACAACAGATGGTAAACTGTTAATAAGAAAAACAGCTGTTAGAAATGCTTCTTCCCAAAATGAGAAAGGTAGTTTGGAATGAGCAAGAAGAGTGAAACCCATTTCAACAATGGAACGACGCTTTCTTTCAGGAACACCATTTTGTTGATGAGTATATGGATAAGAATAACTATGAACAATACCAGATGCATTGCATAACTTTTCAATAGATTTATATTCAAGGCCCATATCAGATTGAAACACTTTCAACTTGGAGTTAAGTTGAAGTTCAGCTTGTTTAATAAAATGAATAAAAGCAGCATATGCATCTGATTTCAATTTAAGAGGATAGAACCAAGTAAATCGACCGAAAGCATCAACAAACATAATGTAATACCTTGAGCCTTGAGAAGATAATAATGGAGATGGACCCCAAAGATCAGAATAAACCAACTCCAACGACTTAGTAGCAGTTAGAGTGCAGGAAGTAAAAGGAAGTTTGTGCATCTTAGCTACTTTACAAGAGTTACAAAAAGATATGCAAGATTTATTTGTAGATGTGTTCAATGAAGATAAAACTTTGTGCAACACAAAATTAGATGGATATCCTAGCCGAGCATGCCACACATCATTATTAACAGAGCTAAGCAGTGAAGTAGTACAAGAATTAGATGAAGAAAAAATAGTTGGAACAGAGAAGGCTGAACCAGATGTAAGTGAATCAGCTTTTGGAAGACAATACAAGCCATTATGGAGCACTCCTTGAAGCAATGTTGTCTTCAAATCCTTGTCCTTGAAAGAGAAAGAAGAGGGAGTAAACTCAGTAATGACATTGTTATCACGAGTAAGCTTTGAAATACTTATAAGATTCTTAGCTATCTTTGGAACAAGAAGAACATTATGTAGTTGAAGAGAGTGAGAAGGAACTGAATTAGACTTAACCACAACATTACCAGTGTGAGAAATTTTTAACAACTCACCATTACCAACAGGGACCAACTGATTACCTTTGTATTCAGTTTTATTGAGTAGAGCAGATCCATCAGAAGTCATGTGACTGGATGCTCCACTGTCCATGTACCAATTTGGATCAATAACATTCTCAGGAGTCACCATCATGCCTTGAAAATGAGTGATCATAGCTTGAGGTGCAATTGGTTGAACATTGTGAGACATTGGATAATGAATATGTGCAAGAGGACGTCGATTTTGATTAGGATGAGTTGTAGAACCTGGAGACTGGCCTTGAGGACCATAAAAGGATTGATCAAATCTATGATAACATTGAAGAGCCATATGTCCATGTCTGTAGCAGAATTGACAAAACACCTTTCCTCTATTTCCAGACCTTCCTCCACGATTCTTGAATCCACCACGAAAACCATTGTTAGATCGATTTTGAAAAGATGCAGAACTGACTTTCATACCTTGTGACTTCTTTTCACTGTTTTCAACAAAGTTTGCTGAAACATCGTTCATATCTTTTGTGAAGCTTGATTCAAATCTTCTATTCTCTGTTCATGCATCATCAACATATATTGTGCATCTTGCAATGATATATTTGCTCTTTGAGAAGAAATTAAAACCACAACAGGATCAAATTCATGACCAAGACCATTTAGTGTTGATTGAATCATATCAGATTCAGTAACCACTTGACTTATTGACCTCAGTTCAGCAGCTATTGTTTTAACTTTGAGAACAAATTCAGAAATTGAAGATGAACCTTTCTTGATGTTGTTTAGCTTCTTCTTGAGCTGCAGAACTCGTACCATTGATGACTGAGCAAACAAGCTCTCCAATGTTTTCCAAATCTCAAAAGAGGACTCACATTCAGTGACATGTCCAATGACATCTTTGCTTATGTTTGAAAACAACCAAACCATAAGTAAATTGTCACATCTACTCAGAACTTCATCAGTTACAGTTGAATCTGATGTAACTGATGATCTCTTATTTTCAATGAAAAAATCCAATCCTAAAGCTTGAATTGCAGCTCTTACTTGAACTTTCCAGTAGATGTAATTACCTTCATCAAGCTTTGTAGGTAGATTGAAGTTGAGAGACTTTGCTATTGCAGTAACATCAGCAAATGTGATGAGACCACCAAAATCTCCTTCATAGGAACTAGCTTCTGCCATTGTAGGAATACAGAACTGTTGTGAGACTCGTTGTTACAACACAGCAAGAGTGTTATATATAGACACTCCAAAATAACCATACAAACTAACTAACAGTAATAACAACTTCCTAACTAACTTACAACAGATACAACATAAATACAACAAACTTCTAACTATTCTAACTGACTTACAACAGACATAACATAAGTAACTAACAGTTTGTTACAATCATGAATCACGGTACATCAACAGCTTAATCATGATCAACCTGTCCACATGTTGTTGCTTTGTCACCAACTGTTGCTTTGTCACTGACTGAACCTTGATCTCTAACAAAACAATCTCTCTCAGGCCATGCACCCAGTCCTGACCTCTCCGTCAGAGTCCTTCGGTTTACTAATGGAATTCTTCTTCTTCCTAACTGAAGCACATGCGGGAAAGTACTTCGTATTGGAGTCCCCCCACTTAGAGCAAATGTTTTTATGCTCTCTGCTTCCAAAAAACTTCTTGTTGTGCCAAAATCTCAAGGTACTCTTTTTCAACTTCTCTATAGCATTGTAAAGAAAAAAGGCCACACCTTCCTTGGAGATTATCAAGGCGCCTCCGCACAGCCTCAATTTTCTTCACAAAAAATCTCGTTGTGGACTTATCCAATTCTTTCAACTTTTCACCAAATTTTTTGCGATTCAAGCAACAATAGGAAGGAAATAGGTTTCTTTCCAATTGTGTTTAACTACCTCATTGCATCCCTAATTTCGAGCTAAGAATTCTCGAATCAAAATCAAATTTCCTCTTAGTAATCTACCATTTAGCAGTATCAAATAGCAACACTCTATGATCAGAGCTGGGTGCAATAAGGTTATAGACTCGAATGCGCTAAAAAAACTGCTGCCAGAGAGAGTTGCAAAGCTCTATCCAGCCTCTCTTCGACCTATTGATTTGTGCCCTTATGTCTTTCCCAAGTGAAAGGATGCCCTTCCATCCCAAGACCTGTGAGTTGACACTCCGCCACCACACTTACAAAATCGTTTAGACACCACTTTGGCTACACACCATGGTTCTGAAGATTGTGTAGTATGAACGCGCAATAGATTCCATGAAGCTCTCTTTCTTGCAATCTACGGAAAGCCATAAAATCTAGTTAGCCTATATGACAAGTTGCTCTCATTCATCACCAATGCATTAATGTAATTTGGTGATGATGAGATAATTTTAATTCCCACTGATTTCTTCCGAAACAGAGCAATACCTCTTCCTCTTCATTCGCCTTTAGTTGTGAACACTCCTTCGAGTTTCATTCTCAGACGTACATCCTCGGGAATTTTTGCTTGATTAATACATTCGAAGTTAACACGTACACAAAAATATTTTTCAATTTAACAGAGACAATGTCACCTCTCCCACCACATCACCCACCCGTCACATCAGGACATTAGTAGGAAGCAAAACGTGACCCACGGTCACGTTTTGCAATTTTTTTTTTATTTTAAGTAGGGAAATTGTGACCGACATACTAAGTTTTTACCTTCACCACGATTCACAACTCAATTCATCACCGCGATTCACAGTTTGACATCTTTTTCACTGTCCGCGTCGCCGTCCGCTTCCGTCTTCACTGTTCGCGCTACCGTCCGCCTCCGTCGTCACTGTCCACGTCGCTGTCTGCCCCCGTCGTCTGCAACAGTGTCGTCCACCTCCGTCATCTGCAGACCTAGCGCATGATGGGGCATGTGCCATAGGTCAATCCATTAACTGTCTTTACGAATACTTTTAGTTAATAAAATAGAGGATTTCATTTGCTGTTTATTATAATTAATTTGCATGTTTACATTATAATAAGATCCATGGGTATTTACATAAATATCCTAAATGTCTCTAGTCGATCATTATACTGGGAACTATAATGAATTAAGACTAGTGTGAGTCTTGATTGATGATCATATGATGATTATACGTATAGGGATACGAATCAAGATCACGAGTACTTGTTAGGGAACAAAGTATTGGACCGACCCGCTATGAGAACATCACATGGATTAAGTCATAGTTGTTTCTCATGATAGGTATATTTTTCGGTCCTCTGACTTGAGATTGCCAGAGACTTCAACACTAGGAACACAGTAATTTGACACAATCAAATGTTGTCTTTAACCGAACGATTATAAAGGTTGTGATTGGTTACTGTGTGAGCAATGCGATGAAGTAGTGTAATCGAGATAGAATTTGTCCCTCTCATATAAGGAGAGATATCTATGATGGGGCATGTGCCCTAGGTCAATCCATTAACCGTCTTTATGAAAACTTTTAGTTAATAAAATAGAGGATTTCATTTGCTGTTTATTATAATT
The DNA here is from genome assembly GCA_039657365.1 of Stephania yunnanensis. NCBI lineage: Eukaryota > Viridiplantae > Streptophyta > Magnoliopsida > Ranunculales > Menispermaceae > Stephania > Stephania yunnanensis. Next base: position 24,642,199 of record CM077585.1, read on the forward strand.
AATTTGCATGTTTACATTATAATAAGATCCATGGGTATTTACATAAATATCCTAAATGTCTCTAGTCGATCATTATACTGGGAACTATAATGAATTAAGACTAGTGTGAGTCTTGATTGATGATCATATGATGATTATACGTATAGGGATACGAATCAAGATCACGAGTACTTGTTAGGGAACAAAGTATTGGACCGACCCGCTATGAGAACATCACATGGATTAAGTCATAGTTGTTTCTCATGATAGGTATATTTTTCAGTCCTCTGACTTGAGATTGCCAGAGACTTCAACATTAGGAACATAGTGATTTGACATTATCAAACGTTGTCTTTAACCGGACGATTATAAAGGTTGTGATTGATAAAAATGTGAGCAAGGTGATGAAGTTGTGTAATCGAGATAGAATTTGTCCCTCTCATATAAAGAGAGATATCTAGTGGATCCCTCGATGTGTTAGACTGTTAAAAGGCCTAGTCTAAGTGAATTGATATTGATCAATGTCACTTGGATGTTTCCAGTCTACCTAGAGATCGAGACTAGTACGATTGAACATGTTGGATGACAATTCCATGCCTTATGTTTGATCAAAAGGATATCGTGTGACAAAAGGATGTTATATACACTATTGATTAGGTTGTATCAATTTGATATTCGTACAACTTGGGTAGTCATAATGTCTTGCTAGAGACTGCTTATGACTTGTATACCAAAATGTGTTTTGGTACACGCCGCCAACGTTGTATGAGCCTATTGGGTCGCACACTAAGAATGGTTTTGCGAGATTTTAAGATGATACAGAAAAATGAATTTTATGTGATAAAATTCATGATAGAAACGTCCTTGTGGTGTATTACACTTATACTTCTTTAAGTAAGGGTATATGTGTAATTTACTTAACCGTCTATATACAAGGGTTGTATAAATAGATGCTTTAAGTTAGAACATAGGGACAAAAAAAAAGGCCGAAACTCTATTTTCGTTTTAGAAACGACTTAGGGTTTTTGGTATGCTCTGGATCATTTTGGAGAGAAACAAAAAGGTTTGGTATTCTCTCGAAGCTAGCACTTCAAATCACGGCCGCCGTTCGTGTGTGGACTGCTGATAGAGGGCATTCGTCGTTGGCAGCGCCTTAGAGATCGATCAACCTTCAGAAAGGTATATTGCGATTGAGGTATGATTAAGTTTTTCATGGTTTAAACGTTTTTAATGGAATTAGATTCGGATCCTGTTGGGGTTTTTGTCAAAACCGTTTTGTAATCTCCGCTGCGTATGAACCCCATAACCCAACAATCTAGTGGATCCCTCGATGTGTTAGACTGTTAAAAGGCCTAGTCTAAGTGAATTGATATTGATCAATGTCACTTGGATGTTTTCAGTCTACCTAGAGATCAAGACTAGTACGATTGAACATGTTGGATGACAATTCCATGCCATATGCTTGATCAGAAGGATATCGTGTGACAAAAGGATGTTATATACACTATTGATTAGGTTGTATCGATTTGATATTCATACAACTTGGGTAGTCATAATGTCTTGCTAGAGACTGCTTATGACTTGTATACCAAAATGTGTTTTGGTACACTGCCAACGTTGTATGAGCCTATTGGGTCGCACACTAAGAATGGTTTCGCAAGATTTTAAGATGATTCAAAAAAATGAATTTTATGTGATAAAATTCATGACAGAAACGTCCTTGTGGTGTATTACACTTATACTTCTTTAAGTAAGGGTTATTGTGTAATTTACTTAACCGTCTATATACAAGGGTTGTATAAATAGATGCTTTAAGTTAGAACATAAGGACAAAAAGAAAAAAGGCCGAAACTCTATTTTCGTTTTAGAAACGACTTAGGCTTTTTGGTATGCTCTGGATCGTTTTGGAGAGAAACAAAAAGGTTTGGTATTCTCTCGAAGCTAGCACTTCAAATCACGGTCGTCGTTCGTGTGTGGACTGCTGATAGAGGGCGTTCGTCGTTGGCAGCGCCTTAGAGATCGATCAACCTTCAGAAAGGTATATTGCGATTGAGGTATGATTAAGTTTTTCATGGTTTAAACGTTTTTAATGGAATTAGATTCGGATCCGCTGTTGGGGTTTTTGTCAAAACCGTTTTGTAATCTCCATTGCGTATGAACCCCATAACCCAACAATCTAGTGGATCCCTCGATGTGTTAGACTGTTAAAAGGCCTAGTCTAAGTGAATTGATATTGATCAATGTCACTTGGATGTTTTCAGTCTACCTAGAGATCAAGACTAGTACGATTGAACATGTTGGATGACAATTCCATGCCTTATGCTTGATCAGAAGGATATCGTGTGACAAAAGGATGTTATATACACTATTGATTAGGTTGTATCGATTTGATATTCATACAACTTGGGTAGTCATAATGTCTTGCTAGAGACTGCTTATGACTTGTATACCAAAATGTGTTTTGGTACACTGCCAACGTTGTATGAGCCTATTGGGTCGCACACTAAGAATGGTTTCGCAAGATTTTAAGATGATTCAAAAAAATGAATTTTATGTGATAAAATTCATGACAGAAACGTCCTTGTGGTGTATTACACTTATACTTCTTTAAGTAAGGGTTATTGTGTAATTTACTTAACCGTCTATATACAAGGGTTGTATAAATAGATGCTTTAAGTTAGAACATAAGGACAAAAAGAAAAAAGGCCGAAACTCTATTTTCGTTTTAGAAACGACTTAGGCTTTTTGGTATGCTCTGGATCGTTTTGGAGAGAAACAAAAAGGTTTGGTATTCTCTCGAAGCTAGCACTTCAAATCACGGTCGTCGTTCGTGTGTGGACTGCTGATAGAGGGCGTTCGTCGTTGGCAGCGCCTTAGAGATCGATCAACCTTCAGAAAGGTATATTGCGATTGAGGTATGATTAAGTTTTTCATGGTTTAAACGTTTTTAATGGAATTAGATTCGGATCCTGTTGGGGTTTTTGTCAAAACTGTTTTGTAATCTCCGCTGCGTATGAACCCCATAACCCAACAATCTAGTGGATCCCTCGATGTGTTAGACTGTTAAAAGGCCTAGTCTAAGTGAATTGATATTGATCAATGTCACTTGGATGTTTTCAATCTACCTAGAGATCAAGACTAGTACGATTGAACATGTTGGATGACAATTCCATGCCTTATGCTTGATCAGAAGGATATCGTGTGACAAAAGGATGTTATATACACTATTGATTAGGTTGTATCGATTTGATATTCATACAACTTGGGTAGTCATAATGTCTTGCTAGAGACTGCTTATGACTTGTATACCGAAATGTGTTTTGGTACACTGCCAACGTTGTATGAGCCTATTGGGTCGCACACTAAGAATGGTTTCGCGAGATTTTAAGATGATTCAAAAAAAATGAATTTTATGTGATAAAATTCATGACAGAAACGTCATTGTGGTGTATTACACTTATACTTCTTTAAGTAAGGGTATATGTGTAATTTACTTAACCGTCTATATACAAGGGTTGTATAAATAGATGCTTTAAGTTAGAACATAGGGACAAAAAGAAAAAAGGCCGAAACTCTATTTTCGTTTTAGAAACGACTTAGGGTTTTTTAGGTATGCTCTAGATCGTTTTGGAGAGAAACAAAAAGGTTTGGTATTCTCTCAAAGCTAGCACTTCAAATCACGGCCGCCGTTCGTGTGTGGACTGCCGATAGAGGGCGTTCGTAAATTGGCGGCGCCTTAGAGATCGATTAACCTTCAGAAGGGTATATCGCGATTGAGGTATGATTAAGTTTTTTATGGTTTAAACGTTTTTAATGGAATTAGATTCGGATCCTTATGGTGTTTTTGTCAAAACTATTTTGTAATCTCCGCTGCGTATGAACCCCAAAACCCAACAGCGCAGCCTTAGTTAACAACGGCTTGGAGAGCTTTGATGTTGGAAATACATTGATAGGAATAATAGATCAGTCCAAGAAGCAAATAGCTTTATATTTGAAGCTATATGATGGCTAGCTCTTTTTGATCTTTTGACTCCTTTTTATATACAACTTCAGTTCAGATCATAGTATTTACTTCTATGGTATTAGTTATTTTTTGAAAGCAAGGTCTGGTGTATGTGCGTTTATTTTTCATTGACTTTACTGGAAACCGGCTTATTGTTTGTTCTTCGTAGTGTATGAGGCAGGTAGGTCTTCCGCCATATTCAAGGAAACTCCTCTGGAAATGATTGAACGTGATCATTTAGTCGTTTCCATGGCCACTCGACAAGGGTCATTCGTGAACATCTACTGAGAAATATTGGCAGGAAACTATGCCTTGTAAAAACCGTTCTGGAACATAAAGAACTCAATCTACAAATCCAGCTTTGCACCACTTCTTGGTTCCCTATGAAACAAATGCATAATGAATCATAATTATGTTGTTCTACGATGTCGATCGAGGTCATACTCGTTGTTCTTTGTCGATGATCAATGAGCTATCTCCGGTGAACTCTAGTTGCATTGGAAGAGTGTGGAGAGGGTTTGAATAAGATGAGAAGAGATGTAATCTGATATAGGCTTAATGTGTATATGTATGATGAAAACTTGAAATTGCTTTACAAGTTTGGTTGCTACATCATGTGTAGAGGTTGTAATATTTTTGTCGGATTGTAGTGGGCGCGTATTTTGTAATAAATGCAATGTAAAAGGTTGTAAACATCAACCCTTAATGAAATAGTCTTAAGTTATAGATACTGGTGAACAATGGAATTTTTCAGCCGCATTTGCTAGATAGTCCACACATGACTCACATTAAAACAACACTCTTTTTTCATAAGTGGTGTCCAAAAAAAATAATTTTAATTCAAAACGTGACCCGCGGTCACGACTTCTCTATTCAAAAGTTTAAAAAAAATTAAAAAAATGAAAAACGTGATCCACGACAGAAAATATGTTAGATTAGAAAATATTTCTGTGAGTGTGTTAGGTGTTGGTTTTTGGGGTTTATATGCAGCGGAGACTACAAAACAATTTTGACAAAAACCCCAACAGGATCCGAATCTAATTCCATTAAAAACGTTTAAACCAAGAAAACTTAATCATACCTCGGTCGCAAAATACCTTTCTGAAGGTTGATCGATCTCTAAGGCGCTGCCAACGACGAACACCCTCTACCAGTAGTCCACACACGAACGGCGGACGAGATTCGAAGTGCTAGCTTCAAGAGAATACCAAATCTTTTGTTTCTCTCAAAAACGATCCAGAGCGTACCATAAAAAGCCTAAGTTGTTTCTAAAACGAAAATAGAGTTTCGGCTCTTAATCTTTCGTGTGTGTGTTCTAACTTAAAGCGTCTATTTATACAACCCTTGTATATAGAAGGTTAAGTAAATTACACATATACCCCTACTTAAAGAAGTATAAGTGTAATACACCACATGGACATTTATGTCATGAATTTTATCATATAAAATTCATTTTTCTGAACCATCTTAAAATCTCGCAAAACCATTCTTAGTGTGCGACCCAATAGGCTTATACAACGTTAACAGTGAACCAAAACACATTTTGGTATACAAGTCATAAGCGGCCTCTAGCAAGACATTATGACTACCCAAGTCGTACGAATATCAAATTGATACAACCTAATCAATAGTGTATATAACATCCTTTTGTCACATGATATCCTTTTGATCAAACATAAGGCATGAAATTGTCATCCAACATGTTCAATTGTACTAGTCTCGATCACTAGGTAGACCGAAAACATTCAAGTGACATTGATCAATATCAATTCACTTAGACTAGGCCTTTTAACAGTCTAACACATTGAGGGATCCACTATATATCTCTCTTTATATGAGAGGGACAAATTCTATCTCGATTACACAACTTCATCACATTGCTCACACAGTAACCAATCACAACCTTTATAATCGTCCGGTTAAAGACAACGTTTGATAATGTCAAATCACTATGTTCCTAATGTTGAAGTCTCTGGTAATCTCAAGTCAGATGACTGAAAAATATACCTATCATGAAACAAGTATGACTTAATCCATGTTATGTTCTCATAGCGGGTCGGTCCAGTACTTTGTTCCCTAACAAGTACTCGTGATCTTGATTCGTATCCCTATACGTATAATCATCATATGATCATCAATCAAGACTCACACTAGTCTTTATTCATTATAGTTCCCAGTACAATGATCGACTAGGGACATTTAGGATATTTCTGCAAATACCCATTGATCTTATTATAATGTAAACATGTAAATTAATTATAATAAACAACAAATGAAATCCTCTATTTTATTAACTAAAAGTATTCATAAAGACAATTAATGGATTGACTTAGGGCACATGCCCCAACATTAAGTTGATAAATATTATCCCTATATGTATTAGCATTTTCATCAAAAACACTATGTTGGGCTAGTATGTTTGGACTAGGTCCTGTAACACTTGAACTGTTCATGGCGAGCCCAAACCACGGCGGTTCTAAAATAGGAAACCTATTGTGTTTGGTGGGTCTGGACCCCAGAACCCGCCCCATGTTTTTTGAAATGGAACTAGGGGTGGCAATTCGTGTCGGTGAGTCGTAAACGTATCATGTCATAAACAGGTCATGACCCATATAATGCAAACTCATTACATGACATGTTTATTAATCGTGTTAATCGTTTTCGTGTCTAAGTGGGTCGTGTTAATTAACATATCGTGTATTCGTGTCACCCATTTATTAAATATTGTATTTAAAAAATTTATTTTATTTAAATTTTTATAATTTGGTTACTATTTTTTAAAATATATCTAAATGATTAAATTCGAACAAACATACTACAATAGCCAATAAAATATAATGTGGTTATATATAGTTGTTAGTTTTACTTTACTTTTTCATTTAAGTTTTTGTTACTCTTAATAAAAATAAAAATGACTCGTAATAATAACATAAAAAAAAATTATAAGAATCATCTAAAAAAGATCTAAATCTTATTTTGGTGAAAAGTTTTATTTTTTCTTAATAAATAATTATTAATAAAATCTAAAACATAAATAATATTAAAAGTAAAATGAATATTTCTTCTCAAATATAAAATAAAATATGATAAAAGATGTCTATAAATAAATCATGTTATTATCATGCATTCAAATGGATGAATTTTGTGCCAATCTATTTATTATACCATATTCATTATTTATACATTATTCTTTAGTCGTGTTAAGCGAGTCATAAACAAGTTAAGCAGGTTGACATGTTAATGACTCGTTTATTAACCGTGTATAAACGTGTTAACATGTTTATGACCCAAATCCACTTAAGTCAAACCCACGACATGTTTATTACGTATCGTGTCGTGTGGTGTTAATCGTTTCATTACTCAAATTGCCAGCCCCAAATAAAACTAATAAATTGATTATCTTCCTCATTCGTAGCAGAATCTGATTCCACCTTGTCGATTTCCATACCAACCCGTGGCCTATTAGGATTCATTTCCAGCTGGCTAAAAGCTTGCACGTTTGAATTTTCCACTGGTAACTTGCCATATATGGAGCCATCATCACCGTCCATATAATCAGCATAATCCCTTGATTACGCCTAAATTTTTGGAATTGGGAATCTTCTGCCGTGTCGCCACCGCCCGTCGGAAACCTCTGACCTTCTGGCCCCCGCAACTATCTATTTGCCGCCACATTATTCACCTTCTCGGTTGGAGCATGCAAGAAGTTTCCATACGAGCATTCTACATCAGGGTCATTGGTGTCGAAAAGAGCTTCACAAAAACTCTCTGTATGCCTGATCAGCCTAGAAAAGTAACAAAACGTAAGGACCCTTTCATACATGAATTCTGCCCAAAACAATTCACCGTCACTATGCTTTAATCGCATCTGAGTCTCTAATGGTTAGCGATTGTCATGTATAATCTTCACACGCAGATAATCCATCCATAAGTTATTAATACTCCGTAGGTCTATTTTAACATAAGACCCTATCGAATCACCAATCACCTTAGCAACTTTTTCATTGATAAATCCCATAGAAAGCTTGTGAACTTGCACCCAGATCTCCATTTCATTCAAACAAATGCTTGCTAATTGATCAGGCGCTTCCATTTGTTTTATCAGCAACATATGATTGTTGAATGTCCACAGGCCATCATCCATCACCCTAAGGACATTACAGTCATGGAAGAAAGTAAAAACGTAAAGGTTCTAATGCTTCACCTCTCGCATGTGAACACCTTTGACAAGTCTCCAAATGTTTGCCAATGTATCCTTCATGGCCCCAACGATCATTCTATCTGTGAGGAATCTACTAATTAGAATTTTTAAGAAATCTACCGGGCCTTTGTTCACTTGGCCATCGTCTAGGACAAGACCTAGCCTCCCTTCTTCGATTATTAACCCAGCACAAGCAGTACGTACATCTTTTAGCCCCATTTTGTTCACTCCTTCCAATGATGTTTTGCATGCAAATCGATACAATCTTAAAGACTGCTAATTAATCACGGAGATAAAGAAACTTATCACAAGGATAAGACGAGAAAACACGCCATTTCGGTGTGACTACTACACTTTTTATGATGATTTAATTATAAAAATTTATTATTTTCAGTTTGTTCATTATCAAATTCATCATATTTTCCATATATGCTTTCATCATTCAAATGAAAAGTGACAATTTTATTTTCAAACTCCATAAACATTGTTCCTTCGAAGATATCTAGTTTCATTTTAGCTGTTTTAAGGAATGGTCTTCCTAAGAGTATAGATGGGGACTTAGCTAATATTGAGTCTCCCATTTCCATGACATAGAAGTTATGGAGAAATATTAAGTCATTAACTTTGACTAAAACGTCTTCTAGTAAACCATATGGTTTAATAACTTTTATAAGTGAATGACTTTTATGAAGTTTTATAGATTTTGGTAGACTTTGATAAACTTTTATGTAAATTTGGTTATGATGACTTTTATCAACATTTAAGATTTTTAGTGACTTTTGTGAACTTCTTAAACATGATTTTGATGATACTAATAGATTATTGTGATTTTTAAAATGAAACAAATATTTTGCACTTTATTATAAAAAAAAATAATTATATTTTTTTTTCTTAATAACTATTACTAATATTTAAAAAACTATTGTTGTATTTAATAAAAAAACATATAGATATATTTATGAATTACTCTCAAGGTAGTAGCATAACAAATAAGTAAATAAATATCAACATAATAAACAGGTATATAAATCATCCTTTAGTGGTAGGATCATTGGAAATATATTTTTTTGAGAAAAGATAATTTAAAATATTAGTGTAAAAATTTTGCGCTTTATTTTTTTGTTTGACTTAAGCAAAAAAAAATATATTTTTTCCTTAATAATGATAGTTTAAATTCTAAAAAAATGCACTTCTTGCATTTTAAAAAAAGTATACAATTATTTTCTTCAAAAATAATAATATATACTACACTTTTTGAGATTATAATAATACACTAAATAAACGAAATTTATTTGTCAAAAAAAAAAAAAAAAAAATGTATAGTGATGCAAGAATGAGATTTTGTTAATAATGACATCAATCCATTTTCATCAACATAGATATGAGAGTATAATTGGTAAACAATGAAATCCAAGAGTTGTGGAGTGATTGGAGAAGTTGATAAAAACCATTGATAAGAAAAAGTCCTCTTGTGAACAATGAAGTCCTTATTGAAAAATGTAACCAACAAAAATTAAAAGTCTATAAAAGTTTCTGGGTTGAGGTAAAGAGAAGTTGAAGACTTCTTTATGTGTATTTTTATACAAAAAATCTACAAAAGTCAAGATTTGTAACCAATCTACAAAAGTCACAAAAAATTAAATACACCTTACTTTTATGAACTCTCTAAAAGTTTAAATTGAATACCCCAAAACTTTTAGAGACTTTTTAAAAGTCTATAAATGTTCACAATACACCTTACTTTTAGAGACTCTCTAAAAGTTTTAATTGAATACCCCTAAACTTTTTTAGTCAATAAAAGTAACCAAAAGTCTATTAAAATCTCAATTGAATACACCCCTGTAAAACATCTTCTAGTAAACCATATGGTTTAATAACTTTATTGTCAGCTAAAGTAAGATTAATAGGTGTATTGGTCAATAAACCTATTTTCATTGATTCATATAACTTGAGTGACATAACGTTTATGGATGCCCCGAGATCACACGTAGCAAAATCTATTGAAGGAGTTCCTATTGTGATGGGAATTTCAAACATCCCTGTGTCGAAACATTAATCACGTATCTTCATTTTAATTAAAGAAGACACTTTTTGTCCTAGATTTTCTTTAAATTCTTCTAAAAATATGTCTTTTGATTTAGAGAACTCTTTCAAAACTTCGTAATTAAAAAACCGCAAAATTGATTCAATCAATGGTTTATTGATTTCTATCTTCCTAAATGAATCAAGAATGTTTTCATTGATTTCTTCCTCCCTATGATCAACTAATCGTTGTAGAATGGTAGAATATGAACACATGTCTTCATTCAAATTATCATAAATCTTATCATTTTTATCCTTATCAAATAATTTAGACTTTTGTAAAGATTTTTCATATGCTTCAACTCTAACTAAATACCATGGGTACAGCTTTCCAAGAAAAAGTGTAAGTTTCAATTGTTCAACTATCTATTCTCTAGTAGAAATGACATTAGCCATCATTTCTTCTTTTTATTCTTCTTCCTCAATAGTATTTGAACCTTCTTTCAATTACTTTGTTTAGGTGTCTTACCAATCATAGTTGTCTTTCTTATCACTAAATATGGCATTAACTTGTGCTTGATTAGTAGGAGCAACATTGGTCTGACTAGGTGTTTTAGCTTAACTACTTTGTTGAGTACTTAACCTATTTATTTGCAAATTCATTTAACTTAACTGATTTTTTAGTTCATTAATGGTAGTATCAGTCTTAGTTTGGTTTTGAGAAATCAGTGTAAAATTTTAATAACTTTGACTCATAAAGTTGTGTAGTATTTGCTTTAAATTTGGATTCATAGGTTGAGTGTTTTGTTGAGGCTACTAATTAGGTGCATATTGTATTTGAGCTTTTGGTCTATAAGTATTGTAATTCTGATTTTGAGGACCATAACTAAGATTTGGATTCGGTCTTCCAGGATAATAAGTATTATTACTATATTGATTTCTTGGGGGACCGAAAAATTGATTCATCATTGCATTAAACTCTTCAGTATTTTTTTCTTATAAAGTAGGACACATATATGTATGATGTTTAACCTAATTACAGAATCTACAGCCTTAACTTGATTAGATTTTTCACTAACTAACAACTTAACTATATTAGATAATTCATCAAGTTTATCGTCGGTTGCATTATTTTTTTTACTATCCACTTCATAGAGTTTATTTCTAAAGGATTCAACCTTTTCACCATATTGTTTAGATTGTTTTGCCATCTTAGTAATTGCTTCTTTTGCTAAAGTAGGTGTTGTTTCAAATAAAGATCAACCTCATATTGTATCTAGTAGTCTTTATTCAAAATGATTAAGTCCTTCATAAAAATATTCTAATAAAGCTCTTTGAGTGTATCCATGTTGTAGAAAAGAATAAATTAGTCTTTGAAATCTATCCCAAAATTCATTAAAGTTTTCATCATTTTCATCTTAGAAATTGTTATTTGCTTTCTATAGCCACTTATTTTTCTAGCAGACACATATTCATCTAGGAAAGCTTTTAATATTTGAGTCCATGTAGTTATCGAATCTTTGTGAGAGATAGAACAACTAGTTTTGTGCTTGATCTTTCAATGCAAATGGAAAAGCCTTAAGTTTTACTTGTTCTAAAGTACATTCTTTCAATTTCATCAAGGGGTTGGCATTGGTTTCCATAAAATTGCCCAAGTCGTCCAAACCGCATGGTCTAGTATGGTTTTTTAAAATCACTGTTTGGGGGTGGTTTAGAAAACTTGAAAGCCATGATTTCGTGGTTTGGTGGTGGTTTTCATCTATAAAAACCGCAGTTCATCATACTGCAAAACCACCCCCAAAATTGAATTTGAATGGAATTGAGTTAAACATTTTCATGTTGTATGGAAATCTATATGTTTTGTTGCTTGTTTTGTTAAGGGACATGTATGGAATGTATGACATTTTTTATTTTTTTATTTTTTAAATGTGTCGCAAGAAAACTACAAAATTAAATCGACTAAACCATGTACACCACGGTCGGTTTGGTTGCGGTTTTGAGGGTATACGGTTTGGTTGTGGTTTGCAAAATGACCAAATCGTGAACAACCAATTAAGTCATGGTTTGATAGTTTTCACCACCAAACCGCGATTTTCCTACCCCTTGTTTCATCCCATTAACTTTATGTTGATACTCCCTTATGAATTTTTGCGGGTCTTCATTGTCTTTACCGTAGAAGTTAGGTACGGCACTAATAAATCCATATCTAAGTTCAAATTTAGGAAATCCATTAAGGTATGCTATACACATAGGTTCATATGTTGTAATATTTTGGTTTGCTTTTCTGAAAGTGACTTCTCTATTATTATTGATAACTCTGTTATCATTGTTATTATTAATGACATTGTCATTAATATCATTATTATTGTCTTCCATCCCATTAACTAAATTTTCCCTAAGTTGTTGTAGTCTTAAGATTCGATTAAAAGTTCTATCAATTTCAGGATCAAACGGATATAAAAATCCTATTGAATTAACATGACAAAGTGTGTAGACCATACAATATCCATAATCCTTTAAAAATTATCAAAAAAATCCCTGGCAATGGTTCCAATAATTGACACGTGTTGCGTGTACACAATAATTTTTCATGTTTTACTATTAACTTGTAGTAGTGGTAAATGGGATATCATCACCATAAGGATTTTTGAAATATCAAACGTCTAGCAAGATCCAATTTTCTGTCCATCTTGATGAAATAGTGTGTGTCTGATTATCTTCATATACGTGCATATAATAGATACAATTAAAATAAAATACATATATAAACCATATAGCTACCGGACTCACATTTACTTCCTAACTAGGATTCCAAGTTAAGATCTTCGGGATTCCACATCTAATGTTTGTTTGCTTAAGCTTTATTCTCTTTTCTTTAAATTATTCTCGAGGCTCCATGGACCTTAATAAGATACCAAACTATGACGGCCCCAAACTCCAAGGCCGCCGTGGGACCCACCACGTTGCATCACATGTCACCAAGCCTCGCCATGTAGTGGTCTACTTATCTATGATGCCACGTGACCTAACTGGTTGCTTACACGTTTTTCATTAAACCTTAACATAGCTAATTAGTCTTCATTTAAGTATTAGAGATATAATTAGCCAGTTAATCAATTTATCAAGTTATATTACAATTTTACAATAGAAATCTTTAAGATTGACACATGTCGAGCGTGCACAATATGTGATGGCCTCTTCTTTAAAATAGGCCACCGCCTGGCCTATTCATGTAATTAATCCTTAATCTCAGCCACGTGGGAGTTAACTATGTATTAGTCAACCTCTTGTCATATTCTCCTCATTATAAATGTTCATGATATGCAATTTACGTTACTACTGAATTTCGGAGTTAATTAAGCTTTTTATAGTTTATTAAGTTTAGAGAAAGTCTTAATAGTCATGCAGAAGTAATATAATATATCCTAAGTGTGGAAATTAGGAAAACAATGATCACGTAGATATATAATAAAGTAGCGAATATAAACGGTATGATAGTCATGAAAAGTTGGGGAACTAAACGCCCAACTCAATATACAACCCCAAAATGTTACTGAAGGAAATAAAGTATATAATACATCTAAATACCAAAATAACCTACAAGGTCAGAAATGACAGATCGCCAAAAAGCTCAGAGATAATCGCTAATCTTCTCATTACCCGACCAGCTGCTTGGCGGATCTACACCTACCGTCATAAAAATGACTGTAAGTACAAGAAAATAATAGTAACTCTCGAAGACATGCCTACTCACATTTTCAAATATGACTAAAGGTTATTTAAAAGCATAAGATAATAGAAAAAGAACTAACATCAGAAATATGCTAGAAAATACCACAGTTAAAAAAAAAAGAGACTTACTCAAGACTAAGCAGTGGTGGTCTAGGTCCGGTCGATCGTGCGCTACGTCACCTCAGCCTTTTCAGCCACTTTTATGTAAAAGACGTACAAGTTATTACACAATCTAATAGCCAACCAACTCCAAATATTAGTAGGGACTCTAACCCCAATAAGCCGACATCCTTGGGTATCCAACCCGGTGTTCCACCCCATAGTGGCGAGTGCTGACATCCCCGAGTATTCAACCTCATGTGTCACACATCTCTTATAGTGCTATGGGCCTAGACCCTAAAACCATTTTATAAGTTCAAGGAGAGAACCTAGAGGTTTACATTACGAGTTGAGCCTACGTGCTATGCGAAGCATGCTAATCAAGATTACAAAGTCCAATAATCTATTCATATTCCATTTAATCCTAATAGAATGTTATTTATAAAGTAAATACCATTGAAACATAAGGTAGGACATATGGCACATGAATAGATTCAATGAGTATTAAATCATCACGATATCATGATACTCAAATTCAACTAAAGAGGAATACCTAACAAAATCATGATATTAGAGTATGATGGCAAATATAGTCAAGATAGAGTACAGAACAAGGATAAAATGGAATGAAATGTAAATAAAAACTCTAATGGGATTACTGACCTTCAAAGCACAAAATTTCCTAGCTTAAACCGGTCGTCTCACGCCTTGCAACCCCTACACCCAACTTACCCCTACACCCAACTTAAATTCTCTAAGATAATTCTCAACGTTTCATATGTTAGGATCTTCTTTGAAAACTTATGAGTAATTATAGTTTAGCTACTGCTTTTATTAAGGTTGCTTCAAGCTATTTTTGAGTCTGCTCAATTATAACATTTAATATGCCCTAAAATACTAACATTTGGACTTTGAGCAAACACAAACTAAGTCAAAAAGCCTTAATCCAAATAAAAAAGCTCAAAAATCCATAACAATATTATTTCTATTGAGCAAGCTCAAAACTTATAACAGTCTTAAATATCATCAAGCACATTAAAAATTTATCCTTTTTCGAGTATGCTCAAACTGCACTTAGTGAATTTTATGCAACTCTAAAGCTTTCAATTTTTAAGTCTAGAAATACTCAAATCACCTCAAGCTCGATCCATTTAGCTTAAAACAACTCCATTGAGTTCTAATATCATCATGCAATAATTTATACTCAAATTCAATGCAATAAATATCTAATAATCATTAAGTAAAGTTACTATTCATCTTCTTCACATAACACAACTCAACAATCATAAAGACTTCCACAACGATCCTAACAAGGGATTTTCACTAGTTAAAGGTCGATCTACTCTTATTAACCAACATGCACAAAAACTCATCAATGGTAACAACTTGGAACATAACTTTTGTAGAGATTTGGTGAAGAAAATGTACCAAGAGCTTTAATAGAGTTGTCTCCTTTCATTTCATAAGCTCCACTAATTTAGATTCATACTATTTAGAATCAACCTTATTGGATATTCTAAATTTCAACATCAAATGCAAGATTCTCTACAACTTCTTTGATCTTCTAATTTCCTCACAAGCTCTTTAATGGTGTTGGAGTTTATTTTGCATGTTGAACAAGAGACCATGAAACTTATATATCCAATGACTTTAAATCCTACTCCACTCGCAAATCTTTAGATAAATCAAAGGCTCACTTTTAAGCCATCATATTCCAATAAGTCAAAATCAAACCACCACTTATCCCTTTTTACATGACACCTAGCATGCATCTTATTTTCATTGATCCACCTACACATGTCATAAGATATTTCTCATTTTGTCCATGCCCTTTTAAATTAATCACATACAAGTCTAATTCCACAAACTTAAAAGCTGCCCTTCAATAACTTAAAAGCTGCCCTTCAATTTAACTATATTTACAATCAAATCATAGGTCTATTTTATTTAAGTTAGGAAATATTCATTTGGTCATAGTATAACTACTAACCAACGTATAGAATTTCATTATATGCAAATTCAAAGTCTATTTAAGTATTCATCACAACATCTACTATTCGCATCCTGCGGTTGCATGCATATTGAGGCATGTCCCCGCTTTTGTCTCAACGCCTATCCATAATAGGTAAAATCGACTTAATTAGGCTGCACATATATATAATACACTAGGCAAAACACCACAACAAAACTAAAATATACCTCGGTAATGTGCCTTGGTCAGTATGCGTACCACGGTGTAGGTCCCACGTCACGGGTTTGTGATCCTGATTACAGGTAAATATGAGATTAAAAATTCGGGCCATTACAAATTTTCCCAACTAATGGGAATTTAGTCCTCAAAATTAAAACTTAGGTTAGGATTATACCTAACTGAAAAGGTATGAAAACATATATAGCATATAGTCCTCCCGCTCCCAAGTAAGTTATGTATCATTATGGAACTGCCACTTAATGAGTACCTTCAGAATAGACTTTCTTCTTAATTGATGTACCTATGTCATCACTCAGGTTAATCTAACTCAATTCCACAGTCGGTAATTCACATGCCTTCGACATTGCTAGTCGATGTTGAGTTTTTGGGGTTCATACGCAGCGAAAAATCCAAAATGATTTTTGAGAAATCTCAACAGGATCGAAAATAGGTTCCATTAAACTAGATCTAAAAAGTAAACCATACCTTAATCCGTATTTTTTTTCTCCAAGACATTCAAGCACACCTCATATATTCGAAATCCACACACGAATGGTGACCACAATTTGGAGTGTCATCCCCAAGAGATTGAAAATATTTTTCTTTCTCTCCTAAAATCCAAAGAACTCGAAATTTGCAAAAATGAAAATCTTATATCGTTTTGGGTTTCACCCTTTATTTATATGTATAGATAAGCCCTCACTTAAAATCATATTCGTAATACAACTATTGTATTTAGGTAGTTTAATCGAATTACACATATGCCCCTATTAATGAGTTATCATATAACAAATCCATTATTTTGGACCAATTGAAATTGCGAAAAGCCATTCTTTATGTGCGACCCAATAGGTTTATGTAACGTTGGCAATTAACAAAAACCATTTTGGTACACAAGTCATAAGTGGTCTATAGCAAGGCATTATGACTACCCAAATAGCATGAATATGAAAATCGATACAACCTAATGAATTACATATATCGTATCCTTTTATCGTGCGATATCCTTTGACTAAACCTACGACATGGAAAGTGACCCGTAATGTCCAATCGTAGTAATCTCGATCTTTAGTTAAACTAAAAACATCCAAGTGACATTGATCATATCAATTCACATTGACTTGGCCATTATCAATCTATTATATTGAGGGATCCACTGATATCTCTCTATATACGATAGTGAAAAATCATATCTTAATTACACACCTTCACATATTATTCACATGGTAACCAATCATAATCTTTATAATCGTCTGGTTAAAGACAACGTTTGATTGTGTCAAATTACCATGTTTCTAATATTGAAGTCTATGGTAATCTTAAGTTGAAAGACTAAATGATATACCTATCATGAGTGACACCTATGACTTAATCCATGTGGTGTTCTCATAGCATGTCGGTCCAGTACTTTATTCCCTAACAAGTACTCACGATCTTGATTCATATCCATATACGCATGATCATCATATGACCATCAATCAAGATTCACACCAGTCTTAATTCATTATAATTCTTAGTATAATGATCGACTAGGGACATTAAGGATATTTCAATAAATACCCATGGATCTTACTATAAGGTAAACATGCGATACTCATAATAAAATAATAAATGAAAACCTCAATTTTATTAAGTAAAATTATAAGATAAACAATGTTTCTAGATTGACTTAGGGTATATGCCCCAACAGTCGAAGCATTAAAATATGAAAAACTGGATGAATCCTTGACATCTGTGGAAGCAGTTCAAGCTCATATACAACTCTTCCTACCCCATCTCTTAATCATGAAAGGGCTGATGAACCTTAGTGCAAGCTTGCCTTTCACCCTAAATTTTCGAAAACCTTTCCGAGAGAAAACCTTTAAGTAGACAAAGGTTATCTCGGTGTAAGTGAGATCACCGCGATACTTATTGCACATTTTCTCTATCTCTCATGTGCACCCACAGGTATCCAACAGATCAATCTAACCTTCTCCGTATGCTCAAAAACAATCTCAAGACCTATAATCTCTCAGTCTTCTAGCTTAGCCCAACACGATTGCGAGTGACACGGTCTGCCATAAAAAGCCTCAAAAGGCATCATCTCAATACTGGCCTGATAATTGTTGTTGTAAGCAAACTAACACAAAGGTGGGTACTCCTCCTAAAATGAGCCAAACTCTAACACACATGGTTGTAACATGTCCTCGAGGACCATAATCAATCTCTCAGTTTGCCTATCAGTCTAAGGATGAAAAGTCATGTTGAATTGTAGGTACGTACCATACTGCTCCTGCATACTCCTCCACATCTTAAATGTATACGTAGCATCTCTGTCTAACGTGATAGTTAATGATACTCCATGCAGTCTGATGATCTCTCTCTCAAACAATACACTTAGCTAATCAAAAGTAGAATGCGCAGCTTCTAGCTGAAAATAAGCAGACTTCGTCAATCTGTAAACAATCACCCATATTGAATCATATCTCCTGGCGGTCCTTTATAGTCCTCCGACAAAATCCATACAAATGTCTTTCCATTTCTATCGTGGAATGGAAATAGGCTGTAACAATTCTTCAGGTTTGCAATGTTTAACCTTCACATGTTGACAAACCGTACAATTCCTAATAAACTCAAATACATCTGCCTTCATCCCATACCACTAGAAATGTCGCTGCATGTCATGGTACATCTTGATCTTGCCTTGATGAACAATGAATTTAGAATGGTGTGACCCTTGCAGAATTTAATTATCAGCTCCAGTACCTCGGGTATCCACAATCTGCCCTACAGTCTTAGACACTGATCTGAAGTCTCTGCCCAGTTTGTACACTTTTTACTATGTGCTAGCTTACTAAACCTCAAATACTACCAGTCGATCCTCTGACTCTCTGACACTCTGTGTGTACACATGGTCTGTAACCTCATCTGAGCACATATCATCATTCGAGTATAGGTAGGAATATCTGACTGACTCGTTGTCGTTGTTGCCTTGAGTAAATTGTACTCATGCATCATATGACATCATATGATATAAACATCTCCGGTTGATCTCCTACTCAATGCATATACGACTACATTGGCTTTTCCTATGTAGTATTCTAAGGAAAAGTCGTAGTCCTTCAAGAACTTTAACCATATGCATTATCTCATGTTCAGATCCTTTTGTGTGGAAAAAATACTTCAGACTCTTGTGATTAGTGAAGAGTGTAAATCTCTTTCCATACAAATGATATCTCCGTATCTTTAGTGCAAATACCACCATTGCCAACTTTAACTTGTGTGTGGGATAGTTCTTCTCATATATCTTCAACCGTCTAGAAGCATAAACCAATGTACCTCTACCCTACATCAACATGCAACCTATACCGACATGAGAAACATCTATGTCTGCCAAGAATCCCTGTCTAGCCTTTGGCAAACTAACATTAGCGCGATAGTTACCAAACTCTTCAATAATGCAAAAGCCTGCTCGCATGTCTCGGTCCACTAAATAACAACATCCTTTTGTGTCAGTCTGGTAATCAGTGATTCAATTTTTGAGAAATCCTTCATAAATTGGCGAAAATACCCTGCCAAGCCCAAAAAACTCATGATCTCTATCTTTGACGCCAGTGTTGGCCAATCCATAATTGCATGAATCTTGGCCATTTCCCCTGCAATCCCTACTGCTCCAACGACATGACACAAGAACTTGACTTTTGGAAGCTAAAATTCACACTTACTGAACTTGGCATAACATCGATGCTCCCTCAACGTCTACAAAGTCTCTTTGATGTACTGCTCATGATCCTCTCGTGTCCTCGAGTACATCAGAATATAGTCGATAAAAACTATTACGAAGCGATTGAGAAATGGTTTGAACACCCTGTTGATAAAGTCCATGAATACTGCGGATGCGTTGGTCAGCCCAAATGGCATGACCACAAACTGGTATTGTCCATATCTCGTGCAGAATGTCGTATTGGATCTGTCCTTTTCCCTTATCCTAAGCTGATGATACCTTGAACTCATATCTATCTTGGAGAAGAATTGTGCTCCTTTCAGCTGACCGAGAAAATCACCAATCCTCGACAATGGATACTTGTTCCTGACTTTGACCTTATTCAACTGTCTATAGTCGATACACTGTGTCAAGGTGCCATCTTTTTTCTTTACAAAGATAAAGGGTGCTCTCCATGGCGACATATAGGGTGTGATGAAGTCATCATCTGGAAACACATCTGAAAACTCACTAACGACTTGAATATCCTAAATTCTAGGTCCTTGAATCTATGTCGTTATGAATAAAGAAATCAATGCTTATTTTTCCTCTCTAGTCGCAGGTCGACCTCTCATGTTTACATTCCTTACTGAACTACCTCTATACATGAATATTGGATGCCCTGGTATCTCAAATATCACTTCCTTGCTGAAGTAGTCGATATGAGCATGAAACACTGCTAACTAATCCATCCTTAATAACGCGTCAAACTCTAGGAACTCAAGAAATCTAAATTTTGCAAACAACTCTACCCAACCTATCTTAACTGTACATCCCTCGATAATACTATATGGGTAAAACCTATATGCGGCTGTGAAACTCAAAATCAAATGCACTCTAAGCCTAACAAGTGTCAATCTTATGATGCCTATCATGCAACCAACAATGAAAGAAAGAGTAGATCCATAATCAAGTAGTACATGTGAATCTCTACCAGAAATAAAAATTGGACCCTCAATAAGACTACTTGTCTCCCCTAGATCTAACTGTGCAACTATGTGGGCTCCCTCTTTGCCCTGCCTAATCCAGTAATTAATCCCCAATCTCAGTCACGTGGGACTTAACTACATATTAATTAGTCTTTTGTCATATTTTCCTTATTATACGCGTTCAGAACATGTAATACACATGTCACGTCATTATTGAATTTCAAAGTTAATCAAAACTTTTTATAGTTTCTTAAGTTTAGCGGAAGTCTTAATAATTGTGCGGAAGCAATATAATAAATGTTAAGTATGGAAACCAGGAAACAACGATCACATGTATATATAATAAAGTAGCGAATATAAATAGTGTGATAGACATAAAAAGTCAGGGAACTAAACACTCAACCAAATATACAACCCCAAAATGTAACTGAAGGATATAAAGTATATAATACATCAAAATACCGAAATAACCTACAAGGTCAAAAATGACAAATCGCCAAAGGGCTTAGAGATAGTCATCAATCTTCTCTTTGCCCAGCCTACTGCTCGATGGATCTACAACCACCATCATAAAAAGTACTGTGAGTAAAAGAAAATAATCTTCTCCTTGCCCTGCCTACTGCTTGACGGATCTGCACCTACCGCTATAAAAAGGATGGTGAGTACAAGAAAATAATAGTAACTCCCGAAGACACGTCTACTCACATTTCCAAATCTGGCTAAATGGTGTTTAAAAGCATAAGATAATGGAAGAAGAACTAACATCAGAAATATGCTAGGAAATACTACAATTAAGTAAAAGAGACTAACTCAAGACTAAGTAGTGGTGGTCTAAGTTCGGTCAGCCATGCGCTACGTTACCTCATCCTTTTAAGCCACTTTTATTTAAATGACATGTGTGTTATAGCACAGTCTGACAACCAACCAACTCTTAAAATCAATAGGGACTCTATCCCTAATAGGTATGCATCCCTGGGTATCCAACCTCGTGTGCCGCGCTATAATGGCGAGTGCCGACATCCCTAACTATCCAACCCCATGTGTCGCGCATATCTTATAGTGCAATGGGACTATATGCTAAACCTATTTTATAAGTTCAAGGATAGAACCTAGAGGTTTACATTAAAACAGTAAGGTAAGACATTAAAACAATAATCCATTCATATTCCATTTAATCCTAATAGAATGCTATTTATAAAGAAATACCATTAAAACAGTAAGGTAAGACATATGACACTTCAACGAGTGTAAAATCATCATGATATCATGACATTCGAACTTAACTAGTGAGGAATACCTAACAAAATCATGATATTATAGTACAATGACAAATATAGTCAAGATAGACTACAAAACAAGGAGGAAATGGAATGAAATATAAATAAAAAACTTAACGATATTACACACCTTCAAAACACGAAATTTCCTAGCTTAAACTGGTCATCTCACACCTCACATTGTATTCCTTATACCAAACGTAAATTCTCTAAGATAATTTCCAACGTTTCATGTGTTAGGGTCTTTTTTGAATACTTTTGAGTAATTATAGTTTAGCTCACTGCTTTTATTGAGGTTGACTCAAGCTATCTATGAGTCTGCTCAATTATAACATTTAATATGCTCTAAAATACTAACATTTGGACTTTGAGCAAACTCAAACTAAGTCAAACAGTCTTAATCCAAATAAGCAAGATAAAAAATCCATAACAGTCTTACTTCTATTCAGTAAGCTTAAAACTTATAACAGTCTTAAATATCATGAAACACATTAAAAACTTATCCTTTTTTGAGTCTGCTCAAACTGCACATAATGAATTTTATGCAACTCAAAAGCTTTTGATTCTTATGTCTAAGAATACTCAAATCACATCATGCTCGATTCATTTGGCTTAAAACAACTTCATTGAGTTCTAATATCATCACGCAATCATTTATACTCAAGTTTTATGTAATAAATATCCAATAACCATTAAGTAAAGTTACTATTCATCTTCTTCGCATAACACAACTCAACAATCATAAAGACTTCTACAACGATCCCAACAAGGGATTTTCACTAGTTAAGGGTTGATCTACTCTTATGAACCCACGTGCACCAAAACTCATTAATGGTAACAACTTGGAGCATAACTTTACTAGATATTTGGTAAAGAAAATGTACCAAAAGACTTAGTGGAGTTGTCTCCTTTCATTCCATGAGCTCCACTAATTTAGATTCATACTCTCTAGCATCAACCTTCTTGGATCTTAAAAACTCCAACAACAAATGCAAGATTCTCTACAACTTCTTTGATCTCCTAATTTCCTCTCAAGCTCTCTAATAGTGTTGGAGTTTATTTTGCATGTTGAACAAGAGACTATGAAACTTATATATTAATTGAGTTTAAATCTCACCCCACTCACTAATCTTCAGATAAATCAAAGGCTCACTTTTAAGCCATCATATTCCTATAAGTCAAAATCAAACCAACACTTGTCCCTTTTTGCATGACACCTAGCATGCACTTTATTTTCTATTGGTCCACCTGCACATGTCATAAAATATTTTCCATTTTGTTCATGCCCTTTTAAATTAATTACATGCAAGTCTAATTCCAAAAACTTAAAAGTTGCCCTTGAATTTGACTATATTTACAATCAAACAATAGGTATATTTTATTTAAGTTAGGAAATATTCATTCAGTCTTAATATAGCTACTAACCAAACTATGAACTTTCATTATATGCAAATTCAAAGTCTATTTAAGTACTCATCACAACATCTACTATCCACATCCCATAGTCGCACGCATCTCGAGGCATGTCCCCACTCTCGCCTTGACGCCTATACACAATAAGTAAAATTGATTTAATTAGTCTACATATATATAATAAACTAGCAAAAACACTACATCAAAACTAAAATATGCCTCTCCCATGTACCTCGGTCAGTGTGCATATCACGGTGCGGGTCCCACGTCATGGGTTGGTGATCCTGATTACGGGTAAATATGAGATTAGAAATTCAGGTCATGGCACAATAATTTCCAGTGTTTTACTATTAACTTGTAGTAGTGGTAAATGGGATATCGTCTCCACAGGGATTTTTGAAATCTCAAATGAAAGAAAATTTTTATTATTTTTATTAACTTAATTAATGTAGTTAAACAGGAATTGAAATTTTAAATAACTTAACAACTATGATTACTTAAATAACCAAACTAACTAAATTAATCTAAACAAATCAATTCAAAATAAATTAAACAATATTCAAATGCAATTCGATGTAAATAAACAAACATATAAACAAACCCCCCACTAAACAATATAATATATTTAGATTACTTTGAAACACTAGAATATACTATCATTTCATACTATAATTATAATTATAAAACATGGAATCTTGGAATAATTCAACCCCACTTTATAATAGGTTGATAGCCTTTAGCTAGCCACCAATTTTCCTTAATTCAATGAAAATGTCATATTCATATTATTGTAAATCTACCCATTGGATAAAACAAAACCCCATAGAAATACAATAACATTAAGTTCAATGAAAATTATGTCTAATCTAAGCCAATATTATCGAAACCACATAATAAACAACTTAGAACATAATAACCCATAACATCCACTCGAAAAATGCCTTATAGATTAATCCTAGTTACTACTTATATAATTGGTATAAATAACTATAGACAAATTCAGAATCTTAATACCACATAACATATTTGCAACTATGCATGCAATACTAATCTTCTTTAGTTGTAATACACAAAAACAACTCGTTAATTCCATATTTAAAGTGTATGAATACATTTAAACCATTAAGTACATGATTCCTTAATTATAACTATCTAGTAATCCAAAATATACTATATTGTCTGGGTTTGTTTATATTGATAGACTACTCACTCATGTTGGAAATAAATGGTGCATAAATATAATTCAAAGATATAATTAATGAATAAATATCTTAATATAAATCAAAGCTCCAAAGCATATTCAAATATAGACAATAAAACTAACTTAAAGCAAAAGTTAAAAGCAAAAGGAAGAGAGTTAGGAGAGTTATTTTGAAGTTCTCTGACCTTTTTTATAGTCTCCCTACATATACATATCATAGATAAACTCAAATTCTTCACACTAATCTAAAAAACCTGTAATCGACCTCAGCGATTTCTTAGCGATTCCTAACTTATACATAAATTGTTGAGCAAATCATTGAGTTTATCTCTCAGCACTCCACTGATTTAGCTAGTGATTTATAGTTCTTTCTCCAATTTGTTATGGATTCGCTGACCTTCTTCTAGTGCTGATTTACATGGCGATTCCTTGTGTTATTCCAAATTGCTAGCTAAGCTAGTACATTTTCCACTTGATTGTTTGTTTTTTCTTTTTCTTTTCTATTTCTTCATTTTCCTATTTAAAACTTCATATCACAAAACAAGAGAATACATAGTGTAATATTATCATTTATTTCTAAAATCATCCTAAATTACACTATAAAATGTGTCTAATTATTGACTTGTCAAAGATTTAGTAAATTATGCATATTTAATAAAATCCTTAATGGAAAACCCGGCAAATTGATACCATGTATAAAACAAAGATGAAATAATAGAACAAGAGATTCATATACATGAATTCAGTGTTCTACAGTCCCAAAAAACCGATAAAAATATAAATATATACATATTGTAGACAAGCAGGAGCTGGTATCACTATCTTTGAGGTAAACGTCCATTACCTCCTTGACCTTGCTCATTAAAGGAACTGTATTCGGTCATCTAACAAATACAATGCCGAGTCCATTGAGTAAAATCTAAAGAGAAGTCCGCATAATATTTGTGAAATAAAACTAATAAACTACGAGACATGCGAATATGACTTCTGGCAATAGTAAGTCATACTCCCATGAATATAGGTGACATAAGACAAGAAAAACAATAGCGATTAATAACACAACACATACTAAATAAATAGGCTCATAAATAAAGTGTTAATAAATAAATAAAAACGAATAATCAAGAGAAAACCCTGACGTAAACTAGCAAGTAATCGATAAAACAGGACATGAACCACGTATATACTTGCAAGCTTACAGTGACTAAACCCCAACTACGGTTAACAGATGAACCCCTTCCAGACGCTATTTCAAGTCATGGAAACACCTTAAATCCCTCTCGACTATCGTAGATTGTCACATCCCAAATTTCTAATCACGTTATAAATTCTTAATCAAGATCACCGACCTGTGACGCGGAACCCACATCGTGATCGAGGCACGTGTGCAAGATATATGTTACATTTGCGTGATGATTTCTTAGTGTATCGATACGTGAGTAGGGACACACCTTGATATGCATGCAGTTTTGGAACTGGGTAGAGAGTGAAATGGTAATTCATTTTTTTCATTAGATGTATTAATGTGGCTTAATTACTTAAATTTGATGTGGCTATAGTTGATTTATAAGAAATGTAGCCTAAATTAGTAAAATAAAATAATAGTCATTTGATGTTCCTCGAGATATATATGGGCACATCATATACCAATGGAGTATGAACTGGTGTTAACAAGGGTGAGTTAGTGGAGAGTTAGTGGATTTGAAACAAAAGGAAAGTCATTAGATTAGTCTCTAGATGAGCGTGTACATTAAGATCAATGGCTATAAATCAATCTTTCATATACATATATATATATTTTAAGTGCTTGTGATGAACATGCAAATCATGGATCCATTAAGAGAGAAGATCTTAAGGTGATTAGTTATTGGAATTGGGGTTTCATGAGGGGAATTTCACCATCAAATGAGAAAACTCAAGTGTAGATAACAACTTACAACTATAGGTAATGCATCTACCCACCTATACTTTCATTTTCTTGACTTGTAGGCATGAAATCAAATGGGCTCTACTTTTATTCAGTTTCAAAGCATTTCATAATTTAAATATATTCAAATGGAAGCTTTGGTTAGAGATTTGAAGCTCAATTTTTAAGATTTTAAGTTTGCTTAAAATTGGGTGCATTCCAATGAAATTTGAATTTCTGAAAAATCAGTGTTCAAGATGTGTTATTTTCAAAATTTATTTACATATTTGAATTCCTTGAGATTTTCTTATATTCCAGTTATCAAGAATTTCAAAAATCAATTTTAGAATAAAAAAAGTTATGAATTTTACAAGTTTTGAGTGTTCTTGAGTTTTTTCAACAAAATGCATGTAAAAGTCTCTAAATTTTGATGTAACTGATGAATTATATGAAATGCATGGTGTATGGTTGATGGAGGAGGATGTTACGGATCCCTGGTGGAGGAGAATGAGGATTCAGGGCTTTAAAGGAGGCCATTCCCGAGAGGAAACTTAGAATTTTGGTTGCAGAATTCTAGGTCCCAGCACGCCAAGCGCGCTACAGAAAAACTCCTCGCACGCTAAAAGGGTCATTAGCGCTAGGTAAACTTCGTAGAGCGCAGGGTACTCTAACAGCACAAAGATTTGCACTTTTTTAAAACACACTTATCCTATCTAGCTTAGCCTAAAACCCAAACTAAGAGTCTAAACTAATACGTACTAAATTATACCAAGAGCCTTGGAAAAAGTCTCGAGAATCCGGGTAT
This sequence comes from Stephania yunnanensis, assembly GCA_039657365.1. Classification (NCBI taxonomy): domain Eukaryota; kingdom Viridiplantae; phylum Streptophyta; class Magnoliopsida; order Ranunculales; family Menispermaceae; genus Stephania; species Stephania yunnanensis. Next base: position 24,669,699 of record CM077585.1, read on the forward strand.
GCGTTTCGTAGTGTCAGGAGGCCGGTTAAGCTAGGAAATACATTGCATGACTTGTAAGTAATCTCGTTGAGGTTCCTATTCATATTTTATTCCAATTATGCTCTATTTACAATCTATCTAACTATGAAATGTCTTATATTCTGATATCATGAATTTGTTTCATATTTTACTCATTATATGGGTGTTTTTATTATGATATCATTTGCTTATGTAAATCATTGACTCTATTCTTGTGTTCTGTATCTTCCTTACTATTTTGATAAAAGTATGATCAAGAATAACATGTTGTTATGATTAGAGTAATGAAATTAGAGTATATATATGAATTTGTATTCTTCGAATGTTGGCTTTGAAGCATATTTCCTTGTCTTGGAATCCTTAATGCAAGTTTTCCTTAAAATTACAAAGTAGTGGTAGAGTCTAGGGTCCATTGCATGATTATGAGATGCATGACACACAGGATTACTGGACTACCGGGGACATCAGCACTCACCAGTACACTTGCACGTCACACGATGTATGGGACTCGGGGTAGTCAACAAGTATGTATATATAGATTATTTATTTATGCGTGGAGCTCTGCTTCACCTTTGAGGATTGAGATATAGATGATAATGGAGTCGTAGAGCTCAGCTCCAAATTTTGATAGAGGTGTAGAGATTAGCTCCACCCTGAGATAGTAGGATAAAGGCCTATGGGATATGACTCACGGCCGATCGGACCTAGATCATTACTATTTAGCTTGTGTCAGTCCCATTTTGTTTAACTATGGTATTTTCTACCATATTTCCATTTCAGCATTTCTTCGCTATATTTTATGCTTTTAAATACTAGTTGATTATGTTTGGAAATGTACATAACAATCTCCAGGAATTACTTTATTACTTATTGTACTCACTGTTCTTTTTATGACAGTGGGTGTAGATCCATTAAACAGCAAGCCGGGCAAGGAGAAGATCTGCGACTATCTTAAGCATTCGACGATTCTTCTACTTCCTATATTGTAGGTCTCAACTTTTGATGTATTATCTACTTTATTATTTTCTATACATTTTGGGTTGTATATTGGATTGAGCATATAGTTCCTCGACTTGAAACTTAGTTATCACACTGTTTATTATCCTTTTGATATTTATATGCATGTAGTTTTCGCACTTAGGATTTTTAATAATTACTTCTACATAGCTATTAAAAACTTATGCTAAAAATTTTTAATCGTAAAAGTTTTAATTCACTCTGAAATTCAATAATATTGTGACATGTGTATTACTTATCCTGAACGTGTTTAACGAGGAGAATAGGACAAAAATGCTAACTAATACGTAGTTAAGTCCTATTTGGCTGAGATTATGGCTTAATTACGAGATTAGGTCGGATGGTGCTCTATTTTAAAGAAGGGGTCGTCATATAGATATATTCTACTACCATCGATACGAGCACTAAACATAAGCAACCTGTGCAAGTGATTTAGCCATGTGTGCCCACTAGCAAATACACATGTAATTCGATATCGATAAAACATGCCATGAGTTCCGTGAAGTTTTCCAATGGGGTTACGCGCCTCAAAAGTCGTGCTCCAACTTTCCTAGACTCTCGAATCCAACCTCGATTCGCTCCTAGTACTCGAGCTACTGTCCCTTTAGTCCCTTATGTCCTATATGGGTAAATTATATTGGTTTTAGATTATATTAATGTATTTAAGTCATAAGACCAAATTCTAACTAAATCCCGAGAATTATTAAATTATTATTTTCTTGGCTAAATTCCTTAAAATAGCACAAAAACCCTTAAAATTGGAAATTGGTGTGTCATTAATGGTTTATGGTAAGCTACGTTATTAGCACATTTTTCTTGAATTTTCCGGAGGGTGGTTAGCGCTAATGGTCATTAGCGTGTTAACGAGGTCGAAACCTAGAGTTTCCAACTCGAAAATTCTAAGATTTCTTCCTTCGTGGCCTTCCCCCAAGCCATTGACCCTACCCTCTCCTTATAGGGAATCACCACCTCCGAATAACAACCAATAAAAATAATCATACAACAATTTGCATCAATTTATAAGATTTCATGCATTCATTTTAATTTTTCGAATTTGGGCCAATTTCTCAATCTTTAATGGAAATCAGTTTTACAGACACAATTGGGTTGTCCAAATGAATCAAAGAAACATATAAGAATGCCTAAAAACAATGAGTTACTACTTCAAATTCGTTTTGGCCATAAATCCCCAAATTTAAGCTTCATTTTACCATTTTAGTGGAGTTTAAGCTTGAAAAGGATGGAGAGATTGATTACTTTGTTGATAAACTCTTAAATTTCTAAAGTTTCCCAACTTCAAATCACAATCTTTAGCTTCCAATTCTCTTTAGTGCTACTGGAATTTTGAGGTTACGCATGTTGGTTTTGAATCAAGAACCTAGTAAGTCCCCATTTTGTGCTGTGTAAATTAGATTTTAGCCTTTGATCTAAATTTGTACACCCATCTCTAGAAAAATCCAGGGATCTTCATTAACTAAGTTATACACTCCAGTGACATACATATTTGTACATATCTTGCCTAGGAATCATCATCTAGGATCATCTAGATGAAGATCTAGGGTCCTAGATTAATCTTTATAAACCATAAGCATTATATTGTTTGATCTAATTTAATTAACTTAGGTCCATTCATACTAATGATTGGTGTTCTTAGATACACATATTGATAATTTAGTGGTCCCATCAATCCCCGACTACCCGGTGCCCCGTGCCTCGACAGGTATCTCGAGATGTGTCATATTTCACTTTATTTAATTAAATGACTTAGAATATGGTTTAATTAGACATTACATTCTATTTCTTACCTTATTCTAACATCCTCGATTCACTCCTACCTAATTCCCGCATCGACGCGCTTCCCAAGGTAACTCTTCGTCATACCAATTCGCCCGATAACAACATACATACATGCAATACAATACAATAATAATATAATAATTTTTAATGCTGGATTATAAGCAACCATCATCCATAAATAACATATTCATTCAGTTCTCGTGTCCGAGTCAACTGAGTTGTCCACGTAATGCCTAGATTATGACCGTTAATCTCCAAGATTAATGTTAATCCAAGTTTAATTAACTTGGGTCGTTATAGAACATCATACAAAACATCGATCGAGATGTCAACATACCATCTTGTTTTTGCAAAAACTTTCCATTTGCAATTTAAGTTGAAACACAAGTCTTACTAGACTATAAGAAAGCTTAATGTGCAACTTGATGAAGTAGGGGATGAAAGGAAACTGGACTTGCAAAAGCTGGAGGAGATACGAAACAATGCATACTAGAGTGCTTGTATATATAAAGAAAAAACTAAAACATTTTATGATCGAAACATCTTTCGAAAAGAGTTTCGTGTAGGACAAAAGGTATTTTTATTTCGATCTCATCTTAATATTTTTGCAGGAAAGTTGCAATTGAGATGGATGGAACTATACATGATACTCACAGTACAAGATCATAGAGTTGTGGAAATCCGTAACCCGAAAATTGGCAATGCATTTAAAGTGAATGGGCATAGACCGAAATCATATTATGAATATTTCCCACACCACTTTCTGGAAGATGAGACGTTTCACGAGCCATATATGGTAAGTAAAAAGTAAATTCGTCAAGCCAACGACATTAAACAAAAACACTACTAGGACCCATGAATAATTTTGTAGTTAGTAATCGATTTTAATTCTTGTTTTTCTTATTTTCCTAACCATGCATGAAGTACTGTACTAAAATTCTATATCTATCATCCATCTATTTCAACCATTATTGTTATTTATGTTCTCAACTTACTTTTGAACCCTGAGGACAATGTTCAGAATAAGTTTGGGGGTATTAAGTACGTGGATAGAGTAATCAATAACAAACCATATAACCCTGAGGACAAGGTTGATATTTAAAGAAAAGTTTCGCTTAATTTTTAAAGTCTGGGGGTATTAGGTAAATGGAAGATAAGAAATCGGTATCCACAGAAAATGGAGCAGGGACCGTACAATAAAAAACTATTTAGATAGAGAAAGTGAGGATCTCTAGATAAATAAAAGGTGAAAGTTCATAAAAAGAAACTCTTATTAAGAAACAAAGACTTAGCTTGAATGCTTCTAGCTAGGTTAAGTAAGTTTTTCTAATGCTATGAACCATTTAATATCCTACCTTTAGATAAGCCCTATAGACTTTTAAAGGTGTGAAAATATGCAAATAAGCAAAAAGTGGTGATAAATCCCATGTAAAAGAATCTATTTAATAAGGAGATCAATTTGGATCTACTGCTTAAATGAAGAGACCCAGAAAACCTAGGAGTAAGTTAAGGGTTATGGTTTTTAAATGCTTCGAGTCTTGAAAAAGTGTTGTCTTAGAAGGTGAACATGTTCAACCAACTTTCAAAAATCTCAAGTCTCTTATTAAACAGATTGACCAAGTTTCATTTGTAAGGACTCCATTGTTTTACAAAATAGGTATAAAGTCTTTAGGAAAGCATCACTCAATTTTATTACAATGTATTTAGTTGTCATAGTCAAATAACCATTTTCTTGGGATGTGCGAAGTTTTAAGTTTGGAAGTATTTGATGAGTCATTATTTATGCACTCTTTCATAGGTGTTTTGCTATGTAAATAAAGCCCAAAGTCGTGTTTTATGGCTCTATATGATTACTTTAGATATTTATAGGGTATTAGAGTGTTTGTGCGGGAATTAGAAAAATTCGGGAAAGAAGTTAAATTTTGATAAAAAAAAATAGCATGGTTGACGCCTCCAGAAGGAACTGACGACACCATGGAGAAGCCACGGTGCCAGAAGGGCCTCAAGGTAGAACGAGGAATAAAATCAGAAATGAACAAACAATGTCAGAGTTACAACAGACGGGGTAACCCATAATGCCAAGATCATGAATAGAAACTTATGACCGACTTGCTTCAAGACCTACTTTATTATTCCATGCCATGACTTGGTGCCATTCTCACATAATGGCGGCTCCACTGACGGGGCTAGATTCACATAATATAAGTTTCGTAATTTTTAAAAGGTTTTTATTTCTCGAGCTTTATATAAAGGAGGGACCTCTAAGGAAAAAAAACACATTATAATTCAGAGTGATTTAGGAGTAGAGCAAGGTAGAGTAGCCATGCCCGGCTAGGTTCTTTAACACCAAGGTAGGGGTGAAGCTTCCTAGCTAGTAGTGGATTTGTTTTCATGTCTTGTTGATGTTTTCTTTAATAATAGTGTTTTGTTTCAATTCTCTGTCTTTATGTTATGATTTTTTAATGATGTCTCAATGGTAGTTTAGAGTTTGTATGTTCATTGCAAATCTCTAGGCTTAAATCGATTGACCGGCTATAGATTAAGTTGAGTCCATGATACCAATCGAGTTGAGAATTGGCAATCACCTATAACAAGAAACCTGACATACTTATTTTTCTATGAGAATAACATCGAGAACTAGGTTAAATCTTGAGAGCGATTTCCTAAGGTTATTTAGGGGTAGGTTTTCCCACAAAGCTATTAATGCTGCTCACATACTAAATCATGATAGCAGTTGCCCAAGGTTGTACTATCAAGTAAGAAAAGTATTTAGAGAGCAGCTGCCCTATCTATTGAGAATAGAGTGGCTGCCCTATCTAGGAGAATTGTTTTAAAACCTATCTTTCAAAATCGATGATGCAAGACATGGAAATAACATAGGGCTAGATTGTGGATTCCTAGATTTAAATATGCTTTACTATTTTTTAGTTTCAGTTTTTTACTTTCTTGTTTAATAGACCTTTAGGATATAAATATTTAAAAAAAAACCCCTCATATTTACTTTTCCGTTTGTTGAACTCAGTTTAACTAAATCCTATGAATTCAACCTCGTTCTTTCTAGTGATGGCCCGTTTCCCCAAATAGGGTATCGCCCAGCCTAACCTTGTCTTTAAGCCATAATCCATGCCATATAAGACTTAGCAACGTATCAGTCAGCCTTTCATCTCATTTATCCTTGTTATATGTGTTCAAAATAATTATTATTCACTTCTTGTTAGTCTTGATATTCAGAGTGAATTAAAAATTTATATCATTTTAATATTATCAGCGGAAGACTAAATAAAATTAGCGGAAGCATTAAAAAACACCTACTACGAAAACTAGGTGAAAAAATGATCACATAAAACTAAACAAGGTAATGCATGTTTCAGTCAGGAAAATTAGCCTCTCATCTTAATATACATCTCGAAATTATACGAAAAGATGTAGGTAATAAATACACAAAATTATCACCTACAAAAGTAGCAAAACAACACGCTGAGAAGTCGGAGGTAGTCGTCAATTTTCTCCTTCCCTGGTCTGCTACTCGATAGATTTGCACCCATCGTCATAAAAAGGAAAATGAAGTAAACTAGAAAGTAAATCCTGGGGACTATTCATCAACATTTCCAATATAATTGAAGATATCTAAAAGCATATAAATAGCGAAGAAATGGTCAAAACATAAATATGCTAAAAGATACCACAGTTAAAACAAATGAAATTGATCCACGGAGAAGTAGTAATGGTCTAAGTCCGGAGTCTCGACATCTCTTAGTAATCTAACCCCGCGTACCACTCTAACTTTTATACCAGGTAAAACATCAACCATATAGAGTCCTAACATCCTCAAGGAATCTAACCTCAAGTGTCGCACGTATTCATAAATTAGGAAAGTCATCAGCTATATGGTGTCCCGACATCCCCGAGGAATCTAACTCCAAGTGTCGCGCAAACTCATAAATCAGGGATACTAGATTCAAGAGCTAATTTAATAATGATAAGAAATGACTTCATATTGAATTTTCCAACATGGCACGTGCTTATAAAAAGTACATAAGAACAGGAGTACAACCAACATCCAAACTACACTAATAGCATGTTATTTCTACATTTACCAATATGCATAATATCATGGAATAGTATGGCACAAGGAAACAAGAATATGAGCCAATAAGTATCGTTCAACACTAATAATGCTATGATAACAACACTCATACAATGAGAGAAAACAACTAAGTCATAGCATCGGGATTACAATAGTTATATCAGTCTAAAAGACTATAAAGAAGTAAAATGAAAAAGAAATGAAATGGAGAGAATTGCCTCAACAAGTTTACTTACAAATCACATGCAATTATAGAATAATTCGGCCTCCAGACACCATTTTACTCGCCAATAACCTCCCGAGACTCTCCTCTCACTTCCTGGGTTAAATAAGGTGTTTTAGAACTAGTCAAGCAATTAAAGTTGGATGACGTTGATTAGAAAAACCTTTAAACTTTTATTTACAAATTTACTATTTTTCAGGGTTTGATGCTGTGATGGCGCCATGTGTAAAAGGTCACGGAACCATCACAACGCCATCCTTGTGCTAAGCCAAAGGGCATGGCATTGTGGTGGAGCCATATGTTTAGATGCACGGCGCCACGACGACGTCGTGTCATGTCCCTCATTTTCCCGGTTAACTTAAGTTGGGGCATGTGCCCTAGGTCAATCCATTAACTGTCTTTATGAATACTTTTAGTTAATAAAATAGAGGATTTCATTTGATGTTTATTATAATTAATTTACGTGTTTACATTATAATAAGATTCCATGGTTATTTGCAGAAATATCCTAAATGTCCCTAGTTGATCATTATACTGGGAACTATAATGAATTAAGACTAGTGTGAGTCTTGATTGATGATCATATGATGATTATACGCATAGGGATACGAATCAAGATCACGAGTACTTATTAGGGAACAAAGTACTGGATCGACCTGCTTGAGAACATCACATGGATTAAGTCATAGTTGTTTCTCATGATAGGTATATTTTTCAATCCTCTGACTTGAGATTACCAGAGACTTCAACATTAGGAACATAGTGATTTGACATAATCAAATGTTGACTTTAGCCGAATGATTATAAAGGTTGTGATTGGTTATTATGTGAGTAATGTGATGAAGTTGTTTAATCAAGATAGAATTTGTCCCTCTCATATAAAGAGAGATATCCAGTGGATCCCTCGATGTGTTAGACTGCTAAAAAGCCTAGTCTAAGTGAATTGATATTGATCAATGTCACTTGGGTGTTTTCAGTCCACCTAGAGATCGAGACTAGTACGATTGAACATGTTGGATGACAATTCCATGCCTTTTGTTTGATCAAAAGGATATCGTGTGACAAAATGATGTTATATACACTATTGATTAGGTTGTATCGATTTGATATTCGTTCAACTTAGGTAGTCATAATGTCTTGCTAGAGGCCGCTTATGACTTGTATACTAAAATATGTTTTGGTACACTGCCAACGTTGTATGAGCCTATTGGGTCGCACACTAAGAATTATTTTGCGAGATTTTAAAATGGTTCAGAAAAATGAATTTTATATGATAAGATTCATGACAAAAACGTCCTTGTGGTGTATTACACTTATATTTCTTTAAGTAAGGGTATATATGTAATTTACTTAACCATATATATACAAGGGTTGTATAAATAGACGCTTTAAGTTAGAACACACGTATGAAAGATTAAGGGCCAAAACTCTATTTTTGTTTTGGAAACGACTTAGGGTTTTTTGGTACGCTCTGGATCGTTTTAGAGAGAAACAAAAAGGTTTGGTATTCTCTCGAATCTAGCACTTCGAATCTCGGCCGCCGTTCGTGTGTGGACTGCTGGTAGAGGGCGTTCGTCGTTGGCAGCGCCTTAGAGATCGATCAATCTTCAGAAAGATATATTGCGACCGAGGTATGATTAAATTTTCATGGTTTAACCGTTTTTAATGGAATTAGATTCGGATCCGGTTGGGGTTTTTGTCAAAATTGTTTTATAATTTTCGCTACGTATGAACCCCAAAACCCAACAACTTAGTGCTTCAGCCTGGCATCGTATGTATAGAGGCACGACACCGCCATGGTGTCAAGCTTGGGATACACTTTATTGGGTCTATTTTTGAATTCAAATTATTACAATCCCATGTACACTTCAATTAAATCAAATATTACAGGAAGCATCTCCAGTTACCCAGAATTCAAAGCTCTTTTGATTTAAAACCCAAAAAATTACAAGTTTTATTGAATTTTACAAAAATGGCGATGAAGGTTAGGTTACCTAGCTATGAAAATTCTCCAACTTGATCAACCACACCCAAATTCACTAAAATCCCTCATCAATTTTTTGATTATTCACTCTAAATCTCCTCTTTCTCCCTATGCATGTAGATGAAATAGTTGTTTGCATGAAACTCCCACCAAATCAATTTATATAGTGACGTGATTCATTTTTTACCCCTGATCTTGTGTGAAACACACATTTCCAAGAACATCTAAAAACTTAAATTTTGGTTCTACAATCAACTAAAACATCCATGTTAACACCTATTCATACACCAAGTTACCTAGTGATGATGACAACCTGCGTCTCGAGACATATCAATACTTGTTATATTATCATTCCTAACTTAGGTCGCATTTATGTAAATCCAACTAGATACACATTAGATTAATTAGGACTTACCATATCACTCACTACCTCGGTCGCACGCCGGCATGCATCTCGAGGAGTGTCTCCACTTGTGCGCCAAATTTACAAAAATAATACTACATAAATATTTTCCAAGTATAATGTACACATATACATCACACTAGGCATCCATCACTCAAAAATAATATATTACTCGGTCCTCATGCTGAGTATTGGGACCGTGTACCCGCTCTCGGACCACATCACGAGTCGGTAACCTTGATAGGGACTTATTTACCATTAGTAAAGTTCGAGCTATCACATTGCCTTTACTACATTCCAGTAGGATTGGTAACCTTTTATAGGCTATATTTGACACGTGCTACACTTGATCAATCGAAAAGACTGTTCAGTGTGATTTTAGGAGATCAAACCATTGCAAATCTAGAGGTCATCACAGAGGTAAGTTGGGTTTGATTTTTTGAAATTCAGTTCATGGGTAGGTGATTATTTCTCTATGAATTATTGTTATTAATTACTGGAAATGGGTTTATACCTCATTAATATTCCTCCCTGATGTGTTGGGGGAGTGTTTGATGTTGTTATTATGGTTTAGTGGATTGAAAAGGGGTTGATGCCCTGTTCACTATCGAGATTGAAGGGTGGAGCGAGCTCCCTGTAGCAGAGGAAGAGCGTTCCCTTCATAAGTTGTCGGGAGCCCTGTTGGTGGAGCACGCCCCACCAAGTGAGGGAGCGCGCACCCACCTTTGAAAACAACATTGTTCTATGTTTTGGTTAGAATTTCTTAAGGTATTAGGGATGATTTAAGGGTTTTAAATATAGGGTATCAGACCTATATTAACCACAAATAGTTTATGATAGGTTTTGGAACACCCAAAAAACTTGAGTGACCTAAGAATTTAGGAAATTTGGAAACGAGACCTAAACTGAGCTAAGTATGGATTCGCTTATCTATCAACATTGCCTAAATATTGTAGTATATGTAGTTCATATAGTTTATGGATTGAATGGGGGACTATGTACACTGTGATGTATTTATTAAAGGAAAAACGATGTATGATGTGATCAGCAAGAGTAAATCTTGGAATTGAGAACATGTTGTATAGGATATGGGTTTAATTCCCGGCCTATATCTTAAATCCTACTTATCTAAACAGGTTGCGTGGATTGCATATTCACTAGAGGGTTTGGGATAGAACCATTGAACATTAATGGATTGGTTAGACAACACATAGGCCAATGTGTTGGTCTAGCAATCGCATTAATGTTGTCAGTGAGTAATCGCTTATATTTTCAAATGAAATGGGAATCACAATGTAATAGTCATTGACGGTTTGACTTACAACCATTTTTTATTGGATTATATGTTTTTCATAATCTTATTAGTTATCTTTAGCGCATATTGTTATTGCATGTTACTCTTAATTATTATATGAAGTGTTGAAGACTTTGTGAATCCTTACTTACTGAGCAAGTTGGAGCGTTTACCCCAAATCAACATTTCAGGTTTTCAACCTAGCACTTCAATGAAGGGAAAAGAGAAGATTTATGGTTCTATTATCTTCTCTACGATGTAATGAGCCTTCTTATATATATATACACTATTTGAGTTACCTTATTGTAAATGAACACGGTTGGGAGGTTTTATAAATGAGTTTTGGGTTTTGATACTCTGTATTTATATATATATATATATATATATATCATTTTGATTATCAAAAAGATTTAATTTTTTGTTGCGTATATATTTTGTTTTTATTTCAATATCGATATATAGGTTCAGTTTATCAGGTACAAAAGGAGAGGTTACTGGTTCCATGTAAGTTTGGCTGAGTTACCGAGGCTGTTAAGTATTACCTTAATCGAGATAGGGGATGCTACAACACTAGATGTCGGATAGTCGAAAGGTAGTCAGACCACAATGTATTGATTATGTGACTAATTACACTAACTATATGTAGAAAAATGCACAAGTTAAATTAATTTAATCAATTGACCACAAATGCCTATAGTTGGATGAAAAAATTGATAAGTTATAAATTTGCCTTGAGATTCGCACTAAAATGGAATCCTATGAGATTTGAGTTGGGAATTAGTGTCAACAAGATGGAAGCTACTGGAGTAGGAGTTAACAAGAGTCATATGATCAATCTTGAGATGAGCATACGCATACTTCGTGTGAGGTCAAAATGAAAGTCATCCAACACACTATAAAATGGACACTTAAGCATTCCACCTTCATTTGCATAATCATCCAACAAAAATCAGGGTTGAACCCATCTTAATTACTAGAAAACTTTGAGTTACAAGTAAGCAAATCATCAACCAAGGGAGACCCAAAGGCTAGGTCATCAAGCATGGAGTCTTAGGCAACCAATTCCCACTTGATGCTTTCAGTTCTAGTTAATGTATGTATGTAATCAAGGGCTTTGAATTTTGAGCATTTAGGTGATTTTTTAGTAATTTTTATCAATTAGACACCATATTTAAGTTTCCCAAAACAAATTTCAAAAATTGTAAAATTTGACCGAATTGAGGCATTTTGCATGAAACTAAAATTAGGAATTCTGACCTGTAAAATGATTTGGTTGTTGAAAAAATGGAATATTTGAATTTCTAGTGTTTTTCCACTCTGTCTACTATATTAGGTTTTTAGTTTTGGGAAAGAAATGAATTTGTATTGAATTTTTCAAGTTCATAAAGTTATAAAACAAAGCTAGAAATTTTGCAGGTTGTTGTTATGATCCATTCTCTATAATTTGGAAATAACTTTCTCATTTTTAATTAAAACACATTCATTCTGGTGGCATTTGACAGCTAATTCAAAGGGGAACAACTTTGGCTTGCTAAAAGATTTTGAAATTCGAATGTTTTCATGTACAAAAATGCCCCACAACTTTGGTGATGAATATGAAATTTATGGGTTCAGGATTTTGATAATGTCCTGATGTTTTAAGCATAACTCCCTCATTTCTTACTGTTGGGGCATGTGCCTTAGGTCAATCCATTAATTGTCTTTATGAATACTTTTAGTTAATAAAATAGATGATTTCATTTGCTGTTTATTATAATTAATTTACATGTTTACATTATAATAAGGTCCATGGGTATTTGCAGAAATATCCTAAATGTCCATAGTCGATCATTATATTGGGAACTATAATGAATTAAGACTAGTGTGAGTCTTGATTGATGATCATATGATGATTATACGTATAGGGATACAAATCAAGATCACGAGTACTTGTTAGGGAACAAAGTACTAGAATGACCCGCTATGAGAACATCACATTGATTAAGTCATAGTTGTTTCTCATGATAGGTATATTTTTCTTTCATCTGACTTGAGATTACCAGAGACTTCAACATTAGGAACACAGTGATTTGACACAATCAAACGTTGTCTTTAACCGGACGATTATAAAGATTGTGATTGGTTATTATGTGAGTAATGTGATGAAGTTGTGTAATCGAGATAGAATTTGTCCATCTCATACAAAGAGAGATATCCAGTGGATCCCTCGATGTGTTAGACTATTAAAAGGCCTAGTCTAAGTGAATTGATATTGATCAATGTCACTTGGATGTTTTCAGTCTACCTAGAGATCGAGACCAATACGATTGAACATGTTGGATGACATATCCATGTCTTATGTTTGATCAAAAGGATATCGTGTGACAAAAGGATATTGTATACACTATAGATTAGGTTGTATCGATTTGATATTCGTACAACTTAAGTAGTCATAATGCCTTGCTAGAGATCGCTTATGACTTGTATACCAAAATGTGTTTTGGTACACTGCTAACGTTGTATGAGCCTATTGGGTCGCACACTAATAATGGTTTTGCGAGATTTTAAGATGGTTCGGAAAAATGAATTTTATTTGATAAAATTCATGATAGAAACATCTTTGTCATGTATTACACTTATACTTCTTTAAGTAGGGGTATATGTGTAATTTACTTAACCATCTATATACAAGGGTTATATAAATATACGCTTTAAGTTAGAACACACGTATGAAAGATTAAGGGCCGAAACTCTATTTTTGTTTTGGAAACGACTTAGGGTTTTCTGGTACGCTCTGGATCGTTTTAGAGAGAAACAAAAAGGTTTGGTATTCTCTTGAAGCTAGCACTTCGAATCTCGGTCGCCGTTCATGTGTAGACTGTTGGTAGATGGCGTTCGTTGTTGACAGCGCCTTAGAGATCGATCAACCTTCAGAAAGGTATTTTGCGACCGAGGTATGATTAAGTTTTCTTGGTTTAAACGTTTTAATGGAATTAGATTTGGATCTTGTTGGGGTTTTTATCAAAATCTTTTTGTAATCTCCACTGCGTATGAACTCCAAAACCCAATAGTGGTATCAGAGCCTTCGAGTTCTATTCCATTAAAAACATTGCATGTTTTTTTCTGATATATACATGATATATGATTGAAAGCATGTTAATAGTTGATGTATATGTGATATACATAAGTTTTTTGTGAGATTTATTATCATGTTTTGTGTATATGATACATATATTCGTGATTTAATTTAAATCAGTTTCGTACATCCTACTAACCATGTTAGGTTAATTCGAATAATTTTAATGAATTGAATTTCGTGTTTTGTGATCCATGACACCATTAGGTATAATCTTTATTTTTCGTGTATTGATGCATGGATGAAATATCTGTAATTCAGTTTGCATATTTAGGTTACATTGTCTTACGCTTCTTAAATTGTATAAGTCTGAATATTAATTCGAAACTAATATGATTAGGTTCGATTGGGATTGTAGTTCATGATTCAATGACATGTTTGTCATTTTTTGGATAAGGACCAAAATTGCAAATAATTAATCTTCGAAATTGTTTATTTATTTCTTTATATCTATTTTGTTATGAAATTTCCATTTGATAAGAGATAGATAACAAATTAGATTAATAGATATTAGCAAAATCGGTTTCGTTATCCCTATTGGATAGGAGATAAATATGGATAATTTTGTTATTGGTGATATGCTATGATTCAAATATCTTAAGTCCTAATTGGATTAGGATAAGATGATTAGTTAGATGTGGGCCCGGGTTAATTAAAAATGTTTTATTCGACTTAATTTTGAATAAATTAAGGGGTAAATTTAGGATAATAAAATCAGCGAAAAATATGATTTTCTATAGCGAATTTTAATTTTCGAAATTGAAATTCGTCTTCTAAAAAAAATGGGCGGGCGCCGCCCCCTGTATCCCCACCCGCTGATCGGTCAGTGGGACCGCCGTTTAACCAATCCTAGCGCACAAAAATTATTTTATTAGTGAACAGTATAAAAATCTCCAAATTTTTTAGTGATTTAACATAAAATCACTAAAACTGAATAAAATCAATCTATTAAATTTTAAGTATCATGTCATCCATTTTAAACACTTGTCAAGGCCTCGATCACACTAATACAGTTTCAGCTATAGCTGGGTGTATTGTGTTATCTTGGTGAGACAAGTTGGATAAGAGTTACCTAAATGTTTAAAATGGTTCGACTTAATAAAGCTATCAAAATAGTTTTTGAGCTTTAGGCATATGATGAGATAAAAACATGATAAGACATAAGATGTCCCGTATCTCATAAAAGTATCTAAAAATTACATAAGATGTAATTGGTAACTGTTACATACCTAAATAATCTAGTTTTGTGTTTCATGACATAGCTGTCATAGAATTAGGTGAAATATGGATTTTAGTCCCCTAAATAAACAATATGTTTTAGGAGGGTTGTTAATTTAGTGGGAGTCTATTCCTCTATACTAAAATAAACTTCGCATAATCTTTATTGTAGATCAATGGCCTCTTCAAGTAACAATAATCCTCTGTCACTGCGATCCATCCTTGAGAAGGATAAGCTATCTGGGACTAACTTTCTTGACCGGTTCGGAAACTTGAGAATTGTTCTTAAGCATGAACGCAATTTGTATGTCCTGGATGCTCCAATCCCTGAGGACCCACCAGCCAATGCTACGAAAGCTGTGAAGGATGCGCATAATATGCATGTCAACGATTCTACTGATGTTGCATGTATTATGTTGACAACTATGGTTCCTGAACTTCAGAATGATATGGAAGTAATGGAAGCCAATGACATGGCTATAACACTGAAGGAAATGTTCCAACAACAAGCTAGGCAAGAAAGGTTCGAGACAGTCAAAAACCTACATTATTGCAAGATGACTGAGGGTGAGTCGGTTAGTC
The DNA here is from genome assembly GCA_039657365.1 of Stephania yunnanensis. Classification (NCBI taxonomy): domain Eukaryota; kingdom Viridiplantae; phylum Streptophyta; class Magnoliopsida; order Ranunculales; family Menispermaceae; genus Stephania; species Stephania yunnanensis. The sequence goes on from CM077585.1 coordinate 24,685,437, forward strand.
CTCATGTTCTGAAGATGAAAGGCTATGTTGACCAGCTTGATAGACTTGGATTTCCCATAAGCCAAGAGTTGGCTACGGATTTGATCTTGAATTCATTACTAGAAAGTTACTCGCAATTTGTGATGAACTACAATATGAATAATATGGAGAAATCAATTTCGGAGTTGCATTTGATGCTCAAAACTGCTGAACAAAATATCAAGAAACTCTATAGTAATGTGTTGATGGTCCAAAAGGGAAAGGGAATGAATAAGAAAGGAAAAGGCAAGGCTAAAGTTGTCAAGGCTGTTGCTGCACCTGTCGCAAAGCCTGTGGAACAAGTCAAGCCCCAGCCTATTCCTGCTTCAAAACACCCAAAAGAAAAGAAAGGAAATTGTCATTTCTGTCATGCACCTGGACATTGGTTCAGAAATTGCAAACTCTATCTGGAAGATCTAAAAAAGAAAAAGGGTAGTGCGACTACTACTACAGGTATTTATGTTATTGAAATTAATTTATCTACTAGTGATTCCTGGGTATTAGATATCGGATGTGGATCTCACATTTGTATAAATATGCAGGGACTCACCAGAAGTAGAAAGTTGAAAAAATGAGAAGTCATCCTCCGCGTAGGGAATGGAGCAAGAGTTGATGCCCTGGCTATTGGATCATATGACTTAGTCTTACCTAGTGGACTTATTTTAACTTTAAGTAGTTGTTATTTTGTGCCTGCCTTGAGCAGAAACATCATTTCTATTTCATGCTTGGATATGGATGGTTTTGATTTTATTATTGCGAATGATAGATGTTCCATTTCTCGTAAAAGTATATTTTATGCAAATGTTGATTTGTATGATGGTCTTTATATTCTAAGCATGAAAAGTTCCACTGATACTCCAGTCTTTAACATAAATACAAAGAGATTCAACTCAAATGATTTGAATCAAACCTATCTCTGGCATTGTCGTCGCGGGCACATAAACGAGAAACGCATAACGAAGCTCCATAAAGATGGACTTCTAGATTCATTTGATTTAGAAACATATGAAAAGTGCGTATCTTGTTTACTAGGCAATATGACTAAAAGTCCCTTTACTCGACACAGTGAAAGGGCAAGTGATTTATTGGGTCTAATACATATTGATGTATGCGATCTTATAAACACAATGGCTAGAGGAGGTTATCAGTTTTTCATTACATTTACTGATGATTTCAGCAGATATGTTATGTATATCTAATGAAACATAAAGTTGAATCATTTGAGATGTTTCGAGCGTTTCAAAATGAAGTGCAGAATCAACTTGGTAAAACTATCAAAACACTTTGGTCAGATCGAGGTGGTGAACATTTGAGCCAAAAATTTGATGATCATCTTAGAAATTGTGGGATTGTCTCCCAATTGACTCCACCAGCAACTCCATAGTGGAATGGAGTTTCTGAATGGAGAAATCAAACCTTATTAGATATGGTTCGATCTATGATGAGTCATGCAGATCTTCCATTATCCTTTTGGGGTTATACATTACAAACTGTAGCTTTCACTCTAAATCGAGTTCCTTCTAAAGCGGTTGATAAAACACCATATGAGATATGGTATAGGAAGAGACCTAGTTTGTATTTCCTTAAGATTTGGGGTTATGAGGCTTACATAAAACGAAAAATCTCAAAAAAACTAGCACCTAAATCTGACAAGTGTATATTTGTGGGGTATCCTAAGGAAACAAAAGGATATTACTTTTATAATCCCATTGAGAACAAAGTGTTTGTTACTCGGTATGGTGCCTTTATGGAAAAACAATTTATTTCAAAAGACACTAGTAGGAGAGAAATAAATCTTGAAGAAGTTCAAGAATCACAGATAAACCCTGAACCGCTACTGGAAGTTCAACAACGTTCTGAACCAGTTGAACCTCCACAAGTGACACAAGGCCCACGTAAATCTGGTAGGGTAAGACATGAACCAGAGAAATTTGGATTTCTCATTACTGATAGTCGTGATGTGTTGCTTATGGATCAAAATGAGCCCACCACTTATCAGGAGGATATGTCTGGACCAGACTCAGATAAATGGCTAAGTGTTATGAACTCTGAGATGCAATCCATGTATAATAACCAAGTTTGGAACTTAGTTGATTTACTTGAAGGTGGTAAGACCATTGGATGTAAATGGGTTTTCAAGAAGAAAACTGACATGGATGGCAAAGTGCATACTTTTAAAGCAAGACTTGTAGCAAAAGGTTTCAGGCAGACTCAAGGTGTTGATTATGATGAAACTTTTTCGCCAGTAGCCATGCTTAAATCCATAAGAATTTTAATTGCCATTGTTGCATATTATGACTATGAGATATGGAAAATGGATGTAAAAACATCATTTCTTAACGAAAAGCTGCTTGAGGACGTGTATATGACACAACCTGAAGGTTTCGTACATCCTGAGAATTCTAGGAAAGTATGCAAGCTTCAAAGATCCATTTATGGATTAAAGCAAGCTTCTCGGAGTTGAAATCTTCCTTTTGATGAAGCAATCAAGGATTTCGGTTTTATTAAGAACGAAGATGAGCCTTGTGTATACAAGAAGGTCAGTGGGAGTGTAGTCATTTTTTTGGTACTGTATGTTGATGACATATTACTCATTGGAAATGACATCCCGACATTACAGAATGTCAAGTCTTGGTTAGGGAAGTGTTTCTCAATGAAAGACTTAGGAGATGCAGCCTATATCCTAGGGATAAGGATCTATAGGGATAGATCTAAGAGGCTAATCGGTCTAAGTCAGAGTGCTTACATAGACAAGGTGCTGAATAGGTTAGGTTTACAAGACTCTAAAAGAGGATTGTTGTCAATATCTCATGGCATAAGTCTCAACAAGATTCAATCTCCTAAGACAAATGATGAACGAGATCTTATGAATAAGATTCCATATGCCTCAATTACTGGATCTATCAAGTATGTCATGCTATGCACTCGACCTGATATATCATATGCTTTGAGCACTACAAGCAGATATCAGTCAGATCCTGGTGAGAGTCACTGGATAGCAGTAAAGAACATTCTTAAATACTTAAGAAGGACTAAGGAAGTGCTCTTGGTCTATGGAGGTTTTAAAAATGATCTAGTTGTAAATGGTTACACAGATGCTAGTTTTCAAACTGATATAAATGATTTTAGATCGCAGTCTGGATATGTGTTTACTTTGAATGGGGTGCGATGAAGTGGAAAAGTTCGAAGCAACAGACATCGTGGCGATTCTACAATAGAAGCTGAGTATATTGCAGCGTCCGATGCATCAAAGGAGGCAGTTTGGATAAAAAAGTTCATTTTTGAACTAGGTGTGGTTCCAAGTATTGCCAACCATGTTTGTTTGTATTGTGACAATAACGGGGTAATAGCACAGGCCAAGGAACCTAGATCACACCACAGATCCGGACATATACTCAGGCGTTTTCATTTCATCAAAGAAATTATTGAGAGGGGAGATGTGAAGATTTGCAGAGTACCTACTGAAGACAACGTTGCGCATCCATTGACAAAAGCTCTTTCACAAGCAAAACATGATGGTCATGTTAGATCATTAGGCATTAGATGCATGTATGATTGGCCCTAGTGCAAGTGGGAGATGTTGGGGCATGTGCCCTAGGTCAATCCATTAACTGTCTTTATGAATACTTTTAGTTAATAAAATAGAGGATTTCATTTGCTGTTTATTATAATTAATTTACATGTTTACATATAATAAGATCCATGGGTATTTGCAGAAATATCCTAAATGTCCCTAGTCGATCATTATACTGGGCACTATAATGAATTAAGATTAGTGTGAGTCTTGATTGATGATCATATGATGATTATACATATAGGGATACGAATCAAGATCACGAGTACTTGTTAGGGAACAAAATACTGGAATGACCAGCTATGAGAATATCACATGGATTAAGTCATAGTTGTTTCTCATGATGGGTATATTTTTCAGTCCTCTGACTTGAGATTACCAGAGACTTCAACATTAGGAACACAGTGATTTGACACAATCAAACGTTGTCTTTAACCGGACGATTATAAAGGTTGTGATTGGTTATTATGTAAGCAATGTAATGAAGTCGTGTAATCGAGATATAATTTGTCCCTCTCATATAAAGAGAGTATCCAGTGGATCCCTCGATATGTTAGACTGTTAAAAGGCATAGTCTAAGTGAATTGATATTGATCAATGTCACTTGGATGTTTTCAGTTTACCTAGAGATCGAGACTAGTACGATTGAACATGTTGGATGACAATTCCATGCCTTATGTTTGATCAAAAGGATATCGTGTGACAAAAGGATGTTGTATACACTATTGATTAGGTTTTATCGATTTGATATTCGTACGGCTTGAGTAGTCATAATGTCTTGCTAGAGGCCACTTATGACTTATATACCAAAATGTGTTTTGGTACACTGCCAATGTTGTATGAGCCTATTATGTCGCACACTAAACCCTAAACCCTAAACCTTAAACCCTATTGGGTCGCACACTAAGAATGGTTTCGCGAGATCTTAAGATGGTTTGAAAAAATGAATTTTATATGATGAAATTCATGATAGAAACATCCTTGTTGTGTATTACACTTATACTTCTTTAAGTAGGGGTATATGTGTAATTTACTTAACCGTCTATATATAAGGGTTGTATAAATAGACGCTTTAAGTAAGAACACATGGATGAAATTTTAGGGCCGAAACTCTATTTTCGTTTAGAAACGAATTAGGGTTTTCTGGTACGCTCCGGATCATTTTGGAGAGAAACAAAAAGGTTTGGTATTCTCTTAAAGCTAGCACTTCGAATCTCGGCCGCCGTTCATGTGTGGACTGCTGGTAGAGGGCGTTCGTCGCTGGCAGCACCTTAGAGATCGATCAACCTTCAGAAAGGTATTTTGCGACCGAGGTATGATTAAATTTTCTTGGTTTAAACGTTTTAATGGAATTAGATTCGGATCCTGTGGGGTTTTTATCAAAATTGTTTTGTAATCTCCGCTGCGTATGAACCACAAAACCCAACACTTACTAGATTGAGTTCATCATTCAATATGAAGTTCTAGGATATTTTTATGGGCTTTAATTAAAAAAATCGTGATTTCTTAAGCTATGGTTTAAGAGAAATGAAATTTTCAAAGTTGTTGGTCAGAATATAAAACTGTTTTGACTCATCGCGGTAAAGTTTTCGTATCTCCCTTGTTTCTTATCGAAATTGCACAAACATTATAGTTTTTTTAAAGCTATGAGAGATAACAACTTAGATCATAAGATTTTAAAATCAAGGCATCTTCTTGGTTGAGAGTTTAAAGTTAATGTTTGTATGCAGGGACAATTTTTTAGTAGTGTTAAGAGTCGTTTTGGTTTCGCTTGATCTAAACACTTAATAAGGAACTAAGACATACCTAATTCAGTTTAATTAACTTTAAGAATTTAGGGAAGAGTACATACGTGAGTTTCAAGGTGTCAAGAGAGCGGAATAACTTAAGATTGCTTGTGAATAATGTAAGTAAACGTTCAGGGCGATTGTCTTTATTTATTTCCTTCTGTTCATATTTATTTGTAGCTATTCTAGCTGTCACTACTAAAATTTTTGATCATACCATGATTCTTTTGTTTCCTCTCCATGATTTTTTTTATATAGTTCATTGTAATCTCCCTTTTGATGAATTATGCAAGCTTATTTTACTACCTTGACAATCCATATCCATGCTTGAAATGTGTATTACCTATTTGTTGATTTGATTCTCATGAATGGTCAAAATAGCATGCTATTAATCTTTTTTGAAATAACGATCTTGTTTATGGTCCTATATATGTTGATAAAAGCATATCTTATCTTATTACTGTAAATGGGAACTCTATAAGTTTGTGGTTCTAAGAATTAGTTGAGTGTGACTTGTGTGATGTTGTGATTTGAGAGGGACGGGGTCCCGATTGAGCAGTTCGATACGTTCCACAGACACTTTAGTAGCTATGTTCCTAGTTGTAACTATCATGGATTCGGTCGTGTTCCTGTTGCATATTTCTAAGGAACCTTATCGGATTTGGGGCTCGCCATAAGACTGTATTTCTCGCAAATATATCGGGGAAACCTTATAAAGATAGGGCTTTGTTCTTCCCTGTAGCCTAAGGAACCTTGTTAGTTCGCGCTGTGTTTCGCTCATTTTGGTCGGAAGGCCTTTATCATTGAGTCTAGGACTTCCTAAGTGCTCGAACTCAATATCACTCTTATTGCACTTTAGTTTCCTCACTAACGAACTTACTAGTTTCCCTTTGTAACTACTTGCATACATTTTCCTTTTGGCATGCCTTTAGTTACATGTCTTTCCATTCATGGAAACGTAGATAGGCGGCCTTAGGATTTACTCACTGGAATTTTCATTTTTGGTGACAATTGCATAATCGTTGAGCAGCAGGCCATGCAAGGAGAAAATTTGCGACTACTTCTAAGCCCTAGGCAACGCACTGCTACTCATTGTGTAGGTTTTTGGACTTTTAATGTATTTACTTACTTTATGTCTTTCATATACTTTTGGGTTGTATATTAGGTTGAGCGACTAGTTCCTGAATTGACACATGTTTATTACACGGTTTATCGCCTCTTGAGATACATGCGATCGTTGGTTCGTGGTTTCCACATTTAGGACTTATTGATTACGCTTCCATAATTTATTTAAGACTTCCACTAAAACATAATAAACTGTTAAAAAGTTTAATCAACTCTGAAAATCACAAATAACGAGATGTGAATAATACTTATCCTAAACACTAATAACGAAATAAATAAGACAAAAGGCTGACTAATATGTTGTTAAGTTATACGTGGCTGGAATTAAGGCTTAATTAGGCCGAGCGGTGCCTTGTTTAGGGAATCGAACCGTTACAATGCAATCCCCATCCCCGTCCTCACTTATAGTAGGGCGAGGATTCCTTACTTGAAATTCTCTACTAGAGAGATTTTGATCCCCATTCCTCACCCAACGGAGATCCCCACCCTTATCACTTTTTCACATAATAGCTAATAAAAGATATCAAATACATTATAGATCTAAAATTAAAATCATTAAAAGTTTTTTCTTCGCAATTGTAAGTTGGTTTTCAAATTTCATGTGAAATATTCACCATACAAAAAAGGAAATATAATATTTAATGATTTTGATGCAATTTCCACATGGAATATTCAAGATCTCCATAGCGAATTCTCACTGGGTGAGTGGGGAATCCCCATGGAGATTTCCCATGGCACGGAAGGGTAATACCACCCCCGCCTTGCCCTCGATGGTGGGGAGGAAATTCCCTCTTCCTCAGCCCCGTGGAGACTAATTGGCGAGGAGTCCCTGCGGGAAATAAGGATTCCCCGCCCCACCTGCATTCCTAAACAAAACGCATATCCATATATGACCATCCACCAAAATGTCGTTCTGTTTACATGATTTGGTGGAACGAATTACAAAATTGCATCTAAGTAATGGGGTTAAGACTTAAGAGTTTGAGGGGTTGTAAAATTGTGGAAACTCCATTCCCTTCAATTTGGTGAATCATGTTTTTTAAAATGAAAACCGCCATCAAACCACGAGTTTAACAAACCGCATCAAACCAGAGTGTTTAAGCGGTTTTGGTGAGACGCCAGAGTCATTTTTGGAACTCAAATCAATCAAAATCAAACAATCGTGAAATAATAAATTAAATTAAATCCAAAACTAACAAAATGTTGGTTCGAGCATTGAATTTGAAGAAGAGAAGAAGCTCTTCGTGTTCTCCAACAACAACAACAATGGCGTCCTCGTCGGGCTCTCTCTTCTTCAATCCGCTCCCCCGAATCGACCGAAACCCTAATTTTCTCCCAATTGCCCCTCCAAGAACGAGAGCTATCTTCAATTTCTCAGCGAATTCGGATCAGAAGCCAAGAGGTGCGGAGGATTCTGAGACAGAGAGGAAGTCGTTCGCTGTGGCGACTGGGAAGTTGTTCATCGGACTCGCGTCGAGGTTCATCAAGAGCAGGGGCAGTGCTCCGGTGACGATGTTCAGGGACGGAGACGAGGATGGTGAGGAGCATGGTCCGCGAGGCGGCGGTGGTGCGGCGGTGGTGGACGACGGAGAGATGGTGTGGGAGCAAAGGAAGGAAGACGTGGAGGCGGAGAAGGAGAGGATGAAGAAGGTGACTAGCCCTGGGTTTAGTTTCTCCGCTGCCGGGTTACTCTTTCCTTATCATTTAGGTGTTGCTCAGTTGCTTATTGAGAAAGGATACATCAAGGTGAGGACTTTTCGATTTCGCCTTCCTTCACTCATTCATTGATTGACGATGTCTTCTACGTGAATGAGAATGAATTAACCCAGACGGATGTGGGGCAAGTCAAATAGTGTCTGAATACCTATGGTTACTAAAAAAAAAAAAAAAAAAAAAAAAAAAAAAAAAAAGTATTTAACCTCTTTTGGAGAATGCCTAACAAATAATGAGAATGCCAAAAGAGTGTTCTTGAGCTGTCAATCCAGGCTCTTGGAGATTGACGCTCACACATAGGTAGGATGAGCATAATCAATAAACCCTTCCGGTTGTGGCATAGACACGGACAGGTTCAGTCAAGTTTCCATGAAGAAACGCATTGTTTACATCTAATTGCTGAATATACCATTGGAAGGAGACAGCAATAGAGAGGACAATGTGAATGGTTGATGCGCTTTAATAACATGATTAAATTTGTTAGAGAAATCCAAACCAGGAATTTTGGTAAAATCCTTGGCAACCAATCGTGCCTTATATCTTTGGACAGGACCATCCTTATTAGTTTTGACCTTAAAGATCCATTTATTATTCAGAAGACTTTGAGAACTATCTGTTGGAACCAAAGACCAAGTACAACCCTGAAAACTAACTCACAGAGCAAGAACAAAACATAAACAGAGAAAGATGGGTAAATAAGCTCTGCACAGTTTGCTCAGATGAAACTGAGCACTGTGTCTCTATTTATTGACTGGTTAACGCTTACATAGACGCAACCACGTATACACGTATCCTATGACAAGCTATCACGCCTATTACATAAGTTTACATCAGTTACACCCAAGTCTCTAGAAGCTACTGAGTAGATGATCCGATGCTAATGGCTTCGCCTAATAGTTATCAATTTAGTAACAATTTTTTTCCTGGTGAAGCTATCATAAGATTATAGTGGATTAAATTACTTTTTAAGCTTTGCCCATCTTCTTTGAGCGTTCTGTTTTTATATAAAATTTCAAAATTAAGGCTGAGATTCTCTTATTGAATTATGAAGGAATATTTCTTCTCCTTACACAATAAAAATTATCAGGTTGCAGTTGCTGGCATTATTCTTCCTTGTTTAAAGTGTTATTCGAATTTAATCATCTCCATATGAAAACATGTTGTTCCTCTGTGATACAGGAAACCACACCGTTGGCAGGTTCCTCAGCTGGTGCAATAGTTTGTGCTGTGATTGCCTCTGGAAGCAGCATGAAAGAAGCCCTAGAGGCGACAAAAATCTTGGCTGAAGATTGTCGTAGTAAAGGGACTGCATTTCGCCTAGGGGTAACTTCAGTTTTACTGAACGTAGCAGAAAAAAGGATGCTTAGGTGGATGTGTGGTAAAACTCGTAAAGATAGAATAAGAAATATAGAAATTCAAGGACAAGGGAGTAGCACCATTTGATACAAAGATTAGGGAAGGGCGGTTGCGGTGGTTTGGTCACCTGCAAAGACGGCCTACAAATGCCCCAACTAGAAAACTCGACTCCATAGAAACTGTAGAAATTCGACGAGGTAGAGGCAGGCCAAAGCTAACATAGGATGCGTTAATTAGGAGGGATTTGAATGGTTTGAAAAGCTCACCATCAATTGCACTTAATCGAGCACAATGGAAAAGTTTGATCCATGTAGCTGACCCCAGTTAATTTGGGACTGAGGCTATGTTGTTGTTGTTGGTACCTTCAGTTTTACTGCTGACACTTGTTTCATGGATTTGATTTTACTATTGAATCATCTGATGTTCCTCAAATGTGACAATCATGAACTGCCTCCTTATATAATATATAAAGATATAAATATCATTTAGTCATTTACTAAACCGCTAGCTTTAGAAATTTGTATTTCACCGGGTTTGGGATCCAAATCTAACCATCCCAAATATTAGAAATAGTGGACCAATGTTAGGTTATATGTTGCAAAATCATAAAATCCTATGCCTTCGAAGACATCCAAGAAAATCATAAAATCCTATTAGTGCTTCTAGTATAATTTCAACTTCAGTCAGTTCTTGTTGGATGCCAGTTGTGAACAAGTTCAAACAAGGTAAAAACTCCATGAAAGAAGAAAAACCTTTGTATAGAACTTTTGACAACTAAAATTTGACATTTTGAAAGAAAGAGGTATGAATTGAAATTTGACATTTCTTGATAAAACATGAAGAATTTCTGGACTGACTATTAGCAATGGAAACCCTTTTACGTGTCAATCAAAAACCAATTGACACGTAAACCTTTTGGATCCATTATTTTCTATTAGCAAGGGAAACCCTTTTGTGTCAAATTACCTATTTTCAATTATCAAAGAGGGATTAATGTTTCTCGAAATCATTTTGACAGTAAATTTGAGCCAAAAATTGCTTGAAGACGATGTTGTGGTTCTTGAAATCATTCTACCATTGCGATTGCATATATGACTAATCATTTGTTGATTTGTTCAAATGTAGGCTGTCCTTAGAGATATCCTTCTTAAGTTCTTGCCTGATGATGTTCATATCCGGTCTAATGGACGTGTTCGAGGTAAGCTATGACTTTCTAATAACTTATCTTGGATTAAATCTGTGTTTTACGATTTGTAATGAAGCACTATTCACTTATTGTGAGAAAGACTTACTTTTAAAGATCATTATTGGCCTCAATTCTCATGGACCATGTGCCATAGACCCATTGACTGATCAAAGTTGGCTGACCCACGTGATGTTCGATACCAACCGCACCAACTAATCCACGCTCGCGCATTTTTTATTTTTTATTTTTTGTGATACAGGTTAAACATTTAAATTTTTTTTAAAAGATGTTTTGTGTCACCATTGGGCGCAATTGGCAATGGTATCTGGTGGCAAGTGGACTGGTATTTTATCATTGATAAATTATTCCTTAAATGTAGGAAATTCTACATTATTCTATTTTCAACTGAGATTTAAAGTAAGGAAATTTGAACAATATGGAAGATTGGTTTCTAGGAAACTCGACGCAATAGAAACTGAAGAAATTCGACTATTTAGTGGTACACCAAAGCTTATTTGGGACGCATTGGTTAGGAGGAATTTAAACGATGTGGAAAGCACGGCATCCATTGCACTAAATCGAGTACAATGGAAGAGTTTGATTCATGTGGCCGACCTCAACTAATTTGAGATCAAGGCTTCTATGTAAGATTGGTTACTAATTTAATGTTCAAGATACAACATTCTTTATCATAGTGGTAAACGTCATTGAATCTTCAAGCTACATATAATGGACTGAATTATAAAATATTTTATTTTGTTTCTCTTTATTGTAGTTTTCGTTCTTTTTATAAAGGTCTGCGTTCCTTTCCTTTTACGACAGGAACTCGGTGTATTATACCCAGTCTCTGTGACCCAATGGCTCCTATGGTCCTGGTAAAAGAATTGCATGGGATGTTGGTGTCAGTTTAGCATGCTAATTGTATCGGCAAAAGACGAAAGATGCGGTGTCTTTTCATAGTAAACAATGATTTTGTTTTAGTAATTTGACAGACCTTGATGAACAATTACTTTATCTTGTAGTTGCTGTAACCCAAATACTTTGGAAACCTAGAGGTTTGCTTGTGGATAACTTTGAATCCAAGGAAGATTTGATAAATGCAGTCTTCACATCTTCTTTCATCCCTGGGTATGTGTAATTTGATCTCCTCCCTTCTCAGTCTGTTGCTTCCATGTCTTCAGTAACTTCTGCATGCATTATTTTCTAATGGTTTATAATCTGAGTTCAATCCGATATAGGTATCTTGCGCCAAGGCCTGCAACACTGTTCCGTAAACGATTATGCATTGATGGAGGTTTGACATTATTTATGCCACCAACCGCAGCCACTAAAACGGTATTAGCTCGATATGATTGGTTGCTTTATCATTTTAGATCACTTTCAACTTTTTTCTTGAACAGAGGATTGATGATTTTGATGTTAGAATGAATCAAATAGTATGGTATGAAAGATTTCCAAATGTGATTTTTGTGTTTGACCTGGATAAATTTCCAAGCCTGATCAGTCCTATTGTAATGTTTTTATTTAATCGCAAGTTTTGGCTCGTCAGTTTGTTTTGTGTTTTAGCACATACTTCAATTCTCTCGGTTACTTGTCTGCCCTTAGTTCATGATGTTATACAATGGATGCATGCTTCTCCTTGTGTGTGTTGTATAATTTAAAAAACTAGATAAGAATGCTAGAAGGCTTCTCTATGTTGAACCATTTTCTTTTTGTTATGAAGTCATATCCATTTTACTTCTCTTTGCTGGCTGGCCTTTGTATATTGCAGCTCATTCGGTTTTTCTGCATAATTAGTTGACTGTACATGCATGGCAAACAACTCATTCCTTTATGAGCATATGACTATTTGATGTGACTAAAAGATTTTGAATGTGCCTGGCATGGAAAATGGAATTTACATGATTATGGAAAATATATAATTGGCATATGCGTGGGCAAAGAACCGTGTTGAAGATGATGCTACTTCTATTTAAGGAAGCATGAGTTTTATCTGGATTGAAGTTTAATTACTGAATTTGTAATCAGGTTTAGTTTCCTTACCATTTGGAAACGTTTGACCTTGTTTCTTAAACACTTGCCTTTCAGGTTTGTGTTTGTGCTTTCCCAACAGAAGGATGGGGATTGGAAGGGATAGGGATTAGTCCAGACCTCAACCCTGAAAACAGAGCCACTACTCGACAGGTTGTCTTATCAAACTTGATCTTGTTGACTCCGTGACGCAGATACATGTTACTGATTGTGTTTAATTTCCAATTACTCCAGCTGTTTCAGTGGGCTTTGGAGCCTGCAGAAGATAATGTGCTTGATCGGCTTTTTGAGCTTGGTTACATGGATGCCGCAGTATGGGCGGAGCAGAATCCTGTAGAGGCTATAGTAGAAGATGAAAGCAACCAAGACAATCCCTAATCGAGAAACTTTGCAATCTGCCTTTCATTTAAGAATGTATCATTCCATCTTCAGCTGAAATTACACAAAAATATAGAGATCCAGGTAGCCGAAAGCATTCTTTAGATTAGCGCTTTGCAAAGGTTCGAGCGCTTGGGACAAATTGTTCCCTAGGATTACATATATCTTTTTTAGGTGTATCGTTGAATTTTGTATGTATAATCAATCTAAGGCTTGTAGTGTACTCTCTCTCTCTCCTTTATAAATTTATATTTTCTCTCCTTTGTAAATGCTATATGTTCATCTTAAGAAAAGGTGCATGGGCTGTAGTTATCTCCGTGCATTTCGTTTTTTTATTTTTTCTTTTGTTGTTCAACGTGGAATGTAACAAATATTTATTAGAGGAATAGTCTCTAGCATGTGAATAGTATTATGATTCCAAGTATTTGCAATCTAATACACATTCTCCAATAGTGACAATGGCGTTTGTAATATTAGTATATTTATCTATTGACTATTTTCCTTTTCTTTGCATGAGCAAGTCACCCGAAAACATCCAATTCAATGGTTAGGAATTTTCTAAGGTCTTGGTTATTACATAGAAAAGTGTGCCTTAAAGATGAAGAATCGGTGGGTCTTGCAAGGTAGGTTAATCTTTTTTTTGGTGAATATGTTATACGTCAAATATGTAAGAGAGTTCACATATCCTCGACTGAACAAAATCTTGTGTGTTTTGCACGTTTTAAAACCAATTGAGTGTCCCTATGGGCACCCCACCAATTAGTGAAGGCACACCACTGTTGAGGGCACCAAGTGGTTTAAAACTTGAATGAAATCCCAAAACTACCAATCCACCAATTTGATAAAACGAACAAGGAAGAACTGAAAAGATTTTCCAACCCTAAATCACATTCTTGATCCTTGGCAAGTGCAATCACTTCCTTCGTGCGTTCTCATCTGATTCTCGCTCTTTGAAGTGATGATTTTCTTTCAGTTTGAGAGATCTCGAATTGTCTGGCCCGATCCACAGGATTCTCTGGTACCATACTCAACTTTCGCCAGTATACATGAATGTCCTCGAGTGGGATGGTGAACCAACAAATTTATGGAAGTTTAACTCGTGTGTGAAGACCATGCGTGGTACGTATCTCATAACCACAATGAGTAGAGTCATGTCCAACATCCTCTCCACGTTCTAATTCATTTCTAATTAACTTAGGCACCCTTTGGGCCTTTGGGAGACATATCCATGCAATCGACGATACAAAGTGTCAACATATTCATGTTGCACCACATTCAAACTGAGCTCAAATGAAGCCTTGATGTTATGTTAGATCCTACGAAGACCATCAACCACAATCCACAAAGTCTCAAAATTTGTATGATTGTTGCCAAGATGTAGCTTCAGAGTGGAATGTGCAGACTTAACCATCCGCGTCATCGTTTCTCCAAAGTGCATAATCCGATATGTCCATGTCGGTATAAATTTCTCCTTGTAGATCTTCACCCATGTGTTATCCAAGTAATCAATAAGACCCTTCACATGACCGAACTCACAACGCAAGTCATTCATCCTAAGTTCAAATATGGCCTCTGACTTAGCATACAATAAAATCGTCCACATATCCATGAAACGAGTGAAGCCTTCGTTATCCCCAAAAATCTTCTTAGTCTTGGCCAATACTACTTTGTTGATGTGCCAAAAGCAAAGAATGCGAAAAGATGATGGAAATACTTCTTCGATGGCACTAATAAGGCCTAACTCTCAATCCGTAACAAACACGTCAAGTTTAGGACACCTGTCCAATATGGATCTCAAGTTCTCAAGTGCCCAAACATAATTTTGCATGAGTCTCCGATGATGTGAAAACAAACCCAATTGAGAACGTCAAATGTTTCGAAGTGATGCCAACAATCTCCAATAACGGCATTCGATACCTATTTGTTTTGTAAGTGCAGTCAATCAAATGAACAGATGGGAAGCACCGTAGCAACTTGATTGAATCAGGATGCGACCAAATTAAATTGGTGACGACATTCGTATCGGGATGCTTCCTATGCCACGACATGTACTTATTCTTCTTCAATATGCGTAATAGTTGTTGCATTTGAGTCATCCCATCCGCATCCTCAATTCGAAATTTTTGTCGTGGATTATATATTTTCTGCATAGTCGAAACATTATTTCCATCCCTTTACTTCAACATGTTAAGGATATCTCTTGCCTTCACATTCCCCTTAGTCATCTGTACCACAACCACCTGCTCACCCGTATCCAATCTTCCTGCAAATGAGTGGCCATCCAAGTTTTTTGCGGGTCGTGATTGTGCCTCCCACACACCAAAGTGACGTACCACAAAGAATCCGTATTTTCATTGATATTAATAAGGAAAGAGCACCAACATTTTCTTGTACCAGTTTGCGTCCTAGTGGTTTCCTCTTCCTCTTCAGTTCTTGGTGTCAAATCAAGTTTTGCAGCTTTGGATTTCCCTACTCTTTGTGACATTCCCCTAAATGTACCGAACCTCTGGCATGCAAGTTTAACCCTTCCCCTGCGCTTAATCCCTCCGACATCAGAGTGCTTTGTTACTAACACAAACTTTTTTGCACGACCAATCATTTGAAGCCATGAAATAGCCGATCGATTCTCTCAATGGGAATGGCCTACAAGGAGTGAAAACATCCTTATAGTCTGGAAATAACGTCGAAATCGGCATTACCTGCGATACAAAAATTAAACCATAAGTACTCAACACCAATACACAACAGATTCACGAAAAGACCTAAAAACCATTGTCTCGGTAGTACAGGGCCGCAACTTAACACAAAGTATCGGTTGTTGGGTACCGGGACCTTATTTGATGTCTCGGTAGTGGAAGCCGAGACTCTTGAACATGTCTCGGTTAGAGTGATCGAGACCTCTTCATAAGTCTAGGCGCCCACATACCGAGACTTAATTGAATGTCTCGGTCCTGCAAGGCCAAAACAATCGAGACCGAACACACCAATGAAAAAAACACAAAAATAGCAACAAATACCTCTTCTTGTACCTCCTTTTGCATCATTGCGGTAGATTTATCCATTGTACGTTGAAAAGAAATTTGAAAGGGTCAAATATTTGAAACCCTACAAAGAAAAATCAAATAATCAATGTCACTATTTCCAACACAAAAAAACAGTTGATTTGAGCCTTTATATGATGTTAATTGAGTGGTACCTCACTATAAGATGGTGTGAAAGTGCAATAATCGCTAAACGCCCGCCAAAAAGAAACGTAGGTTTAGGTTAGAGATGATAGACAAAGAAGGTGGGGTGCCCCAAAATGGTTCAAAAGTGTGATGTGGGATTGTTGAGGGTTTATATGAAGGGCAATATTATCTTTTACATCAAAGTCAAATTTAGAGGAGAGTATACACAAAAAAATGAGTGCCTTTGTAAATTGGCGGGGTGCACATAGCGGCCCTAAAACCAATTGGTCATTGTCTAATAGCTTTTCTTTCTAGAACATATACTAGATTTTACTTTCACATCCTATTATTCATGTTTTACATCCTATTATATGAGCTCACTAGGCTCAACTAAGATTCATGAGTTCGTTGTGATCTACCTAAATCTTATGAGTTTGCCAATAACTGCTCGCGAATTTGTAAATAGAATAAAATTCTCCTAACCTGGCAGGGGTTGCTTTAATATACTAATTTGGTTGATAATTGAAAGGTGCATGGTTTGTTGAATAACCTTTTCTTTTTATGAACAGCCGTCGCTTCTCCTTCAACCTTTAATTTTTTTTTTATTCTCTTTCGTGATTTTTGATCTCGAACCACCGTCGATCGTCCAATCACATCTTTGTGCACTTTATTCATCCAATAAGCTGTATTTAATTAGATTTGTAATTATTTGTTTCATTCTTATTGCGGCACATCATCTTCAACGATTGTATGTGGATTTATGCAGCTGCTGGGTTGGTCTTTTTTATTTTATTTTATTTTATTTTTTATTTTTTTTTGTTTTTCATTTTACCATTAGTTTGTCTTCCTTAGTTGACAGTTTTTTTTTATTTATTTTCTCCTGCTGGAAGTCTTAAGTTTTACTTCCCTTGTTGGAAGTTAATTTGTTATCCATTATATGGTTCTAATAGTGTTTATATATTGTCATGAGTTTCAACGTTGTAGAGAGCAGTCCCCTGATGTCACATTGTTTCAATTTCACAATCACATTCACGACCAAATTAATGACAATTCTGTTGAACAAATAGTATTAGTGAATCTATGTACTTTTATTAGGACAATTGATTCTATGTTTGATTCAGTATGAGCCATGAATAATTAATGAAAATTTATTTTCATGAATGATTAATGAAAATTTATTTTTCTTCAAAATATATATCTATTATACTTAATAAACACGAATAATCAAACTTTCAACTGTCACTCGAATTTACTATTCTACCCTTAACTAAGCCTTTCAACCGTCACTTAAGTTTACTATCATACCCTTAATTAAGAGCATAATCAATCTTCCAACCATTACTTAAATTTACTATTTTATCTTTGATTTAGTCTTCCAACCTTCTCTTAAATTTATTATTCTACTCTTAATCAAAAGTTTTCCCACTATTAAATCCAAATAGTTATAATTAGTTGTCAAAAAAATTAGAATAAAAAAAACAGTATACTTTTTGGAATATAAAAATAGATTATTGATTAATTAAATTCTTCAGATGTAGTGAACGGTTTCAAACGGGCGTAGCACGCTCATGAAGAGTTATAATTATATTCATTTTTATCTAATATATAGATTATCAACACTTGATCTTGCCTTTGCGCGAAGCGCGAGATATCGACTAGTTTAAATATAGGATAAATACAAATAATGTTAAAACGAGATAAAGATAAAGATAATAAAAGATACTTATAAAATAATAATAATAAACTAAAAAGAAGATATATCAAGTTTGTGAACAGTGCACTTGCGCCGTCCTTGTACGATGGCGCATCAAGTAGCACGACCGGAGTCTTCAGGAGCGCTAAAATAGTGTTGGTTGAAGAGGCCCTTAGAGTGTCTCTAATGGTAAATATAGATTATGGACGTGAATTTTTGCCAAGTCATCAACGTGAAGACGATGTCATCCTATGTGACTCAAATCGACATTCGACTCCAAAACAGATCTTTAATGGTAAAATGTCAATTGATGAGGTGTCATTTTCTTACGATTTTGTTAATTAGATTATGAAAATAAAAATATGAAAAAAGAAAATGAATCTTATTTGGCTGTCAATTTGAATGTCTAGAATTCATATTCGAAATTGACAATGTCAATTTTTTCATGCCTCATCAACATGACATTCTAAATATACACGTTCTCATTGGAGAAATTTTTTTCATCTCAATGTTAGTTTAATCTTAGGTGACACACATTGACATTCAATCAAAATCCCATTAGAGATGCTTTTAGTATTCCCTGTGTATATACCAAAACAAAATCCAAAAATACATAAAAAAAAAATCTTAATATAGACACCTCCTTCACCCGTTATATTAATCGTCCAGTTCATCCGCAGTCCATCGGACGCAAATTCCACAAGGGTGTTATCATGTAATGTGACTTGATGCTAAAAAATAAATAAACAAAATTATACATTTTATACACATACATATATATCTTAAAACAACAAAATTAATTAATAAATAAATAAAAGATTTTACTCCATGTGTACAACCCTTCAGAAGTTACAATAAATTATATTTTACACATTTGATAATGTTTTCAAATACTATGTTATTAAAACATATTTAATATTTAAGGGACTTATTATAAAATACTTTTTATCACAAAAAACATCATATAATATTATTATAAACATTATTAAATTCTATATTTTGTAATATAATAAATTATTATTTGTTATTTTTTAAAAACTAATATATTTAACAATATATCATTTTAAGTTCTTATAACCTATAATTTAACAACACAAATTTAGTGTCTTAAAAGGTTATTTTCTAGTACTGTCTATAATTATGCAGTCTAGGAGAGAGATCAAAGTCTATAAGACCAAGAAAAAAAGTCTAAAGGAGATATCAGCTTATTTCAATGCGTCCCAATTGAAAGAGGGGAGATAAGTTTTTGATTGAGTTAAGAGTGTGGAGTTTATATCTTAAAACAACAAAATTAATAAATAAATAAATAAAAGAAATTACTCCATTTGTAGAACCCTTCTGAAGTTACAATAAATTATATTTTACACCTTTTATAATGTTGTCAAATACTATGTTATTAAAACATATTTAATATTTAAGAGATGTATTATAAAATATTTTTTATCACAAAAAAACATAATATAATATTATTACAAACATTAATGATTTCTTAATCTAAAAAACATTATTGAGTTCTTTATTTTATAATATAATAAATCATTATTTGTTATTTTTTAAAACTAATATATTTAACAATATATCATTTTAAGTTCTTACCACGCATAATTTAACAACACATTCATTGTCTTAAAAAGTTATTTTTTAGTAGTGTCTAAAATTATGTAGTCTGGGAGAAAGGTCGAAGCCTATAAGACTAAGAAAGAAAGTTTAAAGAAGACATCACCTTATCTTAATGTGTCCCAACTTAATGGGGAAAGAGAAGATTTTGATTGCGCTAAGAGAGAACTATGAGAGAGAGTTTAAAAAGAAAATGTGAATGACTTCTCAAATTGTAACAAGCTTACCTTCCGAACCCAGATCAGACTCGGACTCAAACTCGTTAAACTGTATTTTCATTCTTACATATGAATCACTCAGGATAAGTCCCATTTGTACGTGCCACTAACTATGGAGCGAGTGAAGCACATACAATAGAACATTTCCTGGGCTTGCGCACTATTGACTATATCAAGGCTAAAAGAGAATTCATTTGCGATTCTAATTAGCATAAGAGTCTGATTTTGTGAAACCTTTTTACTGCACAACTTAGTGTCCATTGAGTCACGCATCGAAATATGTGTCTAAACATTTTTATGCCTCAATGATAAGGGTGTGTGGAGTTATTGGGTAAAATTTAGAAACCGTATTTGAAATTTAGGGTATGGGAGAAAAGGGGTATGTTGATGGAGAGGGTGTTGGAACAAAATTCTTCGGACAGAGATTACAAGATGAGAATAGATAATCAAACAAAGACTTGAGGTGCATAATCGCTCATTTTTAGACAAGATCTATTCCTACAAGACGAAATCGCGTATACACAATGGGATTAAGCGAAACTTGCCTTCAGGATACAATCAAGTCTCTAATAGTTATTGGATAATGTGTTTGTAATACAACTCCAACCAGGAATACTCTTGTAGGATACTGCGAGATTGACTCAAAAGCCTTTTGTGTTTCAATATTTCTCAATGTGTTTAATACGACGGGATCTTTTTAATTTATAAAAAAAATTAAGAGACTTGGTGTCTATCCACAAAGATGTGAGTTTTAATGTGAATCAGTACAAAAAAAAAATGGATAAAAATGACCGAATAACACCTAAAAATTGTGACTTTTCGTTATTGGCGCTTCAGCGCCAAGAGACGAAGAGTTTCTGGTGTTAGGCGCTGAGCCTGGCGCTACAGTGTAATGACCCAAATTAATTAAGCTAGTATTAGCGTTAATCTCGAGGATTAACGATCATAATTCGGGAATTACATGGATAACTCTATTGACTCGGACACGAGAATAGAGGAAATATGTTATTTATGATGATGGTTGTATATGTGGTGTTTAAAATCATTATTATTGTATTGCACCGCATGTGTTTATGTTATTATCGGGAAAGTTGGTGTAACGGAGAGTACCTTGAAATGCGCATTAAGGCATGGGGCCCCCAGTGCCGAATAGTCTAGGGATTAGTAGGACACTAGTGTGTCCTTAAGAGTTCTAAGAACACTAATTACATGTATTATAATGGGACAAAGGTAATGTAATTAGATCAAATAAATAAGTTCTATAGTTTAGATAAATTAAATTAGAGCTATGGAATTTTCTTAGAGATACGTATTGGTACATCTAGGAACCAAATGAGTTTCAAACTGTTGTTACTTGGAGGAAGTTAGTGGAGAGTAAGTGGGAAATGTGTTAAGAGATGGGCCATTAGATAAATCTCAGGATATGTAAATACATGGAGATAAATGGCTAGGAATTAATCCCACCTTAATATATATATACATATATATATATATATATATGATAACTTGATCAACACTTGCAATCAAACTACCTTCAATTCTAGAAAATCAGAGAGTTGATGAGGTGATTTGGAGCTGGAGATCAACAAATTGGAGTTCAAATTGGAGATCCAACACAAGGTAATCATCTCCTTTACCCCATATACATGAAAATGAGTTCGATTTTGGGTACGTTGATGTAAATTTGAATTTGAGGATTAGGTCACTGATTTTGATGAATTATTGATGAATTACAAATATTGTTAGCATTTCAACTAAAAATTAGTAACGAGTTGTAACAAAAATAAGGTTTTTGGTTTTTTTTTTAAAAACTAGTGGATTTGATGAAATTGAGGAATTCGATTCAATTGGTGTTGTTCTATTTGTTTGGATGATGTTTTGGAGTCACCATGGAGTGGAGAATAAATTGGTAGGGTCTAGTTAGCTAATTGGGGAGTTAAGGACATAATTCTTGAGTTGAAAATCCGTCTTAGTACGCAGTTAGCACGCTAACCAGACTGGCTAGCGCATTAACCAGTCTGGGTATTCTACTATTTTTCTAAACAAAGAACAGTAGCGCGCTAAATAGTTCTCCTAATGCACTAACTCCACCTAGCGCGCTAGGTAGACCTGTTAGTACGCAAATGACAGATGAAAACCGAATTTAAAGGTTTTTTTTTTGGATTTTTGACTTAATAAATACCCTAACGCCTATAAACATACTAAATATAAAATCGAACTTCACTGACTTAGGGGACCGTAGCTCGGGTATCGAGCTAGTCGAGTCGGATTCAGGAGTCCACGGAAGTCGGAGCTCGGATTGAGGTGCGTAAACCCATTAGAATGCTTCAAAGAATTCATGGTTTGTTTTATCGTTATCAGATTTCATGTGTGACTGCTGGCGGGCACACATGGGGTTTCACTCCTATTTCGGCTTGCGTATATACTAAATCGCTTGCACGGGTTACTTGAGTTTAGTGTTTGTATCGACATCAGTAGAATATATCTACTACTATTAGGAGGGATGTAAGATTCTCCCTTGACTTCAAATAACATCTGGAGGGGTTCATCAGTTAATTGAAGTTGGGGTTTAGTTACTTTAAACCTGTAAGTATATACGTGGTTCCTGTCCTGTTTTAGCGATTATTAGCTGGTTAAGATTAGGGTTTTCTTATGATTACACGGTTTTTTACTTATTAATGCTTTATCTCCAAACATGTTTAGTTGGTATATGTTGTTACCTTTATTCGCTGCTGTTTTTGCTTATCGTATGCTGCGTACATTCATGAAGGTATGACTTACTGCTGCCAGAGGTCATATTTGCATGTTTCATAGTTTATTATTTTTATTTCATGAATATTGTGTAGACTTCTCTTGGGATTTTACTCACTGAGCTTTTCACTGTATCTTTTGGGTGACTGAGTTCAGATCCTTCGACGAGCAAGGGAAAGGGCAAGGAGGTACTGAGCGACTACCTCTGAGATAGTGACGCTAACTCGTGTGTGATTTTAGTATGTACGTCTTTACTTTTCATTGGGTTTTGGGGACTGTAGAACACTGAATACATGTATATGGATCTTTTGTTGTATTTATTTCGCCTTTGATATATACATGGTATCTTTTTGTCGGGTTTTCCACTACTTAAGATTGTTAAATATTGCATAAGTTACTTATTTAAAGACTTCCACTGAAAAAATTGTAATATAACTTGATAAATTGATTAACTAGCTAATTAAATCATTAATACTTATATGGAGATTAATTAGCTAAACTAGGGTTAGTTGGAAAAGCGTAAGCAACCAGTTAGGTCGCGGGGTGTCAAAGGTAAGTAGGCCATGATGTGGAAGGGCTTGGTGACATGCGATGCGACATGGTGGGTCCCGAGGTTGCCTTGGGATTTGGGGTCGTCAGAGTTTGTTATCAGAGCAAGGATTGATGGAGCCTCGAGAATAATTTAAAGAAATTGAATAATGCAAAACAAACAAACCTTAAAGGTGGAAACCCGAAGATCTTGATTTAGAATCCTAGTTGAGAAGCAAACTTGAGATGGGTAGTGATAAGGTTTACATACGTATCATGTTTTTGATTGTATATATTATATATATGTATACGAAAGGTGATCCGGCATACGCTTTTCAATGCAGATCGCGATGGATGGCCAACCGACTCCACCTACGACGGATGTTGGTCAGACGAGTGATTAGACTCTAGATGAGGGTTTAGATTCGGCAGTAGCTGAATAATTCTCAGCTTACGATAACGATTTGAGCTATTAATGGATATGATGCGTACACAGACATCAACAATTGCATCACTCACCGCTGCTCGGGTACAGAGCACGACTGAGATGACAGTTGCTCCGACGACAGTTCCATCGACTATTTAGGTTGTACCGATGCATGCAGTGGTTAATAAGGCTCCTGTAGTGGTTGCTACACCGACTACTACGTTGGCACCGATAAACATGTTTGAGACTTTGATGATAGCATAGGTCAAGTTGATGCGGGAGTTCATCAAATTCGATCCCAAATATTTTCATTAAGGCGAAGACCCGGGGGCAGCTGTGAAATGGTTAATTGCGCATCAAAGGCGACAAAAGCTTTTATGGATTCAAGATAGCATACAGGCCAGGGTATCGGGGCATATGTTGATAGGTGATGCCGCTGTGTAGTGGATAGCTGTGACGACCCCTTCCCTAATCTAAGGCACCTCTCGGCCTAATCCCATAATTAAGCCCAGAACCTAACCTCATAAGCCTTAATTACGTATTCGTCAGCATTTCTATGTAAATCTACACCATACTTATGTTCAAAATAAGTAAAAACACATGTCACTATACATTTGAAATTCAGAGTTCATTAAAACTTTATATAGTTTATTTAGTTATACCTGAAGACACAACATATTATGCAGAAGCAATTATTATAAATCCTATGTGTGTGAAAACCAGGAAACGACGATCACATGCATATATAACAAAGTGGTGAATATAAAAAGTGTGATAGTCACCATACGTCAGGGATCTAAACACTCAACTCAATATACAACCCCAAAATGTATCAAAAACATAACTGTATAATATAGATATACTAAAACATAGAAAATGTCAATGCAGAAGTGTGCCGCTGGCTCAAAGGTAGTCGTCAATCTTCTCCTTGCCCGACCCGCTCGTCGACGGCTCTACACCCACCGTCATAAAAAGGACGGTGAGTATAAAAAGTAACAGTAATCCCCATTAACAAATTCATTTACATTTCCAAAACAAACTAATTGGTTTTTAATAGCATAACAAATTCATTTACATTTCCAAAACAAACTAATTGGTTTTTAATAGCATAAGTTAAATAAAGAAAGACAAGTACCAATAATATGCTAAGAAATACTATAGTTAAGCAAGTTAAACTGACACAAGGCTAAGCAGTTATGATCTAGATCTGGTCGGCTATGACCTACGTCACTGAAGCCATTAACCACTAAGGAATGTACATGTCTCACATAATCTACCACACTAAGGAATCTAACCCCAGTGGCATCGGGGAATCTAACCCCGGTATCATTAGGGACTCTAACCCCATATATCGTCAGCAACCCTAGGGACTCTTAACTCTGTGTGCCTCATCCTAATAGCGAGTGCCAACATCCCTAGGGACTCTAATCCCATGTGCTGATCTACTCATAGTGAAATGGACTCGAAATTCTATAACTACTTTATAATTTCAAGAAAATGACTCATTAAGGAATCTAAAGAATTGGCTATGCTACAAAGCACAAATTTTTCAAAAGAGTACAAGTCCATAAAGCCATTCATAACCCACAAATCCTAATAGCATGCTATCTATACAACATTTCATGTAAAACAACAAGAAATGACATATAGCACATGAATGGATTCAGAAGAATTCAAGTTATCAAAATATCATGGAAAACCAAGTTCATCAAGTGAAGAATAACAAACAAGTCCATGACATGAAAGAACAAAGCTAGACATAGACAATATAGACCACCACAAACAAGATAACACTGGAAATGAAATGTAAATAAAAAATCAACAGGTATATTCACATAAAGCAATGTAAAGTCCTAGCTTTACAGGTCTCCCGACACCTCAAATCTTGTATTTTTACTCCCGTAATCCTTTCCTAGGTTCCTGATGACCTATAACATGTTTTTAGATGAGTTTAGGTCTTTACTTAAGGTTTTAAGCTCATTTATAATGTTTTGGAAATTTTGAAAATTGCAGATTTTTATGTTGTCATGGCAATTAGCGTACTAATAAAGTGGATTAGCACGCTAATGACCTCATTAGGGCACTAACTACTATCTCTAGCGCGTTAACCAATATTAGCGTGCAAACTATTTCACCTAGCGCGCTACGTGCAAGAAAACCCTAAATTCTGCAACCAGAATTCCGAGTTTACACCACATATAAAATTCACTAGGGCCTTGGAGATCTCCATACATACTCCTAAAACCCCCAGACATCATCAGCAGCACACAAACATCAATTAATAACATTAAATTCATCAATTCATCAAATTAAACTAAATAAACTAGTGTATTAATTACCTAGTTTATGAACACACCACCTAACTTGATCCTTTTGACCAAAATCTATTGTTTTCTCCTAATTTCTCTCCTTCGTCAAGCTCCAGCAAGTTCTTTCTTGTTTGCTAAGTTGATGAAAATGAAAAACTTGGCTTGCATGTCTTAATCTCTAACTATATATATAAATGGAAATGGTTGAATTATAACCACACATCATGTTGTAAACACGTATCTCGAGATCTATCTAATGGCCCACATGTTGACACTTTTCCCATTAACCTCCACTAACTAATCCTAAGTAACACAAATGACTAACTCAATTTGTCTCTAGTTATGCTAATACGTGTCTCGATGCACATCTTATGGCTATTCAATTAAATCCCTATCTTAGACTACACTAATTCCAAATCAACCATAGCCACATAAAAGCCACTATTTAAACCATACTAAGCTTAATATAAAATTACCACATAAATTCTCTACCCTGGTCCCACGTCGACATGCAACTCGAGGCACGTCTCCACTCACGTCTCGATGATTATACACGGGTATAAGTGATTTAGTAATCTGCACATATACAAACACTAGGCATACATCATAAAAAATCTAACATACATCTCGGCCATCTCGTCTCAGCCAATGCACATATGTCATGGTGTGGGTCCCATGTCATGGGTCGGTGATTCAGATTACAGATAATAAACGAGATTTAAAACTCGATTCATGAAAATTCTTCCCAACTAATGGAAACTTTGTCCTCAAAATTAGAATTTAGATTAGGTTAATCCTTGACTAAAAAAGGTAAGAAAATTTATCCATCATATAGTCTTCCCGCTCCCAAGTGAGTTTCGTATCATCATGGAATTGCCACTTGATGAGAACCTTTGAGACATAATTATTCCTCAAATTTTGTACCCTTCAATCTAGGATCTGAATAGGACGCTCCTCATAGGTAACATTATCAGCTAGGACTATCCGACTCAAACCCACTTTCGGTCAACCACCTGCTCTCGATTCAGCTAATCGAAGCATCGAAATATGAAAGACCGGATAAGTCCCTGACATCTTTGTAGGCAGCTCAAACTTGTACATGACTTTCCTGACCCATCTCTTAATCATGAAAGGCTTGATGAACCTCGATGCAAGCTTACCCTTCATCCAAACGTCTAAATACCCTTCCGAGGGGAAACTTTTAAATATATAAAGGCTCCCTCAATGAACGTGAGATCACCGTGTTATATGTCTGCATATTTCTTCTGTCAATCTTGGGCTCCCTCGAGTCTTTAAGGGATCAGTTTGACTTTCTCCGTACGGTCAACAATAATCTCAGGCCCCACAATCTTCTGCTTCTCTAGCTTAGCCCAACACGATTGCAAGCGACATAGTCGGTTGTACAACACCTCAAAAGGTGCCATTTAAATGATGGTCTGATAATTGTTGTTATAAGCAAACTCACACAACGGCAGATACTCCTCCCAAGACCTGCCAAACTCTAATATATAAGATCGTAACATATCCTTGAGAACCTGAATCAATCTCTCAATCTGCTCGTCGGTTTGAGGATGAAAAGCCATGTTGAATTGTAATCGTATCCAATACTACTCCAACATACTCCGCCACATCCTGGACGTACACATAACATCTTTTACAAATATTATTATCGATGGTACTCCATGCAACCTGATAATCTTTCACTCTAAATGTATACTCATCTAATCAAACGCGTAATGCGCTACTATTGGTAGAAAATGAGCAGACTTCGTCAATCTATCTACAATCACCCAGATAGAATCATGTCTCCTGGTAGTCCTCGGTAATCCCCTCACAAAATCCATAGAAATGTCATCCCACTTCCATCATGGAATGGGAAGAGGCTGTAGCAATCCTTCAGGTCTGCGATATTCAGTCTTTACTTGCTGACAAATTCCATAATTCCTGATGAATTTAGATATATTCGCCTTCATACTAGGCCACCAGAAATGTCTATTCATGTCATGGTACATTTCGGTCCTACGCGAATGAACGGTGAATCGGGAATGGTGTGACTCTTGAAGAATCTCATCTCTCAACTCTAGTAGTGATGGTATCCACAGTCTGTCTCTGAATCTCAGACATTGATCAGCCATCTTCGTCTAATCAATACAATATGTACTCTACGCTAACTCACTAAACCTTGGGTCCAACCTATCAGTCATCTGACCTTTGACACTCTCTGTATAAACACAGTTTGTACTCTTATTTGTGTGCAAATCTCAACCCGAGCACCTATAAAAACGTCGGTATCTCTAACCGGTATCCTACTCAGTGCATCTGCAACTAAGTTGGCTTTTCCTAGATGATACTCCACGAAAACGTTGTAATCCTTTAGAAACTCTAACCACCTGCGTTGTTTCATATTTAGCTCTTTCTGTGTGAAGAGATACTTCAAACTCTTGTGATTAGTAAAGAGTACGAATTTCTGTCCATACAGATAATGTCTTCATACCTTCAATGCAAACACTACTGTTGCCAACTCCATATCATATGTGGGGTAATTTTTCTCATGCAATTTCAACTGTTCGGAGGCGTAAGCTACTGTACCACTACCTTGTATCAACATGCAACCTAGACCCATATAAAAAGCATCTGTGTACACCAATAATCCATGTCCAGCCTTTAGCAACACTAATAATGGTGCAGTAGTCAATAATCTCTTCAATTGATTGAATGCCTCCTTGCATTCCTTAGACCAGTCAAAGCTGACATCCTTTTAGGTCAATCTAGTCATCAGTGAAGCGATCTTCGAGAAATCTTCCACAAATCGACGATAGTATCCTGCCAAACCCAGAAAACTCCTGACCTTTGTCACTAAAGTCGGTGCTGGCCAATCCATAATTGCCTGAATCTTGGCTGGATCCGCTGCTATCCCTGCTTTGCTCCGACAATATGCCCCAAAAAACTTCACCTCTGAAAGTCAAAATTCACATTTGCTGAACTTGGCATAAAGTTTGTGTTCCCTAAAGATCTGCAAAGTCTCCCTGAGGTGCTGCTTGTGATCCTCTCGGGTATTCGAATATATCAATATATCATCGATGAAGAATATCACAAAACAGTCAAGAAATGGTCTAAATACTTGATGCATCAAATCCATAAACACTGAATGAGCATTAATCAGCCCAAATGACATGATCGTGAACTGAAAATTTCCATATCTCATGTTAAAAGCTTCCACTACCATATCCTCATCCCTGATCGTAAGCGGATGATACCCTGATCGCAGGTCCGTCTTGGAGAAAAATTTTGCTCCTCTAAGCTGATCAAATAAATCATCAATCCTCAACAGTGGATACTTATTCCTAATTATGACTTTGTTCAACTGTCTTTAGTCGATACAAAGTCTCAAAGTACCATCCTTCTTTTTCACAAAAAAGGCGGGTCCTCTCCATGGCAACATAGAAGGTGTGATGAATCCCTTCTATCCCAAGTCCTGAGCAGAGTCTTTAACTCCTTTAACTCTCGTGGTGCCATGCGGTACGGTGCTATGGAAATCGGTCTCATGCCAGGTATAAACTCGATAATAAAATCAACCTTTCACACTGGTAGTAGTTAAGGTAAATCCTCCGAAAACACATCTGGAAACTCTCTAATGACTGATATATCCTCAAGCCTAGTTCCTCGATTCTTTGGTATTATGTATAGTGCAATCAATGCCTCTATCCCCTCTCTAGTTAGAGATCGACCTTTTGTTCCTACTGTCCTCGTTGAACTACCTCTATAAGTGAATATCGGATGTCATAGGATCTCAAATATCACTATCTTATTGAAGCAGTCAATATGAGCGTTGTACATTGATAACCAAACCATCCTTAAAATTGCGTCAAACTCTAAAAACTCGAGGACTTTAAAGTCAGCAGGTAACTCTACCACACCTATCTCGATCGGACATCCCTCCATAAAACTATTAGGGTAAACCCTATCTCTAGCTATAGTACTCAAAATCGAATGTATACTAAGCTAAATGGGTTTCAACCCTATAATATGTAACCAACAATGAATGAAATAGTAGAACCAGAATTAAACAACACATACGCATCTCTACTGGAAATGGAAATCGTACCCTCAATGAGATCTTGTCTCGCTCCGGTATCTGGCTGCGCTACTATGCGTACTCCCTCTCGGCCCTGCTGTGGATAAGTTTTCACTAGCTATGTGAACTCTCAAGCCATGTGCCCCACCTGAATGCATCTCTAATATGTAAGGGGTCAACACTAACCAAACTATTATCTCTATCTTTGATTATCCTGAACCTGTCCCAGTGCCTGCCTCTACCCCTATCTAGATTATCAGCCTCTACCACTGTTTAATGTTTCTTGTCAAACTATTGGTGGTTCTGGTAATGCCTACCTGACGGGAGGAGGTAAGGGATGTCTAACATAAGTTTCATGTACGGGGGCTGGTGGTGGCGCATGTGCTACTGGTCATACGTAAGAACCCTATGCCCCATCCCTTTGAAACCATCCTTCCAATCTCCTCTATGCGAGATGAGGTAAGGGAGGTTACCATAAGTGTCATATACGAGGGCTGGTGGTGGTGCATGTACTACCGGTCGTACGTAAAAACCCTATGCTCCACCCCTCTAAAATTGTCTCTTTGCTCTCCTTTGTCTCTTAACCTTCTATCCTCTCTACTTATAATCATCTCCCATCTCTAGTAACTTGGACCTTTCATCCTCCTTTCTACCCAACTCATATGTCTTATGGGAGAGAGCCCGCTCATACATCTTCTGAAGAGATCTGGCTCTAGTGTTCACAACTGATCGTGTTATATCTCGTCTCAAACCATCACCAAAATAGAAATCATCATCTGTAACTAAGTCTCCGGCAAATTGTCTAAGGTAACCATATCTATCTACATAACTCGTCACTGCTGCACCCTCAGCCTGTCTCAGTGCTATAAATCTCTTTTTCATTCTCTTCACCATAGAGGCCGAAAAGTCTTGCTTGAAAAACTCTTTCTTAAAATCATCCCACAATGTGAAATTGCCTCTACTCGGTACTGTGGTCCCCTACCAAACCGCCACACCCTTCTCTAGGGTTTAGTAAGAGAGAATATGTTGTAACCTATCTTCAACGTCCAATAGTAGATATAAGTCTTCTTGTGAGAGAATCCACCGCTCATTCTTATCATGAACTCGCTATTTGGCAAAGAATACTGGCCTAAGCCTGATGAATTCCTTCACTAGCTTGGCATCCCTTGATAGTGTTGTAGCCTCAAAGGGCATAGGTGTAAGAGTGGACGTGTCCCTGGTTGTAGATGTCTCCTAAACAGTTGCTATCGGTAACTACAATGGACGTGGTGTTATGGGATCTACAAGTGACTATGGCACTAGTGGTGCGAGTGCTCGAGGTCTTGAATTAGTAGTGTCAGGTGCAGTCTCGGTCTAGGTGATCTGAGGTGTCTCTGTAGTAGTATGCGTGGCGGGGAGGGCTGGTGTGATAGTTTCCATGTGCTCCCTCATGAATGTGATGAATTCGGCTAACTGCTGCCCCTGAGCCGCTACACGGTCAGACATCCTTTGATAGTCGTCCGCTGAAGTAGTAGGAGGCTGACTCCATCTAGCTCCAGTATCTCTACAATCGCGTTTGTCGACCATTGATGTCTGCAAGTAGATAACGAACGCGAATCAGCTACTACCCGGCGTAACTTGTATATATACATATAGAAACTAACATGTACATATGTAAGAAATCCCCATCTCACTTTCGCTCACTTCCCAACTAATAGTTTCTAAGCAAAGATAATCTTATTTCCACATCTGCAATTATTCAAGTTTTTTGTCTTACTTATTGAGCACATTGGTTTTAATACCAACTGTGACAGCCCCTTTCCTAATCGAGGGCACCGCTAGGCCTAATCCCATAATTAAGCCCAAACCTTAATCCCATAGGCCTTAATTACGTATTAGTCAGTCTTTGTATCCAAATCTACACCATACTTATGTTCTAAATAAGTAAAAAAATATGTCACTATACATTTGAAATTCAAAGTTCATTATAACTTTATATAGTTTATTTCGTTATAGCGAAAGACTTAACATATTATGAGGAAGCAATTATTATAAATCCTAAGTGTGTGAAAACCAGGAAATGGCGATCACATGTATATATAAGAAAGTGGCGAATATAAATATTGTGATAGTCACCATAAGTCAAGGATCTAAACACTCAACCCAATATACAACCCCAAAATGTATCAAAAGCATAACTGTATAATACATATATACTAAAACCTACAAAATGTCAATGCAGAGGTGCATCGCTAGCTCAGATGTAGTCGCCAATCTTCTCCTTGCCCGGCCTGCTCATCAACGGCTTTGCACCCACCGTCATAAAAAGGATGGTGAGTACAAAAATTAACAGTAATCCCTATTGACAATTTCATTTACATTTCCAAAACAAACTAATTGGTGTTTAATAGCATAAGTTAAATAAAGAAAGACAAGTACCAACAATATGCTCAGAAATACCATAGTTAAGTAAGTGAAACTGACAAAAGGCTAAATAGTTAGAGTCTAGATCCAATCGGTTGTGACCTATGTCAGTGAAGCCATGAACCACTAAGGGGTGTACATGTCTCACACAATTGACCTCACTAGGGACTCTAACCCCAGTGGCATCAGGGACTCTAACCTCATATATCATCAACAACCCCAAGGAATCTAACCTCGTGTGCCCCATCCTAGTGGCAAGTGCCAACATCACGAGGGACTTTAACCTTGTGTGTTGATCTACTCATAGTGCAATGGACTCTAGATTCTATAACTATATAATTTCAAGAAAATGACTCATTAAGGAATCTAAGGATTTGGTTATGCTACAAAGCACAAATGTTTTCAAAGAGTACAAGTCCATAAAGCCATTCATAACCTAAAAATCCCTAATAGCATGTTATCAATACTACATTTACCGTAAAGTAGCAAGAAATGACATATAGCACATGAATGGATTCAAAAGAATTCAAGTTGTCAAAATATCATGGAAAACCAAGTTCATCAAGTGAGGAATAACAAACAATTCTATGACATGAGAGTACAAAGCTAGACATAGTCAATATAGACCACCGCAAATAAGATAACACAAAAGATGAAACGTATATAAACAATCAATGGTATACTCGCATAAAGCAATGTAAAGTCCTAGCTTTACAGGTCTCCCAAGACCTCAAATCTCGTATTTTTACTCCCATAATCCTTTCCTAGGTTCCTGATGACCTATAACATGTTTTTAGATGTGTTTAGGTCTTTACTTAAGGTTTTAAGCTCATTTAGAATGTTTTGGAAATTTTGAAAAATTGCAGGTTTTTATGTTGTCATGGCAATTAACGTACTAATAAAGTGGATTAGCGCGCTAATAACCTCATTAGGGCGCTAACTACTATCTCTAGCGTGTTAACCAATATTAGCGTGCAAACTATTTCACCTAGCGCGCTACATGCAAGAAAACCCTAAATTCTACAACCAGAATTCTGAGTTTACACCACATATAAAATTCACCAGGGCCTTGGAGATCTCCATACATACTCCTAAAACCCCCAGACATCATCAGCAACACACAAACATCAATTAATAACATTAAATTCATCAATTCATCAAATTAAACTAAATAAACTAGTGTATTAATTACCTAGTTTATGAACACACCACCTAACTTGATCTTCTTTAACAAAATCTATTGTTTCCTCTTAATTTCTTTCCTTCCTCAAGCTCTAGCAAGATCTTTCTTGTTTACTAAGTTGATGAAAATGAAAAACTTGGCTTGCATGTCTTAATCTCTAACTATATATAAATGGAATTGGTTGAATTATAGCCACACATCTTATTGTAAACACGTATCTCGAGACCTATCTAATGGTATCTCGAGACCTATCTAATGGTCTACATGTTGACATTTTCCCATTAACCTCCACTAACTAATCTTAAGTAACACAAATGACTAACTCAATATGTCTCTAGCTATGCTAATACATGTCTCGATGCACATCATATGGCTATTGAATTAAATCACTATGTTAGACTACATTAATTCCAAATCAACCATAGCTACGTAAAAGCCACTATTTAAATCATATTAAGCTCAATATAAACTTACCACATAAGTTCTCAACCCCGGTCCCACGTTGGCACTTAACTCGAGGCACGTCTCCGCTCACCTCTCGACGCCTATACACGGGTAAAAATGATTTAGTAATCTACATATATATAAACACTAGGATTGCATTATAAAAAATCTAACATATACATCGGTCATCTCACCTCGGTCAATGCACATATGTCACGGATTGGGTCCCACGTCACGGGTCGGTGATCCTGATTACAGATAATAAATGAGATTTAAAATTTAGGTCGCGAAAACAACATATATAGACACTCATCCATATCCGACCACATAGGTCGAGTTTTGACAAGTCTCCTACGATCAATTCATTCCGACCGAGATCCGACTGATGCAAAAATAGGAGTTTCTAATTTTTAAATAGGGCAACCGATCAGTGTTACAGTACATGGATAGGTACGATACTTGATACAGTTTGTCGCGGACATCGTATGCATTGAGTGACTACAGATAAATTACTTCATCCGAGGGTTGATTGAGGACATACCCAGAGCCATTGTTTCCTCTAGAGCCCAAACACTATAGGAGATGTATGATGTAGCACTTACCCATAAGACATATCTGATGCAAAGGGGCGATAGGCACTTATCTACCGAGTCAGAAAGGCAGACTGGACAGAGTTCTTGGTAGAAGTGACTGAGAGATCAGGATGATCGAGAGGATAGACTGTACGATCGAGGTAGTATATATGATGATCGAGCAGCCAGAGCCTATGTTGTACCTGCATTGCCAGCGCCACTGCAGAGATAGACTTAAGACTAGGGAAGCAGGGACTGGAGATCACAGGGTCAGGATTAAGGGTTAGGGAGTTAGTGGGTAGGACCAGGATGGATGATCACATGTTGGCGATGTGGGCAGGAAGGTCATGTCAAAAAGGATTATTTATGGAGATCGGTGACTCCATTAGTAGTGACACCGGTGCAGACTTGAGATCTAGTGTATGTGGGGACTGAGCCAGGACGAGAGACGTCCCAGTAACGGGTTCAGGGTACATGATTGTAAATTTTAAGAATTATAGTTAAGTTTCATGCATGTATGATATGTAATGGTAAAGTATAATAAGTCTTGACATGGCATGGGATTGTCATTGTAGGTAAAGGTGGGTTTTGGTATGGCATGGGATTGTTATGGTATGTCATGGTTGGTTAAGACTATTATGTTGTAATACATGATAGGAAAGGTTTATGGTTACCTGGTGTTAGTTAACTGGGTTAGGAAAACTTGGGCACAGAATCGAGTTGAGAGTAGGTTGCGGAGGTGTTGGAGAGCATGACGAATTATGATTACCTCTGTAGCACTCACATATGTCTCACTGCAACTCTATGTCTCTAGTGATGGGTACTAGAGTAGTGGGGTGTTCAAGGGACCATATAATGGTACTATCAAGGTATGAGGCATGGTCACCAGAGTTTCCTTGATATGTAAGTTTCGGAATTAAATTTCTCTTAGTTGAAAAGAATCCTAATGGCCCAAATTGGTTAAACTAGGATTAGCATGAATCTCAAAGATTCACGGTCATAATCTAGGAGTTATGTGAATAACTCGGTTGACTCGGACATGAGAACCGAAGGAATATGTTATTTATGGATGATGGTTGTGTATATGTGGCATTTAAAATCATTATTATTATATTTCACCATATGTGTGTATGTTGTAATTGGGCGAGTTGGTATGATGGGGAGATACCTCAAGGTACGTGTCGGCCAAGTTGGTGTGACGGGGAGTTACCTTAAGGTACATGTTGTGGCACGGGGCACCGAATGCCGAGTAGTAGAGATTAGTGGGACCACTAATGTGTCCATAAGAGTTCTAAAAACACTAATCACATGTATTATAATGGGCCTAAGCTAATATAATTAGATCAAATAAAAGATGTCTATAGTTTGGTTAATTAATTTGAAACCATAAGATTGATCTGGAGATACGTATTACACATCTAGGAACCAAAGGAATGGTAAATTAGTATCACTGGGAGGGAATTAGTGGAGAGTTAGTGGGATACATGTCAAGTAGTAGGCCATTAGATGAATCTCAGGATATGTAAATACATGAAAATCAATGAATAGGAATCAATCCCACCTTAATATATATTGATGGATTGATCAACACATGCAAACCAAAACTATCTTCATTTCTGGAAAATCATAGAGTTAAGGGGGAGATTTGGAGCTAGAGATCATCAATTGGAGCTCAAATTGGAGATCCAACAGGTAATCATCTCCATCACCTCATATACATGAAGATGAGTTCAAATTTAAGTGTAATGGTGTAAACTCGAATTTGAAAGCTTGGTGACTAATTTTTTATGTTGTCTTGATTAAGTACTAGTATAATTATCATTTCCTAGAAAAATCACCAACTAGTTTTGATAAAATTTAGGTTTTGATGGAAATTTGGGAAAAATTAGTGAAAGCATGAATTTAAGGATTTTAATCTAATTGATGTTGATCTAATTGATTTGGATGATGTTTTGGAGTCACCATGGAGTGGAGAATGGATTGGTATGGTTTGATTAGCTAATTAGGGAGTTGTGGATAGAATTCTCGAGTTGAGAGTTATATCCTAGAGTGCAGTTGGCGCGCTAACCAATATGGGTGTTTTACTATTTTTCAAAATGAAGAATAGTAGCACGCTAAACAGATCCCTTAACTCGCTAACTCCACCTAGCATGCTAGGAAGACCCATTAACACGCTAATAAAATATGAAAATTGAATTTAAAGGGCTGTTTTTTGGAATTTTTGACTTAATACATACCCAAACACCTATAAACAGACTAAATATGTAAAATCGGACTACATGGAGTTAGGGGACCGTACCTAGGGTATCGAGGAACTAATCGAGTTGGATTAGGGAGTCTAGGGAAGTTGGAACGCGGATTGAGGTGCGTAAACCCACTGGAATGCTTCACAGAATTCATGGTTTGTTTTATCGATATCAAATTTCATGTGTGACTGTCGATAGACACACATGTGGTTTCATTCCTATTTCGGGTTGTGTACATATTAGTCGTGGCTAAATCGCTTGCATAGGCTACCTATGTTTAGTTCTCGTGTCGACAACAGCAGAATATATTTATGACTGAAGAGAGGGTTGCAAAATGTTCCCTTGACTTGAAATAGCGTCTGGAAGGGTTCATCCGTTAACTGAAGTTGGGGTTTATTCACTGTAAGCCTGGAAGTATATACGCGTTCTGATCCTATTTTATTGATTACTTGCTGGTTTAGGTTAGGGTTTTCTCGTGATTATATTATTTTTTACTTATTAATGTTTTATTTCCGAGCATGTTTATTTGGTATATGTTGTTACTTTTATTTTCTTTTGTTTTTGCTTGTCATATGTTGCCTACATTCATGAAGGTATGACTTACTACTACCAGAGGTCATTATTTGCATGTCTCATAGTTTATCAGTTTTATTTCATGAATATTGTGTGGACTTCTATTGAGATTTTAGTCACTGGACTCGTCACTGTATTTGTTAGGTGATTGAGTGCAGATACTTCTTCGAGCAAGGGCAAGGGCAAGGAGGCACTGGCCGACTACCTCTTAGATAGTGACGCCAGCTCGCGTGTGATTAAAGTATGTATGTATTTACTTTTTTGTTGGGTTTTGGGGAATGTAGAACACTGAATACATGTATATGGATCTTTTGTTGTATTTATTTTGCTTTTGATATATACATGGTATTTTTTTGCTAGGTTTTCTGATACTTAGGATTGTTAAATATTGCATAACTTACTCATTTAAAGACTTCCGCTAAAAAAATTATAATATAACTTAATAAATTGATTAACTGGCTAATTAAATCATTAATACTTATATAGAGATTAATCGGCTGAATTAGTGTTAGGTGGAAAAGTGTAAGCAACCAGTTAGGTCACGAGGCGTTAAAGGTAAGCGGGATATGATATGGCAGGGCTTGGTGACGTGGGGTGCGACATGGCGGTCCCAAGGTTGCCTCGGGATTTGGGGTCGTCAAAGTTAGTGCCAGGTTCAACGCCTAACAACATAACTTTTTTTTTAAAGAACACTCTTAATTACCTGAAATGGACATGTGTAATATTTTTTATTTCGTCTTTGGGTCTTTGGTTCAAGATCCATTCACCACAGTACCTGATGAAATTTTGAAGTGTTTGCATTGAGTGAATAGTTCAAGTCCAATTGACACTTCTCATTTATGTATGGATTTCAAAATCATGCTATATGATTTTTAGTCATGTTCTTTCCTATGGGGGATTTTCAATTTATCTATCCATATAATTTGAAAATGAGGGGAAATTAATTTCATTTTTTCCCTTAACTTTTGATTGGCTTGAATGCGACTTTAGTAAAGTCATATATATATATATATATTGTTGAAATTCATCCTAAGGCATTATAATGGCACAAACACAGAGAACTAACTATCGTGCTTCCAATTTGTCTAGAGAAAGAGTTTTAATTAATCACTTTTCTTTTTTTTTAATTTACTATAAAGTTGCATAGATTACGTTTGAAGCCTCTATCCATATGAGTACGTGATTTGCAAACTAATAGTACTTTAATCTCTTTATGTAAGTTTATATTTTCTTACATAGGTGAATTGCAAGCACAAAATCATTTGACATTTTGATTATAGTATAGTAAATTTTGTTAATGATTAGATGAAAATTAATAAAAATATGGGAAGCACTTCAGAATTACCACGAAGATGGCGACAAGATTGAGGAATTCCAAACTAGTAAAATCTTATTATTTCACATTAAGTTTAATGAGGTCTCAAAGCTTAATAATATTTAATGTCATTTAAGGGAAAGTAAGGAGTTTAATCGAGATAACTTAATGGACTTTGGTAAGATAATAACCTTTGCTCAATTTGAAGTTAAGAGTTGTTCATAGATTTCAAACTTAGGTGTTACCTTACTTATCAAAACACTAATCGTCACATTAATACGATACATGTGTATGATTTAATGGGTTGAACTGAAGAAGTGGTGTACTTCACATATTCGAGAACTTTGACTAAAATGTGGAATGACGTGTGGACGTAAGTAAATCAGTAGGAGCATTATCAGTAGTTCTCTTCCAATTCTTGAGTTTGATTTCTTTAATTGTGCCTACTTATGGAATTCCACTCCTAGTTAGAGTGTCCAAGGGCTGAGTGAGTCAAGAAGGTAATCTACTGGGTATAGCAACCGACTCACAATCAGAACCATACCCAAGTTACTGGATTTGGGTCGTGGATGGGAGATGAGGTATTCGGAGTGCCATTGATACCCTTACATTCACGATAATTTTGAATCTAATGGTGCTGCTGCAATTCTAGAAAGTCAAGCTTGTGGTTATATAGTCGCAACTCGATGGATTTCAGACCACTTGGCTTCTCTCTTTTGTTTCGACGACACTCCTTTTTCACTGCTTTTTATTTTTAGTGTATTTATTATTCACGTACTTTATTTCCTATTCTCTTATATTTCTGCTTGATTTATCAATTATTTATTTAATTCTTGAAGTACTGTTAAGACTCATCTGGATTTACTCACTAGAATTATCTCCTTTCAAAATGACAATTGCAGGCCCCTCATGTAGCAAGGGCAAATAGCCAGTGCTTAGTGACTACCTCTTAGGACTCTTAGAGCAGCTCATACTTTTGCGACATTGTAGGTTTTTGCATTATATATATATATATATATATATATATATATCTTTTCTTATGTTTTTGTAAAACTCTGGATATTAGGATTGAATGACACTTTGATACATGTATAGCTCATTTTGCCACCATATGTATACATGGTATATATTACAGGGTTTCACATATAAGTTGTCCCATTTTACGTGTTTTAGAGTTATTTAAATTGATTCATTTATTTTCTTTCCACTGCTTACTAATTTAAATCTTGCAAAACTAATAACTCAATATTAAAACACAAAACTAACTATAAATGGTATAAGAAGGCTGACTAGACTGGCGTTGACTTTGCGAGGGTTGAACGGGGGTCCACGTAGGTCTAGGCCGAACGGGGCCTAGTTTGTGGGAAAGGTTGATGCATCAACTCTCGATAAGCCCACAATTCAACTAAGGTGCAAACACGACTTTAGAGTTGAGACGACAATGAACCTAGAGTAGAGACCATATGACCATGACTTAGCATTTTAGTTGGGAAGGGAAATAAGTTAGGAAATAATTGATTCGAATTATACTAGTTAGTTGTTGATTGTAATACATGATATGTCGATAGTTATAGAGCTGATTCAGAACTCATGATCTTTATTGCAGACCGAGATGGTTGATCAGATGAAAATTAGTAGCGAGAGTGGAGATCTTGATCCACGATATATGGGAGCTACGAGATTCGATGACGTGCCCCAGCGAGTTATATCCTACGAACGTCAGCTTAAAGATATACTAAAGATACTAAGAACAGAAACTACACCTTCATCGCCGAAGTCTACATCGACAGTGCTACTCGCTCAGGATGTGAGCGTGCCCATTGTACAGGCCACTCACGTGACTTTTACTATACTGACAGCATTAGTATCGATACCAATAGAGGTTCCACCTCCACCTATAAACATGAATATTAGGTCAACAGACGAGGCTAGACACCTACGCGAGTTCCAGAGACATAGACCGGTAGAGTTCTATGGGGGCACTGATATTGAGACAGCTAGAAAAATTTATAAAGAGTCATGAGAATATCCATAGAATTTTAGTTACTACGGAGCATATGAGAGCAACCATATCTTCAAAGTCATAATTTGGGGAGGCAGATGGCTGGTGGCGTAGCGTAGTAGCGGCTAGGGGAGGGCCAAAAGATTAGGCAGAGTTCAAGAAGTAACTCAATTTGAAGTACTTTCCGCCTTCATTCATAAGATAAAAGAGGTCTAACTTTTTTACTTTGAGATAGTTTTCTGGCGAGAGTGTGATAAGGTATGTAGGAAGATATTTACAGTTGTTGTCATACGCTAAAGGTATAGTGGACACCGATGTAAATCAGGCAAATTACTCCATGAAGTATCTGCTACGTGAAATTGGAGGCATAGTGGTTACTACTGAGCTGGTTACTTTACAAGGACCTTATGAGCGGAGTCTGGCTAGAGAGACTCATCTAAGTCTACACCTAGAGGATGATAGTACTGCACCGATAGAGGCATCTGAGTCAAAGAAGAAAAGGAAGAAGAACAACCATTTTGCGCTGAGTGACTTCAAGACTCAGAGTGTAGGGTTAGTGGCACAACCTACACAGCTAGCATGTACCGCAGTTCCACCTCTTCTAGCGCTAAGTAACACCGACTGACCACTTCTGTCAACATAATTAGTACCACGCCACTAACATGGTATCAAGAGTAGAGATAAGGGTATAAATAGTGGACAACAAGGACATGGATGCGGGCAAAGATAAGCGCAAAGATCAATTCCTCCAAGACCAAGGCCACAGTGGGGTTGTTTCAACTGTAGACAACCAGGAAACTTCAGGGGTAGGTGTCCGCTGTTAGGCAGGGCTCAGTCACAAGCTAGAAAATGTTAATACCGTTATAGAGCCAAATCTGAAGGTGACGTACGTCAGTTCAGATGGTATGGTTTCAATTTACTTACGTATTATGCTTATGACGATGGTTTGAAATGTTGTTTAAACTCGTGTGAGGCATTACATTAAGCTTTTAGTGCCAGCATAGTCAAGTCCCGATTTATGATTTAGTAGTTTCATTATTAGAGGTGTCTGCAACCTGCTAGAGTTGATGGACCTATTCTCATGATGTTTGAAGTAACTTGGCTAAATCTATAGCTTAACATGGAAGTCAGACTATACCTAAGACCTGCGGTTTGATGGATTAAGAAATCAAACCATATGAAGTGACTCTATGTGAATTCACTGTTTATTAGGGAAGTCAAACTATCTAAAATGACTTTGTTGAGTTCTTAAATCGATGAAGAAAACTCTAAACTATCTTGAGGTTATTGCGGGTCTATAGTTTGGAGAGTACGTAAGTCCACTTAGTCATGTTTCGACGAGTCCACGAGAATATATTACATGACAGTCAATTCTCTGACCCTTTTGATGCTAGTAAGTTTTTGTATTAGTTTACTTAATCTTGACATGTTTCTACTAAGTTAAAAGGAAAATTTTATAGGACCGCAATTAGGCCAGCTATGCTTTATGGAAGTGAATGTTAGGCGGTAAAGCAACAACAATTACATAAAGTGAACGTAGCAGAAATGAGGATGCTTAAGTGGATGTGTAGTAAAACTCGTAAAGATAGAATAAGAAATATAGAAATTCAAAGACAAGTAGGAGTAACACTGATTGGTACAAAGATTAGGGAAGGACGGTTGTGGTGGTTTGGTCACCTACAAAGATGGCCTACAAATGCCTCAACAAGAAAACTTGACTCAATAGAAACTGTAGAAATTCAACGAGGTAGTCGAGCTTATGGTTGTATAGTTACAACTCGATGGATTCGAGACCACTTAGCTTCTCTCTTTTGTTTCCACAACACTTTTCTTTCACCGTTTTTTATTTCCAGTCTATTTATCATGCACTTACTTTATTTCTTGTTCTTTTATATTCCAGCGTGATTTATTAATTATTTATTAAATTTTTGAAGTACTATTAAAACTCCTCTAGATTTACTCACTGGAATTGTCTCCTTTCATGGTGACAATTGCACAACCCTCATCTAGCAATGGAAATAGCCTATGCTTGGCGACTACCTCTGAGGACTCTTGGAGCAGCTCATACTTTTACAACACTCTAGGTTTTTATATTATATATATATATTTTGATGTTTTCGTAAAACTAAGGGATATTAGGATTGAGCGACACTTTGATACATGAATATGCTCATTTTGCCACCGTATGAATACATGGTATATATTACAGGGTTCCACACATACGTTGTCTCATTTTACGTGTTTTAGAGTTATTTAAATTGCTTCGTTTATTTTCTTTCAACTGCTTACTAATTTAAATCTTGCAAAATTAATAACTCAATATTAAAGCGCCAAACTACCGATAAATAGTATTAGAAGGCTGACTAGGCTTGTGTTCACCTTGCAGGGGTTGACGAGGAGCTCCACATAGACCTAAGCTGGGTGGGGCCCATTTTTAGGAACTGGAGCCATCCCACTACGTTCCTTAATAGCTTTAAATAAGGATCTATAGGAGTACAAACTGATTTTTGGTCAAAATGACCAAGTTTCTTCAAAATCTTTTCAATATAGTGAGATTGAGATGATGTAAGACCATTATCTTGTTGTAAGATTTTGATTCCCAAAAATTAAGTTAGCTTCTCTTAAGTCCTTCATGTTAAAACTAGTAGACAATAATTACTTAGTTTCTTCAACTAAGGCTAATGAAGTCCCAAATATAAGCATGTCATCCACATATAAACATATGATGACACCATCATCATTGTCAAACTTGTTGTAAATACATTTATCAACATCATTGACTTTGAATCCAAATGATTGCAGAAACGTGTCAAACTTCTCATGCCATTGAATAGGAGCTTGCTTCAAGTCATAGAGAGTTTTGCCAATTTCCAAACTTGAGACCTGGGATAACAAAACCTTTCGGTTATTCCATATATATTTATATTTATATTTCTTCCTCTAAATCACCATTTAAAAAAGCCATTGTACATCTATTTGATGGATAACTAAATGATGAATAGAAGCAAGAGGTATCAACACCCGAATAGATGCTATTTTTGCAACTGAAACATATGTCTCAAAATAATTGTGGCAGCCCCGCACCCCAATGCCATCGGGTGAGTTACTACATGTGTCCCACATCCCTGCCTACGTCACCGCATTGGCGCTCCTTGATAGTCGTGCTAACTCGTTAATAAGTGATTATATAAATCAATTATTCTATCATTTAGTTAGTCTTTCATTTTTCGTTACAGAGTTAGAAGTTGATAATCAATAATTTACAGTAGAAGTCTTATCATAACATAGCCATAGTTTTTAATAACTTTCAAGTCATATAGAGCATCAGTCCTGCTATAGAAAACCCGAAATCAAGTACATTGTATATCAGGCGCAAACGTATTGTCAAAAGTAAATATACATATGTACCATGTCTATTAAGTCTCTCATAACCCCAAAAGTAAAAAAAAAATATCAAAATGAACATGTACTAGTAAGTCCTAGACTGTAGGCAATCAGAGATAGTCTCTGAAGACCTCTTTGCCCTTACTGGTACTAAGATCTACAGTAAGTCATCACAACGAAACATATGAAGAGTCTAGTGAGTAAGATTCCAAAAGAAAACCAATTAGCATTCAACAATAGAGAGACCAAGAATAATTTTATATAAACATGCAAAAACAAACATGCAAATGTAAGAAAATCGCATGTATAACTAACACCAATAAAAATCAAATAATTGTGTCATGCGTAGCAAACTAGACCATACTTCGTCAATCTGGATGATCTCAGCTGCCCATACCATACCGGCTTAGATCCAAACTACTAGCATAGGATCGGTTCGTTTCACAACCCACCGAACACCTACACTAATGTGGTCAGCAACTCGAGTTGCCATTCACCGAGGATGCAAGTGACACGTGCTATGGTCGAGCATACTACAGTCCGTACAACACAACATCCGAATAAACTCAAGCGGGGAACAAAACTATAGACCATTATACCAAATCAAAGTGGTAATAGAACATGGATTATGAACAACAAAGAATACAAGATAGCACAATTGAAACAATCAAATACTCAAGAAGTGTTTCTTAAGGGACTAACACACCTCAAATCGCACTCCGAAGCCCTGAAAATACCCTAGTCTGACCGTGCT
The DNA here is from genome assembly GCA_039657365.1 of Stephania yunnanensis. NCBI lineage: Eukaryota > Viridiplantae > Streptophyta > Magnoliopsida > Ranunculales > Menispermaceae > Stephania > Stephania yunnanensis. The sequence continues at coordinate 24,730,266 of CM077585.1, forward strand.
ACGATCTAGTGTTTAAGAGTGACTTAAGGTATTTAAATTAATTTTAGAGTTTTATTTACCAAAACAACCCCTTGAAGACTCAATAAAGTTTCAACTTTCAATTTGGAATCACATGTTGCAGTGAGAATTAGGCCATTATAAATTTCGAATCATCGAAGACACTTAATAGAAGAGTTTTTGCTCTATGTCTTAGATTTCCAAAAAGTCTTGGTCTACAAAACTCCAATTTAAAATGAAAGTGATATCGAACTTCTACAAAAAAATAGTGCAAATTGGAATTAAATATGATTTGCAATTTTGTAAAAATCATTTCTCCCAATTTATAGTTCTAAAAATTGTGATGTTTAGTCACAAGGTAGCTAGCATACTCAACAACGACATACTAAAATATGAGCTCATTACGATGAGAATTGAGAAAGCTATGACTTGTCAAAGTTCATTTAAAAAATCTCATATTAGCACTTCAACTGCCTAATTGTAGAGTATTTTTTAGCTAGAAGTTAGAATTTCAAAATATCTCTAGACACGAAAGTTGTAAATCTCTGAGTAAGCTTTCTAAAGCATATGATCTGCCTATTTGAAGTTCGTATGAGAGAGTTATGCTCAATTTACAGAGGTTAGGTCAAGAAATTTGCTAAGAACTAATCATATATATATCAAAAACTCATAAAACCCTAATTTCTTGCAAAAACTAGTTTGAAACCATTTTTATTCATCAAAATCAGTTTAAAACACTAATTTAGACAAGAAAAATAGTAGCTTAATCTATGAAATTCATTTGTGCGCAAAGCCCCCAAAATTTGAGTTTCTATGTATACATTTCATAAATTTAAGCAAGTAAAGAATGGGTTTTTGCACCTAGATGATGAACTCTTGGATTTGATCTTCCTAGCTTGATTTCTCTAGTAGATTGCCTTCATTCCTCCTAGTTCTTATTGAATTTTCTAGCACTCTAGCTCAACAACAAACTTCGTTATTACTGCATGAAGAGATTTCTCACTAACTTAGCTATATATAAGTTATGTTAGAATCAATTGTGTTCACTTATCTCGAGGTCAATCTAATGGACCTTGCTAACTCCAACTCCACTAACTTCTATCTTGTTGACACCAATTCTCAACTCAAATCTCTTAGGATTCCATTCTAGTGCGAATCTCGAGGCAAATCTATTACATCAATTTTTTCATCCAACTATAGGCATTTCTAATCAATTAACTCAATTAATTTAACTTTAGCACTTTTATACATATTTAGGTTATTTAGGGTCTTAAATTAGTGTACAACAACTTCCCTTAGTACCAAATTACTCGGCACCCAGTGCCTGCATCTCGACACACATCTCGAGGCGCACCAATCATTGATGTACCTGATTATTATGACTTAGCCTAAAGTTTAATTATCAATTTTATGTCATACTCACCTTTGTTCTAGTCATTTTATTTTCTTAAGTTAGCATTATAAGACTTAGTGTACCCATACTACGCCTACCAGGTACTAGCGTTGATACGCTTTACGAGGTACTTACCCGTCACACATCCTTACATGATATTTCAAAGTAACTCACACATGTAATGTAATATCAGAATTATTTAAGTTAAAAATCACACTATATTCAACCACCAGACAAAAAATAACTATTTATGTCCAGTCAGCCATGTCATTGCTTATCCTAGACTTTCACGTGGTCCTGAGCTGGCATCTGAGTCTGCGTATAACTCGAATAACGGTGGTAATAAAATCGGGTCGTTACAATAGTCAATGCCATACTTTTATCTATAGCACTAAGTTACTAGACGCGCCTTGAATTTTTTTAGTTCCATCAACATTTAATTTTCTTTTGAATACCCGCTTGCACCCAATTGCCTTTGATTCCGTTGGAACACTAGAAAGTACCCACGTTTGATTTGATAAAATCGAATTCATCTCATCATTGATTGCTTCTTTACAAAATGAAGCAACCATTAATGAAACTACTTGTTGAAGCGAAATAGGATTATCATTAACATTAAAGACAAATTTTGTTTATTCCTTAATTTCATATATATTTCCTTCAACGAAGTAGGTTATAAAATCCGAGCTAAAAGATTTATCAAGTTTTTCCTTTTACTTCTCCTTACTTCAATATTCTCATCATCGTTAATAGGAGTATTCTCTTGTTCATTAGAAGAATTTGAAAGCAAACCTTGTAGATTCTCATGACTTTGTTCATTAGAAGAGTTTTGAGGCAACTCCTCTAGATTCTCGAAATTCGGATGCAAAAACATGTTATGTATTTTGTTTCAATTTTCAAAGAATTGTACATCTATAGATTCAATTATATTATAAGTTTCCAAATTCAAGAATCTATATGTCACACTATGCTTTGAATAACCAATAAAAACACATTTATAACTTCTATTTCCTAATTTAGACATATTTGGATCTGATTTCTTCACATAAGCTAGACGACCTCAAACTTTAAGTCCCTTAAAACTAGGTTGTCGCTTAAACCATTACTCATATGGGGTGACATTAGTGCTCTTTAATATAGCTCTATTCAAAATAAAACAAACCGAAAGATTGACTTCCTCCTATAAGTTCAAAGGCAAGTTAGAACTTAGTAGCATGGAATTAACTATCTCTACTAGTGTTATATTATTCCTTTCTGCTACACAATTTTGTTATGGTGTATAAGGTGTCATGACTTGATATATAATTCCATTAGTCTCAAAAAGTCTTGTGAGCTCCTTGGAACAATACTCATCACGTATATTGGGTCTTAGAGCCTTGATTTTCTTGTTATGTTGATTTTCAATTTCAGATTTGAAAACAAGAAATTTTCATAAAACTTATTTTTGCTTTTTAAAAGATAAACATACGAATATTTTGAAAATTTATTTATAAAAGTGAGAAAATATTTGTTTCCTCCTAATGTAACATGACTTTTCAAATCAATGTCGCTATGTATCAAATAAGAAATCTGAGAAGATCTTTGAACCAATTTATGTGATTGTCTTGTGATCTTTGTTTGTGCACATATCTCACACTTTGTATGATCAATTTTAAAATCAGTAATTATGCCTAACTTATGCATATTTCTAATGCAACGAAAATTAACATGGCACAATCCACCATGTCATAATGAACATGAATCAACAATAGAAGAACATGAGTCAACAATATAAGAAGAATAATTCACTGTTATTGCTTTCAACTTAATCATACCATTACATGTGTAACCTTTTCCAATAGGAGCACCTCTGTTGAACAAGATAAACCTAATCGACTTATAGCGAAAAACAAAAACATGTCTTATTAAGGAGGTCACCGGATAGATAATTCTTACACATTTTAGGTACATAATGAACATTAATTAGATGTAAAACATTTCTCAAAGTAAGCTTGATATCCACCGTTCCTTTGTCAACCACCCTGGTGCAATTGTCGTTTGCCATGAGCACTTCTTCACTAGTGACAAGATCTTTGTATGTCTTGAAAAGACTACGGTCCATGTAAATGTGTATGGTTGCGCTGGTATCTAGCCACCACCCTACTTCATTTGCAACCAAATTGGCTTGGCAAATCGTTGTTATGAGTTCCATGTCCATATGCTCTACATTGTGACTTTCCTTGACCACTTCATTTCTTCTTGGAATGACAGTGTCCCGGTTTGTCACAATAGTAACACTTCTCTTTCTTGCCTGAAGTAGTTTCATAAGAGACTTGGAAATAATTACACCTACTTGGAATTCTTATTCAAGAGAAACTTCAGCCATCTTAAGATCACCAATGATATTTTGCAAGTCATGTACTTGTGTAAGTAACGACCTATCATTGGCCATCTTGAAATCCAAGAAATTTGAGAAAAAAAACTTATGATTGCTAGATTCCTCACTTTGGTATTTGGTGACCAGCACAGTCCACAACTCTTTCTCCAATTCAGTAGTTCAATGTGCCACATAAACATTGTCAGAGAGTGCATTTAGGATGTAACCCCTATAAAGATAGTCATCCATTTTCCTTATGACACGTTGACCCACCACTTTGTTTGAATCATCCGGAGTTGGTTTAGGGGAAGGTCTCAAGCACATCATCAAGGGTGTACGCCAACTTGAGAGAAGTGAGAAAGAACATCACTTTCTCTTGGAATCTAGTGAAGTTTTCACCGTCGAACCTTTCGAGGCGAGTCGAATCATGATTCATGATTTGTATGGAATGAGGAACGAACCCTCCGTTTGAATTAAGTTTGGAGGGCAAGGAAGATCCACCATTCCCATTCGTTTGTGCAATTTCGTTCGAAGTTGAAGAAGCTATTGATGAGAATAATCTTACCAAAAAAATTATTGGAACAAAATTCTTCAGATAGAGATTACAAGATGAGAATAGAAAAATCAAACAAAGACTTGATGAGCATAATCACTCTCTTTTAGACAAGATTTTGTTGGGGCATGTGTCCTAAATCAATCTACAAACATTATTTATATTATAATTTTAGTTAGTAAAATAAAGGTTTTCATTTGCTATTTTATTATAAATGATTACATGTTTTACCTTATAATAAGATCCATGAGTATTTGTTGAAATGTCCTAAATGTTCCAAGTCGGTCATTATACTGGGAACTATAATAAATTAAGACTTGTGTGAATCTTGATTGATGGTCATGTGATGATCATGCATATATGGATGCAAATTGAGATCATGAGTACTTGTTAGGGAACAAGGTACTGGACCGATCCGCTATAAGAACACCACATGGATTAAGTCATAGTTGTTACTCATGATTTGTATATCATTTAGTCCTTCGACTTGGTATTACCATAGACTTCAATATTATGAGCATTGTAATTTGACACAATCAAAAGTTGTCTTTAACTGGACAATTATAAACATTGTGATTAGTTACCATGTGAATAATATGTGAAGGTGTGTAATTAAGATAGAATTTGCCCCTATCGTATAAAGAGATATATTGGTGGATCCCTCGATATGTTCGACTGCTAAATGGCAAAGTACAAATGAATTGATATAATTAATGTCACTTGGATCTTTTCAGTTTACCTAAAGATTGAGACTTGTACGATTGAACATTAAGGATGACTTTCCATACCTTATGTTTAATCAAAGGATATCATAGGAAAAAAGGATATAATACGTTATTCATTAGGTTTTATCGATTTTGATATTCATGCTACTTGGGTAGTCATAATGCTTTGCGAGATACCGCTTATGACTTGTGTACCAAAATGGTTTTGGTTTACTATTAACGTCGCATGAACCTATTAGGTCGCACATAAAGAATAGTTTTGTGAAATTACAATTGGTCCAGAGTAATGAATTTTATATGATAAAATTCAGACATAAAATCCTTTACAATTTGTTATATGATAACTTATTAATATGAGCTTTTGTGTAATTTGCTTAAAATGCATATATACAATAGTTGTATTACGAATACGATTTTAAGTGAGGGTTTATCTACACATAAAAAAGGGATGATACCCTAAAAAGAATTAAGATTTTATTTTTTGCTATTTTCGAGTTCTTTAGTTTTTGGGAGAGAAAAAATATTTTAAATCTCTCTTGGGGCTAGCACTCCAAATTGTGGTCACCATTCGTGTATGGATTTCTGATAGAGGACCTGTGATTATATGTTTAGGATATTGAAAAATCAGAGAAGGAAATCTCGGATTAAGGTATGGTTTACTTTTGTAGATCTAGTTTAATATAACTTATTTTCGATCCTATTCAGGTTTTTCAAAAATTGTTTTAAGTTTTTCATTGCGTATGAACCCAAAATCCAACAGATTTCTCCCTATCGGCTAAAACCGTGTATATAAAATGGGATTAATCAAAACTTACCTTCATGATACAATCAAGTCTCTCATGGTTGGATAATATGTGTTTAACTCAACGACAACCAAGAACAGTCTTATAGGATACATTGAGATAGTGATGTTATGAACAAGAACATACTTTGATTCAAAATCTTTTTGTGTTTCAATATTTATCAATGTGCTTAATAAGTACTAGATCTCTTTAATTTACAGAAAATGAAAAGACTTGGTGTTTATCTAAAAATGAGCGAGTTTTGGTGCGAATGTATACTAAAAAATGACAAAAAATGACCAAATAACACCCAAAAATCGCAACTTCTCGTTATGGGCGTTGTGCCAGGTGCTACAGCACCATGTTTAACGTCTAACAATATAACTCTTTTTAAAAAAAATCCTACATAGGGTATATTTTAGGATTCTAGAAAAGAATCGTAGTAATAAGCGAGGTTTCTTTCGTAGCTCCTTTTATTTTTTAAAACTAAATTAAAATTGAGTTTTCTTAAAAATAAAACGAAAAAGAAAATAATTTTGTAGTAGCTTTTCATTTTGTAAGGGTGTAAGTGATTAGTTTCCATTTAGTTATGATTAATCCATAAACCAATCTACAATGATTAGAAAGTCTTTGTCTAATCCAACTCAAGTGATTAATTCCTTTATCCGGTCGAGTTCAGTTTACTTGATGCAACTCAACTGAAACAAAATAATTAAGCTATGTAGATTGAACCCACTAACAGAGCCTTGTCATTCCATCATAATTTTGGTTGTTAATTTGATAGTCAAAAATATTAAATACACAACACCACCCACTATTAGATCAAAATCTAGGCCAAATGGCATAATATCCTAACTTTTCGGATTTTCGACAAATTTATCCTAACGTTTCTATTTTGAAAATTTTATCTTAACATTTTCAAGTCGCATAAAATTTTGGGAACTGGTATGATGACACTAGTTTTGACACTACTTTTGAGACAGCTGAGGTGGCTGGTGATGTAGAGTGCCAGCTAATCAAAAAAGGTGGGGATGTGGTGGGGATGTTAGAGATGGTGTCATTATAAGGGTTTTGTGAATAGAGGTTTACAATATCTTATCACATCACTTCATGCATTAGATTATGTGTACTTTTTTTGTCTTTTCATCATTTCTCCCTCCATCGCTCCATATCATTTCATATCACTTTCTCGCTTTCACTCTCTTCATCAAACTTATGGAGGAGTTTTTTATTCTCTTTACAAAAATTCAAGCAAGATCGAGAGTGAGGGAAGAAGGAGGGGAAGAAAATAAAATAAAGAGAAGGAAGGCAGGAAGATGATGCTAGGAAGAGGTAAAGAGACAACCTTCACTCTACATTTTCTTATATCTGGATTTGTTGTTTATGTTTTTTGTTGTTGGTCTACAGGGAATGGCTACAAAATCATGTTGTTTTTATAGGGATTTGTCTCATGCCTTTGCAGATTGTCCTAATGAGAAGTCATGTTTCAAATGCAACAAGGGTGGGTTAATGCTGAAACGAGTAAAGATGTCATCAAATAAGGGTTGATTGCTCCATACATGCACAACTACAAGGTGCCATGTCTTTCATTGGGCGGACAAGGCTAAGAATAGGCGGTCAAAAAAGAGAAAGTCAAAAAAGTCTATATGTCTGATTCTGATCAGAGTGGAAGTGAGGATGAAGAAGTGAGTCCACCAGACCGTGACGCTACTTTGAGGAAGATGACCATAATGTTTGAGAAAGTAGTTATCACGGCAAAGGAGAATGGTCAAACCATAGACGTCAAGATGAAGGAGATTTTACAAGGAGAAATCCCTTTTATAATGGTGAAGTTTGGTGTTTACCCTCAAAATCTTTTAATTTAATGACTATTTGTAGAAACCTACATTTTTATGCTATTTTTATGACTATTTTTGCTTTATTATGCTACTTTGTGTAGTGATAATATTATTGTGAGCATACTAAACCTTTGAGAATGCAGGCATACTCAAATTTGAGCATAGTCAAAGTTGAGTATGCTAAAAAACTGAAAATGGTCGGTGATTCACATATCTACTGACACACCTTAAACTCATATTCACCACTATAGAATTTAAGAAATGATATCGAAAAAATACCTTAAGTGTAGGTTTTTTTGTATGTGTGATTGATAAGTTCTTTATGAGAGTATTCATATCCTACTACACGAACATCTTCACCTCTTGTAAATAGAATGGTTTGTTTACATATATTACATATACGAAAAGAGTTAAGACTTAGATTTATGATTGTTGTAATTCGATGACAACAGTTCTCACGGCAAGGAAGAACGATCAAACCCTTTTCATCAAGATGAAGGAGATTTCTTTGAGGTTTAAGGTTAATTTGATGACTTCTTGAACTAGCCTACATTGTCTATGCTTTTTTATTTGATGACTATTTTGCTTCAGTATGCTTAAATCTGCTTATGCAGTGATAACATTATTGTGAGCATACTCTACCTTTAATCAAAGTTCAACATGCTAAAAAACTTAATGGTTAATGATCCACATATCTACTACTACTCACACACCCTAAACTCATATTCACCACTAAGGAATTGAACACAATTTAAAACACCTAACATACACCACATATTATGAAATAATGACTATAACACCTAAACATAATGGAATCTAAATATGATATGATATTAACAGCAGATATAACATACCACCCAATATATAAGCAAAATATTCAATTAATGCAGAGAGCTATATGGAAGGATTGAATAAAGAAACTAGAAACATAAGAACAAGTCACTGTTCTATTGATATTTAGGCTTTAATTTCATACGACTACCTTTCTCTCCATACATTGCTTTATATATAGCTTCATTGAGTTGAAAATATAACAAAATACAAAGATGGAGCAAAAGCTGATAACATCCTCTAAATTAGTAGTGCTAGGAAGTAGTGCTCTGTCTCAAAAGTGCGTTTGTGCTAAGATTGGTCCATCATTACTTGATCAGCATCATGATGTGCATAAGGAGATCAGACTTGAGATAGGCAAGCGAGGATCCCTGCATCATCAATGTTATCTGAGCTAGCATACCATTGCATACCACTTAATATTTAAGTAAAATATTCAATGTTATCCGAGCATAGCATACCATATGAAGTTTATAAAGCATAGATTGTGTTGAGCTCTGCTCTAAGTGTTGGGTTTTGGGGTTCATGCGCAACGAAAAATTCAAAAAAAGTTTGAAAATCCCCCAACAGGATCGAAAATAAGTTCTATTAAACTAGATCTACGAAAAGTAAGCCCTACCTTAATCCGTGATTTCCTTATCTAATTGTTCGATCTCCAAGACATTCAAGCACCCATCCTCTATCGAAATTTCATATATGAACAGTGACCACAATTTGGAGTGCTAGCCCAAGAGAGATAGAAAATGTTTTTCTTTCTCTCCAAAGTCCAGAGAACTCAAAAATAGCAAAAAAAGAAAAAAATATTTTTTCATATTAGGATTTCAACATCTATTTATATGTGTAGATAAGTCCTCACCTAGAATCTTATTCGTAATACAACTATTATATTTAGGCAATTTAAGCAAAGTACACATACGCCCTATTAATCAGTTATTATATAACAAATTGTAAGGGCTTTTATGTCATGAATTTATCATATAAAGTTCATTACTTTGAACCAATTGAAATCGTGCAAAACTATTTTTGTGTGCGGCCCAATAGGTTCATGCAACGTTGGCAGTGAACCAAAACCATTTTAGTACACAAGTCATAAGCAATCTCTAGCAAGGCATTATGACTACCCAAGTAGCATGAATATCAAAACCGATACAACATAATGAATAACATATATGATATCCTTTTGTCATGTGATATCCTTAGATTAAACATAAGATATGAAAAGTCACCATTAATGTTCAATCGTACTAGTATCGATCTTTAGGTAGACTGAAAATATCCAAATGACATTGATCATATCAATTCACTTAGACATGGCCATTTAATAGTCTAACATATCGAGGGATTCACTGATATCTCTGTCTACATAAAAGGGACAAATTCTATTTTGATTACATACCTTCACATATTATTCGCATGGTAACCTATCACAATCTTTATAATCTTCTGGTAAAAGACAATGTTTGATTGTGTCAAATTATCACGCCTCCTAATATTGAAGTCTATGGTAATCTCAAGTCGAATGACTAAATGATATACCTATCATGAGTAACACCTATGACTTAATCCATGTGGTGTTCTCATAGCGAGTCGGTCCAGTACCTTATTCCCTACAAGTACTCATAATCTCGATTCGTATCCCTATACGCATGATCATCACATGACCATTAATCAAGATTCACACTAGTTTTAATTCATTATAGTTTCTAGTATAATGAGAAATTAATGACATTTAGGATATTTCAACAAATATCCATAGATCTTATTATAAGTTAAACATACAATCACTTATAATAAAACAACAAATGAAAACCTCAATTTTATTAACTAAAATTATAAGATAAATAATATTTATAGATTGACCTAAGGCACATGCCCCAACTCCAAGATTGAGTAAAGATCGATACTAAATGTACGTGTTGGAGCATAACTCAACCTCAAAAATACCAACACACCCAAGTACGTGGTGGAGCATAACTTAACACCTAAAATATTACAAACCATTATTTACCAAAATGAGATCATTTATGAGATAGAAAGGGGTTAAACTAAGGGTCAGCATCGAGGTCGGCATGGTCAGGTTCCAAGTGCACTTCCATTTTTTTTCTGAGTTTCCCTTTAGCCCAGCTTCATTTCATACCTTCCCATTAATGCATCAAACCGCTTAATGAAATCCTCCACCACTTTTCTGGATTGCTTAGTCTTCTCCACTAGATCTCGCGCGCGGATCGACATTTTTTTTTCATGTCCCCATGTAGCAGATTGAAGTCGTAGCTAGCATCACTAGCAGACTTGGTCACCAGGTCAGTTAGCTTCTTGACCTTCTTATCAAGTTGATCAACAAATTCAGTAATGTGTGACGCGCTCCATGTTGTCCACCTAGTGTAACGGCCCATTTTTATAATGTCGTTAATTATCTTGAGATTGCGGGCATGGAGGCCAGCTCAGATCCATATCGACACCGTGGGTAGGCTAGGACACATGTCGACCTAGGTACATTATTTTAATTGTGTGTTGGATGGCTTTGAGGTGCAATTTATTCAATTATTGGTTAAATACATCGCATGTGTGTATGTTGAATCACGAGAGCGTGCGAGGTTGTATGATAAAGTTGCCTTGAAGTGCGTACTAACGCAAGTATCAAGAGGTGAGATACGGGTACATTAGAGAAAACTCAATAAACTTACATAAACAATGTCAAGGTTATCAATTTGGCATAATGAATGTAACCATAGGTTTATTAAATTAACTCGAATAATGGGCTATGGCGTACCTTGAAATGCGTGTCGAGATGCGGGGCAATAGGTATGGGTAGCCGAGGGTTAGTGTGACAATGAGTTGGTTTAATTTGATAAATAAAACACTAGCCATATGGTTGGATACGGCTTAATGTAATGTGACATTTAATAGAATAAAGGGAAGCCTATAGTTTCATTAAATAGAAAGGGGGCCATGAGATGGACATCTAGATTTACATATTGAGTAGTACTAGATGATGAGTGTGCTATTGGAGTCACCAGGAGGTATAGGACAGCATGCTTGTGAACCACAAGATATGCCTCGGGATATGTATGCACAATTGATTCCATAAAATATATATAGGAGAGATAGTGGAGTGTTGATCACAAACACTCACCCATTTCATGCAAACATAGAAGAATTTAAGGAGGGAGAAGAGACTTCCAGCTGAGAATTCAACAACCCAGGAATCAAACCAAGTGATCTAACCAAGGTAATCACCTTCTCCACCTTCTAAGCTTACAAATGAACCCATTTTTAAGGTATGTTTAGTAAAATTCAAGTTGATGGTTTAGCCTCTAGTTTGCTGGGTAAATATGATGCATTTCATGTCATTGGACCATATATAAGGTGAATTTATTACTGGTTTAGTTAGTTTTTTATGAAATTGGTTTTTAATGGAGATCATGATTTATGGAAAATTGATGTACATTGATGTTTGGAGTGTTCTGATTCATGAATAGATGTTATTTTGATGAGGAGAGGGTAATAAACCAGTTAGAATAGCTCATTAAGAAGGCTATGATAGAATTCTCGAATTGAGAATTATGTCTCATAAGGTAATTAGCACGCTAATTGGAACTATTAGCGCACTAACTGTCCTGAGTGTGTCGCTGTTCTCTGCAACGTAGAACAATAGTGCGCTAATCGAAGTTTCTAGTGCGCTAGGTACACCTCCTTAGTGTGCTAACTTAAAACTAGCGAGCTAGATAGACAAATTAGCGCACTAATGACATATGAAAATGGGAATTTAGGACTGTTTTAGAGATTTTCCACCTAATACATATCTACACCTTTGTAAATAAACTAAACTGGTAAAAATGGACTTTAGGGACTTAATGAACCGAAACTCAGTGTCAGGGGAGTTTGACGGGTCGGGTACGGGAGTTTGAGGAGGTCGAAGAGCAGTGTGAGGTTTGTAAAACCCAACTGAAAAACTCTGAGTATTTATTCTGTTTACATGTTGTTTCTATTATTCCTTGATGTTCATCTTTTTATTCAGATATTTGGACATGGGTTGAGGTTACTCCCTCAGGTTTCCTAGTTGTGTGTTCATGAGGCACTGGGCCGTAGCACGTGTGACTCGACCCTTAATGAATGGCGACCTGGGCCTACCTAGATGCACGTGTCGGTGACTCAGCGGATTTGGCCAGCGCCGCGAGGGACCAAGTGTTGGGCCAGTTGGACGCGACCACTAGTGGGAACTTGGTGACCCGAAATACAGTTTAGTCCCTCTGGATTGAGCACACTCATTTGTTAGCTTCTCTATTTTTTATTCATGCGATGAGCCATTTACAGTTGACTATTTTACATTCTGCATGTTTACTTAACAACATTCCTTGTATTTCCTTTATTTTATTATATGAATACTCGGAGGAGTTCCTTGGGGTTTTACATACTGTACTCGTCATCTATCTTTTGCGATGTTTAAGTGCATATCCTAATACCAGTAGGGGCAAGGGGATCCTAGGTGACTACATCTGATTGCCCATTTTAGAGGACCTATTTGTACGTGTTTATTTTTTATATTTTTTATCTTTTGGGTATTAGGAGACTTGAGAAAACACAGTACACGTATATATACCGATTATGGTGATGTCGCTTATATACAGAGTACTTTCTAGGGTTTTCCACAGTAGTTTTTGCCTTTTAACAATGTTTATCATGCTAAATTATCTTGTTTAAATGGTATTAAGAGAGCCTTCCGCTGAATATGTTAACCTTAAAATACAACTCATTAGTATGGTTAGGATCTCAATAAATTGTCAACTAGGTAATAGTTGAAACAGTTAGAATGCCATAGTTGGTATGGGACAAAGAATATAAGGATGATTTACTAGTTTATCTAATATTACACTTGTGGACATGAGTTAAGAGTCATAAAGAGGACGCGCAGGTGTTAGACACGTGTAGTTGAGATGGTCGACAAGGAGTACACGGAGACACATCACCTAGGGGCAGCTAAGGCTGCCACAGTTAGTATCAGAGCCTGAGTTTGAGGAACTTGGGAGTATTTACAACGAAATAGCATAAGACGTAATAAATAAACTGTAGTTGTGGAAACCATATGTTATTGCCTTAGAACTTTAGTTTGGAAGTGATGTGAGGCGGGTAGAGTTAGAATCTATGTGTTATTTTTCCATTATATATATGATATACGTATATATACCAAGACTGATCCAGAGCACGCTTCTCGATGTAGATCACGGATGGACAGTCGAAGATGCCTCAGGATATTGGTCAGCCTAGTGGTATAGCTAGAGACTCCCCAGTTGCACCTAGTATGGAGGACCGACTCTTGGCCAGGAGAGGCAAATGGCCGAGGTGTTTCGTTGGCTACAGGATCAGACTGCTTCACTAACAGCATTGGCTATAACAGTTGTTACATCTAGAGAGTCACTAGTAGTTATGGCACCTACGGGGACAATTGTCATCTCGGTTGCACCCCATACACCAGTTGAGAGAATAGTAGAGGGTGCACAAACAGAGAGAGCCACAGTCGTTGTCGTTCCCTTAAAGACGCTGACTCATACGCCACCACCTATGGCTACTGGTCAGACGACTACTCCCACTAATACTGCTACTACATCAGGATTTATTTTAGCTCTAGAGATAAAGCTGTTGAGGGAATTTCTGAAGTTTCAGCCAGGCTTCTTTTCCGGAGGTGGTGACCCCGAGGCTGCGAGGAAATGGATTGTATCTCATCAGCGATTCCATAAGCTAATGAGAGATTATGAGAGTGTCCAGACGAGACTGTCGGGTGCATGCTTGAGAGGTCACGCCGCAGTATGGTGGACCACGTGTCAGGATACGCATCCAAAGCCGACGATATGGGCTGAGTTTAGAGAGCCATTCTATTACCAATACATACATATGGAGGTTAGACTGAGACTGAGGGAGGAGTTTTGGACCTTGAGACAGGGTAACCAGACCTTGATGCAGTACATGGAGAAGTTCCGACATTTACTTCAGTTCTCAATGGATGTCACCAGACGGAGCACCTGCAGCTCTACTATTTCACCAGAGGGGTTGATGATAAGATCGCTTCAACAGTTGTATCATTTGGGGCATCTACTCTGCAGGACAACTTAGCATTAGCAAATGAGACATATCTGATGCAGAGAGATAGCAAGCGTGTGACTGGTACCGAGGTACAGACAGGGCTAAATTCTCGATCGGATCAGAGGTTGAAGAGACAAATGGATCATCAGGATAGAGGCCAGAGGGATGATAGACGGGTCGTAGGGATGATCATCAGGGCAGTCAGTTCTAGTATGAGGAGAGACAACTGGTTCATGCCATCACATCAGGACCAGTAGATCAGCATAGGCCATAGCCGCAGATGCACCGTTAGGGCCGAGATTAGGGGGACATGACAGGGGTCAGAGAGATCGGGACCAAGGTCCGAGATCTGGAGACAAACAGACTTGGAGGAAGGTTGACATCAGATGCCATAAGTGTGGTTAGAGGGGACACTTGAGGGCCGACTGCATGACACCACCTTCACCACGTCGAGAGCCAGAGCAGGCTAAAGAAAGAGCTCATGCGGTAGCACAACCCCTATGGTGGAGCGACCAGACAGCTCGTCGAAGGTACATTGTAGATTTTTAGACGACCTATGCATGTTATATTTAATTTGGTAGTACTTTATCATTTATTGTTGGATGTGTTGTTAGAGTTTTAGGGTTAGATACAGACACTAGGCACATAACTTGTCCTCAATACAGCTGTTGGGGATAAGATATACCCTAACCGATAGATATGTAGAGATGTGATGATAGAGGTTGAAGGACATCATTTACCAGCCGATCTTCGAGTATTGGAGTACCTAGAGTTTGTCACACTTCTCGGGATGGACTGGATGTCATCTTATTATTCACAGATAGATTGTTATGGTAAGACAATAGAGTTTCGTATTCCTGGGAGACCAGATTTTGCACTGGTTGGATCTACGACTGACTTACCTATCACTAGAGGCCGACTAGCTACAACACATGAGATGGAGGCGTTTGAAGCGATAGTTGAGCCAGAGTTTAGGAGGTCAGGATTGACGATGTACCGGTAGTTAGAGATTTTTTTGACATA
Source organism: Stephania yunnanensis (assembly GCA_039657365.1). NCBI lineage: Eukaryota > Viridiplantae > Streptophyta > Magnoliopsida > Ranunculales > Menispermaceae > Stephania > Stephania yunnanensis. Next base: position 24,745,842 of record CM077585.1, read on the forward strand.
TTTTCGGATGACCTACCCGGATTTCCACTGCCATAAGCTATTGAGTTTATCATTGAATTGATACCATGGATGTAGCCTATCGCCAGCGGACCATATAAGATGTTACCAGCGAAGGAGGAGGAGGTTAGAAGACAGCTGGATGAATTGTTGGAGAAGTGTTTTATTCACCCTAGTATGTCACCTTGGGGAGCTCCTGTATTTTTTGTGAAGAAGAAGGATGGGTCGATGAAGATGTGCATAGACTATAGGAAGTTGAATCAGGTGACGGTTAGTAACCGTTACCCACTTCCTAGGATAGATGATCAGTTAGATTAATTGGCGGGTGTCATACTCTTCTTGAAGATTGAACTTCACTCGAGTTATCATCAGTTGAGGATTCGAGAAGTGGATATCCAGAAGACTGCTTTCAGCGCGAGATACGGGCTATTTGAGTTCATAGTCATACCGTTTGGGCTAACTAACACCCCGGCGATCTTCATGGATTTGATGCAAGGGGTCTTAAAACCATATCTAGATAGGTTCGTCATAGTGTTCATCGACGACATCTTGATCTACAGTAGGACTCGTGAGGATTATGAGGGACATCTCAGGGCAGTTTTGACGACACTGAGAGGGCACAGATTGTACATCAAGTTCAGTAAGTATGACTTCTGACTGAATGTGGTGAGATTTTTGGGACATGTCATCAGTGACCAGGATATCTCGGTGGACTCATAAAAGATTCGGGCTATCATGGACTAGAGGACGCCTGAGTCTATTGTCGATATACGGAGTTTCCTCGGACTGGCAGGATATTATCGGCGATTCGTACATAATTTTTTTTCGATTACCGCGCCGATGACGAGACTAACCAAGAAAAATGTCAGGTTTGATTGGTCAGAGGAGTGTGAGCAGGCATTCTATGAGCTGAAGAAGAGGTTGACCTCCGCACTAGTATTGACATTGCAGGAATCGGGCAAGACTTTGACAATATATACAGATGCGTTAGGCATCGGTCTTAGATGCGTGTTGATGTAGGATGGTAGACTAGTTGCCTATCTCTCCAAACGGTTGAGACCCCATAAGGGAACCCCGTGCATGACCTGGAGCTTGCAGCGGCCGTCTTTGCACTAAAGGCTTGGAGGCACTATCTCTACGAGGACGAGTTCATCTTGTATACAGATCATCAAAGTTTACATAATATCTTTACTCGGAGGGATCTAAACATGTGCCGGCGGAGATGGTTGGAGTTGCTGCAAGGACTACGACATCGCTATTGAGTACCACCCTAGAAAGGCGAACGTCGTACCGGACGCATTAAGTCTGGGCAGGATTGATAGTCAGACTGGTTTGCGAGCTATGACACACAAGCATAGTCTGTTACAGGCGCCATCAGTTATGTGCATGACAGAGGTATCCACCACGACTGAACATCACGTTTATGGTCAGATGATGGTTCTGATCGTTCCAATTGAGAGGGTTGTCGAGTGTCAGAGGGCTGATGGGCTTTTTTAGCGTTTCAGTGCTCTAGCTCAGGATCCGAAGTGCACTGATCGGGCAGAGACCACAGATCGATGTTTGAGACATCGAGGAAGATTGTGGATACCTACGAATCAGAATATATGGAATGGGATTTTGGAATATACACACCGGTCTCGCTACACAGTTCATCCTAGTCGTACCAAGATGTACCATGATTTGAGATGATTATTCTGGTGGCCAGGGATGAAGGCTGACGTAGGCGTATACGTCAAGAGTTGTCACATTTACTAATAGGTGAAGGCTGAGCACGTGAGACCCAGTGAGTTGCTACAGCCATTGCCCATTCCACAGTGGAAATGGGAGCACATCACCATGGATTTCGTTAGTGGACTACCGCAGACATTGAGGCGTCACGATGCAGTTTGGGTAGTGATTGATAGATTGATGAAATTGGCTCATTTCATTCTGATTTCCATGAGATACACATTTCCTCAATTGAGCATATTGTTTGAGCAGGAGATTATTAGATTGCATGGAGTGATGGTCTCCATCGTATCAGATAGAGATCCCAGGTTGACATTGAAGTTTTAAGAGGCTATGCAGGAGTAGTTTGGAACTAGGTTGCAGTTTAGTACGGCTTATCATCCTTAGACCGACAAATAGTTAGAGCGATTGATACAAATCTTGGAGGATATGCTCAAGGCTTGTATATTGTAGTTTAGGGGTTCGTGGGAGGACTATTTGCCTTTGTGTGAGTTTGCATATAAGAACAGCTATCAGGTGAGCATTGGCATGCCACCATTCGAGGCACTGTATGGGAGGCCTTGAAGATTACCTGCTTGTTGGGCGGAGCCAGAAAATATAATGACAATTGGGCCTGAGATAGTTGTTGATCACACCGAGAAGATCAGACAGATTCGACAAAGGTTACGAGCCGCACAGGATAGACAGAAGAAATACGCGGATCGTTATCACGAGGGACTGAGATATGAGGATGACGCATGGTGTATTTGAAGGTTTCCTCTTGGAAAGGTCAGCAGAGGTTTGGTATTAAAGGGAAACTAGCGCCGAGGTTCATTAGGCCATACAAGATTGCACAGCGAGTGGGCAGTGTTGCATATCAATTATAACTACATGCTAAGTTAGCTGGGGTTCATCCTACATTTCATATTTTGTTGCTGAGACTAGCTAGGGCAGGACCGAGATCGGCTACTGAGTTGGGACAGCTTAAGGTTCGGCCTGACGTGACTTACGAGGAGAGGCCGATAGAGATTGCTGACCGCAGAGTACAAATTCTCAAGAACAAGGAACTATCTAAGGTGTTAGTTCGTTGGCAGCATCATAGGACAGAGGAACTCACCTGGGAGCTCGAGTCGACAATGAGAGAGCGATACCCTCCCTATTTTCTGGTACGAGATTTAAGTTACGGTTAAGTTTTAGGAAAAAAATTTTATTTAGTTGGGAAGAACTGTAACGGCCCATTTTAATAATGTCGTTAATTATCTCAAAATTGCAGACATGGACGCCAGTTCAGATCCACGTGGACGTCGCAGGTAGGCTAGGACACATGTCGACCTAGGTACACTGGTTTAATTGTGTGTTGGATGGCTTAATTGCAATGCAATTAATTCAGTTATTGGTTAAATACATCGCATGTGTGTATGTCGAATCACGAGAGCTTACAAGGTTGTATGACGGGTAACTGCCTCAACATACATGTAATGCGGGTATCGAGAGGCGAGATATGGGTACACTATAAAAAACTTAATAAATTTATATAAACAATGTCGAGGTTATCAATTTGGTATAATGAATGTAAACATAGGTTATCAAATCGAGATAATTAATGTAACCATGGGCTTATTAAATTAACTCAAACAATAGGCTATGGTGCACCTTGAAATGCGGGTCGAGACTCAGGGCACCAGGTATGGGTAGCCGAGGGTTAGTGTGACGATGAGTTGGTTTAATTTGATAAATACAACACTAGCCATATGGTTGGATAAGGCTTAATGTAATGTGACATTTAATAAAATAAAGGGAAGCTTATAGTTTCATTAAATAAAAAGGGGGCCATGAGATGGACATCTAGATTTACATAGTGAGTAGTACTAAATGATGAGTGTGCTATTGGAGTCACCAGGAGGTATAAGATGGCATGCTAGTGAACCACAAGATATGTCTCGAGATACGTACACACGATGTTTAGCCTATGGTAAATGCATGATTTATGGAAAATTGATGTACATTAATATTTAGAGTGTTCTGATTCATGGATTGAGGTTATTTTGATGAGGAGAGGGTAATAGACTAGTTAGAATAGCTAATTGAGAGGGCTAGGACAGAATTCTTGAATTGAGAATTCTATCCCAGAAAGCAATTAGCACGTTAATTGGAACTATTAGCACACTAACTGTCCTGAGTGTACAGTTGTTCTTTTCAACGAAGAATAATAGCGAGCTAATTAACATTTCTTGCGCGCTAATTCCATCTAGCACGTAAGGTATATCCTGTTAGCGCGCTAACTCAAAACTAGCGCGCTAGGTAGACAAATTAACACGCAAATAACAGATGAAAATGGGAATTTAGGACTGTTTTAGAGATTTTACACCTAATACATATCTACATCTTTGTAAACAAACTAAACTGGTAAAAATGGACTTCAGGGACTTAGTAGACCGAAGCTCGGTGTTGGGGGGCTTGACGGGTCGAGTACGGGAGTCCGAGGAGGTCGGAGAGCGGTGTGAGGTTTGTAAAACCTAACTAAAAAACTCTAAGTATTTATTTAGTTTACTTGTTGTTTCTATTATTCCTTGATGTTCATCTTTTTATACGGATATTTGGACGTGGTTTGAGGTTACTCCTCCGGGTTTCCTAGTTGTATTCATGAGGCACTGGACTGTAGCATGTGTGACCTGACCCTTAGTGAATGGCGACTTGGGCTTGCTTTGGTGCACATGTCGGTGACTCAGCAGATTTGGCCAGCACCGCAAGGTACTAAGTGTTGGGCCAGTTGGACACGACCACTGGTGGGAACTTGGTGACCCGAAGTACAGTCTAGTCCCTCTGGAGCGAGCACACACATTTGTTAGCTTCTCTGTTGTTTATTCATGCGATGAGCCATTTACGGTTTCATGTTTTACATTACGCGTGTTTACTCGACAATATTCCTTGTATTTCCTTTATTTTATTATATGAATGTTAGAGGAGTTCCTTGGGATTTTACTTATTGTACTCGTCATCTGTCTTTTTTTTATGATTGAGTGCAGATCCTAGTACCAGTAGGGGCAAGGGGATCCTAGGCGACTAAATTTGATTGCCCACTATCGATGACCTACTTATACGTGTTTATTTTTGATATTTTGAGTATTTTGGGTATATGGAGACTTGAGATAACACAGTACATGTATATATACCTATTGTGGCGATGTCGCTTATCTATAGAGTACTTTCTAGGGTTTTCCACAGTAGGTTTTGCCTTTAAACAACGTTTATCATGTTAAAATATCTTGTTTAAATGATATTAAGTGAGCCTTCTGCTGAATATGTTAACCTTAAAATACAACCCATTAGTATGGTTAGGATCTCAATAAATTGACAACTAGGTAACAGTTGAAACAGTTAGAACGCCACAGTTGGTATGGGACAAAGAATATAAGGATGATTTACTAGTTTATCTAATATTACACTTGTAGACACACTAGTTAAGAGACATAAAGAGGACGGGCAGGTGTCGGACACGTGTATTTAGGCCCGCTAGCAAGGAGTACACGGAGACATGTCACCCCGGGGCGGCTGGGCCGCCACACCTAGTATTCCAGCTTAATCATTGATGAAGAGTTTCCTCTTAGTCTGTTTACTCATGAACTTGTGACTCTGAAAGAGTCTTGACTTGCTCAAACTCATAGTGTGATAGTGTTTTGAATTTATGGACTTGAAATGCTATAGATCGTCTTCTAACAGTCGCACGGTTGCTTGTGCTTGACATTGAGTCCTTGTTGACATAGCACATGCTCTTTTTTTCTCCTGTTTTTGCACAATCACCCATTCCTTACTGCATGCATATATGCACTTCCAGACTTTCCCGTCAAGACATCGATACGTACCTCGCAACTTTATCCCAAACCCAAGTGAAAAAGCATGTCTATTGTAGTACTTCAGAGCAAAATCCTAGGAGTTGAATGTCATGCCAACAGTTGGAACAGGGAAAGGCAGCTCAACTACATCGTCATCACTTTCATTCAGTTCGGGGTCAGACATTTGACAGTTCAACTACATCGTCATTGCTTTCATTTAGTTTGGGGTTAGACATTCGACGAAACTTTCATCTCCACTTTCGTCGCTAGATATCAGTTCAATAATTTTTTCGTCCGAGTTTGTATTGTCTAGTACTTGCATCAACACCAATAAAACATACATACATCACAATACATTCGTTTCACATCGATTCGCAACAAGATCGAATAGACCAAGAGAAGAGAAGAGTATAGGCGAACATACTCAGACTAAAGTACAACTTAAACACTAGAACCACAAAGATTACCAACGCATTCAACATCATCAATCTACCCAAAAAACAAGAAAAAGAATGAAATAAATGTATGTTGAAAATCTTAATTTATTTATGATTCAAGGTCCATTAATTATCAATCTTCCTTATTTTCTTTTTTTAATCATATATTAAATCTTCTCATCATTCATAGAACATAAATAGAGTTAGGGAGACACATCTTCTTTTCACTAAACCCAATTATTGCATTTCATGGAATTTAGAGATGTGCGAGTATTGTGGTTGCATTTCTGAGATTCACTGGCCATCATGAAATGCTTATCTTCACTTTAAGACTTTAAGATGCAATTTCCTATAAGCATATTTCATTTTATTCCTTTCATATAAGCTTGTTAGTTTTCTAATGAGAGATCATCTTTATTATTTTTACAGTTGGTCCTAAAACACACCAATCGTGCTTGATCTTTAAGTTGGCCTCTTGGTTGAGATAGTGAGCCATGTAGGTGAGGCCTTAGTCATACATTCAACATTGTCATCTTGGCTCCTCATTTAGCATGGTTGAGTAGTTTTAGAGAAAAAGAGTTGACTCTATCATTTGGAGGAACTTATCAATCTTTGGTTATGGAGTTATGTTTTTAATGATCACCTAGGAGTTGTATATGGTGCTGGACATATTTATTCTTGATGACTATTGTGTATGCAATAGACTAATAATTATTTGCTTATCAAAATCTCTTTATACAATTGTCTGATGTAAACCGTCATATTGTTCCATTTGGGCTTTATCCCCCCTATTCATGCAAAATAAATCTCTTATATAATGCATGACCCTTTGATGCCTTATTTCAAAAGGTAGTGGCTAAACAGACCTCAGTTTTTGCTACAATTTTTGAATTTTAATTGCTAAACGTACTCCACTTGTTTAAAAAAATCCCCAAAATACCCTTGCTAATTGTACCCCACTTTTTGCTAAATATACCATATTCTTCAAATATATCCTTATCTCCCTAGCCTATGGGTTTCAACTATGGTCACGTGTCGTGCGTGCCAAATATAACCCGCAATCGAGTTACCAACCACAAGGATATAGTAGTGATAAATATGGGGTCGAATCCACAGGACTTGAGTTTTACTCCAAGTTAACTAAAAATGGAGGGTTTTCAGAAAGTTCAATGAAATAATTAACTAGACTAGCACAAATAAAAAAATTTGCAAAAATAATATCAATGAGAAGAAATCAGCTAAGTCAATGGTTCCACATGCGAGAATCAAGATTCGATGTCATTAATGGCCCTCAATCATTCCTAAAAGTTATTAATTAAATTTCTCCTAGATTAGCTATGGAAAATCAACGTCCGCCAGAAATTCCTAGTTCCCCTAATCTCGATAGCTAGGACATCCGCCACTAACTATTTGCCTAATAAATGTATAACCCTAGACATCAGCCAATCGGGTTTAATACACTAACCGCAATAATTTGGGTCTGTGGGAACACTATTCCTAAATAATCGGATTGTATCCGCTTCCGATTTAACCTAGATTCAATTGTTGCACACTCAAGAACCGAAAAGGTTTGACGGCAAACGGGTGAGTATTTGTTACTTTATTGGTCCAAAAGCACAATTACCAGATACTAATGGTCCAAATAACTATATGTTTTCCACCTAAAAGCATGCACTGGCCACAATACACCCTAGATCTAAACCATATACTTTAAAATCAACAAAAATGAAATAGGAGAAATTAAATCAAATTAAATAAAAGTCATAGATCTCACATAGTATTTGCTATGATCATGAATTCCACTTGTTTTCCCTTCAACCCAGGCGAAGATTGGTCTAACTGGACATCATCTATACAATTTCCAAGTATAAAAAGTTGTATGTGGCTGCTCCAATGTGTTCTCCCCGTATGAATACACTAGTTCCTAATATGAAAAACCACTAAAAATCGCTCTCTGGAGGTGAGAGAAACTAATTTTGAGGGTTGGTCTCATAACACGTGCGCCGAGGAGCATCTAGGGACTATTTTTAGGGTGAAAATCACTTATGACCACGTGTCCGCAGCCAATTGGTTCATTCCTACCAAGCAGCTGACGTGGCATCTTCTGATTGGCTGAGACAAGTGTTGATGTCGTGTTGGTTTAGTAGGAGCGTGCCACGTGGCAGACAAGGAGGCAGAATGAAAGTCGCGTGAATTTATTGAAATTCTGGGAGTTTGTGCTGGCGCGCATCCCAATGACGAACTGATGGAGGCTGAAGCGAGGAAAACTATTTTTGCTGTGATGTGATGATGTGATACGCCACGTGGCGACTGGCTATAGGAGAGAAACGTTGTTGTTTCGCATGATTTTGTGCGATTGTGCATAACCTTGAAGCGACACGTATCCTAGGCGGGCCAATGGCACACTGCCATGTGGCATGCATTACTTGGTCTACTGTCTCTTATTCTACCCACCACGTAACACGCAACTCGAGGCAAACTATCCGGCATCTGATCACTGCAATTAAATACTCCATTTTGAATATTTTCCACCACGAATTCAACCGCACACTCTGTTTCACCTGAAAATGACCAAGAAATATAATTAAATATTTATTTTAGAGACTTTGCATGATTAAATATACTAAAATAGCCTACTAAAAGCATATAAAAATCAACTTATCAAACCATTATAGGGTTTTGCTCGAAATCGCTTGATGTTCTCGATGTCATCAACATTTTATGTCCAAAATGCAAGATTCAAGCCTTACATTGAAGCCCTAAATCCAACACAACAACACCCAACAGACTCAAAAATAGCCAAAAAACCCCAAGAAATCCTTAAAATTGACATAAAGAGATGAGACTCACGATATCGAATCGATGTGATTTCGCTCGAATTTCGTTGGATTATTGCCGAAGGTGAGTGCGATTTCAGAGTGGGAGAGATGGTGGTATGACTGGGGTATGAATGGATGAGATGAATATGGTATGGGGAGAGCAAAAACCCTTTTATATGAAGGGCAGTGGTCATTTCACATTTTTTTTTAAAAAAAAATGGGGTGTGTTTAGCAAAACCTGTGGTCCATTTAGCCACTACAAAAATAACCATGTTTGGGATTTCCTTTAAAATTGTCTATGTTATAGCAACATTAAGGATTGCACTGTTTTTCCCTTATTTCAACCAGATTTTGGCATTAATAGGAGCTGAAGTTTAGGCCTTTGGTTGTATACTTCCCAGTGTGTGTGTATATATAGTTATTATTAGCACCCCTATATTTTACATGAGCCGCTATTTAATTTAATGTTATTTTTAGTCCCGAATAAGTTAGTTCATGCTCTAAGCACCTCCCCCCTTCCTAATTATTAGTAAACTCTCTATTGTTCCCCTAGTTTATATTTGCCCCCCTCTCTCCCCAAAGAAAGCCTTTTTTTCATCTTTGTGATCTTCAACCTCCAACCCCTTACTGCACATCATCTTTTTCTCCCATTTAACTCAATTTGCTTCATTTGCATTTAAAGATTGATTGTTAGATCCTTAAAAAGCTAAGATTCAATACAAATAAAAGATTCTAACCATTCAAGAATAAGAATAAAAACTCAAACAAATACTACAATTAAAATGTTGTATTTGATGGTGAATTATTGAGTGTATGAAAGAAGAGATGAGAAAGGGTGTAGAGATTAGAAAGTAGAAAACAAAATGCAATGAATCTATAGTTTAATTAAGGTGAGATATAAAAAAGTGAAAATTAAGTAGAAGAGGAAGGTGAGTGTAGTGAGTGAGATAAGAGTTGGAGATGAGTTTAAATTTCATTTAGGGAAGGGTGCAGAGAGTGAAAAGTAAAGTTGAGGAGGGGTGTAGATAGTGCAAAGTAGAAGGAGAAATGGAAATGAAATAGGTTCACGATTTAGAGTGAGGTTATTTATGTAATTTTGCCTAAAGGCATTTTAGTTTAAAAATGTATCAAATTAAATGGGGTCGATATAAAGTAGTAGGGGGCTAATAGTCACTCCATATATATATATATATTGTGTAGGAAAAAATTGTTAAATAGACAAGAAGATATATTGTTCTTAAGGTTTTTAGCATACCTTTTTTTTAATTGTTGCCCTTAGTCAAAATTGTTATATAAACAAAAAGATGAGTTATAAAGTTTTTAGCATAACTTGTTTATTTGTTTCAATTGTTGACCTTGATAGGTATCGAAGAAATTGTAACTACAAAAAAGTATAGATAATGTTGTGAATTGAATTGAGACTTGCTAAGAACTAGAGAAGGAAATAGAAGACTAAGAACTTCTACTACTACAAACTACTACTACAAAGGAGAAGATAAGAAATGAGATAGTTGGAATGAGAAGTTTTCATTCAACTTGGTATGTTCTTACAATGAGGTTAGCACCCTTTATAGAGGCCATTTGGTGATGATGATAAATGTATCTTTACAATGTGGGACAATTAACATATACACCCCATGTCATACAACACATTACAAGTAATCAATGTGGGACAATTAACACATACACCCCATGTCATACAACACATTACAAGTAATTTGACAATATATGGAAGAGTTGGTGTACATTGGAAATGACAATACAAGTTACATGACAACACAATATGTTGGTGTGCATGCATGGTCATCCACACTTCACAACACTCCCCCTTGGATGACACTTGCTTAGAGATTGTGCCTCGTTTAAACTTTTACTAAGAAAAACTCTGTGGGAAGAAATATAGTAAAAGAAAAAGAGTACACTATTTTTATAAATATTAAGACGGACATAATATTGTTAAGATTGCCTCATTAAAAACCTTGCTATGAAAACCCAATGGGATAAAACCATAGCTAAGGGAAAAAGAGTGCAATACACTAATCAATAACTCCCCCTCATGTAAACATGGGTGAAACTTGTTCGGTTTCTTTAGTTGCAATGTCTTTAAGTTTACTCAAGCCAATATCATATGTAAGCCTTTTAAATGTCGTAGTTGGTAAGGCTTTTGTAAATAAATCAGCAAGATTATCACTCGATCGGATTTGCTTGACATCAATTTCACCATTCTTCTGAAGCTCATGCGCATAAAAGAATTTTGGTGAAATATGTTTTGTTCTGTCCCCTTTTATGAATCCTTCACTTAATTGTGCAATACATGTTGTGTTATCTTCATATAATATGGTTAGAGAATCTTTTATTGAAGGCAATCCACATGATTCTTGAATATATTCAATCATGTTTCTCAACCATACACATTCACGACTTGCTCCATGAATTGCAAATACTTTAGAATGGTTGGAAGAAGTAACAACCATAGTTTGATTTACTGACTTCCATGATACAGCAGTATTACCACATGTGAATACATATCTCGTTTGAGAACGAGCCTTGTGGGGATAAGATAAAAATCTAATATCAGCAAAACCTAGGAGATTCAATTTTACCCCTCTCGAGTAGAATAAGCGCATGTCACTTGTTCCTCGAAGATATCGAAAAATATGTTTAACGCCATTCCAATGTCTTCGAGTTGGTGAAGAGCTATATCTTGCAAGTAGGTTGACAGCAAAAGCAATGTCAGGTCTTGTACAATTTGCAAGATACATAAGTGCACCAATTGCACTTAAATATGGTACGTCCGAACCAATTAGCTCTTCATCACTTTCATGAGGTCGAAATGGGTCCTTATCCAATTCAAGTGATCTGACAACCATTGGAGAGCTCAATGGATGTGTTTTGTCCATATAAAATCTTTTTAATATTTTTTCAATATAATTTGATTGATGGACAAGTACTCCACTTGAAAAATGTTTGCAAACCAAGACAAAGTCTTGTTTTTCCAAGTTCTTTCATCTCGAATTCCTTTTTCAAGTATTCGGATGTTCTAACGATGTCGTCGTGGTTTCCCACTATAATCATCAACATATACAACAATAATCACGAATCATGTTGATGATCTTTTAATGAAGACACATGGGCAAAGCGGATTATTTACATATCCTTCTTTCAGTAAATAATCACTAAGACGTTTGTACCACATTCGTCCGGATTGTTTCAACCCGTACAAATACCTTTGTAATTTTATAGAATGCATGTTATGAGGTTTTGATTTTATTTCATCGAATATTACAAATCCATTAGGGATTTTCATATATATCTCATTGTCTAGGGACCTGTACAGATATGTTGTAACGATATCCATTAAATGCATATCAAGCCCTTCAGAGACTGCAAGGTTTATCAAGAACCGAAATGTGATTGCATCTATAACAGGAGAATATGTTTCCTCATAATCGATGTCGGGTCTTTGTGAGAAACCTTGAGCTACAAGTCTTGCTTTGTACCTTGTAACTTCATTTTTTTCGTTTCTCTTTCGTACAAATACTCATTTATATCCAACAGATTTTACGCCATCTAGCATTTGGACAATCGGTCTAAAAACCTCTCGTTTCCTTAATGAGTTTAGCTCTGCTTGGATAGCATCTTGCCATTTTTGCCAATCGGTTTTTTTTACATTCGTCCACTGATCGTGGTTCTGGATCATCATCATTTTCACATATTTCAAATGACACATCGAAAGCAAATATATCATTAGGAACAATTTCATTTTGATCCCAAATCTTACTAGAGTTTAAATAATTTATTGAGATCTCATTATTTTCATATTTTTCCTCTTTTTCTAAAGGAAGTTATTCCTCATCAGAATCAACTTGTTTGGACAAACCCTTATCAAATGATTCTTGTGCTTTCTCAGGAGTATTTTGATTTGTATTTATTTTTACTCTCATTTTCCTCTTTCGAGGAATTGTATCCTTTGAACCAACCGGTCTTCCACGTTTTAAGCGTTTCATTGGTTCTTGTGCATTTTGTTGCACAGAGACATCAATTCTTGCAGGAGCATTTACAGCTAGAATATGTGATTTTGTCACTTGTTTTGCATCATTAAATGCATCTGGTAATTGATTTATGATTTGTTGCAAATGAATGATCTTTTGAACTTCAAGTTCACACTGATTTGTGCTTGGCTCATAATGTGATGAAGTTGATGCATTCCAAGCAATTTCACGCCATTCATTTTGAATTGGTTTCTTATCTCCCCCTAATGGTGGGAGAATTGCTTCATCAAAGTGACGATCAACAAAACGTGTAGTAAATAAATCCCCTGTTAAGGGCTCAAGGTATCTTATAATGGACGATGAGTTAAATCCAACATAAATCCTAAGTTTTCGTTGTGGACCCATGTTAGTTCTATTGGGAGGTGGTATAGGAACATACACAGCATAACCAAAAGTTTGGAGGTGGTATAGGAACATACACTGCACAACCAAAAATGAGTTGCATGGGGGAATGTTCATGGTATGCGGTAGGCATATAATGAATGATAGATGCTGCAGGAAGGACTGCATGTCCCCAAAATGAAATTGATAACCTAGTTCTCATGATTAAAGGTCTGGCAATTAATTGAATGCATTTGATCAGAGATTCTACCAAACCATTCTGGGTATGCACGTGTGGAACAGAATGTTCAATTGTAATTCCTGTAGACATGCAATAATTTTTAAATGCTTGAGATTGAAGTTCCCTGGCATTATCAAGACGGATGGTCTTAATTGGGTTGTTAGGGAATTGTGCTTTTAACTTAATGATTTGTGCTAAAAGTCTAGCAAATGCAACATTGTGGGTCGAAAGCAAACAAACATGTGACCACCTAGTTGATGCATCTATCAAAATCATGAAATATCTAAATGGTTCATAGTGAGGATGAATAGGACCACATACGTCTCCCTAAATGCGTTCTAAGAAAATTGGGGATTCTACAACAATTTTACTTGGGGATGGTTTAACTATCAATTTACCTTGAGAACAATTAGCACAATTATAATCACCAGTTAAAAATACTCCTTAAAGGATGTCCATGCGAACTATTAATTATTCTTCGCATCATTGATGATCCTGGATGACCAAGCCAGTCATGCCATAAAATGAATGTCTTTGGATCATTGATTTTCCTATTCAAGACGACATTCGTTTCGACATGCCTTATATGAGTGAAATATAATCCGGAGGATAAAGCTGGGAGTTTTTCTAACATTTCTTTTTTCCCATTCGAAATCAATGTGACATAGAGAAATTCTCTATTATTTTCGTTCACGATTTCAATATGATATCCATTTTGTCGAATATCTTTAAAGCTGAGTAAATTTCTTCTGGATTTTTCAGAGTATAAGGCATTATCAACATGAATTGTTGTTCCCCCAGGCAACATAATATTTGCTCTTCCAAAGCCATTAATCAAATTGGAGATGTCAGATATTGTTTGAACATTAGCCTCAGCTAAGTTCAAACTAGAGAAATATTCTCTGTTTTTAAGGATTGTGTGCGTTGTAGCACAATCAGCAAGACATATATCGCTCTTATTTGATTCATGATTTGAACACATGATTTGTTGATCCATCTGGACAAATAATGTTTGGCAGATTAGAAAAGAGTCATATTTCATTGATAAAAATTCATAATATTTTGCCTTTGATTTTGAAGGCATGGTAAAGGTCACAAAAATTTTCGGGTATATATATGACAATATTTAGGCAAAATTGTCTTTCATATATAACCAAAAAAATGTCACAATTATGAGCGCTCATTGTCAATAATTATTTACCCTTTGTAGTGGTGCACCACTTTTGTTCCACCTTTTGTTGGAATTTTCAAAACGACCTTTACCTTATATTTTCACATTTTCCACGTCCATAAACTTATTATAGCGATCATGATCATTATATGCAACATATGTTTCTTAATTTGAAGTTGAACTAATTGGACGGGAGCGATATTATATTTATAATATCTCATTATTTTACTCAGCTACCATGAGACAAGAAATCAATCCTTAATAGTTATTGGATTGATTTGCGCACTCGATATTTGTTGCAGCAATAAATCGAGGCGGGCCTCGTGACCTTATTTTTATTGTCTCATCAGTCGTATTTCCACGTAGCCTCAACATAGAGGTAATTAAAATTGTGGAATTATAATTAATATTTGACTGATTAAATTTTGTAGCTTGAGACTCAACCGCTCATTTTGAGCTTTTGGAGTATTACCTTTTTTTTTGGTATTTATATATTTATAACTCCATAGGGTGAAAAGATATATGAAATATTCACTTTTCAAATCTCTAAAAATATATTGGCAAATGATTGTGTACAAGATACAGCCTTGCATAGATGCAAGCTTTATTTATAATTTGTAATATCTAATTATCATGACAAGAATTATAATAAGGTAACAAATTCAACTATGGTCGATTAATATTTTGAAAGTAAATATAATACAAAATAATTTTCTCTTTTCTTTTATGTAAAAAAAACATAACATATGATTAATTATATGTTCACAACTTGATTCTTAATAATCAAATGTGTTATTCGTATGAGTTGGTGGGACAACCTCCAGGTTGGGTGGCGAGACAAAGTCTGCTTAATGTCATGCCTCCTCGAACGAGATAACCCGTCTCCCTTTCAATGTTTAGCTTTACCGGGGACAAGGCTTACCCACTATCAACTCAAACTTATAGCATCATTTCTATTATAAAATCAAGAATAGAACGATAATTAATCTTTTGTAGTTTTAAGAGAAAACTAGTTATGTCACATATTGACTTTTGATTTCTGATGTAGAAGATCGTACAAGACGCAACTACAGAGCATACTTTCGCAATTGGTGACGTTATAAAGTATAGTATATGAATAAAGTATGCATATAGAAGTGATGCATGTAATAAAAGGAAGCAACCATGATAATAAATAAATTGAACTTATTTAAATAACAAAAGTTATACCTTCATAGCTTTGTCTCCTCAACAAGCCTTCTTGAACTTCAAGATCCCCTTAATGCTAGAGCAAGCTCGTGCTGATAACGTGTTGTGAATTGAATTGAGACTTGCTAAGAACTAGAGAAGGAAATAGAAGACTAAGAACTTCTACTACTACAAACTACTACTACAAAGGAGAAGATAAGAAATGAGATAGTTGGAATGAGAAGTTTTCATTCAACTTGGTATGTTCTTACAATGAGGTTAGCACCCTTTATATAGGTCATTTGGTGATGATGATAAATGTATCTCTACAATGTGGGACAATTAACATATACACCCCATGTCATACAACACATTACAAGTAATCAATGTGGGACAATTAACACATACACCCCATGTCATACAACACATTACAAGTAATTTGACAATACATGGAAGAGTTCGTGTACATTGAAAATGATAATACAAGTTACATGACTACACAATATGTTGGTGTGCATGCATGGTCATCCACACTTCACAACACTCCCCCTTGGATGACACTTGCTTAGAGATTGTGCCTCGTTAAAACTTTTACTAAGAAAAGCCCCGTGGGAAAAATATAGTAAAAGAAAAAGAGTACACAATACAATTTACATGAGTCATTTATACAAAATACACAACTTTTTTTTTACTCCTCAAAAGGAGTACTTTGTTCAACTCGAAGCGGTGTGCGACGCCCTTCTCCAAAGGCAGGGTCGGCCCGACCCAGTCCACCCAGACCTGGGTTGGCCCGACCCAGCCCATATGAGGTAGTCCGACCCGGGCTACCCATCTTCTTCCTTTCGTAAACTTTTATTTTTTTATTTTTTTTTCATTTGTACTGGGGTTGGGCGCCCATCCCCAACCCCAAGTTGGGTTCGTGCAGGGGAGGCGACTCCCCTACCGTCCCTTGAGCTCATGGCAGTTCGTTCGAGTCTCCTACCTCGGACCAACAACCACAACCGACTGCAAAAACAACTACAAATCACATAACACCTACAAATATAACATTTACCTCGGCCACCGTGCCTCGGTAGTGACACGTATCTCGTTGCGGGTCTCACGTTATGGGTCATTTTATCTTGGTTAACGAATTAAACGTGTATTAATTATTGGGTCGTGACACGTAAACCCATGCAAATGTCATTTACGTATCGAGATGGACAAGCCGCATCACGTACATATCTCGATATGTACAACCTGCATCACGCACGTATCTCGAGGTAGACAACTGATGTAAAGGACATACACATATATGGACGTGGACAACTCATACAAACGCCACGCATGTATCTCGCGGCAGATGAGTCATGCAAACGACGTGCATGTGGAGGTGGCCGACCCATGCAACCTCGTGCAATTCATGCAAACGTTACGCACGTATCTGGAGAGGCCAACTCATGCAAACGACACACACGTATCTGGCAGTGGACAACCCTTGCCAACAATATGCATGTATGTCGAAGTTAATAATACATGCAACCATTACGCACTTATCTCGAGGGGACAACCCATGCAAATGACACACACGTATCTGGCGATGGGCGACCCGTGCAAACAACACAAACATATGTCAAGGTTGATAATCCATGCAAACGTTACGCACATATCTCAATGGGGCAACTCATGCATATCTACTATAAACCATGCAACACAATCGTGATCATAAGAAGAAATTTGTAGATGAAAAACCGTAAAAGCCAAAACCACGTTATATATTTGTGTAGAATTTAAAATTAAAGCAATAAAGAAGTTTTGAAAGTATGATTTCATTCCATAAAAAAAATTTATCATACAGGTTTATCGACGGTTACTTTGACGTTGTTGCTCCGTGATGCAAACTGGACGTACTCTATGTCGAGTTGGACGTTGTGTTTGTACTTCCGGTTGAGTTTGTTGAGGTTGCTGATCTTGCATTGAATGTCGTCGAGTCGATTGATGTTCATCCTCTGGTGCTTCACTCGACTCACCTCTGGTACTAATGCTCCCAAAAATATGAGGTTGAACCATCCCAAAAAACTTGCTTCTTATATGCGGTTGGCCGAGAGGAACATGAGGCAGCGGCGGCATGCTTAACATGTTCATGAATGAGCCATCTCTACTATATGACATATTATAATTATAACATGGTGGAACAAATGGGCTCGGCTTGTGTTGAGGCAATGATGGATACATTGCATGTCTAGGCATGCCATGGTCTATATATGAAGACGATGACCCGAGTGCATAAGGATTAATATGGTAATGAGGAAGATTCATGATCGGCGCGCTAGGTACAAATATTTGAGGTTCTAGTTGCATTGAGGACAATGTAGAAATGTACCCATGAAAAGAATGACGTGGTCGGGATGAGCGTTGGTTAATGTCACCAACAGTCTCTGTTGTTTTCCCTGTCTGACGAGATGAACGTGGCTTAGGGGAACGTCGGCTGCTCTCCGCAGCGGCCTTTGTCCGACGAGAAGGACGTGGTGGACGAGGACGAGGACGAGGACATCTAGTGCTCCCACCCACAGTCTGTGTTTGTATTTTTCTTCTTCTCACTTCTCGATTCGATTCGCCATGATCATCTTCTTCATCTTCATTTTCATTTTCCTCATATATGCCCTCTCCGGCATCAATTCCACTATTCCATAGAGTCGACCTTTGCCTATGATCTTCATATAAGATTTTGATGCCTTCATCAAGCACAGCAAGACCTTGCTCGTACCCATCATCAATGAAAACTAGCTGCAGTCGATGCACCAAGTTACACTGATATAAAAACAAGAGGTTAGTACACACAATTTATGATGTAAAACGTGAGGAAAGAAGAATAATAGTTTAAAGCTTACCGAATAGTCACGTAAAGTCCCGTCATGTCCAATGAATCTTTTAGTGACTGATCGATACCACGTCATGTAGTCTTGTTGATCATGGCCTTCTTCTTGTTCCACTGTGACTATGATGTCACCACGATTTTCCCACATCTGTATATAGTTTGCATGAAAAGCCGCCCAATTTTCTTGAATGTGTCCTCACATCTCGATGTGGTGCAGTCGGGTGTCGTAATGACAGTTTGGTGACACAGCTTGTATCATTCTGAATTGTCTCAAAACTCTTTCAGGTCGATGTCACTCGACTATGTGGAAACAAATAAAAGGACACATCGATAGCTAACTACCATGACCGTCGGTACAGTATTTAGGAAGAGATCCTATGACTTCATAATAAGGTTGCCACACCACGTCATCCTCATTCTGCGAATCAAGTGCATCACGGTAAGCTGATAAAAAGTGTGTTGCACTTTGAGTAACCGAGAATGCAATGATCCATCTGTATAGAAAACTCATCATTAGTAAAATGAAAATGTAGTTAATATTATAAAAAAATTACGATATAACATTTCTATTACATGTGTCCTAAAGGGACGTCATTAAGCATCTCTTCTTCATCCATTGTTCGAGGTTGAACTCTAGGAACACCCAGCCGCCTTGGTGCTATGAATGACTTGATTATATAGTGCACACGTATCTCGAGACTTAACTAGTGGACCTCCTACTCACACATGCCCTACTAGTTCATGCTTAAGTGACACCAAACAATAACTCAATTAATGTTGAAGCATGTCACCCCATGTCTTGAGACATCTCAAGTGGCTTATGTTTTAACTTACTAAATTTGGTATTTTAATACCAAATCAACCATAGCTCATTTAATTCACTTATAAAACCAACATAAAGCTTACACCAACTTACCTTATCACTTTTTACCTCGGTCCCATGTCGGCACGCGTATCGAGATGAGTCCATACTCATGTCTCGACACCTATCAACACGTAAGTGTGACTTAGTGGTCTACACATACAATACATTAAGTACACATCACCACAAAATATAACATTTACCTCGACCACCTAGCCTCGGTAATGACACATATCTCGCTGCGGGTCTCGCGTTACGGGTCATTTGATCCTAATTAACAAATTAAACATAAATTAGAGATTTAGGTCGTGACATTAAGCTTAAAACATCACATTATGGCTGCAATTTAGTACAATGTGGTACGTAGATCGTGAGTTTTAAGTTGAGAAATTCAAATATTGATTAGTGCTTATATAAGAAATGGTCTCATTACTGAAATTTGTGATCCATATGTCTAAATGTTTGAAAAATCTATGGTTTTCTGAAGTATATTACATAATATAAAGTTTGAACAAAGCATATTATGTTATAAACTTTTTGTTTTTGACGGATAAAAAATGAAACAAAGATGAATAAACAAATGAATGTTCAAGATATTATGTTATAAACTTTTTTTTTACTATATTCCATTGATGGTGCTAAAATCGGCATATCACGAGGAATTTTGTGAAGCTTTTTGGTTTTGTTTCTTTAGGTGATTAACGATCTTGATATTTTATTTGGACTATATTTGACACTATCACATGTTTATGGATTTTCGTTATTTCTCAATGGCTAAAAAGTCACTTATAAGGAAACAGAGGGAGTACTACAGTAAAAACTTATGAAACATAGGCTACTAATGAGGGGTAATTTAGTGTAATATAAGAATTATGTATAAGAGATTGCAGATTATTAAAGTGAAGTAATTATAAATATAATTATAAATGTTATGACGTTGTAAATATTTCAACATGAATGACTAGATCTCTTTTATGCTATGAATGACCTGCTTTGAAGTATCCATTGAATGAGAGAGATTGAGTTTCGTGTAAGATGAAGTCATGAACGACGGTAGAGTGATAGGAACTCATATGGTGTTTATGTTTTCTTCTACTACTTTCTTCTGGTGTTTTTGAAACTCTAAAAATCATGTGGCGGTGATGACATGCCATACTAATGGAGCTACTAGCACTTTGGTTGGTTTAGCAGAGACAAATGATGAGAAGGTTGTGTTAGTCTTAAATTTTATTTGAAAGTTGAAATTTTTGGAGAGCTCATAATTTAGAAGCACTAAAACTACTGAAATTTTCACTATTTATTTGTTTTGATGGAAATCGCCCATTTCCCATGTCATAGATGTCTAAGAGTATGTGAAGAGATGTGCACCACATCAAGATAGGTATTATGTCACTCTTGCTCTTTTACATTATTCCGACTATTTTTATGCTTGAAATGATGCTATTTTCATTTGTTTTGTAGTATCGCCTACACCTGAAATGCATCAACTACGGGGCTCAAATCTAATAGTAGCATTTGCAATCATTTCACCCGGATACCGAGAGTATTGAGAGGATTATCCGCTGGTCCTGGTTGGCTCTGCTTATTGACTGCTCATATTAGAAGGGCAACAAAAAGTTGATTTCTGCGTTTGTCAAGTTGTGGTAGCCGGAGACAAATACATTTCATATGTCATTCAATGAAAAGTCTATTACTTCGGAGGACATCAACATCTTACTGAAGATTCCGATGACCGGCAAGATCGTTGCAGTGGATAATTTCTCAAGATACACCGAGGACTCTCGCAAGGAAGCTATTGAGCTAGTTTCAAAGTTGCTCGGAGTTACAATTGAGGAGGCGGAGGAGGAGGTCAACATCACGAGGGCCCACTTTCAGAAAGGCTTGGTTGAAGACTCGGGGGGAAGTCGAAGCCGCTTCATTACCCTCATGTGCAATGCACCGTACGAGCATTCTTGTTGTACCTTTGTCGTGCAATCTTTTTACCAATAAGAGTGGATCACGAGTCTTTATTGCATTGCTCAAGCTACTGGAGAATTTAGATGATGTTGGCAACTACGCATGGGGCGCCACTGCGTTGGCGTACTTATACCGTCAGTTTGGGTCAGCCAAGAGATTTGAAATGTCATAGATTTTCGGATACCTCACTTTGCTTGAGGTAATTATTGTTAATTTAACTACTTATAAATCTTATTTTATTACTTATTGTTTTATCGATACTAATGTTTTTCTTTGTCAGGGATGAGTGTACGAGCACTTTAAACTCGGGTTTGTCGTATCAAACACCAAGTACATGGACCAAGTGCAACCCTGTGTTTCGCGATGGATCCAGAAACACGAGATAATCAGCCTTCATGATAAGTTGGTGCCAATTAGGAGTACATTAGACAAATTGAGGCCAAATGAGGTGTGTGTCATTCTTTACTTTCTCTTACATACTCCCGTGTTACCTTATGTGTTACTTATACATGTTTACTTATGTAGGTGATGTGGAACCCGTACGTTGAATATAAGTCAGATGGTATGGTTCACTCGATCGCGTTATATGATGGGGCCTTGAGGTATATGGATATCGTAGAGCCATACCATCCGAAAAGGTTCCTGAGACAGCTCGTTCATGTGCAAGGTGTACGAGCCCCTTCTATATCACCCTCTCGAGGCATCTTGAGGCCCATTTGCACTCAAGTACTCCATCAAGTACGGGTTCCAATCGGAGTATTGGAGATGTGGCGTAACCATCTGTTGGCCCCTGAAGTCTAAGGAGGCTCAATTCGAGTTCATGGCAACATCGGAGTATATACCTTGGTCCTTATGTGTTTCACACCCAATTATCGAGAACTCAACATATAAGGACGATGCTGGGGTTGGATGTACCATCGCCAATAATGAGGTGTTTGAGTTATGTCATTGGTAATGTTGTTTGAATTAAGTCCATTTCATTTCTTATTATTTCCTTTGTGCCTAAAATTACATACTTTTATGAATGTTGTTCTTGAATAGCGGAACCGACATGCATTGGACGTCGCATTGAAGTGGATTGATTTGCCAGACGAGGATTGTATCGTTAAGTCTGCAAAGAAAATGGCGAGTGATGTTGTGAACTTCTTATCGAGGAAGATTTTCTCTACGACTACCACCACCACCACTACCACATTGGTCGCGGCCGATCCTTCAAAGGAATCCCAACATGACAGCGTGGCAACCCAGTCGAGGTCAAGTGATGTTCCTCGCCCTGATGCTCCTCCTCCCAAGCGCATGCATGGCAATGAATATCTGTGAAAGTTATTTAAGAAAAAGAAGGTTTCCGAACCCTCCCAAAGGCAATGAACTTTGTTTAGTGCTATGGTTTACAATTTTCCATGCATTGTAATGTTATTGTGTGATTGTTAGTAAACTATTTCTAATGTTTTGAAATGTGTGAACTGCATTGTAATGGTATTGGCATGTTTGATAAACTTCTTTGACGGTTCGATATGAAGAATGAGTTTGAAAGTGTATTGTGGATTGGTTTGTTCTCATTATGAATGGATTTGAAGGCATTGTGGATTGGTCTTTGGGCATTGTGAATGGAGTTGAATACATTGTGAATTTCATGTAGCCTGATTTCCAAACTTGTAATCACATTTCAGCTATGTGAAAGCTTTCTAGGTCCCATTGGAGAATCCACCAGTGGGTTCATTGCGTTGGATGTGCCTCCTCCTCGAGGTCCCTTTTGGTAAGTCATCTAAACAAATATGTGTTATGTTTTCAGTTATTAAACTCAAGTTATTGATAAGTGATAGTACGATTGAAATGCAGGATTCTGGGAGACGTTTTCATGGGAGCATACCATACTTGTAGTATACAAGTAGTTAGATGTATGTTGAGTTGTAAAAAGACTACATGCATGCATATTTGTGTGATTAAAAACATGATGTGTTGTAGTAGGAATGTTGAGTGTGTATGTGTGTAAGAGAGAGAGAGAGAGGTGTTGAATGTTGGGTTGATAAGGAAAGAAGGAGAGAAGATTGAGTTAAGAGTATTATAAAATGAGTAGTAATTAAAACATTTGTTTGTTGTTATTAGTGCACTTAATTGAGTGGATTGGTTTATTTATTTGTGGATTTGTTTGTTGGTTTGTTGTTATTTGATTGGTTTAAATTTATTCATGCCTTTATTTGCTATGTCACGGTACCACAGGTTCGAAACTTTAAGTATATTCTCGAACCTGTCATTATGTAACTAAGCATATGTATCACGGACCTATAATATCAAGATTAATACGCGGGTAATGCAATCTATCAGTCTTGGTTAGTGGATACTGACATTATTTAAATAGTCTCGACCTTAAGCCATTGTGACTACGATTGTAAACTCGGTAATGTAAGACTGAGACTTCACTTACAGTTTTGCATGGGAAAAATCAAGAATATTATAGTTGTGTCAGTCATGGGTCAACAAGTCGTATATGAAAACCATCAGATTGCATAATGAAAGACACCACTCGGAGGTGTCTGACCGAGACATTTGGTCAATTGCTGGTTATACCATCCCGAAACATATATGTGAGTCACGAACCTGCTTGGTCGAGACTTAATTTTTTTAAAGAATTATATATTTGGTTGACTACATAAATGTCATAATTACCAACCATAACACGTCCTCATTAGCTAACCAAGAAGCATACACATCAAAACTTAAAGAACAATAAACTTTGATACATATTTATTTGATTGAGAAATCTTTGGTACGTCAAGTATACACATCAAAACTTAAAGAACAAAAATTCTTGGTATAACAAAAAAAGAGTACAAAACAAGATCTTAGGAAATAACTAAAACTATGAGCTACTCACTTAAAAGATTAAACACGACTATTGATAACACAACTAAGAGATGATTCAAATACTATTAGCAAAAAGAATGCACAAACTGCAACAACTTTAGAATCTTTATTCATAAACGTAAATTTGAATGTAGCTAAGGCGAAACTAAATCTACTATAGAAGGCGTGCCTTGTTGAGAAGTTACAACTGGCATGATTTCTCGAATTATGAATCCATCGCGCCAACCTTTAGCACACTTCACAGTATACTTTTCTCATGATGGGTATAATGATAGAAGCGGTGCATTCGCAATCAACTTCGCCTGTCAAATACAAAGTACAACAAGAAGTCATTATCATAGAATCAAAAGATGAAAAACTCTAGTCACAAATAATCTATGAACTTATCATAACCCAATGGATGTTCCTATCATTAATCATGCTAATGATAAGCCGATTATCTAATAATAGTGGTGGGATATTACGTATAGGAAGGAATGTTGAGCAAATATCATATGAGAGGTTTACTAGAATGACATTAAAGGCTGTTGATATTAAAAGACCCGTGTCTGGAAGTGTCAACCATTTGTCAAAAGAGGCCCCAACCCGATCATCCAGACAATGCATAACAGTCTTCACTTTTATATAACTCGTTCCAAGCACTTCCTGCTAAAGAGTTTCATACCATGTTATTTCATCGAACATCTTTGTACGTACTATCCTCCAACCATCGACGTCGGGGAGTCCGAGCCCGGAGGCAACACACTAATATTCACAATTACCATCGCTCGTCACATCAATAATGCTCTCAACATATGGCAACCAATTTGGTTATATCCAATGAGAATAACCAATCTTAGATACACCTTGGGTCACCCGACGTGTCTGGCGTATGTTAGGCCCCACTTTGTTTTTCTTCTTCCTCGAACTAGATGTCTCTTCTTTCGATAGTACATACTCAAACCTGTTTGGAAATCTTGTCGTCGAAGTATCTTCTTCATCGTGTTTCCTTTTTCAACCTTTCTTCTTTCTTTTGTTCATTAAACTTCCAACTATAGACCCCGATGGTCTTCCCTTTGATTTTATTTTTGTAGGTAGGACAACTTTCGGTATGGATGAAGCCTGACTAATTTCTCTGAGCTGCTGAATAATCCTAATGCGATCGTCCTTGTTAGTGCAACATGAAACTTTTTCAAAACTATTTGAATCTCATCATTTACATTGTACTCGGCCCGATCCACGGGATTCTACGGTACCATACTCAACTTTCGTTAGTGTACATGAATGTCCTCGAGTGGGATGGGTGAACCAACAAATTTATAGAAGTTTATCTCGTGTGCACAATGAATACCATGTGTGGTACGTGTTGGGGCATGTGCCCTAGGTCAATCCATTAACTGTCTTTATGAATACTTTTAGTTAATAAAATAGGGATTTCATTTGTTGTTTATTATAATTAATTTGCATGTTTACATTATAATAAGACCCATGGGTATTTACGTAAATATCCTAAATGTCCCTAGCCGGTCATTATACTGGAAACTATAATGAGTTAAGACTAGTGTGATTCTTGATTGATGATCACATGATGATTATACGTATAGGGATACGAATCAAGATCACGAGTACTTGTTAGGGAACAAAGTACTGGACCGACCCACTATGAGAACATCACATGAATTAAGTCATAGTTGTTTCTCATGATAGGTATATTTTTCAGTCCTCTGACTTGAGATTACCAGAGACTTCAACATTAGGAACATAGTGATTTCACACTATCAATGTTGTCTTTAACCGGACGATTATAAAAGTTGTGATTGGTTACTGTGTGAGCAATGTGATGAAGTTGTGTAATCGAGATAGAATTTGTCCCTCTCATATAAAGAGATATATCTAGTGGATCCCTCGATGTGCTAGACTGTTAAAAGGCCTAGTCTAAGTGAATTGATATTGATCAATGTCACTTGGATGTTTTCAGTCTACCTAGAGATCAAGACTAGTACGATTGAACATGTTAGATGACAATTCTATGCCTTATGTTTGATCAAAAGGATATCGTGTGACAAAAGGATGTTATATACACTATTGATTAGGTTGTATCGATTTGATATTCGTACAACTTGGGTAGTCATAATGTCTTGCTAGAGGCCGCTTATGACTTGTATACCAAAATGTGTTTTGGTACACTGCCAACGTTGTATGAGCCTATTGGGTCGCACACTAAGAATGGTTTTGCGAGATTTTAAGATGGTTCAAAAAAATAAATTTTATATGATAAAATTCATGACGGAAACGTCCTTGTGGTGTATTACACTTATACTTCTTTAAGTAGGGGTATATGTGTAATTTACTTAACCGTCTATATACAAGGGTTGTATAAATAAACGCTTTAAGTTAGAATACACGGGCGAAAGATCAAAAGGTCGAAACTCTATTTTCGTTTAAGAAACGACTTATGGTTTTTTTGGTATGCTTTGGATCGTTTTGGAGAGAAACAAAAAGTTTGGTATTATCTCGAAGCTAGCACTTCGAATCTCGACCGCCGTTCGTGTGTGGACTACTGGTATAGGGCGTTCGTCATTGGCAGCGCCTTAGAGATCGATCAACCTTCAGAAATGTATATTGCGAATGAGGTATGATTAAGTTTTTCATGGTTTAAAGGTTTTTAATGGAATTAGATTCGGATCCTGTTAGGGTTTTTTGTCAAAATTGTTTTGTAATCTCCGCTGCGCATGAACCCGAAAACCCAACAGTGGTATCGGAGCATTCGAGTTCGATTCCATTAAATTCATTGCATGTTTTCTTCTAATATATACATGATATATGATTGAAAGCATGTTAATAGTTGATGTATATGTGATATACATAAGTTTTCTGTGAGATTTATTATCATGTTTTGTGTATATGATACATATATTCGTGATTTAATTGAAATTAGTTTCGTACATGCTAGTAACCATGTTAGGTTAATTCGAATAATTTTAATGAATTGAGTTTCGTGTTCTGTGATCCATGACACCAGTAGGTTCGATTGGAATAGTAGTTCATGATTCAATTACATGTTTGTGATTATTTGGATGAGGACCGAAATTGCAAATAATTAATTTTTAAAATTATTTATTTATCTTGTTATCTATTTTGTTATAAAGTTTCTATTTAATAAAGATAGATAACAAATTAGATTAAGAGATATAAGCAAAATCGGTTTCGTTATCCCTATTGGATAGGAGATAAATATGGAGAAGTTTGTTATTGGTGATATGCTAGGATTCAAATATCTCAAGTGCTAATTGGATTATGATAAGATGATTAGTTAGATGTGGGCCCGGTTAATTAAAAACGTTTTAATTGACTTACTTTTGGATAAATTAAGGGGTAAATATAGGATAATAAAATCAGCGAAAAAATATGATTTTCTATAGCGAATTTTAATTTTCGGAATTGAGATTCGTCTTCTAAAGAAAAAGGGGGCGCTGCCCCTTGTTCCGCCCATTGACCGGCCAGCGGGATCACCGCTCGCTGACCGGCCAGCGGGACCGCCGTCTAACTAATCCTAGCGGACGGAAATTCTTTTATTAGTGAACAATATAAAAATCTCCAAATTGTTTAGTGATTTAACAAATCAATAAAAATATATGATATTTCATTGTTTACATAAAATCACTAAAACTGAATAAAATCCCTCTATTAAATTTTAAGTCTCACGTCATCCATTTTAAACACTTGTCAAGGCCTCGATCACACTAATACAGTTTCAGCCATAACCGGGTGTATTGTGTTATCTTGGTGAGACAAGTTGGATAAGAGTTACCTAAATGTTTAAAATGGTCCGACTTAACAAAGCTACCAAAATAGTTTTGAGCTTTAGGCACATGATGAGATAAAAACATGATAAGACATAAGATGTCCCGTATCTCATAAAAGTATCTAAAAATTACATAAGATTTATTTGGTAACTGTTACCTACCTAAATAATCTAGTTTTGTGTTTCATGCCATAGCCGTCATAGAATTAGGTGAAATATGGATTTTAGTCCCCTAAATAAACAGTGTGTTTTAGGAGGGTTGTTAATTTAGTGGGAGTCTATTCCTCTATACTAAAATAAACTTTGCATAATCTTTATTGTAGATCAATGGCCTCTTCAAGTAACAATAATCCCATGTCACTACGATCCATCCTTGAGAAGGATCAGCTATTTGGGACTAACTTTCTTGACTGGTTCAGAAACTTGAGAATTGTTCTTAAGTATGAACGCAGGTTGTATGTCCCGGATGCTCCAATTCCTTAGGACCCACCACCAATGCTACGAAAGTCATGAAGGATGCGCATAATAAGCATGTCAACGATTCTACCGATGTTGCATGTATTATGCTTTGGCAACTATGGTTCCCGAACTTCGAAGGACATGGAACTAATGGAAGCCTACGACATGGCTATAACGCTCGAAGAAAATGTTTCAACAACAAGCTAGGCAAGAAAGGTTCGAGACAGTAAAAAACCTACATTCTTGTAAGATGACTGAGGGTGCGTCAGTTAGTCCTCATGTTCTGAAGATGAAGGGCTATGTTGACCATCTTGATAAACTTGGATTTCTCATAAGCGAAGAGTTGGCTACTGATTTGATCCTGAATTCATTACCAGAAAGTTACTCACAATTTGTGATGAACTATAATATGAATAATATGGAGGAATCAATTTCAGAGTTGCATTTGATGCTCAAAATTGTTGAACAAAATATGAAGAAACCCTCTAGTAATGTGTTGATGGTCCAAAAACGAAAGGGAATGAAGAAGAAATGCAAAGGTAAGGCTAAAGGTTTCAAGGCTGCTGCTGCACCTGTCGCAAAGCCTGTGGAACAAGTCAATCCCCTGCCTGTTCCCGCTTCAAAACACCCAAAAGAAAAGGAAGGAAATTGTCATTTCTGCCATGCACCTGGACATTGGTTCAGAAATTACAAACTCTATCTGGAAGATCTAAAGAAGAAAAAGGGTAGTGCGATTACCACTACATGTATTTATGTTATCGAAATTAATTTATTTACTAGTGATTCCTGGGTATTAGATACCGGATGTGGATCTCACATTTGTATAAATGTGCAGGACTCACCAGAAGTAGAAAGTTGAAGAAATTAGAAGTCATCCTCCGCGTAGGGAATGGAGCAAGAGTTGCTGCCGTAGCTGTTGGATCATATGACTTAGTCTTACCTAGTTGACTTATTTTAACTTTAAATAATTGTTATTTTGTGCTTGCCTTGAGCAAAAACATCATTTATGTTTCATACTTGGATATGGATGGTTTTGATTTTCTTATTGCGAATAATAGATGTTCTATTTCTCGTAAAGGAATATTTTATGCAAATGCTGATTTGTGTGATGGTCTTTATATTTTAAGCATGAAAAGGTCCACTGATACTCCAGTCTTTAACATAAATACAAAGAGATTTAAGTCAAATGATTTGAATCAAACCTATCTTTGGCATTGTCATTTCGGGCACATAAATGAGAAACGCATAACGAAGCTCCATAAAGATGGACTTCTAGATTCATTTGATTTAGAAACATATGAAACGTGCGTATCTTGTTTATGAGGCAAGATGACTAAAAGTCCCTTTACTGGACACAGTGAAAGGGCAAGTGATTTATTGGGTCTAATACATACCGATGTATGCGGTCCTATAAACACAATGGCTAGAGGAGGTTATCAGTACTTCATTACATTTACTGGATGATTTCAGCAGATATGGTTATGTATATCTAATGAAACATAAAGTGAATCATTTGAGGTGTTTCGAACGTTTCAAAATGAAGTGCAGAATCAACTTGGTAAAACTATCAAAACACTTCGGTCAGATCGAGGTGGTGAATATTTGAGCCAAGAATTTGATGATCATATTAGAAATTGTGGGATTGTCTCCGAATTGACTCCACAGCAACTCCACAGTGGTATGGAGTTTCTGAAAGGAGAAATCGAACCTTATTAGATATGGTTCGATCTATGATGAGTCATGCAAATTTTCTATTATCCTTTTAGGGTTATGCATTACAAATTGTTGTTTTCACTCTAAATCGAGTTCCTTCTAAAGCGGTTGATAAAACACTATATGAGATATGGTACGGGAAGAGACCTAGTTTGTCTTTCCTTAAGATTTGGGGTTGTGAGGCTTACGTAAAACGACAAGTCTCAGAAAAATTAGCACATAAATCTGACAAGTGTTTATTTGTGGGGTATCATAAGGAAACAAAAGGATATTACTTTTATAATCCCGCTGAGAAAAAATTGTTTGTTGCTCGGTATGGTGCCTTTATGGAAAAATAGTTTATTTCAAAAGACACTAGTGGGAGAGAAATAAATCTTGAAGAAGTTCAAGAATCACGTATAAACCCTAAACCGCTACTTGAAGCTCAACAACGTTCTAAACCAGGTTGAACCTCCGCAAGTGACACAAGGCCCACATAAATCTAGTAGAGTAAGACATGAGCCAGAGAGACTCGGGTTTCTCATTACTGATAGTCGTGATGTATTGCTTATGGATCAAAATGAGCCCACCACTTATCAGGAGGTTATGTCTGGACCAGACTCAGATAAATGGCTAAGTGCCACGAACTCTGAGATGCAATCCATGTATGATAACCAAGTTTGGAACTTAGTTGATTTACTTGAAGGTGGTAAGACCATTGGATGTAAATGGGTTTTCAAGAAGAAAACTGATATGGATGGCAATGTGCATACTTTTAAAGCAACACTTCTAGCAAAAGGTTTCATGCATACTCAAGGTGTTGATTATGATGAAACTTTTTCCCAAGTAGCCATGCTTAAATCAATAAGAATTTTAATTGTCATTGCTGCATATTATGACTATGAGATATGGCAAATGGATGTAAAAACGACATTTCTTAATGGAAAGCTGCTTGAGGACGTGTATATGACACGACCTGAAGGTTTTGTACATCCTGAGAATTCTAGGAAGGTATGCAAGCTTTAAAGATCCATTTATGGATTAAAGCAAGCTTCTCGGAGTTGGAATCTACGTTTCGATGAAGCAATCAAGGATTTTGGTTTTATTAAGAACGAAGATGAGCCTTGTGTATTCAAGAAGGTCAGTGGGAGTGTAGTTGTTTTTCTGGTACTGTATGTTGATGATATATTACTCATTGGAAATGACATCCCAACATTGCAGAATGTCAAGTCTTGATTAGGGAAGTGTTTCTCAATGAAAGACTTAGGAGATGCAGCTTATATCCTAGCGATAAGAATCTATAGGGATAGATCTAAGAGGCTAATCGGTCTAAATCTGAGTGCTTACATAGACAAGGTGTTGAATAGGTTCAATTTGCAAGACTCTAAAAAAAGATTGTTGCCAATGTCTCGTGGCATAAGTCTCAGCAAGAATCAATGTCCTAGGACAAATGATGAGCGAGACCGTATGAATAAGATTTCATATGCATCGGCTATTGGATATATCATGTATGTCATGCTATGCACTCGACCTGATGTATCATATGCTTTGAGCACTACAAACAGATATCAGTCAGATCCTGGTGAGAGTCACTGGATAGCAGAAAAGAACATCCTTAAATACTTAAGAAGGACTAAGGAAATGTTCTTGGTCTATGGAGGTTTTGAAAATGATCTAGTTGTAAATGGTTACACATACGCAAGTTTTCAAACCGATATAGATGATTTTAGATCGCAATCTGGATATGTGTTTACTTTGAATGGGGGTGCAGTAAGCTGGAAAAGTTTGAAGCAAGAGACAGTGGCAAATTCTACAACAGTGTTTAGTATATTGCAAGAAACGATGCAAAGAATGAGGCGCTTTGGATCAAAAAGCTCATTTCTAAACTAGGTGTGGTTCTAAGTATTGCTAACCCTGTTTGTTTGTATTGTGATAATAACGAGGCAATAGTACAGGCCAAGGAACCTAGATCACACTACAGATCTAAACATATACTCAAGCGTTTTCATCTCATCAGAGAAATTATTGAGAGGGGAGACGTAAAGATTTGCGGAGTACCTACTGAAGACAACGTTGCAGATCCATTGACAAAAGCTCTTCCACAAGCAAATCATGATGGTCATGTTAGATCATTAGGCATTAGATACATGTATGATTGGTCCTAGTGCAAGTGGGAGATGTTGAGGCATGTGCCCTAGGTCAATCCGTTAACTGTTTTTATGAATACTTTTAGTTAATAAAACAGAGGATTTCATTTGCTATTTATTATAATTAATTTGCATGTTTACATTATAATAAGATCCATGGGTATTTACAGAAATATCATAAATGTCCCTAGTCGATCATTATACTGGGAACTATAATGAATTAAGACTAGTGTGAGTCTTGATTGATGATCATATGATGATTATACGTATAGAGATACGAATCAAGATCACGAGTATTTGTTAGGGAACAAAGTACTGGAACGACCCGCTATGAGAACGTCACATGGATTAAGTCACAGTTGTTTCTCATGATAGGTATATTTTTCATTCCTCTGACTTGAGATTGCCAGAGACTTCAACATTAGGAACACAGTAATTTGACACAATCAAACGTTATCTTTAACCAAACGATTATAAATGTTGTGATTGGTTACTGTGTGAGCAATGTGATGAAGTCGTGTAATCAAGATAGAATTTGTCCCTCTCATATAAAGAGAGATATCCAGTGGATCCCTCGATGTGTTAGACTGTTAAAAGGCCTAGTCTAAGTGAATTGATATTGATCAATGTCACTTGGATGTTTTCAGTCTACCTAAAGATCGAGACTAGTACGATTGAACATGTTGGATGACAATTCCATGCCTTATGTTTGATCAAAAGGATATCGTGTAACAAAAGGATGTTATATACACTATTGATTAGGTTGTATCGATTTGATATTCGTACAACTTGGGTAGTCATAATGTCTTGCTAGAGGCCGCTTATGACTTGTATACCAAAATGTGTTTTAGTACATTGCCAACGTTGTATGAGCCTATTGGGTCGCACACTAAGAATGGTTTTTTTAGATTTTAAGATGGTTCAGAAAAATGAATTTTATATGATAAAATTCATGACAGAAACGTTCTTGTGGTGTATTACACTTATAATTCTTTAAGTAGGGGTATATATGTAATTTACTTAACCGTCTATATACAAGGGTTGTATAAATAGACGCTTTAAGTTAGAATACACGTAAAAAAATAAAAAGGCCGAAACTATATTTTCGTTTTAGAAATGACTTAGGGTTTTTTTGGTATGCTCTGGATCGTTTTGGAGAGAAACAAAAGGTTTGGTATTATCTCGAAGCTAGCACTTCGAATCTCGGCCGTCGTTCGTGTGTGGACTGCTGGTAGAGGGCGTTCGTCGTTGCCAGCGCCTTAGAGATCGATCAACCTTCAGAAAGGTATATTGGGACTAAGGTATGATTAAGTTTTCATGGTTTAAACGTTTTTAATGGAATTAGATTCGGATCCAGTTGGGATTTTTTGTCAAAATTGTTTTGTAATCTCCGCTGCGCATGAACCCCAAAACCTAACAGTATCGATTTGATATTCATACAACTTGGGTAGTCATAATGTTTTGCTAGAGGCCGCTTATGACTTGTATACCAAAATGTGTTTTGGTACACTGCTAACGTTGTGTGAGCTTGTTGGTTCGCACACTAAGAATGCTTTTGCGAGATTTTAAGATGGTTCAGAAAAATGAATTTTATATGATAAAACTAATGACGGAAACGTCCTTGTGGTATATTAAACTTATACTTCTTTAAGTAGGGGTATATGTGTAATTTACTTAACCGTCTATATACAAGGGTTGTATAAATAGACACATTAAGTTAGAAGATATATATGAAAGATGTCGAGACTCTATTTTCGTTTCAGAAATGAATTACGGTTTTCTGGTACGCTCTGGATCATTTTTGAGAGAAATAAAAAGTTTTTGTATTCTCTCAAAGCTGGCACTTCGAATCTCGGCTGTTGTTCGTGTGTAAACTGCTGATAGAGGGCGTTCGTCGTTGGCAACGCCTTAGAGATCGATCAACTTTCGGACAGGTATATTACGACCAAGGTATGATTAAGTTTTCATGGTTTAAACGTTTTAAATGGAATTAGATTCGGATCGTGTTGGGATTTTTGTCAAAGTTGTTTTGTAATTTTCGCTTCCTATAAACCCCAAAATCCAACAGTACGTATCTCAAAACCACAACCACAACGAGTAGAGTAATGTCCAACATCCTCTTCACGTCCCAACTCATCTCTAATTAACTTAAGCGCCCTTTGAGAGATATATCCATGCAACCGACGATACAAACCATCAACATATTCATGTTGCACCACATTCAAACTGAGCTCAAATGATGGATTAATGTTGTTATGTTGGATCCTAAGAAGACCATCAACCACACTCCACAAAGTCTCAAATTTTTTTCTAACTGTTGCCAATATGTAGCTTCAAAGTGGAATGTGCACACTCAATCCCCTACATCGTTGTTTTCCCAAAGTGCATAATTCGAGCTGTCCATGTCGGTACAAAATTTTCCTTGTAGGTCTTCACCAATGTGTTATCCAAGTAATCAATATGACATTTCACAGTTCCGAACTCACAACGTAAATCATTAATCCTAAGTTCAAATGATGCCTCTGACTTAGCATACAACACGCTCGTCCACCTATCCATGAAATGAGTGAAGCCTTCGTTATCCCAAAACATCTTCTTAGTCTTGACCAATATTACTTTGTTGATGTGCCAAGAGCAAAGAAGGTGAAACGATGTTGAAAACACATCTTCAATAGACACTTCTTCAATAGCACTAATAAGGCCTAACTCCCGATCTGTAACAATCACGTCATGTTTAGGCCACTCATCCAATATGGATATCAAATTCTCAAGTGCCCAAACATAATTTGCATTAGTATCCAATGATATTAAAGCAAACCTAACTGAAAAACGTCAAATGTGTCGAAGTGATGCCAACTATCTCCAATAACGACATCCGATACCTATTAGTTTTGTATATGCAATCCATCAGAAGAACCGACGGGAAATACCGTAGCAACTTGATTGAATTAGGATGTGCCCAAAATAAGTCAGTCACGACATTCATCTCGAGATGTTTTTTGTGCAACGATATCCACTTATTATTCTCCAATATATGCAATAGTTGTTGCATTTGAGTCCTACCCGCATCCTCAATTCAATATTTTTGTTGTGCATTGTATATTGTCCGCATAGTCGAAACATTATTTACATCCATTTGCTTCAACGTGTTGAGGATATATCTTGGCTTCACATTCCCCTTAGTCATCTGCACCACAACCACCTGCTCACCTATATCTAATCTTCCTATAAATGAGTGGTCGTCCAAGTTTTTGGCGGGGTCGTGATTGTGCCTCTCATACACGATATTGACGTACAACAAAGAATCCACATTTTCCTTGATGTTAATAAGGAAAGGGCACCCACATTTCTTTGTACCCGTTTGAGTCCTTTTATTTTCCTCATCCTCTTCGGTTCTCGGTTTCAAAGAAAGTTTTGCAGCTTTGTCTTTCCTTAGTCTTTGTAACATTCCCCTAAATGTACCAGGCCTCTCAAATGCAAGTTTGACCCTTCCTCTGCGCTTAATCCCTTCGACATCAGAGTGCTTCATTATTAACACAAACGTGTTCACACGACCAATCATTTGAAGCCATGATATAGTCGATTCTCTAGATGGGAATGACCTACAAGGAGTAAAAACATCCTTGCAGTCAGGAAATAACGTTGAAATCGACATTACCTGCAACACAAACATTAAACCATAAGGACTTAACACCAATGCACAACAAATTTACAAAAAAAAGTCAAAAATCACATTATCGGTAGTACAGGTTCGCAACCTAACACTAAGAGTCGGTCACGGGCAATCGAGACATATGGAAGAGTCTCCGTACAAAGTGAACGAGACGCTTCAAGATGTCTTGGTCGGACTTTGACCAAGACGTCGTGATTAGTCTCGGCCCTCATGTATCGAGACTTATTTGCAAGTCTCGATCCTGTGAGGCTTAAACAATTGTGACCGTGCAAACATAAGAAAAAATGAAAAAAAAAACACAAAAAGCAACAAATACCTCTTCTTGTACCTCCTCTTGCACTATTGTGGCACATTCATCCATTTTATGCTGAAAACAACTTCGGAATGACCGAATCTACCAAACCCTACAATGAAAGTCAAATCATTAATGTCACTTTTTTCAACAAAAAAAATAATTGATTCAAATCTTTATATGGTTGTAAAATAGCATTACCTCGCCATCGGATGATGTGAAAACACAAGAATCGATACACGCTTGCTAACAAAAAACATGGGTTAGGTTAGAGATGAGAGACAAAGAAGGCGGGATGCCCTAAAATTTGTTCGAAAGTGTATTATGGAATTGTGGAGGCTTTATATGGAAATATTGTCATTTACATCAAAGTAAAATTTAGTTGAGAGAATACAACAACAACAACAACATATCCTCAGTCCCAAATTAACTGGGGTCGGCTATATGGATCAAACTTTTCCATTGTGCTCGATTAAGTGCAATTGATGGTGAGCTTTGCAAACCATTCAAATCCCTCTTAATTAATGCATCCCATGTTAACTTTGGTTTGCTCCTACCTCGTCGAATTTCTACAGTTTCTATTGAGTCAAGTTTTCTAGTTGGGGCATTTGTAGGCCGTATTTGCAGGTGACCAAACCATTGCAACCACCCTTCCCTAATCTTTGTATCAATTAGTGCTACTCATACTTGTCTTTGAATTTCTATATTTCTTATTCTATCTTTACGAGTTTTACCACACATCCACCTAAACATCCTCATTTCTGCTACATTCACTTTATGTAATTGTTGTTGTTTCACCGCCTAACATTCACTTCCATAGAGTCTAGCTGACCTAATTGCGGTTCTATAAAATTTTCCTTTTAACTTAGTAGGAACATTTCGACCACAAATCACCCCTGTTGCACTCCGCCATTTCTTCCATCCAGCTTGAATTCTATGTGTGACATCATTCTCAATGTTACCATCATTTTGTATGATTGATCCTAGGTATCTAAAGTGGTTTACCTTAAGAACTTCTACTTCCCCTAATTTTACCACACCGTCATCTCGACGTCTAATGTTTCCAAACTCACAGTGCATGTATTCGGTTTTCGTCTTACTCAACTTACAGCCTTTAGATTCTAATGTATTCCTCCAGAGTTCTAATTTCCTATTCACTTCATCTTTAGTTTCATCCACTAAGACAATATCATCTGCAAATAGCATACACCATGGTATATCCTCTTGAATATGTCTAGTTAGTTCATCCATAACTAAAGTAAATAGATATGGGCTTAAAACCGATCCTTGATGTAGTCCTATCGTAATGGGAAATTCTTTTGTAGCTCCTCCAAATGTCTTTATACTCGTTATTACTCCATCATACATATCCTTAATAGTGTCTATATATCTAGCATGCACTCTTTTTCTTTCTAGAACCCACCAAAGAACATATCTAGGAACCATATCATATGCTTTTTCTAAATCTACAAATACCATATGAAGATCTTTTTTCTTTTCTCTATATTTTTCTAACGATTGTCTTACAAGGAAAATCGCCTCTATAGTTGACCTCCCTGATATGAAACCAAATTGGTTCTCTGATATTGTTGTTTCTCTCCTTAGCCTATTGTCAATTATCATCTCCAAAAGTTTCATAGTGTGACTCATAAGTTTAATTCCCCGGTAGTTTGAGCAACTTTGAATGTCTCCTTTATTTTTGAAGATTGACACAAACGTGCTTCTTCTCCAATCCATTGGCATCTATTTCGATTTTTAAATTTTATTGAAAAATTTTGTTAACCAAGTCAATCCAATTTCTCCTAAGCATTTCCAAACCTCTACGGGTATTTCGTCTGGGCCACATGTTTTTCCTATTTTCATTCTTTTCAATGCCTCTTTAACTTCTACAATTCTAATATTGCGTGTATAGTTTACATTTCTTTCTTGGTGTGGGTTTTCATCTATTATAGTATCAACTTGGCCATCATTAAATAGACTATTGAAGTAACTTCTCCATTTCTCCTTAATATCCTCATCGCGCGTTAAAACATTTTGATTTTCGTCCTTAATACATCTTACATGACTTAGGTCTTGTTTCTTTTTATCTATTAATTTGGTCAGCCTTGTTGGGTTTTGGGGTTCATACGCAGAGAAAATTACAAAAAATTTTGACAAAAACCCCAACAGGATCCGAATCTAATTCCATTAAAAACGTTTAAACCATGAAAAACTTAATCATACCTCAGTCGCAATATACCTTTCTAAAGGTCGATCGATCTCTAAGGCGCTGCCAACGATGAACGCCCTCTACCGGTAGTCCACACACGAACGACGGCCGAGATTCGAAGTGCTAGCTTTAAGAGAATACCAAATCTTTTTGTTTCTCTCCAAAACGATCCAGAGCATACCAAAAACCCTAAGTCGTTTCTAAAACGAAAATAGAGTTTCGACCTTTTTGATCTTTCGTACGTGTGTTCTAACTTAAAGCGTCTATTTATACAACCCTTGTATATAGACGGTTAAGTAAATTACATATATACCCCTACTTAAAGAAGTATAAGTGTAATACACCACAAGGACGTTTCCGTCATGAATTTTATCATATAAAATTCATTTTTCTGAACCATCTTAAAATCTCGCAGAACCATTCTTAGTGTGCGACCCAATAGGCTCATACAATGTTGGCAGTGTACCAAAACACATTTTGGTATACAAGTCATAAGCGGCCTCTAGCAAGACATTATGACTACCCAAGTTGTACGAATATCAAATCGATACAACCTAATCAATAGTGTATATAACATCCTTTTGTTACACGATATCCTTTTGATCAAACATAAGGCATGGAATTGTCATCCAACATGTTCAATCGTACTAGTCTCGATCTTTAGGTAGACTGAAAACATCCAAGTGACATTGATCAATATCAATTCACTTAGACTAGGCCTTTTAACAGTCTAACACATCGAGGGATCCACTGGATATCTCTCTTTATATGAGAGGGACAAATTTTATCTTGATTACACGACTTCATCACATTGCTCACACAGTAACCAATCACAACATTTATAATCATTCGGTTAAAGATAACGTTTGATTGTGTCAAATTACTGTGTTCCTAATGTTGAAGTCTCTGGCAATCTCAAGTCAGAGGACTGAAAAATATACCTATCATGAGAAACAACTATGACTTAATCCATGTGATGTTCTCATAGCGGGTCGGTCCAGTTCTTTATTCCCTAACAAGTACTCATGATCTTGATTCGTATCCCTATACGTATAATCATCATATGATCATCAATCAAGACTCACACTAGTCTTAATTCATTATAGTTCCCAGTATAATGATCGACTAGGGACATTTAGGATATTTCTGTAAATACCCATGGATCTTATTATAATGTAAACATGCAAATTAATTATAATAATCAGCAAATGAAATCCTCTATTTTATTAACTAAAAGTATTCGTAAAGACAGTTAATGGATTGACTTAGGGCGCATGCCCCAACAAGCCTATATATATATATATATTTCGCCATCTCTATTACTTAGCCTTGTATATAGATCTTCCATGAAATTTGTTTTAGCTTGACTAACTACTTTTTTAGCTTGTTTTCTAGCTTCTTTATATTGATTGTACACATCTTCATCTTGACACTTAGGTATTTTCCTATACATCTCTCTTTTAGTCTTAATTGCTCGTTCGATATCCTCGTTCCACCACCATGTTTCCTTCTTTGGGAGGTCCCAAGTCCTTAGATATACCTAATACGTTTGATCTCACTCTCTTTATGCAACCGCTCATTTCTAGCCACATTGTATTAGCATCTAAGTCAAGATTCCAACATTTTTATTTAGTAGTTTTTCTCTAATCTCTACTTGTTTACTATGTTTTAGGTTCCACCACTTTATTATAGGGTCGCTAACTCTTTTATTCATATTATGTCGTCGTGTTAGCTTAATATCAAATACTACTAACTTATGTTGGGTAGTAAGTGCTTCACCAGGTATTACTTTGCAGTCTCTACATATTTTTCTTGTTAAAAGAAAATCTATTTGACTCTTGTTATGACCACTACTAAAAGTAATTGTATGCGACTCCTCTTCCTAAAACTAGTATTTGCTAAGATCGATCGTATCTTTGAAGCAAATTCTAAGATTGATTCTCCTTCTTCATTTCTATTACCGTAACCAGAACCTCCATGAACTCTCTCAAACCCATCGTTACTTACCCCGACATGCTCATTTAAATCTCCTCTAATAAAAACTTTTTCATCTAATGGTATACTTTGCATAAATCCATCCATATCGTCTCAAAACTTGCGTTTGATGCTCTCGCTTAATCCTATTTGTGGCGCATAGGCGCTAAGTATGTTAATTTTTTCATCTCCAATAATTAATTCCTACTCCAATTGCATTTTCTATCTATACCAGTGTACCACAATTTAAACCATGTGCTTCCTATTTCTCTACTCTTTTCTCCTACCCATTTTGTCTCTTGGAGGCAAGCAATATTGACTCTCATTCTAATCATGGTATCTACTAGTTCTATTGACTTCCCCGTAAGTGTTCCTATGTTTCATGTTTCAAAACGAACTTTTTCTCCCCTTTGTATTTATTTTCTTTTTCTATTTTTATTTTGTCTAAAAGATCTAGTATTTGTATCTATAATTTTGTTTTTGTTTTCGTGCCCAAAGCGGCGCTCAAGAAAAATGCTTGCAAACCAAAACTCAAGACATTGATGTGCTCTATAGATTGCACGTGCAGAAGTCGACGCTGAACGGACGAAGAACCCAACGCCCCCTTTCAAACCGCAAGATGTACAATCAAGTCCGTCAGTCAAGATCTCGAGGCAGTCATGTAATAATGAAGACATGAAAAGAACCACCACCACAACCATCCACTTCTGACCACCATGGCGGAGCCCGACGCGTCCATAGACCCCTCCTTCTTCGACCTGATCGTGGTTGGAACCGGCCTTCCAGAATCCATCATCGCCGCCGCGGCCTCCGCCTCCGGAAAGTCAGTCCTCCACCTCGACCACCACTCCTTCTACGGCGCACACTTCTCCTCTCTTCCTCTCCGCGACCTCTTCCCCTTCCTCCACTACACTCCACCACCGCCGCCACCAACCGAACACGCTACCGACTACCTTGCTCTGCGATTGAAACCTCGATCGCTCTACTCGCACATCGAGGAGCATCGACTGGTTAGCGACGACGTTCTAGGAGCTTCTCGAGACTTCTACCTGGATCTCTCTGGGCCTAGGGTTTTGTTCTGCGCGGACTCCGCGGTGGATCTCATGTTGAAGTCCGGCGCCAGCCATCACATCGAGTTCAAGAGCGTTGAGGCGACGTTGATGTACTCTGCAGCGGAGAAGAAGTTGGTTTCGGTGCCGGATTCTCGTTCTGCGATTTTCAAAGACCGGTCGCTGAGTCTTACTGAGAAGAATCAGCTGATGAGGTTCTTCAAGCTCGTGCAGGATCATTGCCAAACCACTGATGGTGATGATAGTGTTAGTGGTAGGAGAATTTCGGATGAGGACTTGGAGAGTCCTTTCGTTGAG
The DNA here is from genome assembly GCA_039657365.1 of Stephania yunnanensis. Taxonomy (NCBI): domain Eukaryota; kingdom Viridiplantae; phylum Streptophyta; class Magnoliopsida; order Ranunculales; family Menispermaceae; genus Stephania; species Stephania yunnanensis. The sequence goes on from CM077585.1 coordinate 24,787,724, forward strand.
TTCTTGAACAAGCACCGGTTGCCTCCCAGCATCAAATCGTACGCCTCTCTCTTTCTCTTTGTAAGATCTCCTTCGCTTGAATTTCAGTTTTCGCATTTCGATAGATAGGCCAAACCGAGAGATCTCTCGGTTTGGCATTTTGATTATAATCACTTGGTTTTGTTTTGGATCAAGTTGACACTAAACTTAGGATCATAATTGTTTGTGATAATGTGAGTTTGTTTTCGTTTTATGCGTAAGAAGTCTATGGCGGCGAGAGGCTAATCAATCCACTGATTTTTCAGGCAGTGGGGAGTGTGATTTTAGAAGCTCGTTCTAATGTTTGTGAAGTTTTCTGTTGCCAGAAAAATCAGTTTAGAATTTCGCCTAATCGAAATGCTAACATCTAATATGAGAATTGTAGAATTATAGTATTATTAGTACATGCTAAGGCAGGACAGCGAAAAAAGGCTCTAACTAATTCTGCTTCAAAGAGTAGTAGTAGTTTCCATTGCACAGAGACCCGAGTAAGAATTGTGTGGTTGGTGATTGTTTAACAATGGGATGATCAACTTTTCATGATTATGCATGAGTTTATATGTTTGTTTCTGAGATGCAGATGACATTGGTTGGGATTGATCACAGAGATGTGGAATTTAATGTACATGATTAAAGCGTTGAGTTGGCTGAACATCTTATCATTTTTTGTGTTTCCTGTGAGACATAATTCATTAATGCACAAATCTTCTTTGCTGGAATCGTTAAAGTTCTACCATTGCTTAAATTTACTTGTTCTTGCTCACTTGTGTAATGTCTCTACTCTTTAATGTTTGGCATTTGAACTTTGGCTAAAGGCTATTTTCTGTCATAGCAAATAAACTCAAGATCTTTATGTGTTTGTTCCTTTTGGTACCTTCTTAATTTTTTCTAAACTTATGTTGTTTGCTAACCTTACAAATTACTGTGCAGGATTATTCTATATGCGATAGCCATGGCAGATTATGATCAAGACACTGCAGTGCTACCTAAGAATGTGATCAAGACAAAACGCGGAATAGAGAGCTTATCTCTTTATCATTCATCAGTCGGCAGGTGCACTCTTTAACAACTCTTATAAACTCTCCTTTAATCTGCCAATTCCAAACTCTATAGTCTATTAGACTAGGCACAGCCAGTATCATGTCCGATTTGCATGCTTGACATATATTATTCTTGAGATCTTAACTCTTTTATGTCTCTCCCTTTTGATGAGGTTATTTATAGTGGTTAATTTTTAGATTGATTCAAATTAAGATAGGCATAAACTATTTATTTGTTATTTGTTTCTCACAGAGCTCAACTTTTAGACTTTTCCTGCACATTACTTCTCCCATTAAGTCCCTCTCCATTCATCACATTTTCAGAACACATTAGCTAGCCGTATTGTGTTATTATTTGTTCTTAATATGGTTGGCAGGACAGTGATGGTGACTTCTTTGTCATATTCATTAATTTTTATGGGTAGTTGATGTCAATAGCTCTCTCTAGGAATGAAACGATACTTTTCATTTGGTTTGAGCTAGTTGGAGGATTTATCTATATAGAAGCATTAGCGTCCTTTTGGTGTACAAATAGCTCTGGTAATTAGGTCGAATTTGATAGTTCTGCTTTCTACTTCGTACTGTATTGATTTTCAAAATGCGTACAAATTGTTAGAAGTTGGACTGTTTGACTAGCCTGTTGGTATATGGGAATAAGAGTCAAAAACTGTTATAGTGACAAGATGATTAGCTTATTGTTATTCTTGTGTAAAAAGTAAGAGCATTTAAGGAGAAGGCGTCAAATAAACAAGCAAGTGTTACTCTTTTTCACTTGAAATCAGTCTCCCCTTTCAGATTTGCGAATGCGCAAGGAGCATTGATTTATCCTATTTATGGTCAAGGAGAATTGCCTCAAGCATTTTGCCGCTGTGCTGCTGTGAAAGGTGCTCTATATGTAAGTAATAATGAGGGAAATCACTCAATAATTTGGTAGAATATTGAATTTGTTTTTTTATGAATCCACTGCAGCCCTTTTATTTATTTAGTGTTGTTGAATAACTTCTCCAATACCTTCTCTCAATCCATATTAATTACATGTGTTATTATGTTACATGTTCTTAAAGAGTAGATGAGTCTGGAAGTTTTTCTTCAGGTAGCTTTAACTTTAGTTTATCTTCATGGGTCTTCCAATGTATTCACTTTTGTGGTCTGCTGATTAAGAAGGTAGGGGAAACAAATTCATGGTTTTATTTCGACACATTCAGAATTCTATTGTTCTGTAAATGTTATCGAATCAAGGAAGCAAACGAGTGGGCCTTTTTAGTATCTAATAGTAAAGGCAAATGCTGCACTTACTTGGCGAACGCACTTGGCTATGTGGCACAACGTTCTGCATTTTGGGACTCACATCCCTAGCATTGCCACATAGGCGAGTGTTGTTTGGTGAGTGTGTTCACCAAGTAAGTGTAGCATTTGCCAATAGTAAAAGAGTAGTAAGAGTTTATCTGATTCTCTCTTCCTGATTAGAACTTCTTTTTCTAAAGCCATTTCTTCTTCATATTGCCGTATTTTCTTGTGATTATGATGTCTTAGTGTGAGCCTATATTTCATTTGGAAGAATCAAGTAGCCTTAAATAAATCTTGCTTTAGTTTGACTATCATGCTGGACCTCGAGTCTAAGTGTATTTACTTCATTTGTTTACAAGGTAATTTGAGATTGAGGCTATGATATGTTGAAAATGCATCTATCAAGACTAGTGCTTAAATGTCATTTAAGAGAGATATGGAAATTTGAAATCTATGGTGTTAATTTCTGATATTGGTTTTTGTGCAAGTCAATGCAAATTGGTTGCCAAGTCAGACAAAGGAGAAGGTGTTATAATGATAAGGCTCTTTGTCTCTTTATACTTGTTTATGAGATAACAATTGGGTATTGTTTCTGTATAATTGAGAGCATAGTAAGGGGGAAAAAGAATTGTTGATCAGAACTTGAATTGTATTTATCGAGAATTATACTTTTTTTTTCTTTTTGTACCGTGTAGTAATAGTTGAAAGTATCTTCTTGCTCAGGTTTTACGCATGCCTGTGACTGATGTGCTCGTTGAGAAGGTATGGATTAATTACATTTGATTTAATTATTCATTTTACTAATGAATTTTCGTTGAGAACATGGTGATTTGTGATCGACATGTTCCTACTAAGTTAAAAGGTAAATTTTATAGGACCGCAATTAGGCCAGCTATGCTCTATGGAAGTGAATGTTGGGCGGTAAAGCAACAACAATTACATAAAGTGAATGTAGCAGAAATGAGGATGCTTAGGTGGATGTGTGGTAAAACTCGTAAAGATAGAATAAGAAATATAGAAATTCAAAGACAAGTAGGAGTAGCATCAATTGATACAAAGATTAGGGAAGGGCGGATGCGATGGTTTGGTCACCTGCAAAGACGGCCTACAAATGCCCCAACTAGAAAACTTGACTCAATAGAAACTGTAGAAATTCGACGAGGTAGGGGTAAACCAAAGTTAACATGGGATGCATTAATTAAGAGAGATTTGAATGGTTTGCACCATCAATTGCACTTAATCGAGCACAATAGAAAAGTTTGATCCATGTAGCCGACCCCAGTTAATTTGGGACTGAGGCTATGTTGTTGTTGTGTTGTTGTTGTTGTGTTGTTGTTGTATTAAGCCTTCTTTAGGGTGGAAATAACAAATACTCCCTCCGGTCATTTATATAAGTCGTATTAGCAAAAACTTCTTGTTCAAAATTGTAAGTCGTTTTCGGAATTCAAGAGTGTATTTATTGCATTTTTATCCATTTACCCTATACAATTCAAACATTTATAATTCTTCAATTCTTCGATTCATTTAATGTCAAAGTACATATATGTAAATTACAATCGTAATTAAGGTTGCCTTAATTCTTGTGTCTTTACCTTAAACGACTTATACTAATGACCGGAGGGAGTATTCATTTAGGTACCCATAGTAGTTTGTTGACTTCAGTTTATATTCTTGTTTACTGGAACTTGACATGTCTTTATTTTCCTAATTCCTACTTACACCAAGGAGAAATTAATATTTCTGTGTTTATGCCATCCAAAGGCCTAGTTACTGTTTTTGGAATCTATTGATTAAATTACTTTTTGGAATCTATTACTAGTGTCCAAATGTACAGGAAGAACCTTTTCAAAAAAGGCATGGGATCAAGGCAAAGGAGTTCAATATGTTTGAGTCTTATGGCATCAAATTTCTCATTACTGAAAGTTTTTAAAATCTTGTGGAAATATAGAATTAAGTACTAATGAATTTAAATAAAAGGCAGAGGATCACCCAAGCATTGAGGCCCATTTTTTGTATATTAAGGAGTGTGTTTGGTGACAGGATCTTGGATATGTAAATTTATTCTTTGGATTTATGAGTTGTGCATGTTGAGATAATGTTTTGCTTTTGGATCAATTGAATTAGGAATTTAGGACCATCATTGATCAAGTTGATGAGGTGAATCATACATACAACAAAAAGTCCTTTGTTTTGTGTTGCTTTTATCATTCTCCCTGAAAGAGTTTGATCCATGTAGCCGATCTCAACTAATTTGGGGTTGAGGCTGTGTTGTTGTCATGTAAGATCATTGTCTTGCTGTGAAAATGGGAGGTTTTTAAGGCCTTTTTATGCTGTCATGAGCTTAATGGAGATAACTTTAGTGGAAGGAAGTTATTTAAAAGTTTGAAATTGTGAGCTAATTACATCTTTTCCGAATAATGTTCTTGAGCTCTTAGTGTAAATCCAACCGATTATGAAATTGCATTTTCTTTGAGTTTCAATTTTTAAACATCTATGTTTTTCTCATTTTTGGCATTTTGTCAACTTCAACGAACTAAATTAATCTGTCACGTTTAAATTTCCATAATTAAAATAGAAACGGTAGATAGATGTTTAAAAGTGTATGTTAAACAGTTTAATTCTCAAAATGACATGCAGGAAAGTAATCTCTATAAAGGAGTAAAATTGAAATCTGGTCAAGAGATATTCAGCCATCGCCTGGTTATGGGTCCAACCTTTACTCTTCAGTCACCATCAGTCTTATCATCTATTTCCGAGTTGCAGAAAGAAAGCTCCGAAAGCATTGGGCTGGTTGGGGATAAAGTGCAAGTTGCTAGAGGAGTGTGTATTATAAGGGTTCGATAAATTCTGATGTATCAAACTTATTGGTGGTGTTTCCTCCTCATTGTAAGGTTTATACTCTTTTAAATTTGCTACTCTTTCAGGACGAAGCATCTTTAATACTGACATGGTGTCTTTCTCCAGCTTTGCATCCTGAGCAGATATCAGCAGTTCGCGCACTCCAATTATCGAGCAATGTTCATGTGTGTCCATCGGGCTTGTAAGTTCATGTGAATATAATGGAGAACGTATTATATTTGTTTTATTGTGCTTATGAGAGGAATAGTCTCTTCATTCTAGTCTATCAGTTGATCGGATAAATTCCTCCTGTTTGTCTGCCATAAATAGTACTGATTTTTATTTAATATTGTGTATACATAGTTAAAAAAAAAAAAAGAATGTCTTTTGCATGTCTTACTCAGTTAGGTGTATTTTGCCCTTGGGTCTTGCTCCTGGATTTTTTTCCATTGTGCTTGCAATCTAATCCTTGCTTGTCAAGCATATTATTACCATCCAAGCTATATTATTTTCTTTATATCTCATATTATATAGGGTAATTGACCATTGTCTAAGAAGCTTAAGAGCCGTCAAGGACCCTACTTTTTTTCTCTTTTCTTTTTAATTTCATTTTTGGCTGGTGAGATCACTGAGGTGGACCTTCAAATCACTGGTTGATGCACATGCAAAGCACTGCATTCTTCAGCATTGGGTCTAGTTTTGTTCATGAGTACTCAGAATAGTTTTCTGTAATTTCATGGATACACCATTATTTTATGTTTTAATTGGAAAATGATTTCTGCAAAGAAGTGGAAAAAATTGAGTGAAAGCCTTTTTCAGTGTTGTCAAAGACCCTTTGATACTGCGTCGGAATGTGTGCGAGCACATCGCAATGTTTGTCCAAAGGACTGATAACTGCATCAAAATGCTGTCATCCCTGCATTTCCCATTTTAAATAGTCCATTTGTTAGGTTCCTTTGACGTGTAAACCCTATTGTGCACATCTTGTTTTACTCAGGTTTGTTCTGTATCTTTCAATAATATGTGAGGATGCTTCTCGAGGAAAGGAGTCATTACATGCTGCAATGAAAACTCTTCTCACACATCCTCCCGAGAGAGATGAAAATACGTTAACAAAGCAAAATGAGGGTACTGAAGAAAAAACAAAGCCGACATTATTGTGGAGTACCATGTACATTCAGGAGTTAACAGAGGTTTGTTGACGAATTCCTCAATGAATTCTCTTGCACCTTGTTGATCCCAATTTTTAAGTTGTACTACTACTAATCAATTATCATCATGATAGTTGTTTTTTCTTACATTATTTAATTTCTCTTTATTCTATTTACTGTGGTTTATATGATCTCAGTGAAACTCTACATTGGGACTTAATATTACATCCTCATGGATTTAGGCTTCCCCTCACCTTTTCTAAAGCCCTAGAGTACCTGATTTGCTAGTGACCTCAGATGATGCTTAGCAGAGCTCTGCCTCCTTTGAGCATCGCCCTTTTTCTTTTTTTTTTCGTTTTCGGTAGAATGAGCAGCACCCTTTCAAATAGGAGGAAAATTTTGTTACCATTACATATTTCTAGTATGAAGTCAGTCAGTTGGACAAATTCTGTATCTGTTCAACACTTGTTTCTGTAATCTTGTTAAACTCTCTTGTACTAATTCATTGGTTAAATATGTTAAACTATGTCCTTTTTCATCTCTTGAAACAATTGACCTGACTTGTAGACTATCAACATGATGTTTTCCTTCTTTGTTTCTATGCCAGATTGAAGGCAACAAGGAATTACCGCAGGATTCATTGGAAGCCATCAGTCCATGCCCCATGCCAGATGGGAGCCTGGACTACAGGAACATCTTAGAGTCAGCCATGAAGGTAATTCTTTTCGTGGTTCCTTTATTTTACTCTTTTTTTTTTTTTTTTTTTTTTTTTTTTTTTTTTTTTTTTTTTACTTCCTGCCCCGTCAGTGTTGTATACATGTATGGTATGTATTTTTTTCAAATTTAATTACTTGTGCTAAACCGTGACCACACAACCCCTCTTTTTTTTTTTTTTTTTTTTTTTTTTTTTTTTTTTTTTTTTTTTCTGTTTTCTCCGTGATAAACTCTCACTAGTTCTCCTGCAAAATCTAGGATAAGTAACTTGCTTCTGATTTTATTTGGATCTGGATGGGTAGTTACTTATTTTTACAAACAAGGTAGATTCTTGACAAAAAAAGGTCGAATTCTTTAGATTTTTTTTTTCAGTTTTGTCTTGATATACAAACAACAACAACATAGTCTCAGTCCCAAATTAATTGGGGTTGGCTACATGGATCAGACTTTTCCATTGTGTTCGATTAAGTGCAGTTTTGCCTTGATATACTTTCTTATAATTTTATTGCTATCATAGGGGTCTTGGTTTCTTTCATCAGTGGGAACATAATTGGGTGCTACTTCAAATCTGTAGATTTTCAAAATGGTTGTTTTGCCTCTTATAATTCCCTTGTGAAAAAACACCTTGTATTTGTCATTTATCTTTTTTCTCTTATCCCTTATTAAGTAGATTTCCAGAATCCAGTTTACAGATTATCCTTGCACATGACTTAATCTGAGTTTCAATGAGTATGGTTTGTATGAATGAAATTTCATTCTGCGTACTGCGATAAATAGTTTTAACTACTAAAATGTAAACCTTTAGACTTCGTAACACTATTTTATAAATTTGGGAACGACTAGTGAAGCTTTCTCATTTGGTTGTAGTATTTTCTTTTGTTTCTTTTCCCATTTCTGTAATCCAAACACAGATGACACCGCCCACTTCGATTTCAAGTTGTTTTTTTAATGGGTCTGATGGTGATATGACCATGGAGGGATTCATCTCATTCCATTTAGCCTCGTCATATGGGTCTGTGTCTAGTGGTTGTAGACTACTTTTGACGGTAGAATCTGATACCTTCCAACTGCGATCTATTTGCCAATTATTTAGTCTAATTTCAACCATCTTTTTCATGTCCGACGATTCTCACCAATTTATTGTGGTTTTCATAAGCAGTTGTTCCACGAGGTATGCCCCGGCGATGATATCTTCCCTGAGAGGGAAGCTGTGGAAGACCCTGACTTGTGATACATCTCAGTGCATTTGGAGGACGAATTGTCGTTACCAAGACCTATTGCTGCCCACACCCAGCATTTTGGGAATTTTTCGCATATGTACTTTCGCAATTTTGCCTTGGAGTGTAAGATACAGCCATCGTTGTTTACACCTGCTGCGGACATTTTGATATATCGGAGCTCACGGATCATATCCTGTGGATTTTGCAGCACTCAACAGCTCACCGGCTCCCCCATTTCGAGGGAGGTTCACATACTAGAATGCATGACAGTCGAACAGGGTTATTACGTTATCTGTACTATATCTGTATTGAAACTTTACAAGTAAAAATGTGAGGCATTGTGATCCTTATTTTGCGTTGAATCCTCACGAACGCCTTTTCAAATTTCTATTATACTAATTGTTGGGTGTTTGAATGCACCTGGACTTGTGTAAATGGCTTTTTAATTTACCTCGTGATAATATAGAAATGTTCACTTTTTTTCATTGGTACCTTCAAGGACAATGTTTGTTCTTGGTGCTTCTTGCCCAATTGGTGTTTGGTGTCAACAACATCGACTAATCTATTCTCTTATATGAGGAGTAGCCCTTCTAGCTCAATTTTTTCCTATTCACTATACTCGAATTTGAGACCTCATTGAAGTGGTATTGAGTCCTTATGACATTTTTAAACTCTTTGGCAGCAACTGTGATGACCCTACCACGATCTAAGGTCGGGTTGTTGGGTCCAAACCATTATAAGCTACTGAACTAGGCCCAAATAACGGCTTGACACGCTTAATTCAACTTGCAGAATTCCAATTGTACATATGAAACAATAATTGTGGAATTTAAAACTAAAAAGTTTCATATGTTAAACAAATAATTCTAAACAAAGGTGTTCAAATATCTCTAAGTAACTGCAAACATATATGACCAAGGTACTAAGTCAACAAGTCTTGGGGATTAGAATCTACCCCATTAAGTAACTCGCTCAACCATTAAATATACAAGTAAGACCTTACTAATCATGCGAGTCTATCATAAATTGAAAGTAAAGATAGAGAAAAAGAATAATCCACGATTATCCATAGTCAACTTCATAAAGCATCGCATAGGGAACATAAAAGCATTTATAGATCAAATCATCATGCAAGGGTGAATTCAAGAGAGATATCATAAAAGCATTGATATAAATAAGTTGTCTTTGAGATTTATTATCATGTATTGTGTATATGATACACATTCGTGATTTAATTAAAATCAGTTTCGTACATGCTAGTAACCATGTTAGGTTAATTCAAATAATTTTAATGAATTGAATTTCGTGTTCTGTGATCCATGACACCATTAGGTTCGATTGGGATAGTAGTTCATGATTCAATTACATGCTTGTGATTATTTGGATGAGGACCGAAATTGCAAATAATTAATTTTCGAAATTATTTATTTATAAATAATTAATTTTCGAAATTATTTATTTATAAATAATTAATTTTCGAAATTATTTATTTATAATTAATTAATTTTCGAAATTATTTATTTATCTTGTTATATCTATTTTGTTATGAAGTTTCTATTTGATAAAGATAGATAACAAATTAGAATATGAGATAAATATCAAGAATCTTGTTATTGGTGATATACTAGGATTCAAATATCTTAAATCCAAAATAAATAATAAATTTTCGAAATTATTTATTTATCTTGTTATATCTATTTTGGTATGAAGTTTCCATTTGATAAAGATAGATAACAAATTAGAATAAGAGATAAATATCAAGAATCTTGTTATTGGTGATATACTAGGATTCAAATATCTTAAATCCTAATTGGATTAGGATAAGATGATTAGTTAGATGTGGGTCCGGGTTAATTAAAATGTTTTAATTGACTTAATTTCGGATAAATTAAGGGGTTAATTTATGATAATAAAATCAGCGAAAAATTATGATTTTCTATAGCGAATTTTAATTTTCTGAATTGAGATTCATCTTCTAAAAAAAAAAAAAGCGGGCTTGCCCCACTGTACTCGTCCCATCGACCATAGCTAATGCGGATCGCTGCCATTGACGTGGCAATGGGACACCGCCAATACATAACAAGTTGGACCGCCGTAATCTAACTAATCCTAGCGTACGAAAATTCTTTTGTTAGTGAAAAGTATAAAAAAATTTCCAAATTGTTTAGTGATTGAACAAATCAATAAAATATATGATATTTCATTGTTTACATAAAATCACTAAAACTGAATAAAATCCCTCTATTAAATTTTAAGTCTCGTGCCATCCATTTTAAACACTTGTCAAGGCCTCGATCACACTAATATAGTTTCAGCCATAGTTGGATATATTGTGTTATCTTGGTGAGACAAATTCGGTAAGAGTTACCTTAATGTTTAAAATGGTCCGACTTAATAAAGCCATCAAAATAGTTTTGAGCTTTAGGCAAATGATGAGATAAAAACATGCTAAGACATAAAATGTCCCATATCTCATAAAAGGATCTAAAAATTACACAAGATGTAATTGGTAATCATTACCTATCTAAATAATCTAGTTCGTGTTTCATGCCATACCATATTGTCATAGAATTAGGTGAAATATGGATTTTAGTCCCCTAAATAAACAAGATGCGTTTTAGGAGGGTTGTAAATTTAGTGGGAGTTTATTCCTCTATACTAAAATAAAACTAATATAATAAGTCGAGTCCATTCAATGCGTACTAATTATTGACAAGAATTCGGACCGACATGGCCTACGACATGGCCGTAACGTATTTGAAGGAAATGTTCCGGTGACAAGCTAGGCAATAAAGGTTCGAGACAATCAAGAACCTACATTCTTGCAAGATGACTGAGGGTGCGTCAGTTAGTCCTCATGTTCTGAAGATGAAGGGTTATGTTGACCAGCTTGATAGACTCGGATTTCCCATAAGCCAAGAGTTGGCTACGGATTTGATCCCGGAGTTACTCACAATTTGTGATGAACTACTATATGAATAATATGGAGAAATCAATTTCGAGTGCATTTGATGCTCAAAACTGCTTGAACAAAATATCAAGAAACCCTCTAGTAATATGTTGATGGTCTAAAAGGGAAAAGGAATGAAGAAGAAAGGCAAAGGCAAGGGCTGTAGAGTTGCAAAGGCTGTTCTTTGTCTCAAAGCCTATGGAACAAGTCAAGACCCTACTTATTCCTGCTTCAAAACACCCAAAAGAAAAGGAAGAAAATTGTCATTTACGTAATCAAACCTATCTTAGGCATTGTCGTCTCGGACACATAAACGAGAAACGCATAACGAAGCTCCATAAAGATGGGCTTCTAGATTCATTTGATTTAGAAACATATGAAACGTGCGTATCTTGTTTACTAGGCAAGATGACTAAAAGTCCCTTTACCGGACACGGTGCACAATGGCTAGAGGAGGTTATCGATACTTCATTACATTTACCGATGATTTCACAGAGATATGGTTATTTATATCTTATGAAACATAAAGCTAAATCATTTGAGATGTTTCGAACGTTTCAAAATGAAGTGCAGAATCGACTTAGTAAAACTATCAAAACACTTCGATTAGATCGAGGTGGTGAATATTTAAGCAAAGAATTTGATGACCATCTTAAAAATTGCGGGATTGTCTCCCAATTGACTCCACCAGCAACTCCACAATGGAATGAAGTTTCTGAAAGGAGAAATCGAACCTTATTAGATATGGTTCGATCTATATCATTCTTCCATTATCCTTTTGGGGTTATGCATTACAAATCGCTGAGCCTTTTCACTCTAAATCGAGTTCCTTCTAAAGCGGTTGATAAAACACCATATGAGATATGGTACGGGAAGAGACCTAGTTTGTCTTTCCTTAAGATTTGGGGTTGTGAGGCTTACGTAAAACGACAAGTCTTAGAAAACCTAGCACCTAAATCTGACAAGTGTTTATTCGTGGGGTATCCTAAGGAAACAAAAGGATATTACTTTTATAATCCCGTTGAGAACAAAGTATTTGTTGCTCTAGTATGGTGCCTTTATGGAAAAAGTTTATTTCAAAAGACACTAGGGCCCACGTAAATGTGGTAGGGTAAGACATGAGCCGAGAGATATTTGGGTTTCATAGTCGTGATGTGTTACTTATGGATCAAAATGAGCCCACCATTTATCAGGAGGCTATGTCTGGACCAAACTCAGATCAATGGCTAAGTGCCATGAACTCTGAGATGCAATCCATGTATGATAACCAAGTTTGGAACTTGGTTGATTTACCTAAAGGTGGTAAGACCATTGGATGTAAATGGGTTTTCAAGAAGAAAACTGACATGGATGGCAATGTGCATACTTTTAAAGCAAGACTTGTAGCAAAATGTTTCAAGCGGACTCAAGGTGTTGATTATGATGAAACATTTTCACAAGCGATAACCATGCTTAAATCCATAAGAATTTTAATTGCCATTACTTGCATATTATGACTATGAGATATGTCAAATGGATGTAAAAACAATTAAGACTAGTGTGAGTCTTGATTGATGATCATATGATGATTATACATATAGGGATACGAACCAAGATCACGAGTACTTGTTAAGGAACAAAGTCTTTGGACCAGACCATTTGTGAGAACATCACATGGATTAAGTCATAGTTGTTTCTCATGATAAGTATATTTTTCGGTCCTCTGACTTGAGATTATCAGAGACTTCAACATTAGGAACATAGTGATTTAACACTATCAAACGTTTTCTTTAACCAGACGATTATAAAGGTTGTGATTGGTTACTATGTGAACAATGTGATGAAGTTGTGTAATCAAGATAGAATTTGTCCCTCTCATATAAAGAGAGATATCCAGTGGATCCCTTAATGTGTTAGACTGTTAAAAGGCATAGTCTAAGTGAATTGATATTGATCAATGTCACTTGGATGTTTTGAGTCTACCTAGAGATCGAGACTAGTACGATTGAACATGTTGGATGACAATTCCATGTCTTATGTTTGATCAAAACCTTCGAAAGGTACATTGCGATTGAGGTATGATTAAGTTTTCTCGTTTTTAATGGAATTAAATTCTATTAGTTGACATAAAAAACCCAACAAAAGCATTTATGCCTCATAACAAGAATCTAGTTCCCTCTCAAAGTTATGCAAACTATTAGTTGACATAAAAGCCTTTATGCCTCTTAACTAGTCCCATCGAGTCCACAGTAGGTTGTCCAAAGCCATCACCCATGTGCGCACCAATCTCATATATCGATCTCGTGGTATGGCTCGAGTAATGGCGACAACCATAAAATACTTAAGCGGTGACGACGACCACACGATTGTGTCAAAGTCAATAAAATGGTGACGACAACCACGAGGTAGGTCGAATAGTGGTGACAACCGTGAATATGAGATAAAGACAATATGAGCAAATGACAACACACTCACAATCTATGAATAGTCACATTCAAGTCAATAATAAGTCACAACTCATTTCTCAAGTCTTGAATTAAAACATCGAGACCTAATAATATCTAATAGTATGTCATATTTGATAATTGAGCAAGCTCCCCACTTACCTCGACTCGCCACAATATCTTTTTCCCATTCCTTGCGCGCTCGAGGTTCTATGTGAACCGTCTCGCGAATCTAAATAATTAATACACGTCACATCAACATGCTAATTTAATTGATTTTGTTAATTCATTTCTAAAATAATTTGCCTTCGAGGCTCACTAGTGTAGGTCCTGTAGGTCCCCTATCGTCTGATGCTAAGGTCGAGGGATGGGACCTGCTTGATCTTTCCCCTGGAAAGCAATACCATGCCTCGTTTAAAAGCAGAGAACATTTCCTGTTTGTTTGTTTGTTGTTTATTTTCATTCTATTTCACCTTATATATGTATATGTTGTTGTGAATTGAGTTGAAACTTGCTAAAAACTAGAGAAGGAAAATAGAAGACTAAGAACTTCTACTACTACAAATTATTACTACAAAGGAGAAGATAAGAAATGAGATAGTTGGAATGAGAAGTTTTCATTTAAATATGGTACCTCCAGACCAATTAGCTCTTCATCACTTTCATGAGGTCGAAATGGATCATTATCCACTTCAAGTGATCTGACAACCATTGGAGAGCTCAATGGATGTGCCTTGCCCATATATGATCTTTTTAATATTTTTTCAATATAATTTGATTGATGAACAAGTACTCCACTTGAAAAATGTTCAATTTGCAAACCAAGACAAAATCTTGTTTTTCCAAGTTCTTTCATCCCAAATTCCTTTTTCAAGTATTCGGATGTTCTAACGATGTCGTCGTGGTTTCCCACTATATTTAAATCATCAACATATACAACAATAATCGCAAATTCTGTTGATGATCTTTTAATGAAGACACATGGGCAAAGCGGATTATTTACATATCCTTCTTTCAGTAAATAATCACTAAGGCGTTTGTACCACATTCGTCCAGATTGTTTCAATCCGTACAAAGACCTTTGTAATTTTATAGAATGCATGTTATGTTATTTTGATTTTTTATTTCTTCGGGTATTACAAATCCTTCAGGGATTTTCATATATATCACACTATCTAGGGATCCGTACAAATATGCTATAACGAAATCCATTAAATGCATATCAAGCCATTCAGAAACTGCAAGGCTTATCAAGAACCGAAATGTGATTGCATCTATAACAAGAGAATATGTTTTCTCATAATCGATGCCAGGTCTTTGTGAGAAACCTTGAACTACAAGTCTTGCTTTGTATCTTGTAACTTCATTTTTTTCGTTTCTCTTTCGTAAAAATATCCATTTATATCTAACAGGTTTTACGCCATCTGGCGTTTGAACAATCGGTCCAAAAACCTCTCGTTTCCTTAACGAGTTTAGCTCTACTTAGATAGCCTCTTGCCATTTTTGCCAATCGTGTTTTTTCGACATTCGTCCACTGATCGTGGTTCTGGATCATCATTATTTTCACATATTTCAAAGGACACATTGAAAGCAAATTTATCATCAAGAACAATTTTATCTCGATCCCAAATCGTACCAGAGTTTAAATAATTTATTGAGATCTCATTATTTTCATCTTTTTCCTTTTTTCTAGACGCAGTTGTTCCTCCTCAAAATCAACTTGTTCTGACAAATCATTATCAAATGATTCTTGTGCTTTCTCATGAGTATTTTGATTTGTATTTATTTTTACTCTCGTTTTCCTTTTTCGATGAATTGTATCCTTTGAACCAACTGGTCTTCCACTCTTTAAGTGTTTCGTTGGTTCTTGTGCATTTTGTTGCACATAGACATCAATTCTTGTAGGATCATTTACAGCTGGAATATGTGATTTTGTCACTTGTTTTGCATCATTAAATGCATCAGGTAATTGATTTGCGATTTGTTGCAAATAAATGATCTTTTGAACTTCAAGTTCATACTGATTTGTGCGTGGATCATAATGTGATAAAGTTGATGCATTCCAAGCAATTTCAAGCCATTCCTTTTGAATTGGTTTCTTATTTCCCCCTAATGGTGGTAAAATTGCTTCATCAAAGTGACAATCAACAAAACGTGCAGTAAATAAATCCCATGTTAAGGGCTCAAGGTATCTTATAATGGACGATGAATTAAATCCAGCATAAATCCCAAATTTCGTTGTGGACCCATCTTAGTTCTATTGGGAGGTGGTATAAGAATATACACTGCACAACCAAAAATTCGCAAGTGTGAAATATTTGGTTGTTGACCTAAAATGAGTTGCATTGGGGAATGTTCATGGTATGTAGTAGGCTTATAACGAATGATATATGATGCATGTCCCCAAACTGAAGTTGATAACTTAGTTCTCATGATTAAAGGTTTGACAATTAATCAAATGCGTTTGATCGAGATTCTGCAAACCATTCTGGGTATGCACGTGTGGAACAAAATGTTCAATAGTAATTCCTATAGACATGCAGTAATTTTTAAATGCTTGAGATTGAAATTCCCCGACATTATCAAGACGGATGGTCTTGATTGGGTTGTTAGGGAATTGTGCTCTTAACTTAATGATTTGTGCTAAAAGTCTAGCAAATGCAACATGGCGGGTCGAAAGCAAACAAACATGTGACCACCTAGTTGATGCATCTATCAAAACCATGAAATATCTAAATGGTCCATAGTGAGGATGAATATGTCCACATATGTCTCCATGAATGCATTTTAAGAAAATTGGGGATTCCACAACAATTTTACTTGGGGATGGTTTAACTATCAATTTACCTCGAGAACAACTAGCACAATTATAATCACCAGCTGAAAATATTTTGTGACTCCTTAAAGGATGTACATGCAAATTATTAATTATTATTCATATCATTGATGATCCTGGATGACCAAGTCGGTCATGCCATAAAATTAATGTCTTTGGATCATTAATTTTTTTATTTAAAACGACATTCATTTCGACATACCTTATATGAGTAAAATATAATCCAGAGATAAAGCTGGATTTTTCTAACACTTCTTTTTTCCCATTTGAAACCAATGTGACATAGAGAGATTCTCTATTATTTTCATTCATGGTTTCAATGTGATATCTATTTTGTTGAATATCTTTAAAGCTGAGTAAATTTCTTCTGGACTTTTTAGAGTATAAGACATTGTCAACATGAATTGTTGTTCCCCCAGGCAACATAATATTTACTCTTCCAGAACCATTAATCAAATTGGAGTTGTCAGATATTGTTTGAACATTAGCCTCAGTTAAGTTCAAATTGGAGAAATATTCTCTATTTTTAGGGATTGTGTACGTTGTAGCACAATCAACAAAATATATATCACTATTATTTTTTCATGATTTGAACACTTGATTTATTGATCCATCTAGACAAATAATGTTTGACAAATTAGAAAAAAGTCATATTTCATTCATAATAAGAAACTAGTACATATAACTAAGAAGTATAACAAAAATTAGTACATAGAATTATTTAAAATCGTTACATATGATCATTAAATATATCGAGATTAGTGTTTGGATCATCATGAAAATTCAAGACATCCATATAATTGATGCACGACGAGCCATCTCCGATAGCGAAGTTCATCTCAACTGTTTTGTCTTTCTCCTTTAAGGAGGCTTGATAAAGATCAATAAAATGCTTAGGCGTGCGATATACATGAGGCCAGTGGCCTTTAGACCACACTTGTAACATGGTTGGTCGCGATTACGAGCATCCCCATTTTCAACAGTATTTTTTCCCTTATTCTGAACGACGTCATTCTTATTCCATTTATTTCGGAACGTATTGCTATGAGATTTAGAATATGGCTTGTCACGATTTTTGCTGATTGATCTTTTCCCATTTTCACGTCCGTGGTTTTTCTTTCCTTTACCTTTTTTATGGTCATTATAGGATGATGCATTTGCCTCATTAACTGAGGTGAAACCAGTTGGATCGGAGTTGTGGTTATTCAATAGAAACTCATTATTTTGTTCACCTACCATGAAACAAGAAATTAATTCTGAGTACTTTTTAAATTGACGCGCTCGATATTGTTGTTGCAACAACAAATTCGAGGCATGAAAATATTGAATTTTTTTCCATCATTGTCTCATCAGATATATTCTCCACAAAGCCTCAAACGAGTGGTAATATTAAATATGGTGGAGTTATACTCACTGACTATTTTGAAATCTTGCGGCCTAAGATTCAGCCAGTCGTTTTGAGCTTTTAGAAATATCACCATATTTTGGTGATCATATCGCTCTTTCAACCTTAACCACAAGGTGAGAGGATCATTATAGTGAGATACTCACTTTTCAGGCCTTCATGGAGATGATGGCGAAGGAATATCAGTGCTTTCTCACGGTCTTGCATTGATGTTTCATTTCCTTCTATAATAGTTTCTCACAAGTCTTTAGCTTGGAGATGTATCTCAACATCAGTTGCCATGACAAATAATTATTTTCAGTGATATTAAGAGCAATAAATTCAAGTTTTTGAAGGTTTGCCATTGTCTGAAAATATGTCAATAAATTGAGTAAATAGTTTTCTATTTTATATAAAATAAATAATATACGATTAAATATATGTTCACAACTTGATTATTAATATGCAAAATATACTACTTGTATGAGTTGGCGGGACAACCTCCAGGTTGGGTGGCGAGACGAAGTCTACTTAAAACCATGCCTCCTCGAACGGGATAACCCGTCTCCCTTTCAATGTTTAGCTTTACCGGGACAAGGCTTACCCACTATCAACCCAAACTCATAATACTATTTGCAATAAAAAAAAATCAAGAATAGAGCATAATTAATCGTTTGTAGTATAGCTAGAAAACTAGTTATGTCACATATTGACTTTTGATTTCTGATGTAGAATATCGTACAAGACGCAACGATAGAGCATACTTTCGCAATCGGTGACGTTATAATGCATAGTATATGAATAAAGTATGCATATAGAAGTGATGAATGCAATAAAATGAAGCAACCATGATAATATAGAAATGAATCGAACTTATTTAAATAACAAAAGTTATATCTTCCTAGCTTTGTCTCCTTAACAAGCTTTCTTAAACTTCAAGATCTCCTTAATGCTAGAGCAAGCTCGTGCTGATAACGTGTTGTGAATTGAGTTGAAACTTGCTAAGAACTAGAGAAGGAAAATAGAAGACTAAGAACTTCTACTACTACAAACTACTACTACAAAGGATAAGAGAAGAAATGAGATAGTTGGAATGAGAAGTTTTCATTCAACTTGGTGTGTTTTTTCAATGAGGTTGACACCCTTTATATAGGCCATTTGCTAATGATGATAAATGTACTTTATACAATGTGTACAAGTACGACTTACACCCCATGTCATACAACACATTACAAGTAATTTGACAATACATGGAAGAGTTGGTATACATTGAAAATGGTTACAAGTAACATGACAATACATAGACAAGTGGAAGTACTATTAAGTGAGAAATACAAGTTACATGACTACACAATATGTTGGTGTACATGCATGGTCATCCATATTCCACAACATATAGATGTTTTTTTGTACAAAGCCAACTCGGTCCCTGTTTAAAGTAGACCATGGGAGGGGGGGCTCCGCCTCCTCTCTGTCATTCCCTCGGGCTTCTGCCTGAGGGTTGTGATGGGTTGGTGGGCCACCCCCTCCCTTCCCTTTATGGGACCTCCTAGTGGAGGCCCCTCTGGCTGCGGCGGTGGTCCGCCGCCCCTAATGGGGATGGCGGCAGCGGACTGTCGTCGCCCACGCCGATGATGTCGTGGCAGCAACCCCTCCGCAGGGTTTTCCAACGCCAACTTAAATAAAAAAACAAAAACAAAACAAATGAGGAAATGATTTGTACCTTCCGCCACCATTTTGCATCACCAACACCACCCCAGCTCTCCTTTTTTTTTTTTTTTTTTTTTTTTTTTTTCTTGGATTTTAAACCAAAGTGGTGGCTAGATTTTATGGTGAGTTTTTATAATTAGGGTTTTACACAAATAAGATTTGTGAATTTACCAAAATACCCTTGATGTGGGTATTGTAAGTTTTCGGGTCATGACAGCAACAATTTGACAATAATTTCCTGCATGTACACTCCTTTTTTAAGGTTCCATTTGACAGTTGTGATTTTCTCAGCTTGGACCCCATTCTCATTGGAAGATAAAACATGAAAACGAAGCAAAAACCTCTAGTTTCAAAGATGACCAATAGTAAAATGTTGTAGGTGTGGATTGATGTTGTATGTGTAATGTGGAGATGATGTTCATTCTAAGTTAGCTCGAATAAATTAAAGTTCAAAAGTGTTCACCAATGATCAATGTGGATAGACACTTCTATTTTAAAATTTTATTGTTTTTCTATATATTTAATAGAGAATCACTAACATGACAATGGATTGAACGGCGAACCGTCTATAAGCAAACGTTGAAAATAGACATATGTCAAGTTAGCTCGATATTCAAAATACAAATTTGTATTGGAGATGGCTTTTTTTTTTTTTCATTTTGTACTAGGTAGCGACACACATTTACAACATCCAAAATGGAGATGCTCTCAGTTCACTATTTCGATTGGAAAAAAGAAAACAGAAATGGAGAATGGCAGTAGGGTGATCTTTGTCAACAGAAAATAATTTTACATAAAAATGAACCCTCGAAACAAAGGGCAGAATCAAAAAATTCTATTACAATACAAGCTTTGTGGGCATTTTTTTTTGTATTTTGTATTTTTTTTATTTTACAACAAGAGTAGGGATGAGAAACAGCCTCTTAAAAAAATTCGCTGAAGTGGCGCTTTCACTATTATAACATCAATCTGGTTAAGCTACCGAAGGCCAGGACATGCAGATGACCCATTCATTATTCTCTTTTGCCCTCTGCATTGGCTTCATCCTCATCTTCTTCTGCGTCAATAACAACAGTATCTCCACCCTTCCTTTCTTGCTTCACTAAACTGAGATCACCATCTGCTGCTCTGGTTAAAGATTGTGCTTCTTCGGCGTCAAAATCTTCTCCAACTTCATCTGAATAAGCATATCTGCATAGAGGTCACAGTTAAAAAGAAATCACATACAATCATCTCTTTCATCACCCTTAGTTTTGCTTAAATGTAAAACCAACCTTTGAGAACTCTGAGACGGAGCCCAAAGATAGCACATAACACAAAGCAAGGCAAAGGCAAGAATGTCCCAGAAAGCAATGATGATCCATGCACTCTGCCAACGTTCATTGAACGGGTCTGTTGCTTTGAAGTATACCTGAAAGAGAGGTACATGTTTAATAAGAAACCAAAAAAAAAAATTATAAGACTCGTAAATGATGTATTGGATGTAAACATGGCACACGATCTAATAATCTAAATACTTAAGAAAAGTACTAGTTAGCAGCAAGGCCGCAGTGATATATTATCAATGAAAATTCGAATCGAATGATATAAGTTACGCAAGCACCTTCCTTGTCAATAGAAATTTATGTTGTGCATCTTCTGTTTTTTATCTTAGAGGTAGGTATCTATAACATTTTGGTCATATGTCACGTGGACCACTGAAATTTGACAGTCATTGTCCCTCTCCCTTTATCTTACCATCTCCTTTTATTTTATTCTTTTACAAGGAACGGCTATATAGAAAAGAGAAAATATAAACGCAGATAACTTCAAAGAAAAAAATTTAAATGAAGATCAATTTCTGATTATATTACATCTTTAAAAGGTTGTCCGCTACTGTTCTTGTCCGAAAAAAAATAAAAATAAAAATCAATTGAGATCACGTAGTTAATCAACTCCCCATAAAAATACAACATCCAGCTTTTGCAACAATCTCATTTTTTCATATGATGTCGCATGTTTTATTCAACTAAGGAAATTTATTCTAAGATGTAAGTGATTCATGTTCACTTTAATGGATGTCATCCTAAATTCCTAAATATTTCTTTTTGTTAGAATTTGATCTCAAGATCCATTTACAAATAAACTATAATTTTTAAATTGTTCAGTTTAAAAGTATCCAAAGTAGGTCAGTATCATGCGACAAGGAAAACAAAAAACAACCAAAAGGATGCTGGTCATTGCATTTGACCAATGTGGAAAAGTATGCTAGCTCTTAGCAACTTTGACAAATACAATTAAGGGATTTATGGAAGCAAGGGGCGGATGAGCAATCACAATTCTTGGGAAAAAGTTGTGAAATTGCGATCTGATACGCCACTTATTCAAAAAAAACTTATTAAAGAGGCAGGTTTAGGAAGTTTCCAAATGAAGTTGAAGTTGCTAATGCTCCAGAGAAGGTTTCAGAAGAGGTGGCAGCGTTTGAGTAAAAAGAAAGCTTTGGGACCACTTTTTTACTTGGGAGTAAATAAAGCAACTGAAGATTGGGGTTTAGAGATCGTGATGGTTGTGCTTTTTGATGTATGCACTTTGAAGTACAAATAGCACTTTAAGTTCTCCAATGAGAGATGTTTTACAGAGAGTAATTTGTTTGTAAGAGAGAAGAGAGCAGAACGAAAATTCTGCAACATTGTGACATTAATAAAATTCTATAGAGAAGACTGAGTTTGGTCTCTCTTAAGTTCTCCACTGTCCTAATGATTCAGCATACAGTGATCCTCAATTCTCAGGTGATATCACGGTCCTTATGAAGCCTAGAATTAACAATATTTTGGCTTATAAGACATTGCTCAGAGTAGCATTGCAAATGAAGAAGGTAAAAGAATCTTTGATGCTCAAGCTCAGTGCGTCAAAGGTTCAGGCCAGGTTCTTCCAAGGCACAATTGAGTGCCGGGCTATTGCCCTACAATGCGCAACTTAGGCAATGGAAAATGTCCAAACTGAGAGCCCAAAAGGAAAAAAAAAAAAAAAGGATAATTTTTTGAAGGGAAAAAACCTTCTAACATTATTGTAGATTATAATGGAATAATAAATCCAATTGAATACCAACATTTTGTTTATCTAGTAAGGTATGCCAGCTATAGTTGTCAAGGTCTCGCCTGAGCAACCACTAGTCCATCAGCTATGCCATTTGCAACGAATCATCAAGTGGGGATCTTTGAAATTTTTCAAGAAATATTGAGGGTCAATTAAATATATTTGGTGTATGTCTCTTTCTCAAAGTCAGGATTCAACTTTCATGTATATACTAACCAAGATTCCACCTTTTATTTTCTAAGTTGTTTCTTTTCCCTAATTCGAAAGCAGAAGTAGACTAACTATAGCGCGTCTCTGGTTGGCTGCATACATGACGGGTGGAGATTGAGATATTCAGAAGAAAAATGAGTTACCACAGTCCATAAAATTAGATATACAAGGTTATTAATGCAAAATCAATTACTAGGGAAATTAGGGAAAAAAAAACTCAACCATGTATCAACCAAACCTTGCCTGAAGCCCTAGACAAACACATCATCCAAACAAGACTAACCACCAACGAATCGCCTAGATGACAGTGATGCCAAAAAACCTAATCACTGTTTGTAAGAAAAAGAATTCATTTTTCTCTCTTTATTTTATACATTATCTTTAATTGATTAAACCTTCCTTATTGTAGTTCTAGGAAATGTTAAATCTCACCATCTCTTTACAGTAATCTCACAAGTTTGATTTCTATGCTTTCTTATGGAACCAACCACTTACTCTCATTGTGAGAGTACAAGCTGAAATATTCCTCACAGCAGCTACATTTGATATATCACTAAAAGATCACATCAATAAAGCAACTTAAGGTGGAAGAAACCAAGCGTAGGAACTAAGAAATTTCATCAAAAAGCCTTTAGTTGACATTAAACATGAAACGAGTTATATTTACCAAATTAAATGTCTCATTTCAAGCTTATTCAGTAATTTATGCAATAGAATGTTTTGAAAAGAAAAAAAAAAAGTCCACCCTGAGACATACCTCGTACAAAATCCAACTGACTGAAGCAATTACAGTCATCAGTAATGCATTTGAAAATTTCCTGTAGATATCGAGCTTCACAGAACTCCTCTTTGACTGCATAGCAGTGATAAAATCACAATTGAGTAGTTACCGAAGAGACTTGGGGGGCAAGTGCCATTTCAAATAAAGTGCGCAAGAATATGCAACCCACTCATGAAATTATATGGAGTTAGAATTTGAGGAACTTGATATACCTGCAACTGCTCCAGTGTCTTTGAAAGAGAAGTGAAAATCCATAATATAAGGAATGCATCCAGGAAAGCATCTGGAAGAACCAACAAGAGTCTAGCTTTCCCAGAGATATCATTGATGGTACCAACATTCTCAGCAATATCCAGTAACTCAGAAGCCAAAAAATATGTTGCCCCTATAAGAAGCACCTTTGTAGTAAGACCCCCAAGAGTAGGCCGAACAACGCCATACCCCATTGAAACACAGAGTATAAGAAGGCGTGAAATTGTTTTCTTCACAGCTCCAACAGTCACAACCCATGTTGTAATTCCAACAGGCCTTGTGCCCGTGTAATTAAAATGTGCATATTCAAAGTACCAAAGAGTCATTTCAATCAAACCAAGTGCAATAACAAGGGTGATGCAATTCTGTATCTGCAATATATCCCTCCAAAATCTCATATACTGTGAAAACCAAATGACACTGAGAAGCATATATGCAACTGCCATATATACGTAAAAATTCATGAGCGGCGCCATCCTCCCTGGCAAATACCCGTCGGGGTTCTTCCAAGATGTTTTTCCACTCATCACTAGCCCCTTCAGATTAGGGTCACAGGTTACAAAGAACAAGTTGTACATTCCAGTCTTCCTAATGCGAATCACTTTTGGGTCCATTCTCGCGAACAACTTGTTCCCAGTGAACTGCGTATTTATAACAATCGGCCATTTCGGATTACTGGAAGAGGGCCTTCTTATAATCTCACCTTGCTTGCAGCCTTCGAGCTTTGCAAGATCAGGGGTGCAACATATAGATCTTTGCCCACCATAAGCAGAACCACCGATATTATCCCGGTCGGTCGCTTCAAAAATAAAAGCCTGAATAAGCCCAGTATTCCGCTCCTTAGCCGAATGCTGATCTGCCACTTCTTTACTCCTCCAGAAGGTGATATTCTCAAACCTACACATACCATACTCTCTAATCAACACAAAATTGAATGATGCTCAAACAATGTACCAACGGAGACTTCCACCATGGTAACCAAATTATACACATATCAACACAATTCTTGCGAAATCAAAGACAGAAAACACTAAAAAAAAATGTAGAAACAAATGTGAACCAAGAAGGTCCCTTCACAATTCTACATGAACTACAAAATAATACAGCAACAACAAAGTTTCATCAATCCCAAATTAGTTGGGGTCGGCTACATGGATCAAACTTGGGCCATTTCTCAATTTCCCCGTGTCATCCTTGACATAGGGGCCATGAATTACACAACAATAAGTACAAAAAGAAGACAAATTTGAATCCGAAATGGTTGCCAAAAACCGATTAGCGCCATAATCGAAAACAAAACAAATTAAATGAAATAGTTGTGGAAGTAGGTATTGTTCCACAATCTACTTGAGATTACAAATGAAACACAGCACACAGGTGAGTAGCATTGAAGATGAAAAAGCAAGACCCAAGAGATCTGAAGATGAGAGCTATAACAAAAAAAGGGGAGTGTTGAGGTGACCTGATGAAGGCGCGGCCATCGCGGACGGCGGGGTTCTTGGATGATGATGATGACCGGGAAGCGGAGGCGGCAATGCCTTCGCTGCCGGCGGAGAGAAGGTAGGAGTTACCAACTTCTTGGAAGGGCTCAAGATGGTAGAGATGGATTGAGGCCTCGGAGAAAGAGAGGAGAAATGTGGCGGCGAATAGTAAGATCAAAGCGTTCAAGTTAGGGCTCGCCAGATCCATCATGGATGGATGGATGGATGGATTTCAGAATAATCGAATGCAACAGATTCAGATCAGAGGTGCATCATTCTGAGGTTCGGTTGGTTCTGTTGGAGTGGAGTGGCGGGTGAGATTTTGCTTTCCCCCAATTTGCACTACACACCGACACCTTCACTCCATCTCACTAATTACAAATTAGTACAAATCAACCTAAACAACTAACACTTCTTCACCAAATTAGTGGAGGCCGCTATATTGATCAAATTCTTCAAAATAGTTAGTTTGATTTAATGCGTTTATCCCAAAATTCTTCCAAACATTAAATACATTAATCCCCTAGTCATAAATGCGCAATACATTTTGACGGGTTCTATATATCTATCATATATATAAAAGCACGAATCACAAATTTTTGAGTGGTAATGAAATTTACCTATTTGCCCATACTTTTTTTTATCTCCAAATCAACCTTTTCTTTTGTATCCAAATCAAACCCTAACTCTTTATCAATCCACTACACGTTTTTTTTTTCTTTATCTACAAATCAATCATGAACTCATTTTCATAAATCCAATACACTTTTTTTGAGGAAGTAATGTCCTAGCATGATTAGCTTGTTTTTCCATTCATATCTTATCTCAATCACAGTAGAGAATATTGATAAGCTAAAAAATGTACTTGTATTTCTAATTTTTAAATTTTAATTACAATTTTAAATTTTGTTAATAAATTCTTAGAAATTAATTCCCATGCGAGAAGCTAGCGGGGAATTAATGCGTAGCACGTCTTAAAACTAGTATATATATATATATATATATATATATATATATATATATATATATATATATATATTAGTTTCAAGACGCGCTACGCATAATTGACTCGCTCGCTTCGCTCGTGGGAATTAATTATAGTTAATTAATCAAAATTGGAAAGAACCACTACAATTAATAGAAAACATGAAAAACAATAAGTAGAAGGCGACTAACACTTGAAACTAATTGAATAACACGATCTTCTAAATCTTCCTTATTTTGTAAAGTACGAAAAAAACTTGCATATAGATTTTTCGCAAGCATACTAATTAACCTTGCCAAAATTGTCTCTTTCATCCCATCAGAACAATACATTTGGTTTTGCACTTCATGATCAGTATCATAAAAGTACAGTTGCAAAAAAGATGGATGCTCCTTGTCATGAAGTAAATTATTTATAAAATTGAACCATATAGACTATATGAAATAGGGCTTTTAGTGTTAAATTCAACATTGAATCAAGGGTGGATTAAAATCAAATTTCTTTCAAAAATCATGAATCAAATTGACCTATATAGACCAAACGATTAACTCACATTTGAATCGAACCTCTCCGAAAAAAAAGAGAATTGGAGAAGAAAGGTGGATTAACTCACATTTGAATCGAATAGCAAAGGAAAGCAACGAATGAGTCAATGAAGGAAAACAGGGAATGAATGATTTGAAGAGGAAGGAAAGTCGTTGATTAGTTGAGTTGTTGATCAATTTGAAGAGGTAGGAGAGTCGCTGAGTTGTTGATCGATTTGAAGAGGCAGTGTTCAAGATGTTGAAGACGTAGCGTATATAGATAGATATATATGATAGATATATATATATATATATAGTTGCTTTATATATATCATAAATATATATGGGGAAAGAAGTAAATATGATAGAAGCACGAATAACAAGTTTTTGAGTGGTAATGAAATTTACTTCTTTGCCCATATATATCTATCATATTTACTTTTTTAATTTTAATTCACAAAAGAAAATTAAATGATGCTTTTATATATTAGTAGGATACAAGTCACAAATATAAATAGAATGTCTATTAAATAGGCGTCTATCTAAATCAAAACTACATACACATAGAAAACGGTGGTACTAAATAGCTATTAAATAGCTATCTAAATAAAATTATTTCCAAATACATCCGGTGGTGTTAAATACCTAAATATAGCTTTTTCATCAAATTAGAATCCGATTCTAAAAAAAGAAATGGAGTCCTAACAAACATTGTTTTCATATTGCTATTAAATATCTATTAAATAGAATCGATGCAATTTAATGTCTATTAAATAGCTATCTAAATCAAAATATATCCTAATACAACCGGTGGTATTAAATAGATAAATAGATTTTTTAATCAAATTAGAATCGGCTTCCAAAAACAAAAAGAGATATGAGTCCTACCTAAGAATGATTGATTTCATATTGTATTAAATAGTTATTACTTCTATTGCTAACAAATAGGAGGATAAATAGAAAAGGGTAATCACTTTTTACTTCATAAATCTTCAATGCTCTTAATTTTTTCTTAACAATTCTCTTTGCTCTCTCTCTATCTGCCATATCTTTTGAGCTCTCTCTGGTTTGTCTCCTTGCCATGTTTGATTGTTCTCTTCCTTAGGCGTCTTCTCCTTTGTGTTCTTTTTATTGTATTATGTCTTTTCTTTTTTATTCTTTCTATCTGCAAATACTTATATATCTATATTTTTTGATATCTTATATTTTTATAAGACAACAATAGTTACTTAGATGTTATAATTTTTGTTAAAGAAAAATTCATTACTTAATAGATACATATATTACTAAAAAAAAAAAAACAAGTTGATTATTTTTAATTGATATTCTTTTACACCAATTGAGAGTTGTTTACTCTTTAACAATTGATCTCGCGTTTCATTACTAAATTTAAAATTATATTTTTATATGTATTACATCGTCATTTTTAATACTTACTTATTTTCTCTTACTTGAAAAAATTTCTAATGAAGATCATTCTAATAAAAGATATCAGCAAATCAACAAATGCTTTCAAAGCGAGAAAAAGTTATACGAAAATGGAACTCGACTAATACAAAGAATAGTGCAATACTATTATTAGATATTATTTTAATAGATGAGAATGTGGGTAACTATAAATTTTTTGTTTCTTTGTTTTATTATTTATTTTTTAAAGGCTTCCTAAATACTTGTAAAATAAAGGTCTAATTAACAAGTTTTTTTTTTATATTTTTTATGGGAAGATCACATACAAGGATCCATAAACATTAGTTTGGTTCCAAATTTCAACCACATAATGGAAGGGGGAATATATGAAATATCAAACTTTGAAGTACAAAGAAAAATGACTTCAAGGTAGTGAGTCAGATAGTGAGTCACGACTTTCTTATCAATTTTACATTGAGTACATCCATAGAAGAATATTCAGGCAACATACGATTTAGAGATAACAAGTTTGAGATTGTACCGTTCAACGAGTTGTGTCGACGAATAAGCAAAAACACTGAATTTTTCAGGTAAGAAAAACAAAACACATATTTAAAAATTTTTACCATCATGATTTATACAACTTTTTACGTTTCTATTATTTTCTTTCCAGATATATTCGGACGTGTGATCGGTATATGCGATATAGAAGATCAAAAACTACCCGACAAGGATAAGATTGTGAAAAAAATGATTTTGCAAATTCAAGATATCATGTATGTTTTTCTTAATAAATAAATAATTCTTTACGTAAGTTTACTTCATTATTTTTTATATTTGTCTTTCGTAAAATTTGTAGGAACAATGAATTTAAAATTACATTCTGGGACCAAAAAGCTATCGAGGCAAAAAATTTAATTAATGTTGACGAGTCATCCGAGGCACCAACAATCATCATTACGTCAAAGTCGGTTAAACCAAAATTTAAAGACAATTATATAAATCTATTATCTATATATTTTATTTCAAAACAAATTGTCCTATTTTGTTTCACTTTGTACAATGACTTTTTTTTGTTACATTGTAAAAATTATGGTATCAGGTCAACTATCACTTTCATTGTTGGTGCAACAAAAATTTACATGAATCCAAAATTTGCAAAAGTCGAAACAATCATGAAAAGGTAACATTTTTTATTTACTTTATATTATTAAATAATGAAAAGTACATGGCATAATTTATTTATTTTTCATCTATATGTTAGTTGCAAAGATGCACCAAATAAGACAAAAGTTCAAACGATTGAAGAACAAAATAAAGAACTCGAGGTAGATGATGTGAAAATGGAAACTGTGACTATCGGAAAAATTAAATCTCACAGGTCAAAAGACGAAAAAGTATATAATGCTAAATATTTAAAATAAATTTATAATATGTTGATTTAATTTTCTTCACACATTAACTAAATTGCTTACAACTTAATTGATTCATACAGCTGGTGTTGACCTTACTTTGTAAAGTTTCTATTACTTCAATACAAAGTCCATGGTATTAAGACTCTTATAGAAACTGTAATAGGAGGTTGAAGATGACATAGATGGAACATATTATTGTACTAATTTCAACATCAATATGGCAACGCCTATTCCAAGGTATAAATAATTTTTTTATTAATAAAATTATACTTTTTAAAAATCATTTGTATTTGTGTTTTTCAACTATTCTGCAAGTGAAAATTAAATTTCTTCAGGGTTAAACTACAAGTGCAAGCGCAAAATGATTCGGGATCTGCAACATTCGTCTTATTTGAAAATATACTACATAAAATCATAAGTAAGGAAGTCGTAAATGACGTATTAGAGAAATCACCCAAAGTACGCTTAAAATTCTTAAACATTTAATTAAATTTGGTTCAAGCATTATATTAAAGTATTTTCATTAACTTTTTTTTTCTTCCATTAATTTCTTGCATTAAATTTTCTCTTTTTATCTGAATTAGGATACGAGACTCAAAAATAATGTTCCACATGAGTTTAAGAAAATTGTAGGATGAAGTTTTACATTCGTTGTAAAACTAACTTCCTTCAATTTCAATAAAGGGCAAGAAGGTTACACAGTAACAAACATATGTCATTCAAAGCCTCAAACAAATCAATAAGACGTTGTGGATAAAGAAAATAAAAAGAAGAGAAGTGACACTTATTTGGAAGATTCATAGAGTAAAAAGAACAAAGAAAATAGTATTTGATCAAGTAAGTTATTTTAACTTTAATTAAATAAATACTTTATCGTATAAATTATTTTTGCTAAATAAATGTAATGTGGTATACTAACTCTAAATTTTTTTTATTTTCAGGGATGATGATGATGATGTTGATGGAAAATCAATATCGGTGGAAATATGATTCTTTTATCTAGATTTTTATTAGGATGCATAATTTTTCTTTTTGAATTATAAAGTTGTTCGAATATTCGATTGCTTACTTCAAAATGTTCATTATCTACTTTATTCATTTATAATTTGGTCATTTCGGATAAATTTTAAATTTAAGTTATAATTTTATATTTACTTAGTACAACAACAACAACAACAACATAGCCTCAGTCCCAAACTTTATATTTACTTAGTAAATTGTAAAAAATAAATTCCCGCTAGCATAGCGAGCGGGCACGATCGTGCGTAGTACGTACCTAAAACTAGTATATATATATATTGGAAAACGGTCCAAGGACCAATTAGCTCACTAAGGAGTGATTACAGTCGTGTTCCAATAACAAAATTATAGGATTAGGAGGTTCCCAAAAGACTCTGAGATCGCCATCTTTAACTAGGTTAAAGGCAAAAGTCTACTTCGAAGATGAGTTTGTCTCTCGCCAAGCAATTTCTCAATCTGGATAGCTATAATTTAGCGTGTCTACACACACATGCGTTATTAAGCTAAGGTGTCCATGAGGTAGTCGCTTCATCAGTTCCGCTTTAGGATTTCCTTGATCTCTGTGAGCAGGAGAAATTGCGAGGGGTTTGAATATCCATCTTTAACTAGGTCAAAGGCCTTCAAAAAGTCTACTTCGAAGATGAGTTTGTCAATCTATAATTGCCAAGCAATTCTCAATCTGGATAGGATTACTCATAATTTAGCGTCTATAATAGAACATTCTACCAGAGTGATGAACACCCGACACCCAAACACCTAATTCATGTTCTCCTCATGACACCTTCTTTAAGTAAGGGTAAGATGTCTTTACTTAAATTGGACATAACACCATTAGTGTTTAATTTCATCCATCCAGTTTAGGATGTTACCAACCTGTAACGGCCCATTTTTTAAATGGATTGCCACGGGGGCCAATGCGGGCCACAACCTGGCCTACCAGCGCCAGCTGTGTCCCACATGTTATCTCATCCACCAAATAATCATTATTAACCTCAATAAACAACAATTTACTGTTTAAATTGTTACTGAACTTCAGTCATCTGCTAAGATCATTTTAAACCATAATAAATCATAGCGGAAGTCTTTTATTATGACAATCAAAATATTAAACATTATAGTCATGCTTTTAACTCTGATACCTAGTGTGAAAAATCCATATATCATCATAGACCAAAAATGCATCTCAATGTATCAAAATATAAAAAATATAGAGTCATGAAATATCTCACAATCCCAAATTCCCAAAATAAAAATAAAGTATATATAATACAAACGTACAAGTCTGACTTAATATCCCTGAATCAAAGGTATTATGGTAACTTGTCTTTTCCATGACTTGTACCATGATCTGCACTTAAGCCATCACAAAAGGCATATGACGAGTCCATAGTGAGTATTCCCAAGGAAATTAAGTGAGCAATACGGAAAACAAATACTGAAATTTAAACAAAACTATTAAATAAACATGCAGAAATAAATACATGCAACTGTGATCATCTCATGATAAATAATAGTGAAGGCTCAAAGTGTGTCCCTAGAGCGCAGGGTCAGACTAGAGCCATATTTCGACTTCCCACAGACTACGGCCAGTGAGTAGCACTCAAGCAATGCCAGTATCTGGATCCGCTAGGTGGTCGGCGTGGAACCAACGGCGCACCCACAAGTGCCCGGACGCGACTCTCGGGTCGACCTATTCACCGAGATCCCTGACGCACGTGCTATGGCCTAGTGGACATACACCTAGAAATGGCACGGAGGGAGAGCCTCAACGTTTGTCCATTATATCACACCAAAAATAGAGTATTGAAAGACATAATATGAACTCAAAAGCAAAAATAAAGTACTGCTCAAGAAATTTCAGTTGAGATACTACACGCCTCAAACCGCACTCCGTGTCCCATAAATAACCCCCGGTCCGACTCCGCCTAATCCCAAATATCCAAATTACCTCTTGAAATGACATATTTCTATTATAATTGATTTTTAGTCAATTGGATGTATTTTATGTCACTTAGCAAAAATAATGTCAAAAAACAATATCTAGCGCGCTGGATCTGGGAATTAGCGTGCTAGATTCCCAGCAATTATACGTTCTTTGTCGGGAAGAACATTAGCATACTAATCGCATTTTGGACAGTAGTTTTGCTGAAAATTCTGGATTTCAAACCCCTCCACCACCAATAACAACAACCACAACCATTAAACTTCATAACACTTAAAACTTACCAAACTAACTACTCAACAACCATTTAACAACCCCTATTAGATTCACACCAACACCTCAAAAATTGAGATCAAAAGATAAAGAAAGTTGGGGTGTTTGTAATTCTCACCTTGCTTTGATGATTCCACCACTCCAAGCTCCTCAAATAATCAAATTGAACATTCCACAACCATTGTTTCTTCTCTTCAATTTTTGGATATGAAGATAAGAGAGAGAAAAATGTGGTGGAATGAAAGTCATCTTGACTTTTTATAGTCAAATGACATCTCTTCTTACATGAGCATCTCAAGGAAATCCAATGAACACCAATTGCTCCATTATTCACCCTCTAATGACTCCAATTGTGACACCAATGACACACTTGCCTTGTCTTTAACCCCAAAAATGGCATTTTGGGTGTTCTGACGCTTGGTTTCGCGTCCCAAACCGTGACATACGTGTTCTTACATGTCCCTAACCACCAAATATACATTACATATTATTTATTTAACCCATTTTTATTCATTTCATGCGTGTATTATTTGTTGGGTTTCGGGGATCATGCGCAGCGGAAGTTTTCGAAACCTTTTTTGAACATCCCCGAACCAAGATCCTATTGATTCCATTAAATTGATGTGCCAATAAAAAATCATACCTTAGCAAGAATAACTCCATGTCTACCTTGTTCCGTGTTGATCGATTGCTTTAAAACGCTGCTAGAAATGAACGTCCTTTATTAGAAATCCATACACGAACAAACGATCACAATCCGGAGTGCTAGCCCCAAAAATTTTAGGACAAGAATTCTCATAAGAATTCTCTAGGAAAAGTCTCTCCTGGGAATTCTCTATAACAATTGTGACCCTAATGTCTTATTTATAGTATACTAGGTTGAGTTGTAAAAAAACTTCATCTCCTACTCACACTCCAAATAGAGTCCTAGATAAATTCCAATTCTAAAAAGGATAGATTCATAGATAATCTACAATTACTAATTCAATAAGAGTTGTAATTTATCTAAAACTCAAATAAGAATTAAAGTCATACTACAATTCAAATTAGAGTCCTATTCAAAATAAGATTTACTAAGTGATAAAATTTCTAGTCATACTAGAAATGTATGAGAATCTTGAATCCTAGTCAAACTAGGACATTTAACAAGAATATTCAAAATGAATTTTATCAAATAAAACTTATTAATCGATATAATATTAAATTGCGCAAATTCGTTCTTTGTGTGTGACCCAATAGGTTCATACAACGTTGGTAGTGAACCAAAATCATTTTGATATATACAAATCATAAGCGGTCTCTAGCAAGGTATTTTGACTACCCAAATAACATGAAGATCAATAAATCGATACAACCTAATAGATAGTGTATATCATATTCCTTTGTCACGCAATATCTTTTGATTGAACATAAGACATGGAATATCACCCCCATAGTTCAATCTACTAGTCTCGATGTCCTTGTAGACTGAAATTGTCAAGTGACATTGATCCAATCAATTTACTAGACATGGCCATTTATCAGTCTAACATATCGAGGGGCCCAATAGATATCTCTCTAAAAGAGAGGGACAAATTCCATCTTGATCACACAACATCTACACATTAGTTGAACGATGACCAATCACAATCGTTATAATCATCAAGTTAAAGACAATGTTTGATTGTATCAAATCATTGTGCTCATGATGTTGGAGTCTCTGGTGATCTCAAGTCAAATGGCTAAATGATATAAGTTTCATGAGAATCACTTATGACATTGATCATGTAGTGTTCTCATAGCGGGTCGGTCCAGCATCTGTTCCTAACATATACCTATTATCTTGATCCGTATTCGTATACGCACAATCATCTCATGGTTATCAATCAAGACTCATATAATTCTTAATTTATTATTGTTCCCACAATAATAACTGACTAGGGACATTTAGAATAATATAACAATTATCCATGAATACTATTATAAAAGAAACATGCATCTATTTATAATAGTTAAACAACGTTTACAGAATTGGTCTAATGCACATACCCCAACATCTCCCACTTGCAATAGGTCCAATCTTACACTATCTAATACTGAGTAACCTTAATGCATTCTTAGCGAAAAATATTTGTTTATGTATCTACTACATTATTTGTTATTGATGTTCTGCAAATCTTTACGTTCTCTCTTTTGTAAGACAAAAATGTTCAAGTGATTGTTTAGATCTATAATGTGATTTAGGTTCCATAACCTAAATTTCTCCATTAGTTTTACAATAAAAGCCAACATTATTTCCAATACTTGAAACCATGCCTTACTCAATCATGAACCTTACGATCTAAATATTTTCTTTAGTTGCATTAAATGTTACTAAAAACTCAGTTATGTTATAGGACTTGTTAGAGTGAGTTCAGAACATTTTTAACTTATTCCTACGAAGTTAACACATCCATATTGCGATCATTATTCTTTTATATTAATTTGAAAGTTTTCATCGTGTAACCATTTACAAGACTCATATCTTTCAAACATCTGCAAATCTAATAACATCTCTCAAATGCTTCCGAAGTACTTAAGAATGTTATTAATAAATATCTAGTGACCTTAATTGGAATCTATGAGATGTATGTATGTTTTCCCCAAAACATATGATATATCAAGTTGAGTGCAAAGTATAACATATGTGATGATTCTCATAGCTTATGCATATAAAATCTTATTCGCATTGTCCCGCTTGTCATTTATCTTAAGACGTTGAGTCCTGCAGAGACTTATATTATAAGACATAAGTACGAATTCTTTTAAGAATCTCGTACACTGAAGCTTTTTCAGTTATTTGTCTATATAAGCACTTATTTAAAATAATTAGCCTTTTAGATCTATCTCCGTAGATTTATATCACAAGGATATATGCCTAATTAGCTAAGAATCTTATTGAGAAACTTTCCTTAACCAAGACTTGACATTCTGCAGGGTTAAGACGCTTCCAATGAATAATATATCATTAACATATAGATTCGGAAAGATAATTGAGCTCTCACTAAGCTTTATGTATACATAAGGTTTATCTTCAATTAAATGAATGTAATTCATTAATTATTTCATCAAAACAAAGATCCAGACTTTGATAAGCTTACTATAATCCAAAAATGGATCCTTTAAGCTTGCATACCTTTCTCAAATTCTCAAGATAATAAAAAACCTTATATTGTGTCATACACATCTTTAAGGAGCATAGAGCAAAGCTATTTCTTGACATTTGTTTGTCATATCTTATAGTCAAACTATGAAGTAATGACAATAGAATTCTAGAACTTGAGCTTAGCTACAAGTGAAAAATCTCATCATAATCAACATCTTGATTTAGATTGAAATTTTTGATAAGTCGTGCTTTTAAATGTGCATCTTTTATTTTTCATGTCACTTTAACTCATTTACATCCAATGGTCATACAATCTTCAGGTAAATAACTCAAGTTCCAAACTTGATTAACATACATGAATTAAAATTCAGAGTGAATAACACTTAGTCTCTTCGTTTAATCTAGACAATACATGTCTTTTGATAAGTAGTGATTCATTCCGATCCAGTATCAAAAATACATCACAACTATCAATAATAAGAAATCTCAAATTTCTCTGGCTAATTTTTAATTATTCTAGATTTTCAAGAGATAAAAGTTACTTATGCATACTCAACTAGTTCAAAACTTTGTTGATCATCTTAAAGTGGTTTAGTTATTTGTGGCTCTTAAACATTTCAAGATTTATTTTACTTCCAATAATGTCTTTAAAATAAACTCTTTACTTAGAAAGACATCATTTTTAGCAACAAACAATTTGTTCTCAATTGTATAAAATAGTATTATAGTGTTTGACCACAATTACAACAACAACAACAACAACAACAACAACAACAACAACAACAACAACAACAACAACAACATAACCGCAGTCCCAAATTAATTGAGGTTGGCTACATGGATCAAACTTTTTCATTGTGTTCGATTAAGCGCAATTGATGGTGAGCTTTCCAAACCATTCAAATCTCTTCTTATT
Source organism: Stephania yunnanensis (assembly GCA_039657365.1). Lineage (NCBI taxonomy): Eukaryota > Viridiplantae > Streptophyta > Magnoliopsida > Ranunculales > Menispermaceae > Stephania > Stephania yunnanensis. Next base: position 24,824,700 of record CM077585.1, read on the forward strand.
AATGCATCATATGTTAACTTTGGTCACCTCACCTTGTCGAATTTCTACAATTTTTATTGAGTCAAGTTTTCTAGTGGGGGCATTTGTAGGCTATCTTTGCAAGTGACCAAACCACCGCAACCACCCTTCCACAATCTTTGTATCAATTGGTGCTACTCCTACTTGTCTTTGAATTTATATATTTCTTATTCTATCTTTACGAGTTTACCACACATCCACCTAAGCATCTTCATTTCTGCTACGTTCATTTTATATAATTGTTGTTGCTTTACTGCCCAACATTCACTGCCATAGAGCATAGCTGGCCTAATTGCGGTCCTATAAAATTTTTCTTTTAACTTAGTAGTAACATTTTGATCACAAATCACCCATGTTGCACTCTGCCATTTTTTCCATTCTAGCTTGAATTATATGTGTGACATCATTTTCAATATTACTATCATTTTGTATGATTTATCCTAGATATCTAAAGTGGTTAACCTTAGAAACTTCTACTTCCCCTAATTTTACCGCTCCATCATCTCGATGTCTAGTGTTTATAAACTCACAGAGCACGTATTCGATTTTCGTCCTACTCAACTTAAAGCCTTTAGATTTTAATATATTCCTTCAGAGTTCTAGTTTCCTATTCACTCAATCTTTTGTTTCATCCACTAAGACAATATCATCTGCAAATAACATACACCGATGGTATATCCTCTTGAATATGCCTAGTTAGTTCATCCATAACTAAAGTAAATAGATATGGACTTAAAGCCGATCCTTGATGTAGTCCTATCGTAATGGAGAATTCTTTTGTAACTCCTCCAAATGCCTTTATACTCGTTACTACTCCATCTCTCCATAATATTTTGATTTTCTTCCTTAATACATCTTACACGACTGAGGTCTTGTTTCTTTTTATCTATTAATTTGGCTAGCCTATATATATATATATATATATATTTTGTCATCTCTATTACCTAACATTATATATAGATCTTCCATGAAATTTGTTTTAGCTTGACTAACTACTTTTTAGCATGTTTTCTAGCTTCTCTATATTGATTATACGCATCTTCATCTTGATACTTAGGTATTTTCCTATACATGTCTCTTTTAGTCTTAATTGCTCGTTGGACATCCTCGTTCCACCACCATGTTTCCTTCTTTGGTAGTTCCAAGCCTTTAGATATACCTAATACGTTTGATCTCACTCTCATTATGCAACTACTCAGTTCTAGCCACATTGTATTAACATCTAAGTCAAGATTCCAAACATTTTTCTTTAGTAGTTTTTCTCTAAACTCTACTTGTTCACTATTTTTTAGGTTTCACCACTTTATTCTAGGGTCGCTAACTCTTTTATTCATATTATATCATTGTTTTAGCTTAATATCAAGTACTACTATAACTTATGTTGGGTAGTAAACGCTTCACCATGTATTATTTTGTAGTTTCTACATATTTTTCTATCTATTTTTCTTGTTAAAAGAAAATCTATTTGACTCTTGTTATGACCATTACTAAAAGTAATTATATGCAACTCCCTCTCCCTAAAACTAGTATTTGCTAAGATAAGATTGTATGTTGAAGCAAATTCTAACATTGATTCTCCTTCTTCATTTCTATTACTATAACCAAAACCTCCATCAACTCTCTCAAACCCATCCTTACTTACCCCGACATGCCGATTTAAATCTCCTCTAATAAAAACCTTTTCATTTAATTATATGCTTTGCATAAATCCATCCATATCATCTCAAAACTTGCGTTTGATGCTCTCACTTAATCTACTTGTGGTGCGCTAAGTATGTTAATTTTTTCGTCTCCAATAATTAATTTAACTAGAATCAATCTATCCCCTATTTTCTTAACCTCTACGACCTTATCATTATAATCATTATCCACCACAATTCCTACTCCATTGCATTTTCTATCTATACCGGTGTACCACAATTTAAACCATGTGCTTCATATTTCTCTACTATTTTCTCCTACCCATTTTGTCTCTTGGAGGCAAGCAATATTGACGCTCCTTCTAATCATAGTATCTATTAGTTCTATTAACTTCACTATAAGTGTTCCTACGTTCCATGTTCCTAAACAAATTTTTTCTCCCATTCGTGTTTGTTTTCCTTTTCTATTTCTATTTTGTCTAAAGATCTAGTATCCATATCTATGATTTTGTTTTTATTTTCGTGTTTGTTTCGAACTAGTTTCTTTACCCATACCCGTCCTTAGTGTGGGAACCCTTGCTCATTTTTCTTCACATCTGGGCGATGATGTGAAAGGACTACCTTCTTTACCTATACACATCCTATGTGTGGGAACCCTTACTCTTTTTCTTCACACCCAGGCGGCGATGTGAAACACACCTTTGCTCATTTCTCGCTACACCCAGAATCCAATGCAGCGCGTCGCTAGGTGGAAACGCCCCAACGTTTATATATGTTTGATCCATTTCATGAAAAGTGAGAAACGTTTTACGCTGGCTGTCAACCTACCGCAACCCTCCTCCATTTTCTAAGAATGGAAAATGAGCTTAAGGCATCCCTCCCCCACTTTTCAAGTATGAAAAATGAGTTTGAGATCTCCATTATCTATTTTTTTGGTATGAAAAATGGGTGTCAGAGTCCTCCTCCTTTATCCGGACTTGGGACCATCCAGTGCACATAGTATACAACATAGGTGGAGTTTGTTCGACCATAATTAGACACAAAAAATTTAGGCATCAAAATTTATATGACATAACATCTTACGCAAGTCTCACCGCCTCAAATCTCAAGAAAAACAAACTATGTATTTTTATTCCATATTATATATTGAGATTTATCAACTATTTTAATGAAAATAAGGTTTAGTGCGAGTACCTTGGTTTCTAAAGTATAGCCTCAATATGACATCTTAAGAAAGTTTTGTGACACATCATAAATCAAATTATATCATATATAGTTCGATTTCTCCTCTTAAAACATCATTTCTCAAATAACATTCCTATTGGAATTAATTGCAAGACAATCCCACAATTTTAAAGATGGTCATTTAAACTCTTAGCTCAAATATTATCCACCTTGATCTCATCAAAGTATGTTAATAGTTTGCCAAGTGATTTTGTTTTTCTTATACTCATTTTGAAATGTTCGTAACAATTCAAAAGTATGTCTTCCTAATAGGATTTGTAATTTATTATAAAATGAACTATTTCATTCTTTTAATAAAAAAATTTGTCCTTTAAGACTTTTCTTTAGAACTAGGCAAAAGTTCAGGCTCACAACTAAGATTTATGTGTTCCACACATAAACATCTATGGTAGCCTTTACCTTCCTTTTTAACCATCAAATACATATTTAAGGCATTTTGTTTTTGATATTTTGTCTTATAGTTTTAAACATGACATATACAACTGTAAACAAATTTATCCATGTCATTCATATTATGTAGTTTGAAACTATTTTGATGAATTATAGATCAAATCTACTGCCAACTTTTTGGCCCATGAAGATTTAAGCCTTTTGAAATAATTAATATATTCTTTCATGTTTCAAACATAAAGACATATTAATATGTTCTCAACCATTTTACAAGAATCTAGGGATTTTGCAATCTTATGCCCTTCCCATGTGACTTACTTTTGGAACATTTCTTTTAGTGTCTATGTCATATCATTAGTTGTCACAACCCGAATCTTTCCTAAAGCCCGATTTTATATTTGCTAACATGACATATAATCCTTGTACTAATAGATGGTAGTTTAAAGGAACCATTAAACTAAGTGTAACGACCCACATTATTCAATCTTAATTAATTAGTATTTATAGATTAGACATGTAGCTCGGACCCACGTGGACACTCGCTGACAAGTCTAGGGCACGCCAACCAAGGTATAAACAGTTCTTTTTGTGTGATGCGTGTTAAATTGTTGTATTATTAATTAATTCATGTCGCATTAGTTGATATTTTATTAGTCGCATTGTGTGTGGGTAATGACGACAATGTGCGACGTCTCGGGGTGCGTGTAACGAGGGTGTGACATCGTGGGGTGTGCGTAACGCGGGTGTATGGGATAGTCAAAGTTTAATAGGTTACATCACATGTCACATCACACCTACCTATCACATCACCCCATACCACCTCTCACTTTTCTCTCTTCAACCTTTCTCTCTCCTCTCCAAACAAACTCACAATTTTTCTTTCTCTTCCCCCCACCAAACGATTTTCATTTTCTCTTCATTCCTCACACCACTCTCATCTTCTCCCTCACCAAGCTCTCATCACACTCCACGGTCTCATCGCCTCTCGCTCTCGAGTCTTTCCCTCTTGGCGGCTCCGCGACCTCCATTGACCAAGGTGAGTGGTTAATGTTGTTGTTGAGTTTTGAGGAGTATAAGACCTTTAATGGTGTGGTGTTTGTTGGATTGTTGCTAATGTGGTTGTTGATATAACTAATTTGTTGTTAATGTTATTATTGTTGTTTGTATAAAAAAATAAAATAAAATTGCAGGGCCACCCCCCTAAATAGGCTGGGTCGGGCTGACCTAGGCCTAGGTAGGCTTGGGTCGGGTCGACCCTGGCCCGGGTTGACTCGAGTTCGATTGACCGGGTCAGGTTGACCCGGGTCTAGCCCATATATATAAAATAATAATAATAATAAATTATCTAAAATAATAAAAATGATTTTTTTTATAAAATAAATAAAATAAAAATAGATAAAAATAGTTAAAATAGATAAAAATTCATGGAAAACTCTAGAAAAATATAAAAAAAATTAGAAGAAAAGCTAGGAAAATGAGTTCGAAGCTTTTTTGGGCATTTAGCAAACCCGGTATGATTCAAAAAGTGTGCCAAAAATTAAACTTTATGGAATAAAAATTACAAATTTTGGTCTCACATTATAAATTCATTTAATGTGACTCTAAAATAATGAAAATTGTATGATTGAACACGAGGGACTTATGATACCATAGTCGGGTGTTGGGTACGTATCTCGAGGTGTGCGCGAAAAGTTTTGAGGGCGATTTACGATTTGTTTGAGGTAACTAAACCCATGAGAAAATTAGTTAAAATTCTTTATGGTATTTATTTTATTTCACATTTCAATTATTCCATTGTGCTACTTATTGTTGTTCATTTACTGTTCATCCACTCCTACATGTGTATGTGTGTTTGTCGATAGGGTCGGGCATGACACGAACTCACACCACAAGGCTAGCTACCCCATGTTGTTCGAGTAATTGACCATGTTAGGGCTATGCGGTGATTATTTTCCGCTGAGACCCGTAGTTGAGAGATGTTTGACAAAGACTTAAGTCTTCTACATTGGTTCCTTTCGATTTAGCTAAGACGATTCCCGGATGTCGACCAGGGTTCTTTGTTACGCTACACTCGTGTCCAAATTCGATTTCTCAATGACTTATTTATTGTTGTTCCTTATTTAAATTACATGAATTGTAGCCGTTTTATTGGATTTCTTAATATTATTTATTCTTGTTCTTGATTTACTCACTGGGTTTGTCATTATTTTTGTGAGAAATCGCAGATCCTACGACAAGTCGAGACAAGGGGGTTTTAGGCGACTACCTCTCGAGTTAGGAGAGCCCAATCAGCTTTTTGCGTAGGTATTTGTATGCATTTATTTACTGTTTTATGGAATTTTTGGGAGGACTTGTATACCTGATACATGTATATGCTCATCTTTTGTACTTTTGTTGCTTTTGCTATACATGGTATCTCATGTCGGGTTTCCACACTATATAGTTGTTTATAAGATGCAAACTTTTCATTTTTACGATATTTGCTTGCTTCAAAGACTTCCGCTTTGATATTCAACTTATATTAATTTAATAAATCGTGAACGACTTAACATAGTTAATTTAATGTAAATATTCATAAAAACATCCATAAATACTAAGTTAAGGCGAATAAGATACTTACATAGGTTTAGGTCGCGGGCAGTTAAAAATAAGTGTGCGGTGACGTGGCATGCTTGGTGATGTGTCTAGCGATGTGGCGGTACCCAGTTTGCCTCGGAGTTTGGGGTCGTCACACTAAGACTTACATCTTTGTTTATATGGTTGATAACATTTATCAATTTTCTAATTAAAATAGGGAAATTAGTTTGAAAAACATTTTATCCTTATCAAGGATTGATCGCAGTTACTCTGGATTAGTGTTACTAGAAGTTTAACATCTACATTTAGAAGATTATGCAGAATAATTTATTAGTGAGTAATTAAACTCCCACTAAATCAATAACCCTCGTAAATATTAATTTAGTGGTCTAAAATTCATATTTCACTTAATTTTAAGTCAACTAAGGCATGACACTCAAAATCAAGTTATTTAGGTAGGTAACCATTATCGATTGCATCTTATACAATTCTTAGGTTCTTTATGAGACCTAGACATCATATGTCACAACATGTTATGTCTCATCTATGCCGGGTTAATTTCACAAATGGTCACTCAAGATTACAGTTTGTAACACTTTGGTCACTAAACTTACATTTGTCCCAAATATATCACTCAACTTTACAAAAAGTTTCAACAAAATAACTCCGACCACTCTCCAGTCAAAAACCAACTGGCGATGCTGACGTGGCGCCACGTGGGATTTCATGGGAGGTCACTTAAGTTGTTAAGTGATGACATGGCATGCAACACACCCACCCACCTACCTCCTCTTAGTTCACCCCGGCTCGTGCTCCTACACCCCCCGTCGTCTCTCCCCCGCCCCCAGCTGGTTCCCCCGCCCCCCCCCGGTCGTCTCTCCCCCCCCCACTGGTTCCCCGTCTGCCCCACCCCCACTCCCCCCCGCCGGGTTGTCTCTCCCCCACCCCCAGCTGGGCTCCCCACCCCCACTGGTTCCCCCCGTCGTCTCCCCACCCCCATTGGTCCCCCCCCGGTCCCCCACCCGCCCCCATCCAAAATTGGTCGAGGCCGATTGGTTGCGCGGGATCTCCGCGAGAGAGAGGTGTCGCGACGAGAGAGCGGCGCGAGGAAGAAGACGACGGCCGGGGGGGGGAGGGGGGGGGCGAGACGACCGGGGGGGGGAACCAGTGGGGGTGGGGGCGAGAGACGAGCGTTAGGGGGAGTGGGGGTGGGGGGCGAGACGATCGGGGGCGGGGGAGGGGAACCGGTGGGGGTGGGGGAGACGACCGGGGGGGGGGGGGGGGGAAACCAATGGGGGTGGGGGAGGGATGACCGGGGGGGGGAACCGGTGGGGGCGGGGAGAGACGACCGGGGGTGGGAGCACGAGTCGGGGTGAACTAAGAGGAGGTAGGTGGGTGTGTGTGTTGCATGCCATGTCATCACTTAACAACTTAAGTGACCTCCCATAAAATTCCACATGGCGCCACGTCAGCATCGCCGGTTGGTTTTTGACCGGAGAGTGGTCGGAGTTATTTTGTTGAAACCTTTTGTAAAGTTGAGTGATATATTTGGGACAAATGTAAGTTTAGTGACTAAAGTGTTACAAACTATAATTTTGAGTGACCATCTATGAAATTAACCCCATCTATGCCTAAAGCACCAAACCGTTTTGATAGTTTTATTAAGTCAAACCAATTTAAAACATTCAAGTAACCGTTACCAAGATTGCCTTACTAAGATAACACGATACACCCTGCGAAGGCAGAACCATATTGATGTGATCGAGACCTTGACAAGTGTTTAAAATGGGTGACATTAACTAAAAATCCCAATCGAGGGATTTTTTTATCAAGTTTTATGATCCATGTAGTATTTTTATAATGATTAATTTTAGCATCTATTTAATTATGGAATATCATATATACCCTATATACATAGAATAAAGATCATTTATGTAAAATAAGAATAAACATCTTCATATATCAACAAGGCATCATAAAATAAATCAAGGAAATTAAATACCTTAAAATTTCTCAAGTGCATGAAAGATTATATTTTCATTAATCTCATTAATTAAATATATCTCAATATGATTTTTTTCGAACTCTATTTAATTAAAAACCATTTTAATTAAATATTTTAATTAATATTAATAGCAGTCCCACTAATTTAAATTGATATTAATTTAATTAAACACCTTCCAATTAAATTAATTCAATCCAATTAATGAACAATAACCCCATTTAATTAATGGTAATTAATTAATTAAAACTTCTTTCAATTAATATAATGGTAATTAATTAATTAAAACTTCTTTCAATTAATATATATAACTCAATTAATAAAAATAGAGTTGTAATTTTATTTTGTAATCTTTTTACAAGTTGAATTGCTAGCTAGGATGACTAACACATTCCAAAAAGAGTTGAATGGCTAAGGATCGAATCCTATCTTAGCCAAAAATCTTTTTACTTTATTTTCATCAATATAATTGCTTTATATCCCATACAACCACCATGATATTAAATTACACATATCTATGTACACAAATAGTGAGATCTTATCCGCCATATTTGATGCGCACCCATTTTATGCATGCATGTGCGTGACGGTGCGACTACATCAACAAAACCATGCCGATATTTTCACACTTTTGCATATAGATTAATTCTATTAAACGCAATCATGCAACCATATATAAATATCATGATTGACTTATATATATCATGTATATAAAAAATATGGGCATATTACAATTTAATTAAATCATGCCTACTGGCTCTGATAACACAATTAGGTTTCAAGGATCATGCGTAACGAAAGTTTTTGAAACCCTTTTCGAACATCCTCAAACCTAGATCCTATTAATTCCATTAAATTGATATGCCAATAAAAGAGCATATCTTAGTAAGAATAACTCCATGTCTGCCTTGTTTCGTGTTTATCAATTCCTTTAAGACGCTGCCAGAGATGAATGTCCTCTATCAGAAATTCACACACAAACGGACGATCACAATCTGGAGTGCTAGCCCCAAAAACCCTAAGGAAGAAATTCTCATAAAAATTCTTTAGGAAAAGTCTCTCTCGAGAATCCTCTACAACAATTGTGACACTAATGTCTTATTCATTGTACACTAGGTCGAGTTGTAAAAAAACTCCATCTCCTATTCATACTTCAAATAGAGTCATAGATAAAGTCCAACTCTAAAAAGAATAGAGTCATAGATAATCTAGAATTACTAATCCAATAAGAGTTGTAATTTATCTAAAACTCAAATAAGAATTAAAGTCATACTATAATTTCCAATTTGAGTCATATTCAAAATAGGATTTACTAAGAGATAAAATTTCTAGTCACACTAGAAATGTATGAGAATTTTGAATCCTAATCAAACTAGGACATTTAATGAGAATCTTCAAAATGAGTTTTATCAAATAAAATTCATTAACCCAGACAATATTAAATCACGCAAATTCGTTCTTTGTGTGCGATCCAATAGGTTCATACAACTTTGGCAGTGAACTAAAACCATTATGTTATACAAGTCATAAGCAGTCTCTAGCAAAGCATTATGACTACCCAAGTAGCATGAAGATAAATAAATCGATACATACCAATAGACAATGTATATCATATCCCTTTGTCACGTGATATCTTTTGATTGAACATAAGACATGAAATGTCACCCTTATAGTTCAATCTACTAGTTTCGATCTCCCAGTAGACTAAAATTGTCAACTGACATTGATCCAATCAATTCACTAGACATATCCATTTATCATATTAACATATCGAGGGGCCCAATAGATATCACTCTAAAAGAGAGGGACAAATTCCATCCTGATCACACAACATCTACACATTAGTCGACCAATGACCAGTCACAAACTTTATAATCATCCAGTTAAAGACAACATTTGATTGTATCAAATCATTGTGCTCATAATGTTGGAGTCTATGGTGATCTTAAGTCAAATGACTAAATGATATAACTCTCATAAGAGCCACTTATGACATTGACCATGTAGTGTTCTCATGTCGGGTCGGTCCAACATCTGTTCCTAATATAAACCTATTATCTTGATCCGTATCCGTATACGCATAATCATCACATGGTTATCAATCAAGACTCATACTATTCTTAATTTATTATTGTTCCCACAATAATAACTGACTAGGGACATTTAGAATAATACAATAATTATCCATGAATACTATTATAAAAGAAACATGCACCTACTTATAATAGTTAAACAACATTTACAGAATTGGTCTAGTGCACGTACCCCAACATTATTTCCCCCGGCCTAATATTTAGTCTTTTAAACTATCCGGTTCCTGCATCGACACGCTTATCAAGGTGAGTACTTAACACGCTGTCTCGCTCATCAAATGTAATATAAATACACACATGATAATGTCATTTACTTTATTTCAATATAAACATCGTAAATTAAACAATTCAACACACATTTACCTAGCTCTAGGCGCGCACTAGCCTAGCTACGGGTCCCACGAGCGTCGAAGCTGTTAACCACGTCTGCAACCACGTCATTAATAATGGTAAATTAAATTCAGGTCATTATAGTTTTTCCCAACAAGGTAAAATTTCGTTCCAAAACATAGATCAAACTTCAATTTTACCAGCAAATAAGTGGGGATACCGTTGTTGCATAGTAGACTCAAGCTCCCAGGTGAGTCCCTCGGTCCCATGATGATGCCATCTGACCAAAACCTTCGGGATTTCCTTATTCCACAAAATTTGAGTCCTCCTATCCATGATTTCCATAGTTTGTTACTCATATGACACGTTAGGTCGCACCTCAATCTGACGTATATCAACCATAGGCCTCGGTCCCGACCTAGCCAGCCTCAACATGGAAATATAAAATACTGGATGTACCCTTGCCAACAGCGCTGGCAACTCCAGAAGGTATGCCACTCCGCCAACGCGTTCCTAAACTCTAAATGGCCTAATGAACCTTGATGTCAGTTTCCACTCTCATCTATCTCTTCGGTCTCTTATTAGACCGAGAACTCGAAGTTGGCTCTGCTAACCCTGTAGCGCAACCTGAATCGCTAATCCATTGGCCATCTGAACCAGTTATGTCTTGTTGCGAAAGACATGTTGTAAATCTCTGCTAGAGTACGAGCTCCACTAGATACAACCGTGCTCGCAATCCTCTCATCCAAATCTCAAACAAAATCATATATCTATAGTCAATCTGTACCTGCTATGTTCATGGAGTATGACAGTAGATATCGATACGTTTACATGTATACTGTGACAAACATTTCACCCTGAACCAAAGAAAAAAAACTCATCCCTCAATCGGACCCTGACCTCCATAGGTATGTACTCGTCCATAAACAATGCTTGGAACTTTGCCCAAGTAGTCAAAGCAGGATGAGTCCCGATGTAGGTAGTTCACCAAATCACCGCATTAGCTCTCAAACAAAAACTCAATAATCTCGGTCGATTAGTCTCCTTAACCCGAAGTAACTCATGTAGTCGGTCATAAGATAATAGCCACCTCCCGACTATCTCCGGGTCCCCGGCTCCATAGAAATATCATGACAAGAACTTAATGAAGTCCTTCATCTTCTTAGCCTCAGCTGTCATCAGGCTCTCTGAAGTAAACGCCACTACTGGTTGCTCAGTGGTCGCAGGTGTAAGAACCACTACGATGTCGATGATGCTATTCTTGGAACAACCCTTTCTGCCAATGTCTCAAATACTGTTGCCTACACTTGAGTCTCAGCTGTAGTAGGAGCTACAACTGCCTGAGTAGTAGTCATCGGTGCAGCTAATATGATAGTAGGAGCAGTAGAAATCTCTTGGGCATCTTGAGCTCTCATCATGTCTATCAGTAACGCGAATCTATCATCCATAGTTCACTCCAACGACTCCAATGTCAAAGTTTATCTTATCGGATCACTAGTGTCTCCGATCTCAGGCTGAGTAGTATCTGAAGGTTGTCCATCCATCGGTATCTACATCGAAGAACATGCGTCTAATTAGCCTCAATGTATATATATATATATATATATATATATATATATATATATATATGTATCGTATTATACACACAAAAAATATAACACGTATATCCCTGATTTCTACCCATCTCACCTCACTTCCCAACTAAGACTCTAGGAAATTCTTTTGGGTTTCCACATCTAAAGTTTATTCATTAGGTTTATCCTCAAATTATACTACAATTTTAATCGTATTAATGTTAACTTTCGATTTCCTCGAAGTTCACCAACCTTTGCTCTAATACCAAAATGTAACGACCTATTTTCCAAATGGACCGCCACGGGGGCCAATGCGAGCCCATAACCTGGTCTACCAGTGCCAACTGTGTCCCACATACTATTTCATCTACCAAATAATCATTATTAACCTCAATAAACAACAATTTAATGTTTAAATTGTTACTGAACTCCAGTCATCTGCTAAGATCATTTTAAACCATAATAAATCACAGCGAAAGTCTTTTATTATGGCAATCAAAATATTAAACATTATAGTCATGTGTTTAACTCTGATACCTAGTGTGAAAAACCCATATATCATCATAGACCAAAAATCCATCTCAAAAATAAAAATAAAGTATATATAATACAAATGTACAAGCCTAGCTTAATATTTCTAAATCAAATGTATTTTGGTAACTTGTCTTTGCCACGACTTGTACTAGGATCTGCACTTAAGCCATCATAAAAAGGCAGATGACGAGTCAAGAGTGAGTATTCCCAAAGAAATTAAGTGAGCAATACGAAAAGCAAATACTGGAATTCAAACAAAACTATTAAATAAACATGCAGAAATAAATATAGGCAACAGTGATCATCGCATGGATAAATAATAGTGAAGGCTCAAAGTGTGTTCCTAAAGCTTAGGGCCAGACTAGCGCCATACTTCGGAATTCCCACAAACTACTGTTGGCGAGTAGCACTCAAGCAAAGCCAGTATATGGATCCGATAGGTGGTTAGTGTGGAACAAACGGTGCACCAACACGTGCCCCGATGCGACTCTTAGGTCGACCTACTCACTGAGATCCTTGGCCAACGTGCTATGGCCTAGTGGACATACGCGCAAAAATGACACGGAGGGTGAGCCTCAACGTCCGTCCATTATATCACACCAAGAATAGAGTATTGAAAGAAAAAATATGAATTCAAAAGCAAAAATAAAGTACTGCTCAAGAAATCTCAGTTACGATACTACACACCTCAAATCGCACTCTCTGTCCTATAAATAACCCCTGGTTCGACTACGCCTAATCCCATATATCCAAATTACCGCCCGAAATGACCTATTTCCATTTATAATTGATTTTTAGTCAATTGGATGTATTTTATGTCACTTAGCAAAAATAATGTCAAAACTACAATATCTAGCGTGCTAGATCTGGGAATTAGCGCGTTGGATTCCCATGCGGTTATACATTCTTCGTCAGGAAGAACATTAGCGCGCTAATCGCATTGTGGACATAAGTTTTGCTGAAAGTTTTGGGTTTTAAATCCCTCCACCACCAAGAACAACAACCACAACACTAACCACTGAACTACATAGCATTTAAAACCTACCAAACCAACTACTCGACAACCACTTAATAACCCATATTGGATTCACACCAACACCTTAAAAATTGATATCAAAAGATAAAGAAAGTTGGGGTGTTTGTGATTCTCACCTTGCTTTGATGATTCCACCACTCCAAGCATCTCAAATGATCAAATTGAACACTCCATAACCTTTTGTTTCTTCTTTTCAATTCTCATATATGAAGATAAGGAGATAGAAAAGGTGGTGGAATGAAAGTTATCTTGACTTTTTATAGTCAAATGAGATCTCTTCCCCACATGTGCATCTTAAGGCAATCCAATGAGCACCAATTGCTCCATTATTCACCTTCTAATGATTCCAATTGTGACACAAATGACGCATTTGCCCTTGTCTTTAACCCAAAAATGGCAATCCAATAACCGCGACATATGCATACTACCATGTCCCTAACCACCAAATATATATTACATTTAACCCATTTTATTCATTTCATGTGTGTATTATTCCCCCAGCTTAATATTTAGTCTTTTAAACTATCCAGTACCCGCGTCGACATGCTTATCGAGGAAAATACTTAACACATAGTCTCGTATGTCGAATGTTATATAAATACACACATTGTGATGTCATTTACTCTATTTCACTATAAACATCGCAAATTAACAATTCAACACGTAAAATAACTATTTACCCAGCTCCAGGTGCGCACTAGTCTAGTTGCAGGTCCCACGAGCGTCCGAGCTATCAACCATGTCTGCAACCACGTCATTAATAATGGTAAATTAAATTCATTACATTACACAACCCCTCGGTGTAGGCAGGGGCCCTCTTGAGAGAGTAGCGCCTAGGTTATAGATATGAATAATCTCCTTAGATTTGTACGATATATGGCTGATATAATCGATGCTTAGCGATTCGCCATTCCCAAACACCCAATAATTTCTTGTTTTCCATGTCATCAAGGTAGCTATAGCGAACAAATAGTTCCATTCAATGGGAAAAACTACAAAAGTACTGTTAACAATAAAATAAATTAGTAAAATAAGTTAGGTTTTCTTTTTATTACAAAAGTAAGGTAAATCGGGTTTTGGAAATGCGTTTTTAGTGGGGCAAATATTTAACACTAATGGCACATTGAGAGAATGAGCCATTAGTGTCCAACGTGGTGGGGCAAAAAGACACGAATGGCGCATTCTCCGAATGCGCCATTCGTGTGTTAGGGACCGATCCACGTGGACGTCATGTGGATCGGTCCCCTCAAACTAATGGCGCATTCGGAGAATGCGCCATTAGTTTGAGGTTCCTGATGACGTGTTGTCCGCGTAGGCTTAACGCACGTGCCACATTTATCGAATAATATATAATGGACTATCCATGTGGCGTCCTCGTGTACGCCATGTAGATCGACCCCGTACACTAATGGCGCATTCTCCGAATGCGCCATTAGTGTAACGTCCTAACGACGAGGCGTCCATGTGGGCTCCACGTGGGTTTCCCCATATTAGGAATGGTGCATTCCAAAAATGCGCCATTCGTGTATTGTACCCCCGTGACATCCTCTTCCCGTGATGTCGTCTCCCCGAGAACGAGGGAATCTATTCCCTGCGTTCTCGGGTTAGGTTATACGGGCTGTGGGGTAGGGGTTTAGGGTTCTTGGGGGGTTTTTAAGGTCGATGTTGGTGGGGTGGAGTAATCGAGAGATACGCGAGAGAGAGTCTGGTGCGGGAGAGAGCCAGGGACAGAGGAGCCAGTGCAGAGAGACCAGCAGAGGGGGAGAGGAGAGAGTAGCGACCGAGAGAGAGTTGGACAGAGAGAGAGGAGGAGAGAGCAACAACAGCAGCACGAGAGACGGAGAGGACCGAGAGAGCGAGAGAGAGAGAGAGAGAGAGAGAGAGAGAGAGAGAGAGAGAGAGAGAGAGAGAGAGAGAGAGAGAGACGGTGACGGAGGGAGGGACAGAGTTGGGGGACCGAGAGACCGCGAGAGAGAGAGAGTTGGTGGCCGAGAGAGAGTTGGGGAGACCGCGAGAGAGAGAGCTAGAGAGGGAATGAGAGAGAGAGAGAGAGAGAGAAGAGTACGATGACGGAGAGTGGAGAGATTTGGGGGACCGAGAGACCGGGAGAGAGAGAGTTGGTGATAGTTCGAGAGAGAGGGTGGGGGGACCTTGACAGAGAGAGACCGAGAGTAAGAGAGAGAGAGAGAGAGTTGGGGGTGGATTGGGTTGGGTTGTGGGGTGGGTCATTTTGTTGGTGTGATAGAGTTGGGTGAGTTGTGGGTCCAGGGTTGTGAGGTGGGACAATTTTTTTGTTTTTGGGAATATCAAATAAAAGATACATACTAGTGGGTTTGATCTGGGTTGGCAGTCGTGAAAAGGCTCGAAAATTTTTATTTAATTTTTACGTCATTTCGCTGTAGTTCGTAATATTGATATAAGTAAAAGCTAATTTTTTATTTGTTTTTTCGGGGATAATCCAATTGAAGATAAAGGAAAAAAAAAGAGGAAAATTAGTAAGTTAAAAAATTTATTTACTTAAGTTTGAGTTGGTAATTTAGTAAAATTAAATAAATTTATATGGAGTTTGTTTGTTTACAAAAATTAATGTGGAGTTTGTTTGTTGCAAGGAGGCAAATTTTTGCTTAGTTTTTTTTGAAAGTATGCCTTAATTTTACATAGCTGATATAAATATGAGTTTTTAATTGATGTCATGTAGATGAATGAGTATGCTCTGTAGTTGCACTATGAAGGTGATCCTCTACATCAGAAAGTTTACTTGCGATTTAAATCCTCAATGTGATGAATGAATGACGTTTGATACATATAGTCTTTCAAATTAAGCAATGGAGATGAAAAAAACTTTTTTTTCACCTTTCCAAAAGGTGACACTAGTTGCTGGAGAGCGGTGATTCGATCGCCTAACTTTTCTTTTCAAACCAATAATAAAATCAACATTGATTACTTAAGGGGTGTAATAACTTAAAAATATATGAATGTATGTCATCAAATCAATAACTAGCTAGGAATGAAAGCACAATATATATAATATATGAAAGTTGGCAATTTTAATTGGTGTCTCAATTCGTGGTCTTTTAAATGTGCTTTCAGTACTTGTACTACTACTATTGCTTTTCTTCACTTATTTATTAGTCTACTCGATTAATATATAACACATGTCAATAAAAAACAAACCCTAATTATTAAATCCTAATAATTTCTTATGTTGTGATGGTCATCTTAATACATAAATAAGAATTTGGTTAGATATATACATACCTTCAAAGTAAGGTTGCTCTGGAATTAGCCTTCTCGTCGAATACTTGATCTTGCAATGTCGACGACAAAAATAATTTTATTTGTGGCAAGGATATGATTTATTAATTGATGTCGTGTGGATGAATAAGTATGCTCTGTAGTTGCGCTATTAAAGCGATCCTATATATCAAAAAGTTTGCTTGCGATTTAATTCCTCAATTTGATGAACGAATGACGTTTGATATATATGCCATTTTTTATATCATCATTGTTCAATAAATTATGTAGGTCATGGAAAATATGGACATCCCATTTCTTTTTTATGAGAACGGTGAAATTGTAAATGGTAGAAATGACATTAGGTACAACGCACCCCCATCAACAATGTTGACGTTTAGGTTTGGGACGAGTAGACAACAATTGATGGATCACATGTGTAACGCATTCAATGTCTCATCTACGAAAACTATGATAAGGATGACTTATCGTCACGCTGTAACCCTCCTTGAGGGTTCATAATATTTTGTCCCCGTATTGCTGGAAGATGCGACGCACTTCTACTTGATGTGGGCAATAGTGGCCAATCTATTATTTAACATTTTAGCAAATTGGCTATTGTCAAAGTCGTACAGTTCATTCACAACTCGTAGATAAAGATGTCAGCACGCCAGACACTAGATCGATAATGGAAAGATTGCAAATGCAATCACCACATGGTGATGATGAACCCAACGACGATGATGACATTAATGACGGGACGAGGATATGCGTCCCCGTGGAGGCTGCACCAGCCGTCGATCGATTGGGAAAACCTAAATGTTGTGGCGGATGACCCAATGTATGAACCTCCAGGGGCAGAAAACATGCAAGATGATGAGCAGTTTGCTATCGATGAAGAGAACTTCATGGAGGAAGCAATCGATGCTGAAGTTCACCAACCATTATCGGTGTACAATGAGATCGATTGGGAGATGGCTAACTCCACTGCAACCCAACATTCTCATCAACAGACTGGGGGGACATCTCTAATTTTGATTTGGAATTAGGGACGTGCTTTGAAAACAACGAAGACTTACAACATGCCGTCAAAGTGTGGCATGTTAGCATACATTATCAATATCATGTAATGGAATCCATTACAACTTTTAGGGCGATCAAGTGCAGAAGTGCGCAAAATGGGTGCATGTGGCGTCTTCGTGCTTGTTTGCGAAAGATAACATAATTATGGGAGATCACATAATTAGACGCGCCGCACACAACTGTATAAATCTTGACGTGGAACGCGGTCATGCCCAACTCGATGCCAACATGCTTGCAAGAGATATCCAAAGCATTGTCTAGATAGATCAAGCAATAACTATCAAGGCATTAATACAAATAATTAAGGGAAAAACGAACACGAAGTAAACTACAAGCGAATGTGGGATGCTAAAAGGAAGGCAATTGCAAATGCATTTGGAGATTGGGATGAGTCATATGCTAGATTGCCAAGCTGGTTGGCATCCGTAAAGATTAAGAGTCCGGGGACCGCAATTGAGTGGTCACATTGACAATGGGCTTATGATGAGATAAGGATTGAGTGTCCTCAATTTCGTCGTGTGTTTTTTGCATTCGAAGCATCAATACAAGCTTTCGGGTTTTGTAGGCCTCTTGCTTCAAATTGACGTGACTTTTTATATGACAAATATTGTAGTAAGCTATTGATTGCCATATCTGTTGATGGTAATGGACACATACTACCGATATCATTTGCTGTTGGAGAAACCAACTCTATAGATTCATGGGGATGGTTTTGAGGATGTTGCGCAAACACGTGACAGATAGAGATGGTATTTGCATTATTTCTTATCATCACCCTGGCATTCTGAAGGCGGTCAACATAACGACCAATGATTTTTGTTCTCCAAAAGGATACCACTGTTATTGTCTGCAACACTTAGTCAATAATTTCAACATTCAATTCAAAAATAAGCCCTTGAAAAACCTATTTCTCGAGCTGCTGGTCAACGTCAAGTTTGAAAATTTAATGCATGCATGAAGCGTTTTGCATATTTATCATCGCGAATGTTTGCAATATGTCAATGTCATCCCCAAAGAACTATGGACTCAATCGCACGATGGAGGCATGCGGTACGGATGGATGAATTCTAATTGTGTTGGTATGTATGAAATGCAAGTTATGTTTTGCACTCAACTATATAGTTATCGCTGAAGTAATATTACTTACACGAGTTTTATCGTCACTTGTAGAGTGTTTTAACGGTGTATTGAAGGGGGCTCGATTCTTGCCAATAATAACAATGACTTAGATGATTTACTATAGATTGGTGACATACCACGATCAACGCAACCAGGAAATCAATGAAGCAATCTCAAACGGGCAATCATACACGAAATATGTCACGGATAAACTCACACATTATGAACAAGCTGCAAGGAGGCATCAAGTTAATATGATAAATCGTGACATAGGTGAGTTTGAAGTGTTTACTGGACGACATGGAGATCGCATGCATAAAGGCAACAATACACAAGTTGTTATCCTAAAGGACCGCATGTGCGGTTGCAATAAATGACAATCGTTTGGTTTCCCTTGCTCGCACGTGTTAGCTGCATGTTCCTTTATTCGGGTAAGGTACTCACAATTTATTGAACCATACTACCGGATAGATGTGTACGCGCAATGTTATTCCTTTAAATTCAAAGCCATTCCAGATGAGAAATATTGGCCGACTTTTGCGATGAAGATCATACCAGACCCAAGGTGCAGACGTGGCCGAGGGAGACCAAAGGGAACATGAATGCAAAATGAGATGGATCTTCCTAATGTTTCAAGAGCCTTGCGATGTGGCATATGTCATCAAGAAAGACATAAAAGAACATGTCCCAATAAAGATCGTGATCGAGTCCCTATTAGGAAGAATCGATGCGACATTTGTCGTGCAAATGGACATCAACAACAACAACAACATAGCCTCAGTCCCAAAATCGTGCAGATGGACCTAACAAAAAAAAAATTATCTAGCAAGAGCCGAATCTTCCAATCAAAACCAATAGTCCAGTTTGTCTATTGTTTACTAATGGCTTAAGTATGTATGTAATTAGATTATATCGAACCTTTTGAAGTATCCAGATAGTTTACATCATGAAATGTTTATGTATTCGTTATTGTTTGAACATTTAACAATCGATTTGTGGTGACTTTTCGAACAACACGACTAACTTTTAAAACTCCATAAATTGTAGTTTGTACATAAATAGATCCAGGTCCATCAGATCCTTCACTATTACATGTCCAATCTACACACGATCCTCGCGAGTGTGGACGGGTCAGGTAAACCTTTTAAGATGGATACATCCAATGTTCATGAATGAACGTATAATGTACATATATATATGACAACTTATTTTCAATTCTTAGGTGTACGAGAAATTGCGCGTGCGTCGACGATGGGCTACCGTTGATCGAACGGTGGAGTATCATTCTCGAATGATCCCATATCTACGTTCTAGTGGCTTTTATGGGATTTTGCGCGTATCATTTTTCAGTCTTGATTGAGTTTTAATTACCGCATTTGTTGAGAGATGGCACCTAGAGACACATACATTTAACATGCAAAGTGCACTATTACACTCCAAGACGTACATATACAGCTTGACTTACCTATTGAAGGTATGCCTGTGACGGGAACCACCGATACAAACTATGTTGAAGTGTATGAGAGGCTACTTGGTCGAATTCATGTTGGAGATGACCTTCATGGAAATAAACTAAAAGTCGAATGGCTTGAACACAACGTACCAGCTATACATGACGACAACGACGAGGAGTTGGTGCGACGGTATGTTCGATCGTACATTCTCCAACTAATCGGTGGTTGTTTATTCGCCGATAAGTCAAATTGATATGTACATTTGATGTTTCTACCTTTGCTCGAGGATTTTGACATAGCTGTCGAGTATAGTTGTGGGAGTGCCTATTTGGCTTTTTGTACAATGAGTTGTGCCGCGGATCTCACGCGGTGCACATGAGGTTGCAGAGGCGTCGATTCTTGTACAACTATGGACATGGGATATATTTTCATTCATAGCACCAAGGCGGCTGGGTGTTCCTAGAGTTCAACCTCGAACAATGGATGAAGAAGAGATGCTTAATGACGTCCCTTTAGGACACATGTAATAGAAATGTTATATCGTAATTTTTTATAATATTAACTACATTTTCATTTTACTAATTATGAGTTTTCTATACAGATGGATCAATGCATTCTCGGTTACTCAAAGTGCAACACACGTTTTATCAGCTTACCGTGATGCACTCGATTCGCAGAATGAGGATGACGTGGTGTGGCAACCTTATTCTGAAGTCATAGGATCTCTTCCTAAATACTGTACCAATGGTCACGGTAGTTAGCTATCGATGTGTCCCCTTATTTGTTTCCACATAGTCGAGTGGCATCTACCTGAAAAAGTTTTGAGACAATTCGGAATGATACAAGCCGTGCCACCAAACTGGCATTATGACACCTGATTGCACCACATCGAGATGCGAGGACGCGTTCAAGAAAACTGGGCGGTTTTTCACGCAAACTATATACAGATGTGGGAAAATCGTGGTGACATCATAGTCACAGTGGAACAAGAAGAAGGCCACGATCAACAAGACTACATGATGTGGTATCGATCAGTCACTAAAAGATTCATTGGACATGACGGGACTTTACGTGACAATTCAGTAAGCTTTAAACTATTATTCTTCTGTCCTCACGTTTTACATCATAAATTGTGTGTACTAACCTCTTATTTTTATATCAGTGTAACTTGGTGAGTCGACTGCAGCGAGTTTTCATTGACGATGGGTACGAGCAAGGTCTTGCTGCGCTTGATGAAGGCATCAAAATCTTAGATGAAGATCATAGGCAAAGGTCAACTCTATGGAATAGTGGAATTGATGTCGGAGAGGGTATATATGAGAAAAATGAAGATGAAGAAGATGATCATGGCAAATCGAATCGAGAGGTGAGAAGAAGAAAAACACAAACACAGACTGTGGGTGGGAGCACTAGACCTCCTCGTCCACCACGTCCTTCTCGTCGGACAAAGACTGCTGCTGAGAGCAGCAGACGTTCCCCTACGCCACGTTCATCTCGTCTGAGAGGGAAAACAACAGAGACTGTTGGTGACAGTAGCCAACGCTCATCCCCACCACGTCATTCTTCTCATGTGTACATTTCTACATTGTCCTCAATGCAACCAAAACCTCAAATGTTTGTACCTAGTGCGCCGATCATGAATCTTCCTCATTACCATATTAATCCTTATGCACCCGGGTCGTCGTCTTCATATATGGACCATGACATGCCTAGACATCCAATGTATCCGTCATTGCCTCAACACATGCCGAGCCCATTTACTCCACCATGTTATAATTATAATATGTCATATAGTAGAGATGGCTCATTCATGAACATGTTAAGCATGCCGCTGCTGCCTCATGTTCCTCTCGGCCAACAGCATATAGGAAGCCAGTTTTTTGGGATGGTTCAACCTCATATTTTTGGGAGGATTAGTACCAGAGGTGAGTCGAGCGAAGCACCAGAGGATGAACATCAATTGACTCGACGAAATTCAATGCAAGATCAGCAACCTCGACAAACTCAATCGGAAGTACAAACACAACGTCCAACTCGACATAGAGTACGTCCAATTTGCATCACGGAGCAACAACGTCAACGTAACCGTCGATAAACCTGTACAATAAGTTGTTTTTATGGAATGAAATCATACTTTCAAAACTTCTTTATTGCTTTAATTTTAAATTCTACACAAATATATAACGTGGTTTTGGCCTTTACAGTTTTTCATCTACAAATTTCTTCTTATGATCACGATTGTGTTGCATAGTTTATAGTAGATATGCATAAGTTTCCCCATTGAGATATGTGCGTAACGTTTGCATGGATTATAAACCTTGACATACGTTTGTGTTGTTTGCACGGGTTGCCCACCGCCAGATACGTGTGTGTCATTTGCATGGGTTGTCCCCTCGAGATACGCGCGTAATGGTTTCATGGATTGTCAACTTCGACATACGTGCATGTTGTTGGCAAGGGTTGTCAACCGCCAGATACGTGTGTGTCGTTTGCATGAGTTGGCCTCTCCAGATACGTGCGTAACGTTTGCATGAATTGCACGAGGTTGCATGGGTCAGCCACCTCCACATGCACATCGTTTGCATGACTCATCTGCCTCGAGATACATGCGTAGCGTTTGCATGAGTTATCCACGTCCATATACGTGTGTGTCCTTTACATTAGTTGTCTACCTTGAGATACGTGCGTGATGCAGGTTGTACATCTCGAGATACGTACGTGATACGGCTTGTCCATCTCGATACGTAAATGACATTTGCACGGGTTCACGTGTCACGACCCAATAATTAATACACGTTTAATTCGTTAACCAGGATAAAATGACCCGTGACGTGAGACCCGCAACGAGATGTGTGTCACTACCGAGGCATGGTGGCTGAGGTAAATGTTATATTTGTAGGTGTTGTGTGATTTGTAGTTGTTTTTGCAGTCGGTTGTGGTTATTGGTCCGAGGTAGGAGACTCGGACGAACTGCCATGAGCTCAAGGGACGGTAGGGGAGTCGCCTCCCCTGCACGAACCTAACTTGGGGTTGGGGATGGGCGCCCAACCCAAGTATAAATGAAAAAAAAAATAAAAAAAATAAAAGTTTACGAGAGGAAGAAGATGGGTAGCCCGGGTCGGACTACCTCATATGGGCCGGGTCGGGCCAACCCAGGTCCGGGTGGACTGGGTCGGGCCGACCCTGACCCTTTGGAGAAGGGGTCGTCACACACCGCTTTGAGTTGAACAAAGTACTCCTTTTGAGGAGTAAAAAAAAAGTTGTGTATTTTGTTTAGACGACTCATGTAAATTGTATTGTGTACTCTTTTTCTTTTACTATATTTTTTCCCACAGGGCTTTTCTTAGTAAAAGTCTTAACGAGGCACAATCTCTAAGCAAGTGTCATCCAAGGGGGGGTGTTGTGAAGTGTAAATGACCATGCATGCACACCAACATATTGTGTAGTCATGTACCTTGTATTGTCATTTTCAATGTACACCAACTCTTCCATGTATTGTCAAATTACTTGTAATGTGTTGTATGACATGGGGTGTATGTGTTAATTGTCCCACATTGATTACTTGTAATGTGTTGTATGACATGAGGTGTATATGTTAATTGTCCCACATTGTAAAGATACATTTATCATCATCACCAAATGACCTATATAAAGGGTGCTAACCTCATTGTAAGAACATACTAAGTTGAATGAAAACTTCTCATTCCAACTATCTCATTTCTTCTCTTCTCCTTTGTAGTAGTATCAGTTCTTAGTCTTCTATTTCCTTCTCTAGTTCTTAACAAGTCTTAATTCAATTCACAACACGTCATCGGCACGAGCTTGCTCTAGTATTAAGGAGATCTTGAAGTTCAAGAAGGCTTGTTGAGGAAACAAAGCTATGAAGGTATAACTTTTGTTATTTAAATAAGTTCAATTTATTTATTATCATGGTTGCTTCCTTTTATTACATGCATCACTTCTATATGGATACTTTATTCATATACTATACATTATAACGTCACCGATTGTGAAAGTATGCTCTGTAGTTGCGTCTTGTACGATCTTGTACATCAGAAATCAAAAGTCAATATGTGACATAACTAGTTTTCTCTTAAAACTACAAACGATTAATTTTCGTTATATTCTTGATTTTATAATACAAATAATGCTATAAGTTTGAGTTGATAGTGGGTAAGCCTTGTCCCCGGTAAAGCTAAACATTGAAAGGGAGATGGGTTATCCCGTTCGAGGAGGCATGGCATTAAGCAGACTTTGTCTCGCCACCCAACCTGGATGTTGTCCCACCAACTCATACGAATATTACATTTAATTATTAATGAATCAAGTCGTGAACATATACTTAATCATATGTTATGTTTTTTTTTTACATAAAAGAAAAGAGAAAATTATTTTGTATTATATTTACTTTCAAAATATTAATCAACCATAGTTGAATTTGTTACCTTATTATAATTCTTGTCATGATAATTGGATACTACAAATTATGAATAAAGCTTGCATCTATACAAGACTATATGTTGTACACAATCATTTGCCAATATATCTTTAGAGATTTGAAAAGTGAATATTTCATATATCTTTTCACCCTATGGAGTTATAAATATATAAATACCAAAAAAAAAGGTAATACTCCAAAAGCTCTAAATAAGCGGTTGAGTCTTAAGCTACAAAATTTAATCAGTCAAATATTAATTATAATTCCACAATTTTAATTACCTCTATGTTGAGGCTACGTGGAAATATGACTGATGAGACAATAAAAATAAGGTCACGTGGCCCAGCCTCGATTTATTGTTGCAACAAATATCGAGTGAGCACATAAATCCAATAAATATTAAGGATTGATTTCTTGTCTCATGGCAGCTGAGTAAAATAATGAGATATTATAAATATAATATCGCTCCTGTCCAATTAGTTCAGCTTCAAATTAAGAAGCATATGTTGCATATAATGATCATGATCGCTATAAGTTAATGGACGTGGAAAAGGTGAAAATATCAGGTAAAAGTCGTATCGACAATTCCAACAAAAGGTGGAACAAAAGTGGTGCACCACTACAAAGGGTAAATAATTATTGATAATGAGCGCTCATAATTGTGACATTTTTTTGGTCATATATGAAAGACTATTTTGCCTAAATATTATCATATATATACCCGAAAATTTTTGTGACCTTTACCCTGCCTTCAAAATCAAAGGTAAAATATTATGAATTTTTATCAATGAAATATGACTCTTTTCTAATTTGCCAAACATTATTTGGCCAGATGGATCAACAAATCATGTGTTCAAATCATGAATCATATAAGAGCGATATATGTCTTGCTGATTGTGCTACAACGCACACAATCCTTAAAAATAGAGAATATTTCTCTAGTTTGAACTTAGCTGAGGCTAATGTTCAAACAATATCTAGCATATCTAATTTGATTAATGGCTCTGGAAGAGCAAATATTATGTTACCTGGGGGAACAACAATTCATGTTGACAATGCCTTATACTCTGAAAAATCCAGAAGAAATTTACTCAGCTTTAAAGATATTCGACAAAATGGATATCATATTGAAATCGTGAACGAAAATAATAGAGAATTTCTCTATGTCACATTGATTTCGAATGGGAAAAAAGAAATGTTAGAAAAACTCCCAGCTTTATCCTCCAGATTATATTTCACTCATATAAGGCATGTCGAAACGAATGTCGTCTTGAATAAGAAAATCAATGATCCAAAGACATTCATTTTATGGCATGACCGGCTTGGTCATTCAGGATCATCAATGATGCGAAGAATAATTAATAATTCGCATGGACATCCTTTAACGAGTCACAAAATATTTTCAACTAGTGATCATAATTGTGCTAGTTGTTCTCAAGGTAAATTGATAGTTAAACCATCCCCAAGTAAAATTTTTGTGGAATCCCTAGTTTTCTTAGAACACATTCAGGGAGACATATGTGGTCCTATTCATCCTCACTGTGAACTATTTAGATATTTCATGATTTTGATAGATGCATTAACTAGGTGGTCGCATGTTTGTTTGCTTTCGACCCGCGATGTTGCATTCCCTAGACTTTTAGCACAAATCATTAAGTTAAGAGCACAATTCCCTGATAACCCAATTAAGACCATCCGTCTTGATAATGCCGGGGAATTTCAATCTCAAGCATTTAAAAATTATTGCATGTCTACAGGAATTACAATTGAACATTCTGTTCCACACGTGCATACCTAGAATGGTTTGGCAGAATCTCTGATCAAACGCATTCGATTAATTGCCAGACCTTTAATCATGAGACCTAAGTTATCAACTTCGGTTTGGGGACATGCGATCCTTCATGCAAAGATCTATCATTCGTTATAGGCCTACTGCATACCATGAACATTCCCCCATGCAACTCATTTTAGGTCAACAACCAAATATTTCACACTTGAGAAATTTTGGTTGTGC
Source organism: Stephania yunnanensis (assembly GCA_039657365.1). NCBI lineage: Eukaryota > Viridiplantae > Streptophyta > Magnoliopsida > Ranunculales > Menispermaceae > Stephania > Stephania yunnanensis. The sequence continues at coordinate 24,851,481 of CM077585.1, forward strand.
AGTGTATGATACCACCTCCGAATTTTTGGTTATGCTGTGTATGTTCCTATACCACCTCCCAATAGAACTAAGATGGGTCCACAATGAAAACTTGGGATTTATGTTAGATTTAACTCATCGTCCATTATAAGATACCTTGAGCCCTTAACAGGGGATTTATTTACTGAACATTTTGCTGATTGTCACTTTGATGAAGCAATTCTCCCACCATTAGGGGGAGATAAGAAACCAATTCAAAAGGAATGGCGCGAAATTGCTTGGAATGCATCAACTTTATCACATTATGATCCACGCACAAATCAGTGTGAACTTGAAGTTCAAAAGATCATTCATTTGCAACAAATCGTAAATCAATTACCAGATGCATTTAATGATGCAAAACAAGTGACGAAATCACATATCCTCGCTGTAAATGCTCCAGCAAGAATTGATGTCTCTGTGCAACAAAATGCACAAGAACCAACGAAACGCTTAAAGCGTGGAAGACCGGTTGGTTCAAATGATACAATTTCTCGAAAGAGGAAAACAGGAGTAAAAATAAATACAAATCAAAATACTCCTTAGAAAGCACAAGAATCCTTTGATAAGGGTTTGTTAGAACAAGTTGATTCTAATGAGGAACAACTTCCTTTAGAAAAAGAGGAAAAAGATGAAAATAATGAGATCGCAATAAATTATTTAAACTCAGGTAAGATTTGGGATCAAAATGAAATTGTTCCTGATGATATATTTGGTTTCAATGTGTCCTTTGAAATATGTGAAAATGATGATGATCCAGAACCACGATCAGTGGACGAATGTCAAAAAAGACCTGATTGGCAAAAATGGCAAGATGTTATCCAAACAGAGCTAAACTCGTTAAGGAAACGAGAGGTTTTTAGACCGATTGTCCAAACGCTAGATGGCGTAAAACCTATTGGATATAAATGGGTATTTGTACGAAAGAGAAACGAAAAAAATGAAGTTAAAGGTACAAAGCAAGACTTGTAGCTCAAGGTTTCTCACAAATACCTGACATCGATTATGAGGAAACATATTCTCCTATTATAGATGCAATCACATTTCGGTTCTTGATAAGCCTTGTAGTCGCTGAAGGGCTTGATATGCATTTAATGGATGTCGTTACAACATATATGTACGGGTCCCTAGACAGTGAGATATATATGAAAATCCCTGATGGATTTGTAATATTCGATGAAATAAAATAAAAACCTCAAAACATGCATTCTATAAAATTACAAAGGTCTTTGTACGGGTTGAAACAATCTGGACGAATGTGGTACAAACGTCTTAGTGATTATTTACTGAAAGAAGGATATGTAAATAATCCGCTTTGCCCATGTGTCTTCATTAAAAGATCATCAACAGGATTTGTGATTATTATTGTATATGTTGATGATTTAAATATAGTGGGAAACCACGACGACATCGTTAGAACATCCGAATACTTGAAAAAGGAATTCGAGATGAAAGAACTTGGAAAAACAAGACTTTTTCTTGGTTTGCAAATTGAACATTTTTCAAGTGGAGTACTTGTCCATCAATCAAATTATATTGAAAAAATATTAAAAAGATTTTATATGGACAAAGCACATCCATTGAGCTCTCCAATGGTTGTCAGATCACTTGAAGTGGATAAGGACCTATTTCGACCTCATGAAAGTGATGAAGAGCTAATTGGTCCAGAGGTACCATATTTAAGTGCAATTGGTGCACTTATGTATCTTGCAAATTGTACAAGACCTGACATTGCTTTTGTTGTCAACCTACTTGCAAGATATAGCTCTTCACCAACTCGAAGACATTGGAATGGTGTTAAACATATTTTCCGATATCTTCGAGGAACAAGTGACATGGGTTTATTCTACTCGAGAGGGGTAAAATTGAATCTCTAAGGTTATGCTGATATTAGATTTTCATCTGATCCCCACAAGGCCCGTTCTCAAACGGGATATGTATTCACATGTGGTAATATTGCTGTATCATGGAAGTCAGTAAATCAAACTATGGTTGTTACTTATTCCAACCATTCTGAAGTACTCGTAATTCATGAAGTAAATCGTGAATGTGTATGGTTGAGAAACATGATTGAACATATTCAAGAATCATGTGGATTACCTTCAATAAAAGATTCTCTAACCATATTATATGAAGATAACACAGCATGTATTGCACAGTTAAGTGAAAGATTCATAAAAAAGGACAGAACAAAACATATTTCACCAAAATTCTCTTATGCGCATGAGCTTCAGAAGAATGGTGAAATTGATGTCAAACAAGTCCGATCGAGTGATAATCTTGCTGATTTATTCACAAAAGCCTTACCAACTACGACATTTAAAAGGTTTACATATGATATTGGCTTGCGTAAACTTAAAGACATTCCAAGTAAAGAAACTGAACAAGTTTCACCCATGTTTACATGAGGGGGAGTTATTGATTAGTGTATTGCACTCTTTTTCCCTTAGCTATAGTTTTATCCCATTGGGTTTTCATAGAAAGGTTTTTAATGAGGCAATCTTAACAATATTATGTCCGTCTTAATATTCATGAGAATAATGTACTCTTTTTCTTTTACTATATTTCTTCCCACAGGATTTTTCTTAGTAAAAGTTTTAACGAGGCACAATCTCTAAGCAAGTGTCATCCAAGGGGGAGTGTTGTGAAGTGTGGATGACCATGCATGCACACCAACATATTGTGTAGTCATGTAACTTGTATCGTCATTTCCAATGTACACCAACTCTTCCATGTATTGTCAAATTACTTGTAATGCGTTGTATGATATGAGGTGTATGTGTTAATTGTCCCACATTGATTACTTGTAATGTGTCGTATGACATGGGGTGTATATGTTAATTGTCCCACATTGTAAAGATACATTTATCATCATCACCAAATGGCCTATATAAAGGGTGCTAACCTCATTGTAAGAACATACCAAGTTGAATGAAAACTTCTCATTCCAACTATCTCATTTCTTCTCTTCTCCTTTGTAGTAGTAGTTTGTAGTAGTAGAAATTCATAGTCTTCTATTTCCTTCTCTAGTTCTTAGCAAGTCTCAATTCAATTCACAACATTATCTATACTTTTTTGTAGTTACAATTTCTTCAATACCTATCGAGGTCAACAATTGAAACAAATAAACAAGTTATGCTAAAAACCTTATAACTCATCTTTTTGTTTATTTAACAATTTTGACTAAGGGCAACAATTAAAAAAAAGGTATGCTAAAAACCTTAAGAACAATATATCTTCTTGTCTATTTAACAATTTTTTCCTGCACAATATATATATATATATATATATATATATATATATATATATATATATATATATATATATATATATATATATGGAGTGACTATTAGCCCCCTACTACTTTATATCGACCCCATTTAATTTGATACATTTTTAAACTAAAATGCCTTTAGGCAAAATTTTACATAAATAACCTCACTCTAAATCATGAACCTATTTCATTTCTTTTTCTCCTTCTACTTTCCACTATCTACACCCCTCCTCAACTTTACTTTTCACTCTCTACACCCCTCCCTAAATGAAATTTAAACTCATCTCCAACTCTAATCTTACTCACTACACTCACCTTCCTCTTCTACTTAATTTTCACTTTTTTATATCTCACCTTAATTAAACCATAGATTCATTGCATTTCGTTTTCTACTTTATAATCTCTACACCTTTCTCATCTCTTCTTTCATACACTCAATAATTCACCATCAAATACAACATTTTAATTGTACTATTTGGTTGAGTTTTGATTCATATTCTTGAATGGTTAGAATCTTTTATTTGTATTGAATCTTAGCTTTTTAAGGATCTAACAATCAATCTTTAAATGCATATGAAGCAAATTGAGTTAAATGGGAGAAAAAGATGATGTGCAATAAGGGGTTGGAGGTTGAAGATCACAAAGATGAAAAAAAGGCTTTCTTTGGGGAGAGAGGGGGGCAAATATAAACTAGGGGTACAATAGAGAGTTGTTGAGTCATTAATTATGTAATATTATATATAGGTTATCTATATATTTTTATTGTCATGTCTCCAAATTACTAGCTTAATTGTATTTATTTATTATTTTCAAGGTTATTGGAGTGCGTGATTGAATTCAATCAAATATTTATATGCAGTGATCAAATGCAAGAGGATTTACTTCGAAATACGCATTGCACAGTTGATTTGGTGTGAGATTAGTTGAAGTGACGCAGCTACGGACATGGTCAACCTACTTACGTACAACAGTTGTTGGTTTGTTCTCGAGATACGCGCAACACCAACTCCCATATTTTCGCACAAATCGTGCGATTTCCTCCAAATACAGACGACAGAGTTGAGTAAGGAGTAACCAGCATCAGTCATGTGGCATCCAACCACTGGTCCAGCAGCACGCATTCATTATTTCTTCTCGCTTCAGCTGCTCGACACGTGTCCACTATCACCAGTAGCATCTCCCATCTCACTCCAAAAACTGTTGATTTTGCTTCGAGATACGCGCGTTATATCTCCCACATATGTGCCTCATTCACGCGAGCTTCTACTTCGTCCCTACTACTGCCAGGTGTCGCCATTCTGCTAGTCAAGCCTTGTCAATTGCAGCCGTTCCGACCAATAGGCGCTCGCCACGTCGTTTGGTCAGAAGGTGTCACCAATACGCACGCGACACGTGGCAGAAACAAAAAATAGTTCAAAAATAGCCACAGATGTGCCTCGGCATATGTGATGAGAAATATACCAAAGAGAACCGATTTTTAGTAGTTTTGGAAATTAGAATGTTAGATTATTATTGAGGACGCACAGAGACATATATATTCGGCTATTCTCCTCTGCGGGCCAAACGGCTCAGCTTCCCTATTCTTTTCTATTTTATTTTTCTTTTTTTTGTGTTCTTCAACTATGAGGTTAAACTTTTAGCTTAGGCAAGATCTATGAGGAGGTTCGACTGCGCATATCAATGGATTTGTGAGATTTATATATTTTAATTTCAGTCTTTTCATTATTATTTTATTTTCTTTGGTATTGTTCGAACAATCAAAGTTAAACACTTGTTCAAACTTTGATTTATTTGTCAGTGAGTCGTAAGCATACGTACTTGTGCAATAAGACCACACTAGTGGCAATCGACCCTACCAATTGATTAGTCTCTTTTGGGACCGGTTGAATACCATAGAAATTTGGGCTAAATCGGACACACTAGTGATCCGGTTGTCTAGGTGTAGTGCCTTCAGGAAGCTCAATGCGGTCAACGCATTAAACCCAATTCACTTGAATCGTGGTTATGTGTTTGATTAGGGAAGTAGTCACCGTCGTACCTTGGCTATCGAGATTAGGAAGCGCGAGGAACCGCGTGCGTCACCGGGTCTATAGCTACACTAAGATATTTTGATTTACATATTTTACATAAAATCGATGACCAAATCCAATTATTTACCGAACCGAACTTGTATGTCTTAACCTATGTATTTTTATTAATTATTTTATTTTCAATTTTATCTCCTTTGCTTTAATTAGTTTTTAGATTAGTTAATTAATTCATTCTCTCTTAAAACCCCGATTTTTCTTTTTGTTATTTTTGACCTTAGAAAGAATACCAGTCCCTGTGGGATCGACCCTTTGCCACTATTATGCAAATAGTTGGTTTAGGTATTTTTAATTTTATTGACGCGTTCGGCGCGCTTCAACTTTTGGCGCCGTTGCCGGAGATCGTTTTTTTTTTCTTTCTTTGGTTTTTATTTTTTTTTTTTTATCTTTCTTTGGTTTTTTTTATTTTGTATCTAGCCCCTTGTTTCTAACATTATTTGTTGGTAATTCCATAATGGCCTCCTACCCCTACATTTATGATCGATTCGAAGACTCACACTATTATAATGTAAATGAGGTAGGTATGTTACATAATGGACACCAATTTTCTAACACGCATTCTTTTGTGCAACAAGTCGAGTTTTGCGAAATTTGTGAAGATTATTCTCGTTCCATATACGATTGTCCGTATTATCATAAGAATTATAACTATCTTAGTTATGCATCTTCGCAACCCAATTTTTTTGGGCTCATGTCAAGTCCACAGAGTCCTCAACAAAGCACCTCTTTAGAAGATATGATGAAAAAATTACTAGATGATCAACAACAGTTTCACGAAGAGCTTCAACAATTTTTGCGTGAGTTTCCAAGCTTGCAAAACTTGGAAAATCAATTAATTCAAGTGAATGCCACTCTCCAGAATATGCTTAACGAGAAAGAGTTGTGTGATACACAACTAATTTCTTACTTAGAGGAGAATGTGGATGTTGATACATTGAGTAATGTTGAGGAGAGTGTTGATACACCGGTGGAGAACTATTGGCGCGAAACAACGCAAGGACTTGAAGTCCTTCCTATTGAGCCGGACATGTCCATTGCACCGAATGATGATGATGATTGTTGGGTTTTGGGGTTCATACGCAGCGGAGATTACAAAACAATTTTGACAAAAACCCCAACAGGATCCGAATCTAATTCCATTAAAAATGTTTAAACCATGAAAAACTTAATCATACCTCAATCGCTATATACCTTTCTGATGGTTGATCGATCTCTAAGGCGCGGCCAACGACGAACGCCTCTATCGCGAGTCATCCACAAACGAACAGCGGCCGAGATTTGAAGTGCTAGCTTCGAGAGAATACCAAACCTTTTTGTTTCTCTCCAAAACGATCCAAAGCATACCAAAAACCCTAAGTCGTTTCTAAAACGAAAATAGAGTTTCGGCCTATTAATCTTTCGTCCCTGTGTTCTAACTTATAGCGTCTATTTATACAACCCTTGTATATAGACGGTTAAGTAAATTACACATATACCCTTACTTAAAGAAGTATAAGTGTAATACACCACAAGGACGTTTCTGTCATGAATTTTATCACATAAAATTCGTTTTTCTGAATCGTCTTAAAATCTCGCAAAATCATTCTTAGCGTGCGTCCCAATAGGCTCATACAACGTTGGCAGTGTACCAAAACACATTTTGGTATACAAGTCATAAGCAGTCTCTAGCAAGACATTATGACTACCCAAGTTGTACGAATATCAAATCGATACAACCTAATCAATAGTGTATATAACATCCTTTTATCACACGATATCCTTTTGATCAAACATAAGGCATGGAATTGTCATCCAACATGTTCAATCGTACTAGTCTCGATCTCTAGGTAGACTGAAAACATCCAAGTGACATTGATCAATATCAATTCACTTAGACTAGGCCTTTTAACAATCTAACACATCGAGGGATCCACTAGATATCTCTCTTTATATAAGAGGGACAAATTCTATCTAGATTACACAACTTAATCACATTGCTCACACAGTAACCAATCACAACCTTTATAATCGTCCGGTTAAAGACAACGTTTGATTGTGTCAAATTACTGTGTTCCTAATGTTGAAGTCTCTGGCAATCTCAAGTCGAGGACCTAAAAATATACCTATCATGATAAATAACTATGACTTAATCCATGTGATGTTCTCATAGCGGGTCGGTCCAGTACTTTGTTCCCTAACAAGTACTCGTGATCTTGATTCGTATCCCTATACGTATGATCATCATATGATCATCAATCAAGACTCGACTAGTCTTAATTCATTATAGTTCCCAGTATAATGATCGACTAGGGACATTTATGATATTTATGTAAATACCCATGGATCTTATTATAATGTAAACATGCAAATTAATTATAATAAACAGCAAATGAAATCCTCTATTTAACTAAAAGTATTCATAAAGACAGTTTATGGATTGACCTAGGGCACATGCCCCATCATCTCCCACTTGCACTTAGGGCCAATCATACATGCATCTAATGCCTAATGATCTAACATGACCATCCTGTTTTGCTTGTGGAAGAGCTTTTGTCAATGGATCCGCAACGTTGTTTTCGGTAGGTACTCTACAAATCTTTACGTCTCCCCTCTCGATAATTTCTCTGATGAGATGAAAACGCTGATTATATGTTTGGATCTGTGGTGTGATCTAGGTTCCTTGGCACTGTGCTATTGCCCCGTTATTGTCACAATACAAACAAAATGGGTTAGCAATACTTGGAACCACACCTAGTTCGAAATGAACTTTTTGATCCAAAGCGCTCTTTCTTTGCATCGGCCGCAATATACTCACTTCATTGTAGAATCTGCCACGATCTCTTGCTTCGAACTTTTCCACTTCTTCGCACCCCCATTCAAAGTAAACACATATCCAGATCACGATCTAAAATCATCTATATCGGTTTGAAAACTTGCATCTGTGTAACCATTTAGAACTAGATCATTTTCAAAACCTCCATAGACCAAGAACACTTCCTTAGTCCTTCTTAAGTACTTAAGGATGTTCTTTATCGCTATCCAATGCCTCTCACTGGATCTGATGATATCTCGCTTGCGTGCTCAAAGCATATGATACATCGTCGAGAGCGCATAACATGGCATACATGATAGATCCAATAGGCCGATGCATATGGAATCTTATTCATACGGTCTCACTCATCATTTGTCTTAGGACATTGAGTCTTCTTGAGACTTATGCCATGAGACATTGGCAACAATCCTCTTTTAGAGTCTTGCAAATGAACCTATTCAACACCTTGTCTATGTAAGCACTCGACTTAGACCGATTAGCCTCTTTGATCTATCCCTATAGATCTTTATCCCTAGGATATAGGTGCGTCTCTAAGTCTTTCATTGAGAAACACTTCCCTAACCAAGACTTGACATTCTCGCGAATGTTGGGATGTCATTTCCAATGAGTAATATATCATCAATATACAAGATGCCGAAAAAACAACTACGCTCCCACCGACCTTCTCGGTATACACAAGGCTCATCTTCGTTCTTAATAAAACCAAAATCTTTGATTGCTTCATCAAAACGAAGATTCCAACTCCGAGAAGCTTGCTTTAATCCATAAATGGATCTTTGAAGCTTGCATACCTTCCTAGAATTCTCGGGATGTACAAAACCTTCGAGGTTGTGTCATATACACGTCCTCAATCAGCTTTCCATTAAGAAATGTCTTTTTTTACATCCATTTGCCATATTTCATAGTCATAATATGCAAACAATGAAAATTAAAATTCTTATGGATTTAAGCATGGCTACGACGAAAAAGTTTCATCATAATCAACACCTTGAGTCCGCTTTTGAAACCTTTTGCTACAAGTCTTGCTTTAAAAGTATGCACTTTGCCATCCATATCGGTTTTCTTCTTGAAAACCCATTTACATCCAATGGTCTTACCGCCTTACGGTAAATCAACCAATTTCCAAACTTGGTTATCATACATGGATTGCATCTCGAATTCATGGCGCTTAGCCATTTATCCGAGTCTGTCCGGACATAGCCTCCGATAAGTGGTGGGCTCATTTTGGTCTATAAGCAACACATCACGACTATCGCAATGAGAAATCGAATCTCTCTGGCTCATGTCTTACCCTACTAGATTTACATGGGCCTTGTGTCACTTGTGGAGGTTCAACAGGTTCGGAACGTTGTTGAACTTCCGGTAGCGGTTCAGTGTTTACCTGTGATTCTTGAACTTCTTCAAGATTTATTTCTCTCCCACTAGTGTCTTTTGAAATAAACCGTTTTTTCATAAATGCACTATACCGAGCAACAAACACTTTGTTCTCAGCGGGATTATAAAAGTAATATCCTTTTGTTTCCTTAGGATACCCCACAAATAAACGCTTGTCAGATTTATGTGCTAGTTTTTCTGAGACTTGTCGCTTTACGTAAGCCTCACAACCCCAAATCTTAATAAAAGACAAACTAGGTCTCTTCCCGTACCATATCTCATATGGTGTTTTATCAACCGCTTTAGAAGGAACTCAATTTAGAGTGAAAGCTAAATCAAACATGTGGCATCCAACCACTGGTTCGGCAGTCGATAAAACACCATATGAGATATGGTACGGGACATGGTCAACCTACTCACGTACAACAGTTGATTTGGTGTGAGATTAGTTGAAGTGACGCAGCTAGGGACATGGTCAACCTACGCACGTACAACACCAACTCCCACATTTTCGCACAAATCGTGCGATTTCCTCCAAATACAGACGACAGAGTTGAGTAAGGAGTAACCAGCATCAGACATGTGGCATCCAACCACTGGTCCAGCAGCACGCATTCATTATTTCTTCTCGCTTCAGCTGCTCAACACGTGTCCACTATCACCAGTAGCATCTCCCATCTCACTCCAAAAACTGTTGATTTTGCTTCGAGATACGCGCGTTATATCTCCCACACATGTGCCTTATTCACGCGAGCTTCTACTCCGTCCCTACTGCTGCCAGGTGTCGCCATTCTGCTAGTCAAGCCTTGTCACTTGCAGCCGTTCCGACCAATAGGCGCTCGCCACGTCGTTTGGTCAGCATGTGTCACCAATACGCACGTGACACGTGGCAGAAAAAAAAAAAGTTTAAAAATAGCCACAGATGTGCCTCGGCATATGTGATGAGAAATATACCAAAGAGAACCGATTTTTAGTAGTTTTGGAAATTAGAATGTTAGATTATTATTGAGGACGCACAGAGACATATATATTCGGCTATTCTCCTCTGCGGGCCAAACGGCTCAGCTTCCCTATTCTTTTCTATTTTATTTTTCTTTGTTTTTTGTGTTCTTCAATTATGCGAGGCTAAAACTTCTAAATTTGCAAGGCTATGAGGAGGTTCGACTGCAAGCATATCAATGGATTCGTGAGATTTATATATTTTAATTTCAATCTTTTCATTATTATTTTATTTTCTTTGGTATTGTTTGAACAATCAAAGTTAAACACTTGTTTAAACTTTGATTTATTTGTCAGTGAGTCGTAAGCATCCGTACTTGTGCAATAAGACCACACTAGTGGCAATTGACCCTACCAATTGATTAGTCTCTTTTGGGACCGGTTGAATACCTTAAACATTTGGGCTAAATCGGACACACTAGTGATCCAGTTGTCTAGGTATAGTGCCTTCAGAAAGCTCAATGCGGTCAACGCATTAAACCCAATTCACTTGAATTGTGGTTATGTGTTTGATTAGGGAAGTAGTCACCATCGTACCTTGGCTATCGAGATTAGGAAGTGCGAGGAACCGCGTGCGTCACCGGGTTTATAGCTACACTAAGATATTTTGATTTACATATTTTACATAAATCGACGACCAAATCCAATCTTTTACCGAACCGAACTTGTATGTCTTGACCTATGTATTTTTATTAATTATTTTATTTTCAATTTTATCTCCTTTGCTTTAATTAGTTTTTATATTAGTTAATTAATTCATTCTCTCTTAAAACCCCGATTTTCCTTTTTGTTATTTTTGACCTTAGAAAGAATACCAGTCCATGTGGGATCGACCCTTTGCCACTATTCTGCAAATAGTTGGTTTAGGTATTTTTAATTTTATTGACGCGTTCGGCGCGCGTCAAGAGTTTACTAATAATTAGGAAAGGGGGGGGGGGGTGCTTAGAGCATGAACTAACTTATTCGGGACTATAAATAACACTAAATTAAATAGCGGCTGATATAAAATATAGGGGTGCTAATAATAACTATGTACACACACACACTGGGAAGTATACAACCAAAGGCCTAAACTTCAGCTCCTATTAATGCCAAAATCTGGTTGAAATAGGGGAAGAACAGTGCAATCCTTAATGTTGCTATAGCATAGACAATTTTAAAGGAAATCCTAAACATGGTTATTTTTGTAGCGGCTAAATGGACCACAATTTTTGCTAAACATACCCCACCTTTTTAAAAAAAAATGTGAAATGACCACTGCCCTTCATATAAATGGGTTTTTGCTATCCCCATACCATATTCATCTCATCCATTCATACCCCACTCATACCACCATCTCTCCCACTCTGAAATCGCACTCACCTTCGGCAATAATCCAACGAAATTCGAGCGAAATCACATCGATTCGACATCGTGAGTCTCATCTCTTTATGTCGATTTTAAGGATTTCTTGGAGTTTTTTGTCTATTTTTTAGTCTTTTGGGTGTTGTTGTGCTGGATTTAGGGTTTCAATGTAAGGCTTGAATCTTGAATTTTGGACATAAAATGTTGATGACATCGAGAACATCAAGCGATTTCGAGCAAAACCATATAATGGTTTGATAAGTTGATTTTTATATGCTTTTAGTAGGCTATTTTAGTATATTTAATCATGCAAAGTCTCTAAAATAAATATTTAATTATATTTCTTGGTCATTTTCAGGTGAAACAGAGTGTGCGGTTGAATTCGTGGTGGAAAAATATTCAAAATGGAGTATTTAATTGCAGTGATCAGATGCCGGAAAGTTTGCCTCGAGTTACGTGTTGGGTGGTGGGTAGAATAAGAGACAGTAGACCAAGTAATGCCTGCCACATGGCAGTGTGCCATTGGCCAGCCTAGGACATGTGTCGCTTCAAGGTTATGCACAATCGCACAAAATCATGCGAAACAACAACGTTTCTCTCCTATAGCCAGTCGCAACGTCAACGTCTCCATTTACTCCACCAATCAGACATCGCCACATGGCGTATCACATCATCACATCACATCAAAAATAGTTTTCCTCCCTTCAGCCTCCATCAGTTCGTCATTGGGATGCGCGTCAGCACAAACTCCCAGAATTTCGATAAATTCACGCGACTTTCACTCCGCCTCCTTGTCTGCCACGTGGCACGCTCCTACTAAACCAACACGACATCAACACTTGTCTCAGCCAATCAGAAGATGCCACGTCAGCTGCTCGGCAGGAATGAACCAATTGGCTGCGGACACGTGGACATAAGTGATTTTCACCCTAAAAATAGTCCCTAGATGCTCATCGGCGCACGTGTTACGAGACCAACCCTCAAAATTAGTTTCTCTTACCTCCAAAGAGCGATTTTTAGTGGTTTTTCATATTAGGAACTAGTGTATTCATACGGGGAGAACACATTGGAGCTGCCACACACAACTTTTTATACTTGGAGATTGTAGAGATGATGTCCGACTAGACCAATCTTCGCCTGGGTTGAAGGGGAAACAAGTGGAATTCATGATTCATAGCAAATACTATGTGAGATCTATGACTTTTATTTAATTTGATTTAATTTCTCCTATTTCATTTTTGTTGATTTTAAAGTATATGGTTTAGATCTAGGGTGTATTGTGGCTAGTACACGCTTTTAGGTGGAAAACCTATAGTTATTTGGACCATTAGTATCTGTGTAATTGTGCTTTTGGACCAATAAAGTAACAAATACTCACTCATTTGCCATCAAACCTTTTCGGTTTTTGAGTGTGCAACTATTGAATCTAGGTTAAATTGGAAGCGGATGTGATCCGATTATTTAGGATTAGTGTCCCCACAGACCCAAATTATTGCGGTTAGTGTGTTAAACCCGATTGGCGGATGTCTAGGGTTATACATTTATTAGGGAAATAGTTAGTGGAAGATGTCCTAGCTATCGAGATTAGGGGAACTAGGAATTTCTGGCGGATGTCGATTTTTCATAGCTAATCTAGGAGAAATTTAATTAATAACTTTTAGGAATGATTGAAGGCCATTAATGACATTGAATATTGATTCTTGCATGTGGAACCATTGACTTAGGTGGTTTCTTCTCATTGATATTATTTTTGCAATTTTTTTATTTGTGCTAGTCTAGTTAATTATTTCATTGAACTTTCTGAAAACCCTCAATTTTTAGTTAACTTGGAGTAAAACTTAAGTCCTGTGGATTCGACCCCATATTTACCACTACTATATCCTTGTGGTTGGTAACTCGATTGTGGGTTATATTTGGCACGCACGACATGTGACCATGGTTGAAACCCATAGGCTAGGGAGATAAGGATATGTGTGAAGAATATGGTATATTTAGCAAAAAGTGGGGTACAATTAGCAAGGGTATTTTGGGGATTTTTTAAAAACAAGTGGAGTGCGTTTAGCAATTAAAATTCAAAAATTGTAGCAAAAACTGAGGTCTGTTTAGCCACTACCTTTTGAAATAAGGCATCAAAGGGTCATGCATTATATAAGAGATTTATTTTGCATGAATAGGGGGGATAAAGCCCAAATGGAACAAAATGACAGTTTACATCAGACAATTGTATAAAGAGATTTTGATAAGCAAATAATTATTAGTCTATTGCATACACAATAGTCATCAAGAATAAATATGTCCAGCACCATATACAACTCCTAGGTGATCATTAAAAACATAACTCCATAACCAAAGACTGATAAGTTCCTCCAAATGATAGAGTCAACTCTTTTTCTCTAAAACTACTCAACCATGCTAAATGAGGAGCCAAGATGACAATGTTGAATGTATAACTAAGGCCTCACCTACATGGCTCACTATCTCAACCAAAAGGCCAACTTAAAGATCAAGCACGGTTGGCGTGTTTTAGGACCAACTGTAAAAACAATAAAGATGATCTCTCATTAGAAAACTAACATGCTTATATGAATGGAATAAAATAAAATATGCTTATAGGAAATTGCATCTTAAAGTCTTAAAGTGAAGATAAGCATTTCATGATGGTCAGTGAATCTCAGAAATGCAACCACAATACTCGCACATCTCTAAATTCCATGAAATGCAATAACGTGGGTTTAGTGAAAAGAAGATGTGTCTCCCTAACTCTATTTATGTTCTATGAATGATGAGAAGATTTAATATATGATTAAAAAAAGCAAATAAGGAAGATTGATAATTAACGGACCTTGAATCATAAATAAATTAAGATTTTCAACATACATTTATTTCATTCTTTTTCTTTTTCTTTTTTTGGGTAGATTGATGATGTTGAATGTGTTGGTAATCTTTGTGGTTCTAGAGTTTTAATTGGACTTTAGTTTGAGTATGTTGGCCTATACTCTTCTCTTCTCTTGGTCTATTCGATATTGTTGCGAATCGATGTGAAATGAATGTATTGTGATGTATGTATGTTTTATTGGTGTTGATGCAAGTACTAGACAATACAGACTCGGACGAAAAATTATTGAAGTGATATCTAGCGACGAAAGTGGAGATGAAAGTTTCATCGAATGTCTGCCCAAACTAAATGAAAGCAATGACGATGTAGTTGAACTATCAAATGTCTGACCCCGAACTGAATGAAAGTGATGATGATGTAGTTGAGCTGCCTTTCCCTGTTCCAACTGTTGGCATGACATTCAACTCCTAGGATTTTCTCTGAAGTACTACAATAGACATTCTTTTTCACGTGGGTTTGGGACAAAGTTGCGAGGTACGTATCGACGTCTTGACGGGAAAGTTTGGAAGTGCATATCTGCATGCAGTAAGGAAGGGTGATTGTGCGAAAACAGGAGAAAAAAAGAGCATGTGCTATGTCTACAAGGACTTAATGTGTCACGGCCCAAATAATTAATACACGTTTAATTCAACATAGTTTCTATTTAAATTATGCAATTTGATACTTGTTGCCTATTTGGAAATGTCGATCGATGTCTCTCGGTATTACTTAAATAATTTCATGTACTCACCGTCTAGTTTGTGACGGTGGGTGTAGATCGACTGAGTAGCAGACCAGGTAAAGAGAAGATTGGTGACTACCTCTGAGCCAGTGGAGGACTGCTACGATATACTTTTGTACGTTTTGTATTCTTTTGTATTACATTTTTATGTACATGATATGATTACGGTTGGGTTGAGTGATAGGACTATAGAACTAGACACATGTTAAATATATCACCATTTTTGTTTATATATGCATGTGATCCCTATTTCCTGGTTTTTCCACAATAGGTTAGGCCTTAGGATTTCATTTCCACTAGTAACTGAATAAGACTTCAGCTGAATCATTGGTTAGAAAAAAAATTAGTAACTCTGATTTATAGACAACCATAGGTTAGTCATTAGAACAATTAAGTTAACCGTAGGTGGTATCATAAATGGTAGGTATGTAGGTGTTTAACTAAGGCTAACTAATTTCTTGTTAGGTCCTATAGTGGAGATTAGGGCTTAATTAAGGGATTAGGCCGGGCGATGCCCTTATTTGTAGTTGGGGCCGTCACACAATGTCAAGCACAAGCAACCGTGCGACAATTAGAAGACGATCTATAACATTTCAAGTCCATAAATTCAAAACACAATCACACTATGAGTTTGCGCAAGTCAAGACTCTTTCAGAGTTACAAGTTCATGAGTAAACAGACTAAGAGGAAACTATTCATCAATGATTAAGCTGGAATACTAGGTGTGGCGGCCCTAGCCGCCCCTGGGTGACATGTCTCCGTGTACTCCTTGCTGGCGGGCCTAAATATACGTGTCCGATACCTACCCGTCCTCTTTATGTCTCTTAACTCGTGTCCACAAGTGTAATATTAGATAAACTAGTAAATCATCCTTATATTCTTTGTCCCATACCAACTGTGGCGTTCTAACTGTTTCAACTGTTACCTAGTTGACAATTTATTGAGATCCTAACCATACTAATGGGTTGTATTTTAAGGTTAACATATTCAGCAGAAGGCTCACTTAATATCATTTAAACAAGATATTTTAACATGATAAACGTTGTTTAAAGGCAAAACCTACTGTGGAAAAAGCTGGAAAGTACTCTGTAGATAAGCGACATCACCACAACAGGTATATATACATGTATTGTGTTATCTCAAGTCTCCCTATACCCAAAATACTCAAAAATATCAAAAATAAACACGTACAAGTAGGTCATCGATAGTGGGCAATCAAATTTAGTCGCCTAGGATCCCCTTGCCCCTACTGGTACTAGGATCTGCACTCAATCATCACAAAAGACAGATGACGAGTACAATAAGTAAAATCCCAAGGAACTCCTCTGACATTCATATAATAAAATAAAGGAAATACAAGGAATGTTGTCAAGTAAACGCACGTAATGTAAAACGGGAAACTGTAAATGGCTCATCGCATGAATAAACAACAGAGAAGCTAACAAATGTGTGTGCTCGCTGCAGAGGGACTAGACTGTACTTCGGGTCACCAAGTTCCCACCAGTGGGCGTGTCCAACTGGCCCAACACTTAGTCCCTCGCGGTGCTGGCCAAGTCTGCTGAGTCATCGACACGTGGACCAAGGCAAGCCCAGGTCGCCATTCACTAAGGGTCAGGTCACACATGCTACAGTCCATTGCCTCATGAACACAACTAGGAAACCCGGAGGAGTAACCTCAAACCACTTCCAAATATCCGTATAAAAAGATGAACATCAAGGAATAATAGAAACAACAAGTAAACTAAATTAATACTTAGAGTTTTTTAGTTAGGTTTTACAAACCTCACACCGCTCTCCGACCTCCTCGGACTCCCGTACCGACCCGACAAGCTCCCCGACACCGAGTTTCGGTCTACTAAGTCCCTGAAGTCCATTTTTACCAGTTGAGTTTGTTTACAAAGATGTAGATATGTATTAGGTGTAAAATCTCTAAAATAGTCCTAATTTTCATCTGTTATTTGCGCGTTAATTTGTCTACCTAGCGCGCTAGTTTTGAGTTAGCGCGCTAACAGGGTATACCTAAAGTGCTATATGGAATTAGCGCACTAGAAATGTTAATTAGCGCGCTATTATTCTTCGTTGCAAAGAACAACGGTACACTCAGGACAGTTAGTGCGCTAATAGTTCCAATTAACGCGCTAATTGCCTTCTGGGATAGAATTCTCAATTCGAGAATTCTATCCTAGCCCTCTCAATTAGCTATTCTAACTGGTCTATTACCCTCTCCTCATCAAAGTAACCTCAATCCATGAATCAGAACACTCTAAATATTAATGTAAATCAATTTTCCACAAATCATGCATTTACCAGAGGCTAAACCATCATGCGTACGTATTCCGAGACATATCTTATGGTTCACTAGCATGCCATCTTATACCTCCTGGTGACTCCAATAGCACACTCATCATTTAGTATTACTCACTATGTAAATCTAGATGTCCATCTCATGGCCTCCTTTTTATTTAATGAAACTATAAGCTTCCCTTTATTTTATTAAATGTCACATTACATTAAGCCTTATCCGACCATATGGCTAGTGTTGTATTTATCAAATTAAACCAACTCATCGTCACACTAACCCTCGGCTACCCATACCTGGTGCCTCGAGTCTCGACACGCATTTCAAGGTGCGCCATAGCCTATTGTTCGAGTTAATTTAATAAGCCCATAGTTACATTAATTATCTCAATTTGATAACCTATGGTTACATTCATTATGCCAAATTGATAACCTTGACATTGTTTATATAAATTCATTAAGTTTTTTATAGTGTACCCATATCTCGCCTCTCGATACTCGTGATTCGACATACACACGTGCGATGTATTTAACCAATAACTGAATTAATTGCACGACAATTAAGCCATCCAACACATAATTAAACCAGTGTACCTTGGTCGACATGTGTCCTAGCCTACCTGCGATGTCCACGTGGATCTGAGCTGGCGTTCATGTCTGTAATTTTGAGATAATTAACGACATTATTAAAATGGGCCGTTACAGTTCTTCCCAACTAAATAAAAACTTTGTCCTGAAATTTAACCGTAACTTAAATCTCATACCAGAAAATAGGTGAGGGTATCGCTCTCTCATTGTCGACTCGAGCTCCCGGGTGAGTTCCTCTGTCCTATGATACTGCCAACGAACTAACACCTTAGATAGTTCCTTGTTCTTGAGAATTTGTACTCTGCGGTCATCGATCTCTATCGGCCTCTCCTCGTAAGTCACGTCAGGCCGAACCTTAATTTGTCCCAACTCAGTAGCCGATCTCGGTCTTGCCCTATCTAGTCTCAACAATAAAATATGAAATTATGGATGAACCCCAGCTAACTCAGCAGGTAGCTATAATCGATACGCAACACTGCCCACTCGCTGTGCAACCTTGTATGGCCTAATGAACCTCGGCGCTAGTTTCCCTTTAATACCAAACCTCTGATGACCTTTCCAAGAGGAAACTTTCAAATACACCATGCGCCATCCTCATAGCGCAGTCCCTCATGATAACGATCCGCGTATTTCTTCTGTCTATCCTGTGAGGCTCGTAACCTTTGTCGAATCTGTCTGATCTTCTCTGTGTGATCAACAACTATCTCAGGCCCAACTGTAATTGTATTTTCTGGCTCTGCCCAACAAGCAGGTGATCTTCAAGGCCTCCCATACAGTGCCTCGAATGGTGGCATGCCAATGCTCACTTGATAGCTTTTATTATATGCAAACTCTTACAAAGGCAAATAGTCCTCCCACGAACCCCCAAACTACAATATACAAGCCTTGAGCATATTATCCAAGATATCTATCAGTCGCTCTAACTGTTTGTCGATCTAAGGATGATAAGCCGTACTAAATTGCAACCTAGTGCCAAACTACTCCTGCATAGCCTCTTAAAGCTTCAATGTCAACCCGGGATCTCTGTCTGAGATGATGGAGACCGACACTCCATGCAATCTAATAATCTCCTGCTCAAATAATATGCTCAGTTGAGGAAATGTGTATCTCATGGAAATCGAAATGAAATGAGCAGATTTCGTCAATCTATCAATCACTACCCAAACTGCATCGTGACGCCTCAATGTATGCGGTAGTCCTCTAACGAAATTCATGGTGATGTGCTCCAATTTCCATTGTGGAACGAGCAATGGCTCTAGCAACTCACCAGGTCTCACGTGCTCAGCCTTCACCTGTTAGTAAATGTGACAACTCTTGACGTATATGCCTACGTCAGCCTTCATCCCTGGCCACCAGAATAATCATCTCAAATCATGGTACATCTTGGTACGACTAGGATGAACTGTGTAGCGAGACCGGTGTGCATCTTCCAAAATCCCATTCCATATCTCCTGATTCGTAAGTATCCACAATCTTCCTCGATGTCTTAAACATCGATCTGTGGTCTCTTCCCAATCCGTGCACTTCGGATCCTGAGCTAGAGCACTGAACCGCTCAAAAAGTCCATCAACCATCTGACACTCGACAACCCTCTCAATTGGAACGGTTAGAACCATCATCCGACCATAAATGTGATGTTCAGTCGTGGTGGATACCTTTGTCATGCATATAACTGATGGCGCCTATAACAGACTATGCTTGTGTGTCATAGCTCGCAAACCAGTCTGACTATCAATCCTACCCCGACTTAATGCGTATTGTACGACGTTCGCCTTTCCAGGGTGGTACTCAATAGCGATGTCATAGTCCTTGCAGCAACTCCAACCATCTCCGCCGGCACATGTTTAGATCCCTCTGAGTAAAGATATAATGTAAACTTTGATGATCTGTATACAAGATGAACTCGTCCTCGTAGAGATAGTGCCTCCAAGCCTTTAGTGCAAAGACGGTCGCTGCAAGCTCCAGGTCATGCACGGGGTAATTTCCCTTATGGGGTCTCAACCGTTTGGAGAGATAGGCAACTGGTCTACCATCCTACATCAACACGCATCTAAGACCAATGCCCAACGCATCTGTATATACTGTCAAAGTCTTGCCCCGATTCCGGCAATGTCAATACTGGTGCGAAGGTCAACCTCTTCTTCAGTTCATAGAAGGCCTGCTTACACTCCTCTAACCAATCAAACCTGACATTTTTCTTGGTCAATATCATCATCGGTGCGGCAATCGAAAAAGAATTTTGTACGAATCTCCGGTAATATCCCAGTCCGAGGAAACTCCGTATATCGACAATAGACTTAGGCATCCTCTAGTCAATGATAGCCCGAATCTTCTCTAAGTCCACCGAGATATCCAAGTCACTGATGACATGTCCCAAAAATCTCCCCACACTCAGCCAGAAGTCATACTTACTGAACTTGACGTACAATCTGTGCCCTCTCAGTGTCGTCAGAACCGCCCTGAGATGTCCCTCATAATCCTCACTAGTCCTGCTGTAGATCAAGATGTAGTCGATGAACACTATGACGAACCTATCTAGATATGGTCTCAAGACCCCTTGCATCAAATCCATGAAGATCGCTGGGGCGTTAGTCAGCCCAAACGGTATGACTATGAACTCAAATAGCCCGTATCTCACGCTGAAAGAAGTCTTCTGGATATCCACTTCTCGAATCCTCAACTGATGATAACTTGAGCGAAGTTCAATCTTCAAGAAGAGTCTGACACCCACCAACTGATCGAACGGATCATCTATCATAGGAAGTGGGTAACGGTTCCTAACTGTCACCTGATTCAACTTCCTATAGTCTATGCACATCTTCATCGACCCATCCTTCTTCTTCACAAACAATACAGGAGCTCCCCAAGGTGACATACTAGGGTGAATAAAACACTTCTCCAACAATTCATCCAGCTATCTTTTAACCTCCTCCTGCTTCGTTGGTAACATCTTATATGGTCTGCTAGCGATAGGCTGCATCCATGGTATCAATTTAATGATAAACTCGATAGCTTATGGCAGTGGCAATCCAGGTAGGTCATCCGTAAATACGTCGACAAAATCTCTAACTACCGGTACATCGTCAATCCTGACCTCCTAATCTCCGGCTCAACTATCGCCGCAAACGCCTCCATCTCCCGTGTTGTAGCTAGTTGGCCTCTAGTGATAGGTAAGTCAGTCACGGATCCAACCAATGCAAAATCTGGTCTCCCAGGAATACGAAACTCTATCGTCTTACCACAACAATCTATCTATGCATAATAAGATGACATCCAATCCATCCCGAGAACTGTGTCAAACTCTAGGTACTTCAATACTCGAAGATCGGCTGGTAAATGATGTCCTTCAACCTCTATCATCACATCTTTACATATCTGTTTAGGGTATATCTTATCCCCAGCGGCTGTATAGAGGACAAGTTGTGTGCCTAGTGTTCGTATCTAACCCTAACACTCTAACAACACGTCCAACAATAAATGATAAAGTACTACCAAAATCAAATATAACATGCATAGATCGTCTAAAAATCTGCAATGTACCCTTGACGAGCTGTCTGGTCGCTCCACCATCAGGTTATGCTACCGCATGAGCTCTTTCTTTAGCCTACTCTGGCTCTCGACGTAGTGAAGGTGGTGTCCTGCGGTCGGCCCTCAAGTGTTCCCCCTAACCACACTTATGGCATCAGCGGTCAACCTGCCTCCAAGTCTATCTGTCTCCTGATCTCGGACCCTGGCCCCGATCTCTCTGACCCCTATTATGTCCCCCTAATCTCGGCCCTAACGGTGCATCTGCGGTTGTGGTCTATGCTGATCTACTGGTCCTGATGTGATGGCATGAACCGGTTGTCTCTCCTCATACTAGAACTGACTGCCCTGATGATCATCCCTACGACCCCTGTCCCGTCTATCATCCCTCCGGCCTCTATCCTGATGATCCATTTGTCTCTTCAGCCTCTGATCCGATCGAGAATTTTGCCCTGTCTGTACCTCGGTACCAGTCACACGCTTGCTATCTCTCTGCATCAGATATGTCTCATTTGCTAATGCTATGTTGTCCTGTAGAGTAGATGCCCCAAATGATACAACTGTTGAAGTGATTTTATCATCAACCCTTCTGGTGAAATAGTAGATCCGCAGGTGCTCCGTCCTGGCGACATCCATCGAGAACTGAAGTAAATGTCGAAACTTCTCCATGTATTGCATCAAGGTCTGGTTACCCTGTCTTAAGGTCCAAAACTCCTCCCTCAGTCTCAGTCTAACCTCCATATGTATGTATTGGTAATAGAATGGCTCTCTAAACTCAGCCCATATCGTCGACTTTGGATGCGTATCCTGACACGTGGTCCACCATAATGCGGCGTGACCTCTCAAACATGCACCTGAAAGTCTCGTCTGGACATTCTCATAATTTCTCATTAGCTTATGGAATCGCTGATGAGATACAATCCATTTCCTTGTAGCCTCGTGGTCACCACCTTCATAAAAGAAGCCTGGCCGAAACTTCTGAAATTCCCTCAACAGCTTTGTCTCTAGAGCTAAAATAAATCATGATGTAGTAACAATATTAGTGGGAGTAGTCGTCTGACCAGTAGCCATAAGTGGTGGCGTAGGAGTCGGCGTCTTTAAGGGAACTACAACGGCTGTGGCTCTCTCTGTTTGTGCACCTTCTACTATTCTCTCAATTGGTGTCTGGGGTGCAACCGAGATGACAACTGTCCCCGTAGGTGCCATAACTGCTACTGACTATCTAGATGTAGCAACTGTTGTAGCCAATGTTGTCAATGAAATAGTCTGATCCTGTAGCCAACGAAACACCTCGGCCATTTTCCTCTCCTGAGCCAAGAGTCGGTCCTCTATACTAGGTGCAACTGGGGAGTCTCTAGCAGTACCACTAGGCTGACCAATATCCTGAGGCATATTCGACTATCCATCCATGATCTACATCGAGAAGCATGCTCTGGATCAGTCTTGGTATATATACGTATATCATATATATAATGGAAAAATAACACGTATATAGATTCTAACTCTACCCGCCTCACATCACTTCCAAATTAAAGTTCTAAGGCAATAACATATGGTTTCCACAACTACAGTTTATTTATTACGTCTTATGCTATTTCATTGTAAATACTCCCAAATTCCTCAAACTCAGGCTCTGATACTAACTGTGGCAGCCTTAGCTGCCCCTAGGTGATGTGTCTTCGTGTACTCTTTGCCGACCATCCCAACTACACGTGTCCAACACCTGCCCGTCCTCTTTATGACTCTTAACTCCTGTCCACAAGTGTAATATTAGATAAACTAGTAAATCATCCTTATATTCTTTTTCCCATACCAACTATGGCGTTCTATCTGTTTCAACTGTTACCTAGTTGACAATTTATTGAGATCCTAACCATACTAATGAGTTGTATTTTAAGGTTAACATATTCATCGGAAGGCTCTCTTAATACCATTTAAACAAGATAATTTAGCATGATAAACATTGTTAAAAGGCAAAAACGAATGTGGAAAACCCTAGAAAGTACTCTGTATATAAGCGACATCACCATAATCGGTATATATACATGTACTGTGTTATCTCAAGTCTCATAATACCCAAAAGATAAAAAATATAAAAAATAAACACGTACAAATAGGTCCTCTACAATGGGCAATCAGATGTAGTCGCCTAAGATCCCCTTGCCCCTACTGGTATTAGGATATGCACTTAAACATCACAAAAGATAGATGACGATTACAGTATGTAAAACCCCAAGGAACTCCTCTGAGTATTCATATAATAAAATAAAGGAAATACAAGGAATATTGTTAAGTAAACATGCAGAATGTAAAACAGTCAACTGTAAATGGCTCATCGCATGAATAAAAAATAGAGAAGCTAACAAATGAGTGTGCTCGATCCAGAGGGACTAAACTGTATTTCGGGTCACCAAGTTCCCACTAGTGCTTGCGTCCAACTGGCCCAACACTTGGTCCTACGCGGCGCTAGCCAAATCCGCTGAGTCACCGACACGTGCATCTAGGTAAGCCCACGTCGCCATTCATTGAGGGCCGAGTCACACGTGCTACAGCCCAGTGCCTCATGAACACACAACTAGGAAACCTGAGGGAGTAACCTCAACCCATGTCCAAATATCCGAATAAAAATATGAACATCAAGGAATAATAGAAACAACATGTAAAATGAATAAATACTTAGAGTTTTTCAGTTGGGTTTTACAAACCTCACACTGCTCTTCGACCTCCTCAAACTCCCGTACCCGACCCGTCAAACTCCCCTAACACTAAGTTTCGGTTCATTAAGTCCCTAAAGTCCATTTTTACCAGTTTAGTTTATTTATAAAGGTGTATATATGTATTAGGTGGAAAATCTCTAAAACAGTCCTAAATTCCCATTTTCATATGTCATTAGCGCGCTAATTTGTCTACCTAGCTCGTTAGTTTTAAGTTAGCGCACTAAGGAGGTGTACCTAACGCACTAGAAATTTTAATTAGCGCGCTATTGTTCTCTGTTGCAAAGAACAACGGCACACTCAGGACAGTTAGTGCGCTAATAATTCCAATTAGCGTGCTAATTACCTTCTGGGACATAATTCTTAATTTCAAGAATTCTATCATAGCCCTCTTAATGAGCTATTCTAACTGGTTTATTACCTTCTCCTCATCAAAATAACCTCTATCCATGAATCAAAACACTCCAAACATCAATGTACATCAATTTTCCACAAATCATGCATTTACCACCATCTCCATTAAAAACCAATTTCATAAAAAACTAACTAAACCAATAATAAATTCACCTTATATATGGTCCAATGACATGAAATGCATCATATTTACCCAACAAACTAGAGGCTAAACCATCAACTTGAATTTTACAAAACATACCCCAAAAATGGGATCATTTGCAAGCTTAGAAGGTGGAGAAGGTGATTACCTTGGTTAGATCACTTGGTTTGATTCCTGGGTTGTTGAATTCTCAGCTGGAAGTCTCTTCTCCCTCATTAGATTCTTCTCTATTTGCATGAAATGGGTGAGTGTTTGTGATCAACACTCCACTATCTCTCCTATATATATTTTATGGAATCAATTGTGCATACGTATCCCGAGGCATATCTTGTGGTTCACAAGCATGCTATCTTATACCTCCTGGTGACTCCAATAGCATACTCATCATCTAGTACTACTCAATATGTAAATCTAGATGTCCATCTCATGGCCCCCTTTCTATTTAATGAAGCTATAGGCTTCCCTTTATTCTATTAAATGTCACATTACATTAAGCCTTATCCAACCATATGGCTAGTGTTTTATTTATCAAATAAACCAACTCATCGTCACACTAACCTGTATCTCGCCTCTTGATACTTGTGTTAGCACGCACTTCGAGGCAACTTTGTCATACAACCTCGCACGCTCTCGTGATTCAACATACACACATGCGATGTATTTAACCAATAATTGAATAAATTGCACCTCAATTAAACCATCAACACACAATTAAAACAATGTACCTAGGTCGACGTGTGTCCTAGCCTACCCACGGTGTCCATATGGATCTGAGCTGGCGTCCATGTCTGCAATCTAAAGATAATTAACGACATTATTAAAATGGGCCGTTACACTAGGTGGACAACATGGTGCGCGAGTAGTCACACATTACCGAATTTGTTGATCAACTCGATAAGAAGGTCAATAAGCTAACTAACCTGGTGACCAAGTATGCTAGTGATGCTAGCTACGACTTCAATCTGCTACTTGGGGACATGAAAAAAATGTTGATCCACGCGCGAGATCTAGTGGAGAAGACTAAGCAATCCAGAAAAGTGGTGGCGGATTTCATTAAGCAGTTTGATGCATTAATGGGAAGGTATGAAATGAAGCTGGGCTAAAGGGAAACTCAGAAAAAAATGGAAGCGCACTTGGAAACCTGACCATGCTGACCTCGATGCTGACCCTTAGTTTGACCCCTTTCTGTCTCATAAATTATCTCATTTTGGTAAATAATGGTTTGTAATATTTCAGGTGTTAAGTTATGCTCCACCACGTACTTGGGTGTGTTGGTATTTTTGAGGTTGAGTTATGCTCCAACACGTACATTTAGTGTCGATCTTTACTCAATCTTGGAGTTGGGGCATGTGCCTTAGGTCAATCTATAAATATTATTTATCTTATAATTTTAGTTAATAAAATTGAGGTTTTCATTTTCTGTTTTATTATAAGTGATTGTATGTTTAACTTATAATAAGATCTATAGATATTCGTTGAAATATCCTAAATGTCATTAATTTGTCACTATACTGGAAACTATAATGAATTAAGACTAATGTGAATCTTGATTGATGGTCATGTGATGATCATGCGTATAGGGATACGAATCGAGATTATGAGTACTTGTAGGGAATAAGGTACTGGACCGACTCACTATGAGAACACCACATGGATTAAGTCATAGGTGTTACTCATAATAGGTATATCATTTAGTCATTCGACTTGAGATTACCATAAACTTCAATATTAGGAAGCGTGATAATTTGATACAATCAAACATTGTCTTTTACCAGAAGATTATAAAGATTGTGATAGGTTACCATGCGAATAATATGTGAAGGTATGTAATCAAAATAGAATTTGTCCCTTTTATGTAGACAGAGATATCAGTGAATCCCTCGATATGTTAGACTATTAAATGGCCATGTCTAAGTGAATTGATATGATCAATGTCATTTGGATATTTTTAGTCTACCTAAAGATCGATACTAGTACGATTGAACATTAATGGCGACTTTTCATGCCTTACGTTTAATCTAAGGATATCACATGACAAAAGGATATCATATATGTTATTCATTATGTTGTATCGGTTTTGATATTCATGCTACTTGGGTAGTCATAATGCCTTGCTAGAGATTGCTTATGAATTGTGTACTAAAATAGTTTTGGTTCACTGCCAACGTTGCATGAACCTATTGGGCCACACGCAAAAATAGTTTTGCACGATTTCAATTGGTTCAAAGTAATGAACTTTATATGATAAATTCATGACATAAAAACCCTTACAATTTGTTATATAATATCTGATTAATAGGGCGAATGTGTACTTTGCTTAAATTGCCTAAATATAATAGTTGTATTATGAATAAGATTCTAGGTGAGGACTTATCTACACATATAAATGATGTTGAAATCCTAATATGAAATCTTTTTTTGCTATTTTTGAGTTCTCTGGACTTTGGAAAGAAAGAAAAACATTTTCTATCTCTCTTGGGCTAGCACTCCAAATTGTGGTCACTATTCATATATGAAATTTCGATAGAGTATGGGTGCTTGAACGTCTTGGAGATCGAACAATTAGAGAAAAAAATCACAGATTAAGGTAAGGCTTACTTTTCGTAGATCTAGTTTAATAGAACTTATTTTCGATCCTGTTGGGGGATTTTCAAATTTTTTTTGAACTTTTCGCTGCGCATGAACCCCAAAACCCAACACTTAGAGCAGAGCTCAACACAATCTATGCTTTATAAACTTCATATGGTATGCTATGCTCGGATAACATTGAATATTTTACTTAAATATTAAGTGGTATGCAATGGTATGCTAGCTCGGATAACATTGATGATGCAAGGATCCTCGCGTGCCTATCTCAAGTTTGATCTCCTTATGCACATCATGATGCTGATCAAGTAATGATGGACCAATCTTAGCACAAACGCACTTTTGAGACAGAGCACTACTTCTTAGCACTGCTAATTTAGAGGATGTTATCAGCTTTTGCTCCATCTTTATATTTTGTTCTATTTTCAACTCAATGAAGCTATATGTAAAGCAATGTATGGAGAGAAAGGTAGTTGTATGAAATTGAAGCCTAAATATCATTAGAACAGTGACTTGTTCTTGTGTTTCTAGTTTCTTTATTCAATCCTTCCATATAGCTCTTTGCATTAATTGAATATTTTGCTTATATATTGGGTGGTATGTTATATGATGCTGTTAATATCATATCATATTTAGATTCCATTATGTTTAGGTGTTATAGTCATTATTTCATAATATGTGGTGTATGTTAGGTGTTTTAAATTGTGTTCAATTCCTTAGTGGTGAATATGAGTTTAGGGTATGTAAGTAGTAGTAGATACGTGGATCACTAACCATTAAGTTTTTTAGCATGTTGAACTTTGATTAAAGGTATAGTATGTTCACAATAATGTTATCACTGCATAAGCATATTTAAGCATACTAAAGCAAAATAGCAATCAAATAAAAAAAGCATAGAAAATGTAGGCTAGTTCAAGAAGTCATCAAATTAACCTTAAACCTCAAAGAAATCTCCTTCATCTTGATGAAAAGGGTTTGATCATTCTTCTCTGCCGTGAGAACTGTTGTCATCGAATTACAACAATCATAAATCCAAGTCTTAACTCTTTTCGTATATGTAATATATGTAAACAAACCATTCTATTTACAAGAGGTGAAAATGTTCGTGTAGTAGGATAGGAATACTCTCATAAAGAACTTATCAATCACACGTACAAAAAACCTACACTTAAGGTATTTTTTCGATATCATTTCTTAAATTCCATAGTGGTGAATATGAGTTTAAGGTGTGTCAGTAGATATGTGAATCACCGACCATTTTCAATTTTTTAGCATACTCAACTTTGATTATGCTCAAATTTGAGTATGCTTGCATTCTCAAAGGTTGAGTATGCTCACAATAATATTATCACTACACAAAGTAGCATAATAAAGCAAAAATAGTCATAAAAATAGCATAAAAATGTAGGTTTCTACAAATAGTCATTAAATTAAAAGATTTTGAGGGTATAAAAGCAAACAACACCAAACTTCACTATTATAAAAGGGAATTCTCCTTGTAAAATCTCCTTCATCTTGACGTCTATGGTTTGACCATTCTTCTTTGCCATGATAACTACTTTCTCAAACATTATGGTCGTCTTCCTCAAGGTAGCGTCATGGTCCGATGGACTCACTTCTTCATCCTCACTTCCACTCTGATCAGAATCAGACATATAGACTTTTTTGACCTTCTCTTTTTTGACCGCCTATTCTTAGCCTTGTCCACCTAATGAAAGACATGGTACCTTGTAGTTGTGCATGTATAGAGCAATCAACCCTTATTTGATGACATATTTACTCGTTTCAACATTAACCCACCCTTGTTGCATTTGAAACATGACTTCTCATTAGGACAATCTGCAAAGGCATGAGACAAATCCCTCTAAAAACAACATGATTTTGTAGCCATTCCCTATAGACCAACAACAAAAAACATAAACAACAAATCCAGATCTAAGAAAATGTAGAGTGGAGGTTGTCTCTTTACCTCTTCCTAGCATCGTCTTCCTGCATTCCTTCTCTTTCTTTTATTTTCTTCCCCTCCTCCTTCCCTCACTCTCGATCTTGCTTGAATGTTTGTAAAGAGAATAAAAAACTCCTCCATAAGTTTGATGAAGAGAGTGAAAGTGAGAAAGTGATATGAAATGATGTGGAGCGATGGAGGGAGAAATGATGAAAAGATAAAAAAAAGTACACATAATCTAATGCATGAAGTGATGTGATAAGATGTTGTAAACCTCTATTTACAAAACCCTTATAATGACACCATCTCTAACATACCCACCACATCCCCACTTTTTTTTATTAGTTGGCACTCTACATCACCATCCACCTCGGCTGTCTCAAAAGTAGTGTCAAAACTAGTGTCATCATACCAGTTCCCAAAATTTTATGCGACTTCAAAATGTTAAGATAAATTTTTCAAAATAGAAATGTTAGGATAAATTCGTCGAAAATCCGAAAAGTTAGGATATTATGCCATTTGGCCTAGATTTTGATCCAATATTGGGTGGTGTTATGTATTTAATATTTTTGACAATCAAATTAACAATCAAATTAACAACCAAAATTATGATGGAATGGTAAGGCTCTGTTAGTGGGTTCAATCTACATAGCTTAATTATTTTGTTTCAGTTGAGTTGCATCAAGTAAACGGAACTCGGTCGGATAAAGGAATTAATCACTTGAGTTGGATTAGACAAAAACTTTCTAATCATTGTAGATTGGTTTATGGATTAATCATAACTGAATGGAAACTAATCACTTACACCCTTACAAAATGAAAAGCTACTACAAAATTATTTTCTTTTTCGTTTTATTTTTAAGAAAACTCAATTTTAATTTAGTTAAAAAAAATAAAAGAGAGCTACGAAAGAAACCTCGCTTATTAGTACGATTCTTTTCTAGAATCCCTAAAATATACCCCATGTAGAATTTTTTTTAAAAAGAGTTATATTGTTAGACGTTAAACATGGTGCTGTAGCACCTGACACAATGCCCAGAACGAGAAGTAGAGATTTTTGGGTGTTATTTGGTCCATTTTTATCCGTTGTTTAGTATACATTCGCACCAAAACTCACCCATTTTTAGATAAACACCAAGTCTTTTCATTTTCTGTAAATTAAAGAGATCTAGTACTTATTAAGCACATTGATAAATATTGAAACACAAAAAGATTTTGAATCAAAGTATGTTCTTGTTCATAAGATCATTATCTCAATGTATCCTATAAGAGTGTTTTTGGTTGTCGTTGAGTTAAACACATATTATCCAACCATGAGAGACTTGATTGTATCATGAAGGTAAGTTTTGATTAATCCCATTTTATATACACGGTTTTAGCCGATAGGGAGAAATCTGTTGGATTTTGGGTTCATACGCAACGGAAAACTCAAAACAATTTTTGAAAAATCTGAATAGGATCGAAAATAAGTTCTATTAAACTAGATCTACAAAAGTAAACCATACCTTAATCCGAGATTTCATTCTCTGATTGTTCAGTCTCCTAAACATTTAATCACAGGTCCTCTATCAGAAATCCATACACGAATGGTGACCACAATTTGGAGTGCTAGCCCCAAGAGAGATTTAAAATATTTTTTCTCTCCCAAAATCCAGAGAACTCGAAAATAGCAAAAAATAAAATCTTAATTCTTTTTAGGGTATCATCCTTTTTTTTATGTGTAGATAAACCCTCACTTAAAATCCTATTCGTAATACAACTATTGTATATATGCATTTTAAGCAAATTACACAAAAGCTCATATTAATAAGTTATCATATAATAAATTGTAAAAGATTTTATGTCATGAATTTTATCATATAAAATTCATTACTCCGGACCAATTGTAATTTCACAAAACTATTCTTTATGTGCGACCTAATAGGTTCATGCGACGTTGGTAGTGAACCAAAACCATTTTGGTACACAAGTCATAAGCAGTATCTCGCAAGGCATTATGACTACCCAAGTAGCATGAATATCAAAATCGATAAAACCTAATGAATAACGTATTATATCCTTTTTTCTTATGATATCCTTTGATTAAACATAAGGTATGGAAAGTCATCCTTAATGTTCAATCGTACTAGTCTCAATCTTTAGGTAAACTGAAAAGATCCAAGTGACATTAATTATATCAATTAATTTGTACTTTGCCATTTAGCAGTAGAACATATCGAGGGATCCACCAATATATCTCTTTATACGAGAGGGACAAATTATATCTTAATTACACACCTTCACATATTATTCACGTGGTAACTAATCACAATGTTTATAATTGTCCAGTTAAAGACAACTTTTGATTGTGTCAAATTACAATGCTCATAATATTGAAGTCTATGGTAATACCAAGTCGAAGGACTAAATGATATACAAATCGTGAGTAACAACTATGACTTAATCTATGTGATGTTCTTATAGCGGATCGGTCCAGTACCTTGTTCCCTAACAAGTACTCATGATCTCAATTTGTATCCATATATGCATGAGCATCACATGACCATCAATCAAGACTCACACTAGTCTTAATTTATTATAGTTCCCAGTATAATGACCGACTTGGAACATTTAGGACATTTCAACAAATACTCATGGATCTTATTATAAGGTAAACATGCAATCATTTATAATAAAATAGCAAATGAAAACCTTTATTTTACTAACTAAAATTATAATATAAATAATGTTTGTAGATTGATTTCGGACACATGCCCCAACAAAATCTTGTCTAAAAGAGAGTGATTATGCTCATCAAGTCTTTGTTTGATTTTTCTATTCTCATCTTGTAATCTCTGTCTGAAGAATTTCGTTCCAATAATTTTTTTGGTAAGATTATTCTCATCAATGGCTTCTTCAACTTCGAATGAAATTGCACAAACAAATGGGAATGGTGGATCTTCCTTGCCCTCCAAATTTAATTCAAATGGAGGGTTCGTTCCTCATTCCATACAAATCATGAATCATGATTTGACTCTCCTCGAAAGGTTCGACGGTGAAAACTTCGCTAGATTACGAGAGAAAGTGATGTTCACTTCTCTCAAGTTGGCGTACATCCTTGATGATGTGCTTGAGACCTTCCCCTAAACCAACTCCAGATGATTCAAACGAAGTGGTGGATCAACGTGTCGCGAGGAAGGCGGATGACTATCTTTATCGGGGTTACATCCTAAATGCACTCTCTGACAATGTTTATATGGCACATTGAACCACTGAATTGGAGAAAGAGTTGTGGACTATGCTGGTCACCAAATACCAAAGTGAGGAATCTAGCAATCATAAGTTTTTTTCTCAAATTGCTTGGATTTCAAGATGGCCAATGATAAGTCATTACTTACACAAGTACATGACTTGCAAAATATCATTGGCGATCTTAAGATGGCTGAAGTTTCTCTTGAATAAGAATTCCAAGTAGGTGTAATTATTTCCAAGTTGCTTATGAAACTACTTCAGGCAAGAAAGAGAAATGTTATTATTGTGAAAAACCGGGACACTGTCATTCCAAGAAGAAATGAAGTGGTCAAGGAAAGTCACAATGTAGAGCATATGGACATGGAACTCATAACAACGATTTGCCAAGCCAATTTGGTTGCAAATGAAGTAGGGTGGTGGCTAGATACCAGTGCAACCATACACATTTACATGGACCGCAGTCTTTTCAAGACATACAAAGATCTTGCCACTAGTGAAGAAGTTCTCATGGCAAACTACAATTGCACCAGGGTGGTCGGCAAAGGAACGGTGGATATCAAACTTACTTTGAGAAATGTTTTACATCTAATTAATGTTCATTATGTACCTAAAATATGTAAGAATTATCTATCCGGTGACCTCCTTAATAAGACATGTTTATGTTTTTTCTATAAGCCGATTAGGTTTATCTTGTTCAACAGAGGTGTTCCTATTGGAAAAGGTTACACATGTAACGGTATGATTAATTTGAATGCAATAACAGTTAATTATTCTTATATTGTTGATTCATGTTCTTCTATTGTTGATTCATGTTCATTATGACATGGTGGATTGTGCCATGTTAATTTTCGTTGCATTAGAAATATGCATAAGTTAGGCATAATTACTGATTTTAAAATTGATCATACAAAGTGTGAGATATGTGCACAAACAAAGATCACAAGACAATCACATAAATTGGTTCAAAGATCTTCTCAGATTTTTTATTTGATACATAGCGACATTGATTTGAAAAGTCATGTTACATTAGGAGGAAACAAATATTTTCTCACTTTTATAAATAAATTTTCAAAATATTCGTATGTTTATCTTTTGAAAAGCAAAAATAAGTCTTATGAAAATTTCTTGTTTTCAAATCTGAAATTGAAAATCAACATAACAAGAAAATCAAGGCTCTAAGATCCATTATACGTGATGAGTATTGTTCCAAGGAGCTTACAAGATTTTTTGAGACTAATGGAATTATATATCAAGTCATGGCACCTTATACACCATACCAAAATAGTGTAGCAGAAAGGAAGAATATAACACTAGTAGAGATAGTTAATTTCACGCTACTAAGTTCTAACTTGCCTTTGAACTTATAAGAGGAAGTCGTTCTTTCAGTTTGTTTTATTTTGAATAGAGCTATATTAAAGAGCACTAATGTCACCCCATATGAGCAATGGTTTAAGCGACAACCTAGTTTTAAGGGACTTAAAGTTTGAGGTCGTCTAACTTATGTGAAGAAATTAGATCCAAAGATGCCTAAATTAGGAAATATAAGTTATAAATGTGTTTTTATTGGTTATTCAAAGCATAGTGTGACATATAGATTCTTGAATTTGGAAAATTATGATATAATTGAATCTATAGATGTACAATTCTTTGAAAATTTAAACAAAATACATAACATGTTTTTGCATCCGAATTTTGAGATTCTAGAGGAGTTGCCTCAAAACTCTTCTAATGAACAAAATCATGAGAATCTACAAGGTTTGACTTCAAATTCTTCAAATGAACAAGAGAATAATCCTATTAACGATGATGAGAATATTGAAGTAAGGAGAAGTAAAAGGGAAAAAAATTGATAAATCTTTTGGCTTGGATTTTATAACCTACTTCGTTGAAGGAAATAAATATGAAATTAAGGAATAAACAAAATTTGTCTTTAATGTTAATGATAATCCTATTTCGCTTCAACAAGTAGTTTCATTAATGGTTGCTTCATTTTGGAAAGAAGCAATCAATGATGAGATGAATTCGATTTTATCGAATCAAACGTGGGTACCTTCTAATGTTCCAACAGAATCAAAGGCAATTGGGTGCAAGCGGGTATTCAAAAGAAAATTAAATGTCGATGGAACTAAAAAAATTCAAGGCGCGTCTAGTAACTTAGTGCTATAGATAAAAGTATGGCATTGATTATTGTAACGACCAGATTTTATTACCACCGTTATTCGAGTTATATGCTGACTCAGATGCCGGCTCAGGACCACGTGAAAGTCTAGGATAAGCTATGACATGGCTGACTGGACATAAATAGTTATTTTTTGTCTGGTGGTTGAATATAGTGTGGTTTTTAACTTAAATAATTCTGATATTACATTACATGTGTGAGTTACTTTGAAATATCATGTAAGGATGTGTGACAGGTAAGTACCTCGTAAAGCGTATCAACGCGAGTACCTGGTAGTTGTAGTATGGGTACACTAAGTCTTATAATGCTAACTTAAGAAAATAGAATGACTAGAACAAAGTTGAATACGACATAAAATTGATAATTAAACTTTAGGCTAAGTCATAATAATCGGGTACATCAAGGATTGGTGCGCCTCGAGATGTGTGTCGAGATGCAGGCACTGGGTGCCGAGTAATTTGGTACTAAGGGAAGTTATTGTACACTAATTTAAGACCCTAAATAACCTACATATGTATAAAAGTGCTAAAGTTAAATTAATTGAGTTAATTGATTAGAAATGCCTATAGTTGGATGAAAAAATTGATGTCATAGATTTGTCTCGAGATTTGCACTAGAATGGAATCCTAAGAGATTTGAGTTGAGAATTGGTGTCAACAAGATAGAAGTTAGCGGAGTTGGAGTTAGCAAGGTCCATTAGATTGACCTCGAGATAAGTGAACACAATTGATTCTAACATAACCTATATATAGCTAAGTTAGTGAGAAATCTCTTCATGCAGTAATAACGAAGTTTGTTGTTGAGCTAGAGTGCCAGAAAATTCAATAAGAACTAGGAGGAATGAAGGCAATCTACTAGAGAAATCGAGCTAGGAAGATCAAATCCAAGAGTTCATCATCTAGGTGTAAAAACCCATTCTTTACTTGCTTAAATTTATGAAATGTATACATAGAAACTCAAATTTTGGGGGCTTTGCGCACGAATGAATTTCATAGATTAAGCTACTATTTTTCTTGTCTAAATTAGTGTTTTAAACTGATTTTGATGAACAAAAATGGTTTCAAACTAGTTTTTGCAAGAAATTGGTGTTTTATGAGTTTTTGATACATATATGATTAGTTCTTAGCAAATTTCTTGACCTAACCTCTGTAAATTGAGCATAACTCTCTCATACGAACTTCAAATAGGGCAGATCATATGCTTTAGAAAGCTTACTCAGAGATTTACAACTTTTGTGTCTAGAGATATTTTGAAATTCTAACTTCTAGCTCAAAAATACTCTACAATTAGGTAGTTGAAGTGCTAATATGAGATTTTTTTAAATGAACTTTGACAAGTCATAGCTTTCTCAATTCTTATCAGAATGAGCTCATATTTTAGTATGTTGTTTTTAGGTATGCTAGCTACCTTGTGACTAAAAATTACAATTTTCAGAACTATAAATTGGGAGAAATGATTTTTACAAAATTGCTAATCAGATTTAATTCCAATTTGCACTATTTTTTGTAGAAGTTCGATATCACTTTCATTTTAGATTGGAATTTTGTAGACCAAGACTTTTCAGAAAGCTAAGACATAGAGCAAAAACTCTTCTATTAAGTGTCTTAGATGATTTGAAATTTATAATGGCCTAATTCTCACTGCAACATGTGATTCCAAATTGAAAGTTGAAACTTTATTTAGTCTTCAAGGGGTTGTTTTGGTAAATAAAAATCTAAAATTAATTTAAACACCTTAAGTCACTCTAAAATACTAGATCGTAGCACGGTCGAACCAGGGTATTTTCAGGGCTTCGGAGTGCGATTTGAGGTGTGTTAGTCCCTTAAGAAACACATCTTGAGTATTTGATTGTTTCAATTGTGCTATCTTGTATTCTTTGTCGTTCATAATCGATGTTCTATTACCACTTTGATTTGGTATAATGGTTGATAGTTTTGTTCACCGCTTGAGTTTATTCAGATGTTGTGTTGTACGGACTGTAGTATGCTCGACCATAGCACGTGTCACTTGCATCCTTGGTGAATGGCAACTCGAGTTGCTGACCACATTAGTGTAGGTGTTCGGTGGGTTGTGAAACGAACCGATCCTCTGCTAGTAGTTTGGATCTAAGCCACTGTGGTATGGGCCGCTGAGATCATCCAGATTGACGAAGTATGGTCTAGTTTGCTACGCATGACACAATTATTTGATTTCTATTGGTGTTAGTTATGTTGGGTTTTGGGGTTCATACGCAGCGGAGATTACAAAATAGTTTTGACAAAAACCCCAACAAGATCCGAATCTAATTCCATTAAAAACGTTTAAACCATGAAAACTTAATCATACCTCAGTCGCAATATACCTTTCTGAAGGTTGATCGATCTCTAAGGCGCCGCCAACGACGAACGCCCTCTACCAGTAGTCCACACACGAACGGCGGCCGAGATTCAAAGTGCTATCTTCGAGAGAATGCCAAATCCTTTTGTTTCTCTCCAAAACGATCCAGAGCATACCAAAAACCCTAAGTCATTTCTAAAACGAAAATAGAGTTTCGGCCTTTTGATCTTTCGTACATGTATTGTAACTTAAAGCGTCTATTTATACAACCCTTGTATATAGACGGTTAAGTAAATTACAAATATACCCCTACTTAAAGAAGTATAAGTGTAATACATCACAAAGACGTTTCCGTCATGAATTTTATCATATAAAATTCATTTTTCTGAACCATCTTAAAATCTCGTAAAACCATTCTTAGTGTGCGACCCAATAGGCTCATACAACGTTGGCAGTGTACCAAAACACATTTTGGTATACAAGTCATAAGCGGCCTCTAGCAAGACATTATGACTACCCAAGTTGTACGAATATCAAATCAAAACAACCTAATCAATAGTGTATATAACATCCTTTTTGTCACACGATATCCTTTTGATCAAGCATAAGGCATGGAATTGTCATCCAACATGTTCGATCGTACTAGTCTCGATCTCTAGGTAGACTGAAAACATCCAAGTGACATTGATCAATATCAATTCACTTAGACTAGGCCTTTTAACAGTCTAACACATCTAGGGATCCACTAGATATCTCTCTTTATATGAGAGGGACAAATTCTATCTCGATTACACAACTTCATCACATTGCTCACACAGTAACCAATCGCAACCTTTATAATCGTCCGGTTAAAGACAACGTTTGATTGTGTCAAATCACTTGTGTTCCTAATGTTGAAGTCTCCTAATCTCAAGTCGAGGACCGGAATATATACCTATCATGAGAAACAACTATGACTTAATCCATGTGATGTTCTCATAGCGGGTCGATCCAGTACTTTGTTCCCTAACAAGTACTCGTGATCTTGATTCGTATCCCTATACGTATAATCATCGTATGATCATCAATCAAGACTCACACTAGTCTTAATTCATTATAGTTCCCAGTATAATGATCGACTAGGGACATTAAGGATATTTATGTAAATACCCATGGATCTTATTATAATGTAAACATGCAAATTAATTATAATAAACAGCAAATGAAATCCTCTATTTTATTTACTAAAAGTATTCATAAAGACAGTTAATGGATTGACCTAGGGCACATGCCCCATCAAGTTATACATGCGATTTTCTTACAGTTGCATGTTTGTTTTTGCATGTTTATAAAAAATTATTCTTGGTATCTCTATTATTGAATGCTAATTGGTTTTCTTTTGGAATCTAACTCACTAGACACTACATATGTTTTGTTGTGATGACTGACTGTAGATCTTAGTACCAGTAAGGGCAAAGAGGTCTTTAGAGACTATCTCTGATTGCCTACAGTCTAGGACTTACTAGTGCGTGTTCATTTTGATTTTTTTTTTACTTTTGGGGTTACGAGAGACTTAATAGACACGGTACATATGTATATTTACTTTTCACAATATGTTGGCGCCTGATATACAATGTTCTTGATTTCGGGTTTTCTATAGCAGGACTGATGCTCTATATGACTTGAAAGTTATTAAAAACTATGGCTATGTTATGATAAGACTTCTACTGTAAATTATTGATTATCAACTTCTAACTCTGTAACGAAAAATGAAAGACTAACTAAATGATAGAATAATTGATTTATATAATCACTGATTAACGAGTTAGCACAACTATCAAGGAGCGCCAATGCGGTGATGTAGGCAGGTTGTGGGACACATGTAGCAACTCACCTGATTGCATCGGGGCGCGGGGGCACCACAATTATTTTGAGACATATGCTTTAGTTGCAAAAATAGCATCTATTCGGGTGTTGATACCTCTTGCTTCTATTCATCATTTAGTTATCCATCAAATAGATGTACAATGTCTTTTTTTTGACATGAAGGACTTAAGAGAAGCTAACTTAATTTTTGGGAATCAAAATCTTACGACAAGATAATGGTCTTACATCATCTAAATCTCACTATATTGAAATGATTTTGAAGAAACTTGGTCATTTTGACCAAAAATCAGTTTGTACTCCTATGGATCCTTATTTAAAGCTATTAAGGAACATAGTGGGATGGCTTCAGTTCCTAAAAATGGGCCCCATCCGGCTTAGGTCTATGTGGACCTCCTCGTCAACCCCTGCAAGGTGAACACAAGCCTAGTCATCCTTCTAATACTATTTATCGGTAGTTTGGCGCTTTAATATTGAGTTATTAATTTTGCTAGATTTAAATTAGTAAGCAGCTAAAAGAAAATAAACGAAGCGATTTAAATAACTCTAAAACATGTAAAATGAGACAACCTCTGTGTGGAACCCTGTAATATATACCATGTATTCATATGGTGGCAAAATGAGCATATACATGTATCAAAGTGTCGCTCAATCCTAATATCCCATAGTTTTACTAAAACATCAAAATGTATATATATAATATAAAAACCTACAGTGTCACAAAAGTATGAGCTGCTCCAAGAGTCCTCAAAGGTAGTCGCCAAGCATTTGCTATTTTCCCTTGCTACATGAGGGTCGTGCAATTGTCACCACGAAAGGAGAAAATTCCGGTGAGTAAATCTAGAGGAGTTTTAATAGTACTTCAAAAATTTAATAAATAATCAATAAATCACGCTGGAATATAAAAGAACAAGAAATAAAATAAGTGCATGATAAATAGACTGGAAATAAAAAGGGTGAAAGAAGAGTGTCGTGGAAACAAAAGAGAGAAGTTAAATGGTCTCAAATCCATCGAGTTGTAACTATACAACCATAAGCTCGACTACCTCGTTGAATTTCTACAGTTTCTATTAAGTCCAGTTTTCTAGTTGAGGCATTTGTAGGCCGTCTTTGCAGGTGACCAAACCACCGCAACCGTCCTTCCCTAATCTTTGTATCAATCGGTGTTACTCCTACTTGTCTTTGAATTTCTATATTTCTTATTCTATCTTTACGAGTTTTACTACACATCCACTTAAACATCCTCATTTATGCTACGTTCGCTTTATGTAATTATTGTTGCTTTACCGCCCAACATTCACTTCCATAGAGCATAGCTGGCCTAATTGAGGTCCTATAAAATTTTTCTTTTAACTTAGTAGGAACATGTTAAGATTAAGTAAACTAATACAAAAACTTACTAGCATCAAAAGGGTCAGAGAATTGACCGTCATGTGGTATCTTCTCGTGGACTCGTCAAAACGTGTCTAAGTGGACTTATGTACTCTCCAAACTATAGACCCGCAATAACTTCAAGATAGTTTAGAGCTTTCTTCATCGATTTAAGAACTCAACAAAGTCATTTTAGATAGTTTGACTTCCCTAATAAACTGTGAATTCACATAAAGTCACTTCATATGGTTTGATTTCTTAATCCATCAAACTGCAGGTCTCAGGTATAGTCTGACTTCCATGTTAAGCTATAGATTTAGCCAAGTTACTTCAAACATCATGAGAATAGGTCCATCAATTGTAGCAGGTCGCAGATACCTCTAATAATGAAACTACTAAATCATAAATGGGGACTTGACTAAGCTGGCACTAAAAGCTTAATGTAATGCCTCACACGAGTATAAACAACATTTCAAACCATCCTCACAAGCATAATACGTAAGTAAATTGAAACCATACCATCTGAATGGATGTACATCACCTTCAGATCTTGCTCTATAATGGTATTAAGGTTTTCTAGATTGTGACTGAGCCCTGCCTAACAGCGGACACCTACCCCTGAAGTCTCCTGGTTGTCTACAGTTGAAACAACCCCACTGTGGCCTTGGTCTTGGAGGAATTGATCTTTGCGCTTATCTTTGCCCGCATCCATGTCCTTGTTGTCCACTGTTTATAACCTTATCTCTACTCTTGATACAATGTTAGTGGCATGGTACTAATTATGTTGACAAAAGTGGTCAGTTGGTGTTACTCAGTGCTAGAGGAGGTGGAAATGCGGTACATGCTAGCTGTGTAGGTTGTGCCACTAACCCTACACTCTGAGTCCTGACGTCACTCAGCACAATATGGTTGTTCTTCTTCCTTTTCTTCTTTGACTCAGATGACTCTATCGGTACAGTACTATCATCCTCTAGGTGTAGACTTAGATGAGTCTCTCTAGCCAGATTCCGCTCATAAGGTCCTTGTAAAGTAACTAGCTCAGTAGTAACCACTATGCCTCCAATTTCACGTAGCAGATACTTCATGGAGTAATGTGTCTGATTTACGTGTCCACTATACCTCTAGCGTATGACAACAATTGTGAATATATGCCTACGTACCGCATCACACTCTCGCCAGAAAACTATCTCAAAGTCAAAAAGTTAGACCTCTTTTGTCTTATGAATGAAGGCGGAAAGTACTTCAAATTGAGTTACTTCTTGAACTCTGCCTAATATTTTGGCGCTCCCCTAGCCGCTACTATGTTACGCCACCAGCCATCTGCCTCCCCAAATTATGACTTTGAAGATATGGTTGCTCTCATATGCTCCGTAGTAACTAAAATGCTATGGATCTTCTCATGACTCTTTATAAATTTTTCTAGCTGTCTCAAGATCAGTGCCCCCATAGAACTCTATCGGTCTATGTCTTTGGAACTCGCGTAGGTGTCTAGCCTCTGCTGTCGACCTAATACTCATGTTTATAGGCGAAGGTGGAACTACCTCTATTGGTATCGATACTAATGTAGTCAGTATAGTAAAAGTCACGGGAATGGCATGTACAATGGGCACGCTCACATCTTTAGCAAGTAGCACTGTCGATGTAGACTGCAGTGATGAAGGTGTAATCTGTGTCCTTAGTATCTTTAGTATATCCTTAAGCTGACGTTCGTAGGATATAACTTTCTGGGACACATCATCGAATCTCGTAGCTCCCATATATCGTGGATTAAGATCTCCACTCTCGCTACTAATTTTCGTCTGATCAACCATCTCGGTCTGCAATATAGATCATGAGTTATGAATCAGCTCTATAACTATCGACATATCATGTATTACAATCAACAACTAACAAGTATAATTCAAATCAATTATTTCCTAACTCATTTCGCTTCCCAACTAAAATGCTAAGTCATGGTCATAGGGTCTCTACTCTAAGTTCATTGTCGTCTCAACTCTAAAGTCGTGTTTGCACCTTAGTTGAATTGTGGGCTTATCGAGAGTTGATGCATCAACCTTTCCCACGAACTGGGCCCTGTTCGGCCTAGACCTACGTGGACCCCCGTTCAACCCTCCCAAAGTCAACGCAAGTCTAGTCAGCCTTCTTATACCATTTATAGTTAGTTTGGTGTTTTAATATTGAGTTATTAGTTTTGTAAGATTTAAATTAGTAAGCAGTGGAAAGAAAATAAATGAATCAATTTAAATAACTTTAAAACACGTAAAATGGGACAACTTATATGTGAAACCCTATAATATATACCATGTATACATATGGTGGCAAAATGAGCTATACATGTATCAAAGTGTCGTTCAATCCCAATATCCCAGAGTTTTACAAAAACATAAAAAAAGATATATATATATATATATAATGCAAAAACCTACAATGTCGCAAAAGTATGAGCTGCTCCAAGAGTCCTAAGAGGTAGTCACCAAGCAGTGGCTTTTTGCCCTTGCAACATGAGGGGCATGCAATTGTCACCGTGAAAGGAGACAATTTTAGTGAGTAAATCCAGATGAGTCTTAACAGTACTTCAAGAATTAAATAAATAATTGATAAATCAAGCAGAAATATAAGAGAATAGGAAATAAAGTACGTGAATAATAAATACACTGAGAATAAAAAGCGGTGAAAAAAAAGTGTCGTCGAAACAAAAGAGAGAAGCCAAGTGGTCTGAAATCCATCGAGTTGCGACTATACAACCACAAGCTTGACTTTCTAGAATTGCAGCACCACCATTAGATTCAAGATTATCGTGAATGTAAGGGTATCAACGGCACTCCGAATACCTCATCTCCCATCAACGACCCAAATCCAGTAACTCGGGGTATGGTTCTAATTGTGAGTCGGTTGCTATACACAGTAGATTACCTTCTTGACTCACTCAGCCCTTAGACACTCTAACTAGGAGTGGAATTCCATAAGTAGGCACAATTAAAGAAATCAAACTCAAGAATTGGAAGAGAACTATTGATAATGCTCCTCCTGATTTACTTACTTCCACACGTCATTCCATATTTTAGTCAAAGTTCTCGAATATGTGAAGTACACCACTTCTTCAGTTCAACCTATTAAATCATACACATGTATTGTATTAATGTTACAATTTGTGTTTTGATACGTAAGGTAACACCTAAGTTTGAAATCTATGAACAACTCTTAACTTCAAATTGAGCCAAGGTTATTATCTTACCAAAGTCCATTAAGTTATCTCGATTAAACTCCTTACTTTCCCTTAAATGACATTAATATTAAGCTTTGAAACCTCATTAAACTTAATGTGAAACAATAAGATTTTACTAGTTTGGACTTCCTCAATCTTGTCGCCATCTTCGTGGTAATTTTGAAGTGCTTCCCATATTTTTATTAATTTTCATCGAATCATTAACAAAATTTACTATACAATAATCAAAATGTCAAATGATTTTGTGCTTGCAATTCACCTATGTAAGAAAATATAAACTTACATGAAGAGATTAAAGTACTATTAATTTGCAAATCACGTACTCATATAGATAGAGGCTTCAAATGTAATCTATGCAACTTTGTAGTAAATTAAAAAAAAAGAAAAGTGATTAATTAAAACTCTTTCTCTAGACAAATTGGAAGCACAATAGTTAGTTCTCTATGTTTATGCCATTATAATGCCTAAGGATGAATTTCAACAATATATATATATATATATGACTTTACTAAAGTTACATTCAAGCCAATCAAAAGTTAAGGGAAAAAATGAAGTTAATTTCCCCTCATTTTCAAATTATATGGATAGATAAATTGAAAATCCCCCACAGGAAAGAACATGACCAAAAATCATGTAGCATGATTTTGAAATCCATACATAAATGAGAAGTGTCAATTGGACTTGAACTATTCACTCAATGCAAACACTTCAAAATTTCATCAGGTACTGTGGTGAATGGATCTTGAACCAAAGACCCATAAGACGAAATCAAAAATATTACACATGTCAATTTTAGGTAATTAAGAGTGTTCTTGAAAAAAAAGTTATGTTGTTAGGCTTTGAACCTGGCGCTAACTTTGACGACCCCAAATCCCGAGGCAACCTTGGGACCCGCCATGTCACACCCCACGTCACCAAGCCCTGCCATATCATAGCCCGCTTACCTTTAACGCCTCGTGACCTAACTGGTTGCTTACACTTTTCCGCCTAACACTAATTCAGCTAATTAATCTCTATATAAGTATTAATGATTTAATTAGCCACTTAATCAATTTATTAAGT
Source organism: Stephania yunnanensis (assembly GCA_039657365.1). Classification (NCBI taxonomy): domain Eukaryota; kingdom Viridiplantae; phylum Streptophyta; class Magnoliopsida; order Ranunculales; family Menispermaceae; genus Stephania; species Stephania yunnanensis. The sequence goes on from CM077585.1 coordinate 24,896,466, forward strand.
TATATTATAATTTTTTTAGCGGAAGTCTTTAAATGAGTAAGTTATGCAATATTTAACAATCCTAAGTATCGGAAAACCTAGCAGAAAATACCATGTATATATCAAAAGCAAAATAAATACAACAAAAGATTAATATACATGTATTCAGTGTTCTACAGTCCCCAAAACCCAACGAAAAGTAAATACATACATATTTTAATCACACGTGAGCTGGCGTCACTATCTTAGAGGTAGTCGGCTAGTGCCTCCTTGCCCTTGCCCTTGCTCGAAGAAGTATCTGCATTCAATCACCTAACAAATACAGTGACGAGTCAAGTGAGTAAAATCCCAATAGAAGTCCACACAATATTCATGAAATAAAACTGATAAACTATGAGACATGCAAATAATGACCTCTGGTAGTAGTAAGTCATACCTTCATGAATGTAGGCAACATATGACAAGCAAAAACAAAAGCGAATAAAAGTAACAACATATACCAAATAAACCTGCTCGGAAATAAAACATTAATAAGTAAAAAATAATATAATCACGAGAAAACCCTAACCTAAACCAGCAAGTAATCAATAAAATAGGATCGGAACCACGTATATACTTCCAGGCTTACAGTGAATAATCCCCAACTTCAGTTAACGGATGAACCCTTCCAGACGCTATTTCAAGTCAAGGGAACATTTTACATCCCTCTCGACAGTCATAGATATATTTTGCTGATGTCGACACGAGAACTAAACATAGGTAGCCTATGCAAGCGATTTAGCCACAACTAATATATACGCAACCCGAAATAGGAATGAAACCACATGTGTGTCTATCGACAGTCACACATGAAATTTGATATGGATAAAACAAACCATGAATTATGTGAAGCATTCCAGTGGGTTTACGCACCTCAATCCACGTTCCAACTTCCCTAGATTCCCTAATCCAACTAGATTAGTTCCTCGATACCCTAGCTACGGTCCCCTAACTCCATGTAGTCCAATTTTACATATTTAGTTTGTTTATAGGTGTTTGGGTATGTATTAAGTCAAAAATTCCAAAAAACAACCCTTTAAATTCAATTTTCATATTTTATTAGCGTGTTAATGGGTCTTCCTAGCATGCTAGGTGGAGTTAGCGAGTTAAGGGATCTGTTTAGCGTGCTACTATTCTTCATTTTGAAAAACAGTAAAACACCCATATTGGTTAGCGCACCAACTGCACTCTATGATAGAACTCTCAACTCAAAAAGTCTATCCATAACTCCCTAATTAGCTAACCAAACCCTACCAATCCATTCTCCACTCCATGGTTACTCCAAAACATCATCCAAATCAATTAGATCAACATCAATTATATTAAAATCCTTAAATTCATGTTTTCACTATTTTTTCCCAAATTTCCATCAAAACCTAAATTTATCAAAACTAGTTGGTGATTTTTCTAGGAAATGATAATTATACTTGTACTTAATCAAGACAACAAAAAAAATTAGTCACCAAGCTTTCAAATCTGAATTTACACCATTACACTTAAATTTGAACTCATGTTCATGTATATGTGGTAATGGAGATGATTACCTTATGTTGGATCTCCAATTTGAACTCCAATTGATGATCTCTAGCTCCAAATCTCCTCCTTAACTCTATGATTTTCCATAAATGAAGATAGTTTTGGGTTGCATGTGTTGATCAATCCATCAATATATATTAAGGTGGGATTGATTCCTATTCATTGATTTCCATGTATTTACATATCCTGAGATTCATCTAATGGCCTACTACTTGACATGTATCCCACTTACTCTCCACTAATTCCCTCCCAGTGATACTAATTTGCCATTCCTTTGGTTCCTAGATGTGCCAGTACGTATCTCCAGATCAATCTTATGGTTTCAAATTAATTAACCAAACTATAGACATCTTTTATTTGATCTAATTATATTAGCTTATGCCCATTATAATACATGTGATTAGTGTTTTTAGAACTCTTATGGACACATTAGTGGTCCCACTAATCTCTACTACTCGGCATTCAGTGCCCCGTGCCACAACATGTACCTCAAGGTATCTCCCCGTCACACCAACTTGCCCGACACGTACCTTGAGGTATCTCTCCATCACACCAACTCGCCCAATTACAACATACACACATATTGTGAAATATAATAATAATAATTTTAAATGCCATATATACACAACCATCATCCATAAATAACATATTCCCTCGGTTCTCATGTCCGAGTCAACCGAGTTATTCACATAACTCCTAGATTATGACCGTTAATATTTGAGATTAATGCTAATCCTAGTTTAACCAATTTGGGCCATTACGATTCTTTTCAACTAAGAGAAATTTAATTTCGAAACTTACATATCAAGGAAACTCTGGTACATCTAACCTATCCCCGTGTGACCATGCCTCATACCTTGATAGTACCATTATATGGTCCCTTGAACACCCCACTACTCTCGTACCCATCACTAGAGACGTAGAGTTGCAATGAGACATAGGTGAGTGCTACAGAGGTAATCATAATTCGTCACGCTCTCCAACACCTCCGCAACCTACTCTCAACTCGATTCTGTGCCCAATTTTTCCTAACCCAGCGAACTAACACCAGGTAACCGTAAACCTCTCCTATCATGTATTACAACATAATAGTCTTAACCAACCATGACATACCATGACAATCCTATGCCATACCAAAACCCACCTTTACCTACCATGACAATCCCATGCCATGCCAAGACTTATTATACTTTACCATAACATACCATACATGCATGAAACTTAACTATAATTCTTAAAATTTACAATCATGTACCCTGAAATCGTTATTGGGACGTCCCTCGGCCTGGCTCAGTCCCCACGTACACTAGATCTCGAGTCTGCATCGGTGTCACTACTAATGGAGTCGCCGATCTCCATAAATAATCCCTTTTGACATGACCCTCCTACCCACATCGCCAACATGTGATCCTCCATCCAGGTCCTACCCGCTAACTCCCTAACCCTTAATCCTGACCCTGTGATCTCCAGTCCATGCCTCCCTAGTCTTAAGTCTATCTCTACAGTGGCGCTAGCAATGCAGGTACAACATAGGCTCTGTCTGCTCGATCATCATATATACTACCTCGATCGTATAGTCTATCCTCTCTATCATCCTGATCTCTCAGTCACTTCTACCAAGAACTCTGTCCAGTCTGCCTTTCTGACTCGGTAGATAAGTGCCCATCGCCCCTCTGCATCAGATATGTCTTATGGGTAAGCGCTATATCATACATCTCCCATATTGTTTGGGCTATAGAGGAAACAATGGCTCTGGGTATGTCCTCAATCAACCCTCGGACGAAGTAATTTATCTGTAGTCACTCAATGCATGCGACGTCCGTGACAAACTGTATCAAGTATCGTATCTATCCATGTACTGTAACACTGATCGGTTGCCCTATTTCAAATTTAGAAACTCCTCTTTTTGCCTCAGTCGGATCTCGGTCGGAATGAACTGATCGTAGGAGACTTGTCAAAACTCGACCTATGTGGTCGGATATGGATGAGTGTCTATATATGTTGTCTTCGCGACCTGAATTTTAAATCTCGTTTATTATCTATAATCAGGATCACCGACCCATGACGTGGGACCCACACCGTGACATATGTGCATTGACCGAGGTGAGATGACCGATGTATATGTTAGATTTGTTATAATGCAATCCTAGTGTTTATATATATGTAGATTACTAAATCATTTCTACCTGTGTATAGGCGTCGAGAGGTGAGTGGAGACGTGCCTCGAGTTACGTGCTAATGTAGGATCGGGGTAGAGAATTTATGTGGTAAGTTTATATTGAGCTTAATATGATTTAAATAGTGGCTTTTATGTGGCTATGGTTGATTTGGAATTAATGTAGTCTAAGATAGTGATTTAATTCAATAGCCATATGATGTGCATCGAGACATATATTAGCATAGCTAGAGACATATTGAGTTAGTCATTTGTGTTACTTAAGATTAGTTAGTGGAGGTTAATGGGAAAATGTCAACATGTGGACCATTAGATAGGTCTCGAGATACTTGTTTACAATAGGATGTGTGGCTATAATTCAACCAATTCCATTTATATATAGTTAGAGATTAAGACATGCAAGCCAAGTTTTTCATTTTCATCAACTTAGTAAACAAGAAAGATCTTGCTAGAGCTTGAGGAAGGAAAGAAATTAAGAGAAAACAATAGATTTTGTTAAAGAAGATCAAGTTAGGTGGTGTGTTCATTAACTAGGTAATAACATACACTAGTTTATTTAGTTTAATTTGATGAATTGATGAATTTAATGTTATACACGATTGTTTTTGTGTTGTTTATGATGTCTTGGGGTTTTTGGAGTATGTATGGAGATCCCCAAGGCCTTGGCGAAGTCTATGTGTGGTGTAAACTCAGAATTTTAGTTGCAGAATTTTGGGTTTTCCTACACATAGCGAGCTAGGTGAAACAGTTAGCGCACTAATGAGGTCATTCGCGCGCTAATCCACTTTATTAACGTTCTACAATTTTCTAAAAATTTCCAAAACATTATAACTGAGCATAAAACCTTAAGTAAAGGCCTAAACACATCTAAAAACATGTTATAGGTCATCATGAACTTAGGAAAGGATCTACGAGAGTAAGAATACGAGATTTAAGGTGTCGGGAGACCGGTAAAGCTAGGACTTTACATTGCTTTATGTGAGTATACCATTGGTTGTTTATTTACATTTCATCTCTTGTGTTATCTTATTTATGATGGTCTTTATTGACTATGTCTAGCTTTGTACTCTCATGTCATGGAATCGTTTCTTATTCCTCACTTGATGAACTTGATTTTCCATGATATTTTGACAACTTGAATTCTTTTGAATCCATTCTTGTGCTATATGTCATTTCTTGCTGCTTTACAGTAAATGTAGTATTGATAACATGCTATTAAGGATTTTTAGGTTATGAATGGCTTTATAGACTTGTACTCTTTGAAAAAAATTGTGCTTTGTAGCATAACCAAATCCTTGGATTCCTTAATGAATCATTTTCTTGAAATTATATAGTTATAGAATCTAGAGTCCATTGCACTACGAGTAGATCAACACACAAGGTTAAAGTCCCTCGAGATGTTGGCACTTGCCACTAGGATGGGGCACACGAGGTTAGATTCCTTGGGGCTATTGATGATATACGAGGTTAGAGTCCCTGATGTCGCTGGGGTTAGAGTCCCTAGTGAGGTAAATTATGTGAGATATGTACACCCCTTAGTGGTTCATGGCTTCACTGACATAGGTCACAGCTGATTGGATTAGACTATAACTATTTAGCCTTTTGTCAGTTTCACTTACTTAACTATGGTATTTCTGAGCATATTGTTGGTACTTGTCTTTCTTTATTTAACTTATGCTACTAAACACCAATTAGTTTGTTTTGGAAATGTAAATGAAATTGTCAATAGGGATTACTGTTAATTTTTGTACTCACCATCCTTTTTATGACAGTGGGTGCAAAGCCGTCGATGAGCGGGCTAGGCAAAGGAGAAGATTGGCGACTACATCCGAGCTAGCGACGCACCTCTGCATCAACATTTTGTAGGTTTTAGTATATATGTATTATACAGTTATGCTTTTGATACATTTTGGGGTTGTATATTGGGTTGAGTGTTTAGATCCTTGACTTATGGTGACTATCACACTATTTATATTCGCGACTTTCTTATATATACAAGTGATCGCCATTTCATGGTTTTCACACACTAAGGATTTATAATAATTGCTTCCTCATAATATGTTAAGTCTTTCTCTATAACGAAAAAAAGTATATAAAATTATAATGAACTTTGAATTTCAAATGTATAGTGACATGTTTTTTTACTTATTCTGAACATAAGTATGGTGTAGATTTGGATAAAAAGGCTGACTAATACGCAATTAAGGCCTATGTGGTTAAGGTTTGGGCTTAATTATGGGATTAGGCATGGCGGTGCAATCGATTAGGAAAGGGGCTGTCATAGTTGGTATCAAAACCAATGTGCTCTAAAGTAAGACAAAAAACTTGAATAATTGCAGATGTGGAAATAAGATTATCTTTGCCTAGAAACTATTAGTTGGGAAGTGAGTGAAAGTGAGATGGGGATTTCTTACATATGTACACGTTAGTTTCTATATGTATATATACAAGTTATGCCAGGTAGTAGCTGATTCACGTTCGTTATCTACTTGCAGACATCAATGGTCAACATATGCGATTGTAGAGATACTTGAGCTAGATGGAGTCAGCCTCCTACTACTTCTGCGAACGACTATCAAAGGATGTCTGACCGTGTAGCGGCTCAGTGGCAGCAGTTAGCCGACTTCAACACCTTCATGAGGGAACACATGGAAACTATCACACCAGCCCTCCCCGCCACGCGTACTACTACAGAGACACTTTAGATCACCTAGACTGAGACTGCACCTGACACTACTAATTCAGGACCTCGAGCACTCGCACCACTAGTGCCACAGTCACTTGTAGATCCCATAACACCACGTCCATTATAGTTACCGATAGTAACTGTTAAGGAGACATCTACAGCCAGGGACACGCCCACTCTTACACCTATGCCCTTTGAGGCTACAACACTATCGAGGGATGCCAAGCTAGTGAAGGAATTCATCAGGCTTAGGCCAGTATTCTTTGCCAGTGAGCGAGTTCATGATAAGAATTAGCGGTGGATTCTCTCACAAGAGGACTTATATCTACTATTGGACGCTGAAGATAGGTTACAACATATTCTCTCTTACTAAACCTTAGAGAAGGGTGTAGAGGTTTGGTGGGGGACCATAGTACTGAGTAGAGGCAATTTCACATTGTGGGATGATTTTAAGAAAGAGTTTTTCAAGCAAGACTTTTCGGCCTCTATGATGAAGGGAATGAAGAAGAGATTTATGGCACTGAGACAGGCTGAGGGTGCAGTAGTGACGAGTTATGTAGATAGATATGGTCACCTTAGACAATTTGCCGGAGACTTAGTTACAGATGATGATTTCTATTTCGGTGATGGTTTGAGATGAGATATAACACGATCAGTTGTGAACGCTAGAGCGAGATCTCTTCAGGAGATGTATGAGCGGGCTCTCTCCCATAAGACATATGAGTTAGGTAGAAAAGAGGATGAAAGGTCCAAGTTACTAGAGATGGGAGATGATTATAAGTAGAGAGGATAGAAGGTTAAGAGACAGAGGAGAGCAAAGAGACAATTTCAGAGGGGTGGAGCATAGGCTTTTTACGTACGACCATTAGTACATGCACCACCACCAGCCCTCGTACATGACACTTATTGTAACCTCCCTTACCTCATCCAGCATAGAGGAGAACGGAAGGATGGTTTCAAATGGATGGAGCATAAGGTTCTTACGTATGACCAGTAGCACCTGCGCCACCACCAGCCCCCGTACATGACACTTATGGTAGACCTCCCTTACCTCCTCCCATCAAGTAGGCATTACCATAACCACCAATAGTTTGACAACAGCAGTAGCAGCAGGGTAGAGGCTAATAATCTAGATAGAGGTAGAGGCAGGCACTGGGACAGGTTCAGGATAATCAAAGATAAAGACAATAGTTTGGTTAGTGTGGACCCCTTACATATTAGAGATGCATTCAGGTGGGGCACATGGCTTGAGAGTGCACATAGCTAGCGAAAACTTATCCACAACAGGCCAGAAAGGGAGTACACATAGTAGCGCAGCCAGATACCGGAGCGAGACAAGATCTCATTGAGGGTACGATTTCCATTTCCAGTAGAGACGCGTATGTGTTGTTTAATTCTGGTTCTACTATTTCATTCATTGCTGGTTACATATTATAGGGTTGAAACCCATTTAGCTTAGTATACATTTGATTTTGAGTACTATAGCTGGAGATAAGGTTTACCCTAATAGTTTTATGGAGGGATGCCCGATCGAGATAGGTGGGGTAGAGTTACCTGCTGACTTTAAAGTCCTCGAGTTTTTAGAGTTTGACACGATTTTAAGGATGGATTGGTTATCAACGTACCACGCTCATATTGACTGCTTCAATAAGATAGTGATATTTGAGATCCTATGACATATGATATTCACTTATAGAGGTAGTTCAGCGAGGACAGTAGGCACGAAAGGTCGATCTCTAACTAGAGAATGGATAGAGGCATTGATTGCACTATACACAATACCAAAGAATCGAGGACCTAGGCTTGAGGATATATCAGTCGTTAGAGAGTTTCCAGATGTGTTTTCGGAGGATTTACCTTAACTACTACCACCGTGAAAGGTTGATTTTATTATTAAGTTTATACCTGGTATGAGACCGATTTCCATAGCACCGTACCGCATGGCACCACGAGAGTTAAAGGAGTTGAAGACTCTGCTTCAGGACTTGGGATAGAAGGGATTCCTCACACCTTCCATGTTGCCATAGGGAGGACCCGCCTTTTTTGCGAAGAAGAAGGATGGTACTTTGAGACTTTGTATCGACTAAAGACAGTTGAACAAAGTCATAATTAGGAATAAGTATCCGCTGTTGAGGATTGATGATTTATTTGATCAGCTTAGAGGAGCAAAATTTTTCTCCAAGACAGACCTGCGATCAGGGTATCATCAGCTTATGATCAGGGATAAGGATAGGGTTGTGGAAGCTTTTAACATGAGATATGGAAATTTTCAGTTCACGATCATGTCATTTGGGCTAATTAATGCTCATGCAGTGTTTATGGATTTGATGCATCAAGTATTTAGATCATTTCTTGACTGTTTTGTGATAGTATTCATCGATGATATATTGATATATTCGAATACCCGAGAGGATCACGAGCAGCACCTCAGGGAGACTTTACAGATCTTGAGGGAGCACAGACTTTATGCCAAGTTCAGAAAATGTGAATTTTGACTTTCAGAGGTCACGTTTTTTAAGGCATATTGTCAGAGCAGCAGGGATAGCAGTGGATCCAACCAAGATTCAGGCAATTATGGATTGGCCAGCACCGACTTTAGTGACAAAGGTCAGGAGTTTTTTGGGTTTGGCAGGATACTATCGTCGTTTTGTGGAGGATTTCTCAAATATCGCTTCACCGATGACTAGATTGACCTAAAAGGATGTCAGCTTTGACTGGTCTAAGGAATACAAGGAGGCATTCAATCAATTAAAAGATTATTGACTACTGCACTAGTATTAGTGTTGCTAAAGGCTGGACATGGATTCTTGGTGTACACAGATGCTTTTCATATGGGTCTGGGTTGCATGTTGATACAAGGAAGTGGTACAGTAGCAGATGGTTAGAGTTTCTGAAGGATTACGACTTTTTCGTGGAGTATCATCTAGGAAAAGCCAACTTAGTTGCAGATGCACTGAGTAGGATACCGGTTAGAGATACTGACGTTTCTATAGGTGCTCGGGTTGAGATTTGCGCACAAATAAGAGTACAAACTGTGTTTGTACAGAGAGTGTCAAAGGGTCAGAGGACTGATAGGTTGGACCTAAGGTTTTTCATCCTTAGACTGACGAACAGACTTTGAGATTGATTCAAGTTCTCAAGGATATTTTACGATCTTATATATTAGAGTTTGGCAGGTCTTGGGAGGAGTATCTGCCATTGTGTGAGTTTGCTTATAACAACAATTATCAAACCATCATTTAAATGGCACCTTTTGAGGTGTTGTATAACCGACTATGTCACTCGCAATCGTGTTGGGCTAAGCTAGAGAACTAGGAGATTGTGGGGCCTGAGATTATTGTTGACCACACGAAGAAAGTCAAACTGGTCCGTTAAAGACTCAAGGGAGCCTAAGATAGACAAAATAAATATGCAGACATATATCACGGTGATCTCACGTTCATTGAGGGAGCCTTTGTATATTTAAAAGTTTCCTCTCGGAAGGGTATTTAGACGTTTGGAGTGAATGGTAAGCTTGCATCGAGGTTCATCAAGCCTTTCATGATTAAGAGACGGGTAAGGAAATTCATGTACAAGTTTGAGCTGCCTACAAAGATGTCAGGGATTCATCCAGTCTTTCATATTTCGATGCTTCGATTAGCTGAATCGAGAGCAGGTGTTTGACCAAAAGTGGGTTTGAGTCAGATAGTCCTGGCTGATAATGTTACTTATGAGGAGCATCCTATTCAGATCCTAGATTGAAGGGTACAACAATTGAGGAATAATTATGTCCCAAAGGTTCTCATCAAGTGGCAATTCCATGATGTCACTTGGGAGCGGGAAGACTATATGATGGATAGATTTTCGTACCTCTTTGAGTCAGAGATTAACCTAATCTAAATTCTAATTTCGAGGACAAAGTTTTCATTAGTTGGGAAGAATCTTCACAACTCGAGTTTTAAATCTCGTTTATTATCTGTAATATGAATCAGTGACCCATGACAAGGGACCCACACCATGAGATATGTGCATTGACTGAGACGAGATGGCCGAGATGTATGTTAGATTTTTTAGGATGTATGCCCAGTGTTTGTATATGTGTAGATTACTAAATCACTTATACCCGTGTATAATCGTCGAGACGTGAGTGGAGACGTGCCTCGAGTTGCATGTCGACGTTGGACCAGGGTAGAGAATTTATGTGGTAATTTTATATTAAGCTTAGTATGGTTTAAATAGTGGCTTTTACGTGGCTATGGTTGATTTGGAATTGGTGTAGTCTAAGATAGGGATTTAATTGAATAGCCATAAGATGTGCATCGAGACGCGTATTAGTATAACTAAAGACAAATTGAGTTAGTCATTTATGTTACTTAGGATTAGTTAGTGGAGGTTAATGGGAAAAGTGTCAACATGTGGGCCATTAGATAGATCTCGAAATACGTGTTTACAACAAGATGTGTGGTTGTAATTCAACCATTTCCATTTTAAGACATGCAAGCCAAGTTTTTTATTTTCATCAACTTAGCAAACAAGAAAGAACTTGCTGGAGCTTGAGGAATGAGAGAAATTAGGAGAAAACAATAGATTTTGGTGACAAGGATCAAGTTAGGTGGTGTGTTCATAAACTAGGTAATTAATACACTAGTTTATTTAGTTTAATTTGATGAATTGATGAATTTAATGTTATTAATTGATGTTTATGTGTTGCTGATGATGTCTGAGGGTTTTAGGAGTATGTATGGAGATCTCCAAGGCCCTGGTGAATTTTATATGTGGTGTAAACTCAGAATTTTGGTTGCAGAATTTAGGGTTTTCCTGCACATACCGCGCTAGGTGAAATAGTTTGCACGCTAATATTGGTTAACGAGCTAGAGATAGTAGTTAGCGCCCTAATGAGGTCATTAGCGCTCTAATCCACTTTATTAGTATGCTAATTGCCATGACAACATAAAAATCTGCAATTTTAAAACATTATAAATGAGCTTAAAACCTTAAGTAAAGACCTAAACACATATAAAAACATGTTATAGATCATCAAGAACCTAGGAAAGGATTACGAGAGTAAAAATGCGAGATTTGAGGTATCGGGAGACCTGTAAAGCTAGGACTTTACATTGCTTTATGTGAGTATACCTGTCGATTTTTTATTTACATTTCATTTCCAGTGTTATCTTGTTTGTGGTGGTCTATATTGTCTATGTCTAGCTTTGTTCTCTCATGTCATGGACTTGTTTGTTATTCCTCACTTGATGAACTTGGTTTTCCATGATATTTTGATAACTTGAATTCTTTTGAATCCATTCGTGTGCTATATGTCATTTCTTGTTGTTTTACAGGAAATGTAGTATAGATAGCATGCTATTAGGGATTTGTGGGTTATGAATGGCTTTATGGACTTGTACTCTTTGGAAAAATTCGTGCTTTGTAGCATAGCCAAATCTTTAGATTCCTCAATGAGTCATTTTCTTGAAATTATAAAGTAGTTATAGAATTTAGAGTCCATTTCACTATGAGTAGATCAACACATGGGATTAGAGTCCCAAGGGATGTTGGCACTCACTATTAGGACGAGGCACACGGAGTTAAGAGTCCTTAGGGTTGCTGACGATATATGGGGTTAGAGTCCCTGATGATACCGGGGTTAGATTCCCTGATGCCACTAGGGTTAGATTCCTTAGTGAGGTAGATTGTGTGAGACATGTACATTCCTTAGTGGTTAATGGCTTCACTGACGTAGGTCACAGCCGACCGGATCTAGATCATAACTACTTAGCCTTGTGTCAGTTTGACTTGCTTAACAATAGTATTTCTTAGCATATTATTGGTACTTGTCTTTCTTTATTTAACTTCTGCTATTAAAAACCAATTAGTTTGTTTTGGAAATGTAAATGAATTTGTTATGCTATTAAAAACCAATTAGTTTGTTGTGGAAATGTAAATGAATTTGTTAATGGGGATTACTGTTACTTTTTATACTCACCGCCCTTTTTATGACGGTGGGTGTAGAGCCGTCGACGAGCAGGTCGGGCAAGGAGAAGATTGACGACTACCTTTGAGCTAGCGACACACTTCTGCATTGACATTTTGTATGTTTTAGTATATATGTATTATACAGTTATGTTTTTGATACATTTTGGGGTTGTATATTGGGTTGAGTGTTTAGATCCTTGACGTATGGTGACTATCACACTTTTTATATTCACCACTTTGTTATATATGCATGTGATCGTCGTTTCCTGGTTTCCACACACATAGGATTTATAATAATTGCTTCTGCATAATATGTTATGTCTTCCGGTATAACTAAATAAACTATATAAAGTTTTAATGAACTCTGAATTTCAAATGTATAGTGACATGTGTTTTTACTTATTCTGAACATAAGTATGGTGTAGATTTAGATAGAAATGTTGACTAATACGTAATTAAGGCTTATGGGGTTAGCAACTGGGCTTAATTATTGGATTAGGCCGATAGGTGCCTTAGATTAGGGAAGGGGTCGTCACAGCTATCCACTACACAACAACATCACCTATCAACATATGCCCCGATACCCTGACCTGTATGCTATCTTGAATCCATAAAAGCTTGTGTTGCCTTTGATGCGTAATTAACCATTTCACTGCTGCCTCCGGGTCTTCACTTTAATGAAAATATTCGGGATCGAATTTGATGAACTCCAGCATCAACTTGACCTATGCTATCATCAAAGTCTCAAACATGTTTATCGGTGCCAACGTAGTAGTCGGTGTCTCGGTACGTGCTACTGTCGGTGTAGCAACCACTACATGAGCCTTATTAACCAATGCATGCATCGGTACAACCTAAATAGTCGATGGAACTGTCGTCGGAGCAACTGTCATCTCAGTCGTGCTCTGTACCCGAGCAGTGGTGAGTGATGCAATCGTCGATGTCTGTGTATGCATCATATCCATTAATAGCTCAAATTGCCTATCGTGAGCTGCGAATTACGCGGCTACTGCCAAATCTAAACCCTCATCTAGAGTCTAATCACTCGTATGACCAACATCCGTCGTAGGTGGAGTCGGTTGGCCATCCATCGCGATCTGCATTGAAAAGCGTATGGCGGATCACCTTCCGTATACATATATATAATATATACAATCAAAAACATAATACGTATGTAAACCTTATCACTACCCATCTCAAGTTTGCTTCTCAACTAGGATTCTATATCAAGATCTTCGGGTTTCCACCTTTAAGGTTTGTTTGTTTTGTATTATTCGATTTCTTTAAATTATTCTCGAGGCTCCACTAATCCTTGCTCTGATAACAAACTCTGGCGACCCCAAATCCCAAGGCAACCTTAGGACCCACCAAGTCGCATCGCATGTCACCAAGCCCTTCCACATCATGGCCTACTTACCTTTGACACCCCGCGACCTAACTGGTTGCTTACACTTTTCCAACTAACCCTAGTTTAGCTAATTAATCTCCATATAAGTATTAATGATTTAATTAGCTAGTTAATCAATTTATCAAGTTATATTACAATTTTTTCAGTGGAAGTCTTTAAATAAGTAAGTTATGCAACATTTAACAATCTTAAGTAGTGAAAAACCCGATAAAAAGATACCATGTATATATCAAAGGCGAAATAAATACAACAAAACATCCATATACATGCATTCAGTGTTCTACAGTCCCCAAAACCCAATGAAAAGTAAATACGTACATACTGAAATCACACACGAGTTAGCGTCACTATCTCAGAGGTAGTCGCCCAGTACCTCCTTGCCCTTTCCCTTGCGCGTTGAAGGATCTGAACTCAGTCACCCAAAAGATACAATGAAAAGATCAGTGAGTAAAATCCCAAGAGAAGTCTACACAATATTCATGAAATAAAAATAATAAACTACGAAACATGCAAATATGACCTCTGGCAACAGTAAGTCATACCTCCATGAATGTACGCTGCATACGATAAGCAAAAACAACAGCGAATAAAGGTGACAACATATACCAACTAAACATGCTCGGAGATAAAGCATTAATAAGTAAAAAACCGCGTAATCATAAGAAAACCCTAACCTTAACCAGTTAATAATCGTTAAAATAGGACATGAACCACGTATATACTTACAAGTTTACAGTAACTAAACCCAACTTTAATTAACTGATGAACCCCTCCAGATGTTATTTGAAGTCAAAGGAGAATCTTACATCCCTCCTAATAGTAGTAGATATATTATACTGATGTCGATACAAACACTAAGCTCAAGTAACCCGTGCAAGCGATTTAGCCACAACTTATATATACGCAAGCCGAAATATGAGTGAAACCCCATGTGTGCCCACCAGCAGTCACACATGAAATCCGATATCGATAAAACAAACCATGAATTCTTTGAAGCATTCTAATGGGTTTACGCACCTCAATCCGAGCTCCGACTTCCCTGGACTCCTGAATCTAACTCGACTAGCTCGATACCCGAGCTACGGTCCCCTAAGTCAGTGAAGTTTGATTTTATATTTAGTATGTTTATGGGTGTTAGGATATTTATTAAGTCAAAAATCCAAAAAAAAACTTTAAATTCAGCTTTCATCTGTCATTTGCATACTAATAGGTCTACCTAGCGCGCTAGGTGGAGTTAGTGCGCTAGGAGATCTATTTAGCGCGCTATTGTTCTTTGTTTAGAAAAATAGTAGAATACCCAGACTGGCTAACGCGCTAGCCAGTCTGGTTAGCGTGCTAACTGCGCACTATGACGGATTTTCAACTCAAGAATTTTGTCCTTAACTCCCCAATTAGCTAATTAAACCCTACCAATTTATTCTCCACTCCATGGTGACTCCAAAACATCATCCAAACAAATAGAACAACACCAATTGGATCGAACTTCTCAATTTCATCAAATCCACTAGTTTTTTTTTTTTTAAAAAGACCAAAAACCTAAGTTTTGTTACAACTCGTTACTAATTTTTAGTTGAAATGCTAACAATATTTGTAATTCATAAATAATTCATCAAAATCAGTGACCTAATCCTCAAATTCAAATTTACATCAACATACCCAAAATCGATCTCATTTTCATGTATATGGGGTAAAGGAGATGATTACCTTGTGTTGGATCTCCAATTTGAACTCCAATTTGTTGATCTCCAGCTCCAAATCACCTCATCAACTATCTGATTTTCTAGAATTGAAGGTAGTTTGATTGCAAGTGTTGATCAAGTTATATATATATATATATATATATATATATATATATATATTAAGGTGGGATTAGTTCCTAGCCATTGATCTCCATGTATTTACATATCCTGAGATTCATCTAATGGCCCATCTCTTAACACATTTCCCACTTACTCTCCACTAACTTCCTCCAAGTAACAACAATTTGAAACTCATTTGGTTCCTAGATGTACCAATACGTATCTCTAAGAAAACTCCATAGCCCTAATTTAATTTATCTAAACTATAGACCTTATTTATTTGATCTAATTACATTACCTTTGTCCCATTATAATACATGTAATTAGTGTTCTCAGAACTCTTAAGGACACACTAGTGGTCCCACTAATCCCTAGACTATTCAGCACTGGGGGTTCCATGTCTTAACGCGCATTTCAAGGTACACTCCGTTACATCAACTTTCCCGATAATAACATAAACACATGCGGTGCAATACAACAATAATGATTTTAAACACCACATATACAACCATCATCATAAATAACATATTCCCTCTATTCTCGTGTCCGAGTCAATAGAGTTATCCATGTAATTCCCGAATTATGATCGTTAATCCTCGAGATTAATGCTAATACTAGCTTAATTAATTTGGGTCATTACACTGTAGCGCCAGGCTCAGCGCCTAACACTAGAAACTCTTCGTCTTTTGGCGCTGAGGCGCCAATAACGAAAAGTCACAATTTTTAGGTGTTATTTGATCATTTTTATCCATTTTTTTGTACTGATTCACACTAAAACTCACCTCTTTGTGGATAGACACCAAGTCTCTTAATTTTTTTTATAAATTAAAAAGATCCCGTTCGTATTAAACACATTAAGAAATATTGAAACACAAAAGGCTTTTGAGTCAATCTCACAGTATCCTACAAGAGTATTCTTGGTTGGAGTTGTATTACAAACACATTATCCAATAACTATTAGAGACTTGATTGTATCCTGAAGGCAAGTTTTGCTTAATCCCATTGTGTATACGCGATTTCGTCTGGTAGGAATATATCTTGTCTAAAAAGGAGCGATTACGCACCTCAAGTCTTCGTTTGATTATCTATTCTCATCTTGTAATCTCTGTCCGAAGAATTTTGTTCCAACACCCTCTCCATCAACATACCCATTTTCTCCCTTACCCTAAATTTCAAATACGGTTTCTAAATTTTACCCAATAACTCCACACACCCTTATCATTGAGGCATAAAAATGTTTAGACACATATTTCGATGCATGACTCAATGGACACTAAGTTGTGTAGTAAAAAAGTTTCATGAAATCAGACTCTTATGCTAATTAGAATCGCAAATGAATCCTCTTTTAGCCTTGATATAGTCAATAGTGCACAAGCCCAGGAAATGTTCTATTGTATGTGCTTCACTCGCTCCATAGTTAGTGGCACGTACAAATGAGACTTATCCTTAGTGATTCGTATGTAAGAATGAAAATACAGTTTAACGAGTTTGAGTCCGAGTCTGATCTAGGTTCGGAAGGTAAGCTTGTTACAATTTGAGAAGTCGTTCACGTTTTCTTTTTAAACTCTCTCTCATAGTTCTCTCTTAGCGCAATCAAAATCTTCTCTTTCCCCATTAAGTTGGGACACATTAAGATAAGGTGATGTCTTCTTTAAACTTTCTTTCTTAGTCTTATAGGCTTCGACCTTTCTCCCAGACTACATAATTTTAGACACTACTAAAAATTAACTTTTTAAGACAATGAATGTGTTGTTAAATTATGCGTGGTAAGAACTTAAAATGATATATTGTTAAATATATTAGTTTTAAAAAATAACAAATAATGATTTATTATATTATAAAATAAATAACTCAATAATGTTTTTTAGATTAAGAAATCAATAATGTTTGTAATAATATTATATTATGTTTTTTTGTGATAAAAATTATTTTATAATACATCTCTTAAATATTAAATATGTTTTAATAACATAGTATTTGACAACATTGTCAAAGGTGTAAAATATAATTTATTGCAACTTCAGAAGGGTTGTACAAATGGAGTAATTTTTTTTTTATTTATTTATTAATTTCGTTGTTTTAAGATATAAACTCCACACTCTTGGCTCAATCAAAAACTTATCTCCCCTCTTTCAATTGGGACGCATTGAGATAAGGTGATATCTTCTTTAGACTGCATAATTATAGACAGTACTAGAAAATAACTTTTTAAGACACTAAATTTGTGTTGTTAAATTATAGGTTATAAGAACTTTAAATGATATATTGTTAAATATATTAGTTTTAAAAAAATAACAAATAATAATTTATTATATTATAAAATAAAGATTTTAATAATGTTTATAATAATATTATATGATGTTTTTTGTGATAAAAAGTATTTTATAATAAGTCCCTTAAATATTAAATATGTTTTAATAACATAGTATTTGAAAACATTATCAAATGTGTAAAATATAATTTATTGTAACTTCAGAAAGGTTGTACACATGGAGTAAAATCTTTTATTTATTTATTAATTAATTTTGTTGTTTTAAGATATATATGTATGTGTATAAAATGTATAATTTTGTTTATTTATTTTTTAGCATCAAGTCACATTACATGATAACTCCCTTGTGGAATTTGCGTCCGATGGACTGCGGATGAACTGGATGATTAATATAACGGGTGAAGGAGGTGTCTATATTAAGATTTTTTTTTTGACGTATTTTTGGATTTTATTTTGGTATATACACGGGGAATAATAAAAGCATCTCTAATGAAATTTTGATTGAATGTCAATGTGTGTCACCTAAGATTAAACTAACATTGAGATGAAAAAAAGCTCTCCAATGAGAATGTGTATATTTAGAATGTCATGTTGATGAGGCATGAAAAAATTGACATTATCAATTTCGAATGTGAATTATAGACATTCAAATTGACAGCCAAATAGGATTCATTTTCTTTTTTCAGATTTTTATTTTCACAATCTAATTAACAAAATCGTAAAAAAAATGACACCTCATCAATTGACATTTTACCATTAAAGATTAGTTTTGTAGTCGAATGTCGATTTGAGTCACATGGGATGACATCGTCTTCACGTTGATGACGTGGCAAAAATTCACGTCCATGATCTATATTTACCATTAGAGATACTCTAAGGGCCTCTTCAACCAACACTATTTTAGCGCTCCTGAAGACTCCGGTCATGCTACTTGATGCGCCATCCTACAAGGACGGCGCAAGTGCACTGTTCACAAACTTGATATATCTTCTTTTTAGTTTATTATTGTTATTTTATAAGTATCTTTTATTATCTTTATCTTTATCTCGTTTTAACATTATTTGTATTTATCGTATATTTAAACTAGTCGATATCTCGCGCTTCGCGCAAAGGCAAGATCAAGTGTCGATAATCTATATATTAGATAAAAATGAATATAATTATAACTCTTCATGAGCGTGCTACACCCGTTTGAAACCGTTCACTACATCTGAAGAATTTAATTAATCAATAATCTATTTTTATATTCCAAAAAGTATACTATTTTTTTTTATTCTAACTTTTTTGACAACTAATTATAACTATTTGGATTTAATAGTGGGAAGACTTTTGATTAAGAGTAGAATAATAAATTTAAGAGAAGGTTGAAAAACTAAATCAAAGATAAAATAGTAAATTTAAGTAATGGTTGGAAGATTGATTATGCTCTTAATTAAGGGTATGATAGTAAACTTAAGTGACGGTTGAAAGACTTAGTTAAAGGTAGAATAGTAAATTCAAGTGACAGTTGAAAGTTTGATTATTCGCGTTTATTAAGTATAATAGATATATATTTTGAAGAAAAATAAATTTTCATTAATCATTCATGAAAATAAATTTTAATTAATTATTCATGGCTCATACTGAACGAAACATAGAATCAATTGTCCTAATAAAAGTACATATACTCACTAATACTATTTGTTCAACAGAATTGTCATTAATTTGGTCGTGAATGTGATTGTGAAATTGAAACAATGTGACATCAGGGGACTGCTCTCTACAACGTTGAAACTCATGACAATATATAAACACTATTAGAACCACATAATGGATAACAAATTAACTTCCAACAAGGGAAGTAAAACTTAAGACTTCCAACAGGAGAAGAAAAATAAAAAAAAAATATGTCAACTAAGGAAGACAAACTAATGGTAAAATGAAAAACAAAAAAATTAAAATAAAATAAAAAAGACCAACCCAGCCGCTGCACAAATCCACACACAATCGTTGAGGATGATGTGTCGCAATAAGAATGAAACAAATCATTACAAATCAGATTAAATCTACAGCTTATTGGATGAATAAAGTGCACAAAGATGTGATTGGACGATCGACGGTGGTTCAAGATCAAAAATCACGAAAGAGAATAAAAAAAAAATTTAAAGGTTGAAGGAGAAGCGGTGGCTGTTCATAAAAAGAAAAGGTTATTCAAAAAACCATGCACCTTTCAATTATCAACCAAATTAGTATATTAAAGCAACCCCTGCAAGGTTAAGAGAATTTTATTCTATTTACAAATTCGCGAGCAGTTATTGGCGAACTCATAAGATTTAGGTAGATCACAACGAACTCATGAATCTTAGTTAAGCCTAGTGAGCTCATATAATAGGATGTAAAACATGAATAATAGGATATGAAAGTAAAATCTAGTATATGCTCTAGAAAGAAAAGCTATTAGACAATGACCACTTGGTTTTAGGGCCGCTATGTGCACCCCGCCAATTTACAAAGGCACTCATTTTTTTGTGTATACTCTCCTCTAAATTTGACTTTGATGTAAAAGATAATATTGCCCCTTCATATAAACCCTCAACAATCCCACATCACACTTTTGAACCATTTTGGGGCACCCCACCTTCTTTGTCTATCATCTCTAACCTAAACCTACGTTTCTTATTGGCGGG
The DNA here is from genome assembly GCA_039657365.1 of Stephania yunnanensis. Taxonomy (NCBI): domain Eukaryota; kingdom Viridiplantae; phylum Streptophyta; class Magnoliopsida; order Ranunculales; family Menispermaceae; genus Stephania; species Stephania yunnanensis. The sequence goes on from CM077585.1 coordinate 24,916,979, forward strand.
CGTTTAGCAATTATTGCACTTTCACACCATCTGATAGTGAGGTACCACTCGATTAACATCATATAAAGGCTCAAATCAACTGTTTTTTTGTGTTGGAAATAGTGACATTTATGATTTGATTTTTCTTTATAGGGTTTCAAATATTCGACCCTTTCAAATTTCTTTTCAACGTACAATGAATAAATCTACCGCAATGATGCAAGAGAAGGTACAAGAAGAGGTATTTGTCGCTATTTTTTTGTTTTTTTTTGTTTTTTGTTTTGTTTTTTTCATTGGTGTGTTCGGTCTCGATTGTTTTGGCCTTGCAGGACCGAGCAAGAAGTGCTAACGTGAGTTTTTTTAAAGAGTGTCCTACAGGTTCCATAGGAAAAGTAGCAGGGAATCTAGTGGTGGGAAAAAGTGAGAAAAAATCGAATCCACTAGAAATGGAGCAGGGACCATACAAAAAAATATAAAGAATATATGTATAAGTGAAATGAATAAAGGCGGAAGTCTATAAAACATCCAAAAGAGATTTAACTCTAGTGTTTATACCTAGATTAAGTAAGTCTTTCCAATGTTTTGAATCCTTTAAATATTTATCCTTTTTAGCTTAACCTAACCTTTACAACCCAAAAGAAAGCCCTATCGACCCCAAATTATTTTTTGAATATGTCATTGGAATGGTTTCATAATATTTTATTTGTGGAATCTTGGTATGAAATGCCCTATTGAAAGATTAAGTTTTTGGCTTGTTAAAAGCTCCGAGGTAACTTTGAGTAATTATGGCTTCAGTCTCGACAAGGCCTAGTATTTTGCATAGTATTCCTTGTGAAAGTGGCCAAAATGCCTTGACTCAAAGTAACCGGCTATGCTTAAGTGTTCACATTCCCTATTTGGTAAATCTTATGAAAAAATGTACTTATTCAAGTTCGAGTTAGGCATTAGACAAGCTAAAATGTATGTTGTGTATGAAAGTTGATTATCTTATGCTCCTTTGCTTAGGAAGAGCAACTTTCCACGTTTAGGGGTATTTGATAAGTTGTCATTTGTGTTATATTTTAGGGTGATTTTTACAACTAATTTCATGACTTTTATCATCATTTATGCTGTTAAATCCTCACTTTTCTATTTCAGGTCAAGAAAATCTTTTATATAAAAGAAGTGATTTTCATAGAAATTTAGTAAAAAAACTAAAAATAGTCCTAGCACCTTGGCAAAGATCTTAGTCGAAAGCCAACTCACCAAAAAATGAGCAACTGAACAAGTCATAGCATATGGATTTCAAAGGCAGTTCAGTTCGAATAACTGAGAAGAAGTAAATAAATGGAATGAAATGTAAATAAATGTCTCAAATCAGTTTACTTACATACACACAACAATTTTTAAGCTATCCGGCTTCCGTCGCGTCGATGTACGCACCCAAACCACATAATAGCTCATCTAGTCCTAACAGTTGAAAATTTATCAATGTAGATTCCAGTTTCATGATTTAACATCCCTAAATTGGTCGACATCGGTCAAAATTGAGTTCGAGACCAATTTGTCGATTTTGCTTTTTTCGAGGTAAAACCCCGATATAACGCCTCGACCGACTCCCGAATTTTTTACTTTTTATAGAAATATTGAAGTTTTATTGATTGGAATCAAATGTATGTTTTTCCCATTTTTCTAGAATTTTCCTGGATTTCCTATAATTTTTTTCTATTTTCAGGAATTTATTATATATGAAAAATGTTTAACTAATTAAATAATTAAATATAATATATATATATATATATATGAATGGGTGGGTCCGGGCCAAACCCGACCCGATCCAATCGGATCCGGGTCAGTCCGACCCGATTTCCATCGGGTTAGGGTCGGTCCGACCCGACCCACATGGGTTCGGGTCAACCCGACCCGATTTCTCTCTTCTTCTTCCCAAAGCTGCGGCTTTTGCAACTTTTTTTTTCTTTCTTTGTGAGGCGTTGGGGTTGGCTCTCAACTCCAACCCCAATGGGTTGTGATGGCAAGGGAGATCCCTTTACCATCTCCCCCGTTCCTCTCTCGGTCGGCCATGGAGGTTCGACCCTCCATGGCCACGACACCGACAACCGACAACAACAACCAATAACACAACAACAACTTAAATCAACAACTCACCTCACTTCGAGTTCCTCGATCTCTCTCTATCTTTCTCCCTGTCTCTCTTTCTCTCTTCTTCTTCCTCATTGCGTTTTCTTCATCTCGTCTCTGCGTTTTTTTTTTTTCCTCTCTGGTTCAATTTCTCTTTTTTTTACCTATATATATAGTGTAAGTGACGTGTCCTCTTTATAACCACCCACTTATATCATTTTTTTATTTTATTTGAACTAGCTACATTTACCCCACGAGCTGCTACCTCGGGCCCACGTCGGCACGCGACTCGAGGCGTGGTTCCGCTCGTTTCGGTATCTGCATACCCGTAAATGACTTAATAGTCTACACATATACAATACATTAGGAAAACAACACACAAATATAACATTTACCTCGGCCATCGTGCCTTGGTAGTGACATGTATCGCGCTGCGGGTCCCACGTCACGGTCATTTTATCCTAATTAATGAATTCAACATGTATTAATTATCGGGCCATGACAACAACAGACCGTATTGGATGTCAGCATAGTAGCATGAGGAGTTGAGGACCCAGTTAGATGACTTATTGCAGAACAATTTCATTCACCCTAGCATGTCGCCTTATGGATCTCTAGTTCTATTGGTGAAGAAGAAGGACGGCTCAATGCGTATGTGTGTGGACTATCGAAAGCTGAATCAGGTGACGATTCGGAATCGTTACCCACTTCCGAGAATCTACGACCTATTCAATCAATTGGTTGGGGCCAAGTTATTCTCAAAGATCGATTTACGATTAGGATACCATTAGTTGAGTATTCGAGAAGAAGAGAGAGAGAAGAGTGCGTTAAGTACGCATTATGGACTGTTCGAGTTCATGATCATGCCGTTTGGATTGACTAATGCACCGACAATCTTCATGGATTTGATGTACAGGGTGTTGAGGACATACCTTGATCGATACGTCATTATTTTTATTGACGAAATCCTGATTTATAGTAAGACTCGTTTGGAGCACGAGAGGCATCCCAGAGATGTTTTGACGACCTGAGAGAGCACAGACTGTATGCCAAATTCAGCAAGTGTGCATTTTGGCTGAGTGAGTGAAGTTCTTGGGCCATGTCATCAATGGTCAGTGTATATCGGTTGATGGTGACAAGACTTGGGCGATTATTGATTGGAATACACCGAGTCTGTATCCGACATCTGGAGTTTCTTGGGTTTGGCAAGAATTACAAGCGTTTTGTGCATGACTTCTCGATGATTGCAGTGTCATTAACGAGGCTGACCAAGAAGGATGTTAGATTTGCATGGTCACAGGAATGTGACGATGCTTTTTAGGAGTTGAAAAGGAAATTAACTTCGGCTCCAGTTTTGGCTTTACCAGTGGCAGGTAAAGGTTTTTTTGTTATACTGATGCATCAGGCACTGGGTTAGGTTGCGTGTTGATGCAGGATGGACACCCAGTGGCCTATTTATTTCGACGATTAAGACCTCACTAGGTGAACTATCCAGTGCACAACTTGGAGCTTACGGCGGTCGTGTTTGCACTAAAGGCCTGGAGGTCGTGTTTACCCTGTGTGACCAAAAATCACTGGTTTCTAGATTCGAAACCTGTGAATGAAGAACACACAATATGAAGACCAAAAATCAAGTAACCTAACCCATTTATTTCCAAATCGACTAATAACATACCTTATGTCATTCAAATTGACTCCCCGCAATATCGAATCCAAAAACCCGAACCCTAAGTTTGTCGAATCCTCCAAAAAATGAAGTCGAAACCAAAGAGCTATGCAAAACCTAATGAGAGTGAAAAATATGGAGGTCAGAAGCATCTAAAGTGAACAAAGAGTGAGGACAGTGAGGGTTTTGGATATTTGGTGGGGTGCTTATCTTCAAGGAGCAAAGAAATGGGATGTGGTTCCTTAATCGTTGGGTTTGAAGAGAGGGGTAAGGTGGTCATTTTAGGTAAGGGTATTTCTGGAATCTCACCTCATTTTTTTGGATGCCTTTGATAAAGCACTTGGTGCCCTTAATAATAGTGTGCCTTTGCAAATTGGTGGGGTGCCCATATCGGCCCTATTTTTCTTTAAAGAATCTAGGAAAGGCATGCATAAGCAGCCGATTTTTGAGTGTATGCATCTTAAGGTGCATCAAACGGGCTTATTCAAGCACATGTGGTGTCGTGTCATTTGTTAGTATCTTTCTTGTGTTTTAATAGCAAGGTCCAAAAAAAAGGAAAATGCTCGCGTTTACCTATCTGGCGGCCCTTGATTTTTTGCGTGCATGAAACTCGAAGCACATCGAATGGACGAGGACAAGTGCAAATCGCTTGTTCGTGTGTTTCATTGCAATAACATTATCTTTTTTTTACTTTCAGTGTCACCTCAAATTCTTAATCTTGACTAAAGTTCAACCCTAAGCCCCTAAAGATTGTTGCGAGCTCTACTTTTGTAGAACTGAGAAGGCTATTATTTTGGCATTGGAGAATGTTATAGTGACCCATAATGGGCACCGTTTTGCTCATCGAGGCAGTGGGTCCCACCGACTATCGGGTTGTCAATTTGACAGACTGACTTTCTGTTAGGGTGGAAAAAAATGATTTTCAAGTTTTTTTGGAAAAAAAAAGAAAGAAAAGCAATACAATTAGTTTGACAAATTGTCAACCCTGATCGACTTTTTTGCTTTGTACTGTAGCTGAAAATTTGAATTTTCCTCTAAAAGTCTCAAGTCGTAAATCTATTCATTTGGAGCAAAAGAAAGGGCAAGCACCCATGGTCTTTTTTTCACAAAGCTCTTGATTGGGGTTGATCAATTTTTCTGGGGCTCACCGACATAGTCGTAACAACGGGCTGGTTCGTCCTCGTATAGAAGAACTGACTGGTTCAAACAAAAGATAGCAAGAAAATGAGGCAAGAAGACAAATGAGAAACAGGGTATGACTGGTTCGTCCTCATCTGGAAATGAGGCACGTAATTAAAGGTGCAATCAAAACAACTAACTTGTTCGTCCTCGGCTAGTTTGACATTCGGAGAGCAAATATTCTCATTCTTTCAAGGCGTGATAAAGGGACTACCCTCATACTTTTGTTTGTTTCTTGTGAGTGATTAATGGAATCTTTTCCTATTTTCATTGTTTTGTTTATTTCATGAATGACATTATGGATTTTGTTATTAGTGGCAGTTAAGATTCCTTAGGGCTTAACATGTTCTATTGGCTGAACTCATTTTTTTTACCGGCATGGATGGAAAATGATTTTTCCTTACATTTTTAGTGATTAGCATGTTTTTTTAGTTAAATTATTTTTACCCTGATAGTCATTGATTTGTCGTTACATGTTTAGGGATTAGCATGTTTTGTTGGCTAAACTCATTATTTTTACTAGGATAGTCATCAACCCATCCTGAAAATTTTTAAGGATTAACATGTTTTACTAGCTGAACTAATTTTTTGACAGATCACTTATTGATTTGCTCTTTTATTTAATGATTGGATTCCATCAGGCAAAACTAAGAAACCTTTTTTTGGGGGTGTGACGGATCCTGTATTACTCATGGACCATTGATTGCAACTGCACTTATTATGTCGGTAATACGATGGTGACCTTATTTGATTTGAACGAGCTTGTTGAGTTAATAGTTGATTTGGTATCTCATGAAGGCATTGAATCAGCTGATGCAAATGGTCAAGTTGAGGAGGGGGATGAAATTGTTAGCACTGATAGTGTTGTCGATGATGTAATTGAAGGTTGTAATGAACTAAAGGCCTCCGAGTTAGGCATGGTGTTTGATAGTCACAAAAATGTTAAAAAGATTTCAGGAGTATGCAAAAAAGACTAGATTTGGAATTAAAGTCGATCAACAAATAAGAAAAACGAAGTTGTTTAGAAGTACGTGTTCACATGCTATAAACAATGCTTCAAAAAAAAACCAAGGAGTTATACTAAAGAGGTGGCCTTGGTGCAAGACGTGGTTGTCGTACCCAAGTGAACGCTAGATTATTTACAAATTGTAAGTGGTACCTGACCAAGGTTTATTTGGAGCATAATCATCCGGTCAGCGTCCCATCGAAGTCCAGATTTTATCATTGCAATAAGTTCATTTCAATTGTAGCTAAAAAGAGACTGGATTTAATACGCGTGCTAGGATTCCACTTTGTAAGTAACTCTTACATAACAGAGTTCCTTCGTATAGGAAAGATTGATAAAAATGACATTCACTAAGAAAGACTTACAAAACCACATTAATTCTACACGACTCAAGCTTGAATGTGGGGATGCGGAGGCAATTGTGCAACAATTTTAGAAGAAGCAAAAACATAATCCCAACTTCTTCCACCTAATGGCCTTAAGTAAGCATAATGAGCTGAGACGTGTTTTGAGCCAACAATAGGGCTAGATCAGCTTATAAGTACTTCGGGGATGTGGTGTCCTTTAATACAACGTACCAACAAGTACAACATGCCATTTGCTCCATTTATCGACGTGAATCATCACAGTCAATCTGTTTTGTTGGGTTGTGTTTTACTGGGTGATAAGACGGAGGAAAGCTACAAGTGGCTTTTCAGTACATGGCTTGATTGTATGGGGAAGGAGTCGCAAGCCATCATTGCGATTAATGCCCCTCTATTGGGTATGTTGTAGTGAAAGTATTCCCTAATGTACGATACAGGTTGTGTATGTAGCACCTAATGAAGAAGATGCCTGAGAAAATAGGCGATCATTATGACCGAGAACGTATTATCTCAAGGTTAAAACAGGTTGTTTACAACTCCATTGCTGCATATGAATTTGATATCGAATGGCCTAAATTGTTCACAGACTTGTCTCTCGGTGAGAGATTTAGTACTTGGTTGAAGGACTTGCATGCCATTAGATAGAAATGGGTTCCACCGTACATGAACTGTAACTTTTGGGCAAGGATGTCGAGGACTCGGAGGAGCGAGGGAATGAATCATTATTTTAACATATATCATAACATGAAAACCTCTCTTTAACAACTCATTGGTCAGAGGTGCGAGGGAATGAATCATTATTTTGACATATATCATAACATGAAAACCTCTCTTTAACAACTCATTGGTCAATATGAAACGACTTAAGAAAAATGGGAGAGCGAGAAGAATGAAGACTTTAAATCGTTTCACAAAAAGCATCCTTCGAATTGCAAATAACACGCGAGCATCAAATGGTAAAAATATACATAAATACCATATTCGAGCTTTTCCAAGATGAAGTGTTGTTGGGGTTAGACTGCAAGGAAATAATTGTCACCATCGATGAATGATACATATACTACGACGTGCGATAGATAATAGACATACGCGATGATGAGAGTGTGATCACAAAGACTTTCAATGTCATTTATGAGGTGGCCACTCAGTCAGTACTTTGTGTATGTCGATAATTTGAGTTTAGAGGGATACTTTGTTGTCATGCGCTTTGTGTGTTCTGTGACCGAGACTTCATGTATATCTCACCGCAGTACATGGATCGTTGGAGGAAATACTTTACACATGCATATGAAAAAAAAAAAGCTACGCGTAGAGGATTTGGATGCTAGTACAACGACCATTCTTGAACGATATAACATTATTGTTACTAGGTGCACTCGAGTTGTTGATCTTGGAGCCTAAATAGCGGTAAGGTTTAAGCTTGTCCTTGAGACCTTAGATAAGTTGAAAGGGCTACTTCTTGACATGCCAGATCGGGAGTCGTGCCATGACCCGAATTTCTAATCCGTTTTAAATTTTTAATCCTTAATTAGGATCATCAACCCATGACATGGGACCCACATCGTGATATGCACACTGGACGGAGGCATGTGGCCGAGGTATATTTTATATTTGTGTGATGATTTCTTGATGTATTGTATATGTGTAGACTACTAAGTCACCTCTACTGGTAATTTATAGGTATCGATACATGAACGAGGACACGCCTCAAAATGCGTGATATGGTAAGCTAACATTAAGTTAATATGGCTTAATTAGTTAAATTTGATGTGGCTATAGTTGATTTATATTAAATGTAGCCTAAGTTAGTTAAATAAAACATTAGCCATTTGATGTTTCTCGAGATACGTTTAGACACATCAAGAGATTAATTGAATTACAAATTATGTCATTAAGGATGAGTTAGTGGAATGTGAATCAAAATGAAAGCCATCATAAAAGATCAAATGAGAATGACATAAGCATCATCTAAAATGATTAATATATCTCCCAAAAAAGTTTGCAACAAAATATATTTTCAATCGTAAAAACAAAAAACAACATCAGTTGGTCACATAATTATCATTAATATTTCTCAAAATTAGTTGGCTGAGTCCCATCTAGGACTCCATCGGGAGTGCGCATTCATCTGCTTCTATCACTTGTTGAGAATTAACTGCATCGTGTTCCATATCCAAATCGATAATGGACTTGAAATTGGGCTTCACATCTTTTTAGACACCTTCCCCTACCATTTTCAAATACGTACGAACTTCATAATACACACTACTAATTTGGTGATAAAATCATAAATAAAATTATAAAAATTATGTTACTACCTTCTTGGACACTCTGACTGTCTTATTTGCCTTTGTGGTTGATTTTTTTTCTGATGCCCCTTTTTTGAAATGACAATGAAAAATCTTGATATTCCATTAGAGCTTGATCCTCATCAATGTCCATCACCTGTTGGGAAGACTTATCTTTGTCTTTTTATCGGTCGATGCCTCGAACCTACCACGAGGTCTTGCCTTTCTTTTCGACTTGCTCGCCTATTTAATTGTGTCATTAGTATTACTCGTCACATGTAAATGAGGTCATGTAGATTTTTCGGGACCCAACTCCCAATTTGGCATGTCAAGAAGTAGCCTTTTCAATTTATCCACAGTCTCAAAGATAAGCTTAAGCCTTGCTGTTGTTTGGGCTTCAAAGTCCAACAACCTAAACAAAACGATATCGTGATGTTTCAACTAACATCCAACTCCTCTATACGTTGCTTCTTTTCATATGTGTGCGTGAAGTACTTCCTCCAACGAACCATGATGTACTGCGATGGGATGTACATGATATCCCATTTATGGAATACACAAAGCGCATGATAACAAAGAATCTATCTAAGCTCAAATGATTGGCATACACAAAGTACTGACTGGGTGACCACCTCATAAATGATATTGAAAGTTTTGTGATCACATTCTCATCATCGCGTATGTCTATTATCTCTTGCATGTCGTAGTATATGTATCCTTCGTCGCTGGCGACAATTATTACGGTGCAGTCTAACCCCAACAATACTTCATTTTGGAAAACCTCGAATATGATCTATTTGATGCTCGCATAATTGTTTGCAATTCAAGGGACGCTTTTTGTGAAATGATTTAAAGTCTTCATTTGTCTCGCTATCCTACCTATTCTCTATTGTCATTTCATATTGAACAATGAATTGTTAAAAAGAGGTTTTCGTGTTAAGATATCCATCAAAATAATGATTCATCCCATCGCTCCTCTGAGTCGTCGACATCCTAGCCCAAAAGTTATAGTTTACGCATGCTGGAACACATTTCTATCTAATGGCGCACAAGTCCTTTAACCAAGTATCGGATTTCTCAGCGAGGGAGAAGTCTATGAACAATTTAGGTCATTCAGCTTCAAATTCATATACAATAATGGAGTTGTAAACAACCCGTTTTAACCTTAAAATAATATGTTCCCGATCATGATGACCGCCTATCTTCTCAAGCACCTTTTCATTATGTACCACATACACAACCTGTGTCACACATTAGGGAATACTTTCACTTCAACATGCCCAATAGAGGGGCATTGATCGTTAATGATGGATTGAGGTTCCTTCTCCATACAATCAAGTCATGTACTGAAAAGCCACTTGTAGTTTTCCTTCGTCTCATCACCCAGTAAAGCACAACCCAACAAAACAAATTGATTGTGATGTTTCATGCCGATGAAAGGAGCAAATGGCATGTTATACCTATTGGTTGGGTACGTTGTATCAAAAGACATCCCTGAAGTACTGATAAGATGATCATTTTTGTCGATTCCTCATTATGCTCACCTAAAGCCATTATGTAGAAGAAGTTGGTATTCTGTTTTTACTTCTTCTGAAAATGTTGCATAATTGCCTCTGCATCCCCACATTCAAGCCTGAGTCGTTGTACAGACTCAATGTGCTTTCATGAGTCTTTCTCATTGAATGTCATTTTATTGATTCCTCCTACATGGGCAGACTCTGCTATGTAAGAATTACAGGGTGGAATCCCAACACGCGTGTTAAATTCTAGTATCTTTTTAGCTGCAATTGAAATGAACTTATTGCAATGATAAAATCTGGAGTTCGATGGGCTGCTGACCGGATGATTATGCTCCAAATAAACCTTAGTGAGGTGCCACTTGCAGTCTGAAAATAATCTAGCGTTCACTTGGGTACGATAACCACACCTTGCACTAAAGCCTCCTCTTTGGTATACCCCTTGGTTTTTTCGAATACTTGCTTACAACATGTGAACACGTACTTCTAAACAACTCTATCTTTCTTATCCTTTGATCGAACTTTGATTTCAAATGTAGTCCTTTTTGCTAGTCGTGAAAGCCTTTTTAACATCTTTGAGACTATCAAACACCATGCCTCACTCAAGGGCCTCCAATTCGTCACAACCATCAATTACATCATTGTCAACACTATATGCCATTAGCTTCATCCCCCTCCTCAACTTGATCATTTGCATCAGCTGATTCAATGCCATCAACAAATAGCAAATCAACTACCGATTCCACAAGCTTGTTCAAATCAAATAAAGGCACCTTCGTATTACCTACAAAATAAGTGCAGTTGCAATCAGTGGTCCATGTGTAATATGGGGTCTGTCACGCCCCCAACCAAAGGGTTCTTAGTTTTGCTTAATGGAATCCAATCCTTAAATGAAAGGGAAATCAATTAGTACCAGTCAAAAATTAGTTCAGCCATCAAAACATGCTAATCCCTATAAATTTAAGGGTGGGTCAATGACTATCCTAGTAAAAAAAATGAGTACAATCAACAAAACATGCTAATCACTAAAAATGTAACGACAAATCAATGACTATCTCAGGAAAAAATAGTTCAACCAACAAAACATGCTAATCCCTAAAAATGTAAGGACAAATCATTTTCCATCCATGCTAGTAAAAAAATGAGTTCAACCAACAAAACATGTTAAGCCCTAAAGAAATTTAATTGCCACTAACAACAAAACCCAAAATTCCCTTCAATGAAACAAACAAAACAATGAAAACAAGAACAAGTTTCATTAATCACTCACAAAAACAGACAAAAGTGAAGGTTGTCCTTTTATCACGCCTGGAAAGAAATGAGAATCTTTCCTCTCCCCATGTCAAACCAACCGATGACGAACCAATCAATTGTTCCGATTGTACCTTCAATTACTTGCCTCCTTTCAAGACGAGGACGAACTAGTCGCACACCCCTGACAATCGCACACCCATGTTTCTCCTCTGTCTCTCGCCTCCCTTTCTACGAGGATGAACCAGCCCGTTGTTTCGGCCATGTCAATGAGCCATAGAAAAATCGATTAACCCCAATCAGGAGCTTCGTAAAAAAGACAACTAAGGTTGCTTGCCCTTTATTTTGCTCCAAATGAAGGGATTTAGGGCTTGAAACTTTTAAAGGAAAATTCAAATTTTCAACTACAGTACAAAGCAAAAAAGTCGGCCAAGGCTGGCACTTTGTCAAACCAATTGTATTACTTTTCATTTCTTTTTTCCAAAAAACATGAAAATCATTTTATCTTCCACCCTTCTATCTATCAAACAAACAGCCTAACAATCGGTGCGACCCATTGTCTCGATGCACAAAACTGTAACAGTGCCCATTCGGGTCACTATAGCATTCTCCTAAACTGTAACAGTGCCCATTCGGTGCACAAAACTGTAACAGTGCCCATTCGGGTCACTATAGAACCTTAGGAATGCATGTTATTCTTTTTTATTTTTTTTAGGGTACATCCTCTTTCATTTGTTGTTTCTTATTTTTAAAGGTGCAGAGGATTTAATTTCTTTTTAAGTATATTCTTTTCTTTTTTTACCGTCGCGCACGCATCCCTATGTATGCATCAAAAGTATGTCAATCTTTTCCAATGTTTAAACATTTCTATGGTTTGTTTTGATTTGGAAATCCAAATACCATAGATGCAGCATGTTTTGGAGATTTGGTAAACCACATCTGGTGCAAGATCAAATATACCCTATTGCCTACACATTTGGATTTGATAGGTCTTTTCCTGCCAGCTCTGTTTCACACACAATTCTAAAGAAGATGAGACGCTAAACTTTTTTGCAAGAGCAGAACACTGAGAGATCTAGGTGATGCAAGCAATGCATACAACTTACCTTGGTTGCCTCAGAAGCATTGGTAAGCTAATTGAGATGAACATACGACCAAAATACAACATATCAGGATGAAATTGTATTGGAGCTGTGATGACAGACATCGTCGAGAGAATTATGTAACAGGAGTTCGTAATGAAAACTGCTTTGCACTTCAAAACATTCAAGTGCAGTGGCCAATTGTTGGGAAAAGGACAACACTTAAATGACTTAGAAGAAAAAAGATAAGCAGCAACTGATGTTTCTTCTGATGAAATTGAACTTTTATTAGTTTGTGCTCATGTAATTCTAAGCTCGATACAGTGTCGTAAGAATGTCTTACAATACCTCCTTTTCTAGTTTCAAAACAGCCATGAATGCTTCTTGAGGCACATCGACTTTACCGATTGCCTTCATCCTTTTCTTACCTTCAGCCTAAAACAACAAAAAGGAGTTAAAAATGTAATTCCCAGCAATTTCAAACCCTTCGGCTTCTTAAACAAATTAAAAACAATGATCATATAATGCAACACTAAAGAACTATATAGATATCACAATCAAGTTGGTTAAAAAAAGAAACTGAAATCAATCGTGGTCACTAAAAGGAGTTTTTGCTAAATTTTCATAAGTATTGACAGTAGATTTTGTTTGAGAGATCTAAGATTATTATCAAGTGTGTGAAAGATGAATACCTGCTTTTTCAGCAACTTCTTTTTCCTTGAAATATCACCACCTAAAAGAAATATAAAATTCAGCATCTGAGTATTCATCTAAGATGCAGCATAACCAAGAAATTATAGTCCAAAAATATATTTACGGTTGTATTTTGTAAAGATACTTAATGGCTCAAATATCACCATGTTAAAAAATTAATCCATTTTTTGACCGTCCACACAAGGCTTTATCTTACCATAACATTTGGATAACACATCCTTCCTGATTGCCGATAACGCCTCGCTAGCAATTACCTTGGAACCTATGCAAGCCTGTAATAAAATGTCCATTGAATAGATTACCAACCAAGGTAATATAACTTGCAAAAAATCATCATTAATTGAACAAGAAGTTTTGTTTCAAAGAAAAAACTGAACAAGAAGTTTATAATTTTGTTAAATCATAAGATGGGAAACTCTATTTCGATAGTTTGTCAAAAAAGGTTTTCGCTGCTCATGGGTCGATTTTCCAAGTAGATCTGTGTTTCATAATTCATATAATATGAATGATGGATCTTGGTGAAATAATAAACATTTGAGTTGACTTCAGAAATAAAGTCCTCAACTTTGAATGTCGATAACATTGATGCAAAAGCTAGAGATAGAATACAATGTTCTTGAGATTTATAAGCGTTGGGTATGTGGTATTGTTGCAAGAGGGTGGAAGTTCGAGTCCCATAGGGGGCAAGATAAGTTGGTGCTTTCTTGTCAATTTTTTTTTCCTTTTTATTAATCAAATGCAATAAAGAAAATCATATCAAAATGCCAACTAATCACCCTAATGGGCTAATGGTATTAGACTACTAGTCTACTACTACATCTAGATTCCAAATAATAACTGACAAGAACTCAGAAAACAAAAAGTAACAACAAATTAGAAACTAAATCTTAATTATTCTAGGATTCAAGATTGATATGAAACACATCCTACATCAAACGTTGACTTCGTCCCAAGCCTTGCAATAGTGGGAGGCTCATGTTGGATGCATCGCTTGAACCATTGAGCCTGATATTACCAATCCAAGAAATTATAAATTATACTTATTCCCCCAAGTAGATTCTTATCTTTGATCAACCAAAATCGATGGTAGCCTACTTTGAGACCAACCAAATGGTAGCTCAATGGTTTGGTATATGGCTACTGATGCAAGAGGTTGAGGGTGCGAGTCTCCTTCTATGCAAGTTTGAGGGGTGATAAGCTGATTTGTTATCAAAAATTAAAAATGAAAAATGGTAGCTTAATTTAAGGGTCACAGAACTGGGAGATTGGCCCAAGGACAGTATGAGAGAGCTTTCCCATTAAAACTGGAGGACAAAGGAAGATTACAATTGTTTCCGGTTTGGAAGGAATGCATTAAGAAATCTGTGAATGAAATTCTGAGGTATTAAAATTAAACTTTCGAATATTTAGTAAAGCCATGAATAGCATCATTTATGTTATTTTCTAGGGGAAGAATAACTTATGAAAAAGTTAGACATAAGCAATCAATGGGGATGCTGTACAAAAGCAATTCTCAGCATTGATTATCAATATGCTACGATGCATGATGACATTAAATGGAACAACTATTAGCATTTGCTCGATGGACATGAAACAAGAAGACAAAAATGATAAACAGAACAGTAAAGCACCTGTAAATATGCCAAAGAAGCAGATGTAATCTTACTTGAATTGGCACTTTAAACATTTGCCGTGGTATAAGCTCCTTCAGCTTCTGCGTCAATGCCCTCCCAACAGCATAAGCCTAGAAAAAGGTATCACAAAGCATCATGGGTTTATAAGACAATTTACGATAGAATGCTTCAGAGAGGAGTGAATCCTTTTCCTATTTTACAGTTTACTACGCATTCAGTGTAAACCAAGTTTTGCTAGATTTGCTGCATACATACAGAAACAAGCAAGTGGCGGAATGCACAAAATGTCCATCAATGAATTTAGGATCCAGCAAACTCATCCTTTTCTTTAGGTTTCAGTTCATTTTCTGGTATGTCGTCGATGTGGATTGATTTCTTTTCAGAATCCTATGTTCCGGACATGCTTGTTTCCCAAAAGTGCAATTTAAGAATAAAAGCAGAGCATGCATGCAAGTACAAACAGTACATATTCAAGGCAAGACATTCCTATTTTCTTCCTAATTGAGGTGGAAAAAAAAATTCTTGACGTGCAAAAGTTGTATACATCAATAACCTGGGTAACAATATTTTCACCAGATTTTTACATAAAAGAAAAGGAGAATAATCCATAAAGCTTTCAGACTATTTTTATTCCAATAATAGAACAAGATGTAGAAGGCAACAAGTTGCTAAGTTAACGTGGCAAGGCCTCGTTGGTAACAGCAGGCCAAGCCTCTTACACAAACAGGTATGATCATTAGGCCAAGAAGTGGAAAGTGATGAGTTCCAATCAGCATACCAAGGCCACAGTGAAGGCAACTCGGTAACACCAGTTCTGATTCAGAACACGATCTTTGTTATAATCATTATCATGATAATATGTCAAACAATCTAGGAATGAGACTGTGGCTCTCTTTACCTAGTCTCTTCAAAAGATTCAATTTCTTTTTGGCATAGTGCCTCCTGAAGACTTTGAAAGGAGACGAGGAACAAAGCTCTTTCCTCCAGCAGAACAACTGAATACTACATTTTACAAGTATCCTAAGTTGCAACCAGCTGTCTCCATATAATACTCGAATCAAGAAAAGTTCTTCCTGATGAATGCATGGTGGGAAGATGAGGTAGTACTTCCTAAGAGGGTTTTACAAAAAAAGGCAACCAATAGAAGATGAGCAGATAAAAGCAGAAACCACCGAACAATTCTTAGACCTCATAAAGTGGTGACTGTAGGGTTCAGAGTAAAGAAAGAGGGAGCAACAATCTCGTGATCTGAGAGCATCTCTAAAGGAGTCCACATAATACATTTCTTGGCTTTTCATCCAAAATATAAATTTCCAAGAAGAAATGAAGGAAACTGAATAACTAATTGAATCAAGCAAATCAGCGAAATCTACTCGTTATTGGAAAACCTCCTGAAACATAAGTTTCAAGTGTTTACAAGGCGTCAATGTAAACTTAGTTGTTGCAGAAGTCTGTATTCAGAACGCAATAAATAAAATGACTAATTTTAATATAACGCCACCTTATACAACTATGTTCATACTCCATGCCATACAAATTAAGGAAATGGAAAGCCAACCACTTACAGACGTGGGTGCAAACATCAAGAAGACCATGCCATTCTGCTCTAATTTTAAGACAAGGAAAGACGTATAACACAAAAAGAAGGTTAGAGGAAGTAAAAGAAATGTTCACGAATTAGCCTAAAATTGGTATATTTAAACCAACCCACTTCAGCAAGCACACCATTCATGTGGATATGGTGCAGACGAACAAGTGATGCGGTTAGCTCAGTTTTCAGGCATGTGTTAAGAGAAGTAAAATAGAGAGTTAGTATAAATAGTAGTGGAGACTCTCTGGCTTCTTTCTTCTTTAACAAAATCATTCCTTTGATTTTCTCCATGTTGTGGTTGTATCAACCCATTTCCAAA
The DNA here is from genome assembly GCA_039657365.1 of Stephania yunnanensis. Taxonomy (NCBI): domain Eukaryota; kingdom Viridiplantae; phylum Streptophyta; class Magnoliopsida; order Ranunculales; family Menispermaceae; genus Stephania; species Stephania yunnanensis. The sequence continues at coordinate 24,933,688 of CM077585.1, forward strand.
ACATAACCATCAAACTTCAACACAATACACTTGCTTTTTAATTACACCGACAACTGACAAACACTATGTACTAGAAGCCAAATCTTGCTTCTAAAAGGGACGTCTTTCTTTTAGAAGAAGGGTTATCACATGGTTCACACCTCAAAACGATTTCCAAAAGAACTCTGATATAATTCTTGCAGGTTTTACTTAAAGAGCCCAGTTATCATTTAAAAAAAAAAAAAAAAAGGGAAATGGGATTAATTTCTAAAACTTATAGACTGACTACGCACTTATGCAGTACTGCTGGAGGATGATGCTAAAAAATAAACTGAGATATTCCAATTCTGGAAAATTAAGTGTCTCTGCATGACCTAGACAAAATAAAGATGAGAACATCGAAATGGACAGAAGACATGACAACATGAAGGGAACAAAGAAAATGGAAATGAAATTCAACCAACTTCCAAGGAAAATTGCAACAGAATAATAACAGCCACGCTTAATACAAGATATACAAGTTGAGATATGCAAGACAATAAAAACCAAACAATGTAGATTGTATCAAGTTCATATCATGCATCTTCGATATGTATAGATATCGGACATGGATAGTGATTTACTAAAAAGAGTCTGTTTACTAATTACTATGAAAATAGAAGGCTTCTTATTGTGATTATTACTAAAGATATGTTAACATGAAATGCTCATTTCTGAAAGGAATATACATGGAAGTTGATAATTAAATGGAAGTATGGAACAGATTTGAGCTTAAAGTATTACCATTATACCAAGCAATTCCCACTTTGCTTAAGGGAAGTCAAAAGCTAAAAGTTATTTTAAAGAATAACAGCAACTTGCTAACATCCAAGACTAAGCAATCATCAAATCACCTTATCCTTGTGAACGATGGTGGCCAATGGTTCCACAGGATCACCATTAATATGAATGTCAAGTTTTATCAAGTCACTTTCCCGATACCTAACAACCAAGCAATGGTGCATGATTAACAAAACATCAATGCAAATATCTAATGCTATTACCTCCACACAAATCACTATTTGTTTTCCTACAGGCTATAATAAAGAATAGGAAAAAAGGAAAAGAACAAGAAAAATAAAAAGAAAGAAAAACACTGCTATTACAAGTACTTACCCAACAAAAGAATACTCCATACTCGCATATCCCTTACTTCTTGACTTTAGCTGATCAAAAAAATCCCCAACCATCTATTAAGTCAAGAAATAGGATTAAGTCAGTACAACACATCCGGGAACAACCCAAACTCCACCAAACAAGGAATAAACGAAAGGTATAAATTGGCACTCCGTCATTGACAGAACTCGTCCATCAGAAGAAATACGAAAGACGTAATGAAAAAAATTACCTCAGCTAGGGGTAATGCATAGGTAAGAGATGCTCTGTTCTCTGTGACATACTTCATTTCTTTAAACTCACCTCTACGATCTTGAGCTAGCTCCATGAGAGAGCCAATAAATTCTTTTGGTGTAAGCATTTCAATCTGTAAGATGCACAATAAACAATTAGATGTTCTGGATAAAAAGAAAAGTTCAGTCATGGCCGTAAAAATGAAAACAAAATAAAATAGCCTAAACCACAGAAACTTGACCTTAACATATGGCTCCTCAATTGACCTTCTTTTTCCAGGTTCAGGAAGTAAAGATGGATTTGAGCACTCAACCTGAACAAAGAACAAAATTCATGGTATCAAGATTATACTTGGTTACTGTAAAAACAATAACCTGACAACCTTTTAAATAAGACAATATTTTTATTATTAAAATAAAAGTTCTTTTTTCCCCAAAAACAAGAAAGAACTGATGTCATTGACTCATCTTTAGTTTTCATCATTGAGCTGGTTGGAATTCCTTATTAAGAAGAATTTTCGATCTACATTTAGTTGGCAATCATAAATTCTAAAAGCATATTCAATGAGCAAAAAAGGCCGACTCAGGCTGATTGTGGATGGAAAATAGGTCTGGAGATGTGAATGATAAAAGCAAAGCTGACATTGTTTTTGATGATTTCGAAATCTAAAATTATCTTTTATCCGCTAAATCAAAAGAGAGTAACCTGAAGGAATAAACATGTTCATGATATAAATACATGAAGTGTATTTAGTTCCAAACAACAAATAACACCTATTTGATCCTTAAACATGTAAAAGGAACTATAAAATTGAATAAATCAAGCAACTCAAATAGTAAAAATGATTTAATGGCTAGCACAGGATCAAGAAGAATTTACAGTATCACCATTTACGCAATTCACTCGATACACAACACTCGGAGCAGTAGTTATCAGCGACAAGTTGTATTCTCTCTCAAGTCGTTCCTGAAAATTGAGATTTTATCAGATAACTACCATTTGAATGCATTGAGGGCACTTGATAATCAAATTTTAAACAAACAGTTCGAATTTAATCACATCCCAGTAATGTTAAAAGTCTCAAGAAAGATGAGAGAACAGGAAAATATACTAAAGAATTGTTAAGACCGTTTCAGAAACTTTAATTACAGTCACATGATCACATCTAAATCCCCAAGAAAAGTAAGACTGTTGCTCGACTTTTTTATGCAATTAAGACCACAATGTAAGATTCTAAACCGTATTAAAAAAATTTAAATAGTGTTCAATAAAGCAACAAATACCCACTGCTCCCTCCGTTTCATATTATCTGTCACATTTGGGCTTGTGCACAGGAATTAAGGTGATGATTGAAAGTCTTCAAGAGATAGACATTAAGACTAAATTACCCCCCATTAATAGCCTACTTTTCATAAGTTTTTGCTTTAGAAATTAATGTGGAACCCCCAATTGGCATCAATGACATAACTTTAAATTATGGGTAAAATTGAAAAAAATACCATAAATGCACTCTTGATTTCCTAACGTGACACATATTGTGTAACAAGAAAAAAAATTCAATGTGACAGATATGGAACGGAGGGAGTACATTTCTTTTACATTTTATATGTTAAAATTGACCATAACTAATCCTGATTGGACAGAATTCAAAGTTCAAGCAAATAGATACATGAACCTCTTTCACAATTTTCTTGGACAAAATTATCAGGCATTATTCAAGTATGGTGTTCCGCTACCAAGACTTGTTTCCACAAAGCTACAAATGGTTGAGCTCAATTCCAAGCCAGTTTTATTTTAGTAATTTGATTAGCATAGTAAGGTTAAAAGTGGACCAAAGTTTTGGGAATCTATATACTATATATAATGCCAATCCTCCGTACCTTTTCTATTAATCCAAAATTTAACATTATTCCAATATTGCCCTTAAATGCATTTTTCCTATAGGTCTGGAAAAATATAGACAATTGAAACTTGAGGGCATTTATGGAAGCAAAATACAGTTATGGTTAGTTTTGAGAACGGACCCAATTTTTTGAAAATTTAAACTTGAACTTCTCCTTAATTATCTCCTTTAAACGCTCAATGCGCTTTCTCTCTCTTTGTGTGTGCATATCTAGATGGATAGAGATCTATTTTCTAGATTTTAACATATTACAAGAAAAATAATATATTTGCCTCACGTGCAGAGCACGCACGTGCCCTCGGTTACTAGTAATACATAGAGCGAATTGGACCATCCTCTACACACATAAAAAAATGTGTCAAGCTGCTAGAACTACAAGTATGCAAATTGTACAGCACAACAGAAAAGTAATAAGGCTTGGCGGACCTGAACAATTTCCATGTGGAGGAGGCCCAAAAACCCGCATCGAAAGCCAAAACCCATTGCACTCGAAGTCTCGGGCTCAAACTACAAAACAGGTAAACAATTACTAGATATTTGAGATACACAAAACGCATAATGGCTTGGAAATAAGAATAAAAGTGAATTAACAATTGAAATCAAACAAGAAATACGCTTGTAATTTCAATACTTGACCAAGAAAACTAATTGTTAGAATTGAACCTCTTACGCAAGAAAACTTTGTCTCGAGGTTGCCACTTCCAGCAAGTAAGACATTTCTTTTCTTTTCTTTTTTTTTAAATCAAGGTAGCCTCCTCCGGTGTACTTATTAAACTTTTACCATAATGTTACTAACCAAGAACTTTCCCACATGTTTGTTGCTAGAAAAGAAATAAAATGTGCTTCAATTCATCCATGAAGATGATGGATAAAGAATAGCTGTGTTTTGAGATCAGAAAAACTTGGTCCATGAATTTTTTAAAAGAAATCTCAGGTTATCCAGCCAAAGGCATAAATATTTACAGGAAATTAATTTAGTGATAGTCCCATACAATGTCCCATAAAATTGACATTTACGGTTGCAATTGTCAGAAAAAAAAAAAAAAAACAGAAGCGTGAAACTCAAAGTTAAACTGACAAAGAAAACAAGGGACTCAAAAGAAAGGGAATTTGGAAAGAATAAATATTATAAATGCATCTCCAGTGAAACTGAAATTCTCAGAAAATATTACTAGATTAGTACTGATACTTAATACACTGAACATAACAGAAAAGGGAAAAAAAGGAGTGAAAAATAGAACCCAAATGTATTTTCAACATGGTTTCAAAAGATGCACAATCGTAGAACATAAACCAAAGCTTTAAATGAAGAGTGGAAAGTCGATGCTTTTAGTCAAGAACATGCGACAATTAATTATTTTGTGAACAGTCATCTGTTGATGTACCACCCCATGGTCGAATATTGTAGAAAATCAAATGTATAACCCATGAGTGCAACTACTCTCTTCCTGTATTTGACTTGAAACAAAAGATATGGATAACAAAACAACAATGACTACAGTTAGAAGCCATTTTAATCTCAAATGGATAGAAATATCAAACAGCAACAAAAGACATACAAGTATTTACAAGTGACCACCTTCAATGCCGCGTCATTAAGCTGTAGTTTCTCCAATGCATCCCGCAATTCTTGAAACCTAAAAATAGAATAGACATTAAATGAATACTGGATGTATAGCATATGAAATTCAGATTAAATACTTAAATCAACATTCATCAGTTAATGTAAGATAATTACTGGTCAGCGTCAACAGGAAACAGGCCGCAAAATACCATTGGCGTAGCTTCCTCATATCCAGGCAAGGAACTATCTGCTTGTCTTCCATATTGAGTGATGGTGTCTCCAACTCTGGCATCTGCTACTGATCGTATAGAAGCTGATAAATAACCGACCTGAAGATGTATAAAACAGAAAAGTGAATTACAAGGAGGGCTACTAGTTAGTGTACTGCAAGAAATTACGTAACATAACACTAATATGAGAGAACAGAATTTGAAAAAATAATATGGACCTAGTGATCAAGAAAATACAAAAGGGTAAGCAAACTCAATATAATATCTCAACCAAGACAATCGGATAACTTGAGCCGTAACTGCATCTATTGGAATTCAAGCGGTCACTTACTGTTCACCCAAATATAACTAAGGTTATGTTTGGTAACACTTATTTTTACCTCTTATTTGTTACAAGTCTTATTAATAAGAGATTGAAGAAAATAAGTGTTTGGTAAGTTAAAATAAGAGGAAAAACCTCTTAACAAATAAGTTAAACTTTTTAGCTTAGCGGATATAGGATTGAGAGTCAGCGATTAATTTTAAAATTCCAACATTGCCCAAACCCCTTCAACGCAATCTCATGCCCTTCTCCTCTCTCTTATTGTCTTCATGCTCACCTTATGCTCTGTTCTTGTCACATCCTGGGAATCGTTCCATTTAGAGCCATACTTTCGTCCTTATCAAAAACAGATTTGAAAGACTGTCAATCAAGTTCTAATGAATTGCTACTAGTAGTAAGAAATAAATGTGTTGCCCGTATCATCATCGTTAGATGTAGATTCAACCTTCTTTTTTGTCAAACAACTCTTGAACTTCATTCCAACAACACACAGTACAAAACCCCATCAAATTTGTTCAGATTAAAGAATACTTCCACACAAGGGACGCACCATCGCTAATCACATATTAGAGTTTTCACAGACACCATTGAAGACTAGAACAGAGCTGTGTGAGAGTCAAACAAAGAAGACTATGGTGAAGCTTCTCTCTCGATCTCGAACTAATTAAGGCTCCTCTTTCCAAACAAATGACACTAAATACCCCTGTAATAAGAGATGACAAATTTTTTCTCCAAACACTCAATTTTTTAATAAGAGGTTCTTAAACTATTTTTACCAAACACCTCTAAGATCTTATTTAATAAGTTCTTATAGAAAAAAGTCTTGATGAATAATCACTAAAAATTTAAGTTGTAGAGTTACCAACACAACCTAAGTTAACCTTTGGTGAACAACTCTCTCATTTACGTCCCAAGACTAAATCTTCCACTCAACCTTTTGTTGTTAAATAACCCATGATATGGATGATGGATGTCTTTGAAGTAGTTTTTTTCGAAGTAGCCCAATGAGAAATGTAGTACATTGCACATTTTTCAAGAAAATAATTTGTTTGGTCAGGCCTGGATATGCGTCTAAGACTAGAAAGATAAATATAGTACCATAAGAAAGTGATTGGGAAGGATACTTTGATAATTTGCAACACATGTTGAGGTTCTTTTGACACACTTCGTAACATGCTCCCACATCTCGATGTAAGATCCAAAGAACCTCCACAACTGTGGGGCAAATGCATGTCCAAAAGTCTGCCAACCAATTATTTTCCACTTTCAAATAGTTACTAAACGTTTGCGAGTGATACAAGTGAGCAAGAGTCGAAAAAAGGGTCCGACCAAAAAACGAAAAAAGTTGATAAAAGGGGGTAAGAGCTACACAAGTACAGAAAACTCAATTATAGCCTAAGAATTGACTTTGTGAACCTATCTGCCTATGTTGGAAATGATTCTCAAGAAATTAAAACTAACTTTGCTAAATAAGTTCCTTGCTCTTATGAATAAGTTGACTTTTTCTAGTCAATTAAAAGACAATTTTTCCTGGCTTCAAAAAAAAGACAATTTTTCTACAGAAGAAGTTGGCTCTTTCAATCAAGGTACCAAAACCAAAGAAAAAGAATTGTTTTCTTCAATTAATGGCATATATAAAGATTAGATTAGGAGAGAGTTTTTATAAATAAGACAAGGGTTTGAAGCCTCAACCTCATGTTTATTGACTGCTTGGTTTCGCATATACATCCTCATGCACATACACGCTCCCATCTGCAGACGAAATTGGGAGTATTCGACCTTTTCTTTCATGAGGTCTTTGGAGTGTTAAACCATTTCTTTAATAAGGTCATCTCAAAAGCCTTCACCGTATTCATTAACATTAGAAGCACAAAACCTCAAATTTGAAATTCACCACAAATACAATTATAAATGACAATATATGACACCTCCAGATACCTTGATCCAAAGACGTAGCTTGTTTACTAAATACTTGATAGGGTAAAATGTGTATTGTCATTATTTGTACAACCAATGCTCGGTAAGAAAAGGATATGATATCATCTCGTGAGTTTATGCATAGCTGTCTGTGGGTACAGAATACGTCCCAAACAGATTTGAATATATTTTCCAAACAGATACACGGGACAGCTGGACAAGATTCACAATGACAACCAATACACGTCCAACAAGGCAAAAATATTTGATTGACAACTCATGATAAACGCAAGGCACGATTTCCTTTAATTAGTGAAGAAAGAAGGAAAGAAGATATTTGCCACCTCGTTGATTGAAGACATACAAGGAAGTTTTGTAAAGTAACCGTTGTATGACTTTTTTATATATTCATGTAACCATAAGTCGAAAGATCATCACTTATGCTTTGAACTTTCAATACACAGTGAGATAAGGACACACGAGAATTTGTTCTTTGTTTTCTTTTACACACACTAGGCTAAGGGGACTAAGCCGATTCACTAAGGGGGTCTCGGGCACTAAGGGGACTTGGGTATCGTGTAGGATCCTTTGTAAGGGTAGTGGGCAGCGTAGCAAAGTTTGGTGAGGGATTCACTAGCTAGTTGATAGTGCACTAGCTAGGAACTTTGCGTAAAACTGTACTTTACTTCTCGTAGTGGATTCTACACCCTGCAGACGTAGGACGGGAGGTCCGAACTATGATAACATTTTTGTGTGTTCATTTATTTTTTGCTTGCTTTGTTGTTGTTTTCATGATTGCAATGAATTGAGTCATTTCAATACTAATCTTAAACAAGCTTTAATTTCTTAGTTTCTTGAGTCGACAGTCCAATGTTAAATGCATTAGTTGTCACTTGGTCACTACTAAAACCAGATCAATGTTAAATAAAACAAGTCTCGACTCTTGTTTGTTCGCTAATATGTGTTGCTCCCCACCATCAATGGCTTTATCAGGAAGTGTTTGTCTTCAACTTGGAAATGATAAATCCTTCCACTAGTTCCCATTAAAAACTGTTGACCGAAATCAGTTGATTAATCTTTTTTCCAACTCAAAAACAACAACAACAACAACAACAACAACAACATAGCCTCAGTCCCAAATTAACTGGGGTCGGCTACATGGATCAAACTTTTCCATTGTGCTCGATTAAGTGCAATTGATGGTGAGCTTTGCAAACCATTCAAATCCCTCTTAATTAATGCATCCCATGCTAACTTTGGTCTGCCCCTACCTCGTCGAATTTCTACAGTTTCTATTGAGTCAAGTTTTCTAGTTGGGGCATTTTTCCAACTCAAAAACAAAAAAGAAAAAAGAAACAAAATATGTTGCTCTACAAATTTTATAACACAAATTACCCACTTCCTCTAATTTTCTAAATCTTTTGCATTGATTGTTGATCAAGCATTGAAACAAGAACTGATACGAAAAACCAAAAATAAAAACCAGAACACAGCCTAACATCGTACTTCACAAGCAAGAACGAGGAAGTTTGTACAAAATGAGGAATTACGAGCAAAGAAATTGCTTAAAAGAGACCATCTCAACTAATTTGAAGAAATTGAGATTTTCAAACAAACTTCAAAATTGGAGACCAACTAATAAACTTCACAATCAAGAAAATAGAATGAGTCTACATCCATACATATCGAGAATATTAAATAAAAAATATATGTAAATTACTGAATACACCCAAATACACACTTATGCACTCAATACTTCCAATATTCAAGATAAATATACAAGAGGTTTCACAAACTTTTCTTGAAACACTTTGTATTCCTAAACCCTATCAATGTCAAGCTAAACCCATCAAACAAGAAAAGGTAAAAAGAAAAATAGCCACATAATAGAAACTTAATTCACCATGTGACTCATGTAAAGTGAAAACCTCATCGCAGAATAGTCTATTTTAAGTCAAAAACAGATATTTGTACCTCACCAGCAAACAATTCATCCACTTGCAATTGATTTGGCGATAGGACACCAATTTCATCAGCATAATAATCCTGGCATAATCATTGGAGTGATTAGAAGACCAGAAAAGATGTATGAACAAACAACCTAAAGTTATAGAAACAGAGTACTAATGTTGATATGCCTAAGTGCTTCCAAAGTGTAACCAGGAGGATGCCTCATGCAGCGCTCAAGCTTAAATACCTAAACTTATATCAATAGTATCTCATTGTTTTTAATCTTCTTAATTCAAATAAGATTTTGGCACAAGCTATATATCATCATTTAAGTTTGCAAAACCCCAAGTTCCTACAATCTTGAAATCCAATTCCTTTGTCATAATTATTATCATAAAAACTGGCTCTAACATTCAACTACTGTCTAGCTTTCCCCATGAAAACTAAATGTAAAAAGCAGAAAGAAACCCCTGGAATTTGATAAAAAATTTTGAATTGAAGACAAGGTCCACCAAAAGCTTTAATCAATTCTTGATAGTTATTTCAAAGAGAAACATGTACATCAACGGATGTATATGAATTATCCAAGATACAGACAAAACAGTGAATCATATGACTTGAATGATAAGTCGGAGTTCTAATTAGCCAATTAATGAGCATGAAGTTGGAACATTTCAAAACATGTCTACTAAGTTATATTGATGTAACGACCCACCTTTTCACTAGCCATGAAATGTATTCTGTCACCTTTCTTTATAGTCCCATCAATAACACGAAAATATACAATAACACCCCTATATGGATCATAGTAACTGCAACAAAGCAGCAAGAAAACTTAAAAAGTAAACAAAACTTTTCCGTGAATAGAAGGAAACAGAAAACAAAATAATAAAAGAATGCTAAAAGGCACTTCGAAAGAATTTTTTTTTGGTAAGAAACTTCAAGAGAATGCAATCACACAGATGATAAACGGACCCATTATCTTAAGAGTATAAAAAAAAATGAATGACCAGTATCATCTATGTAACTTCTATTAGTACAGAAGGCATTGGAATCTGTCAGAGAATACATATAAGTTTAATCCTTTATGGATAAGGTTAGCTACAGTTTGAGCAAATTCCTTTCAACAGTTTTAAAAGAATAACCCATTCCACACACGAAAGTATCCTCTATCACTAGAGGTTTTGACAAGACAATACCAACAAGGAGATGCTACGTTATCCTCACAGTTGTTCTACCAAAGAGTAAGTCATTTAAGGTCATTATGTTACGGAATCAGAAATTGCACATGATAAAAGAATAATTGATTTGTATTGATAGGTGTTCTTTTTTAGAATGTGCATCTAAGATGTCCAACGAAGGTCAAGCAAACCTGTACTAGATGGTTGCTTCCGTAGAACTTTTGATTCCCCTTTCTATGACCTCTTTTTACTAGTAGAAACTTGAGATGAAGAGATATTCTGAAATGCCTGCCTAACATTTTACTGGTTAATATGGAGATATGACGATAATACACACACGCAAAAAGATAGAGCAAGATAAGGTAAAAAAGGAGTTTTTTTCTGAAATGAAAAATCTAACATGAAACCTTTTTTATGTAGAAAGAAGAGGGCACAGGCCCAGAAAATTGTGATTACATCAGGCACATTCTAGGATGTGCTACTCCTCTAACACCCTCTAGCAAAATGTTTCGAATACAATCAGAAGGGTCAGAGAAAACCGTTAGTCCCTGAGGGAGCCACCTTGCGTAAGTTGCAAGTGCGTCTGCTGCTCTATGACCTTCACAGTACGTATGAGAGAATATTAATGTCCAATCCTAATCAAGTAATATTTTAAGTTCTAACATGAAACCTTTAATAATTATAAACACAAGCGAGAAATCAAGAATAATTTAAAAGAAGACCTTTTTTCTTTTTCCTCTTCAATGAACCTTTCTTTCTTTTTTGCAAAAAGAAAGTTTGTAAAATCACAAATGTTCTATATAATAACTCATTATGGGACCCGTTTTCCCAGCATGTTATTTTTCCTTTGGATTTTCTGTTTCACTCATCCAATGATACCAAATATAAGGTTATGGGAATGTACTTTTATGGACAAAAATATCTGAGACAGCAGTTTGGTTGTCCACATTATTAGGACGGCAAGTAGCAAATTCTGATCGAAGAACGCTTAGCCACCATCCAAATTCATTCGAATCATTTATATTTGTAATCATATGATGCCACTAGGATTAACACTTGATCTAAAAGCTATAGCTGTTAGATAGATGTCCAGCAATGTCCATCTAAAGAACAAAATTTTTGAGAACCACCCCTCCTCTCATGAGAAGAATGCCATGTGGGTAACATTTAGAATGGAAAGGAAACAGAATAAGTAATTAGGAAAGAAGAATTTTCAAACAATCCAACACTAGACCCCAAAATAAATTGCCCTGATGCAAGTTAGAATTACATCTTGCTCGACAACATAGATCTAGAGACGATAAATGTTGCTTTTGTACTTTGGTTAAAATGCGTCAAGATTCTATTTATATGCAGACGAGTTACAAGAAGAAAAGGAGGGAAAACATAAACATCAGCCAAGTCTTGAGCTATTGAAAAGTGCAAAAAAAGTTACAAGCATGTTCACCAATATTGTAAATACCTATCAAATATAAGAGCCCTGAGTGGATTTTCAGCAGTTTCCTGTGGTGGTGGAATCCTCTTGACAATCGCATCTAAGATCTCAAGTATACCTACTCCCTCCTACATAAGAAAAAGCAAAGAGAAGACATTACTGCACGTGCATGAAGCAGCCTGGTTTCATTCTACAGTACAAGGCAATAAATATTTTACTTCAATAAAAGGGATATAAATGTGCAACTATCTTCCTGAAACTAAAGGAATATAAGTGTGGAAACTCCAGTACAAACATTTGGTAAAAGAATGAGCATCCATAATTCAATCATGAGCTGTAAACTATAACGGATAAAATTCACCAAAATGACGATCGATAACAATCTATTAGATGATGCATGTGTAAGGAAAGAACCGATCAAAAATTAAGAAACTACATAAGGTCTATTTGGACCATTTATCACCTTTGTCTCACTCGGGACCCATTAAGGACCTATTTTCTATGATATTACACTTTTAAGTGTTGAAATCGTTGTACCATTAAGAAATTTTAAGAGCATTACTCGACTCCTACCTCATTCTTTAACCATTCACATTATTGAAGCTTCCAAACATCTTAAGTATTTTTCTACCTTTTGAACTTTTAAAATTCTTCTCTATCCTAACTAAGGGAATCATATAAGAAAACAACAATAAAGATGGAATTATTTTTTTAAATACACTAGGGTATCGAGGTCATGGCACCCAACTAATCCTATGGACCAATGCCAATGGTTCATGGTTGTTCAAGCAAAAGTGCCTCGTAGAGACCAACACCTATAGGAGATTCAAACCCAAAACTTTTACTTCCTAAGGCAGAGTTAAGCCCATCAGGTTTAACATTGCATTGGCTATGGAGGAACGATTATGAAGTTTCCGTACCTATGGAAGCATTTTCTCTCTCCTTGTTTATACTCTAAATTATATTCTCCTAGCTTAGTTTAAACTGTTTCATCTTAAGTATCATGTCATTAAAGATCAAACGATGGATTGACTCACACTGACCTGATTAATGCAAATGGTAGGTATTGCATGCAGTTGCCATGAAGAGATAATAACTTTACCTAAAAAATCCCATAGAAATAAAGGGATTTTATATTCCATGGATAGACAGTTTTAAGAACATTTACAAGTTTCTTAAGGTAGCTAACTACTCTACAAAGGCTGTTAATTGGCAATCTCCATGGATTGAGACTAAATTTTCCTATATAATTAGAAATATTTGAGGTTTTAGATCGAGATTTGATCATACTTTTGATCAAGCTGGTGAATAGGTATTTTCTATTCCCAGACAACACATCTATAAATTGATCCTTGGTTAACACATCGAGCATGGTCAAGTTTCTCCATTAAAAGTGTATATCTAGTAACCACTGTAAAACGTTTAGTCCCATCCACTGGAATTATAGCCATCGTTTCGCCAAAACCTCCCAGTTAGAGCTTTCTCATCTACTACTGATTTAACCTGCTATCAAAGCCTCAATTTGTGGGAGGTGATGGGTTGAAGCCTCATTGTTGGCATTCTTACTGTCCATCTAGATTTTGGAATGGCATTCTCCTCTTTGGTCCTTTTGCTAATCTCACTATTGTACTCTCTTCTCTGGCTCTCCACAAGTAAGATGGGGTTGCATGTGACGACCCAAAACCCAAAACATCTGCCCCAAGGGCAATTTGATAATTATACAAATCCTACACTAATTCACAAATATATTAATTTTATTATAAACCCTAGCCCCCCTTTTTGTTCAAAAACAAAATATGTTGGAGAGAAAGGGAGATTGGAGCTTGTTGGGGTGCTAGGTCAAAGAAATCCACTCAAAGGTACCATCATCTTCCCTATCTCCTCTTCTATTGTTGAAATCAATTGGAAGCTTGAAATTTGCTCAAAAATGATGGGAAACCATTTTGTGTTAGTGGTTTGTATTGGTGGTTTGTGGTATCGTGACCACCCCCCACGACCTCACCAGTCATCCTCGCCTCCCCCTCCCTGGAGGATGGACAAGGCCGGATCAACTAATCGAGCTTCGAACATTTGCTCGCCGAGAGGAGGGGCGATCCCCCTTCCTCTCCTCCTTCACGTGTGGCGGTAGGGGCGGCTTGGTGGTGCCCCCACTCTCCCGGCGGCGACAGTGAGGCCACCGCCGGTCGCTTTGTCCACCGTTCACCGTGGTGGTGCCACAAACCACTAACACAAAGTGTACTCCCACCATTTTTTAGCAAATTTTAATGTTCCAATTGATTTCAACAATAGAATAGGAGATAAGGAAGATGATGGTACCTTCAAGTGGGTTTTCTTTGACCTAGCACCCAACGAGCTCCATTCTACCTTTCTCTCCAACGTGTTTTGTTTTTGAACAAAAATGGAGCTAAGGTTTATAATAAGATTAATATACTTAGATTGAATGAGTGTAAAGTTTGCATAATTACCAAATTGCCCCTAGAGCGGGTGTTTTGAGGCGTCACATTGCACGTGAGAAAGGGGTGTTGGAAATTGGAATAACCTGACACCTATTGTTGGGCCCATAACTGACAGCAGTAGACTTAGGTTCTCTAAAAATTTAACTAATATGTTGTATTTGTATCTGCTCCTATCAGTCCTATGTGTTGCTTAGAGGGGCATTGGTTCTTCCCACTTTATTTTAAAATCTTCTAAAATGTTTTTTGACCACAATAATTCAGATTATTTGTGCCATTGCTTGAAACTGTGCTTAAACACCTAGGATGAGTCACTCACTGTATTTTGTTCATTAACACTCCAAGTCACAATGTTTCCACCAAGACAAGTGTAATAGCATGATGTACCTACGTGGAACTTTTGCCAATAATCTAACCTGCATAATCAGTATCGACATATGCCTCTAGTAATCACCCCAAGTTTTTCTTGAACTAGACTCTTTTCAAGAGATTGGCCTTCTTCAAGTAGTGCAACAAACAATAGACAGCTTAAGTGCAGTACTTCGAACTGAACATAGATTGGCTTACCACACTAACAGCATATGCTATGTATAGCGGCCTTTTAGACGTAAATAAAGGATTGCAAGGTGACAAGGCGGTTTTCTTAGCCTAGGAGCGGTGGTGCCTAACGCCTAAGTGATGCCTAAGGAGCTAAAGAAAAATATTTATTTGGAGACCCCTGAATAATTATTTATTTATTTAAAGGTCTAACACTAATTTTCTACTAGTCATCGTGATCCACATTCAATATATATTTCATAGATACTAATAAGCCTTTAAGTCCTCATGTAACATTAATTATGGACTTTTTTTTTTTTTTGAGAAAATGAAACATTAGAAATGTAAATATTTTGTTGTTGGGTAGATTTTCATATTGACAAACTTAATTGTAATTAGCCCCTTAAATGTTTTTATTATTATTTAGGACACCACCTGCCAAGGCAACCACCTAGACGGTTTTGCCTCAAAATGCCTAGGCGACACCTTGCTATCATTGACCTAAATATACTAATTATTTTGATGTAAAACTGGTCATTAACTAGTGACTGTTTGACAAATATTCATTCACAACGATACAAGGTCCCAGTCAACTACAATTTGATAAGTGGGTTTAAAACATGCCCTCTTTAGCAACGATTATTGGATGAAAATAAGCATTAGTCAACCAAATAGGGACAGCCCATACGAAATACATCTTATTAGTGAGCAGTGAGCACTACAAAATGTCAAACAATCTTTGACGCAAAATTTATCATGATGAGAATTCTTTTGTTTATCATAAAGTGATCAACAAAATTATTCTCCAAGCAAATTAGAAGACATTTTGAGCAAATTTCCCAACAAAAGGAAATGGATGAAGTAGGTTTAAAATACACAGAGGGAAGTTACAGTAGAGCTGAATATAAGTAAAAGAACAAAAGCAGACAAATGACGGCTGACTTACCTTAGCAGAGGCGAAAATCGCATTACTGCAGTCCAATCCAACAATCTATAAAAATGGTAGTGGATTAAAACAAATCACATTATAAGGAAAGAAAACAAAAATGGGTCCACAGGGGAAGCTGAACACATTAAAAACGTATGAAGCTGAATAACAAATGAAAGAAAAGAGACCGAAACAGTAAGAAGCACAAATAGTAGGGGTAAAATGACCATGTGATTAAAAAAAAAATCAACAACTACAATAAAGCCTCAATCCCAAATGAGTTGGGGTTAGCTACATGGATCGAATGCTTCTACTTAGCCCGATTAATGCAGTTGATAGTGAGCTTTTATAATCCTAAAACCATTCATTACTAATACACCCCAACATGATTCTTAGGTATACCCCTACACCATCAAATTCCTTGGATTTCCTAAGTTTCATGTTTCCTAACTGGGACATTTGCAGGTGGTCTTTGGATGTGTCCAAAGGAGAGTAAGAACTAAACAATTATAAGTTTTATTTTTGTAGAAATCCATGGGCCTGGAGAATGTTGGGCCACACGCACATGTGGATATACAAATGGAGTTGGAGCCCATCTAGCACAAAAATAAATGACTTGTGCTAGGGTCCAATCTACTCCACTTATATACCACACCAACTCTTATTATATTTCCGATGTGAGATTACATACTCCAACACTTCCCCTCAAGTGTAGTTGGGCCCGGACCCATTGTCACTTGCCAAACACAGACCTACTCTTAGAGGTCTATATACAAACGCACCTAGGCCTACCCTTAGAGGCTATAGGTCCACAAACGGGTCTAAACTCCACTTTTAGCCCAACTAGGTCTTCAAACACAAGCCGGGATCATCCCGCTCTAATACCACGTAAAAATCCATGGGCCACGCACGCACATGTGGGTATACAAATGGGGTTGGAACCCATCATGCACAAAACCAATGGGCTTGTGCTAAGATCCAATCTACTCCACTTATATACCACACCAACTCTTATTATATTTTCGATGTGGGATTACATACTCCAACAATTTTCTAATCAACTACTAAATATCATATAAATACTATTTATAGCTATCATACTACCTGTTAGAATTACACTGAATCGAGCACAATGGAAGAGTTTTTTTTATCTATGTAACCGATCCCAACTAATTTGAGATTGAGGCTTTGTTGTTGTCAAATACTAGCAGTTTGACTTTGACACCCTAAACCATAACTTGAAAAATAGGCTCCTGTTAAAATAGGAATTGAAAATCATAGTACAATCCAGTGAATCCACTACAATCTAACTAAATGAAAACTTTAGTAAGATTTCTAAGGTTGTATATTTTTCCTCATTATATGCACAAGATCATAATAATTAGGACAAGCTCAGTCTTTTTTACTTTTCCGTTAATAATTTATTAGCATAGTTAAATGCTTTGCTTCTTTTGATGCGTAATTTGCAAAAATTAAACTCTGTGTTCGCTCTCATAATTACAAAGACTACATTCCTCACAAAGTTCAATTATCTAGGTTTCCATACACTTTCTAGATAAATATAATGCTCATCTAAGCATTTGGTGTTTAAGAAATTTTATGGGAAAAAGCTATAGAATTTCAATGAAAGCTAATTTGTCCTGAAAAAGCAGCTTCTATTAAATGCATGATGCACCAAATAATTTCATTTTAAAAATTCTTCTCAGAGATAGAAAGGTCAAATTAAATGTATCAGGTAGTAATATCTATTTTCAACCACCAGATATAATTAATATTCCACAATCAACATAAAAAACAATAACTAACGTATACCAACCTCTTCAATCTCTTGTGCAACACGATTTGGTTCAGCACCTGGAAGATCAATTTTGTTTAAGACCTGTAAGGACACTATATATTATTAAAAGTTTGAAGAGATCATATCCCCACAAATGCAAAGATACAAAAATTAAACTCAAATTGAATTGGTTAATTAACAAAATTCTTGAGGATGAAAAAATGTAGCTACTTCTAGTGAACGGATCTTGGAAATATACAATAATAAAACTGTGGACGATAAAAATTAACTAGATATAATAGAGAACTCTTAAAAGCATGAGTAATTTTTAGACTAAGAAAATCATTCTAGGAACTAACTTGACATCATACTAAAATATTCAAGAACTTTTTCACGACTGAGTTCCATAGGAATAGAGAGCACAGATTTATAAGAGTTTATCAGCTAACACTAAAAGTATTCAGAAAGTTGCAATGCCACAATTATTTTTAGTTTAGATTCTTTAAATTATCCCCACAAACTTCACCAATTCCCCAAAGAAAAGACAAAAGGTCACAAGGAGTCTCATGCCCATTGAAGCACATGAAAGCATACAGAGAAGTTCATGCTTCTATCACACTCTATTTTTAACATATGTTTGTTCTTGTCTACATCATTATTATATGGTAATCAGTACTCAACTTTTACCATCTAGAAATGGCTCAACATTTGGCAGCAGCTCCAGTAAACAAAGGTGATGTAGAGACATACAGAAGAATAGACCACATGGTCCATATCAGAAGTGAAATTAGATATTTATTTTTCTTTTAGTTGTTATCTCATTTAGAGTTTAAATTTTGTCATGAGTTAGGGTTTTTTGAAGTGCATAAAAAGAAGAATAGACACTCAATCTGGGTTTAGTTGTGATTGAATAAAATTGTGAATGTTTTGTTAGATATTTTGTGTGATAGTTCTATGGTTTCTTTTTTCCAAAGTGTTGGAAAAAATTTCCATACACATCAAAAGACCAAACCACCATCAACATTAATCACCATGTACATCAATTACGGCAAGCTCTTGAAGCTTCTTTCAAATCATACCAATCATTTTTAGTCATTACTACGATAAGGATATTGAGTTGAAGTGTTGAACAGTTTTACAGCATCGACAACTCTAACGCCAACTTCAACAAATGGCATTGCACATATAAATCTAGCAATATTTTCATCACAAGAAATAGAATAAGAAGAGCATCTAACATCCCAACTTAGAAATCATACTTTTCGAAGATGATTGAAGGATTACCTATCTAATGCATTTAAGACACCAAAGAAGAAGCTCTTACAGGGATGATTTCTAGGTTGTTTTCCAGAGCCAGATAAACATTAGCCAGTGTTTGAGCTTCCACACCCTGCATAAGATAAAACACATTAATGACAATTTAACATCATTTCTCTTTCCAGAAAAATAAAATAAGTAACAACGAGGAATAAACAAAGTAAAAGAAAATTACATAAACTACGTGTTGAAAAAATGAAATTCATCAACTGTTAAAACTCTATGAGGGAATCCAACTCGGTTTCTTGTAAAATAAATAAAAGAATCTAACTTCAATCAATATCATGATAATATAAAACAGTTAGACTAAGGAACTTGAAGACATTTTTTTGGTTTCCAACACAATGTCACGCGCCAACTGGGCAAACAATATCAGATTATTAGATATTGTAGAGAAGAGGTTTCTCTATTGTTATTCATTTATTTGGGTTGTTTGTTAAGGTATTTAGAGTTTCCATTCAGACGTAGGAGGTATCTTCAGCCTTTGATAACTATATATGTAAAGAATAAGGCGAAAATCAAGATGACTGTTGTCATTACTGCGATTTCAGCCCATTTTCCCTCTTTCTTTAATCCCCTTCTCTTCTCTTTGTTCTTTAGCATTACTAATTAGTCCTTACATTCTAACTTAGGACCAGAGCACTTTTTCCCTTCTCTTCCTCCTTTCTTTCCTCTCTGTTCTCTTGTTCCCTTGGGTTGAAGGGCTGATCTCTAAATATTAGCAGAGGATTCAACTAGATCAGCAATTCTGTTTATTCCACCTAGTTTAAGAAGAGTGTCAGAAACCTCGATCTAGTTGTGACTGCCATAGTGTTAATGTTTGTTTCTTCTTGCGCATCACATTGATCAAAAGTGTGTTTTGCTTGTCCACAGATCGTAGTAAATTAGTTTCGAACCAAATTTCAAAATTTTACTACATGATTAAGTACACTAAATCGAGCGCAACAGTTTAACCCATGTAGCCAACCCCGATTAGTTTGGGATTAGGGCTTTGCTGCTGTTGTTGTACTGCAATTGAAACATATTACCTTCTTCAACTTCAGTTATGGTACTTATGGATGATCTCGCTCATGTAAAGAAAAGCATAACATTTTCAACTTAAAGGCATGCAATTTAACAGCTTCTTTTTGAGTTTGGAAAATGCTGAAATATGTGCTCGATGGCTAACCAAGTAACAGATATATTCTAGTTCTCTTTCTTATGAGGATTGTTTACCCAAGTAACAGCTTTTAGACATGACAATAAAGTTTAAATGACGCATATGCAATCCATGATTTGTATGAAGCTATGTACACTGAAACAAGGAGAGAATCAACCAAGTATTGGGCACTGTACTAGGATGAAAGGACTTTGGGATGAGTAACTTCAATATCATTCATACTCAACAACAACAACACAGCCTCCGTCCCAAATTAATTGGGGTTGGCTACATGGATCAAACTTTTCCATTGTGTTCCATTAAGTGCAA
The DNA here is from genome assembly GCA_039657365.1 of Stephania yunnanensis. Lineage (NCBI taxonomy): Eukaryota > Viridiplantae > Streptophyta > Magnoliopsida > Ranunculales > Menispermaceae > Stephania > Stephania yunnanensis. The sequence goes on from CM077585.1 coordinate 24,954,038, forward strand.
TTGATGGTGAGCTTTCCAAACCATTCAAATCCCTCCTAATTAATGCATCCCATGTTAACTTTGGTCTACCCCTACCTCGTCGAATTTCTACAGTTTCTATTGAGTCAAGTTTTCTAGTGGGTGCATTTGTAGGCCGTCTTTGCAAGTGACCAAACCACCGCAACCACACTTCCCTAATCTTTGTATCAATTGGTGCTACTCCTACTTGTCTTTAAATTTCTATATTTCTTATTCTATCTTTACGAGTTTTACCACACATCCACCTAAGCATCCTCATTTCTGCTACGTTCATACCCATTTTTCGATATGAAAAATGGGCATCAGAGTCCTCCTCCTTTATCCGGACTTGGGACCGGCTATGTAGCGCACATAGTGTACAACATAGGCGGAGTTTATATCATTCATACTCTAATGGTGCAAAAATGACAAAAGTAATTACAAGTATGACTGATGTAGAAGCAACTCTTCCGGTCACACTCGCCTTACATGGAACAGAAAGAGAGTGGAGGGCATCTTTGAATTAAAAAGATTATTCGACATTGATATCTACAGTGTTTTCCGTACTAAATTACTATAGAATTTGCATGTGGCAGTAATGGTGCAAGTGCTGGAAGTGGCCCTCGTCATGTTTCCTTTTTAATAATCCACTACAAGATGAGCATGTCTTATTTGTATGTGTAGCTTGAGGAAACATGTCAGAAACTCTTTACAATAGTTTTCTTTATCATCATCTGTATATTTGGCACATGTAGTGATTATAGCTAGTCACATGACCATGGGAGTACTTTTTATCCTCCAATAAGTTTTATTTTTACATACAAAATTAGGAAGACTGAAATCACTATACCATTCACACTACAACTGATTTGAACCATTATGTTTCCTATCTACTTTTTTGGTTAATCAAAATTACTACCATGTCACATTCTAACTCATAAATAAGAATTTCTTTAAGTGGAAGTAAGAGAATCCGCACCTGAGAAGCATCTACAACAAGAAGAGCACCTTCGCAAGCAGCAAGTGAACGAGAAACCTAGTCAAAGAATGCAACAGTTAGACAACAGTGCAAACTTAGAAATATTGTAACAAGAATCCATATGAATACAAATTCTAGTAGCCTAATGTTATATGAAAGTCTAAATGCATGCCTCAATACTTTAGTTGCAAGCTTCACTCCTAAGGACATATCATTCTTGCTGTGCATCCAAAGTAGCTCTCGTGAGGGAAAATGACAGAAAAGAGCCTTTATTGACCAAAAAGAAGGCTAAGGAATGCTGCACACAAAGTTCTAGTTGCTACAAAACAAAATTCCAACCCCAATAATCCCTTAAAAAAGATGGACCAATTTTGGATCAGATCATAGGATGATAAGCTCTCCGCAAGTGTTTATCCAAAGACATTCAAAGGGAAGAGTCAAAAGACTTCATGCAAAGGTCCTCCCACAGCAAATCTACCTCCTTGCATAAACGTTAAAAAATTCATTCGTTTCTTCCCACATGCAGCACAAGCCACCATTGTTAGTATCACTGCAAGTATAGTAACAACTAACAAATGAGCCTCCTATTCTAGCTCATCCCAAATTCAAATACTCCCACTGTTCATTACAAATATTTGAGATGACCCAAGTGTAGTGTAGCTCCTTCAAAAAGTTTAGCTCAAACCTAACAGGTCGAAAGTAATGTAGAAACAAAATGGTTAATGCTCTACCTGTTGCCTAAAAGTGAAGCCCCAGAAAAAGGGAATCATGAAACTAGGATTACATCTTTGAAGAGCACAAATTGGGGGAGGGCAAGTGAGAAGGGACATAACCATGGAAAATGAACCAAAAATTTTTCACTTCCTCAATCCAACCTCTTTGTGTTCCTCCCAATCCGATGAAAATCTGAATTGGGATTCCATTACATTGGGCACCCCTTTAACAAGAAACCAAAGATATAGCCACCCTCAAATTATGAAATTTGGCCTTACTGTGATGATAGATGGAGCTGGGATTAAGTTCCTCATAATATTTCAATTGCAAATGATTCTTCTCATATAAATTTTAGATAACCTGAATGATCCCCCATTTCCCGAATCCAAATGCCTTAGAAATGCCTTTATTCCAACTAAAATTAAAGTGTTTGGGTGGATTCCTTGGAAGTACACTTCTCGAGAATTGATAAAAGAGTTTGGTTGAGTTTAACAACTAAGGCCTCGTTTACCAATGCAACAGGGGGGACTGGGAAGAAAGAAGATGCATGAGATGAACTTGGTGTGGTTAATGAAAATTTGTCGGGGTCTGCTATCTAATCCAGATGCTTTGTGTATGAGGATATTAGGTGCTAAGTACAAATTACCTTTAACTGGTCTCATAAAAGGAATATGATAAGGCCCCAATTAGATACAAAGGTACGTGTAAGTCAAGAGAGTGCAAGTTAGTTATAATGAAGTGTGTGAGGGGCTTGTACTTGTAGTATAAATAGAAGTTCTAAAGTAGAGAGAGGTATGTTGTTGTCTTGATTGTAATTGGGAACTCTTTTGAGTTTGGGCTGAGAGAGTTTGAAGACTCTTATCTAGGGTTACTTTTGTGTTCTTGTTCTCGTAATCGTTGTTGAACTCTCAAATCAATCGATCAATATCGGTATTCTATCAGTGGTATCATAGCACACCTTCAAACATGGAAGTTCGATTGAATCAAATCGAAGGCGAGCTTCAGAGGCTTTCATCGATGGTGGAGTCGCTCGAGGAGAAGAATCATATAAGCAATTTCAATTTGGAAATGAAGGTTGCGTTCAGAGGCTTGGCACAGAGATTCAACGAACTTTTCCTTCTTCACTATGGGATTGTGTTGCCTGACACGGGAGAGCGGAAATTCGAAGAGTCAAGCGACATGAAAGCCCCACATCCGCCAAATCCGGTGGCATCCAAGTTAATTTAGATCGTTGGTGGCCAAAATCTGGTAAAGAAACAATCGCTCGGTCACAGATCTAAAGTGAAATCGGAGAACCAAAGGTTGGTGCTGGAGATCGAATAGCCTCTCCTACAACCCCTCGCTCACTCAGTCACTCATCGAAGGTCTCTAGCGTTCTTCACATCAGGAAACTCGGTGGAGTCACACTCCTAGATCCACTAGCTTCGACCTCGTTGAACAATCCAAATGACTCCAGGCCGGATCCACCCCTTCCACTAAAACCACGGTATCCAAACCTCTTAGCTATTGTGATCTTTTTCCCATCACTCACCACTGACACATATGATGCTCTAGGGATCCAGCTTCCAATCTTCATCATCACGAATGAGAAAGTCAGAATGACGGATTTGTTTGTGTGGGTTGCGACGATGTTCGATCTCGTATTTTGTGTGCATCGTCACTGTGATTCTTGGCAATTGGAGATAGGTGGTTCACACTCATTGCAACAATATGAATGTATCACCGCTTTGGCCTCCTTTCCTGTTGAGATCTCATCTCGACTGCTTGTAGGTCGTTCGGACAAGTTGCTATGACTGACTATGGTTTAGAACTTCTGAAGATTTAGGGAAGAAGACTCAACTTATTGACTTGGAAATTTGAGGAGATTTGACTAATTGCATGGCGATACCATTGTATGTTGTGTCATGATGTCTTGCTTTTTTTGGTTAAACACATCTAGCAAGAGTTTGGTATTGGGACGTTTGAATATCCTTGTAATGTGCTCGGGACATCTCACTTTGAGCTATTGGATTACTTGGTGGACGCTTATGCTTCGTCTTCCACACTTGGGCAACGCTCCATGTTTCGATTATTGGGTTTCACTCATATTGATGTTGTTGACGAGGGTGTGTGTGTGGAGTTTGGGTATATTGATGTTGCATTTGAGATATTTGATGAAATGTCGTGGACCAACTTGACATTTGGGACTATTTTCTTCGCCTTCATTGGTCAACTTGCTCATCCCATAGTTGTTGGTATCAATGTTTTTACTCTCAATTTTTACCCCACTCATGTAGTTAGTTTGATTGATGCATTTTGCACTATGATTTCAGTGCTAAATGTAGTTGCTAAAACTTCAAGTGTCCTTGAGGATGGCCCTTCTATCCCACAAGCGACATGGGGTGTCACTCATTCAGCTGCTAAGGGGTTTTTAGGCATCATGGTATGGTCCAGATTGCTTTGGATTATACCTTGGTTACCTTCACTTAGGGTGATTTATGCGGGGCTCTCACGTTAGTTTATGATCCTGGCTAACCCGTTCTCTCCTTGCCACTTGAGGACAAGGTGGATTTTAAATAGGAGAGTAATTATAAGGCCCCAATTAAATACAAAGGCACTATAGGTGTGAGTCACGAGAGTGCAAGTTAGTTACAATGAAGTGCGTGTGGGTCTTGAAATTGTAGTATAAATAGAAGTTGTAAGGCAGAAAGAGGTATCTTGTTGTTTTGATTGTAATTTGGAACTCTTTTGAGTTTGGGCTAAGGGAGTTTTAAGACTCTTATCTTGGGTTACTTTTGTGTTCTCATTCTTGTAATCGATGTTGAATTCTCAAATCAATCGATCGATATTGGTATTCTATCAGAATAACACTTAAAAGTGGATCTTTTTTTATGGAGGAAATTGCAGAGAGTTTGGCCTCATATGTGTAAAGGTATTAGCTTGTCGATAAGCAAATGAGTAGCTAGATTTTGGGAGGATGTTTGGACTGATCTGGGGAGGCCACTCATTGAGTTGGCTATTCCACCCATTCCTTCTGACTAGGTACAAAGATCCGTCTCGGATATTTGCTGCTCTTACAAAGTTCATCTCAATCATTTTTGTAAACAATCATATATAGCGCTCCACAAAGTTCTAACAACTAAGGCCTCATTTAGTTCAACTTCCCTAGTTCACTTCCCAGTAAGTTGAATTCCTTGGAAGTACACTTCTCGAGAATTGATAAAAGTGTTTGGTTGAGTTTATACCTCCGGGAAGTTAGACATAAAAATAATAAATTGCAACGATTGACTATATACCCTCTTAAAAACTTAAGGTTAATTTAAAAAGAGGGCATATTGGTCAAGTGAGTGCACTTCCCTCATAATGTGGGAATTTGGTTTAAATAGCCAACCAAACAAGCAAGTTCCTGAAAGAACAGTTCCTCCCCCCCCCCCAAAACCAAAACACCAAACGAGGACTAAGACCTAAAATATGTGAAAGTCCATTCAAATGCCAATCCATGTATGAAAGAAAAGAAAAATGTAATTAACAAGGTCTAAATTAACACAAACAAAAAAATGTCTTCAAGGGCTATCCCTCTCATACGAGATGAGAGGGTCGAACAACATTATGTATTAGTTTTCTTGGTTGGACCCTTTATGTCCCTCTGTTTTCTATTAAGACTATCATCTTTTACAGGAAAGAAAAAATCGAGAAATTTAATCCTCGAAAATGATTACTCCACATTATCATCCTTCATGACAAACACAATACCTAATTACGTTTTTGGACATCAGAAGGACCAACAGAAAATGCGTAACATTATCAATAAAGAATCTTCCACAAAAACGATTGAATCTCGCACACCTTTAAATAAATAAATATTATGTCAGTTTAGGAGAGGCAATGAACAAAAGGAATTGTAGCTACCTCATATGAGAAGTCAACATGCCCAGGTGTGTCTATCAAATTTAGACAATATGGTTTATTTTCAAAAACGTATCGCATACGAGCAGCCTGAACAAATATCAAGAAATAAAACAATGTCAAGAATTTACCTATAAATAATAATTAGCAAAAGACATTTTTATGATAAGAAGCCGAGATGGAATATCAAGATGAAATTAAAAAAAAAAAAAAAAAAAAAAAAAAAAAAAACTAGAGGACTACAAGATTTCAAAAATAGAAGTGAAGAGACACTCTTTCCGTTTTTATACATGATATTATGTTTCATATAACTTAAATTTTGAACCTTTTGGATATAATTTATTTCTTATTTAGGCAATTTGTTAAAATTCATTCCTAATACTTGAGATTGATTTCTAGTCTTGCGTTGTCTAATGTGTTTTATTCTTTAGGATTATCTTCTAAGAAAAATTGACTTTTAATAATTTCAATGGATTTAATTTTTCAACATGCATCTTAAGGCAATTTGCCAAAATTCACTTCTCATATTTGAGATTGATTTCCAATCTAGCATTGTCTATTATGCTTTATTCTTAAGGAATGTCTTCTAACAAAAATTGACACTAACTATATTTCTTTTATCTTACAAGTCAACATTTAAGTTCACAAATTACATCTACTCTAACCAACTTCATGGGATTTTGTATAACTTCCTTTACATCTAATTTCTAATTCAGTTTTTCAAAAGCCAAACTAATTCAGAAAAATCCAAAGAATTTTCACACCAAGTGCAATGTATCCAATTTAAAAAATAAAATCAACACTAATTCCCAACTATACAAATTAAAGAAATAAAATGGAAGCGAACTAGTAATTTTTAACAAGTATGCAATACTCCATTGACACAACCCTTCATCCAAAAAAATACTCCATTGACACAACCTAAGGAAAGAAACTGTAAGACGTCCAAGACACAAACTAAATAAATACAAACCTGGAGTTTGATTGTGATACCTCTTTCTCTCTCAAGGTCCATGTTATCTAAAAATTGCTCTTTCATTTCCCTCTTTTGTACAGTTCCAGTGACCTCTAATAGCTTATCCGCCAAAGTTGACTTCCCATGGTCAATATGTGCAATGATGCAAAAATTTCTGATATTTGAAATTGGAACCTGCGATTACAATTACAAATCCAACTATATTAAAGTCTACCATCCTCATCAGACCAAAAGGGAGAAGAAAGTTCCATTAAAGATCAAGTGTGCAAATATTTAATCATTTGCATCATCATTACCTAATTTTCTCAAATCACGAGGATCTTTTTTCCATGAAGAATATAAGGGAAACCATTTTCAAATCCACAAACGTGGATCCAATAGAAAACCATAACTTATTTCCTCTCTAATCTATCTTTCGAAAAGCAATCAGATATTAATTGGCTAATGAATTTCAAATTTATTTTGAAAGATATATGGTGCAATGAGACTGCCCTTTGAGTTGGCTAATAGTGTTGTTTTCCCTTTACAATTACAAGGGTATCATTTGATTGTACCTTATTAGATACAAAGTGTCTTAGGCTCTTAGCAGATGATGCTTTTCCATTTGAAAAGACTTTTTGGGGGTTCCCTTTCGGGATAATTCATTGAAATGGGTCCATCAATTTATAATTGTTTTAGTATTACTCCAATCAATGTGCATTGCAAGGTTTAAAAAATCGACAAACTTCGGCGAAGTTCGGTCTAGGTTTGTCGATTTTAAGGTGAGCGAAGCGAAGTTCATAGGCAGTAAAAAAAATAGCAAAACTTTGACTCAACTTCAGCTAACTTCGACCGAACTTCGAAAACATCGATGGAAGTTAATAAAACATAAAGTAAAATTGTTATGTTTCGTAGAAGTTGAGCAAACTTCGACTGAAACTTCGACTATGCTAAAAATATACTTAAACGTCGGCTAAATTCGAATAAAACGTAGTTCTAGCATCTCCACGAAGAAACTTGAGTTTTCTAGGCGAAGTCATAGGCGAAATCGAAGTTTCAAACCTTGACGCATTGAGGAACTACTGTCCTATGTTTGAACAACAATATACTCACTCTTATCAAAAACAAAAAAACAAAGACAAAAGAATGAATAGCGTCGTATCTTTTTCCAGAGCGAGTCATCCCTCTTACTTCTTTGATAACAATACACTTTGTCAAACAAGATGATAACCATTTAAGAATGCTATGCATCTTTTTCTACTAAGTTAACTGAAGGTACAAAGTTAGTAATGAATGTGATTTTTCAAAATAATTTCAAGGTTGACTCTTTTTAGGCAGCCGAGGCTTCGCGTAAATACATAAAAATAGAATGTACCTTCCAAACAGGTATGTTAGTGTATAAATTAATTGTCATTATTTGCACAATGCAAGTTTTAGATGTGAAGCTGTAATCGTTGCAACAGGGGTAGTTGTAAATAGGACAGCTGCAACTGGGCAATTGGAAACATGACAGTTGCAACTGGGGCAGTTGGAAACAGGCCAATTGCAATTGATATGAAAAGAAGCTTCTTTATAATGAAATTTCTATTCCGAATTTAGATCCTAATTAATCTCTAAGAAGATTTTGGACAACTTTCTAAACATGTGAAGAGAGGATAAATACATCCATGCTATTTTGGGATTTAGAAAGCTCACATCAATGTTCATTTTTAGAAAGAACACAAGTATATATCAACGATCATGCTATGTTCTTCTTCTAGTGGGTTTTAGGTTTAGCAGTTGCAACAGAAAATCTTTTGAACTTTTGTTTTCTTTTTCTTTATTGAGTTGTAATTACCAAGGAGATCTTGGGGTGAACCAGTCAAGGGGACTTGACATTACCAAGGGGATCTTGGGGTGAGAGTTCATTGTGAGGGTAAAGGGTAGTGTAGCAAGCCTTGTGAGGGATCACTAGTTAGGGTCTTGCATAAATCTATAACTCTTTATCATTAGTGGATTCTTCACATCTGGGCGTGGCCTCCCAGATGTAGGTCATGGACCGAACTGCGTCAACATCTATTTGTGTTGTGGTTTGCTTTACAATTCAATTTTAGTTTTGTGGTGTGTTTATCATTGCGTGATTGTCATTAGCGATTCAAAGCTTACAAGGTATCCCATCACGACTTCTCTGAAAGCCCTTATTTTTCAATACATTTCCAAGTCCTCCCAACAATTCAGAGATTCACAAACGTTTTTTTTTTTATAAAAGTAACAACTTGCCCCCACCGAGGTTCAAACTCGTGACCTCTTACTCCGAAACCCCATACTCAACCATTGGGGCCACCCAATTGAGAATCACAAATGTTTTGACAACACTATATAATTTGATCCAATTGTACCCTTGAAGCAGGTATTCCCTGCACTTCTATATTTCATTCCCAAAATTCAAGATGAAAAGCAACAACCATTAAACATAATCGCAACCTCAGATAGAACAACAATAAGCAAAATTGGGACTATGGAAATGATTTTGAATCGATCAATTCACCTTGTGGAGACGATCTTTGCCGGCATTGGCGACCAGTTCTCTCGATTGCTCCGTCCCTGCCGCTCGGCAAACCACGAACCCTAGCCCTCTCCTTCTCCTTGTTCTTCCACTCCACTTCGATTGCTCGAAACGGGTACTGCAATTCGCGGTAGCAGTGGCAGGGAAGGGCAACTTTCGACGTCGATTGTGCCGCTGTTGGTGGGTTCGAGAGCTGAGGCAGATGGGTACGCGCGACACGCCCGTCGCCATGCCCATGAAAGCAGAGGAGAAACAGAGCAGGTGCTCTGTTTTGAGTGGGAGAGTTTTGGGGAAGAAGTGAGAGGAAGTGGTCTGGTGGTGTGTTATCTGTTTGAGAAATGAAAATTTTGAAATACGCGCGTTCTCAGCCACACAAAAAAAAAAAAAAAAAAAAAGCGATTGATTAGGGCTCATGAGAAGGGGTGTTGGTCGGTGGTATATGGGCTTGGTTGTATCTCGAGTGAGGTCGAGGTGATTTTCGAAGGAGCTTCCTAAGCACCTACTCTAGAGTCTAGGCGCTGTTCCAACAAAACGCCACATTGAGACATGCGCATTATATCTCCAGGTGTATCTCACGACGTCTAGCTATACGAGTGCCTAAAGTGAGTTATCCCATTATTTTTTATTTTCAAATTAACCGATTTTGTGACTATGTGTTTACTGTATTAAAAAATGTAGAGGGCCGCTAAGGGCACCCCACCATTTAATGAGGGCACCCAACTTATTTGTAAAAATTCCAACAAAAATGGAAAAGATCATTTTGCCCCTGTATATATATAATGGTTTAAACCCCACAAACCATTTTGACAAGGAGTTAGGGCACCCCACCAGCAAGCTTGAACCACAAAGCCACAGTCACATTGCGTTTGGCGAAAAGCTGATCGATTCTTGCTCGTCCGACAGCGAGGTAACAATGTTTGACAACCATATTCGGATTTTTAGAAGCTGTTTAGTTGTGTATAACATAAAAATGATGATTTGTTTGTCAATGTAGGGTTTGGTAATTTCTTCAAATCAGAAGTTGTTTCCATTTGTATAATGGAGGATTGTAATGCTTCGGTGCCGAGAGGGAGGTCGTCCTTGAGGTAATTTTGCAAATTTTTTGTGTTTTTTTTGCGGTTATCCGAAGTTTACTGTCTGGGTGCGCGATTGTTTCGGCCTCGCGGGGCCGAGATGTATGGTAACGGCTCGGTCATAGAGGAGGACCAGAGAGGTTTCACGCAGTCGCGATGCAGGAACGGCCAGAAATCTTGGTAACTCTCGGTCGTGCGTAAACGAGACTCTGAAGGAAGTTTCGGAACTGTACAACCGAGAACCTGTTTTTTTGTGATTGTGCTGTACATTTTGGTTGATTATAATGTTACGCTGTTTATATTGCAGGTAATGCCGTTATCTAGTATTTTTCCAGACTACAAGGACACTTTTACACCTTCTAAGCAATTCCCCTCTCGAGAAGCGGCTATTTCATGGCTTCAAATGATTGGTGGCGAGAACAAGTTCGTGTTAGTAACGAAGCACTCGGATGCCGGGGGCATTAAGCGCAGGGGAATGGTGAAAATTGCCCGTGAGAGGTCTGGGACATATAGGGGACTGGCTCAGATAGTAGGGAAGGGAAAAGCGGCAAAATTTTTAAAAAAATCAAGAAATGATGAAAAGACGATGACTCACACTAGTACGAAGAAATGTGGATGCCCTTTCCAAATTAATGTCAAGGAAAATGCTGACTCCTTATGGTATGTCACTGTGATTTGTGGGAGGCACAATCACGACACCGCGCAGGAAAATTGGATAAGGGGAGGAGGAAGTTGATGATGCGGGGGAGGAGGCGAAAGTGAGCGGCTCGGGGAGATTAGTCCACCTTCGTCTTTTGTGGAGTGCGAGCAGGAAGTTGAGGATGCGGGTGGGAGGACACCGGGGTCTCCAATCGAAGGCACCCCAGTGTCGAAGGCACCCCAGTCTCTAATCGGATTTGAGTCCTCCCACTCCACAAAAGCTTATAGGCAGAAGAAAGACAAGGTTCCACAAATGCGTCGTGCCGATCGACGCACGCAAAGTGGATCTAACATGGCTTATGGTCATTGCTTAGAACCGGATTGGTTGCCACATGTTGATGTCATTATCGATGTGGTTTCCGATGGGAATTGTGGATATCGGTGTATAGCCTCTGGGCTTGGACTTGCCGACGTATACGGGTGGAGGATTATGCGTAGACGAATGTACGATGAGATTATCCGGTATGAAGACCTTTGGCGGGAAGTGTTTGGCTCGAGTTTCGAGACTGTCAAGAATGTGGTGCATTGCCCAGAGAAGCAAGAGGGGGCATCTTTCAAAGAATGGTTGACACTTCCAGGCATGGGATTGTTAGTATCCACCGCATTCAATGTCATTCTCATCAACCTCTCGCATGGGAGTGCCTCCACATTCCTACCTCTACGTAGTACTCCAACGTCGTCATTGCACAACAGACTTATCATTGCAATGGCAAATGAAAGGAATATCCATTGGGTTAGGGTAAGTTCTATGATTTTTTGTGAATTGGTTTGTTTCCCCTTAATCGGGTTTGTGACAATATCTTCTATGTTATACTTGTTCACTTTGACGAGTGCGGTTGCGTGTGAATGCACCGCTTGCCATCCTTATATCCGTCGTGGGATCGGTACGTTGAGGACTGCGCCAAAGGTTGGCGAGATAGATTCGTTTTTTGAGACATCGCGCCCATTGCAACTGTTGATCATGAAGCCACCATACCTGTTGTAGATTTAGATACACCGTAGGTTAAAGCTTGTACCTAGACGGCTAAACATTTAGAAATTTTGCCAATTAAATCAGAATGTTCTATGTATATGCAAATGTTGTCTTGTGTTTTGATTGTTGTTGTGTTTTGATTGTTGTTTACTTATGGATGGACCCTTTTTAGAGTCAGTTTGAATGTTACAGAGATTTATAATTAATTAAGTTTCGGTGCAAATTGTCGTGATGGATTTTCAATCTTGTATTGTTAGTTTGACGATTTCCCAATTTTTTTCAAAGCGTAATGTTCAAATTCATCCATTCCGATGTCTCGGTCAAGCGGGTTCGTGAAACAACCCATATTTTCGGTCACCCATGGCCAAACAAGTATTCCAATATATCGGTCGTGTACAACCGAGTCCTATTTCAATTTCTCGGTTGTACACCACCGAGATGGATTGACCATTTCAATTCGCTTAACTTTCGTCCTATGACGACCGAGCCTACTGAGACCCTCTAGGAAATGGACAACCGATACGCAGTTAACTCTTCCGGTCTTCGTGGCGAGAAATGCGAGTTCCCAAAAATATTAGCTTAATCTGTCCGCCAAGGCGACAAGTGTTGTTTCGATCTCGGCTGTGAGGCGAGAACCACGATTTCTCAATTTTTTACATTTGAAAAAACCGCCACACACACATTACAACTACTCTACCAAATGTAACTTAATTCGACGATCTTCAACCGAGCCCTAATTTGGAGACGAAATCGGTTCACACACCGGACCCTACAAAATGCAGAAAACTCGAACAACGAAGGAGAAACACACGGCGAGGGACGGAGAACACGATTTCGGGATTCCTCTCACTGGTCGGTTCAAAACAAATGAATTCTTCCACAAGGAGTTCGGTGAACGAGGGTGGTGGTGGTGGTGGTGAGGGTGGTGGGGGTGCCCAGGGGTTTGCACGAGGGTGGTGGGGTGCTCAGGGGTTTGCACGAGGGGGTATTTTCGGTAGTTCGGGGCTAATTTTTGGGTGCCCCAGGTAAAACAGTTTGTGCCCACATTAACTGGGTGCCCTCATTAAATGGTGGGGTGCCCTTAGCGGCCCTCAAAATGTATTGGGGGAGCTTCCTAGCTCTCATATATTGAGTTTGATACAGCTCTACTTGACTCTAAATTAACTTAGGCCTAACTTATTTACGTGCTCCAGATTTTATTTTATTTTTTAATACCTTGGTGTCTGATATTTTCCCGACCATTTCATACCATACACACTCCTTACAAGTTATACGCCTTAAAAAATTAAAAAATTCGAACTTGAGACATCGTAAAGGCCCAATTTTTTTTTTTTCAAAGGGTAGAGGCCCAATTGAATAATTAGTGTTAGAGTCACATTTCACATGTGCATGATTGTCATTATTTGTGTATATATATATATATAAAATAAAGATTGGTTTATGGAGCATTTGGATTGTGGATAATTATTTGTGATTTTGTGGTCACAATGTTTTGCATGTCTAATTGATGTCTTCTATGCTTATAAGTGATGCTCTCTGCCTTTTATATATTGTGATAAATAATGACAAGGGGGAAATTGTTAGAGTCACATTTTACAAGTGCAGATTGTTAGAGTCACATTTTACAAGTGCATAGTTGCCATTATTTATGAGGGCCACTAAGGGCACCCCACCATTTAATGAAGGCACCCAGTTAATGTGGGCACAAACCTATTTACCTGGGGCACCCAAAAATTAGACCCGAAATACCTAAACTACCTCTCGTGGAAATCCATCTGCACCCCACCACCCTCGTGCAAACCCTTGAGCACCCCACCACCCCCACCTCCACCACCACCTTCACCGAACTCCTTGTGGAAGAATCCATTTATTTTGAACCGACCAGCAAGAGGAATCCCCGAAATCGTGTTCTCCGTCCCTCGCCGTGTGTTTCTCCTTCGTTGTTCGAGGTTTCTGCATTTTGTAGGGTCCGGTGTGTGAGCCGATTTCGTCTCCAAATTAGGGCTCGGTTGAAGATCGTCGAATTAAGTTACATTTGGTAGAGTAGTTGTAATGTGTGTGTGGCGGTTTGTTCAAGTGTAAAAAAATTGGGAAATCGCGGTTCTTGACCACACAGGCCAGAGACGGTGTCAACTGTCTCTGCCATGCATGGCCGAGACAGAAGCTAATATTTTTGGGAACTCGCAGTCTCGGCCACGTAGACCGGAAGAGTTGACAGTGTATCGGTTACGCATGTCCGAGAATACTGCCGTTATCTCGGCCGTGACATGACGAGAGCTACAATTAGTGATAGGTAATTTGGCGTCGGTGGTGTACAACCAGTAATTTTGTCCTACACTCGATTGTCCACTTCCGAGAGGGTCTCAGTAGGCTCGGTCGTCGTAGGACGAAAGTAAGGCGAATTGAAATGGTCAATCCATCTCGGTGGTGTATAACCGAGAACTTGCTATTGGACTCGGTTGTAAACGGCCGATATATTGTACTACTTGTCGGTCATGGATGACCGAAAATATGGGTTGTTTCACGAACCTGCTTGACCGAGACATCAGAAATGGATGAATTTGAACATTACTTTTTGTAAATTTTTTTGTGGTATGTCAAACTAACAATACAAGATTGAAAATCCAACACGGCAATTTGCACTGAAACTTAATTAATTATAAATCTCCGTAACATTCAAACTGACTCTAAAAAGGGTCCATCCATAAGTAAACAACAATCAAAATACATCACAACATTTGCATATACATAGAACATTCGGAGGAATTGGCAAAATTTCTAAATGTTTAGCCATCAAGGTTTCTAGGTACAAGCTTTAACCTACGGTGTATCTAAATCTACAACAGGTATGGTGGCTTCATCATCAGCAGTTACAATGGGCGCGATGTCTCGAAAAACGAATCCATCTCGCCAACCTTTGGCGCAGTCCTCAACGTACCGATCCCACGATAAATATAAGGATGACAGCGGTGCATTCACACGCAACTGCACCTGTCAAAGTGAACAACAGAACATAGAAGATATTGTCACAAACCCGATTAAGGGGGAGACAAACCAATTCACAAAAAATCATAGAACTTACCCTAACCCAATGGATATTACTTTCATTTGCCATTGCAATGATAAGGCTGTTGTGCAATGACGACGGTGGAGTACTACGTAGAGGTAGGAATGTGGAGGCACTCCCATGCGAGAGGTTGACGAGAATGACATTGAATGCGGTGGATACTAACAATCCCATGTCTGGAAGTGTCAACCATTCTTTGAAAGATGCCCCCTCTTGCTTCTCTGGGCAATGCACCTCATTCTTGATAGGCTCGAAACTCGAGCCAAGCACTTCCCGCCAAAGGTTTTCATACCCGATAATTTCATCGTATATCCTTCTACGCACAATCCTCCACCCGTCTACGTCGGCAAGTCCAAGCCCAGAGGCTATACACCGATATCCACAATTTCCATCGAAAACCACATCGATAATGGCCTCAACATGTTGCAACCAATCCGGTTCTAAGCAATTACCATAAGCCATGTTAGATCCACTTTGCGTGCGTCGACTGGCACGACGCATTTGTGGAACAACCTTGCATTTCTTCCGCCTAGAATTGAATGCCTCTTTCGTGGAGTGGGAGGACTCAAATCCGCCCTCAACTTCCTGCTCGCACTCCACAAAAGACGAAGGTGGACTAATCTCCCTGAGCTGCTCACTTCCTGTCCTCCCCCCCGCATCCTCAACTTCCTCCTCTCCCTTATCCAATCTTCCTGCGGTGTCGTGATTGTGCCTCCCACAAATCACAGTGACATACCATAAGGAGTCAGCATTTTCCTTGACGTTAATTTGGAAAGGGCATCCACATTTCTTCGTATTAGTGTGAGTCCTCGCCTTTTCATCATTCCTTGATTTCTTTAAAAAATTTACCGCTTTCCCCTTCCCTACTCTCTGAGCCAGTCCCCTATATGTCCCAGACCTCTCACAGACAAGTTTCACCCTTCCCCTGCGCTTAATGCCCCTTGCATCCGAGCGCTTCGTTACTAACACAAATTTGTTCTCACCACTAATCATTTGAAGCCATACCGTGGCTGCTTCTCGAGAGGGGAATTGCATAGAAGGTGTAAAAGTGTCATTGTAGTCTGAAAAATTACTAGATAACGACATTACCTGCAATACAAACAATGTAACATTATAATCAACCAAAATGTACAGCACAATCACAAAAAAACAAAAAAAAAACAGGTTCTCGGTTGTACAGGTCCGAAACTTTCTTCAGAGTTTCGCTCATGTACTACCGAGAGTTACTCAGTACTCTCGGTCGTACCAGTCCGTGACCTACGTGAAACCTCTCGGTCCTCTATGACCGAGACATTACTTTACATCTCGGTCCTACGAGGCCGAAACAATCGCGCACCCAGGACGAAACTTCTCCCAACCGCATAAAAAACACAAAACATTTACAAAATTACCTCAAAGACGACCTCCTCTGGCACCGAAGCATTACAATCCTCCATTATATAGTGGAAACAACTTCGGATTTGAAGAAATTATCTACGTTGACAAACAAATCATCATTTTCACAGTTATACACAACTAAACAGTTCTAAAAAACCCGAATATGGTTGTCAAACATTGTTACCTCGCTGTCGGACGATGTCAATCCGCAAGAATCGATCAGCTCTTCACCAAACGGAATGTGGCTGTGGCTTTGTGGTTCAAGCTTGGTGGTGGGGTGCCCTAACTCCTTGTCAAAATGGTTTGTGGGGTTTGAACCATTATATATATAGGGGCAAAATGGTCTTTTCCATTTTTGCTGGAATTTTTACAAATAAGTTGGGTGCATTCATGAAAAGGTGGGGTGCCCTTAGCGGCCCTCTTATTTATCTCTTGTTTGTTGATAATTATAGATATGAAGGTTAAATACTCATTATATGAAAGTTATTTAATAGTAAATGTTGTGGCAGTAGACAACGATGATGATTATGGCAACAAAATGAACATCTTAACAATTACCACAAAAGTTATCTGAAGCCAACTAATTTGTTGAGATTTGATATGAAGATTTGTTGGTTGATTTTGTTGGCTGTGGCAGTAGTCAAAAATTGCATCCTGTTGCAACAACGCACAAGTCGCATTTGTTACAACATAGCATGATTATTTTGGTAACAACACACAATCCATATTTGGGAAGTTATTTCTTCATCCTTATCTGAAGGATTGGTTATGCTGAAGACTCATGTGACAACCGAACTACAGATATTGACTATTGGAACAGAAGATAAATCATTTTAGTTGTAGCAGAGTTCATTTGTAACTGTTCTCACATCATTTCACATTATGCAATGATGTGAAAACAGGTTCTGAACTTGTGTTCATTTATTTTTCTTTGTATTTATTTCTCGATTATCACCAAAGAGATCTTGGGTATTCCAGTCGAGTGGAGCTCGACCCACACTAGGGATTAGGTAGTCTAGTCGAAGGGAGCTTGACACACAAAGGGGACTTGGGTGAAAATCTATTGTAAGTGTGAAAGAGAGTGCCTCAAGATGGTGATGGAGTCACAAGAAAAATGGTTTTGTGTAAGTCTGAGTTTTCAACTTAGTGGATTTTCACATCTGGGCGTAGGTCGTGGTCCTTTCTGCATCAATATATTCGGTGTTGTGATTTGTTTCCTTTCATTTTCCATTATTTTGTTAGTTGCATAAATTTCCGTTTTTCAATTAGTAAGTCGCAATCACTATAGGGTTGGTACACAAGTTTTATGACGCAATAAAACTTTGAATTAGGTAGGGTTATGCTATGGATTAATTAAGGGTAAAAACATGAGTATAATCCAAAGGTGTAGCTACAAGGAATCTAAGTCAAAGTGTATACTTTTATGTATTTGGATCAACACAGTAAAACTTCACTTCAACAATTACAAGGGACAAAATAGAACTTATTGGGATTTTACAGATCCAAAGTCATATGATATGATCAATCCATGGTCCCAAATCCTGCCTTGGCACAATTCCACCCACAAGCCAGTTCTTTGAGCATACACCTCATCCTTCTCTGCAACCACATAAATCAAGCAAAAAATCATTTACTAAAAAAAAAATTAATTAATATCAGGCCCTTTTGTGTATAATTAATGTATGTCATTCTCAATGAAGTATTTTGATTGATCAATAACTAAAAAACTTAATTATAGTCTTATAGATATAATGACATTAGGGCCCTAATTAATGAAACTGATAGTTATGAAACTATATATAGATAAGCATAAAACTCACATAGTAATTCTGAGATCCCTCTGTCTGTGCTTTAGTAGAACCCCTGCAACTTCCCTTTACATAATTGTTGATATTGATATTGTCTTCAGATCTAATACGTCTGTATCGCCATTGCCTCGTCGATCGGCAAAACATTCTCGAGAGCAATGACCTGTAATTCACCCTAGGACACTTGATCCAGCTCCACTGCATATGTATATATGTAAAATTGATTAACCATTGATATCGGCCCAACGTTTGGTTGTTGTGGGGGAATCGAACTCAAAGCCCTATGCCTAACCTACACAGTTCGCCTTCACCCTTACCACTAAGCCAATCCATTCGGGTTGCATATACATAAAATTACAATCATATATCAATCAAAAGATCAGGTTTTTAATTAATTACACTTATGTGCATGTATTTGTAGATATATACATGAAGAATAGAAAAAATATGTACCTTTGTTTTTGGTCTGTTATTTGGGAAGTTGTTCATGGGCGCCGGCCATGAATTGATGCTCTTAGAGTTGTAATACTGCTGCCTAAGCTCCTGGGCATAGGCCAGAAGCTGCGCCTTCCGATCGAAACCATGGGACGATCTTGGCATCAGTGTGGGGAATTTGTTGGAGGAACTCAATATTGTTGGCTTGGTTAACAATGGCTTCGTCCTTCTTACTTGATGGTGATGATTAGTTATTGCATTGTTGTTATTAATACTACTACGAGGATTGGTAGTAGGTTTATTTCTACGAATGTTGTTGCAGGTGTCTGATTCGACGTATACGGTGATGATCTCGCTCATCTTGCTTGATTGATCGATGTTATTAATTTCTGCTTTTTTGATGCTGTTGTAGTAGTTGTTGTTTTCTACCAACTTAGCCATTTAAGGGTAGAGATATGGATGCATGTTTTTAGTTCTTTTTGGTTTTGGTTAACTTGTAAGCATTTATTAGTGAGATTTCCTGTTGTAACAAACTCAAGACGACTCTTTCCAACTTAATACACGTGTTTAATTAAGGGAAATGCTACATTGCTCCCTCATTACACTTAAAGTTATTGGACTAGGTGAGAAGTTTAAGGACAACACCATGTCACATCACATGACACGCTCATAAGAGTCATGCATGTGTGCCTCGAGATTTGGGCATATACAAATATCGATGCATAACATATGTGTCGAGGCCGCGTGGAAGGCTTTCGTGAGTTAATGTGTCTTGTGGTGTGACATCAATTGTTGTTGTCATTTTAGTATTTCCATTTGAAATATATGTGATACATGTGCGCACTCGTTTAAATGTATAATACGTGCTGATTTTTATATTAAGTGTGGTTAAGGAGAATTTTTTTAAGATAATAACTCTAGGTTATAAATAAAAAATCATAAGTTTTAGGAAAGAAAAAATGTTGTTTCCATACATTTTAACCATAAACAACCACATAATCTCAATCCGAAATTAATTGGAGTAAGTTATATGAGTCAAACTCTTGAATTGTGATCCATTAGTCACTACAAGAAAAATAATATTTTACAACATCTAATGATGTTATACAATTGTTATTAAAACTTATTATATTTTCAATTAATATAACAAAATATTGATTATAGTGAAAAATAATGTTTAATGATTACTGAATATTATAAAACAAGAATTTCATTAAATTTTCGAATCCTTTCACATTATGTTTTTTATTATGTTGTATATTTGTTATATATTTAATAAGTTTTAGCAACGTTGAGTATTACAACATATGTGGTAAAAGACATTTTTTTTATTGTAGTGGGTACACCGCTTTTCAAATCATTTATATTCATGAGTTAAGTTCGATCATCCCTTATCTTGTTGAGTTTCTTCAATTTTTACTAAGTCGGGTTTTAAGTATATTGCTAATTCTAATGGATCTTGAAAAATAAACATAAAAATAAAATACAAAACCCAACTTGAACTAGCAACTGAACTAGCAATTGAACTTGTTAAGTTTGTTTATACATATAATCGGGTTTTGTGAGACTCTATAAAATGTTATATATAATCGGGTTTTGTGAGACTCTATAAAATGTGATGGTGTGTTAGACTTTTGCGTACACACTTCAAAAAAAAAAAAAGTATTTTAATTTAAGAACACTAAATTAGTGTTGTTGAACGTTACCTACATTGCTCAAATTTATTTAATGTATAATTAATGTTTTTAATATGTTATCTAATAACATATCAAATAATACTAATTAAATTAATAATGTAGTGCGGTCAACGTACCTTTATATGATAAGTTTATTTTAAAATCATTTTTTTTTGTGTTAATTATTTATTTGTTTCGACAAGGTATCTATCAACAACATTATTCAATGTTTGTAAAATATAGTCTTTTTGTGGTGTTGTAAACTCTTAACTTCCATCAATTGCACATTTTAATGAAAAAGTTGATCTATGTAGTTGACCCAATTGATTTGACATTGAGTGCAATGGAAGACTTGATATTTATCGTCGGCTCAAATAAATGAAAACTTCACGATTTTTCATAACTTTGAGAGTTGCTAGCTCATATACTATTGATTTATTCTTAAATTCTTCAATATATTTTATTCAGAAAAAGAAGTTTTATATAGAAAAAAAAAAAAAAAGAGATATAAACAAAAAAAAATGATTTCAAATTCTGAAAGTTCACGTAGCCACAAAAATGTCAAAGTATGCAACCAAGTGCCCTTGATTCTTTCCCTTTCAATAAGGTAATGTTGAAGTAATTATATGGATTTTATCCAACTATATACGCTATGAGGTAAATTAATTAACTTAATTAAGACTGGGAAGATCAATAATGACATCAATTAACTGATCATCCACCATCACATCCATAGGTACAAGTCCTTTTGTGGGTGGAATATATATTTAACAAACATAATGTCCCTAAGAGTGATCAATCATATCAATGAACATTAAGGAAAGATAAATACGTACATTGTACATCACGGTTATTACCATAGCTTACTTAGCTTATACTGCAATTTATATGCCTTCATTCATCAAAAAAAAAAAAAAAAAAAAGAAAGAAAAAAAAAAACTTTTTTTTTTTTTTTTTTTTTTTTTTCTTTTTTGGGTCTAAAACATTCGTTATCTGGACTTTCCGACTACTCGAAGTTCACCCCGAGTCGCACACTATATAAGTGGAGGGAGCTCTTAATATTGGTGTTTCCATTTCACAATTCGAACTCGATACATTAATTAAGAGACACCAATTTACTTTTTGTTGTACTAATCAACCATCGGTAAAAAATAAATAAATAAATAATAAAAACTTTCTTTTTTACATCTGGTGTGGGGCGATATAAATTATATCAGGCCTTTCCATATATATTTATTGGAAAATGCTAATTTAACCCGCCAAGGACACTCGGTCAATGCACTCGGTGACCTGGCGGGTGACATGGACATATGGGTACCACCCCACCCCACCCCAAACCATTTCATTTCTTTTTCTTTCTTTTCCTTTTTTTTTTTTAATACAATCACTTCGGTCAGTACCTGCTGCACAGATAATACTATGCGTGTACTTGAAACAACCAAATTTATAATAGTAGATTTGGTCCGTAATTAAGGGTCATCGACTCATGATGTGACTCGAGAGCGGTGACCAACAAGGGTAATACCAAAGTATTATGTGTGGGATCTATTATATGAGATCGATATACCGTGCTAAACAAATGACTACCCAAGGTCTATGTGATCAATAGGGTAATATCTGGGCTAATGTGTTAGGTACACAATTTAATATGTGTGGTTCGCTTGAATAGTCTATTGATGCTACATTGTTTGGTAATGTGTTTGTGTATCAATGATTATTGTTGTGTAATGAATATATGTATTGTGAGATGCTTCTCTTGTTGTGTTTGAAAATGTGGATAAATGTATCTCGGTGTTACTTTCTACTTTCCTGTACTCACCGTCCTTTTTATGACGGTGGGTGCGGATCCATCGAGTAGCAGACTGGGCAAGGAGAAGATCATCGACTACCTCTGAGCCTTTGGAGTTACTGTTACTTCTGATTTCATAGGTTTTTTATTTTGCCGTATAACTTATATACGTTTTCTATATACTTTTGGGGTTGTATGTATGAGTTTAAAGATAATATATCGACCAAACACATGTTAATATATAGTTATCGTGTGACTGCCCCAAACTCCGAGGAAAACCGGGTACCGCCACGTCGCCAGACACGTCACCAAATATGCCACGTCACCGCACACTTAATTTTGAATGCCTGCGACCTACACCTTTATACGTATCTTATTCGCCTTAACTTAGTATTTATGAGTATTTTATGGATATTCACATTAAATTGACAAAGTTAAGTTGTTCACAATTTATTAAATTATTAAACATCAAGCGGAAGCCTTTTAAAACATGCAAACACTGTAGGAATAAAAAGCTTGCATAGTATAAATAACCCTATAATGTGGAAACCCGACATTAGATACCATATATATTAATGAGCGACAAAAGTACAAAAGGTGAACATATACATGTATCAGGTATACAAGTCCTTCCAAAAGTTTCATAAAAATAGTAAATAGATTCATACAACACGTATGCAAAAAGTGACTGACGGGCTCTTCAAACTCAAACGTAGTCGCCTGAGACGCCCTTGCCCCGGCTCATCGCAAGATCTACGATTTGTCACAAAAAATAATGACAAATCCCAAGTGAGTAAATCCCAGAGAACGTTAGCTAATATTCAGGAAATCCAATAAAATAGCTACAACTCATGCAATTTAAATAAAGGACAAGAATAGGAAAATTGGCATGAAAATAAGTTGTTAAGAAGTCGAATTTGGACACGAGTGTAGTGTGATAGAAAACCCTGATCGACATCCGGGAATCGTCTTAGCTAAACCGAGAGGAACCCATGACGACCACCTCGCCAAACATCTCACGGTCGAATGAGAGGAACCTACGAATGGAGAATCTCATCCAAACATCTCTCGAGAGAACCATGACGTAGACTTAGGTCTTCGTCAAACATCTCTCAACCTAGTGGTCTCGCGGAGAATACTCACCGCGTAGCCCTAACATGGCCAATTGCTCGAAACAATGCGGGGTAGCTAGCCCCGGGGTGTGAGTCCGTGCCATGCCCGACCCCGTCGACAAACACACATATACACGTGGGAGTGGATGAATAGTAAATGAACAACAATAGAAAGTACAATGGAATAATTGAAATGTGAAATAAAGTAAGTGCCATAAAATTTTTTTAACTAATTTTCTCATGGGTTTACTTACCTCAAACAATCGCAAATCGCCCTCAAAATGCCCCGCACACGCCTCGAGATACGTACCAGACACTCGACTATGGTATCCCAAGTCCCTAGTGTCCAATTATACATTTTTTATTATTTTAGAGTCTCATTAAATGAATTTATAATATGGGACCAAAATTTGTAATTCTTACTCCAAAAAGTTTGATTCTTGGCACACTTTTCGAATCATACCGGGGATCGATTTTTCTGGCAACGCGCCACCGCGCCGTAGCTCCACGTCGTTCGCAGCGCCACTGCCGCTGCCACCTCGCCATCGCCGTTGCCGCGACGCGCCGGCGCCGCTGCCGCGACGCGCCAGCGTCACTGCCGCGCCGGCGTCATTACCGCCTCACCAACGCCGAGCGCTGCTGGAGGCGCTGCCGCTGCTTGTTCCTGACCTCTTGCCGCCGCCGCTGCTCATCGTCAATCACTGGTGAGCTCCGCCGTCCGCTGCTGCCGCGCGTCCGCGACCTTGCAGGTGCCGCGCCGCTCATCCAAGGCTTTGCAGGTGCCGCGCTGCTCGTCCGCGGCTTCCACGTAGCCGTGAGCCGCGCTACTAGAGCTATTCCTGCTGGCCATCCTCACTACCGGTCCTCGCTACTGGCCATCCTCACTACCGATCTCCTTCTCTGCCGTCGTTCTCTCTCTCTCTCATCTCCTTTTTTGGCTGTCTCTCTCTCTCTCTATTTTTCTCTCTCATCTCTCTCTCTCTTCTCCTACCTCTCTTTCTCTCTATTTCCTCCCTCTCTGTCCGTTTTAAAGAAAAATATTTTTTTTAATTATTTGGATAGGAAAGGGAGTAATGATGAGTGATGGAGAGCGAGTAATGATGAGTGATGGGTTTGATAGGGTGATGTGATGTGTGATGTGATGGGATATGTGATGTGACAACTCAATCTCATACTACCCCGTACACCCGCGTTACACTCACACCGCGACGTCGTATACTCTCGTCACTACTCGCGCACAACGTGACCAAGCGTAATTCTCAATCAACGCGGCTCGAACTATTAAATAATAGTAAAATAAATAAACACTCACCACACAAAAATAACATATTTCACCTATTAGGCGTGTCATAGACTTTTTCGCGACGTCCACGTGAGTCTGAGCTTATGTTCTTAATTTGTAATTTGTCAGTTAATCGGGGATCGATTAAAACGGGCCGTTACATATCGCCGTCCGCTTAATGACTGGACCTAAATGAAGGGAGGGGTCGTCACAATACCCTGTTAGTGGTTGTCAGTCAGAGCTGATTGCCTGGTGAGATGATTTCCAACCAGATTTTTTAGCAGGAGATTCAAATTTCAAGTGGTTTTCCCACTAAAACCAATCATCAACTTCTTACAACCACTTTAAGGGTGGGGTTCTTTCTCAAGATCTCTTCTTTCTCCCCTAAACCTTTTTGTGTAGATTTTCGAAGGGTGAAAGAAGAGACCTCGAGAAAGAGTCCCAGGGTGCTTAGTGCCAAACATCAGTCATAACTTGCTAAGTGCCCAGATTTTGAAGACCAAAGGAGTTCATAGTTATGTGGTTTTGAAGACCAATGGAATATGTAGATTATTATGATTTTGAAGACAGACTATTGCTTTAAGGACGTTGCTGCGTAGACTTATTGGTTTCGAGTGTGACGCCTTTAATTTGAAGGTTGTCTTCGTTTTTTTTTTAGTTTTTACCTACTTTTTTATTTTAAGCTTCCATTCTTTGTTTATGAAGGATGGTTTTTTCTTTCTTAATTTGAAGGTTTTATTATTTCTCATTTTTATCTCTCTTCTAGACATCAGTCATAGCTTGTTGAGTGCCCTGTTGTGGTGCCATTAAATTTGAAGGTTGGTCTTCGTTCTCCTTCACATGTTTTCTTGATTTTAAGATTTTGTTATTGGATCTTTTAGGATAGTTTTCTTCTTGATTTTAAGTTTCTTTGTCCACTATTGAGTTGTGAACGACAAGTGAAGTCGACGTGAAGAACACAACATATTAATAGGTGGTGGTGCAAACAGGTAATCGAAAACTTGTTGTCTTAATTTAGTTTGGTACTTAATTTTTTGCAAGCAAGTTAAATTGTTTGTCTTCATCATTGTTTGGTTGCAAAAACCAGGGCTTATCTATAGTCGAAGGTGGCTGCATAGCTCCTTGAGTGTGGCTGCACAGCTCCTGCAGTCATTTTGGATTATTGCGTTATAGTTGTATATGGCTAGTTAGACGCATTTTTTTTGTAAATTTAATAGGTCCACACTTGCATGAATATGTCAGGGATCGATGATAAAGATGTAGATGAAGATGATGATTATTGTTGGAATTGTAGCGACAACGATCACTATAAAGAAAATTGCCTATGGAAGGACGAATGCCCGAAGTGTAAATGCGGATTCTTATGTAGGAGACGCATCTTTAAAGAAGGGGGATTGAGATCGAAACACAAGCGAGGTTATTGCTTTTGCAGTAATGATGATTGTGACATAATTGAATGGGATGATATCCTTCTTCGCCAATATCCAACGCTTCTCGTTGGGTCTGAATACATTTGCAACAATGATGGTCGTGGGAGCAATGCACGGAGTGTTAGATTTTGTCAATTGACAAGTTCATTTAACCATAATTTGTGTATGACCAATGCCACGCCAGGAAGGGATGTGGATCCGAATGCAATGGAGTCGAATGCAACTGTCGCTCTGAAAGTAGTGACCATTGTGGCTAATCGTGTCTATTATGTAATTGTGTTATTTACTATGATGTTTTAGCAATGTAATAAAAAACACTTGGTCCATGGTCAAAGTTATATTGTGTTGATTAATGAGTTCATCCCCAAATATAATAAAAAACATTTGCGTTTACTATGATGCTATTGAATGAAGTTTTTTGTCTTTATTCATCCTAACATTTGTGGCATATATCACTCCTATGCAAATCCTCCCACTTGTTGAACATTAACTACATGAGGCATTGAGGTGATGCCATTACATATGTAATTGTGTAGAGTTAAAAATATACACACCATCATAACATTCAAAAGCAAATAGATACTTGCATATACAAAAGATAGTCAGATCAACATCATCCCAAAAGTGATTCCATCAACGGGCAACAAAGTAGTTGATCAACATCATCCCAAAAGTGATGACATCAAATGTGCAATAAAACAATATCACCATGTGTAACGACCCGTTACCTTAAGTTGGTGATTAATGTTAATCCAAATCTTAACTAACTCGAGTTAGGCTCGCGGTTAAGTCCGACGTACCTTGATTAGTGTGTGCGTAGGTTTGTTTGATGGTTTGTGTTTGTTTGGAATGTTTATTGAATTTATAAGTTCTAGTATAAAAGTGAATTTATTTACAAGCCTATAATCGGAAAAACGTAATTAAATAATAAATAACAGTATACTAAGTGCAACGAGGGGTTTATGGAATGAATGCATGTAGCATTCCCTAACCCGATTAGGGCGATACCTGACCTGAAACCTAATTAAGCCCCGTTAATCCCGCTAGACTTAACTAGAGACAACATCCTTTCCTTTTACATCTAATAAACACCACTGTATATCGAATATCGATGTAAAACATATACGAAAACGCGGCGGAAATTAAAAAAATCTTCGATAATAAATACTATATACAATACCAAATCAAACTAGAATAAACCTTGGTTATACAAAACCTCCCATCCCTTGTGATATTACAAAACTGTATTTCAATATATATATATATACGACAAAGGAGATTCATTACATCGAAGAGAAAATCAAGACTTCTAAATCTTCTCTATCCAGTAGTCGTAGCGCTCGTCGCTTTTACGAAAATATTAATTTAGGGGTGAGCGCTCCAACTTGCTTTGTAAGTAGGGATTCACATTGCGTTAACACTCCATATAATAATCAAGAACATTATGCAATAACAATAAGCATCAATATTATCTAACAAGAATATGGAAGACATATAATTCAATAACTAACGGACGTAAATCAAACTGTCAATGACTATTACACTATGATTCCAATTTTATTTATAAAACTAGGTCGATTACCCATTGATGCTATTAATGCGATTGCTAGACTAACACATAGGCCGATGTGCTGTCTAGCTAATCTACTAATGCCCAATAGTTTTATCCGAAACCTTCTAGTGAATATGTTATTCAGGCAACCTATTCAATTGAGTAGGAAGTTACATATAGTCTGGGAGATCGACCTTGCATCCTATATAAATTGGTCTCAGTCTCAGGAACTTACTCTCGTGAATCATATTAAATATCATTCTTCATTTATTTAAAACCATCACATTATACATAGTCCCCCTATTTAGTCCATAAACTACATGAACTATATATACTAGGATAGCTAGACAACATTGATAAATAAGCGAATCCATACTTACCTCGATTCAGGTTCCCGTTTCCAAACTTCTTAAGTTTTCGGGTCACTCAAGCTCTCATGGGGATCCAACACCTATCATAAACTATTTGTGATTAATATAGGTCTAATTCTCTGTGTTTAGAACCCATAAGTAAGTCCCTAAGACCTCAAAAAATTCTAAGAGAAACACAACACAATTGTTGTTTTCAAGGTTGGGAGCGCGCTCCCTAACTTGGTGGGTGCGCTCCATCAACTGGGTTCGTCCCAATTGATGAAGGGAGCGTGCTCCACCCTGCACTGCCTCGATAGTGAATTGAGCAGCTGCCATTGTTCCATTACCAAATCATCACCACAGCCTCAAACATTCTCCTAAATAATCAGGGAGGACCTCTAGTGAGGTAACAAACCATTTCCAATCAACAACAACAACAATTCACAGAGAAATCATCACTAACTATCGAATTTAACTTAAAAACTCAAAATCCAAACTCACCCATAGTGATGATCTCTGATCTACAACTGTTTAAGCTCCTTAATTCATGTTGAAACAACTCTCTGAATCAATCCCTTGAGATCCAAAACCCTCAGCTACTTGTCTCTCATTCTCTTAAAAGATCGAATTAAAATGAGGATAAGTTTGATGATTTTGGATATATATGTTTTTTTTGGGATACGCATCGAGCTATCTCGAGACTGATCAAGTGATTTATGTATTAAAATGACACTCCCTAAAGTGACACGAATGCTAACACCATCAACACTTATGCTAATCTCGAAGCTGATTAAACGATCCATATAATTCAAACCAAACTTATAGTTTTAATATATATATTTATATATCAAAAATATATATAAATATATATACTTTGCATATTTTCTCACCAATATATTCACCGGACATGCCTATGAGTGTTCTCAGGTGTGTACATTCATTTCACGACCCCTCATTGCACTTGGTGTAACGACTATTTATTGTTTAATTACTTATTTTCCATTTATAGGATTGTATATAAATTCCCTTTTATACTACAGTCTATAAAACTCATTAAACATTCCAAACAAACACAAATCATCATACAAACCCATGCACGTGTTAACTAAGGTATGTCGAACTTAACCACGAGCCTAACTCTGGTTAATTAGGACTTGGATTAACACTAATCACCAGCTTAAGGTAACAAGTTGTTACAGTTTCCCCAATTTAAAGCGATTTCATCGTCAAAATTAAAGTAAACATGTAATTACCTATAGTTTTGAAAAAAATGGAAACTGCTCCATTATATAATATTCATGTTCCCATGTTAGTTTCTCATTTCCATGAAAGTACCATTTCATCTTAACCAAAAAAAATCTCTTTGATTCTCATCCTCTAAATCTTACGATCGAGTATTTGAATTGGCAGCTCTTCGTAAGATTAGTCTTCCCAAAGATCAGATTCATTCCAATCAATCCTTAGAGAGAACTGAGTCTCCATCCTGTGAAACATAGATACATGGAAGACATTATGAACTTCGGCTAGCTGAGGAGGCAACTTTAACCTGTAAGCAATATGACCAATCCTTTCCTGCACTTTAAACGTCCCAATGTACCTTGGAGCTAGCTTACCTCACAATTAAATCTATACAATCCTTTCATAGGTGAGACTTACAACAGAACGTAATCGTCTATGAAAACTTCAAAAACTTATGATGTTTATCAACTTATCTCTTTTGTCTCAACTTTGTTATAATTAAACGCTAGTGAATCTATTGAATTCTCTCTATATAGTTCTAAGTCAACTCACACAAAGAAATATATTTATTCTAGTTACCACCAAACTTCAAGACACAAGCTCGAAGCATATCCTCTAGCACTAAATTCAATCGCTCAAGCTGCTCATCAGTTTGCAGATGGTATACCATATTGAGGTTAAGAACAATTCTCAACTATCTCTACAATTCACACCACAGTCTGGACGTGAATCTCAGATCTCTAATTGAAGTAATTAACACTGGAACCTAATGAAATCTCAACACCTCATGTACGTATACCTCTCAAAATTGGTTAAGAGGATCTCGCATAGAAACTGGCAAGAAATGTGCAGACTTCATCAACCTATTAATTACAACCTATGTAACATTGTACTTACACTGACTCGGAGATATACCAAAAATAAAATCCATCGATATATGTTCCCATTTCCACTCAGGAATATGTAGCAAATGTGATAACTCTCCAAGTTTCCTATGCTCAGCCTTAACTTGTTGACATATCTCACATCTCTTTATACACTCAGCAATATCAGTCTTCATCCAGACCACCAATAAATATGCCTCATATCTCAATACATCTTCGTGTTATTTGGATGAATAGAGTAAAGAAATATTAAAATTCATGTAGCAACTCTAGCCTCGACTGATCCTGAGTTGGAATCCATAATCAATCCCTGAACTGTAACACACCATCATCCAAAACTGACCAATCAGGATGATATTCAAAAGCCGCTAATCTCTAACGCACTATATAATCCTGATTAACTTTCTAATAACCAATCACCCACTGAATCATCTTCGATTCAGTCCGAGTCTGAGATTAGAAGAACATATTAGTAGCTCTCTTAGTTGATGATGTGTCAGTTAAACTCACATGAGTCATCATCATAGATACTTCCTCGAGAAGCTTAAACTGAGAAGCTTTCATAATAGCTACATTCTATTTGTTTATTCATCTCCTACTTAAAGCATCCTCAACCACATTTACTTTGTCAACATATTCTTTTTATTTATCTGAGTTGTAATTGCATACTGATAGTCTGTTAATACCTTTCTGTCTCAGGCTCAAATTAACTTGTTTCATTTCTTCACATTCTACACCAATTTACGATGAAGTAAATCATACAATTTTTTAAGGAAAATACCTTAACGTCATATATAACCTGATAATATCAATACTAGATAACTCATACAATAAATTCTTCCAGTAATTATCACCTTCCAAGCCACAAGCTCGGAAATTATATTCTTTGGAACTAAGATTAGCTGCAGATATATTGTGTTAAGATTTTAAAAGGTCCTTCCCAGCTATTACACATTTTTTCCCCACTACGAAATAAACTTTTGATTCCCCATCGAAATAGTAATCCTGCTTCTCCATAACTCTCGACTCTTTCTACATGCATATATCTCGCTTACTTTTCCACAAAAATTAAACTACATTACTGGCAAGAAATTTACAGGCTTTATCAATCTTACAATTATAGCATCAACAACCTTCAGTTGTCATTACAACTTAAGTTAATCTATCATAAATTCATAAGCATGTAATCTCATTCAAATAAGACAAGAATAATATAACCCTCTAGGTTAATATCACCCAACTTCCACTTACTGATATATCTCACATTTTCTTATAAAATTGTCACTGTCAATTTTCATTCCAAGTCACCAACAATTCATTCTTTTCACAGTGATTTTAGATCTCGCTTGAATGAATATTTTAAAGAAATCCATGAGATTTTCACATAGTCGTACCTCACTTTTTGATTCAAGTTCCATGAACTTCTTTTACATGCTCAATTTTCTGATATGAGATTATCCATAAAGAATACCAATAGCTAGTAGTCAAATTTTAACCGACTAGATAATCTCAATCAATTTCTCCAATAATGCATCATTCAATCAATCATCATTATCTCAACTCCCATATGAGCTTCAAAAAATAGACTTGTAGTTACCAATCCAGACAACTCAACTGATGATATGTTTGCGCAGGACTTCAATTGTTCATCATTGCATATCTTATTCAAGAGATATTATTGAGCATCTTTTATTAAAACTACATCCTCTGTTTTTTTTCTATTCAAGGCATTGTCACCACAATCACCTTTAATGAGTGATATTTCAGAGTGAATTCCTAACATTTAGGAAAGTTATGGTATATATATCTTACCTTTATTTCTATTACTCTGATAATTTCACTTTTTAAACTTCAATAGTCTCAAATTCACTATTTTAACCTTAAACCAATCCACTAGTTTTTGTACCTCCAGGTTGTCTTTTAATAATTCTTCTATAATTCTCATTAATCTCTAAGAATGATTAAAAGGATCTCAATAATCTTTCCTCTTATTTACAAATGATGTCTTTCCATATTTGGTACAGCCACCGAAATAGATATCTCGAGATTATCGATCTCTAATAGTTCTTCTCACAATTTTGAAAATATATTTAGAAGTATAAGCTAAAATTTTTCTTTGTTGTGTCAACACACATTCTTACCCGAATAAGAAGTCTTAGGATGAACCTCTAACTTCTTCCATAATTCGGGTACCATTAAGCAAACATTGTAGTCAAACTCTACTTTAATTTTCCTCAAAGGCATCCTTGTATCTAATTTTAGCTTACAACACTCTCAAACCTGAGTTAACTGAATAAATTATAAAATGATACTAGAGATCCTTGGATCAATAGTTTGTAATATTCAATTATTTCAAGATTAGTTTTCTCTTTTACCTTTGAAACTTAGTACTAGCTCTTGCAAAATCTAGTTAGAACCAATTTACCCTCATAATTTATAATTCTTTACGGTAATTGCTTGTGCATCTTTTAAGTCTTCAAATATTTCATTCTTGTTATTATTGATAACACAATAATAACTTAATTAAAATAAGGTTTTAAAATTCAACACCTTTTATTTATGAACATAGCATGCGTCCTAGTAAGTTCTAATGGTTTCCACCATTTACTTAAAGTGATCCAGTAACCCTTGAAATCATCTTTAAATATATCCTTAATTCTGATTATACCACTGTGACAACCAGATCTCAACTAACTTTTAAGAACAACTTATTTCACCTTATTGTTAAAATGAGTTGTCAATCCTGGGCAATGAATATTCATTCCCACTACTATGCATTATTCTTTGGATTCCTGAAATCCTCAGATTTATTGACTACTCATTCTCCCCAATTTAGACTATACCAGTCTAAAACATCAAACTATGATATATTACCAACTGATTGCTATGTTATGGATTAAACTGTCTTCAAACTTTACCAGTTTAATATTCTCAACTTTACCTTTCATTACTCAACAATTTGCTTGTCATTCTAATATGGATTCACACAATATCTGGAATTTCTTCTTAATAACAACTTATGAAGTATAAATACATTAGTAGTTTCCAACCTCAAATAGGCTTTTATCATTAATCACTAATTTACTTACTGAATAACTTCCATTAATTCTCAACCAGTCTCAATACTAGTATTAGATTATATTTCTAAGTGGCTTACCATCTTTGAATTTCACTTAAAGTCATTCAGTATTCCATTAAATCATAAATTTCGTTATCCTAATACACGTCTCAAGGTCTAGATCCGATAGATACTTCTTCAGTGACTATTATTTGTCTAATAATATCAGCAAGAACAAAAACCTTTAAGAACAATAATAGAAGAAGAGTTTAATTTCATCTTTATAAGTTTTCCTTATGTATTTCTTTTTCAATTTTCTCGAGGTTAAGATTTTCTTGAACTCTTACCTCAATGCTTTCTCATATCATAAGAAATCGATGGACTTCAACCATCATATCATCACTTAGGAGAGACATAACTCTTATATCTACCATATAGGTACAATAAATCACAACAAATAAATATCTCAATCTTTTATCTTTTGGTTACCCCTCAAAATCACGATAAAACCATTTATTACGTCCTAAGCTTCTTTGTAACTTAAAACAACTCCCAGAGTTAATAAACTTAAGTTTTTTGGTACAAAGGAATATGTTGTCACTTACTTCAAAAACAAGTCGAAAGTGAAAACAAAGTGAAAGCCATGTCCATGATACCAAACTGTATCAAAGTTACCAATAAACCTTCGGCTTTGAAACCAATCTGTGACATCCTTGACATGATTTGGGCAATAACCGACCTGAAACCATAATTAAGCCCTGTAATCTCGTTAGACTTAACTAGAGCTAGCAGCCTCTTCTCTTACACCTGATAAACACCATTGTATATCGAATATCAATGTAAAACATATAGTAAACACAGCAGAAATTAAAAACATTTTGGATAATAAATACAATATACAATACCAAATCAAATTGAAATAAACCTCGATTATACAAAACCTCCCATCCCTTATGATATTACAAAATTGTAATTCAATACAAATATATATATGAAAAGGGAGATTCATTACATCGAAGAGAATATCAAGACTCATAAATCTTCTCTATTCAGTATTCGTAGCGCTCGTCGATTTTCCTAAAATATTATTTTGGGGTGAGTGCTCTAACTTGCTTAGTAAGTAGAAACTCATATAGCCATCAACATTCCATATAATAATAAAAAATATTATGAAATAACAATATGGACCAATGTTAACTAACAAGAATATGTAAAGCAGATAATTTAATAAATAACGACAACAAATCAAACTGTCAATGATTATTACACTGCGATTCCCATTTTATTTATAAGACTAGGGTCGATTACCCACTAACGCAATTAATGTGATTGCTAGACCAACACATTGGCTGATGTGCTGTCTAGCCAATCTATTAAGGCCCAATGGTTCTATTCAAAACCCTCTGGTAAGTATGTAATTTACGCAACCTATTTAACTGAGTAGGAAGTTACATATAGTTTGGGATATTAACCCCGCATCTTATATAACCTAGTCTCAGTATTATGAACTTACTCTCGTGAATCACATTAAACGCCATTTTTCATTTATTTAAAACCATCACGGTGTACATAGTCCCCCCGTTCAGTCCATAAACTACATGAACTATATATACTAGGATAGCCATACAATATTGATAAATAAGCGAATCCATACTGACCTCGGTTCAAGCTTTCATTTCTAAACTTCCAAAGTTCTCGGGTCACACAAGCTTTCTCGGGATTCCAACACCTATCACAAACCATTTGTGATCAATATAGGTCTAATTCTCTGAGTTTAGAACCCATAAGTCGGTCCGGAAGACCTCGGGAACTTCTAAAAGAAACACAATACAATTGTTGTTTTTCAGTGGTGGGAGCGCACTCCCTAAGTTGGTGGGGCGCATTCCATCAACCGAGTTCGTCCCAATTGATGAATGGAGTGCCCTTTTCTGCTCGATGGAGCGGTCTCCACCTTGCATCGCCTCAATAGTGAATAGCGTAGCAACCAGTGTTCTATTACTAAATCATCACCACAGCCTCAAACACTCTCCTAAATCATCAGGGAAGACCTCTAGTGAGGTAACAAACCATTTCCAATCAACAACAACATTAGTTGACAGAGAAATCATTATTGACTATCGAATTTAACTTAAAAACTCAAAAACCAAACTCACCTATAGTAATGATCTCTGATCTACAACTCTTTAAGCACCTCAATTCATGCTGAAATAGCTCTCTGGATTAATCCCTTGAGATCCAAAACCCTTAGCTGCTTGTCTCTCACTCTTTTGAAAGATCAAGTTGAATTGAGGATAAGTTTGATGATTTTAGATTTATATATATAGATTTTTATTGAGATATGCATCACGCTATCTCGAGCCTGATCAAGTGATTAATGTGTTAAAATGACACTCCATAAAGTGACATAAATTTTAACACCATCAACACTTACTCTCATCTTGAAGCTGATCAAACCATCAAGTAAGGGAGCACGCTCCCACCTCAGAAAACAATTGTGTTGTAATTTACTTAGAATTTCTTGAGGTTTTGGGGACTAACTTAGGGGTTCGAAACATAGAGCGTTAGACCTATATTAATCACAAATGGTTTGTGATAGGTTTTGGAACATAGGGAAAGTGTGAGTGACCCAAAAACTTAGAAAGTATGGAAACAAAAACTTGAATCAAGGTAAGTATGGATCCGTTTATTTATCAATGTTGCCTTGCTATCATAGTATTTGTAGTTCATGCAGTTTATGGAATAATTGGGGGGACTATGTACACTGTGATGTTTAAAATAAATGGAAAACGTTGTTTAATGTGACTTACAAGAGTAACTACTGGAACTAAGAATAAGTTATATAGGAGATATGATACCTTCTCGACCTATATATAACTCCTACTCAGTTAGATAGGTTGCATGGATTACATATTCACTAGAAGGTTTCAAATATAACCATTGGACATTAATGGATTAACTAGACATCACATCAGCCAATGTGTTGGTCTAGCAATTACATTTATTTTACAATCATTGGTGAATATTGTTATTGCATAATGTTCTTGATTATCATATGACATGTTAATAGCTTTGTGAATCCCTACTTACTGAGCAAGTTGAAGCGCTCACCATAAATAATATTTCAGGAATACCGACGAGCATTGCGACTGTGGGATAGAGAAGACTTATGAGTCTTGATCTTCTATTCCATTTAATGAATCTTCCCTTGTCTTATATATTTGTATTGAATTACGGTATTGTAATATCAGAAGGTATGAGAGGTTTTATAGCCGAGGTTTATTCTGATTTGATTTGGTATTGTATATCGTGTTGTATTATCAAGAAAAGTTTTAATTTTTGTTGCGTTTAATATTTGTTGTTACATCGATATCGATATACAATTGTGTTTATCAGGAGATAGAAGGAGAGGTTGTTGGATCTAGTTAAGTCTGACTGAGTTACCGGGGCTTAATTAGGGTTTCAGGACGAGTATTGCCCTAATCGGGATAGGGGATGCTAAACCATGTGCAAAAGAATAATTAGAGATTGTTTGTAATAAGAAGCGATGACTCAAAATCTTGAGGCAAACTGGGCACCGCCACGTCGCTAGACACGTCACCAAGTCATGCCACATCACTTGCACACCTGTCCATGACAACCCGTGAACTAATAATCTAATAATCTGACTTAGTCAATTTTGATTTTTAAATGGTTATTTTGTCGAAATATAATTTTACAACTTAATTTTTTTTTATTCACTTAAGTTATTTTAATAGCGAAAGTCTTATAAAATGCAAATAAGTAATGAATTTCTTTTTGCATTGATTAATAAACCTTTAGGGTGGAAACTCAACAAAAGAATACCATGTATATTAATAAAGGTGACAAAAGGTGTAATAAGTGTCAATATACTTGTATCAGGTAATATGTCTCTCGAATGATCCCAAAAGTATTATATACATAAATACAAATACATATAAATGAAGCTACTGTGGCTATTTGGATCTGACTCATCGTATAATTTGCAACTTGCACCAAAACAACAACAAGTTCCAGTGAGTAAATCCCAGAGAAGTTCAGTTAGTATTTACAAAAATCCAAGAAAAAAGCTACAATTTATGCAGATAAAGTAAATAAATGGAAATGTTAAGCATGAATATAAGTCGCCGAGATAATCAAGAATATGGAACACGAGTGTGGTATATAGTTGTCAAGCCCTGGGATGCAAATACTAAACCGAGAAGGCCTTGGAGGCAAGTTAATCCCCACCTCCTCTTCACGGTCGAAATGAGGAACTCTATTGGTCGAAAGGTGGATGTAACGACCTGTTACCTTAAGTTGGTGATTAGTACTAATCCAAATAGTAATTAACCTAAGCTAGGCTCATGGTTAAGCTCGATGTACCTCGATTAGCATGTGTGTGTTCGCATGACTTTTGGTGTTTGCTTGGATTGTGAAATTGAAATAGAAATAAGTCGTTTATAATATTGGGTTATATACAAACCTATAATTTATAAAATACATTATAAACCATGAATTACCGGTATAATGTGAGCGACGAAGGAGTCGTGGCATGAATATGCACGCTCGTGGCTACACGTAGGCATAGCCGGTGAATTTATTGGTGAAGAAATACGTGAGTTATATATATATGGAAATATATAAATATATATTGAAATTAAAAATAAAATTGAAATTATATGGATTGTTTGATCTTCTCGAATGAAGCGGAAGTACAAGATGTTTCAAAATTAGTGTCACGATAAGACGTGTCATTTTAACACATCAACTACTCGATCAATCTCAAAACGACGCGATGCGTATCTCGAGAAAAATCCATATATGTATAAACAAAAAGTTGATGTTTATCAACTAAATTCATTCGATCAAAATAAAACGAGGGTTTGGGGGTTCGATATCGATCATGAAAAGTTGTCCGAGGTGCAAAATCAAGCTTAGTTGAGGAGCTTAATCGATCAAACAGCTCGTGAGCATCGTATAGGTATAATTTGTTTTAGTATTTATCAAAGTTGGAATTTATGATGATGGTAGGATTGTTGTTGTTTAAGCTATTTGTTAATCAATTATGGTCTCTTGCCTTACTAGAGGTTGTTCTCGATCAGTTTTGATGAGTTTGTGACTGTTTGGGATGTTTTAGATGTAGTTTGGGTACATTTGGATCAACAGAACTGCGCTACTGTTGCAGGTTTGGTGCGCATAGCACACTAGGTTTTGGCCATAACGCGCTATGCATACTGGGAGGATGAACTGACATGCAGGTAGTGCACTATCCATGTCAGGTAGCGTGCTACCCACACCCAGATCAGTGCAGTACTGATTGGAAATTGGATGGTTTATTGAGAGCTTTAGGGACTATTTTAGGGGTTCTAATTAGAGTATAATGGACCTATATTAATTATAATTGGTCTATTATAGGTGTTGATTAACCGGGAAAAAGTTACAAACCCGAAAAGTTAGGCAATTGGACAGGGACTCAGATCGAGGTAAGTACGGATTCGTCTATTTATCAATATTGTCTGGCTATTTAGTATATTTAGATCATATAGCTGTTGAAATGGGATGAGGGGAATAAGTACACTGTGATGGTTTTTCTAATGAATTGAAAACGATGTCTAATGTGATCCACGAGAGTAACTCCTCAGGGCTGAGACCAAGTTGTATAGTACTTTGGCTTGATCTCCTGGTTTATACGTAACTCATACTCAATTTATAGGTTACGTGGGTTACATATTCACTATAGGGTTTATGATAGAACCATTGGACATTAATCGATTGGGTAGACATCATAACGACTATTATGTTGGTCTAACACTTGTATTAATGGTGCTGATGGGTAATCGACCCTAGTTTTATAAATAAAAATGAGGAATCACAATGTAATAATCTAAAATATCTTCCTTTGCATCTGATTATGTATTCAGTTATATGATTTCTATATTCTTGTTAGATATCATTGGTGTATGTTGTTATTGCATGATATTCTTGTTTCCTATATGGAATGTTTATGATTAGTGTGGATCCTTACTTACTGAGCAAGTTGGAGCGCTCACCCAAATTAACTATTTCAGGTTCGCAATCAGGTGCTTCAACCGAAGGGAAAGAGAATAATTAGGAGTCTCGAGTATTCTCTTCGATGTAATGAACTTTTTTTTGTATATATATACTATGTTTGACCTATTTTAATGTATATAAATAGGGTTGGGGTAATTTATACATGGGTTCAGGTTTTGATAAACTATGTATTTTTGTATATTTGTATATATTAATTTTTTTTTTTTAAATTCTCTGTTGCGTAATGCTTTGATTTATTATTTCGATATGAATATATAGGTTGAGTTTATCGGGTATAGACGGAGAGACTGCTGGCTCTAGTTAAGTCTTGCAGGATTAGCAGACTTGATTAGGGTTTCAGGCCGGGCATTTTCCCTAATCAAGATAGGGGATGTCACAGCTTGGTATTAGAGCCTTAGTTTTGTCACTTTTAGAAGTGAAGTGGTATTGTTGATATAGTGCAGTTCATTAATTAGGCTCTAAACCCTATTTCACTTTAGAATGATTAATGTGAATGATAGCATAATATGTCATACCGAAACCTATGTTTATTGACTTTGAGATTTGTCTCAACTTACGAATAAACTTTGGGTTTGATAAATAGTTTTCATTGTGTTTTAGGAGGAAATGAAAATGAAAACACTATTATATGTTATTTGCTGCACATATTGATATATATTGTATAGTTATGATTTCCTTGAGTCCTTTAAATGTTGCCTGATGATCTTATCTCTCCTTTGACCATATAATCTAATGGCGGATCAAGGGGAGGGATCACAAAGGTCGGAACCTCAGGGTAACAGGGAGACTGATGATTAGTGGAAATATAGAATGGAGTAGCAAATGAAACAGTTGATGGAGTCTTAGGCTAAGTTAATGGCAATGCTGATGGTTCAGATGAGACCAACAGTACAGCAACCTGAGGCAAAACCTACAACCCGTCCCGAGGTTAGCATAGCTAAGAGAGGAGCTGAGACAATAGTAGCTCCAGTTTAGCCTGTAGTCCCACAGGTTAGGGTACCAAAAATAGCTGCCAAAATGCTAGAGGATTCTGAGAAGGCCGCATTCCTTAGAATTCGTAAGGAATTCATGAAATATGATATTATGAGGTTTGATGGAACTATAGAGGAAGGGATGACTGAGACCTAGATATTGGAAATGGAGCAACATTTTGATGCTGTCGATGTTGAGGACTGGTTTAAGGTTAAACTGGTCACCTTTTTTTTGATAGACATTGCAAGGAAGTGGTGGAATTCCCTGAAAAGAGAAGAGAAGACTGTCACTACGTAGCTGAAGTTTCAGACAAAATTTTACAGGTAATATTTCCTTAAATCAGTCAAGAACTTGAAGAAGATTGAATTCATCCAACTGAAGCGTCGAGCGATGTCTGTTTGGGAGTAAGAACGGAGGTTCTCTAAGTTGAGTGATTTTGTTCCGGAGATAGTAGAGCTGGAAGAGAACAAGATTGACTTATTTCTTGGTGGGCTGAACTATGAGATTAGGGTTGTTTTTTCTCATCCTTGCACTAGTTACGCTTTTATATTTAAGAGTGCAATAGAAGTAGAAGCAACCATTCTAGCCAAACCATCAGGAACAGTTGTTGCACCACCACCAGTACCACAGTATCCTGGAAGTCAGAGAGTTTAGGAATTTGGTTCTTTTAGGCTGAAAAAGAGACAAAGGCGTGTAGCTGGTACATTTACGCTGTCAGAATCTGTAGGAACGACATTTGTTAGTGCACCCATTCCGCTAGTTTCTCAAGCTTCAGTATCCAAACCACCATTGTCGTCATCTTGGTCTAGAGGTAGAGACAAGAGTAAAGCGTAGTCTTCACGGAAACCGAGTGGATTGGAGCAGGCTTCCCAGGCCAGTAGTTTATCCGGGAGGGCATCGATGATATGCTACAGGTGTGGGAAGGCATGGCATATTGCGAGGGAGCGTATAATACAACCAGCTACATTAGTAGGCAGTACCACACCACCTGCACGAGGACATGCTATATGGTGGCTGAGGCAGACCCAGAGGCCAACCGGAAACTAGTGGAGGGTATATTAAATATTTATGGTCGAAATATGCGTACTTTAATTGATGTTAGTTCTACAGTTTCATTTATTGCTAGAGCAATTGATAAGTCGGTATTTATAGGTATTTAGTAGTCTATTTTAGTATATTTAATTATTAAAAGTATTTAAAATATATATTTAATTATAATTTTTTGGTCATTTTTAGGTGAAACAGAGTGCCCGGTTGAATTCGTGGCGAAAAAATTCTCAAAATGGAGTATTTACTTGCAGTGACCAGATGCCGGACAGTTTGCCTCGAATACGAGTTGCGCGGGGTGTCGAATAACAAACAACATATTTCAACCAATCGCAAGCTGCCACGTAGCGTGTCTACATCCTCTCCTCTAATCACGCGTTGCTGCGTCAGCCGGGAAGACCACGTCACACACCGCCTTATCTTCTTCTCGCGTTCCAGATACTGTCGATTTGCTTCTAGATCCGTGCTCGCACAAACTCCCAGTTTTTTGGTTGACTCCAGTGATTTTCGTCCGTGCCACATCATGCCAGGCGGCGTTGTTTCATTTGTCCAACGTCATTAATACGTGGCTCGACCAATCAGAAGCGTCCACGTGGCGATGACTCACCACACACAAACAAAAGCAACAGAGTTCGGCGAATCAGGCGGCGACAACTAAGCGGAGGTGACAGGGCAGTCGAATGAGATGCTGACACTTGGCGCGACAACAAAAAAACAGCGAATCACGCTGCGACACATGGCAGAGTCCGATTTTTGATCTAAAAACACCCCTACGATGCTACTCGGCGCACGAGTCACCTCCCTACCCCCTAAAATTAGTATCCGAGACCAATTTGGAGTACTTTTATATATTAGGAACTAGGTATTATTAGAGGAAGAATTAATTAGTATTTTTTAGAGATCAATTATTATTTTTAGTATAGATTTTTGAAGATGATGTCCGGCTAATCAATTTCTTGCCTAAGTCGAAGGGGAAGCAAGTCGGGATCATGGATTCAAAGCGTATTATGTGAGATCTTTTATTCTATTATTTAATTAATTTAATTTCTCATATTTCATTGTTGTTGATTTAATGATTATGATTTAGATCTAGGGTATGTATATGGCCAATGCATGCTTTTAGATGGACAATCTACTGTTATTTGGAATATTAGTATCCGTGTAATTGTGCTTTTAGACCAATAAAGTAACAAACATTCACCCGTTTGCCATAAAACCCTTTCGGTTCTTGAGTGTACAATAATTGAATCTAGGTTAAATCGGTAGCAGTTGCAATCCGATTATTTAGGATCAGTGTTCTCACAAATCTATATTAATGCAGTTAGTGTGTTAAACATGATTGACGGATGTCTAGGGTTATACATTAATTAGGAAAATAGTTAGTGGCAGACTTCCTGACTATCAGAATTAGGGGAATTAGGAATTTGTGGCGTATGTTGATTTTCCATGGCTAATCTTGGAGAAATTAAATTAATAATTTATTTGGAAAAGATTGAGGACCATTGAATGCAATCGAATCTTGATTCTGATTTGTGGAACTGGAGATTTAGGTGATTTTTCATTATTGATATTAATTTTTGCAAACTTTTTATTTTTGTTAGTTTAATTAATTATTTTATTGAATTTTCTGAAAACCCCCCATTTTTAGTTAACTTGGAGTAAACTCAAGTCCTGTGGATTCGACCACGTATTTACCACTACCTTGTAGTTGGTAACTCGATTACGGGTTATATTTGGCACGCAACGACACGTGATCAAATTTTGCCGCCGTTGCCGGGGACTTAGTCTTTACTCTGAGTTTAGGCGTTAGTTAGTTATATTAATTATTTTTAACATTAGTTTAGTTAATTAATTTATTTATTTAGTTAGATTAGCAATTAAAAGTTTTTTTATTAGTTTAGTTTAGTTAATTTATTTTTATTAGTTTAGTTAATTTATTTTTATTTACTTTGAGTTTAGCTTTCTTTTCTTTTTTTTCTTTTTATTATTATTTTATTTATTTATTTATTTATTTTAGTTTTATGCTGCCATACCTCACTCGGTCAAAATCGGCCGGTTCATTATTACCTTTCGACCTTGAACCAGATAAAACTTTTCATAGGTGGATTAGAGAGACCCAACTTAGGCAACAGGAAGGCCAAAATCCTTTGGACATGGCTGCATTTCGCCAAATCACCATGGGTCACGCCAATCATGAGCTTCAAGCTCTTTTGGCACAACAA
Source organism: Stephania yunnanensis (assembly GCA_039657365.1). NCBI lineage: Eukaryota > Viridiplantae > Streptophyta > Magnoliopsida > Ranunculales > Menispermaceae > Stephania > Stephania yunnanensis. Next base: position 24,997,230 of record CM077585.1, read on the forward strand.
CCCTCTGCATCAACTATCCGGATAATGCCGGAGACTTTAAGTTGAGGTTTGGGTTCATTCATCTCCTACCATCCTTCCATGATGGCGAGAATGAAGACCCTATCACTTTCCCGAAGGAGTTTCATACTATCTGCAAGTCAATGAAACCCTCCAATGCGGACGAGGAAACGGTTAAGCTCAAATCTTTTCCGTTCTGCCTTAAAGACAAAGCCAAGGAATGGCTTTTCTACCTTCCGCATGGCTGCATTAATTCCTGGAATGATATGGAAACTGCATTTTTGAATGAATATTTCCCCTGAGGATAGAGTTGCTCAGCTCATCAAGAAAATTTGCAGCATCAAAATGAGGTCAGGGAAGAATCGCGCGAAATAAAAATAAAAAATAAAAATAAAAATAACGATAAACCAAAGAAAGAAATATACCAATCCCCGCCAACGACGCCAAAAGATTGACGCGCCGGACGAATAGGAGAGCGCCACTTGTGCGTGCGCTGGCAGAGAAGAATCGCGCGACTCTAGTGAAAACTTGAGAGTTTGTTCGGGCACGAATCTCGAGGCAGATCGACAGAGTCTATGTGAGAAGAAGATTGCTTTCGGGCGATGTGGCTTTCTGGCTGACGTGGCAACGCGTGGCGGTCTCTCATTAGTTGTTGGAACCTCCGGTGCTGACGTGGCAGTTTCTGATTGGAGGAGAACCAATGAGTGACGTCTTTGTTGCTTATTCTTGCTTTGACGCGTAATGTGACGTGTCATCACCCGATTGGTCAAACGCTGACGTGGAATGCTTTGATTGGCTGAAATATGCTATCTCTCTTATTTTAACCACAACGCAACGCGTATTTCGAGGCAAACTGTCCGACATCCGATCACTGCAAGTAAATACTCCATTTTGAGTATTTTTCCACCACGAATTCAACTGCGTACTTCGTTTCACCTAAAAATGATCAAAAAATATAATTAAATATATATTTTAAGTATTTTAAATAATTAAATATACTAAAATAGACTACTAAATACCTATAAATACCGACTTATCAGATATGATTAAAGCCCTTATGGGCTGACAAAGCCAATTTATGAATGAAATGAACCAATTTAGGGTTACCACCGAGAAATCCTTCATCGAACTCAAATCGACGGTCTGAACTATTCAAGTTCAAGTGGACCAACAGGCACAACAGATTGGACGTCTCGAGGATAAGGGAAAGTTGCCTTCGCAACCTTACCCGAATCCTAACGCGAGTGCTAACTTGCGATACACTCCGTAGTGGTACAGAGCTGGAGGGACCCAAAAGGGACAATAGGTCATCTAATGCCCAAGACCAGGCAAATGAGGAAGAACACGAGGTAGTAGTGACTCCATCTGCCCCTAAACAGATGGTAACTACTCAAAAGGAAGCACCACCCATATTTAAGGTCAAACCTCATTTTCCACAACGACTCATCCTAGATAAGAAAAATGAGGAAGAGAAAGAAATTCTCGAGATCTTTCGGCGAGTGAAAATTAATATTCCACTCCTCGACGCTCTGAAGCAAGTCCCTAGGTACGAAAAGTTTCTTAAGGAACTATGCACTAATAAAGGGAAACTAAAAGGCAACGAAAAAGTCAATATGGGAGAAACCGTCACGGCTATCCTACAAAAGAAGTTGCCCCCTAAATGAAAGGATCCTGGGATGTTCTTAGTAACTTGTGTTATAGGCGATGTAAGCATTCAGAGAGCTATGTGCGACCTCGGCGTTTCCATTAATGTTATGCCATTGTCTATTTATGAGACCTTGCATGAAGGCCCATTGGAGGAGACTGATATTGCCATTCAGTTAGCAGACCGTTCCGTTGTCGGACCTGTCGGTGTTCTCGAGGACGTTTTAGTTCGAGTGAACGAGTTTGTGTTTCTTGCTAAATTTTATGTGGTCAATACGAAAAAGGAGCCATTCTCCACTGCTTCATCAGTACTCCTTGGACGTCCATTTTTGAAAACAGCGAAGACGAAGATAGATGTTGATGATGAATCTCTTACCATGGAGTTCGATGGTGAAGTCATCAAGTTTAACATCTACGATGCGATGCGATACCTCAGCGATGTGTCTTCTGTGGTGTTTACCATGGACTTTGTGGATCCACTCGTTGAGCATACCTTGCTCACGAGTGGCGATGATGAAGTTAAAGTAGTGTTAGAGCATCATCTCGACACTACTCAAATCCACGAGAGTGATCTGACCTTCGATACTGATGTCGAAGATGTTGTTTTCGAGTTGGGTTCAATCCAACCCCAGCCCCCAAATGTCCATTATTTGGAGTTACCTACTTCTAACTCCGAACTTTCTCCCTCATTGGTTAAAGCTCCCACACTTGAGCTGAAACCATTATTTGAGCACTTAAAGTACATGTTTTTGGGTGAGAATGACACACTCCATGTGATCATCTCAGCTAAACTTACACATTTGGAGGAAGAGAGGCTCCTTCGAGTACTCCAGGAGTTTAAACAAGCTATTAGGTGGACCATAGCGGATATCAAAGGTTTGAGCCCTTCCACTTGCATGCATCATATATATATATGGAAGAAGGGTCGAAACCTACGAGAGAAGCCCAGAGGAGGCTCAATCCGCTTACGATGGATGTAGCGAAGAAGGAGATACTGAAGCTCCTTGATGCTGGTGTGATTTACCTTATCTCTGATAACAAATGGTTAAGCCCTATCCCGGTGGTTCCTAAGAAAACGGGAGTCACAGTAGTCACCAATTCACATGGTGAGTTGGTTCCAACCCGTATTCAAAATGGATGGCGGGTATGCATTGACTACAAGAAATTAAGCGGTTCCACCAGGAAGGATCGCTTCCCCCTACCATTCATTGATCAGATGTTGGAGAGACTCGCTGGTCATTCTCATTTCTGCTGTCTTGACGGTTATTCCAATTTTCATCAGATAGCGGCAGCATCTGAAGACCAGGAAAAGATGACTTTCACCTGTCTGTTTGGCACTTTTGCCTATCGGCGCATGCCTTTTGGGTTATGCAATGCCCCTGCCACTTTTCAAAGGTGCACGGTGAGTATCTTTTTCAGACTTTGTTGAGCATTTCATTGAGGTCTTCATGGATGACTTTACCATTTACGGTGATTCATTTGATAGTTGTCTCAACAATCTTACAAAAATTATCAGCAGGTGTATCGAGAAGAACTTGGTTCTAAACTATGAAAACTGTCATTTTATGGTGGTCCGAGGTCTTATTTTGGGACACATTGTCTCAGCCAGAGGCGTAGAGGTAGACCAATCTAAAATTGATGTTATCAAGAAACTCCCCTACCCTACGAATATGCGGCAGATTAGATCTTTCCTTCGACACGCTGGTTTTTACCGTCATTTCATCAAGGACTTTTCAAAAATTGCACAACCTCTATGCCGTATACTTCAAAAGGACACACCTTTTGAGTTTGATAAGGCATGTAAGAGTGCATTTGATGCACTGAAAGACTCACTTACTAGCATACCAGAGATTCAGGCCCCTAATTGGGAACTTCCATTTGAAATTATGTGTGATGCTAGTGATTATGCAGTGGGTGCAGTCTTAGAACGAAGAGTCGGGAAAGCTTCACATGCCATCTACTATGCTTCTCGTACTCTAGACGCGGCTCATATGAACTACACCACTACTGAGAAAGAACTTCTTGCTGTTATCTTCGCACTTGATAAGTTTCGGCCTTACCTTTTAGGAACCAAGGTTATCATTTACTCTGATCATGGTGCCTTAAAGTACCTGATGAGTAAAAAGGATGCCAAACCTAGGCTCATTAGATGGATACTCCAACTTCAGGAGTTTGACATCACGATCAAACATAAAAGTGGTGTAGAGAATCTAGTCGTAGAACATCTCAGCAGAATTAAAAATGGTGAGAGTCCTACCCCTCTTATGGATGATTTCCCTGACGAGCACATCTATGCAGTTATGGACGATATCCCCTGGTACGCCGATTTGGTGAACTATATCACTTCGGGTGAGCTATCTCCTCACCTTTCGAAGGCTCAGAAGAATAAAGTAAATAGTGATGCTAAGTACTATGTATGGGATGACCCGTAATTATGGAAATTTTGCTCCGACCAGGTTATCGGGCATTGTGTTCCTCAGACCGAGAGTCATTCCATATTGGCTTTTTGTCATAGTTACGCTTGCGGAGGCCACTTCGGTCCTCGTCGGACGGCTAGGAAAGTTCTTAGGAGTGGGTTTTACTGGCCCACATTTTCCATGATTCATACATGTTTACCAAGACTTGTCCTAACTGTCAAAAATCTGGTAATCTTAGTCATCGAGACCAAATGCCACTTACCCCGATTCATATTTGCGAGATATTTGACGTTTGGGGTATAGACTTTATGGGGCTGTTTCCAGTGTCATTTGGTAATGTTTACATACTCTTGGCAGTGGACTACGTGTCTAAGTGGGTGGAAGCTAAGGCTACGCGCACTAATAACTCCAAAGTGGTGTGTGAATTCCTTAAATCAAGGATTTTCATAACATTTGGTACCCCACGAGCCCTGATCAGTGATAGAGGCACTCACTTCTATAATTGTATGGTTGAAAGTCTTCTGAGGAGGTATAATGTCACTCATCGAACGTCTACAACATATCATCCCCAAACGAGTGGCCAGGCAGAGGTCTCTAATAGAGAGATCAAATCCATATTGGAAAAGACGGTAAATCCTACTCGTAAAGATTGGAGTGCACGTCTTGATGATGCGGTTTGGGCTTACCGAACGATGTTTAAAACGCCAATTGGAATGTCCCCATATCGCCTTGTGTTTGGTAAAGCTTGCCACCTGCCAGTTGAGCTTGAGCATAAATCCTACTGGGCTGTGAAACAGTTTAATATGACGCTCGATGAAGCAGGAAAAGAGAGAAAGCTCACTCTCCAAGAGTTGGAGGAAATTAGGAACGACGCGTATGAAAATGGGCGGATTTATAAAGAAAAAACTAAAGCTGAGATCGAGGTGGACAGGACCATATATTGTGACTGCGGTTTATGATCACGAAGCAGTGGAGATTCAGAGTATGAAGACTGGTAATGTGTTTAAGGTGAACAACCACATATTGAAGATCTTCTATGAAGATTTCCCGATCCATGATGTGGAGGTCGTCTCATTGGCAACGCCAGTATATATTGATTGACAAACTCCGACCAAGTCGAGCCAACGACTTTAATCAAAAGCGCTATTGGGAGGCCGCCCAAACTTTGATAAGTATTATTTAGTTTATTTATTTTCATATTTTTTATTATTTTTCATGAATTTGTATCATTTCCTTCCTTTTATTTTTTATCATATTCTTTCACCATTTTGTTTGTTTTATATGTGTGAACCTCTTGACTTGTTTTGAACCTTGAGGACAAGGTTCATAATAAGTTTGGGGGTGTTTTAGGGATTGTGGATTGTTTTGAATGGACTTTTTGCGAAAGACCGCAGGTGAGATCGTTTAATTTTTTTAATTCAGTTTTATGCAGATATTGGATGGTAATGGTGGTGTTTTATATCATTTCTTCAATTTCTTCCATTTCTTTTTCTATTAATATTCCTTTCTCATTTCATTAGAAATTGATACACTTTCATGTATATATTTAGTATGCTTTATTTACTTTAGAGTCACCCGAAACTTTTTTCATGCCTTTGGTTGTGGATGAGTAAACTATAGTTGCCTTTTTAACTTGAAACTTAGAGAAAATTAGGAGAAATACTTAATCAAGTTTGTAGCTCAACATTTTTATGATTTCATGATTAGAGACTTAGATGATGGTTAAATTTAGTGCTAGATAACGAAAATGACTAAACGGTCAAATTTATGCAAGTTATATTATTTAACCCTCATTGGGAGATTTGCTCCATCATAGTGAAAGCGATAAGTACTAACATGAGTTTTTCATAAAAATAAAAGAAAGAATAGAGAGTGCCACAGGTTTTCACAGGAAATGGAGCAGGGAATCTTGTGGTGGGAAAAAGTGAGAAAAGCGGTCTACAAAAAATGTAGCAGGGATCGTACTACTTTTAAAAAAAAAAGGTTGATGATAAATAGAGAAAATAATATTGAATAAAAGTGGAAGTTGTAAAACTCTTCAAATAAAAGATTTAGTTCGAGTGCTTTCACTATATTAAGTAAGATTTTCAACTTGTGTGCTTAATTGTATAGACCAAGAAAACTCTGAGTAGTTGATGACCTTTGTTTTGACCGAGTCTTTTGTCTTAAAAGTATGATCTTAATTGTGTTTGGGTTGCGAGACTTTACATATCATAACTCTGAAATTTTCTGAGTTACTTGTTAATTTGGTGACTATGTAAACCAAAGGAACTCCATGAATTTAGATCGGGTATAGGATTAGTTGAGTTAGTATTATTATATTAGAAGTCTAGTTTAGTTTGTGTAGTCATTTACACCTTTGCTCGGGACGTGCAAAGTCTTAATTTTGGGGGTATTGGATAAGTCAATATTTATAGGTTTTTAGTAGTCTATTTTTGTATGTTTAATTATTAAAAGTATTTAAAATATATATATTTAATTATATTTTTTTGGTCATTTTTAGGTGAAACGGAGTGTGCGGTTGAATTCGTGGCGGAAAATATTCAAAATGGAGTATTTACTTGCAGTGATCGGATGCCGAACAGTTTGCCTCGAAATACGAGTTGCGCGGGGTGTCGAATAACAAACAACATATTTCAACCAATCGCAAGCTGCCACGTAGCGTGTCTACATCGTCTCCTCCAATCACGCGTTGCCGTGTCGGCCAGGAAGACCACGTCACACACCGCCTTATCTTTTTCTCGCGTTTTAGATACTGTCGATATGCCTCGGGATCCGTGCTCGCACAAACTCCCAGTTTTTCAGTTGACTCCAGCGATTTTTGTTTGTGCCACGTCATGCCACGTGGCGGGATCTCATTTTTCCAACACGTCATTAATACGTAGTTCCACCAATCAGAAGCGTCCACGTGGCGATGACCCACCATACACACAAACAAAAGCCACAGAGTTCGGCGAATCAGGAGGCGACACTTCAGTGGCAGAGACTGGGCAGTCCAATCCGGAGATGACACGTGGCGCGGGCAGAAAAAACAGCGAATCACGCTGTGACACATGGCAGAGTCTAATTTTTGATGTAAAAACACCCCTACGATGCTCCTCGACGCACGAGTCACGTCCCTAACCCCTAAAATTAGTATCCGAAACCAATTTGAAGTACTTTTATATATTAGGAACCTATGTATTATTAGAAAAAGAATTAATTAGTATTCTTTTAGAGGTCAATTATTATTTTTAGTAGTGATTTTTGAAGATGATGTCCGGCTAATCAATTTCTTGCCTAAGTCGAAGGGGAAGCAAGTCGGAATTATGGATTCATAGCATATTATGTGAGATATTTTATTTAATTAATTAATTAATTTAATTTCTCCTATTTCATTGTTGTCGATTTTAATGATTATGATTTAGATCTACGGTATGTATGCGGACGATGCATGCTTTTAGATGGTCAATCTAATATTATTTGGAATATTAGTATCCGTGTCATTGTGCTTTTAGACCAATAAAGTAACAAACATTCACCCGTTTGCCGTAAACCCTTTCAGTTCTTGAGTCTGCAACAATTGAATCTAGGTTAAATCAGTAGTGATTGCGATCCAGTTATCTAGGATTAGTGTTCCCACAGATCTATATTACTGCGGTTAGTGTGTTAAACCTGATTGGCGGATGTCGAGGGTTATACATTAATTAGGGAAATAGTTAGTGGCGGACGTCCTGATTATCAGAATTAGGGGAATTAGGAATTTCTGGCAGATGTCGATTTTCCATGCATGGCTAATCTAGGAGAATTAAATTAATAATTTATTTGGGAAAGATTGAGGACCATTGAATGCTATTAAATCTTGATTCTGATTTGTGGGACTGGAGATTTAGGTGATTTTTCATTATTGGTATTAATTTTTGCAAACTTTTTATTTTTGTTAGTTTAATTAATTATTTTATTGAATTTTTTGAAAACCCCCCATTTTTAGTTAACTTGGAGTAAACTGAAGTCCTATGGATTCTACCCTGTATTTACCATTACTACACCCTTATGGTTGGTAACTCGATTACGGGCTATATTTGGCACGCACGACACGTGATCACCATTACCACTAAATTTTCCTTCCTACACGACTTCTTCTTCTCTAATATTTTCATTATTTTTCTTCATTGTGTGATCGTCTTTGTTAGCTGCCTTAGCATGCAATTATACTTTAAACTTAAAAACATGTGACATTAATTAAAAGAATTCAATTACTGTACTCTACTTTCTTTACTTCCTTGTTTATGGGTATTTATCCACCTCATTTCATTCTACTCACTCATGGACACCCCTTTCGATTATAAGGTGCATGGTCCTTTAATGGAAGGGTTCTATTGACAGGAACCTCAGTAGGAGGGCAACACTTTTCACTTCATCTTTTATTTTCATAAGCTGCTCTTGCAACCTCTTAATTGTCTCGAAAACCAACTTTATATTCTGAACACTTGTTCTGCCAAAATATCCATTGTCGCACAATGAGATAATCATAATGGTTCAGTTCCGAATTGCCAGTGCAATCCAACTCTTCTATTTTATTATCATGAGCGTATACACATTTGAAATCCTTTCTCCAACTATCTATTATGTATTTCTAGAGAATTAGCATCATGTCTAGCTTTTGAAGACACAAAGGATGTGACAACATACAATGCCCCTAAACTCAAACTCCTAACACATGCAATAAAACTCGTCGTTTTCCTTGTTCTGAATCATAGTGTAAATGCAGGGGTTGAGAAGATGACATCTTTGAGGAATGGTGATGACGCACACCTCGTATGTACAAAATTCAGGGCCCTCTATATCTTTCCTTGCCTTGCAATTTAATATTTTCCTTTCTTTTTCTTGAAATCTACTAAAAATGTCTGTCAATGTATATGCCATGAATCCTTTATGTACACCGAAACCCAATTGTGCCTTATCTCATATATAAAGCATAGCCAATAATGACCGGACTCCTTAAATTCACATTTTTCCATCATGAGAGTCCAAGATTCTTCAAATTCGTCCCTAGTTATTGAGTCAAACACGACATTCTTCATTATCCAAGTCATTTTTTCTCGATGTTTAAGTCCTGCAAGTTTATTAGGCAGCTTCATCATGATATGCCACAAACACAGTCTATGCTTCAAATTAGGAAAGTCTTTTGCAATAGCAGCACCTATGGAGAGACGCTAGCCTATGACAATGGTCGTTGGCTCCTTCCCCTTACATTCTCACCAAGTTTCTATGATGACCCTTTCCCTAATCTCAGGCACCATCCGACCTTATCCCCTAATTAAACCCTAACCTCAGCAACGTAGGACTTAACTATGTATTAGTCAGTCTTTTGTCCTATTCTCCTCGTTAAACACGTTCAAAATAAGTAATACATATGTTACATTTCAATTTAATTCCAGAATTAATTAAAACTTATTAAAAGTTATAATAATTAGCAGAAGACTTAACAGACTATGTGAAAGCATTATATTAAACCCTAAGTGTGTGGAAACCAGGAAACAACGATCACATGCATATATATATATATATATAATAAAGTGGCGAATATAAACAGTGTGATTGTCATAATAAATCAGGAAACTAAACACTCAATCCAATATACAACCCCAAAATGCATCAAAAGACATAACTGTATATTACACAAAATATCAAAACCTACTAAATGTCGATGCAGAAGTACGTCGCTGGCTCAGGGGTGGTCGCCTATCTTCTCCTTGCTAGGCCTGCTCGTCGACGACTCTGCACCTGCTGTCATAAAAAGGACGGTGGGTACAAAAAGTAATAGTAATCCCCGTTGACATATTCATTCACATTTCTAAAACAAACTAAATGATATTTAAAAGCATACGTCAAATAAAGAAAGACTAGTACCAAACATATGCTAAGAAATACCACAGTAAAGCAAGTGAAACTAACGCAAGGCTGAATTGTTATGATCCAGATCCGGTCGACCGTGACATATGTCAGTGAAGATTTTAAACCACTAAAGGATGTGCAGGTATCGCATAGTCTAATATCACTAGGGACTTGAACGCTGGTGTATTGGCAACCCTAGAGACTAACCCTGTGTGCCACATCAACTCCAACATAGTGCGATGGACTCTAGATTATATAACTGCTTTATAATTCCAAGAAAATAAATCATTAAGAATTCTAAGGGTTGGCTATACTATAAAGCACAATTCCCAAAGAGTACAAGTCCATAATATCATTCATAAACTCATAATTTCTAATAGTATGCTATTTACACTATATTCACTGTGAAACAACAAGAAATGTCATAAAACACATGGATAGATTCAAAGGAATTCAATTCATCATAATATCATGAAAATCAAACTCAACAAATGAGGAGTACCAAATAAGTTAACGCTGGATATAGTCAATGTAGGCTACCATAAATAAGAATAAAGTGGAGATGAGATGCAAATAAAACAATCAACGGGTATACTTACATCAAGTAATGTAAAGTCCTAACATTACCGGCCTCCCGACACTCCAAACCTTGTATACGAACCCTTGAAACACTTCCCTAGGTTCCTGATATCATTTAACATGTTTTCGAATGTGTTTAGACCTTTATCTAGGGTGTTGGACTTGTTTATAGTGTTTAAGCAAATTTAGAAAATTGCAGATTTTTGAGCTATCATAGCAATTAGCGTGCTGAGTGACTTGATTAACGTGCCAGTGGCCTAATTAACAGGTCACCAAAATTTCTCTAGCGTGCTATTCAAAGTTAAGGTGCTAGCTGACCTACCTAGCGCATTATGTGCAGAAAACCTAGAATTCTGCAATCAGAATTTTGAGTTTTCTCCATACATAGGCTACACTAATGTCTTAAAAACTCCCATACTCACCTCCAGAGCCCCAAGACATCAAAAAAAAAAAAACCATACATATTATCAAATTCATGAATTAATTAATTTAAACGAAGCTAATAGTGTATGTAAATTACCTAGTTGATGAACCATCTAGCTTGATCAACTCCTACACCTTCAAATCACCAAAGCAAGCTAATTTCTTCTTCCTCAATTTTCTCCAGCAAGGTTTCTTCTCTAGTAAGTTTCTAGAAATGAAAATGAAGTGATTTGGTTGCATGAGTTGGACATTAGCTTTATATATGAAATGGATATGGTTGATTAATAACCATTGATCTTATTGCACACACGTATCTCGAGAACCATCTAATGGTTTGTACATTGACACATTTCTCACTTACTCTTCACTAACTTAACCTAAGTAACACCAATATGTAACTTAATTGACTTCTAGATATGTCAATACGTATCTCGAGAAAAATCACATGACTATTGTTTTAAAATGGTAACTTAGGTACATTTAATATAAAATCAACCATATCCGCATTGTTTCAACTATGTAAGCTACCCTAAGCATAAAATGAACTTACCACATCACTCTCTACTTGGTCCCACATCAACATGCATCTCGAGGCACATCCCCACTCACATCTCGACCCCTATATATGAGTAGGAGTGACTTAGTAGTCTACACATATATAATACACTAGGCATACACCACAACAAATCTAACATATACCTCGCCATCTCACCTCGGTAAATGTACGTATCACGGTATGGGGTCCCACGTCATAAGTCGGTATCCTGATTACGAAAAATAAACGAGATTAGAAATTTGGGCCATGAAAAATCTTATCAACTAATGGGAATTTCATCTTCGAAATTGAGATATTGGTTAGAATTAATACCATACTCGAAAAGGTACAAAAATATGTCCATCATATAGTCTTCCCGCTCTTAAGTGAATTTTGTGTCATCATAGAATTGCCACTAGACAAGAACCTTTGAGACAGACTTGTTCATAAACTGATGTACCTTATGATCTAGAATATGAATAGGTTGCCCCATATAGATAATATCATCACTTAGGTCTATCTGACTGTCAGCCCCCTCTTAATTAAGATGACTAACCGACCTAGATTATCTAAATCCTTTGATAATCTAGTCAGCCAAATCTATTCTTTCAACTTTGACCTCAAAATAATAATTGTTTCAATCCTTAATAAAGCTCCAAATTACATTTACATCCTCAACGAAACTCGATTCATGATTTATTCAATTAGAGCAAATTAGGAAATAATACAAATCATTTTTCGTATTTTTATAAAAGCTTCGATAGCACCTCCCCTAAATATGGCCTACCGGAAAACTTCAACCGAATAGACTACATAATAGGGGAGAGGCCTAAAAGGACTTATAACTCCCCGCAGTTCATAATATATATAAAATTCCAATTTATAAATTAACTTAGTGTCTCCGAAAGCTTAATTACAACTTCACAATCTCCAATAGACCAAAATTGAAATAAAATCCTTCTCAACTTATTTTTAAACTAGATTAGAAGACTCTCATAACCGTTCAATGAAAGTTCACGCCCTACAATCACCTTAAGGATTCCTAAAACAATATATATATAAACAATTGAAAACAAGAATATACTTTAAATTGAAGATAATCACCACAATCTTCGAGCCTGGTCCATTTATCCCTTGTCTTCACATAGAATTTGACATCATAAAAAATAACTCGAAGATGTCAGACAAGTAAATTTCTACAATGATCTGTACTCCTGCAATTGTTAGTCTGATTCATAGAGATATGTAGTTGCATTTTCAAATAAATAATAAAATATATGCGTCAACATGACATGCAATCCACTCTGTCGTTGTCTCCAACTATAATCAGATATTGACTTCCAAAAATAGTACATAGAAAATATTAAGAGATCATGAAATGCATAGATAACTTGTCAGCGTTAGACTCCGCTAGTCTCACTAGATGGCGCAGAGGCAGGACCGAAACCTAGTTTCAATCAAACCAAACTCTGAAACAATGCAGACTATGATACAATTACAGGTGCAAATATGTTCAATTAATAGTAAAGATCACTGTAAGGTTTACTTACAATCAAACCAACTTTGAGCGTGATTTTTGAGGTTCTCGGAGCGTCGGATCACCTTGAAAATAGTTCTAATAGCTTCCCTACGCACCTAATTATAGTATGACTCAAGCTTCAAGTGAAACCAAATCACGAAACCTAATGAAAACTGTGGTCAAAGTACGCTTGAGAACAGTTTCCAAAAACATTAATTTATACAACTATTTCAACTGGCTCTCAACTAGCCAATTTAGGGTAACTTTTTAACCTTAAAAACCATAATATTTGTTATGATGACCTAAAAGGAACTTGTAGTACTCATGTTCTACTTTTCATAGACTCGAAGAAAACTAAAATATGATCAATGACAGAGAAGTTATGAATTTTCCAATATGGCATGCTAACCAGGCAAACTTTATTTTATTTTGAACTGAAAAAACCTCGCAAACTTTGTCTTATATTCTCTAGTCCATAATACATGGGTCCCACCTATGATACTTATATCCCAAATTAAATCCTAAACTACTTGATTAGTCGTCTAATCAAGTTTATGAAATTTTCAAATGTCACAATCTTCCTAACAAATTAAAAATTTCGTCATCGAGATTTAAACTTACAGGTTACTAAACCAAAAAAAGATATTAGAAAATAATCTTTTATACACAACTTTTTTAATCCAAATCTGTAAAAATTATTTCTAAGGTGAACCATTAAGTGGACCCGATCATCTTCGTTGTAGTCAACAACTTAGTGGTAAAGATCATAATCATTTTAACTTTACATTTTCTAATATTTTGGTTCAATGAAAAGTTATCTTAGGTACTTTGCCAATTCTGGTAATTTGTAAATTTCTGATGAGTTAACAATCAAAATTGTGGAATATCCAATAACCTTATTTTACTTCATATTTTATGCCTTGAATCCTATTTAAGCATCAATAATTAACAAAATCTAGCCTACCTTGCTTTTTATAAGATAATTTCATTCGTAATTAATAATGATTCCACAAAACATTGATAATTATTTGCCTATCCACCAAACTCTAGTACATATCTCAATTTGTTTTCTCATCACTAATCATCCCTTATAAGAATCATTGATTGACCAATTCTTAGACTATCATTAGTCTAAAATTATACAATGATGCAAATAATATTTGAGCACAACATTAGAGACTAAGTAGAGTTGCGTGCCTATCTAATCCATCATTATTCTAGTATTTTTCAATAGAAACTTGGCCTTTCACAAGTCATCTCATGACCATAGATCTCAAATTACATCAGTCATCCCATGACAAGAGATCTCAATTTCAATCCAGTCAGAAAATGAAACTTGACACGTTGTGTAACTCACTCATTATCTAAATGTCTACTCACAATATCATTTATATTATGGACTAGAAAGCAATTATCAATTCCAACTCGTCAGCCAATTCACTTATTTTTTCCTTTGGCTGGTTAGAAAATCAATGTCTTTTCTAACTTCGTCAAATCATTTTCTATTCACGAGTTCACTAAGAACCTTATTCAATTTAATTAATCATCAATCTCAGTTATATCTATTCACTAGACTGCTCTCATTACCTGAATAAACACAATTATCCTTAATTTCAGTAGATATATGAATATAAATATAGATATTGACATATTTCATGATTATACTCCCGTAGTATAACTTTGAACTTGTATCGTATATAAGTTTATATATATGTTGTCTCTTTTTATCCCTACTCAATTACAGTGGAAGAATATTTAATTATTCAAACATACCAAGTCAGATACACTATCCTCTATCCATTATTATCAACCACCAGAGATAATATTGACTAACTGAACTATAAGTTACACATCTTTTTCATATCATTTATATATTCGTCATCGTATAGGTATCTTATATGAACTCCGATTTAAAATAAGTTGGTGCTTTAAACTCCACCACTGACTAGTTACGTGGTGTAGTACTATAATTGAACCAATGTACAACATCTTCACATATATCAGTTGCATATATTTTGGTTCCACTTTCAACATTTGAAGTTCGATTTCTTGTAAAATCCTTGTGAATATATATTGAATTCCATCAAACTTATAGTCTGATATCTTAAGTTTTATCGGGACTTGTTGACCTGAAATTTCCATTTTCATGCATATGTGAGAATGTTTTAACCATTTAGTTTGCTTATACTTTAGCTTTCAATTGACTCTAATGAGATTTCATAGACACTTTTATTCCGACTATCACCAATTCATTCAATTATTCAAAGATATGAGTGAACGTGCTACACTAGCCTTCTACGCTATGAATGAATCGTGATTATAATACGGAGTTACTCAGACTTTTGGTCATGCAAAACTACTCCAGTATCTGCCCTTGACTAAAGGAGTCCATTCGTGTCACTTCTAGTAGTCACAAGTCATCTCAACGTCTCATTTTATTTTATACAAAGAGTTTATTCCGTTTAATTTTTGTCAATCAACATTGATCTCAATCTTAGTCCCTTTATAAAAAAACCACGTTTTCCACTCAATAACCAAGCCACTTACAACTCCGTAATCTTGACTTAGAAAGGCAATTTATATATCTTCTCTTTTTGAAACCTTAGCTAAGGATAATACGACTTCTTATGATCATTCAATCAATTGAAGTCATCCTTGGCTAGCCTTTATTCGAAACAGAGAAGTTATGCGACTTAAATGGTTATATTGTTTGTTATTGCCTTAATTTGTTTCTATTAGTCTTAAATTTCTCGTCTTTTTATTTTTTTCAATAAAAAGATTTGGTACTTTTTAAGAGACTATGTAAGATAACTAAATATCTTACTGATCATTAATTTACTTTTGATGAATTCATTTGTTCGTAGTTGTTCATATGAAAAGATAAAAGAATTTAGATTTCCAATACTTTGATTAACTTAACGACTAATCAAGCTTATCAAGCTTTTAAAGGATACTGTTTCAATCTTTTAATTCATATAAATGGAAATTCTCACAGTATATGATCTCACATTGACATCCTGTACAAATCACTTACTAATTCCCAATCAGTACGTCTATCTATTCAATTATTATATTTTAAGTTATTGTGATAAGTGTCACAACTTGATGTCATTATAAGTGATAATTAAGTACTTTAGATCTCGAAACACAATTACTTGTGTTAATTTTTGATGGCTGATCCAAGCTATTATTAGACCACTTCCTCAATACCTTAACTTCTAACACGTTGATCTTATCACTAAACTTTTATTTTTTTTAGTTAGAAATTTTTGTGTTAATCTTTGTTTCATAACAACACCTAATCTGGGGTTAACAAAGATTACTTCTAACACGTGTATTTTCATTTGTTTTATCATTTATTTATTCAACTCATAGAACCACAATACTTAATGTTACTTATGATTAAGTAACTTGAGTAATAAACAATCAAAACTTTCAGTACTTTTTTTTAGAAGTTGTTTGATTGTTTTAAACCATAATTCTATTTCAATTTTAACTTTTTGTTTCCAAAACGAGACAATAATTTACTTTAAAGTATTTCATTTGCGTAGAAATCGACTTAGACAACTTGACTGCTCCAATCACAATCATATTGTGATTTTTCAGTCAAATTCAGTTATCTAATCAATTTCTATTTTTGAAACCACGTGTCTCCATTTTCCTTATTAAGAATATTTTAACATTTTCTTGAGCATTTTATAATTGTAATAGTTTGATACTTTCAATTTCCAAAAGAAATATATGTTCAGTACCTATGTACTTGAATCATTAAACTTCATTTCCAACCAATTTCCTATTGGCTTCAAACTTATACTTTCATCTGTTACATTAGTACCGAACTACTTACAACACCTTTGCGAATTCAGACTCCATAAGTCTATTTCATATCCAATCATGCTCAGTTTTGTTTAATAAGTCTATTTTCTCTTTTAATTTTCGGTTTCTAATCTTACTCATCGCATCTTACTAGTTAAGTATCGAACGGATAAGGAGAATAAACTTCCTATTGCATAGGTGGAGATAACACATACATACAACAAAAATATAACATAATAATCCAAATACCCCAGCTTACGGTCACTTCCCAACTAATCATTCTTAATCACCCTTTGGTTCTCAACCAAAGCTCCTCAATTGAACCAAGCCTAGGCTCTTATACCAAGTTTGTCAGCCCCATCTTCATTAAGACGACTGACCAGCCTAAATTTTCTAAATCCTCTGATAATCTAGTCAGCTTAATCTATTCTTTCAACTTTGACCTTAAAACAATAATTGTTTCAATCTTTAATAAAGCTCCGAACTACATTTACATCCTCAACGAAACTCAATTCATGATTTATTCAATTGGAGCAAATTAGGAAATAATACAGCTTATTCTCCGTATTTTATAAAAATTTTGACAACACCTGTTGAGTCGTTAATTATGTAATATTATATATAGGTTATTTATATATTTTTAGTGGCAAGTCTCCAAAATACTTGCCTAATTGCGTTTATTTATTATTTTCAGGACTATTGGAGTGCGCGGTTAAATTCGGGGTGAAAAACTATGAAAAATTGAATATTCATGTGCCCGAACACGTTTTACACCGAAAGTTGCGCTAGCGCGTATCTCGATGCAGAATTGGTGGGCCCACACGTGTTATGGTATTTAAATGAAAATAAATGGAGCATGATGGCGTTGATACAATGAAGCATGAGTTGGTTTGATTTGCATTCAAATACTATCGTTATATATATATGTACATATATATCTATCGTTATATATATATATAGAAAGACATTGCTATTGGAGATATGCATGAAAGAAAGGAAACGGTCAGAGAAAAAATAGGAAGAGATCTTAGAGGAGGAGAACGCACAGAGACATATATATGGAGGACTTTTCTTCTTGGATGTTTTTTTCTCTGAAGGCGGCCAGGGAGCCGAAATCTCTTCCCCCATCTCATTCTTTTTTATTTTTCTTTTGTTCTTTGTGTTCTTCAACTATGCGAGGCTAAAACCTCTAGCCTAGGCAAGATTGCAAGGGAGGTTCGACTACGCATATCAATGGATTTGTGAGATTTATATATTTTAATTTCAGTCTTTTCATTATTATTTTATTTTCAGTCTTTTCATTATTATTTTATTTTCTTTGGTATTGTTTGAACAATCAAAGTTAAACACTTGTTTAAACTTTGATTTATTTGTCAGTGAGTCTTAAGCATCCGTACTTGTGCAATAAGACCACACTAGTGATATTTGACCATACCGATTGATTAGACCCTTTTGGGACCGGTTGAATACCTTAGAAATCTAGGCTAAATCAGACAAACTAGTGATCCGGTTGTCTAGGTGTAGTGCCTTCAGGAAGCTCAATGCGGTCAACGCATTAAACCCAATTCACTTGAATTGTGGTTATGTGTTTGATTAGGGAAGTAGTCACCGTTGTACCTTGGCTATCGAGATTAGGAAGTGCGAGGAACCGCGTGCGTCACCGGGTCTATTGCTACACTAAGATATTTTGATTTGCATATTTTACATAAATCGACGACCAAATCCAATCTTTTACCGAACCGAACTTGTATGTCTTGACCTAGGTATTTTTATTAATTATTTGATTTTCAATTTTATTTCTTTTGCTTTCATTATTTTATGATTAGATAATTAATTCATTTTCTATCAAACACCGATTTTCCTTTTTGTTATTTTTGACCTTAGAAAGAATACCAGTCCCTGTGGGATCGACCATTTCCCTATTCTACAAAATAGTTGGTTTAGGTATTTGTTTTTAATTTTATTGACGCGTTCGGCGCGCGTCAATTTTTGGCGCCGTTGCCGGGGACTGGTCCTTTTCTTTATTTGGTTATTTATTTTTATTTTTATTTTTATTTTTTATTTTTTGTTTTATTTTTATTTTTTGTAAGTCTTCGCATGATATTGTCTCATTTCCCTGCCTCTATATCTACCATGTTCTTTCACCTATTTTGTATGTTCATATGTGTTCCCCACCTGTTTTGAACCTTGAGGACAAGGTTCGGAATAAGTTTGGGGGTACTATAGGATTTGTGGACTGAGCTGAACGAGTTTCTATGCGAAAGACCGCAGGTGAGATCGTTTAAGTTTTTTCAATTATATCCGGTTGTCGGATGGTATTGGTGGTGTTTTGTATCCTTTATTCATTCATTTCTTCCTTTTCTTTTTCCTCCATACTCATCTATCTCACTTCATTAGGAGTTGATACACTTTCATGCATGTATTTAGTATAGTTTTTATAATTATATTGTTTAGAGTCACTCGAAACTTTGTTTCATGCCTTTGGTTGTGAATGAGTACATTATGGTTGCCTATTTGACTTGAGACTTACGAAAAATTAGGAGAAATACTCACTCGAGTCCGTAGCTTAGCATTTTTATAATTTCATGATTAGGGACTTAGTATGATGGTTAAGCCTTGTGCTAGATACCAAAATGGGTAGACGGTTGAAATTATGCATGTGATGAGATTTTAACCCACATTGGGGAATTTGCTTAATTATAGTTAAAGTGAGAAGGGCTAACAGGAGTTTTCAAAATATTGAGAGTCCCACAAGTTTCCACAGGAAATAGAGCAGGGAAACTTGTGGTGGGAAAAAGTGAGGAAAGTGGTCCACAGGAAATGGAGCAGGGACCGTATTATTTGAAAAAAAAAATTGGAGAAGAAAAAAATAGAGAGTATACATATAAAAGGAATAAAGGCGGAAGTGTATGGAAACTCCTCAAATAAAAAGATTTAGCTCGAGTGCTTATAGCTAGATTAAGGGAGACTGTAAACTTGCGTGCTTGAATGTGTAGACCAAGAAAACCCGTGAGTAGTTGATGGCGTTTGTCTTGAACATATCTTTGTCTTGAAAATGTGATCTTAATTATGTTTGGGTTGCGGTTCTTGACATATCTTAACTCCGAAATTTCTTAAGCGGCTTGTTATCTTGGCAACTATGTAAACCAAAGGAACTCCATGAATTCTGAATCGGGTATAGGATTAGTTGAGTTTGTAAATATCTATATTACGAGTCTAGTTTTCTGCGTGTTTGTCATTTACACCTTTGCTCGGGACGTGCAAAGTCCTAAGTTTATGGGTATTTGTTGAGTCGTTAATTATGTAATATTATATATAGGTTATTTATATATTTTTAGTGTCAAGTCTCCAAAATACTAGCCTAATTGCGTTTATTTATTATTTTCAAGACTATTGGAGTGCGCGGTTAAATTCGGGGTGAAAAACTATGAAAAATTGAATATTCATGTGCCCGAATACATTTTACACCGAAAGTCGCGCTAGCGCGTATCTCGATACAGATTTGGTGGGCCCACACGTGTTATGGTATTTAAATGCAAAATAAGTGGAGCATGATGGCGTTGATACAATGAAGCATGAGTTGGTTTGATTTGCATTCAAATACTATCGTTATATATATCTATCATATATATAAAAGCACGAATCACAAATTTTTGAGTCGTAATCAAATTTACTTTTTTGTCCTTCCCTTACACATTTTTTTTTTGCGTGCGTTCCTTATCTTTTCCTTTTACTCCTTTTTTTTCTCTTGCGTCCCTTATCTTTCCGTTTTATTATTTCCTCTTCTCTCACGTCTCTCTCTCACCTATTTTTTTATTGTTGGAGCAAGTTGTAATGCAAGATGTGGGCATTGTAACTGCTTCCAATTCTGCAATTGAATCATCCCTTTCTCTTGTTGGTTCGACTTGATACGGGTTACCTTTGGAACAGCTCTCATTGCTTCAATTGTTCTGGTCTACACCACTATTATTGCTCTCCTTTCAAGTAGAAGGTATTTAATGTTATTGTGATTCATAAGTTCTGCGTAATCTCTGTCGATTGTTTTTATCTTTATTTTGTTTCAATTATTCCTGTATTTCTTCCCTAAAAAACATTGTGCCATTCTCGTCCCTTGATTTATGAACTGTTTTTTTTTTTTTTCTCCTCTCGATTGATTTTCTTAGTAAGCCACTTCCTTCAGAGTGGTAAAGAATGAACATAGGCATATAAGAGGTGGTTGCATTCAAGCGCTAGCACACCTAGCCATTGTGTGAGCTTTAATATTGATATCACTGGACAAAACTGATCAATTTATGCTTGCTAATGATTGTGCATCTCATAAATCATGTTAATCTTAAATATATGCACTCCTATAAACACTTTAAAAGTAGTAGAAAGTAGTTAAATATACGGACTTTCAATTTCTAATGCACGTTATTCTTTTCTTTGTTTAGGCTATTTCAAGGACTCAAACATTATAAGAAAAACAAAAAAGATGGAAACTCATGGATTTTGAAGTTATAAATCCTCTTAGAATAAGAAATTTTGGACTAATCTACTTGGGGTTAAGAAAGTAGTTAAGTGAAAAAAAACATTGCACACAATATCATCCAATCATTACTCCTGAGTGGGCTCCAAATATAGATCGAATCGTTGTTGCGTTAGAATACAAGACAAATCACTAAATAGTTTTTTTTGGGTCAAACAAGGTAAAAACTAAAATCAGTTTTTTTGTGGCATCTAATACGCAAATTACGAATAAGAGTCCTGAATTTGATGGGCCAGGATTGTTGTGGCCGTTACTTGAGTTTGAGCCTAAATCCAACTGTTTTAATTTTGTTAGGCACACTTTTCTAAGTATGCTTGGCTTTCTTTCTTTCCTTTTTTTTGGAAAAGAAAAATAGATTTTGTTAGGTTGTTGTTGTTTTGATGTTAGAATCTAAATTTCTCCGGTTCTAATGTTGATTTCGTGCTCGATTCATGGATCTGATATTCCGATGCGTTTTCTCCTTTTTTTGATTAATTTTGTTTGGATTTTTGTGCATTGACTTGGATTTGTAGTTAATCTCAATGTTATTAATGCTGGATTTGTGATTAACAAGTTTGAGATTGATATTTTTCATTAATATTTGTGATTAATAGATTTGGTTCACATTTGAAATATATAAATGTTTGAATAATTTGATTAAATGAACCCCAGTGTGATTATTATTTTGGATCCAATTGTGGCCTTAGATTAATTGTACATAATGAGCATTATGTTAGAGTTGTAATCTAAATTAGTTATATGTTTGTGTTTAAAAGACACAAGAACTTCATTGCTTACTTTCCATCTCTTTTTGAATATTAAATTAACATTATTTATTTTTTTTAATTAGTACTCTAATGTTTGTTTCATTGCATTGTAGTTTAACAATACTTGCTATTCACATTACGTCAAATTAGAAAAATCGGGAACACAATATTATTGCGAAAGGTGCAAAGAATTTGTTACAACGCCATATCGGAGGTAAGTTAAAATTATATAATACAAATGAATGTCACTTTTATAAATTACGTATATAATTTTAACATTCATCTTTGAGTCTTATTAGCCATACCTTTAAACTATTTATTATTAATTTTCAATTTTCTAATATTCTTTGTTGTTGTACTGTATATACATATATCTTGTCAAAAATCTAATTCATGACAATTGGATTTGTTTTTAGATTCGAAGTTCACGTGCGTGTCAAAGACAATACAGGGTCCACGACTTTTGTTTTATTCGATAGCATAGTGAAAAATATTACTGGAAAAGACAATGGCGAAAGAATCTTGAATGAGGCATCTTCGGTACATCTTTTTCTAATTTAGAATACAAAACTAATTGAATGCAAATGCAATATTTTATATAATCTATGTCTTCTTCATTTTTATGGTCCTTTTGTTCTAACTTATTTTTTGCAGACAAACGAAAAGATTGTCCCAATAGAACTCTGCGAGATTGTAGGAATAAGTTTTACTTTTAAACTAAAACTCACTAATTATAATTTAGCCAGTGGAAATGAAAATTTTACCGTTTCGAGTATATGTCATGAAGAATATGGAGATAATTTTCGTCATGATGAGGTATTTATTTTATTTTACAATAACTTACAAGATCACATTATATAATTTAATTTTACATATTCTCTTATTTTGAAAAATAATAGGGCAACTTGTCAAATGATATTTCAACACATAAAGACGAAGTCGACAACAACAAAGAAGTCAACATGAAGAGAAAAAATATTGATAATGAATTTGGAATAAATAAACGTCCAAGAAAATATTGTTATGTAGAGTAAGTTATTTGAACTTACATATTATTAATTAGTTCCTTATGTATTTATAAATAAACTAATATAATGTGTTTCTTATGCAGTGATGACGAAGATGAAGTATAGTCAACATCATCTTGAAAATGCTACAAAATACAAAAGAGTTTTTTTATTTAATTTTTAGTAGTATGCATTTTATATTTTCAATATCATATTTTAAATTTATTTACCATTGTATATTAAATTTAATATTTAATATTTATATTACATAGTTTATTCAAACTCATAAATATTATTTTAATTTTTATTATACATTCAATAATGACTATAGACTACTAATTGAAGGTAACTAATCTAACATTGGTGTGGCAAAAAAATTATCTAGACTTATAGGCCCATTTTGTTCAGCCTTGATTAAATAAGGTTTGAGTTAAATTTTGGACATGGACTCTAGACCCTTGCTATTATTTAAACGCATATTATAATTTGGTCTGAATTATTAGACTATGGATACCCACTATATATAGCTATACACTACTCCAACACATGATATCTTTGTTATTGAGATGACTCAAATTTCTCATTAGAATGATTTTTATTTGTATATCAGTTTTTAAACTATAATGAGTACTGAATGGGATTATAATATGTATGGCAAGTTCGTATTTATTATAATTTATATTATTGGAAAATTTAAATGTAAAAATACTTTTTTAGTAATTTCGATTTCATTCACTCGAGCCCTCAACGATTCGTTACCAATTCACGATTTTGACAAGTATCTATCTCACTCACTAAACTCACTATCTCCTCTTGTACTTAATTTTCACTTTCTATACCTAACCCCAAATTAAATCATAAACTCATCTCATTTATCTAAATTACATTAAAGAATATTGATAAGTTAAAAATGTACTTGTATTTATAATTTTTAAATTTTAATTACAATTTTAAATTTTGTTAATAAATTCTTAGGAATTAATTCCCGCGAGCGAAGCGAGCGGGTCAATCGTGCGTAGCACGTCTTGAAACTAGTATATATATATATACATATATATCTATCGTTATATATATATATAGAAAGATATTGCTATTGGAGATATGCACGAAAGAAAGGAAACGGTCAGAGAAAAAATAGGAAGAGATTTTAGAGGAGGAGAACGCACAGAGACATATATATGGAGGATTTTTCTTCTTGGACGTTTTTTTCTCTGAAGGCGGCCAGGGAGCCGAACTCTCTTCCCCCATCTCATTGTTTTTTATTTTTCTTTTGTTCTTTGTGTTCTTCAACTATACGAGGCTAAAACCTCTAGCCTAGGCAAAATTACAAGGGAGGTTCGATTGCGCATATCAATGGATTTGTGAGATTTATATATTTTAATTTCAGTCTTTTCATTATTATTTTATTTTCTTTGGTATTGTTCGAACAATCAAAGTTAAACACTTGTTTAAACTTTGATTTATTTGTCAGTGAGTCGTAAGCATCTGTACTTGTGGAATAAGACCACACTAGTGGCAATTGACCATACCGATTGATTAGACCCTTTTGGGACCGGTTGAATACCTTAGAAATCTGGGCTAAATCGGACACACTAGTGATTCAGTTGTCTAGGTGTAGTGCCTTCAGGAAGCTCAATGCGGTCAACACATTAAACTCAATTCACTTGAATTGTGGTTATGTGTTTGATTAGAGAAGTAGTCACCGTCGTACCTTGGCTATCGAGATTAGGAAGTGCGAGGAACCGCGTGCGTCATCGGGTCTATAGCACTAAGATATTTTGATTTGCATATTTTACATAAATCGACGTTGCCAAAAATTGACGCGCGCCGAACGCGTCAATAATATTT
Organism: Stephania yunnanensis; assembly: GCA_039657365.1. Lineage (NCBI taxonomy): Eukaryota > Viridiplantae > Streptophyta > Magnoliopsida > Ranunculales > Menispermaceae > Stephania > Stephania yunnanensis. Next base: position 25,022,166 of record CM077585.1, read on the forward strand.
AAAAATTATACCTAAACCAACTATTTTGTAGAATAGTGGCAAAGGGTCGATCCCATAGGGACTGATATTCTTTCTAAGGTCAAAAATAACAAAAAGGAAAATCGGGGTTTGATAGAAAATGAATTAATTATCTAATCATAAAATAATGAAAGCAAAGGAAATAAAATTGAAAATCAAATAATTAATAAAAATACCTAGATCAAGACATACAAGTTCGGTTCGGTAAAAGATTGGATTTGGTCATCGATTTATGTAAAATATGCAAATCAAAATATCTTAGTGTAGCTATAGACCCGGTGACGCACACGGTTCCTCGCACTTCCTAATCTCGATAGCCAAGGTATGACGGTGACTACTTCCCGAGTCAAACACATAACCATATATTCAAGTGAATTATGTTTATTGTGTTAACCGCATTGAGCTTCGTGAAGGTACTACACCTAGACAACCGGATCACTAGTGTGTCCGATTTAGCCTAGATCCCTATGGTATTCAACCAGTCCCAAAATGGTCTAATCAATCGGTATGGTCGAATGTCACTACTGTGGTCTTATTGCACAAGTACGGATGCTTACGACTCACTGACAAATAAATCAAAGTTTAAACAAGTGTTTAACTTTGATTGTTCAAACAAAATCAAAGAAAATAAAATAATAATGAAAAGACTGAAATTAAAATATACAAATCTCACAAATCCATGGATATGCGCAGTCGAACCTCCCTTGTAATCTTGCCTAGGCTAAAGGTTTTAGCCTCGCATAGTTGAAGAACACAAAAGAAAAGAAAAAATAAACAATGGGGAGACGGAGCTGCGTTCTGTTTCTCCAGAGGAGAAGATCAAAACCAGAGAGAGCCGAATTCCTTTTTCTCTCCGATTTTTATTTTTGTGCCGATGCATATCTCCAACAGCAATGATCCGTTTCCATTTTCCATGCATATCTCTCCATGCATATCTCATCTTTCTATATATATATATATATAGAACGATAGATATATATATTTTCATATATATAATGCAAATCAAACCAACTCTGCTTCCATGTATCATTATGGTCCACTTGATCTTCTTCAATCACCGTGACACGTGTGGGCCAGCCAAATTTGCCTCGAGATGCGCGCTGGCGCGACTTTCAGTGTAAAACGGATCCAGACATATAAATACTCGATTTTGCGTAGTTTTTCGCCTCGAATTTAACCGCGCACTCCAATAAACCTGAAAATAATAAATAAATGCAATTAGACTAGTATTTTGGAGACTTTACAATAAAAATATATAGATAACCTATATATAATATTACATAATTAACGACTCAACGAATACCCCCAAACTTAAGACTTTGCACGTCCCGAGCAAAGGTGTAAATGACAAACACGCAAATAAACTAGACTTATAATATAGATATGTACAGACTCAACTAATCCTATACCCGATTCGGAATTCATGGAGTTCCTTTGGTTTACATAGTTGCCAAGTTAACAAATCACTCAAGAAATTTTGGAGTTAAGATATGTCAGAACCGCAGCCCAAACACAATTAAGATCACACTTTAAAGACAAAGATGTGGTCAAGTCAAACGCCGTCAACTACTTGCGGGTTTTCTTGGTCTATACATTCAAGCACGCAAGTTTACAATTTTACTTAATCTAGCTATAAGCACTCGAGCTAAATCTTTTTATTTGAGAAGTTTCCATACACTTCCGCCTTTATCCATTTTATATGTATACTCTCTATTTTTTTCTTCTCCAAATTTTTTTTTTCAAATAATACGGTCCCTGCTCCATTTCCTATGGACCGATTTTCTCACTTTTTCCCACCACAAATTTCCTTGCTCCATTTCCTGTGGAAACTTGTGGGACTCTCTATATTAAGAAAACTCGTGTTAGCGCTTCTCACTTTCACTATAATTAAGCAAATTCCCCAATGTGTGGTGACTCATTACTTGCACAATTTCAACCGTCTACAAGGCTTAACCATCATACTAAGTCCCTAATCATGAAATCATAAAAATGCTGAGCTACGAACTCGACTGCGTATTTCTCCTACTTTTTCCTAAGTTTCAAGTCAAAAAGGCAACTTTAATTACTCATCCACAACCAAGGGCATGAAACAAAGTTTCGGGTGACTCTAGACAATATAATAATGAAAACTATGCTAAAGACATGCATGAAAATGTATCAACTCCTAATGAAGTGAGATAGATGAGTATGGAAGAAATGAATGAATAAAAGATACAAAACACAACCAATACCGTCCGACAACCGCGTATAAAAAAAATTTAAACGATCTCACCTGCGGTCTCTCGCATAAAGTCCATCCAGCTCAGTCCACAATTCCTATAGCACCCCCAAACTTATTCCGAACCTTGTCCTCAAGGTTCAAAATATGTCAAGGAATCCATGCAATAAAAAGACAAAGAATAGTGGTGAAGAATAAGAAGATGATACAAGTGTACGCATAACAAAAAGTCTCCAAAAATAACTAAAACTAAATTAAAATGGAAATAAATGCAATAAAAATAAAAACAAAGCTGGGCTGCCTCCCAACGAGCGCCTTTCTTTTAAGTCTTTGGCTAGAATTATTGTGATTCATCACGTCATGCCCTCTCCTTTAGAGATGTCAACAACAAATGACGCATCAACATATTCGGGCAATGCATCATGCACGCCCTCCTTCAGAATTGGGAGCTCATTCGGGACCTCTAACACAAAAGAATCTGTCGAGTCATGGTCATCCAACACAAAGGTGTCGACAGTGTAGAAAATCCGCGAACGCTCCTTTACGTCCACCCCCTTGCAAGGTCTAACAAATATGCATGGGAGGGTGGGTGGTTTCACCAACACCCAGAGGTTGGTCTTCCTCGTTCTCTTTCTGGGGCTCCTCCGACCTTTCTGAAACGACTTCAATTTCTTTCTCAGCTTCATCATCGTCATAATGTGCAATAGTAATGTCTGGCTCATGTGAAGAAACGTCTAGTGTTTCCTCTGGTTCGCTCAAATGCTCGTCCATAATTGAGAACTCATCAAACTCAACAATTTTAGATGTATCAGCATTCACAGTCTCATCTGAGTCAAAAACTGGTTGCGGAGGTAGCTCTTCCTCATCCATCAAATGCTTAAGTATAGCGGTAACTTGAGTTTCTTAATTTCGCAACTTTGATTTCATATACTGCATATCCTCCTACAAGGGTTGCTGAGTGGTGCTTTGAGAAAGCCAATCAGAGATCATATTTCTCTCAATGTCCGCAATGGCTCTTCGTTCATTTTGATGACTTTGTTGAAAAGTTGGTTCTTTGAAGATCAAGTCATTCATCATGTCTCGTATAGGCCTCTTTTCATGTTGAGGAATCTGTGGACTTCGCTTAGACATATAGAAGTTGGGTTGTGGCGATGCATAAGTGGAACCATGATGATTCTTATACTTCGAATAAGGACAAGCATACGTGGGATGAAAGTACTCCCCACGATTTCCACAAACCCTGACCTGTTGCACAAAAGATTGCGAGTTAGAAAATTGATGTCCATTATGTGACATACCTACCCCATTCACAACATGATAGTATGAGTCTTCGAATCGACCATAATTATAGGTGTAGGAGGCCATTATGGAATTACCTGCAAAAATGTTAGAAACAAGGAACTAGATACAAAATAATAAAAAAAACCAAAGAAAAAAAAAATAATAAAAAAAAAAAAAACCAAAGAAAGAAAAAAACCAATCCTCGGCAACGGCGCCAAAAATTGACTCACGCGTCAGTCTTTTACCGAACCGAACTTGTATGTCTTGACCTAGGTATTTTTATTAATTATTTGATTTTCAATTTTATTTCCTTTGCTTTCATTATTTTATGATTAGATAATTAATTCATTTTCTACCCCGATTTTCCTTTTTGTTATTTTTGACCTTAGAAAGAATACTAGTCCCTGTGGGATCGACCCTTTACCACTATTCTACAAAATAGTTGGTTTAGGTATTTTTTTTAATTTTATTGACGCGTTCGGCCCTCATCAACACCCCCTAAATATGGTGTACCAGAAAACTTCCACCTAATAGACAATAGAATTGGGGAGAGGCCTAAAAGGAATCACAACTCCCTACAGCTCACAATATATATCAAATTCCAATTTATTAATTAACTTAGCATCTCTGAAAGCTTAATTACAACTTCACGATCTCCAATAGACCAAAATTGAAATAAAATCCTTCTCGACATATTTTACACTAGACTAGGAGACTCTAATAACCATTTAATGAAAGTTCACGCCCTACACTCACCCCAAAAATTCTTAAAACAATATGTATAAATAATTGAAAACAAGAATATACTTTAAATTTAAAATAATCTTAACAATCTTCAAGCCTGGCCCATTCATCCCTTGTCTTTACATAGAATCTAACATTATCAAAAACAACTAGAAGATGTGAGGCAAGTACATTCCTACTTTGATCTATACTCCTACAATTGTTAGTCAGATACTGTTGGGGCATGTGCCCTAGGTCAATCTATTAACTGTCTTTATGAATACTTTTAGTTAATAAAATAGAGGATTTCATTTGCTGTTTATTATAATTAATTTGCATGTTTACATTATAATAAGATCCATGGGTATTTACAGAAATATCCTAAATGTCCCTAGTCGATCATTATACTTGGGAACTATAATGAATTAAGACTAGTGTGAGTCTTGATTGATGATCATATGATGATTATACGTATATGGATACGAATCAAGATCACGAGTACTTGTTAGGGAACAAAGTACTGGACCGACCCGCTATGAGAACATCACATGGATTAAGTCATTGTTGTTTCTCACGATAGGTATATATTCCAGTCCTCTGACTTGAGATTACCAGAGACTTCAACATTAGGAACACAGTGATTTGACACAATCAAACGTTGTCTTTAACCGGACGATTATAAAGGTTGTGATTGGTTACTGTGTGAGCAATGTGATGAAGTTGTGTAATCAAGATAAGATTTGTCCCTCTCATATAAAGAGAGATATCCAGTGGATCCCTTGATGTGTTAGACTATTAAAAGGCCTAGTTTAAGTGAATTGATATTGATCAATGCCACTTGGATGTTTTCAGTCTACCTAGAGATCGAGACTAGTACGATTGAACATGTTGGATGACAATTCTATGCCTTATGTTTGATCAAAAAGATATCGTGTGACAAAATGATGTTATATACACTATTGATTAGGTTGTATCGATTTGATATTCGTACGACTTGGGTAGTCATAATGTCTTGCTAGAGGCCGCTTATGACTTGTATACCAAAATGTGTTTTGGTACACTTTTTTAACGTTGTATGAACCTATTGGGTCACACACTAAGAATGGTTTTGCGAGATTTTAAGATGATTCAGAAAAACAAATTTTATGTGATAAAATTCATGACAGAAACGTCCTTGTAGTGTATTACACTTATACTTCTTTAAGTAAGGGTATATGTGTAATTTACTAAACCGTCTATATACAAGGGTTGTATAAATAGACGCTTTAAGTTAGAACACATACATAAAACGTTTAGGGCCGAAACTCTATTTTCGTTCTAAAACGAACTAGGGTTTTTCGGTACGCTCTGAATCGTTTTGGAGAGAAACAAAAAGGTTTGGTATTCTCTCGAAGCTAGCACTTCGAATCTCGGCCTCCGTTCGTGTGTGGACTTCTGATAGAGGGTGTTCGTCGTTGGCAGCGCCTTAGAGATCGATCAACCTTCAGAAAGGTATATTGCGACTGAGGTAAGATTAAGTTTTCATGGTTTAAACGTTTTTAATGGAATTAGATTCGATCTGTTGGGGTTTTTGTCAAAATTGTTTTGTAATCTCATTGCGTATGAACCCCAAAACCCAACAAAGTGGTATCGAGCCTTCGAGTTTGATTCCATTAAATTCATTGCATGTTTTCTTCGATATATACATGATATATGATTGAAAGCATGTTAATAGTTGATGTATATGTGATATACATAAGTTTCCTGTGAGATTTATTATCATGTTTTGTGTATATGATACATATATTCGTGATTTAATTAAAATCAGTTTCTTACATGCTAGTAACCATGTTAGGTTAATTCAAATAATTTCAATGAATTGAATTTCGTGTTCTGTGATCCATTACACCATTAGGTATAATCTTTATTTTTCGTGTATTTATGCATGGATGAAATCTTTGTAATTCAGTATGCATATTTAGGTTACATTGTCTTACGTTTCTTGAATTGTATAAGGCTGAATATTAATTCGAAACTAATATGATTAGGTTCGATTGGGATAATAGTTCATGATTCAATTACATATTTGCGATTATCAGGATGAGGACCGAAATTGCAAATAATTAATTTTCGAAATTGTTTATTTATCTCGTTATATCTGTTTTGTTATGAACTTTCTATTTGATAAAGATAGATAACAAATTAGATTAGGAGATATAATCAAAATTGGTTTCGTTATCTCTATTGGATAGGAGATAAATATCGAGAATCTTGCTATTAGTGATATACTAGGATTCAAATATCTTAAATCCTAATTGGATTAGGATAAGATGATTAGTTAGATGTGGGCCCGGATTAATTAAAATGTTTTAATTGACTTAATTTCAGATAAATTAAGGGGTATTTTTAGGATAATAAAATCAGCGAAAAATATGATTTTATATAGCGAATTTTAATTTTCAGAATTGAGATTCGTCTTCTTAAAAAAAAAAAAAAAAAAAAAAAAGTAGCCCTTTTATACCCAAATCCATTGATGCCGGTCAGTGAACTCACCGCCATTTGACAAGGCCAGTGGGACCGTCGTCTAACTAATCCGAGCGCACGAAAATTCTTTTATTAGTGAATAGTATAAAATCCAAATTGTTTAGTGATTGAACGAATCAATAGAATATATGATATTTCATTATTTACATAAAATCACTAAAACTGAATAAAATCCCTATATTAAATTTTAAGTCTCGTGCCATCCATTTTAAACACTTCTCAAGGCCTCGATCACACTAATATAGTTTCAACCATAGCTGGGAGTATTGTGTTATCTTGGTGAGACAAGTTGGGTAAGAGTTACCTTAATGTTTAAAATGGTCCGACTTAATAAAGCCACCAAAATAGTTTTGAGCTTTAGGCAAATGATGAGATAAAAACATGGTAAGACATAAGATGTCCCGTATCTCATAAAAGGATCTAAAAATTACATAAGATGTAATTGGTAACTGTTACCTACCTAAATAATCTAGTTCGTGTTTCATGTCATAGCTGTCATAGAATTAAGTGAAATATGGATTTTAGTCCCCTAAATAAACAATACGTTTTAGGAGGGTTGTTAATTTAGTGGGAGTCTATTCCTCTATACTAAAATAAACTTTGCATAATCTTTATTGTAGATCAATGGCCTCTTCAAGTAACAATAATCCCCTATCGCTGCGATCCATCCTTGAGAAGGATAAGCTATCCTGGGACTAACTTTCTTGATCGGTTGAAACTTGAGAATTGTTTTTAAGCATGAACGAAAGTTGTATGTCCTGGATGCTCCAATCCCCGAGGACCCACCACCCAATGCTACGAAAGTTTGTGAAGGACGTGCATAATAAGCATGTCAACGATTCTACGATGTTGCATGTATTATGTTGGCAACTATGGTTCCCGAACTTGAAGGACATGGAACTAATGAAAGCCTACGACATGGCTATAACGCAGAAAGAAATGTTCCAACAGCAAGTTAGGCAAGAAAGGTTCGAGATAGTCAAAAACCTACATTCTTACAAGATGACTGAGGGTGCGTCAGTTAGTCCTCATGTTCTGAAGATGAAGGGCTATGTTGACCAGCTTGATAGACTCGAATTTCCCATAAGCTAAGAGTTGGCTACGAATTTGATCTTGAATTCATTACCAGATAGTTACTCACAATTTATGATGAACTACAATATGAATAATATGGAGAAATCAATTTCAGAGTTGCATTTGATGCTCAAAACTGCTGAACAAAATATCAAGAAACCCTCTAGTAATGTGTTGATGGTCCAAAAGGGAAAGGGAATGAAGAAGAAAGGCAAAGGCAAGGCTAGAGTTGCCAAGGCATGTTCTTTTGTCGCAAAGCTTGTGGAACAAGTCAAGCCCCAGCCTGTTCCTGCTTCAAAACACCCAAAAGAAAAGGAAGGAAATTGTCATTTCTGTCATGCACCAGGACATTGGTTCAGAAATTGCAAACTCTATTTGGAAGATTTAAAGAAGAAAAAGGCTAGTGCGACTACCACTACAGGTATTTATGTTATTGAAATTAATTTATCTACTAGTGATTCCTGGGTATTAGATACCGGATGTGGATCTCACATTTGTATAAATGTGCAGGGACTCACCCGAAGTAGAAAGTTGAAGAAAGGAGAAGTCATCCTCCGCGTAGGGAATGGAGCAAGAGTTGCTGCCCTGGCTGTTGGATAATATGACTTAGTCTTACCTAGTGGACTTATTTTAACTTTAAATAATTGTTATTTTGTGTCTGCCTTGAGTAGAAACATCATTTCTGTTTCATGCTTGGATATGGATGGTTTTGATTTTATTATTGCGAATAATAAATGTTCCATTTCTCGTAAAGGTATATTTTATGCAAATGTTGATTTGTGTGATGGTCTTTATATTCTAAGCATGAAAAGGTCCACTGATACTCCAGTCTTTAACATAAATACAAAGAGATTCAAGTCAAATGATTTGAATCAAACCTATCTTTGGCATTGTCGTCTCGGGCACATAAACGAGAAACGCGTAACGAAGCTCCATAAAGATGGGCTTCTTGATTCATTTAATTTAGAAACATATGAAACGTGCGTATCTTGTTTACTAGGCAAGATGACTAAAAGTCCCTTTACTGGACACAGTGAAAGGGCAAGTGATTTATTGGGTCTAATACATACTGATGTATGCGGTCCTATAAACACAATGGCTAGAGGAGGTTATCAGTACTTCATTACATTTATTGATGATTTCAGCAGATATGGTTATGTATATCTAATGAAACATAAAGCTGAATCATTTGAGATGTTTCGAACGTTTCAAAATGAAGTGCAGAATCAACTTGGTAAAACTATCAAAACACTTCGATCAGATCGAGGTGGTGAATATTTAAGCCAAGAATTTGATGATCATCTTAGAAATTATGGGATTGTCTCCCAATTGACTCCACCAAAGCAACTCCACAATGGAATGGAGTTTACGAAAGGAGAAATCGAACCTTATTAGATATGGTTCGATCTATGATGAGCCATGCGAGATTTTCCATTATCCTTTTGGGGTTATGCATTACAAACTGAAGCTTTCACTCTAAATCGAGTTCCTTCTAAAGCGGTTAATAAAACACCATATGAGATATGGTACGGGAAGAGACCTAGTTTGTTTTTTCTTAAGATTTGGGGTTGTGAGGCTTACGTAAAGCGACAAGTCTCAGAAAAACTAGCACCTAAATCTGACAAGTGTTTATTTGTGGGGTATCCTAAGGAAACAAAAGGATATTACTTTTATAATCCCGTAGAGAACAAAGTGTTTGTTGCTCGGTATGGTGCCTTTATGGAAAAATAGTTTATTTCAAAAGACACTAGTGGGAGAGAAATAAATCTTGAAGAAGTTCAAGAATCACAGGTAAACACTGAACCGCTACTGGAAGTTCAACAACGTTCCGAACCAATTGAACCTCCATAAGTGACATAAGGCCCACGTAAATCTAGTAGGGTAAGACATGAGCCAGAGAGATTCGAATTTCTCATTACTGATAGTCATGATGTGTTGCTTATAGACCAAAATGAGCCCACCGCTTATCAGGAGGCTATGTCTGGACCAGACTAAGATAAATGGCTAAGTGCCATGAACTCTGAGATGCAATCCATGTATGATAACCAAGTTTGAAACTTGGTTGATTTACCTGAAGGTGGCAAGACCATTGGATGTAAATGGGTTTTCAAGAAAAAAACTGACATGGATGGCAAAGTGCATACTTTTAAAGCAAGACTTGTAGCAAAAGGTTTCAGCCAGACTCAAGGTGTTGATTATGATGAAACTTTTTCGCCAATAGCCATGCTTAAATCCATAAGAGTTTTAATTGCCATTGCTGCATATTATGACTATGAGATATGGCAAATGGATGTAAAAACATCATTTCTTAATGGAAAGTTTGCTTGAGGACGTGTATATGCCACAACTCAAAGGTTTTGTACATCCCGAGAATTCTAGGAAGGTATGCAAGCTTCAATGATCCATTTATGGATTAAAGCAAGCTTCTCGAGTTGGAATCTTCGTTTTGATGAAGCAATCAAGGATTTTGGTTTTATTAAGAACGAAGATGAGCCTTGTGTATACAAGAAGGTCGGTGGGAGTGTAGTTGTTTTTCCGTCTTTTGTATGTTGATGATATATTACTCATTGGAAATGACATCCCAACATTGCAGAATGTAAAGTCTTGGTTAGGGAAGTGTTTCTCAATGAAAGAATTAGGAGATGCGGCCTATATCCTAGGGATAAAGATCTATAGGGATAGATCTAAGAGGCTAATCGGTCTAAGTCAGAGTGCTTACATAGACAAGGTGCTAAATAGGTTTAGTTTGCAAGACTCTAAAAGAGGATTGTTGCCAATGTCTCATGGCATAAGTCTCAGCAAGACTCAATGTACTAAGACAAATGATGAGCGAGACCGTATGAATAAGATTTCATATGCATCGGCTATTGGATCTATCATGTATGCCATGTTATGCACTCGACTTTGATGTATCATATGCTTTGAGCACTACAAGCGAGATATCGATCGGATCCAGGTGAGAGTCACTGGATAGCGATAAAGAACATCCTCAAGTACTTAAGAAGGACTAAGGAAGTGTTCTTGGTCTATGGAGGTTTTGAAAATGATCTAGTTGTAAATGGTTACACGGATGCAAGTTTTCAAACTGATATAGATGATTTTAGATCGCATCTGGATATGTGTTTACTTTGAATGGGGGTGCGATAAGCTCGAAAAGTTCGAAACAAGAGATCGTGGCGATTCTACAATAGAAGCTTAGTATATTGCAACGTCCGATCGCAAAGAAAGGAGGCGGTTTGGATTAAAAAGTTCATTTACGGACTAGGTGTGTTCCAAGTATTGCTAACCCTGTTTGTTTGTATTGTGACAATAACATGGCAATAGCACGAGCCAAGGAACCTAGATCACACCACGATCCAAACATATACTCGGCCGTTTTCATCTCATCGAGAAATCATTGAGAGGGAGACGTAAATATTTGCGAGTACCTACCTCATCAAGACAACGTTGCGGATCCATTGACAAAAGCTCTTCCACAAGTAAAACATGATGGTCATGTTAGATCATTGGGCATTAGATGCATGTATGATTGGCCCTAGTGCAAGTGGGAGATGTTGGGGCATGTGCCCTAGGTCAATCTATTAACTGTCTTTATGAATACTTTAAGTTAATAAAATAGAGGATTTCATTTGCTGTTTATTATAATTAATTTGCATGTTTACATTATAATAAGATCCATGGGTATTTACGAAATATCCTAAATGTCCCTATCGATCATTATCTGGGAACTATAATGAATTAAGACTAGTGTGAGTCTTGATTGATGATCATATGATGATTATACGTATATGGATACGAATCAAGATCACGAGTATTTGTTAGGGAACAAAGTACTGGACCGACCTGCTATGAGAACATCACATGAATTAAGTCATTGTTGTTTCTCGTGATAGGTATATATTCCGGTCCTCGACTTGAGATTACCGTGAGACTTCAACATTAGGAACACGGTGATTTGACACAATCAAACGTTGTCTTTAACCTGACGATTATAAAGGTTGTGATTGGTTCTTGTGTGAGCAATGTGATAAAGTTGTGTAATCAAGATAGAATTTGTCCCTCTCATATAAAGAGAGATATCCAGTGGATCCTCGATGTGTTAGACTGTTAAAAGGCCTAGTTTAAGTGAATTGATATTGATCAATGTCACTTGGATGTTTTCAGTCTACCTAGAGATCGAGACTAGTACGATTGAACATGTTGGATGACAATTCTATGCCTTATGTTTGATCAAAAAGATATTGTGTGACAAAAGGATGTTATATACACTACTGATTAGGTTGTATCGATTTGATATTCGTTCTACTTGGGTAGTCATAATGTCTTGCTAGAGGCCGCTTATGACTTGTATGCCAAAATGTGTTTTGGTACACTGCCAACGTTGTATGAGCCTATTGGGTCGCACATTAAGAATGGTTTTGCAAGATTTTAAGATGATTCGGAAAAATGAATTTTATGTGATAAAATTCATGACAGAAACGTCCTTGTGGTGTATTATACTTATACTTCTTTAAGTAGGGGTATATGTGTAATTTATTTAACCGTCTATATACAAGGGTTGTATAAATAGACGCTTTAAGTTAGAACACGTACATAAAAAGTTTAGGGCGGAAACTCTATTTTCGTTCTAAAACGAACTAGGGTTTTCCGGTACGCTCTGAATCGTTTTGGAGAGAAACAAAAAGGTTTGGTATTCTCTCGAAGCTAGCACTTCGAATCTCGGCCGCCGTTCGTGTGTGGACTGCTGATAGAGGGCGTTCGTCGTTGGCAGTGCCTTAGAGATCGATCGACCTTCAGAAATGTATATTGCGACTGAGGTAAGATTAAGTTTTCGTGGTTTAAACATTTTTAATGGAATTAGATTCAGATCCTGTTGGGGTTTTTGTCAAAATTATTTTGTAATCTCCGTTGCGTATGAACCCCAAAACCCAACAGATACATGGAGACATGTAATTGCATTTCCAAATAAACAATAAGATATATGAGTCAAAATGACATACAATCCACTTTGTCGATGTCTCTTAACTATAATGAGACATCGACTTCTAAAAATATTACAAAGACAGTTTTAAGAGATCATGAAATGCAGTGATAACTTGTCGGCGTTAGACTTCGCTAGTCTCACTAGACGACGTAGAGGCAAGACTAAAACCTAGTTTCAATCAACCCAGACTTCGAAACAAGCTTATCCCCCTCACTCACTCTATGTATAAATGACCAAGAATGATAAAATGTAATGCAAACTATAATAGAATTATAGGTGGAAATATGTTCAATCAATAGTAAAGATCACTGTTGGGTTTAGTTACAACCAAACCAACTTTAAGCGTAATTTTCGGGGTTCTCGGAGCGTCGGATCACCTTAAAAATAGTTCCAATAACTTTCCAACATACCAAATTATAATATGCTCAAGCTTCAAGTGAATCTAAATCATGAAACCCAATGAAAACTATGGCTAAAGTACGCTTGAGAACAGTTTCCAAAAACATTAATTTATATAACTGTTTCAACTGGCTTTCAACTAGCCAAATTGGGGTTACTTTTCAACCTTAAAAATCACAGTATTTATCATGATGACCTAAAAAGAACTTGTAGTACTCATGTTCTACTTCCCATGGAATCCAGGAACACTAAAATCGGATCGCCGACAGAGAAGTTATGAATTTTCCAATATGGCATGACAACTAGGCAAACTTTATTTTATTTTGAGCTGAAAACCTCTCCAAATCAATATTTTAGCTATTAAATCCTCAAAACTTGACAACAAACACTACAAAACCACTCAATACCAACATCGAAATATCTCCATAGCTTGTGTAGTCAATTAGAACAAAAACCTATAATCTAATTCGTCTAAAATCCAAATATAAATCAATATCAACTATAAAAACATCTCTAAAATAGTTATCAACTGTATCACATTAGTTCAATTAATCAAAACCCTTACCCAAGTTAGTGGAATATATATATCGAATTGATCCGAATCAACCCAATACATCAATTAAAAATGATTTCTACCAATTTCCATCAAAATCCCGCGAAAGAAATCGAGAAATCGCAAGAATTCGAATTGAATTGAGGAAAATGCCCAACATTGATTTTTTTACCTAATTGCGGGTCGAATACCTCATTTTCACCGAGAAAACTTAGCTGAAATTGACTGTTTTGTGATGGCCTATGATTTTGTGGAAAGAAACCGAGTGAAAATCGAACGTCGGGAGCGTGCGGAGTGAAAACCCGAGTGATATGGTTTAGGGAACAAAATCTTTTTCGTTCTCTGTTGAGAAATCAAATGTTTCGTTTGATTTCCTTTTTATGTTTATTTATGTATAAACCCTCAATTACGTGTCTGCAACTTAATTTTCTTTATTTATTAATTCCCAAAACTTCTATCTTTATGTGTTTTGGCTTTCGGCGCTCGTTTTTTATCTGATTTTCTCCAAATCGAACCAAACTTTTGACAAAATAGTTCATTTTCATAAAATATCCATAAAATGATTTTGGTCACATAAAAATCCCAAAAATCTTATCTTTTTCCACGACATACTGAACCCTTAAGACCAATTTTCTTACCATATTTAGCCAAACATGCCCTGATTTAAATCCAATCTCAACCTCAGTCATCGCAAACCGGCATAAAGCTCGATGTAAGGTCTTATACCAACTTTGTTCTCACATTACATTACACCAATCCCGACTTATACATAAATCGAGGCAAAATCTTCACGTAAACACTTGGTTAATAAGTGTTCGAGCAACTAATTATTTATTTTCACTAGTGCCCATTAGACACGCACTTGTAACCTCGAGTCTAAAAACCTGAGGATACACCTCAACACAACCCGAATTCACAACAAAATACCATATAATATACACAATAAGCGCAAAACACATAAAAATAAAATATATCGTATGATCTATGGTCCATAATACATGGGTCCTACCTATGATACTTAAATGCCAAATTAAATCCAAAAATACTTAATTAGCCACCTAATCAAGTTTATGAAATTCTTAGAGGTTACATTGACTCAAATCCACAGTCGGTCGAACACCTTCTCTCGACTCACCTAATCGAAACATCGAAATATGAAAGACTGGATGAATCTCTGACATCTGTGGAGGCAGCTCAAGCTCGCATGCAACTTTCCTTACTCGTTTCTTAATCATGATAGGCTCGATGAACCTCGGTGCAAGCTTACCTGTCACCCCAAATCTCTGAATACCCTTTCGAGAGGGAATATTTACAAAGGCTCCATAATTGAGTGTGAGATCACAGTGATATTTTTTTGCATACTTCTTCTGTCTATCTTGGGCGCCCTTGAGTATATGATGGATTAGTTTGACGTTCTTCATGTGGTTAATAATAATCTCTGGCCCCATAATCTCTCAGTTCTTTGGCTCAGCCCAACACGATGGCGAGTGACACGGTCTACCATATAAAGCCTCAAATGGTGTCAGCTCAATGCTAGCTTGATAACTGTTGTTGTATGAAAACTCACACAACGATAGTTACTCCTCCCAAGATCCGCTAAACTCCAACACACAAGCCTGTAACATATCCTCTAGGACTTGAATCAGTCTCTCATTATGCCCGTCAGTTTGAGGATGGAAAGTCGTGCTAAACTATAGGTGCGTACCATACTGCTCTTGCATACTTCGCAACATCTGGGACGTATACATAACATCTCAGTTAGACGTGATAGTTAATGGTACTTCATGCAGCCATGTAATCTTTCTCTCGAATAGTATACTCAGCTGATCAAATGTTTAATGTGCGGCTACTAGTAAGAAATGAGTAGACTTCGTCAGTCTGTCTAGGATCACCTAGATAGAATCATGTCTCTTGGAGGTCCATGGCAATCCCCTCACAAAATCCATAGAGATTTCCTTCTACTTCCATCGTGGAATGGGAATAGACCGTAGTAACCCTCCAGGTCTGCGATGCTCAGCCTTCACTTGTTGATAGATCCCACAGCTCCTGATGAATTCTGATACATCCGCCTTCATTCTAGACCACTAGAAATGTCTTTTCATATCATTGTGCATTTTGGTTCTGCTTGGATGAACAATGAATCGAGAACAATGAGACTCTTGAAGAATCTCATCTCTCAGTTCTGGCACTAACTGTATCCACAGTTTGTCTCTGTATCCTTGAAACTGATCAGACGTCTCCATCCAGTCAACATAATCTGTACTCTATGCCAACTCACTAAATCTTGAGTACAATTTTCCAGTCCTCTGTGTGGACACGGTCTGCACTCTCATCTATGCCAAATCTCAGTCCGAGTACCTGTAGAACCCTCTGGTGAACATGCCATCGTCGTTGCCTCAAGTAACCCATACTTATGTGTCATGTAGCATCTGACAACCTCAACATCTCTAACCGGTATCATACTCAGCGCATATGTGACTACGTTAGCGTTTCCTAGGTGATACTCTACAAAAAAGTTGTAATCCTTCAAAAACTTTAACCATCTATGTTGTCTCATATTCAATTCCTTCTGTATGAATAGATATTTTAGACACTTGTAATTAGTAAACAATGTGAATTTCTCTCTATTCAGATAATGTCTCTACATCTTTAGTACAAACACTACTGTGCCAACTCTAAATCATGTGTGGGGTAGTTCTTCTCATCTACTTTCAACTGTCTAGAGGTGTAAGCTACCATACCACTACCCTATATCAACATGCAACCCAGACCCATATAAGAAGCATTTGTGTACACTAAAAGTCTCTGTCCAGCCTTTGGCAATAGTAATACTGGTGCAATAGTCAATAATCTTTTCAACTAAGCAAATGCCTCCTCACATTCCTCAGACCAATCAAGTCTAACGTCCTTATGGGTCAACCTAGTAATCGGTGAAGTGATCTTTGAGAAATCTTTCACAAAGTGACGATAGTACCCTACCAAATCCAAAAAACTCCTGATCTTTGTCGCTAACATTGGTGTCAATCTGTAATTGCCCGAATCTTAGTCGGATCTACTGCTATCCCTGCTGCTCCAACAACATGCCCAAAAAATTTAACTTTTGAAAACCAAAATTCACATTTGCTGAACTTGGCATAAAGTCTATGCTCCCTTAAGGTCTGCACCATCTCTCTGTGATCCTTTATAGTCTTCGAATATATCAATATATCATCTATAAAGACTATTACGAAATGGTTAAGAAACGGTCTTAAAAAAATCAATGCACCAAATCCATAAATATTACAGAAGCATTGGTCAGCCCAAATGGCATGACCGTGAACTGAAAGTGTCCATATCTCGTGCTAAAAATTGTCTTGGACCTATCCTCATCCCTGATCCTAGACTGATGATACCTTGATTGCATGTCTATCTTGGAGAAATATTGTGTTCATCTCAGCTAATCAAATAAATCGTCGATCCTTATCAGTGGATACTTATTTCTGACTATGACTTTGTTCAACTACCTGTAGTCGATACACAGTCTCAAAGTACCATCATTCTTCATAAAAGGATAGGTGTTCCCCTTGGCGACATAGAGGGTGTCATGAATCTCTTATGTCCTAGGTCTTAAAGCCGCGTCTTTAACTCCTCTAACTCTCACAGGCCATGCAGTATAGTGGTATGGAAATTGGTCTAGTGCTTAGTAGCAACTCAATATTAAAATCAACCTATCGCGGTGGCATTAGACCAGGTAAATCCTTTGAAAACACATATGAAAACTCTCTAACGATCAAGTATATACTCAAGCCTAGGTCCGTGACTCTCTGCTACTATGTATGGTGTAATCAATGCCTCCATTTTCTCTCTGGTTGTAGGTCAACCTCTCTTGCCTACTGTCCTTAGTGAACTACCTCTGTAGGCGAATATCGGATGTCCTGAGATCTCAAATATCACTATCTTACTAAAATAGTCGATATGAATGTGGTATGCTAATAACCAGTTCATCCCTAAAATCACGAGGAACTCTAAAAACCCAAGGACTCTGAAGTCAGCAACTCTACCCCACCTATCTCGACCGGACATCCCTCGATAAAACTATTAGGGTAAACTATATCCTCAGCTGTGGTACTCAAAATCAAGTGTACATAAGCCTAACATGTGTTAACCCTAAGATGTCTACCATGCGACCAACAATAAACGAAACAGTAGAACCAGAATCAAACAATACATATGAATCTCTACTGAAAATGGAAACTATACCCTTAATGAGATCTCGTCTCTCCCGGGCTCCTTCTCTACCTTCCTGTGGATAGGTTGTCTCTGGCTGTATACACTCTTTGGACATAAGCCCCACCTGACTGCATCTCCAACATGTGATGGGTCCACGGTGACTAAATTGTTGTCTCTGTCCCTGATCATGCTAGAAATGTCCTTGAGCCTTCCTCTATCCCAGTCTAAAATATTGGCCTCTACCCTATTGTTACTGATGCTGTCAGAGTGCTGGTGGTGCTGGCAATGCCTGCCTCGCTGAGAGCGTAATGGACGTCTACCATAAGTATCAAGTGTGGGGGCTGGTGGCGCTGCAAGCACCACTGGATGTACGTACGTCCCCTGTGCTTCGCCCCTCTAAAAATGTCTATCTCATATCCAATGTCTTTTACTCTTCTGACCGTTCTAATCATAATCACGTCCTCTCTTCGGTAACTCAGCACGTCCATCCTCCTTTCTACCCAACTCATATGTCTCTTGGGAGAGGGCTTAATTATACATCTCCTGAAGAGATCTGGCTCCGCTGCTCACAACTGATCATGCAATGTCCCATCTCAAACCATCATCGAAATAAAAAGTGTTATCAACATCACTTACAACCAAGTCCTCGACAAACTGTTTGAGGTAGCCATATTTGTCCCTATAGCTCATCATTATCTCGCCCTCGGCCTGTCTCAACGCTATAAACTTATTCTTCATTCTCTTCACCATCAAAGCTGGAAATTTTTGCTTGAAAAACTTTCTTGAAATCATCATTTGAAGTGAAACCCCCTGTACTCGCTACTATAGTCCTCCACTAGACTCTGCACCCTTTTTTAGGGTATAATATGAGAGAATAGGTTGTAATTTGTTCTCGATGCCCAACGATAGATGTAACTTCTCCTGTAAGAGAATCCACTGCTTGATTTTCTATTCATCTCGCTCTCCAAAAAAGAATATTGGCCTAAGCCTGATAAACTCCTTCACTAGCTTGGCGTCCTTCGATAGTCCTTCAGTCTTAGAAGATGTAGGTGTAAGAGTGGGCGTGTCCCTAACTTTAGCTATCTCCTGTATAGTCACTATCGATAACTCCTGTGGACGGGGTGTTATGGGGTCTACATATGGCTGTGGCACTGGTGGTGTGGGTGCTCGAGGCCTTAAAGTAGTAATGCTTAGTGCAATATCAGTCCTGGTGGTCTGGGGTGTCACTGTAATAGTATGTGTAGCGGGGAAGGCTGGTGTGATAACCGTTATATGCTCCCTTATGAAGGTGATGAAATTGGCTAGCTGATACCCTTGAGCTGCTACATGGTCAGACAACCTCCGATAATCATCCGTTGGGGTAATAGAAAGATGGCTGCCACTAGCTCCAGTGTCTCCTCCATCGTGTATGTCTGCCATTGATATCTGCAGGTGGATAGTGAACGCGAATTAACTACTACCTAGCGTAACTCATATTTATGTACATATAAAACTCAACATGTAAATAAAATACCCCCCAACTCACTTATTTCACTTACTTCCCAACTAATAGTTTCTAGGTAAGGATCATCTAGTTTCTACATCTACGATTTGTGTTTTATTCAAGTTTGTGCCTTACTTAATGAAAAATCGTGGCTCTGATACCGACTATGACAATCCCTTCTCTAATCTAGGGCACTGCTCAGCCTGATCCCGTAATTAAGCCCTAACCTAAGCCACGTAGGACTTAACTACGTATTAGTGAACCTTTTTGTCCTATTCTCTTTGTTAAACGTGTTCAGAATAAGTAATACACATGTCACATTTAAATTTAATTCTAGAGTTAATTAAAACTTATTAAAAGTTATAATAATTAGCGGAAGATTTAATAGATTATGCGGATGCATTATATTAAATCTTGAGTGTGTGAAAAATAGGAAACAACGATCACATGGATAAAGTGGCAAATATAAACAATGTGATAGTCATCATAAGTCAGGAAACTAAACACTCAGCCCAATATATAACCTCAAAATGTATCAAAATAAATAATTGTATAGTACACAAAATATCAAAACCTACTAAATGTTGATGCCGAAGTACGCCGCTGGTTCAGAGGTAGTCGTCAAGAAATCTTGCTCGGCTTTGGTGGAAATATGGATACAGGTGGGGCGGGTTTGGGGCAGGGAATGCAATCTTCGTCCCCATCCCCACTTATGACGGGGCGGGGATTCCTTGCTTGAAATTTCATACCGGGGAATTTTTAACCTCCATTCCCCATCCAGCAGGGATCCCCACCCCTACGGGGGTTCCTCGCCTCCATTATTTTTCACATAATATTAAATTTGTATAATTACATTAGTTAGAAAAATATGATATATCTCTATTAAAAAAATTACGATACATCTTATTAAGTTAACAATTTTTTTAAGTCGTACAAAAATATTCAATTTTTCATCAGTTATGCTTATTAATTCAAGTAATATAAGTTTAGATAGCTAGTAGATATGTTATTAACTCAAGCATAACATATAGCATGTACAAATAGTAGTATACTATCTAGACATAAAGAATCATAGATATAGTAGTATATATAGTACATATACGTTAAATTATTAAGTCAATATGCACTTGAGTTAAATTATAGTATGTATAATGGTGTATATATATATATATATATTTGTACATACAATTATAGTATATATAACATGTATAATGGTATCTAAACATATATAGCGCTTGAATTAAATTATAGTATATATATATATATATATATATGTTAAATATGATATGGGATGGAATGAGGAATCCCCATGGGAAACCCCAGTTGGCAAGGTGGGAAACCCCAGCGTTTGAACTAAATTATATATCATTCTTACTTGATTTAAGGTATCAAGATTCATAAACAAGTATTACCTTAACTCCAAAATTATCTCAATTCATCCCAAAAACATTTAAGCTATTCCAAAGGATATCTTATTCACACTCGAGCCCAAAAACCTATTTATACAATATACTATATTAAAAATAATACATACAGAGAGAGAGAGAGAGAGAGAGAGAGAGAGAGAGAGAGAGAGAGAGAGAGAGAGAGAGAGAGAGAGAGGATGAAGCTTGAAGACAAAGATGAAGAACAGTGAAGGATCGAATGAGGTAGATCACAAAAAGTTTACCATTTTTCAGAGACGATGAACAATGAACAATGGCTCAACCCCTATTCGATTTCGTTTGTAAATAAAGGGGTATCCAAATTACCAATTTACTCCTTTATTTTTATCCTAACCCATATAATTTAAATACCCTTTTGGGCAATTTACCATTTTTCAAATATTTTCATATTTGTCTCATAGATTTCCGTCCAAATAAAAACCCAAAAAAATACCCCAATTCTGCAAAAAATTGAAGAATTTACCAAAATGCTCTGAAACTCCTTAACAACCCATTTCGCTCGCAAATCGAGGTGTGGGACCTATGTTGGCTCGTTAAGTGCGATTAAACATACAAATTCAAATTTTTAAACTTAAATTCAATTAATCTTTTTGCAAAATCTAAAACAAATGTTCATGTCAATATTTTAATTATCCCGGCACTCGTCTCGACACCTATCTCGAGACAAAACCCTGGGAAACATAGAGTTTAAGTAATTAACTTTGAATTTCATAAAATAATATAATATATAGTACATAAAACTTGGCGCACATCACGAAAAAAATAAAATTAATTAAAAATCTCAATTTCACTGGTCTTTAACTCTCGACTTGCGACCAAAATCATAATTAAGATTTGCTAATCCCTGATTAGCCATAATTATGGTTTTGGTCAGTAAATGCTCTCTGAGCAACCTATTTCGATTATGGATGGGAAGGTTTAGAAGCTTTGAAATGAATAAATTCCTCTTATTTTAGTTAAGTGGCAGTTTCATGGTGACTCGGAGCTAACATGAGAACGAGGGGCATATATGAGAGAGCATTTTTCGGATCTCTTTTAGTCTAAGTAAATTTTGTTTTAGTTAAGTGGGATTTATTCATTTCAAAGCTTCTGAACCTTCCCATCCACAATCGAAATAGGTTGCTCTTCATATGAAACATCATCCTGCAAATTGAACTAATTACTTTCAACTATGTGATGCGAATCGGATTCCTTCCGCTTGGGCATAAACACGTGAAATATGTCATCTACTCCAGTTAACAAAAGTGGTACTACAAATCCATATGCAACTTTCCCAATTCATTTCACTATCTCACACGGTCCTATAAATCAAGGAGAGTGCTTTCGTTTAAGTCTAAACCTTTAACGGCCTTTGCAAAGATAGACTTTCAAATAAACTCAATCTCTTTTGCTATATTCCATGAACTGGTGATAGAGATCATAATAATTTTTTTGTTTTTCCTCGAGCTGCTTTCAATCTTAGACGAATCTGCTAAACAACCTTAGTGTGATCTCAAACCATTTGTGGCCTCAACTCCATCGAATCCTTCGGTTCAACCTAATCGGCAAGAATATCCCATACAAAACCTCAACCGAAGCCACCTTGATACTTGATTAACAATTTTTATTGTAAAAGAGCTCACACAGAAGTATGTGTTCTTCCCATGAACCTAAAAATCTCATTACACAAGCTTTGAGTTTGTCTTCTAACGCATGAATCAACCTTTCAGTCCGACCATCCACCCGTAGATGAAATAGAGTACTGAAATAAAGCTAAGTGTCGAATAATTCTTTTATGCCCTGCCACAACCCCGATGTGTACGAGCATCAAGATAAGAAACTATCATCAATGGCACTCCTAACGAACGAACCACCTCTCGCCCATACAATAAGCTCTACAGTGTAAAGGTATCGAAAAGCGACATAGGAAGAAAATGAGCAAACTTCATCTGTCCATCAATAATAATCCAGATAGCATCATGTTTCCTCAGTGAAGTAGCGAGATGAGTAACAAAATCCATCACCATGTACCTCCAGGTTTTCGCCAATCGGTCTTAACCTATTGGCAAATTTCATATCTCATCACATAATCAATGACATCAGCTTTCATCACTGGCTACCAAAACAATGGCTCCACATCATGATACATTTTTGGTCCTGCCGGGATAAATGCTATATCTTGACTGATAAAATTCTCTTAATATCTCATCCCAAATCCCAGCCACCGATGGAAACCAAAACCTGCCTCTAAACCTCGTACTTTGATAAGCAGACTCAGCCCAATCTGGATTATTTCTGTCAAGAGCAAACCCTTAAATTTCTTATACTTCACATCAACTTATTAAAACTTTTGATAAAGTCATCACAATGGCCTTTTCAAGCAAAATATACTCACAAATCAATCATTTCTTCCACTCCCATACCGAATCATCACATTCTTTTGATCGTATGAATTCAACATTTTTTTGAGTAACTGGCACATCTATATTAGAAAAATCTTTCACAAATCTATAATAAAGCTAGTCAAACTCAAAAATTTCATTTTAGACAACCCAAACTCACTAACAACTGACATTTCCACTAGTTTAATTTCAAATTTGACCTCAGTACTATGATTACATCAAGAATTTCCATTTCTTGATCAGTGGCTATCCTAACCCTAGCCAAAGGCAACTCAGATGATGTTCCAATGTAAGTAAACATTGTACAACCCGAAATATAAAATAACATCGTATTATAAAAATAATCCAAATATGAATGATAAAGTGCTAATCAATCTCGTGTCCCTAACAACACATCAAACTCTATAAACTCCAATACACAAACCAGCTGCTATCGCGTATCCAGAGATCTCAACAATACATTTCTCACATACAAAGTGAGGACACACTTTATCTTTAATTGTTGTGTTGAGGGCAATATGAATAGGGACTTGCACTATAGTTAATTCAATTATCATATAAGCATATATAAACGTAATTATTGATCTAAAATCAAGTAAAACATGCATATGTTAACCAAAAACTAAAATCGTACCTTCAATAAGATTTTAATTTGCATCTGAATCCAGTTTAGTTTCCACCTGAACACGTTCCTCAATCTGTTGTTGAGGTTTTGACACACTGGAAGACGCTCTCAAAATTTGTGGACATGCACTTCTGTAATGTCATTTCTTTCCACATTCAAAACACTTAATTGTACTCGAATTTCGAGGACAATTTGGGCTAGCTTTCTACACCTAAAACATGTAACTGTAAGTTTACTACCTACAGAAGATTCCTAGCTAGTCGTCGGTTTCTGACTCGTAGCTTGTCTCTGAGATCCTCGGCCTTTACCTCCACTCCTCTATGGTTAAAATGTACCACTCCGAGCTGTAGGTTGAAATGGATGTGATTGTGTCTATTTTGACCCTGTCTGTGCTAACTCCGATGATCTACTAGTTGTGCTCGAAAAATGATTACGATGTACATATGATGGAATGAAAGGTGTCGTCGATGTGAATGGTGGTTCTCTATTTTTCCTTTCTTTTGGAAACTCGAGTCAAACCTTGCTAGAAATCTTTTCTTATTCTCTAAACCAGAGCTTTGTCCTGACTCCACAACGCCCTGATATCATCATGATTTGCATTGAAAAGTTTGTGTAGTCACATAAGCTTTGGCTCGATCTCGAACTTCTCGTGAGTGTTCGGTTTAGTCGCATATATAGTGGTACCAAGCTTTTCCTGCAACATATACATATACTTGCGTATCTTCTCTTTCTCCATCATTCTCAACTCCCCAGTAAACATCAAAAGATAATTAAACTGAGCATCGTACTTAGCTAATGACATGTCTCCCTGAACCAGATGATCAAACTCTAGTTTCTTTTAAAAAAATCAAATTTTCATCAAAGTAGTGGTTAGTGAACTCCTCTAGAAAGTCAGCCCAAGTTTCGAATACAGGATGTCCATCATGTAAAGATCTCCACCAAATCTCAGCATCGGCCTGCATATAGTACGAAGATATCGAAGCTCTCAAATGTTTATCAGTACCCAACATGTTATGAAGCTTCTCGTGATTGAGAACCCAAGTCTCAACGTTCCTCTAGTCTAACTTACCATAAAAGTACATAGGGTCGTACTTCCTAAACTCTCTCCTTTGCCTTTCCTCCTAAGACATTCTACCAACCACGGTTGGATCAGCCCGAACCAAAACTGCACCCGTCTCGACACGTATCTCGAGACAAAACCCCACAAAACACTGAATTTATTTAATTAACTTTGAATTTTGTAAAATAATATAATATATAGTAAACAATACTAGGCACATATCACAAAAAATAAAATTAATTAAAAATCTCAATTTCACCGGTCTTTAACTCTCAACTCGCGACCAAAATCATAATTAGGATCCGCTAATCCCTGATTAGCCATAATTATCAGTTTAGAAATTTTTGGATTTGACAATCTTCTCTTGGCCAGGCTTGCTCATCGACGGCTTTGCACCCACCGTCATAAAAAGACGGTGAGTACAAAAAGTAACAATAATCCTCGTTGTCATATTCATCAACATTTCCAAAACAAACTAAATGGCATTTAAAAGCTTAAGCCAAATAAAGAAAGACTAGTACCAAACATATGCTAAGAAATATCACGGTTAAGCAAGTGAAATTGACACGAGGCTAAATAGTTATGATCTTGATCTGGTCGACCGTGACATACGTCAATGAAGCCTTTAAACAACTAAAGGATGTGCGTGGTATCGCGCAGTATAATATCACTCGGGATTCTAACCCTGGTGTCACCAAGGACTCTAACCTTGGTATATTGGCAACCCCAGGGACTCTAACCCCGTGTGCTGCATCATAGTGGCGAGTGTTCATATCCCTAAGGACTTTAACCCCGTGTGCCGATAAACTCCAACATAGTGCATTGGACTCTAGATTCTATAACTATTTTATAATTCCAAGAAAATGACTCGTTAAAAATTCCAAGGCTTGGCTATCCGGAGTTAGCGCGCTAGCAGACCTACCTTGCATGTCATGTGCAAGAGAACCTAGAATTTCGTAATTAGAATTCCGAGTTTTCTCTACACATAGTCTACACTAATGCCTTAGGAACTCTCATACTCACCTCCAAAGCCCCAAGACATCAACAAACAACATAAAAGCAGCCATACATATCATCAAATTCATAAATTAATCAATTTAAACTAAGCTAATGGTGTATGTAAATTACCTAATTGATGAACCACCTAGCTTGATCAACTCTTACACCTTCAAATTACCAAACCAAGCTAATTTCTTATTCCTCAGTTTTCTCCAGCAAGGTTTCTTCTCTACTAAGTTTCTAGAAATGAAAATGAAGTGATTTGGTTGCATGAGTTGGTCATTAGCTTTATATATCAAATGGATATGATTGATTAAAATCCATTAATCTTATTGCATACACGTATCTCGAGACCCATCTAATGGTTTGCACATTGACACATTTTCGCACTTACTCTCCACTAACTTAAACGCAAGTAACACCAATATGTAACTTAACTGATTTCTAGATGTGCTAATACGTATTTCGAGAAATATCGCATGACTATTATTTTAAAATGGTAACTTAGGTACATTTAATCTAAAATCAACTATAGTCACATTGATTCAACTATATAAGCTACACTAAGCTTAAAATGAACTTACCACATCACTCTCTACCCCAGTCCCACATCGGTACGCATCTCGAGGCACGTCCCCACTTACGTCTCAATACCTATACATGAGTAGAAGTGACTTAGTAGTCTACACATATACAATACATTAGGCATACACCACAACAAATCTAACATATACCTCAGTTATCTTGCCTCGGTAAATGCATGTATCA
The DNA here is from genome assembly GCA_039657365.1 of Stephania yunnanensis. Lineage (NCBI taxonomy): Eukaryota > Viridiplantae > Streptophyta > Magnoliopsida > Ranunculales > Menispermaceae > Stephania > Stephania yunnanensis. Next base: position 25,048,909 of record CM077585.1, read on the forward strand.
ATCAGTGAGTCCCACGTCACGGGTCGGTAATCCTGATTACAAAAACTAAACAAGATTAGGACTTTTGGGCCGTCGCAATTTCAAAACACCATTCATAACTGGTCTTGCTCTCATTAGCAAGCAAGGCATAACCCAACAAAATCGAGTGGTCAAGATGGTTTATCCTAACAAATAGTGCAAATGACATGTCAAACTTATTGGTTAGGCAAGTTGTATTGAATGAAATCACATCTTCAAAGTATTTGTAGGCCGTCCTTGTGGCGGCTCTTGCCCCCCGGGGTGACGTGTCTCCGTGTACTCCTTGCCAGCTGGCCCTACTACACGTGTACGACACCTGCCCATCCAATTTTTATCTCGAAATTCGTATCCACTTGTGTGTATAACGTATAAATGACGTATTCAACGAAAGTTAAAGGCAAGAAATATTTATAATCAATTTAACAAATCCTATTGTGGAAAAACCCTGAAAAGTACGAGGTAGACAATTGTACCATTTAAGGTATAGGCATGTACAAGGTCATAATACTCCCCAGTTCCCAAAAGAGTCAAAATATCAAAACAAAACACACGTACAAGTAATCCTCAACGGTAGGCAGTCAGAGGTAGTCGCCTAAGATCCCCTTGCCCTTACTTGTACTCGGATTTGCACTCAATCATCACAGAAGAAAATGGATTACGAGTCCAGTCTGTAAAATCCTAAGGAACTCGTCCGAGCATTCAAATAAACAAGTAAAAGTCAATAAATATTGTTACATAAACATGCGGAATGTAAATAGACAACTGTAAGTAGGGCATCACATTCATAGATAACAATAAAGTGCAAATGTATGTGCCTGTTCTAGTCAGACTAAACCATACTTCGGAATACCCTTCCAGGATCCCACTAGTGGGTGCACCCAACTAGCTATCACCTGGTACTTCTCGGTGGCCGGCGTAAACCTACGACGCACCGACACATGTAGAAGTTCATTAGCTCGGGTCGTTATCCACCGAGAACTCCTGATACACATGATATGGTATAGAATGCATATACACACAATGAAAGATCCGGTGGGAGTAACTCAACCAACCGTCCAAACAATGAAAATATATAGATGTAAATAAAACCTACAAGGAATACTGGAAATGAATGGAAATATGAAGTGAAATAAATACTCAAAGTTTTTCAATTGGATTTTATAAACCTCACAACGCACTCCAATACCACGTAATCAATCTTCGAGTCCAAGTCCAATGGGTCCTTGGTCGCCAATTGATCACCCGTGTCCACCTATGTCCATTTATCAATAATTCCAACTTAGTATGACAATTTATGACCAATTTCTAAAACTTTCAGGCCAAATTGTCCATTTTGCGCTTTTCGAGGCAAAAACCCTACGAAAGTCACATCCGAAATATACAAATATTTTTTTTCCAAATAGAAATTCATCAGTTTCTATTTATTTTATTGAAATATATTTTTTCAAAATTTTTCCAATTCTTTCGTAGTTTTTCCCAATTCTTCTTTCCTTTTTTTGTTCCTCTCTGTTGTTTAGGTTGGGGTTACTCTCCACCCCAACCCCAGTGGAATCGATGGTAGGGGAGACACCCTTGCCATCACCATCACCATCACCACCGCGACCCGGTTCGGCCTCTATTACCGGAACCCCTGTCTCGGCCACCACGACCAACTCACCAACCCACAACAAAAACAACTAGGACTTACCTTGATCGTGACGTTTCCACCCTCTCTTATCTCATTCCCGACTTCTTCTTCTCCTCCTCCTCTCCATTCTTTCTTCTTCCTCTCTCGGCCTCCCAATCGTGGTGTGTGTGTGTGATGTGAGAGAAAAGGTGGTGGAGTGTGGATAAGCTTGTTGACTTTATGTATTGACTCTAAAGTGTGACAAAGCAGGGACACTCGCTTGTGTTTTCGGGCGTTTCGACGCTCGGTTTTGCATCCGAACCACGATATACATGTATCGTCGCATCACTAGCCACCCAATATCTATTCCATACTAGTTACTTGGACAATTTTTATTTAATTTGTGTGTTTTTGTTTCCCCGACCTAATATTCAGACCCGTCAACTACCCGGTACCTGCGTCGATACGCATATCGAGGCGAATACAGTTCACGCAATCTCGTTGTGTTTTAGTTTCCTCGACTTAATATTCGGTCCCGTCAAGTACCCGGTACCCGCATTGACACGTATATCGAGGCAAATATAGTTAACACAATCTCACAGGTATTGTTATGCAACATACACATATGCGATGTATTTCAATAAATTGCATCGCAAATAAGCAACCACCACACCATAACTATCATACTTAAGTCCCTGTGTGTCCTAGCCTACTGCGGCGTCCACATAAATATGAGCTGGCGCCCACGTCTGTAAATTTGAGATAATTAACGACATTAATAAAAATGGGCCGTTACAGTTCTTTCCAACTAAATAAAATTTCGTCCCAAAATTTAACTATAACTAAAGTCTCATACCAGAGAATAGCTGAGGGTATCGTGTCCTCATCGTCAACTCGAGCTCCCAAGTGAGTCTCTCCGTCCTATGATGTTGCCAACGAACTAGGACCTTCGCGAGCTCCCTGTTCGGAGAATTTGTACTCGACGGTAACAATCTTTATCGGTCTCTCGTCATAGGTCACGTAAGGTTGTATCTCCACCTGTCCCAACTTAATCGTCGGTCTCGGCTCTGACCTAACGAGTCTTAACATTGAAATGTGAAATATCGGATGAACCCCAACTAACTCGGCATGTAATTCCAACCTATATGCAACAGTGCCTACTCTCTGTGCAATCCGGTATGGCCCAATGTATCTCGGCGCCAGTCTCCCTTTAATGTAAAATCTCTGTTGACATTTCCAATGAAAAACCTTTATATACACCATATCGCCCTCGGTATAGCTCAGACCCTCGCGATACCTATTCGCGCATTTATTATGTCTATCGTGTCCAGCTTGTAGCTTTTGACGAATTTGTCGGATTTTCTTTGTGTGATCAACAACTATCTCAGGCCCTATTGTCACTGTATCTTCCGGCTCTGCCTAACAAACATGTGATCTATAGGGCCTCCCATATAGTGCTTCAAATGGTGGCATGCCAATGCTCGCCTGATAGCTGTTATTGTATGCAAACTTACTCAGAGGCAAATAATCCTCCCACGAACCCCAAAATTGTAAATATACAAGCCTTGAGCATATCCTCCAAAATATGGATCAGTCGCTCTAACTGTCCGTCGGTCTGAGGATGATAAGGCGTACTAAACTGCAACCTGGTGCCAAATTGTTCCTGCATTGCCTCCCATAGTTTCGAGGTCAATCTGGGGTCTCTGTCTGACACAATGGAAATTGGCACCCCATAAAGCCCAATAATTTCCAGCTCAAATAATATGCTCAGATGGGGAAATGTGTATTTCATCGAGACTGGAATGAAGTGAGCCGACTTCTTCAATCTATCAATCACTACCAAAACTGCATCGTGACGTTTCGATGTCTGTGGTAGCCCATTAGGAAATCTATAGTGACATGTTCCCATTTCCACAGTGGAATGGGCAACGACTGTAATAATCCATCGGATATCCGGTGCTCGGCCTTCACCTGCTGGCAAATGTGACAACTCCTCACATACGCACCTATGTCAGCCTTCATCCCTGGCCACCTGAATAGTCACCTCAAATCATGGTACATCTTGGTCCGACCAGGATGAACCGTGTAACGAGACCGGTGTGCCTCTTCCAAAATCCCATCTCGTATCTCCTGATCTGCAGGTATCCATAATTTCCCTCGGAATCTCAAACACTGATCTGTGGTTTCTACCCAATCAGTGCATTCCGGATTCCATGATAGATCACTGAGTTGCTCATAGAGCCCATCAGCCATCTGACACTCGGCAACCCGTTCAATCGATACTGTCAGTATCTTCATTTGACAACAAATGTGATGTTCCACCGTAGTCGACAACTCGGCCATGCACATAACTAATGATGCATGTAATAAGCCATTCTCATGTGTCATCTGCAGCAGAACAGTCTGACCGTCGAGTCCAATCTTGTTCAATGCTTCTGCTATGATGTTCGCTTTGCCAAGGTGATACTCAATAGCGAAGTCGTAGTCCTTCAGGAACTCGAGCCATCTCCGCTGGCGTATATTCATATCCCTTTGAGTGAAGATGTAACGTAAACTCTGGTGATCTATATACAACACGAATCGCTCTCCATAGAGACAGTTCCTCCAAACCTTTAGTGTAAAGACGACCGCTGCAAGCTCTAAGTTGTGCACTGGACAATTCCCCTCGTGGGGTCTCAACCGTCTGGAAAGATAGGCAACTGGTCTACCATCCTGCATCAACACACAACCGGGATCAATGCCCGATGCGTGTGTATATACTGTAAAGGTTTTGCCTGGCTACGACAAGGTCAATACTGGTGCAGATGTCAATTTCCGCTTAAACTCATGAAAGGCATGCTCATATTCATCTGACCGGTCAAATATGACGTCTTTCTTAGTCAGTCTCATCATCGGCGCTGTCATCAAGGAAAAATCCTGCACAAATTGCCGGTAGTATGTTACCAGTCCAAGGAAACTCCGTATATCAACCATAGTCTCAGGCGTCTTCCAATCAATGATCGTCAGAACCTTTTTCGAATACACCGAAATACCCTACTCACTGATGACGTGGCCTAAGAATCTCACCGCACTTAGCCAAAAGTCACACTTACTAAACTTGGCATACAATCGGTGCTCCCTCAGTGTCGTCAAAATTGTCCTGAGATGTCCCTCGTGATCCTCACGAGTTACGTCATAGATCAAGATATCATCGATGAACACGATGACGAAACTATCCAAATACGGCCTCATGACCCTGTGCATCAGATCCATGAAAATCGTTGGAGCGTTCGTCAGCTCAAACGGCATGACTGTGAACTCAAATAACTCGTATATTGTGCTGAAAACAATTTTCTGGATATCTTCTTCTCGGCTTTCTTCATCACAAACAGTATTGGAGCTCCCCAAGGCGACATACTATTGTGAATAAAACCCTTCTCCAACGGCTCATCCAACTGTAGTCTCACCTCTTCCTGCTCCGCTGATGCCATCCAATAAGGTCGACTGGCAATTGGCTGCATCTCTGGTATCAACTCGATTATGAACTTAATAGCTCGTAGTGGTGGCAATCTAGGTAAATCATTTGGAAATACATCAACAAAATCCCTAACCACCGAAACATCCTCAAGTCGCCCCCCCGTTCGAACCTCCGGCTTAACTATCGCCACAAACGCCTCCATCTCCTTCGCTGTAGCTAGTCGGCCTCTCGTGATGGGTAAGTCAGTTGCTGATCCAAGTAATATGAACTCCAGTATTCCAGGAATACGAAACTTTATGCTCTTACCGTAACAATCTATCCGTGCATGATAGGATGCTAACCAATCCATTTCGAGTAGTGTGTCAAACTCTAAATACTTCAATATTCGAAGATCAGCTGGTAGATGATGTCCCTCCACCTCTATCATCACTTCTCTACATATTTCGCTAAGGTATATCTTATCCCCAGCAGCCGTACTGAGGACAAGATGTGGGTCTAGTGTTTGTGTAGCTAACCTTAACAGCCCAATAATACGTCCAACAAGAAACGATAAAGTACTACCAGAATCAAACATAACGTGCATATGGCGATCAAATATAAGAAATGTACATTCAATAAGCTGCCTAGTCGCCTAGCTATCTGGCTGTGCTAATGTATGCACTCTATCTCTAGCCTGGTATGCCTCTTGTCATGGCGATACTGGTACCCGGCATGCAGCCCTCAAATGTCCCCTCTGCCCATACATGTGACATCGACGGCTATCCAGTCTACCCATTTTTCTGTCTCCAGATCTCGGACCCTGACCCCGGTCTACCTCACCCCTGTCATATCCCTTTGATCTTGACCTTGACAGTACCCCTATGGCTGTAACTTTTGCCAATCCAGTGGTGCTGAGGTGATAGCATGAACTAGCTGTGGCTCCTCATATCAAAACTGAATGCCCTGATAATCGTCCCGGCGACCCCTCTCCCATCTATCATCTTTTCGACCTTTATCCGGACGATCCATCGGTCTCTTTTGCCTTTGATTCGACCCAAAACTCTGCCCTGACTATACCTCCCTACCAGTCACCCGTCTGCCAACCCTCTATAGTTTGTATGTCTCATGATCCAATGCCCTGTAAAAAATCTCCCGTAGAGTCGTGGCTCCGATCGAGACAACTGCTGATGCAATCCTGTCATCAACCCCTCTGGTGAAATAATAGATTTGTAAGCGCTGTGTTCTGACGACATCTAGAGAGAACTGAAGCAAATGTCGAAATCTCTCCATATACTGCATCAAGGTACGATTACCTGTCTCAGGGCCAGGAACTCCTCCCTTAATCTCAACTAACCTCCATAAGTATGTACTGATCATAGAATAGCTCCCTAAACTCAGCCCATGTCGTCGGTTCTGGATGAGTATCCATATATGTCGTCCACCAGACTATTGCATGCCTTCTCAAATAGGCTCCAAAAAGTCGAGTCTGTACAGTCTCGTTGTTCCTCATCATCTTATTGAAACGCTGATGGGACACTACCCATCTCCTTGCAGTCTCGGGGTCACCGCCTCCGTAAAAGAATCAAGGCGGGAATTTCAAAAACTCCCTCAATAACTTTGCTTCTGGTGCTAGGACAAATGTTGATGTATTAGTAGTGTCAGCAGTGGGGATGGCAGTAGCCTGGTCCGTCGTCGTGAATGGAGGAGTTAGAGTCAATGTCTCCATAAGAACGACAGCTGCGGTAGTTGTCTCCAGGGGTGTCTCTGCCGCTACCCCCTGAACTGGTGTCTGGGGTACCACCGGAACAACAGATGTCCCCGCTAGTACGGTCACAACTACCGACTCTTTAGCTGAAGTGAGTGATGCTAGTACCGCGGTCTGCTATCATAATAGTCGTAATACCTCAGCCATCTGTATCTCTTGGGTCGAGAGTCTATCCTCCATACTGGCCATAACCGAGACATCCCTAGCCGCATTGCTAGTCTGTCCAGTCTCAAAAGGCGTACCAGACTGTCCGTCCATAGTCTGCATCGAGAATGTGCTCCGGATTAGTCTTAGAGTATATACGTATATCATATAATAAAATGAAAATATAACACGCATATAAGCTTTAACTCTACCTGCCTCACATCACTTCCCAACTAAAGTTCTAAGACAATAACTTCGGGTTTCCACATCTAAGTTCATTGAATAAATTTTATTGTCTTAGGACTTCCTCTTTGCTCTGATACCAACTGTGGCGGCCTTCGCCGCCCTGAGGTGACTTGTCTCTATGTACTCCTTGTCAGCTGGCTCTACTATACATGTACGACACCTGCCCATCCAGTTTATATCTTGAAATTTGTATCCACTTGTGTGTATATCGTATAAATGACGTATTCAGCGGAAGTTAAAGGCAATAAATATTAATAATCAATTTAACAAATCCTATTGTGGAAAAACCTTGAAAAATACTAGGTAGACAACTGTACCATATAAGGTATAGCCATGAATAAGGTCATAATACTCCCCAGTTCCCAAGAGAATCAAAATATCAAAACAAAACACTCGTACAAGTAATCCTCAATTGTAGGTAGTCAGAGGTAGTCGTCTAAGATCCCCTTGCCTTTACTTGTACTCGGATCTGCACTCAATCATCACAGAAGAAAATGGATGACGAGTCCAGTCAGTAAAACCCCAAGGAACTCCTCCGAGCATTCAAATAAACAAGTGAAAGTCAATAAATATTGTTAAATAAATATGTGAAATGTAAACATGCAGCTATAAGTAGGACATCGCATCCATAGATAACAATAAAGTGCTAATGTATATGCTTGTTCCAGTCAGACTAAACTATACTTCAGAATACCCTTTCAGGATTCCACTAGTGGGCGCACCCAACTAGCTATCACATGGTCCCTCTCGGTGGCCGGCGTGGACCAACAACACACCGACACATGTAGCAGTTCATTAGCTCGGGTTGTTATCCACTGAGAACTCCTAATACACATGTTATGGTCTAGAATGCATAAACACAACGAAAAATCCGGTGGGAGTAACTCAGCCAATCGTCCAAACAATGACAAGATATAAATGTAAATAAAACCTAAAAGGAATACTGGAAATGAATGGAAATATGAAGCGAAATAAATACTCAGAGTTTTTCAATTGGGTTTTACAAACCTCACAATGCACTCCAATACCCCATAATCAATCCCCGAGCCCAAGTCCACTGGGTCTTTGGTCGCCAATTGATCACCCGTGTCCATCTATGTCCATTTATCAATAATTCAAACTTAGTATGACAATTTACGATCAATTTCTTAAAATTTTAGGCCAAATTTTACCTATTTCACGCTTTTCGAGGCAAAAACTTCGCGAAAGTCGCGTCTGTAATATCCAAATATTTTTTTCAAATAGAAATTCATCAATTTCTATTTATTTTATTGAAATATGTTTTTCAGAATTTTCCCAATTTTTTTTCCTTTTTTTTTAAGTTTGGTTTGGGTCGGGTCAACCCAAACGGGTCGGACCCGACCTGACCCTGGACCAAAATAGGTATAGGCTCGACCCATGAGGGGTTCCTCATCTGATCTAACCAGTTTCACTGGTTCGATCGGATTTTTTTTTTTTTTGTTTCTCCCAGTTTTTTGGGTTGGGGTTGTTATCCACCCAACCCCAGTGGAATCGATGGTAGGGGAGACACCCCTGCCATCACCGCCGCGACTCGGTTCGACCTCCATAGCCGAACCCCTATCTCGGCCACCATGGCCAACTCACCAACCCACAACAAAATCAACTAGGACTTACCTTGATCGTGACGTTTCTACCCTCTCTTCTCTTCTTCCCGACTTCTTCTTCTCCTCCTATCTGTTCCTTCTTCTTCCTCTCTCGACCTCTGATTGTGGTGTGTGTGTATGTGTGTGTGAGGTGAGAGAAAAGGTGGTGGAGTGTGGATAAGCTTGTTAACTTTATGTATTGACTACAAAGTGTGACACAGCTGGGACATTCGCCTGTGTTATCGGGCGTTTCGACGCCCGGTTTCATGTTCGAACCGCGATATACGCGTACCACCGCATCACTAGCCACCCAATATCTATTCCATATTAGTTACTTCGCCAATTTTTATTTAATTTGTGTGTTTTCGTTTCCCCGACCTAATATTCGGTCCCGTCAACTACCCGATACCCGCGTCGACACGCATATCGAGGTAAATACAGTTCACACAATCTCATTGTGTTTTAGTTTTTCCGACCTAATATTCGATCCCGTCAACTAAGCGGTACCCGCGTCGACATGCATATCGAGGTGAATATAGTTCACACAATCTCGCACGTATTGTTATGCAACATACACACATGCGATGTATTTCAATAAATTGCACAGCAAATAAGCAACCAACACACCATAAACTATCATACCTAAGTCCCTGTGTGTCCTAGCCTATCGCGGTGTCCACCTAGATCTGAGCTGACGTCCACGTGTGTAAATTCTAGATAATTAACGTCATTAATAAAATGGGTCGTTACAGTCCTTGACCTCGAATTAGCCTAAAAGACATGCATTATCCCATTATTCTTTCCAACTTTCATTGCGTGGAAAAAACTCAGATTATGTTTCTATTTTTTCAAGAATTACTAAAGTATTTCCCCTGCATTACCCTCCCCAAGCCTAAGTTTTCTTTATGCATCAATGTGATTTATGGTATCATTTTCATCGTATGTCAACTGATTAATCCCGCCAGTACGCAATGACTTTGCCATAAATGACTTGCACACATAAATTTTTGCACTATAATTAAGATGCAACCTCTTTTATGTTGTCTCGCTAATAACTTTGTTACACTAGTAGAATCTAGACTTCCTTAGGCTCACTACATGATTGTATTCTAGGAACACCATGTCATGTGCCATTTTTCATAGGTGAATAATCGTACAACTATTCTTGTTTTGCATCCACACCGTGAATATAAACCAAAATGTGTCTTCTTCTCCTTACAACATGAAAACATACGCTTACAAATGATGTTGTATATTCTTTTTTATGACCTTATTTTTATTCTGAATCCTACATTCTTTGCATATTTCTTGAATGCTAAATGGGCCTCATTATGGCTAGTAAAGGTCATTCCAACTTGAGGTACCAGTTGTTTGTCAATAATTTCAACTTCATTATCCTCTTCACCATTACCTTCAAAATCATCATGATCTTCTTCAATAGTTTCTTGTAATGACAGGTTCAACTGTGCCCTGACGACCTAATGAAAAAATGTATCAACATAGACAGTTGGTATTAACTATGATTCATATACCATGTCACACAACTAAACTCTGCAGTTGGTATTGGCTATGATTTTGAAGAAATACATTGCCAGTTGGTATTACCCATGCTAAACCTAACTCAATAAACACCAGCTGAACCTAACCCAAACCTTAATGTCAAGAAATGTATAATACAACTGATAGAATGTAAACCTAGCTCATAGTAAAAGCAATAAGTAAATGCATTTCCATAAAAAACATGTGCTTCAAAACCCACATTTACTAACCTTATTTACTACAACATACAATCCAACATTAAAGGCATTGTTTACATTCAATCACCAACATTCTTGAACAGAAATTAAGAACAAAATGGGGTTACCTCTACCTTTATCTATTATTCTCTTTTCCTTGAACTTCACTTCAGTTAACTCTATAAGAGAGTGGTCCTGACCAAACAAGTTCTAGAGTATGATGCTCTAGCTCTTGCTGCAGCGGAGAATCTCTATGAAGAGGGAACATGACAAAATGTGGTTCGGGAAAGGTGAATGAGTTGTTTTAGGTAGGATAAACCACTTGAATTTGGCGCCACAATCTAGAGTCTCCTGCTCAAACATTTGGCTGGAAATCATTTTAGCAGCCAGCCAGCTCTAACTGATAGCCACTGATAGGGTCGTACATGAACAATACACGCACAATATTGTATGTTCAACAGGTACTAACCGAAGTGACTATTTAAAAAAAAAACAGAAAAGGAAAAAAAAGAAATGAAATGGTTTGGAGTGGGACACATCTGTCCACTTCACTCGTCAGGTCATCGGGTGCATTGACCAGATGTCCATGGCGGGTTAAAGTAGCATTTTCCGCATTTATTTTCTGAGCTTGCCCCAATTTTTTCATGGTCACTACCTTTTTTTTCTCCAGTATATACAGTCATGTTCATTACTTATTATTTATAAGATTACGTTATGTACATATATCTTTTTTAATGAGAAATCAATTGTAGGACTCGAACCCACAAACTCCTTTAATCTTGCTTTTAGTACGCCATACATAATCACCTCACATAGATGTTTTGGCAATATGAACAGCAAAAGTATATTAACCAAACCATTGAAACTAAACTAGAAACCATACTGATAATTTAATTTCTTACATTACATGTCTTTGTTTTTTTTTTTTTTTTTGAAAAACCATTTCGCTAATTTTTATTGCAAATCATTAGCCAATACATCGGAGAGAAACTGTGGCATAAGACACCACTCGTTTCGACCAGACAAAAAACTAGCCTCTCATGCAATAATATGAGCTGCTAAATTCGTTGATCTATAAACAGAAGTAGCACAGTGGACTTCATGTCCATTAGTAGCCCCTCGCAATCCTCAATAATAGACCCTAAATAAGAGTTATCTTGGGTTCCATGCTTAAGAGCTTAGACTACCAGCATTGCATCCGTCTCCATAGGTGCCTCCTGAACCCCATTTCTTTTTAGCCAGCTCAACGCTTCCCTCACTCCTATTGCCTCTACAAGTTTTGGTTCCACTACTCCATTCCACCTATCTCCCATAGTTGTGATGAACTCACCCCTATCGACCCTCAATGCTGCCCCAAATGAAGACACTCCCAGTTCACCGAAGACTGCAACATCAGTATTACACTTGACCCTTCCACTTAAAGGTCGCTGCCATTTCTCATTTCTCCTATTCTTACTCTGATTTGATCGGTTTGTGTCACCCAAGTGAGCTTTCTTCTATACCACCAAGTGAGACTTAGCATATGTTATTATGTATGTTGCTGTTTGACCTCCGTTCCTCCAAACTACTGCGTTTCGATTGTTCAAAATGCTCCACGCCACCATCGCCACTACCTTCATTACCTTAGTTGGCCAAGCTTCAAATATGTCTGATAGACATTGAGCAAAGATTACACGACCTAACTTGTTCAGCACCACTATTGATTCCTCCCAGCACTTTCTTGCAATTCGACACCCCACAATAGCATGAAAAATGTTCTCCCCTTCCTCCTTTCAAACATCACACACCACATTCACCGGGACATGTCTATTGAAGAGATTGCTAGTAGTTTGGAAGATTGTTCAGTACCGCTCTCTACAGGAAGTTCTTAATCTTTGGGGGGGGGGGAGGACTTTTAATCTCCACAATTGTGACCAATATCCAAACTGATCATTAGGATGAATCTGGTCCAGTTGCCCAACGATTGCTCCCACTCCTTACAGTGTAAAATCCCATATGATCGCCTCCCCACATCCACGCATCATCAATTTGTTGACTAGTTAGGGTCGAATCAAATCGCAGTCCCTCACGTCAAAGAGATCGCATATAATATCCTCATCCTAACTATTATTGTTCATGCATAATAGGGACTACACTTTAACATTTGACAGTACCGGTGGCATCTCCTACTGTATCTTTGCGTTTGACGAACTCAACAACCAATCGTTCTTATATATATGAATCGATTTTCCATTTCCCACTTTCCATCTTCAATCTTCCATCAACTTGTTGTGGGCCTCCATGATGCTACGCCATATATAACTTGGATTCCTACCCTTAGTTGCTTTAAGGATATTGTCATTTGGATAATATCGAGCTTTCAACAACCTTACCGCCAACAAATTAGGGTTATCAAGCAACCGCCATCCCTATTTCATTAGCATTGCTAAATTAAAATCACGTACCCTTTGAAGACCCAATCCATTAAATTTCTTTGGTTTACACAGCTTCCTCCCCATCGGATACCTCCATGTTTGTCCAAATCCGATACCCACCAGAACTTATTCATCAACACCTCCAATTAATCACACAATTTCTTTGGCAATAGGAAGACACTAATCATATAAGTGGTGATAAATTGAAGAACCAACTTTAAAAGGACCTCCTTCCCAGCTCGAGATAACAACTTTCCCTTCCATCCTTGAAGCCTCTTCCTACCTTCTAATAGATATAGGAAAAGAACTATTATCTATTCTCTCCCACCCGACTCGGAAGCCCAAGTTAAAACCCAACCGAGCTCTACTACACCACTTGAAAGACATTACATACCTTCCCCTTAGCTGATTGGCTCACATTGTGACTGAAGTGGACCCAATACTTTTGGAGATTTACCATTTGACCCGTGGCTTCCTCATAATGGTCAAGGGCATGCTCTTACAGTTTCGGCTTCTCGAGCCGAGGCTTTGAAAATTAAGTAGCAGTCATCTGCAAAAAATAAGTGGCAGATTATTAAAGCTTCATTTGCAATTATACAACCATGCAACTGTCCCAACACTTCCTTCCTCGTTAGATTAGTCGATAGTCTTTCCACGCGTAAGAGAAATAGGTATGGAGAAATTGGATCTCTTTGGCGCAAGCTTCTTGTTGGAGTAATCAGTACAACCTCTAGATCACCCACCAAGAACGTATATCTAACAGAGGTGACGCACATCATCATTAATTTAATCCACCACTTTGCAAAGCCCATTCGGTGCATCATCACCTCTAGGAAGACCCACTATATACATTCACACGCCTTACTCATGTCAATTTTTAGAGTCGTGTAGCCATCCTTCCCCTGGGTTTTCCTATGTAACCAATGATTAACCTCACAAACAGATATAACATTATCAGTAATAAGCCTCCCCAGGATAAAAACATTTTGAGATTCAAATATAATCTCAGGTAATACAATCTTACAGGGGTGTATTCAATTGAGATTTTTAGAGACTTTTAGTTACTTTTATTGACTAAAAAAGTTTAGGGGTATTCAATTAAAACTTTTAGAGAGTCTCTAAAAGTTTGGTGTATTCAATGTGAACTTTTAGAGACTTTTAAAAAGTCTCTAAAAGTTTTGGGGTATTCAATTTAAACTTTTAGAGAGTCTCTAAAAGTAAGGGGTATTCAATTTGTTTAGAAATTTGATAGATTTGTGGGTTTGGATAACTTTTGGAGACTTTTCACCCAACCCTATATATGTTGAAAGTCTTCTCCATCTCTTTGCCTCAACGAGAAACTTTTGGAGACTTTTTTTTTTTCTTCTTCGTAGCCTCTCTCTCTCATCCCGAAATCTCTCTTGCTCTCTTTTTTTTCTCTCGCTCTCTTTTTTTCTTCTGGAATGAAGGCACGATGAAAATGATATCGATCGTGCAAAATGGCAACCTGATTGCACTTCATTTTTGCGAAATCTGGCTATCTAAGTGCAATTTTATTGCGATCAAAACACGAAGGACGGTCGGTTGATACAATAATGGATGACTCGTCGCTAATTATGGACCAAGGATCAATGTTTGAGGGAGTATTAGGGCCCCCGACCTCAAAACCTACAAAGGCAGACACACGAGAACCTCAAGATATAATGACTCAATGCACAATCACCCCAAGCTGAAAGGAATATGCATCCCCCTCCCACATCCCCAATGCTTAAGGAAAAGAAGAAGGAAACTACTAAAGCTGATTCTGAGAGGCAGATAAGAACATTGATAGCGATGCAAGGTGTACAAGTTCATGAATCTGTCTTTACATGTAAATAAACCAAATGTAGCTTCCAGGATCTTATTAAGAAAAAATCAATGCAGCATATCAAATTCAAGATAAAGTTCAGCTCACCCGCTCTCTCTTTGCGTAGATAAATCAACATCAGAGATCACAAAAAAGCAACTACCAGTGCATGGTACACAATGCAGAAAGGAAAAAGTATTAATTCTGCTGCACGTTTTTTAGATCACACACTAGCCTGTGGATACAAATGAAAGGATGGACAAGCAAGTGCCTTCAAATTTCACAATATGATAGTTGTCAACCTTAATGGTTGATATTTCATTAACCACTAATCATATAATTAAACAATATGCATATTTAAAAATAATTACCTAAACTATCAAGAGAAAAGTGCATTTTTATTTTTATTTTTTTGGTTGGGGAATGGTAAGAGAAGAAAATAGCATCTCTTTCACTTGTACCATGTAGTTTTTTTATCTTTTCCTTATCATATACTAATGGGCGTGTCACCTTCTTTCTACCATAAACCTAAGGAGGATTTCAAGAGAATTTAGAATCAACCTCTATTGCTCACGAGCTCTGCCCACAACCCGCCAGCTCCTGCGTGATATGATTAATTTCCTGCAGGAAAGCATGTTAGAAAGAAGGGATTGAGAGAGAGAGATTCAGCAAGACAGTGAAGAGAGACGAAGGAAGAATGAAGCGAAGGTTGAAGATGGTGAAAAGTGGGGCACATACCCCTGTTCGATTTCGAGATTTACATGGATGTTTATCAAAAGTCATCTAAATAAAAGTTTATCAAAGTCTATCAAAGTCCTTACAAAAGTCCATTAAAGTTACTAAAAGTCATTAAAAATAAAGTTTATCAAAGTCTACCAAAGTTTTTAAAAGTTTACAAAAATCTACGAGTCTCTAAAAGTCATCCACTTATAAAAGTAACTAAAAGTCTATTAAAATCTCAATTGAATACACCCCCCTTAAGCTTATTTGCCAGCATTTTAGAAACAATTTTATACAAGACATTACATAATGAAAAAGGTTTCAAGTCTGTGATAACCTCGGGCTTATCTTTTTAAGGATTAAAACCACTAAGGTATCATTTAACGAATCGGGTAGGCACCCTGATTCTAAGAACTGCAGGTAAGCTCAAAATATAACTGTGGTAATGATTTTCCAAAACCATTGGTAGAAAGTCGGATTCATGCCATCGGGGCATGCACTTTGATCTGAATGCATTGAAAATATCGCCTCCCTAACATCCTCCATTGTGAAGTTCATTAGTAACAGTTCATTATGTGCCTCAGTGATTCGAGATTGCACACAGTCAAGAATTGGATTCAAGTTCCCCTGCCGAGATGTGAATAGAGTAAAATACTTGCTCACCAATTCGCCTAGTCCGATTTCCCCACTCCGCCATTCGCCTCGATCATCCTTCGATTTTGACACTTGATTCTTCCTCTTCCTTGCGAAGGTGTAGGAATGGAGAATTTTAGTATTTTGATCCGCACCCTTTGTCTCCAAAAATCTTCGTGTTGTGACAATACTAGCAAATATTCATTTTCCACTTCCTTGTAACATTGAACTGAGAAAGAATCAGACAAATATTGAAGAGCTTTTAGTTGCTTTCTCAGCTGTTCAACTCTTTTTGCCAAGTCTTTTGATATCTTCGACCCCTACCATTTTAGTTGGGTACCACTCTCTGTAATTATATCCGTAATTAGTAAGCAGAGTCTCCTCCCAAGTCGATGTCAGCACCCCCATGCACCATTCTTCCCTCAACCATGCGTTTTCGAAACTAAAACGGGTTTTCTTCCTCGAAATTCGCCAAGTTGAGATCTGTAGGAACAAAGCTCGATGGTCCGAGCTTAGGGCAATAAGATTTTGATCTTGTAGTTGTCGAACATTTGTGTTCATGAATAAGTGGCCACTACTCTGTCCAATTGTTCCTCTACCCATTGTGTTGCGTTTCAAGTGAATGGATAGCCATCCATGCCCAAGTCTAGCAACTGATAATCCTTCGTCGCTTCATGAAAACCATTAAGCATCCATTGTGGTTGCGGGTGAACTCCATGTTTCTCCCTCGTATGAAGCATATCGTTGAAATCTCCTAAAACACACTAAGACTCACCTGGACGAACATTTGAGGATTTTAGTAACTCCCAAGATGCTTGCCTCCTTGAACTCTCAGGGAAGCCATAGAAGTCAGTCAACCTATACAATTCCAATCTCAGAATTGATACCCTCACATCGATATAGTTTGTTGTAGATGATAAGACTAACCAAGTTTGCCTTCCTCCAAAACATTGCCAAACCACCTCCCAAACCCTTGTTATTTGATGTCTCAAAACCTTTGAATTTCATTCTTCGACATATCCCCTCACACCATTTTCTATCAAGACAGTGTCTCCATAATAAAGACAATATTAGGATTGTATTTTTGGAGTAGGTCTAATAGAACTTGAATTGTACGGGCGAGCCCAAGCCACGACAGTTCTAGCTAAGAGTCCCTATTTCGATATGCGGGTCTGGCTCGTGAGGCCCACAACAAACAAGTTTTTTGGGTCGGATGTGTTCCTGTGGATCCCCTCGTCAACACGGGTAGCAATACCTTTCTCCCCATCTATCTCCATGCCCACACGTGGCCTTTTCAGATTTACTTCCAACTGTGTAGATGCTGGCCCATTTGAAACTCTTGCCATCGCCTTGCCATCTTTGTGTCCATTATTTTCTCCCCCAAATCCTCCATATCACCATAATTGTAGCCCATGTTATGGTAAGTAGGGTGATTTGCCACATCAGCAAAACCATTGCCACTCTACCCGCCGTTGATAGGCAGTTTCCGTCGAGCCCTCACAACCTCTGTTCCTCGAGGCATTTCCCTACCTATGGACTGGGGCACGCAAGAAACTCCCATAGATTCTTTCATCACTTGGTTCCTCGCAATCGAATAAGTTCTCATAGAATTTATCGGAATGACCAATCAACCCGCAATAGAAACATAATGTTGGTACCCTCTCATATGTGACTCTGCCCAAAATCGATCCTCCACTCCTTTTCATTTTCATTTTGATTTGGAGCGGCTTGCGTACATCAATACGAACTTTGATATGCAAATGTTCAAGCGACAAGTTCTCGATGCTTTTCGAATCAGTTTTCATATACTTCCCCATGGAGTTACCAATGCGTTCAGCAATCTTCTCATTCATGAAGCCAATTGGAAGATTGTATATCTACACCCAGATCTCCATCCGGTTCAAATCCATAAAACCAATCTGATCAATTGGTTCCACTTGCTTGACTAACAATACTTGTTGGTTGAAAGTCTATGGACCATCATCCATGACTCGAGCCACATCACGATCATGAAAAAAGGTAACGATGTAGAGGCTCCACTGTTTTATCTCCTTCACGTGCACTCCTTTCACTGGTCGCCATATGGAAACTAGGGTATCTCTCATAGCTTCAAAGTTAACCGTTCTCCCCGATAGAAAATGCCCAACCACTTTCTTTGAGCAATCCACAGCCTCCTCATGAGTTATATTTTCCTCGAAAATCAACCTTTGCTCATCTTCTTCATCAATCGATAGCCTTGCATATCGTTATTGGATATCCCACTAGTTGATGTCTCTCCCATTCGTATGTACAAATCGATTGGTGTGGGAAAACACTTCTTGCAACAATTTCAGAACAAAATCAAAATTAAAGATAACAAAAACTTATCATAAAGATAAGACAAAATTCAAACGCGCCAACTAGGGCGAGACGTGTACTACGTGTCTTTGTTGTTTTCTTGCTGAGTGTATACGCACCGCGTTTCTAAATATTCGTATTCGTAAAATATTAGATCTCACCAATCAAGCGCTCACTTATTATCTCTAGCCTTTTCAATTATGGTTACCATATAAATTTTCATTAGGGCTGACAATTTGAGTCATAAAACGATTAACACGATACGATACGTAATAAACATGCCGTGTGTTTGGTTTAAGTGAGTCTGGGTCATAAACATGTTAACACGTTTATACACGGTTAATAAATGAGTCATTAACATGTCAACCTGCTTAACTCGTTTATGACTCGCTTAACACGACTAAAGAATAATGTATAAATAATAAATATGGTATAATAAATAGATTGACACAAAAATCATCCATTTGAATGCATGTTAATAGCATGATTTATTTATAGACATCTTTTATTATATTTTATTTTATATTTGAGAAGAAATGTTCATTTTACTTTTAATATGTTATTTATGTTTTAGATTTTATTAATAATTATTTATTAAGAAAAAATAAAACTTTTCACCAAAGTAAAATTTAGATTTTTTTAGATGATTCTTATAATTTTGTTTATGTTATTATTACGAGTCATTTTTACTTTATTATTAAGAGTAATAAAAACTTAAATGAAAAAGTAAAGTAAAACTAACAACTATATATAACCACATTATATTTTATTGGCTATTTTAGTATGTTGGTTCGAATTTAATCATTTAGATATATTTTAAAAAATAGTAACCAAATTATAAAAGTTTAAATAAAATAAAATTTTTAAATACAATATTTAATAAATGGGTGGCACGAATACACGACATGTTAATTAACACGACCCACTTAGACACGAAAACGATTAACACGATTAATAAACATGTAATATAATTGGTTTACATTATATGGGTCATGACTTGTTTATGACACGGGCACGTTTACGACTCACCAACACGAATTGACACCCCTAATTTTCATTAAGGTTTTTTGTCTTGTTTCGCATGACATTGGTTAAGTTTAGTTGTTAGAAACATTCGGCCAAGATGTGGCTGTAGTTTAGTGGTAAGAATTCCACGTTGTGGCCGTGGAGACCTGGGCTCGAATCCCAGCAGCCACACTATGATTGCCGTTTTTAATTAGCTTATTACTTTTAGTAAATTCTAATATGATATTTTTACTCCAACGGCGACACTGTATATATAGACTACGGCGGCAATATTTTTGTGAAAAATATATGGGTCTAGATAATATTTTTTATCCATTTAAAAATACGGGATCAGGACAGGACAAAAATTCTTAAAAAATAGGTACTCGTTTATTGATTAATTTGATTTTAATGTGATTTTTAATTTGTGAATTGATTTTAATTTATAAAATTTTAATTAAAATTAATGTGTAATTATGATGTTTTATATGAAAAATGTGCAATTGTATAATTTTTTTGGTGAAACATTAAATTGTTTGAATAAAATTTTATAATAGTTTTTTATGTTAATACATATTATTTTTTATATTTTTGAAAAATAAAATGCATATATGATTGTAATTTAGTTTTTATTGTGATTATTTGTGATGATTGTTTATAATATATTTAATATTTATTTTTTGGTAATTGGTGACTTGTAGACTTGTAAGTTGTAGTTGAGGTTTTTTTTTTAAAAAAATAATTGATAAATAAAATATTTAATCATATTTAAAAATAAAAAGCGGACAAAACGGGAGCCGTATATTTTACAAATATACATGACTGAACAAAAAAAATTGCCCGTTTCAAAAATGGGACCGGGTCTGGGCACCAAATTTAATCATTATAAAAATTTCCGTCCAGTCCCATTTATGTCCGGTCCCGAATTTTTGTCAGCCCTAATATAGACATCGTAGGATTCTTTTTTTTTATTTTTTATTTTTTATTTTTTATTTTTTATAATGGTTATTAGATTAACTTAACTTATGTAAAACACTACATGATCGATTCCAAATCTGAAAAAAAGCAAGAGGACTCTAACTCTAATTTTTCATATCGAAAAATATATAAGGAATGTCTTAAACCAATTTTTCATAACGGAAAAAATAGAGGGGGAGACCTACGTCAGTTTTCAATTCTTGAATCCCAGTAGCCACATTATGATTATTCTTTTTAATTAACTTATTACTTTTTTAGTAAATTCTAATATAATATTTTTACTCAAGTGCGACACTATATATGTAGACAGCGTAGGGTTTTTTTTTTATTTTTTAATTTTTATAATGGTTATTAGATTAACTCCACTTCTGTAAAACACTACATAGTCGATTCTAAGTCCGAATAAAAGAAGATGACTCTAACACTCATTTCTCATATTGAAAAATATATAAGGGCCCAAACCAATTTTTCATAACCAAAAAATAGGGGAGGGAGACCCAAGTTAGTTTTCAATTCTTGAAAAATTGAGGAAGATTGCAATAGGTTGACAGCGAGCGTAAAACTTTAGTCACTTTTCACGAAATTGATCAAACACATAAACGTGCGTTCCCACTTTGGGACTCACTAAATCGAGCACAATGAAAGAGTTTGATCCATGTAGTCAACTCCAATTAATTTGAAATGCTATATGTTGTTGTTGTCTAACGATCATTAGATTGTTACTTATTTATTTATTCATTTATTTATTTTGTTGTATAATGGTCCTTTTGGCCTAGACTATTGATGATCAAGTTAAAGCTCAAAATGAAAATTTGGATGAGGGAGGCATGTCCGTACATGCAAGGCCACGATTGTTCTTAGCCACACTTCCCATATATATGCTAGACCCGCTAGGCCCACCCGAGCTTTCCCAATGAGCAGATTTATTGGAGAAACTCAATTTTCTTATATTTATGAAATTCGAACTCGAGACCTTGCTTAAGAAGAACCTGGTGGAACAAATAACTTCGGACAAAAAATATAAGATGAGAATGTAACAATCAAACAGTGACTTGAGACGCGTAATCACTCTCTTTTAGACAAGATTTCTCTTTACCGGTCGAAACCGCGTATACACAATTAGAAAATCAAACTTGCCTTCAGGATACAATCAAGTCTCTAATGGTTGTTGGATGATATGTGTGTAACACAACTCCAACTAAGAACACTATTTGAAGAAGTTTTGGGAGAATGATGCTATGACTCAAAAACACACTTTGATTCAAACAATCTTTTGTGTTTCAATGTATTTCAATGTGTATTGTAAATACTAGATTCTTTTAATTTATGGAAAACTAAGGGACTTAGCGTCTATCCACCAAGGGGTGAGTTTTGATGTGAATTGAAACGAACAAAATAAGTCCTAAAATATGCAACTTTTCATTCTGGGCGCTGACTAAGGCGCTTAGCTTAGCGCCACAACACCATACATATAACTTACAATTTCCCCCTTATTTTCAACTTATATGGACATATAAATTGAGAATTACACTTAAAAATAACACAACCAAAAAACATATAACATTATTCCGAAATTGATACATAAATGAGAAGTGTCTTTTTGACTTGAACTTTTCACTTAGTGTAAATACTTCAAAGTTTCATCAGGTACTATTGTGAACGAATCTTGAACCAAGAACCCTTGCGATAAAAGCAGAAATATTACACATACCAATTTCATGTAAGTAAGAGTGTTTTGTTGATTGCACATTATGGCCTCATGCAAATCCTGTCTTTCTCGAGTGCTCTAAAGTCGGTTATGCTCATAAGAAGTGTCCACACTTCTACACCTGTATAGGTAAGTCTACTTAAGTGAATATGCGAGTCACTCTATTCGACTTATTAAGACCCAATTGTAAACCTCCGTCATACAGAACTGACACTAGAACCAGAAAATGACCTTTGATAATATAATTTTTTTTAGTGTTCCATAATCTTCACTTGACTTGTTAGTACCACATTGAACTTATTCTATATTTTCAAGAATTGCGTTGGGTTCCCATTAAGTGACGATCGAATTAAACAAACCTAAGTCTCATTCCTTTTTATGTTTGAGACATCATATCTCTAACAAGACCCTTTGTTAATAGATTCGCTAAATTCTTGTCAGATTCTACGTAATCAACTGTGAAAACCCCATTTTCGAGTAATTGACTCAAAAGATTGTCTTAGACTTATATGTCTAGACTTTTCATTATAAGTCTTGCTCTCGACTTTATAAACATTCCCTTGTTATCACAATTGATCACTATATTTGTACATGACTTGTTCCGTAATGATATTTCTAAGTCATTCTGATTCCTTGCATTTGCTAGGGCATTAAAATTTGATTCAACTATGAATCTCTATTTCTTTGGACCCTTAAGAAACAATCGTTCTTCCTGGCATATTTAACATCCGAATGGATGTAACTCTTGCAAAATGTACTCAAGTATCAAAGTAATCAATGTTATGCTTTTGTTTGTAACCCCTTAGCCACCAAACGAGCCTTGAACTAATTATTTATAGTTATATTGTCATTTAATTCCCTTTGAATACTCATATGCTCCATATTCCCTTTGATCTTGGTAAAAGATCAGTAAAACCCAAGTTTAATTCAATATATTGAATTGATCATTTCATCATTGATCACTTCTTTCCGAAAAACTAAAGCATCCCTTGATGAAGAATTATGTAGAAACGAAACATGATCACATTTCAAACAAAGGACAAATCTCGTTTGTTCCTTAATTTCCCATACATCCTTCAACCAAATAAGTTAATCTAGACACAAAGATTTATCCATCCTTTGTCCTCTACTTCTCCTTACTTTATCATTCTTAGTAGAAGGATTTCTTGTTCATTAGAAAATTTTGAAACCAAATCTTCTAGATTCCATGACTATTCCCATTAGAAGAATCTCGACACAACTTTTCTAGATTTCCATGATATATATGATTTCATAAGCATTTATTGCAAAAACTATATATCAAATATATCCATAGATATACGCATTAACTATGACATCCCCTATCATGAATAAGGAAAATGCCCGGCCTGAAACCCCAATTAAGCCCATTAACCCCATAGACTTAACTAGAGCCAGCAGCCTCTCCATCCATACTCGATAAACTCAACATGTATATTCATATCGAATTAAAATATCAAAGTAATACACGGCAGAAATAAACTTTTTTTCGATATAACTGAATATAAGGAAATACGGAGTTTATCAAAACTTCCAAGCCATTTATAAAATCACCCAACCCCGTTTATATACATCAAAATAACTCAAACAGAGTTATAAATGTACAATTAAGTCATTACATCGTAAAGAAAACTCGAGACTCCTAGATCTTCTCTTTTCCTTTAGTTGAAGCGGTGGGTTGCGAACTTGAAATGTTTAAGTACGGTGAGTGCTCCAACTTGCTCAGTAAATATAGATTCACAGTATGCATCAATATTCCATATAATATTCAAAGGAGACATGCAATAACAACATGATCCAACAATAACTAACAAAGATATGGAAAGCATATAAACCAATAGATAAACAGATGCAAAGCAAAGATTTTGGACTAGTATACTGTAATCCCCATTTATTTTGTAAAACTAGGGCCGATTACCCATCGATGCCATTAATGCGGTTACTAGACCAACATATTGGTTGATATGTTGTCTAGCCAATCTATTAATGCCCAATGGTTCTATCCCAAGCCCCCTAGTGAATATGTAACCCATGCAACCTCTAAATTGAGTAGGAACTTACATATAGGTCGGGAAAACCAACCCGTTTCCTATAAATCCTTTTCTCAATTTCAGGAACTTACGACAGTGAATTACTATAAACACCGTTTTCCTCTTAGTGAAAACCATCACAACATAGCTAATCCCCCAGTTCATTTTCTAACATATATGAGCTAAATATACTAAATAGCCAAGTAACATTGATAAATAAGTGAATCCGTCCTGACCTCGTTCGAGTCACGTCAAATTCCTAACTTCTCGGGTCTTTAACTCTTCCCCGGTTAATCAAAACCTATCATAGACCAACCACAGTAAATATAAGTCTAATATATTATATTATAAACTATTAGGAACTCCTAAATCAGTCCCTAAACCCCTCATTCAAATTCCTAAGAAAAACAACACTATTGTTGTTCTGGGCATGGATTAGCTCGCTAATAGGCAATATTAGCGCACTAATCCCTGCCTGTACTGCCTATTCTTCAAATTATGCGCACCTAGCGCCCTAATCTTATGATCTAGCGCGCTAATCGTGCTAGACCAGCAATAGCAGTGTACTGCTGCAACTCCAATCCTACCAAAACACCTCCAAATCGATACCTACATCTATAAATTCATTCTCAATAGCTTAGAAACATCAAATATGAGGTGAGGGACTAAATTGGATCAACAACAACTCAAAGAACAATGATTTCCTACAATCATCGAAATTTCAGACTTTGATAAACACTAAAACGAATTATACCTTTGTGTTCCTCTCGAGCCGTTCTATCGTTTAAGCTCCTCAACTGGCTTCGATTCGGTACCTCGGACAGCTTGTCGCGATCGGAGTCGAAACCCTCGACTTTCGTTTTAGTTTGTTTGATCGTTTGTTAAGTTGATATATATCAACTTTGATATATATATATATATATATTCCTGAAGATACGTGTTGCGTCATCTCAAGATTGATCAAACAATCGATGTGTTAAAGTGACACGCGCTATCGTGACACTAAGTTTGACACATCTTAACTTATGCTCCGTTCGAGATGATCAAATGATATATATATATATATATATATATATATATATATTTGCTATTTTCTTAATTGCCATTATATATATTTATATATATCCTTATATATAAATATACATACATTTCGTGTTTATCTCTTCCGATAACTCCACCGATCACGTCCACGTGTAGCCACGTGCGTGCACATCTTTGCCACGTCTCCTTCGTCGCTCACAGTGTACTGGTATTTCGTAATTTATAATGTATTTATCCCATATAGGCTTGTTTATAACCTATCAATATACATAACCTATTTATATTTCAGTTTTACAAACCAAACAAACATCATATGTCAAACAAACGAGCACACACACTAATTGGGATATGACGATCTTAACTCTGAGCCTAACTCGGGTTAATTAATAACTGAGTTAACACCAATCACCACCTTAAGGTAACGGGTCCTTACAGTCTCCTCAATTTAAAAATAATTTCGTCATCGAAATTAAAGTAAATTTAAATTACATGTAATCTCGAATAGAAATGGGATCTGCTTCTTCATATAAGATTCTCATTCCCAGGTTAGCTCCTTATCACCGTGAAATTGCCATTTCACTTTAACCAAAGGAATCTCTTTAGTTCTCAACCTCTGAATCTTATGATCAATAATCTGAATTGGTTGCTCATCGTAAGTTAAGTCTTCCCAAAGATCAAATTTATTACAATCAATTATTGGAGTGAATTAAGTCTCCATCTTGCGTAGCATAGATACATGGAAGACATTATGAACTACGGTAAGCTGAGGAGGTAACTTTAACCTGTAAGCTATAGGACCAATCCTTTCCTGTATTCTTAATGGCCCGATATACCTTGAAGCTAGCTTACCTCGCAACCTAAATCTATACAACCCCTTCATAGGCGATACTTTCAACAGGACATAATCATCCGTTGAAAACTCCAAAAACCTACGATGCTTATCATCATATATCTTCTATATGAGTTGAGCTATAGTTAACCGCTGGCGAATCTGCTGTATCCTCTCTGTGTAGTCCCGTATCAGCTCTGGCCCTAACAAAACTGTATCTCCGACCTCTGCCCAACATGTCGGTGATCGACAAGGACGACCATACAGTGCCTCAAATGGAGCCATTCTGATACTAGCCCGATAACTATTATTATAGGAGAACTCACAAAGGAATATATTTCTCTCAGTTACCTCCAAACTCCAAGATACAAGCTCGAAATATGTCCACAAGCACCAATATCAACCGTTCAGTCTGTCCGTCAGTCTAAGGATGGTATGCCATACTGAGGTTAAGCACAGTTCCTAGTTGCCTCCGTAATTCACTCCACAACCTAGACGTGAATCTCAGATCCCTATCCGAAGTAATAGACACCGGAACCCCATGAGATCTCAATACCTCCTGCACGTACACCTCACATAAACGGTCAAAAGGATCTCTCATAGAAACTGGTAAGAAATGCGCAGACCTGTCAACTATAACCCAGACTGCATCATGTTTGCACTGACTCAGAGGTAGACCGAAAATAAAATCCATCGATATGTGTTCCCATTTCCACTAAGGAATAGGCAGCGACTGCAATAACCCTCCAGGTTTCCTATGTTCAGCCTTGACTTGCGGACATATCTCACATCTCTTTACAAATTCAGCAATATCAGTCTTTATCCTAAGCCACCAATAAACAAATCTCGTATCATAATACATCTTAGTGTTACCTGGATGAATAGAGTAAAGAGATCGATGAGATTCCCATAGCAAATCTTGCCTCGATTGATCCTGAGATGGAATCCACATTCTATCTCTAAATCGCAATGTCCCATCGTCAAAAAATGACAAATCGGGATGATATATACTATCTGCTAACTTCCATCGTGCAACATACTCCTGATCGACTTTCTAACTATCAACCATTAGCTGAGTCGTCTCATGTTCCGCTCGAAATCTAAGCACAGAAGAACATATTAGTAGCACTGGAACTAGCTCTCTCAGTTGATGATATGCCAACTGAATTTTCCCAAATCATCATCACTGAAGCTTCTTCTAGAAGTTTGTACTGAGAAGCTCTGTCAATCACTAAATTCTTTTTGCCTGTTTTTCTCCTACTCAAAGCATCAACAACTACGTTTGCTTTGCTTGGGTGGTACTCCAGAGTGAAATCATAATCTTTAAGAAATTCAAGCCACTTTTGCTGTCTCATGTTCAATTCACTATGAGTAAACAAATATTTCAAACTCTTATAATCTGAAAAATATTGTAAATCTCTCGTCATACAGATAGTGCCTCCAGATCTTCAAGGCAAAAACTATTGCTGCTAACTCAAGATCATGAATTGGATAAATTCTTTCATGAACCTTGAGTTGCCTCGAAGCATACGCAACAACCCTGCCTTCTTGCAACAGCACACAGCCTAAGCCTAATGAGAAGCATCAGTATAAATCACCAATTCTTTCCCCGATTTCGGTAATATAAGAACATGTGTCGTAGTTAATCTATCTTTCAACTCCTTGAAAGCAGATTTGCACGCATCTGACCACATAAAATCAATATCTTTCTGTGTTAGCCGAGTCATTGGCAGAGCAATACGAGAAAATCCTCAACAAATCGTCTGATATAACCCGCTAACCCTATAAAACTTCTAACCTCTAACACTATGGTATGAGTAAGCCAATCCCTGATTGCCTCAACCTTAATTGGATCAATAGATATCCCCTCAGCATTAACCACGTGTCCTAGAAATTTGACCTATGAGGACTAGAAGTCGCACTTACTAAACTTGGCATACAACCTATTATCCTTCAACGTCTGCAATGTAACTCTGAGCTGGTGCGAATGTTCTTCTTCAGTCTTCGAATAAATCAAAATATCATCGATGAATACAATGATAAACTGATTAAGATAGGGTTTAAACACTCCATGCATCAATCCATGGACATAGCAGGAGCATTAGCGAGCCTAAACGACATCACTGTAAACTCAAAGTGCCAATAACGAGTACTGAAAGCTGTCTTCGAGATATCATCATCCTTGATCCTCAGTTGATGATAACCATAACTCAAATCAATCTTCGAGAAATATATGGCACCTTCGACTGATCAAACAAATCATTAATCTTAGGTAATGGATATTTGTTCTTGATAGTCACCCTATTCAACTGTCTATAATCAATGCACATTTGTAGGGCTTCGTCCTACTTTTTCATGAAAAGAACAGGTGCTCCCCACGGTGACATGCATGCTAGGATGAATAAACCTTTTTCGAAGCAAGTCCTCAAGTTGAGTTTGTAACTCACATAATTCCTTCGTGTGCCATATGGTACGAAGGAATAGATATAAGTTTAGTTTCAGGAATAAGATCAACGATGAAGTCAATGACTCGTAGTGGGGGTAATCCAGGCAAGTCAGAGGGAAAGACTTCCATGAACTCACAAACTACTGGTATCTCAATAACCTTAAGTTTCTGTCCAGGCTATCCAAAAGAAATAACTCACGCCAATACCTTTAACTCATGAAGGTGTAGCTTCCCTTCCACAAGTTGCAATTCGTGAAGGATTATAGCCCTTATAGATTATAATCTCAGAAAGGTTAGGAATATGGAATATCACCATCTTATGGAAACAATCAATACTAGCATGATACGCTGATAACCAATCCATCCCCAATAATGCATCGAACTCCAGGAACTCCATTACCCTCGGATCAATGGGAAACTTATTCTCCCCAATTTTAACTATACATCTCTAACAGATCAAGTTAGGATAAACCTTCTCACTCATTGTTGTGCTCAAAATAAAAATGTATCGGTTCTAACGGGTTTCAATTTTAAATTATCAACCATTGCTCCAGTAATAAATGAAACTGTAGAACCAGCATCAATTAATATATGCATATCTCGACCATAAATATTTAATATACCTTCCACAAGCCTCCGGTTGGCCTCCGGATCTGCCTCCGCCACTGCTTGAGCCTGTCCTCGTGTAGGTGGAATATTACTGCCTACAGAGGTAGCTGGAGGCATAGAACATTCCCTCACAATATGTCATGTCTTCCCACATATGTAACATATCACTATTGCCCTCTGCGGTAGACTACTAGCCTGCGAAACATGTTATCTCGCTTGAAATGACCTACCCCTGCCTCTACCTTTAGACTGTAAAGGCGGCAAAGGTGGTTTAACTACTGAAGCCTGAGAGACTGGTGCAACCGGTGCACTAACAAAAGTCGTCCTCGGAGAACCTGACGGTGTAGAAGTGTCCGCTACACACCTCTTCCTATTATCTCTCTTGAAATGACCAAATCCCGGCGTTCACTGACTCCTAGAGAACTATGGAACGGGTGGTGATGGTGTTGCACCAATTGTACTAGAAGGTACTGCTAGCATAGCTGCCTCTACCTCCATCGCATTCTCAAATATGAAAGCATAAATGGTGCGAGGATGAAAAGAAACCACAACTCTAATCTCATACCTCGGCCTACCAAGGAACAAGTCAATCTCGTTCTCCTCCAGCTCAATCATCTCCGGAGCAAATTCACTTAACTCAGTGAACCTCCGTTCATACTCCCTGGCAAACATCGTTCCCTACTTCAATTGAATAAATTCAGTATTCTTCTTGTTCCTGACTGATTTGAAAAAATACTGCCTGTAAAAGATTGTCCGAAATTGGGGCCATGTGGAGACCGTCTTTCCTTCTCTCTCCAAAAAATTCCATCATTGCCTTATGGAATCAATCAGCAAAAAGGTAACCAGTTTAACTTTAAACTAGTCCTCTACATCCACAGTAACAAAGCGTTGCTCCGTCTCCAGAATCCAGGTCTCAGCTACCCCTTCCTCCATAGTAACATCGAATCTCATGATATCATATTTCATGAATTCCTTACGAGTTTTGAGAAATGCAGCCTTCTCGGAATCCTCTGGCACCTTGGCAGCTCTCTCAAGCCTCAACCTGTGGACCTACTGGTTGTCTTGAGAGGTATCTTGTCTTAGTCGCTCCTCGATTCCGCTAACCGCGGGACTGGTTGCATGTTGTGGCTAAAGTCTCTGTACTGGTGGTCCAATATGAGCCATCAGCATCGTCATTATCTTAGCTTGAGACTTCATTAACTGTTGTATTTGCTATTCCATTCTAGATTTCCACAGATCTTCTTTTACCTGGTTACCCTGAGGTTTTGACCTATGTGATATTTCCCCTTGATCCGCCATTAGATTCGGTGGTCAAGGAAGAAATAAGATCATCAGGTAATAGTTAATCAATTTAAGGAAAATCATATCTATACTATATTTATCAATATATGCAGCAATTAGCGTATAATACAGTTTTCATTTCCCCTTTAAACATGATAAAAAATTGTTTATCAAACCCTAAGTTTATTCGTAACTCAAGTCAAACCTCAAAGTCAATAAACTTAGGTTTCAGTATGGCAGTATATGCTATCATTCACTTTCAAAACCGGTCAAAAGTGAAATAGGATCAGAGCCTCACTTTTGATACCATATTGTATCATATTACCATTTTTCTCCTAAAAGTGATAAAACGTAGGCTCTGATACCAAGCTGTGACATCCCCTATCCCGAATAGGAAAAATATCGGGCCTGAAACCCTAATTAAGCCCACTAACCCCGTAGACTTGACTAGAGCCAGCAGCCTCTTCATCCATACTTGATAAACTCAACCTGTATATTCATATCGAATTAAAATATCAAAGTAATACTCCGCAGAAATAAGATTTTTTTCGATATAACTGAATATAAGGAAATACGGAGTTTACCAAAACTTCCAAAACATTTATAAAATCACCCCAACCCCGTTTATATACATCAAGATAATTCAAAAAGAGTTATAAATATACAATTAAGTCATTACATCGTAGAGAAAACTCAAGACTCCTAAATCTTCTCTTTTCCTTTAGTTGAAGTGCCGGGTTGCGAATGAAATGTTTAAGTAACGTGAGCGCTCCAACTTGCTCGGTAAATACAGATTCACAGTATGCATCAATATTTCATATAATATTCAAATGAGACATGCAATAACAACATGATCTAACAATAACTAACAAGGATATGGAAATCATATAAACCAATAGATAAACAGATACAAAGCAAACATTCTGGACTTGTAAACTGTGATCCCATTTATTTTGTAAAACTAGGGCCGATTACCCAGCGACACCATTAATGCGATTGATAGACTAACATATTGGCCGATATATTGTCTAGTCAATCCATTAATGCCCAATGGTTCTATCCCAAGCCCCCTAGTGAATATGTAACCCACGCAACCTCTAAACTGAGTAGGAACTTACATATAGGCCGGGAAAACCAATCCATTTCCTATAAAACCTTTTCTCGATTTCAGGAACTTACGAAAGTGAATTACTATAAACATTGTTTTCCTCTTATCGAAAACCATCACAGCATACCTAATCCCCCAATTCATTTTCTAACATATATATGAGTTAAATATACTAGATAGCCAAGCAACATTGATAAATAAGTGAATCCGGTCTTACCTCGGTCGAGTCACGTCAAATTCCTAACTTCTCGAGTCTCTAACTCTTCCCCGGTTAATCAACACCTATCATAGGCCAACCATAGTAAATGTAAGTCTAATATACTCTATTATAAACTATTATGAACTCCTAAATAAGTCCCTAAGCCCCTCATTCAAATGCCTAAGAAAAGTAACACTATTGTTGTTCTTGGTATGGATTAGCGCGCTAATAGGCAGGATTAGCGCACTAATCCCTGCCTGTTCTGCCTATTCTTCAAATTATGCCCACCTAGCGCTCTAATCTTCTGATCTAGTGCACTAATCGCGCTAGACCAGCAACAACAGCATACCGCTGCAACTCTAATCCCACCAAAACACCTCCAAATCGATACCAACATCCACAAATTCATTCCTAATAGTTTAGAAATATCAAATATGAGGCGAGGGACTAAATTGGATCGACAATAACTCAATGAACAATGATTTCCTACAATCACCGCAATTTCAAACTTTGATAAACATTAAAACGAATTATACCTTTGTGTTCCTCTCGAGTCGTTCTATCGTTTAAGCTCCTGAACTGGCTTCGATTCAGTACCTCGGACGGCTTGTCGCAATCGGATTCGAAACCCTCGACTTTCGTTTTCGTTTGTTTGATCGTTTGTTAAGTTGATATATAACAACTTTGATATATATATATATATATATATATATATATATATATATATATATATATATATATATATATATATATATTCCTCGAGATACATGTTGTGTCGTCTCGAGACCGATCAAACAATCGATGTGTTAAAGTGAAACGCGTTATCATGACACTAAGTTTGACACATCTTGAATTACACTCCATTCGAGACGATTAAATGATATATTTATATATATACATTTGCTATTTTCTTAATTGCCATTTTATATAATATTTATATATCATTTCCTGTTTATCGCTTTCGATAACTCCACCAGTCACGTCCACGTGTAGCCACGAGCGTGCACATCCTTGCCACGTCTCCCTCGTCGCTCACAGTGTACCGATATTTCGTGATTTATAGTGTATTTATCCCGTATAGGCTTGTTTATACCCTATCATTATACACAACCTATTTATATTTCATTTGCAAAATAAACAAACACCATACGTCATACAAACGCGCACACACACTAATTGAGATATGCCGATCTTAACCCTGAGCCTAACTCGGGTTAATCAATAACTGAGTTAACACTAATCACCAGCTTAAGGTAGCATGTCGTTACGCTATCCTTAATATAACGCACATCATCAGTTTGAATAAGATAGTTAATTATCTATCATCCTCAAAAGCTTACGAATCATATTAATTTCAATGATATTGATGTCATGCATTACAACGAGACTCAATACTAATGTCATTTGAAGAAAATTTGTGAAAAAATTATTTTAGATATTCGGGATTGAAATCCTCATCCACATGCTTTGAATATACTTAAATCAAAGAATCCAACACCATCATATATATGTAAAACATATGTGCAGTATATAACATGAAGTATTAAAATATTTGCATCAACATCAATGTATAACATGTATATATTATATCACATGCAATAGTTTAATACTTTTTCATATACCTTGGTAATGTTTATGTGTATAACTACCCATCAATAAAACTGAAATGTATTAAAACACTTATGATGCTAGAGTCATTCCAAGATCAAACAATATGAATACATGTGATTATATAAGACAAGCGAATTGTGTCTTCAACACGTGATCACCAAATTAAGTAATTAATGCATCATATCTCGTGCCTGGATTTGTAAATCTCACTAGATCACAAACCTTAACAATAAATCCACCACGAAGTTTGAATCATCCAGAGTTGGTTCAAGGAGGGTCTCAAGCGTATCATCAAGGATGTACGCCAACTCGATAAATGTGAGAAAGAACATCACTTTCTCTTTCCATCTAGTGAAGTTGTTGCCTTCAAACCACCATTCTCATTTGTTTGCGCAATTCCGTTAGAAGTTGAAGAAACCATTATTAAAGAAACTCGTCTAAAATTGTTGGAACAAATAACTTCGAACAAGAAAAACAAGATGAGAATGCAATACCCAAACAATGACTTGAGGCGCATAATTGCTCTCTTTTAGACAAGATTTTTCCCTACTAGTTGAAACCACGTATGCACAATAGGAAAATCGAAACTTACCATTATAATACAATCAAGTCTCTAATGGTTGTTGGATGATGCGTGTAGCACAACTCCAATCAAGAAAACTCTGTGAAGAACTTTTGGAGAATGATGCTATGCTTAAGAACACACTTTGATTCAAACAATCTTGTGTTTCAATGTGTATTATACGTACTAGAGTCCTTTAATTTATAGAAAACTAAGGGAGTGTCTATCCACCAAGATGTGAGTTTTAGTGTAAATTAATGCGAAGAAACGAACAAAAAAAACAAAATAAGTCCCAAAATACGCAACTTTTCGTTACGAGCATTGACTGAGGCACCGAAAGGCACTTCAGCACCTAAAACGGTGAATTTTCCATACCTGACTCTGAGCTTGGCGCCACAGCGCCAGAAACAGAACGTCCAATTGTTCTGGCACAGTGGCGCCAGCCTCAGCGCCAAACACAAAACTTACGAAATCGAATCTCTTTATCACTCGGACTAATTGATTGTGGGACCGATTTGAAATCTTACTTGAAGATGAAACTATCTTCAAGCAAAGGACTAAATATTAATTTCACAATGAGATTGATTAAATCAAACCCTAACTATATTGTAACAACCCTTATTGATTAGTTCACCCACTTATTTTCTAAAAAAGTTGATAAGTCATCTTAAAAAATAACGCAATCTTCCTAAATTACTTCAATGCTTGTGTTTGGCAATAATCCCGCAATGTCAACGACAACTTCAAAGATCAAAAAGGTAATTTCACAAGGGAAGGTATGAGGTGGAAGTGATAGCGACATACCCGACACAGATGCAACAAAAGTGAAGAGGATGAGATTGGAAAACGAATTATATTAGTGATAAGCGTGCGTGAGGGAAATATTAAAGGGTTGGTTATTTGGAAGATTGCAAATTCAAATATTTTAAAGAAATAGATAAGTGAACTTAATTATAATAGAGTTTGTTACAAGATATAATTTTGTTTAACCAGATTCCTTGGCAATTTAACACACTTTTCATGTTTTATAGATAGATACGGTTGCCAAATAAATGAATGATAGCCGATTCTTTAAGCACTGCACACAGTACAACATTTTAGTAAAATTCTGTTAAGCCAAAGCAGAATCTATATTCCAAGAACTCAAATACTTGCCAACTAATTGAGATTGAGTGCTCAGAGTCTTCTAGCGTGGAAGTTGGGTTGCTTGTTAAGAGTGGCATAGTACATTAATAGGCGCTTTTATTGCACAAATGCACACTTTTTTGGCCTATTTTTCATTATTGATTCTTGGACCAACTTCACAGAAAAAACTCACGAGATTTTGATCATTTCTCAGCAATGTTAAGTCCTAATAGCACTGACAGGCTTCATTCTCTCCTAAAAAGACCTGCAGATTTCTTAGGATAAAGATCGAGCCACATACTTTTTGAGTTTTGATACATACGTTTGCCCCGCAGCCGCAAAATTTCTTTCGACGGGGGCAAATGTACCTGTCAATAGCATGCCACTTAAGTTTTCCTAGGCTGTGCGAACAAGACGGATTGGAGAACATAAACACAAAATCCAATTTACTTAAAACAAGGGAACATATTGCTTCAGACATGAAAGAGATTCAAATCACGTCAAGCAACATAACTGACAGTAAAACTATAAAGCAACTACTTTTGTAAACACCTGCCTTTTTATTATACCAAACAAACAGTAAACACATGAACAAGACAGCCTACCTCTTGGAGAAGGTGAGCAGGATTGACATCAATTTCCCAATATCTTTACTTTTCATCTAAAAATATTTGTTGTACAAGACTGTCAATGGTTGAGGTAGAAATGGAGATCCATGACTGGTGATTGAGCCTGTATAATAAAAGAATGTGAAATATGAAAGAGATGAAGAGAAATTAGAGGGTGAAACACTGAAACTCAGAACAAAAAAAAAAAAAAAAAAAAAAAAAAAAAAAAAACTGCTGCCTTTCACAGTTGGGATCGAAAAATCAATGATTGCGTTGGCCTCGTTGATGCTGGTAGAGAGTAGAGCTAATATGTTCCCTACCATCGCTTACACTTTCTGAACAGCTAAAACCTCCACCTTTATGTTCAACATTTCCTAATCTTAAATAAGGCCCTCGATTTCTGAAGTTGCTTGCTTTGACTCCATCTTGATTCCTCCTCCAATGCCATGGACGGTCATTGTTAAAATTGTTCTTTTTCTGCTGCCTGAAGTACCTCCTATCCAAATGGTCCGATACACCCCTCATTAACATAGCATGTTGGCTGCTAGCTCCGATAACAGCCTTATCATTTTGGATGCTAGCTCCAGTAACAGCCCTATCAGAGGGCCTTGACCATGACATGTCCGAGGTAACTTGGTCCTCCTGAAGAGGAGTACAGCCATGGTTCTCTTCCAATTTGACGTCATGAGACCCATTCATCGTCATATCAGATGGTGGAGGGTTGAATTTGCTTACATCTCGCGGAAATGGAGGTAAAGGTGGGAAAGGATGGAACGGTATGCTGGGTGCAACTGTCCAACTATCCGAGGTTTCATTTTGGCCAATCCCCAGCCTATCCACAAAGGGTAAAGGAATACCATATGACACAGGCAAGTGAGCAAGATACCTTTCCTGAAAATTCCCTGTAGTAACTTTACAAGCAGATTGTCCACGCTGGCAATTAGCTGACTGAGGTGTTGAAGCATCAGATGGAACAAGATCACTGTCAATAGGAGAAGGAAAACCTGGGGGTGCATCCTCATGGTTGCACCGCATTTCATCAACATTACAACTAGCTTCTGTTTGCTGTGAAAGACTGCAATTACAGCTGGTAAAAATCTTCTCCTTGTCAACCACGGTTACTTGCTGCTGACCTAACTTGATCTCAAGTTGTTGAATACTTGATTCCAATTTCTGTTTAACTCTATGATCTTGCAGAACATCAGGTGTAACTTGATTCTGTTTTGTTTCTGATGGTTGGTCCCAACGGCTTTTACGCTTGCGGCCCATGGTCAAGCTACTGTGAGTGGGCTCTTGAAGGTTATTATCAAGTGAGTTTGCAGTGCTCATCGTGTGACTGATGCAGTCAATTCCCTCTGTGTGCCTTCCACCTTGGTCGTGTCTCCATCTGTGTGGCGTTGAATGCCAATTGTTAGGATCACGCCGCTGTTCAAATCTATTATCATCCCGGTCTAAGTAAGTATTCCTTTTATTGGTACGAGGGAACCATTTGTCTCGGAAGCTTCGAGCACTTTGGTAGACCTGCATAAGCAATACATAATATATTCTTGGAGTCAAATGAATGGCAGGGCTGCATAATTGCCTCGCCCCATTTTTAGCAAGCAATGGTCAGGGGCAGGGGCACTAAATAAATAATAGCGAATGACCAAACTATTCCAATTAATTTGCAGAAAGCGTCAAGAGACAACAAAACAACTATTTCTGTGACAGTTTCACGCAAGAAGAAAGCATCGTATCCTAATAGAAAAACAAGAACCATTAAATCCTGATCAAAGCTACTAATAAATTTCAGAAAGAACATAGACATTTTGAATATACCATGTATTGATCTATTTCTTCTTACATTGCCAGTACATCTCATTCCTATGCATATAAAAAAAAACAAATTACTAAGTGAAATTACATCCTTGGATGATGCCCTCTCCGTTATTAAACCAGAAGAGTAAGGAAGCAAGTGCTGCCACATTATTCACATTAAGCAACAAGAAGCTCAAAGGTGAATAAAAGCAAATATGCAGCACATATGCATGTCAATAAAGAAAATAAAAAATGTCAAAACCAACACAACTTAAAACGGGGAGGAAATCTAGCCTGGGAAATAGTGATGCTGTCGAGTAAGAACAAATACAATTCCTAAACTTAAATAGGTTTTATAGTAGCACTTGAAATTATTAGGTAGTACCTGGCTATCATTATGCCATGTCAATTCGATGATAGAATCCTTGAAACTGCAAATGAACACACCATGTAACAATGGTCAATTCTGCCATGTGGCCAAGATAAACTCAGATAAGAGAATAATGACTATCAAAGATCTGTCTGACCTTTGCATGCCAGCACATGGGGGACTACTGTTGATATGTTCTAAAGTAAGGATCTCTCTCTGTGCCATGAACTCCAACACCTATATAACAGAACTCATTAGCCAATATCAAAATGGAAAAACAAACATACAAAAAAATCATCAGCAGTCAGAAGGGGAATTTTCCACAATAATAAGGGGGAAAAATAATAATGTTTTCAAGGCATTGCTAAGTCAACTTTAGGTGTTCTGCGCGCAAACTTGGAGTGCCAGTCTAAATAATAAAGTAAAAATTCAAATGTGCACTAAGCAGTGAAAAAAAGTAATCATATATAACATACAACTCTATCCCGTTCCCTCCTCACCGTGGCCAAGTTGCAGCCACCTGAGTTGCAACAACCTTTTCTTACCCCTACCTCCCCAGTAACCAGTGGCTATTTAAAAAAATAGAAAAAATTGTATCACTCGTAGAATACAACTCCATCTCATTTCTTCTCGCATCAACTATGCTGCAGCAACCTTTCTCCCCCCACAACCCCTATCTGCGATTGGGACCTTCATCTTAGTATCTTACCCCCACATTGAGCCATGAACCCCTAATGTTTTCAATGCACACAATGCCTATGCCATGAATAATGGTTGTTTACATAATTCGCAAAAAGAAAAACACTTGAGGGGAAATAACATACAAAAAGAGAAAATTTATCAAACTAAAGATACAAAACTCTCATTTGCAGCAAAGATTTGTATGTAAATACTTGTAACTGTGATTTAATATATGTTGCTCAAATATGAATCATGATCCTCCTTAATTTGAGTTGCAATTAATAGCATGTACAGAAATGTGAATTTGAAATTATTTAAGCACCCTAAACTGTATTGTAAATTATATACGTATAAAATAAATAGAGGGCTACTATTTCAACCCGACCAACTATCTCCCCACCCAATCATATTTCAAAACCTATATACCCACCCAACAATAATATTGAAACCCCTAAAATGCCCATAATTACAAAATTTACACTTCACGCACCCAACACCAGCAATACTCTATGCAACCCCACCCCCTCTATAATCGCTCAACTAAAGGAGTCATAAACATTAAAAAACGAAACAAAGCCACATTTATTTTCAAAAGTAAGAAAGAGTCGTTGGCGGTGTGACCACAGACGTGCATAAAGCACCGGCGACGTGGTTACTGGTGCAACTTGTGCATTTGGGTGGCAAAGAGGTATGGTGCATGTGGCGGTGCAATGTGCATGCTGTGTTTTGTTTGCTTAATTGAAGAAGACGAGTGTATGTTGCTGGATTTTCCTCGAGTCATGTGTCACTTAAATTAAGAGAAAAGAACTTGGGGTTTGGCATGGGCTCTGGTGTTATTAGACCCATACAATAAACTTTTTTTTCTTTTTCTTTATTGGTTTGTCAATTACAATTGCTTTGCAAGAGAGTGGGACAAGAAAGAAAGGAGCAGAGTGGTTTGCCGTGAAGCAGCACTTTCTATTTCAAGGCATTTACAGAATGCCGCATAGAAGGATGCTTGATAATTGTCAACTATAATATTTTAGCACCTAACTAGTTATTTCTCAATAACGCACACTTTGAACTAAAGTGTCAATAAATACCTAAGATTTAGTTACATAAGAATATTAAAAAAAGAAAAAAGAAAAAGAAGGCAAAACCTCATGAAATCATGCTGCTTTAAAAATTATGAAAATCCAGAACCTGTTCATACCATATCATAGACATATCACCTTCGACTTCATTTCATGAAGAAATTGAGTAATAATGTGTGAAAAGTTTAAAAAATCAAGGATATTTTGGAGAAATTAAGGAAAACGCAAAATAACCATTTGCACAATTTTCTGAAAGACAAAAAAAAATCAAAACTCAAACATGACGCTAACATATTCCAAAAATCAAATCTTACAAAGGCACAATTATTTGAGTTTTAATGAAATTTGAAAACATTTCATCCAGATACATTTTCAACAGCAAGGTACGACATTAAAGAACAAAAACAAATGGGGAAAAAAGATGAAAGTAGGACTTCAACTGAAGTCAGTGAATAATACAAAGAATACTGTTTCTTTATTCTCACTTAATCGAGCACAATGGAAGAGTTTGATCCATTTAGCCGACCCAAATTAATTTGGGACAAAGGCTATGTTGTTGTACTGTTTCTTTATTCTCTCCATAAACATGTTACAGTTAAGAGATCAAAATCATCAATGTCTAATTCTATATGCTATGCAACTAAATGAACCTAGAAATACAAAGAAATTGAGATAATTCCAAATTATAAGCACCAAATTGCGTTGAGAGACCTACCTCTCCCCTAAATTCACTTCTTTGTGTAGATGGTCCCTATTTCAGTCACAAGTCTCAACCAATACCTCATTTGATTAACGACATCCCTGGAACCACACATACCCGCACCTTGGACATTCTCCAAAAACATCTCTCACAACAAACCACCAGAAATAGATAGGATTCAGCACGATGAAGACTTTTGAAGTCCTCTCACCGGAAGTTCATTCTCTCCCCATTGACTCAGTAAATAAATGATCCACAATAAATTTTTCATTTACTTTTCAGGATCGCTAATATCTATCAAAAGTAAACATTTTTAGTCGAGAATTCCTAAAGGTCGATATCACCAAATGCTCCCTCTCTGTATGTCTAAAGACGGGCAGCCACTAAAGAGGATTACATGAACCACATATTTCATCCAATGTTCATTTGCGAATGGGAATTAAAATATATCGAAAAAGTGAAAGCAGCATGTGGCGAAATGTAAATGGCCTGGGGGTGGGGGAATGAGGTTTTAGCCCACCTAAACCCATTCTGAAAGGTTTTTAATACAAGTTAAAATCTAACAAGGTAGATTTTACCTCCGGGCCTCCACCTACTTCTCTAATCGAATTCGTCTCAAATGTTCATACTCTAAAGGATTAGGGCCTCAATGGAACTAGTTAGGTACCT
Organism: Stephania yunnanensis; assembly: GCA_039657365.1. Lineage (NCBI taxonomy): Eukaryota > Viridiplantae > Streptophyta > Magnoliopsida > Ranunculales > Menispermaceae > Stephania > Stephania yunnanensis. The sequence continues at coordinate 25,089,841 of CM077585.1, forward strand.
TGCACCAATAGCGAACAGCCAAAGACAATTAACTGCCTCACTAGTAAATTGATCGATTCAAACAACAGTTACTCATTTTTAGAAAGAAGTGTTTTAAACAACATCATTCTGAACTAATAAGCACATATGAAAACTGGTAACTTGGGAAAGAAAAAAATACCAAATTAATATTCTTCATTCATTATATTATACCATTCAAGGAAATGAAAGTTATAGACTACTCGTTATAGAGCATAATCAGTAATCGCGTGTGCAAAATGGCAAAAAGTCAGTAATCATAGTTTTTTAATTCACAGCAGAATCTTTGGTTCATTACAGCTAAACGCATGACCAGTCATCATGTAAAAGCAAGCTTTGGATGCAGACAAGGCAAACAAGCCAAAAAAAAAAAAAATGAAAAGTAGAATTAGCTAAATATATATGTATATATATTTATTTGTTTCATGAACATTTTATCACAAAACACTAACCTTAAGAAGTTTCCTAATGATAGGAGTTCTACTGAAGTTTCTACTGTTCTGCTTCATAATGTTGTGAAGCATTTGCAAACCTACAGATTCAAGCAGTAATTAGACAGCCAAACCAAGAAATTATCTACACCAAGTGCACAGAGAAAGCAAGGGTACCATTTTTGTTAATTATATCAACCAAAACCGTCCTTGACTTGGTCTTCAAGAGAGCTTCAAGAATTATAGAAAGATCTCTTGTGCTGCAGAGCAACAAATGAAAATAAATGGCAAGCAATCATTGGAAAATAAAATTAATGACGATAATTTAGGAGATGATCAAGAAACATAAAGTGTGGAATAATCCTTCTAAGAATTTTTAAGATATAGGGTTAGGAGTTTTTTATAGACATTGTAAGGACAAGTACTTTCATGAGTGCTTATCGGATGTGATTAGGGCTTGCCTGGTCTATAAATTTTGCAATGGTCAATATATTCAAGCAGAGAATCTTTGCTTTCGTTTCCCAATTTCCTTGAGACAAGTTTCTTACTTATCAAAATAAATAAACAAATAAACCTTTGAAATGCCTCGCCATTAACATTATCTCCTGATGCTGCAGTGAGGACCAGAAGTTTCAAATAGCCTTTAGTGGCATCCTGCTCAAAAGAATAGCATAGCAGACATGATCAGGTATATAAATAGACATCATCTAAAGAGAAATTTTAAAAAGGTGGGAAGAATTGTTCCTGGTGAAACATTGACATATCATGAATTGACAATTCTTCTATGGACCCCAAAAACAATAACATAAAATAAAATCAAAATGGTCTAATAAACCTTCAACAATAAAAGCATTAAGACGAAGAAATTGAAATAGATTCTGAAGCAAAATAAAATACTTCAACTCTTAGTAAAAGATCAAACAACAATAATATCTATCAAAGAAGGGCAATAGGAACAGAAACCAGAAATTGGGAATCAATACAAATAACTGTACGAGACAATAAATTATACGTTCTTTGCTTAGAATTTTAGTAAAAAGCAAAGGATGCAACGGCAACATGATAAAGGTATTAACCCAAAACCAACCACTCAAAAATAAAAATACACATTGAACCAGAAAATAAAACATAATAAATAGAAATATTATGACAGATGAATAAGCGCTACTTACTTTCCGTTTACTGATTCCGCCTTCAGAGTCGAGTAAATCTTTAAGTTTTTCCTCAACTGCGAGCACCAAGGACCACATAGATAAACAATGGAATAATATGCAACCATCCACGTAAACCTAGAAAAGAAATAAACAAATAAACGATTACCTCCATCATGCCGACTACTAGCAACACCTTCTGGCATCTTTTTCGGTTTGTTTGTCAGAACCTGATGTTTGTCGGAAGCCAAGGGGTTAGAACTAGTTTTACCCCTTTTTATTGAACAAGCTGGACGAGATGATTTTGTCAGAGGGAATGGTTTCGAGATGCTGGGCTTATGCTCCTCACAGTTTAATTTATTAACTGTAGCAGCACTACTGGCTAAATTTGTAATAGAAGATAACTCTGACGGCTGGCTAGCACGAATATTTTTGTTCGAAGCATGTTCTTCCTGTTCTTGAAAAGTAGTCTCCGGTGGTTTAAGAGCAGAAGTTTTTTGAACATCTAATGGGTGAATAGCTGATGATCTCCAACTTTCTTCCTCGTGTAGTGATTCTTTTGCCTGTCCAAGATTTAACTTCAAGTTTTCCATGGCATCCTCCTCTCTAGAATAATCTACCGACAGCTCAATAGTAGAAGGTGATTGGATCGTCACGTCGCTAACATCTACCACCCTCTCGTTGTGAGGCATCGTTAGAACATCAGGAATCATCTTGTCCACGTGAATATCATTCTCACCGTCTTCTTCAACCATCACAGGTTCAGGATATTCTTCATCTGAGTCATCTAGGACAACATCTGTGTTTAACGGATCACCTCCAAGATAGCCTCGGCACTCAGCAGAACCACAAATACATCTTTTCGCAGCAGCTCCGAACACTCGCACATAGTTGTAATCAAATGTTACTTCTTCGCCCTAGAAACACAGAAGTTCCAAAGATTAGCACTCAAGCCAAGAAAGATGAGAAAAAAACAACAAAAGAGTAATCAAAGGCAGTCAATCTGACAAGTAAAAATATTTCTTTCGATCGGAAATCTGACAAGTAAAAATATCAAACATTTCATACATCTAACATAATGAACAAGTGGTTACTGCATCAACCTAAAAAAAACAGACATTAAGCATACCATAAAGAGGATATGCCTATGACGCAACAGTATTCAGCATCCAATTTGCACTGATATGTAAATCATACAGGCCACAGCAACAACAACCACAAAGCTTCCGTACCAAATTAGTTGGGGTTGCTACATGGACCAATGTTTCTATTTAGTGCAATTCAATGCAGCTTATGATGTGATATAGTAACCTTTCAAAATCTTATATAATTAATGGACCCCATTGAACCTAGCCTACCCCTATATCTTTGAGTTCCTTAAATTCTTAGTGCGTCAAATTTTCTAATTGAATCCTTTGATTCCTTTGTAAGTCAACTTTGTATGTATCCAAACCACTGGACTTCCTTTCTAATATATTCTTCCTCCACTAGTGCTACTCCTACTTTTCTTTAATCCTCCATTTTCTTTTTCTATTCTTACAAGTCTTACCACAAATACATAAAAGCATCCACATCACTGCTACGGTCATGTTATGCATGTGTTGTTTCTTTACTGTCAAGTGTCAACATATACTCCCATAAAGCAAAGTTGGTCAATTATAATCTTGTAGTATCTTCACTTTAGTTTAACAGGGTATTTAGATCATCAATTTCTTTTCGTTAACTTGATACAACTATTTCGTCAAAATGTTCATCACGCCCTACAATGTTAACACATAAACAAGTGCTGACCATGCAAGACGAGCCCATAACTATCTGAGACAAACCATCACAAGATTAAGACATCTGAAGCTTGTTGCTAACTCTAACGGCATCCCTGAACTTTACCATTCCATTAAGCCCAAACCGTAGTTATTCCCTTTATCCTATTTCTTTGGTTTTTCATTTGATTGCTTCTTGTTCATAGCCTGAAAGTTTCTTCCTCTTCTTGCGCCTCTCATCTATAAGCAATTCTATCCATTTCATGACAATTACTGCCATTGATTGCTTGTTCTAGACTTTTAGTGAAATTATTAGTTTTAGTTCAACTGTATAAATATTGAACATTTTTAGTGGCTAGACAGTATAGGACTTGCAAAAACTAGAGTTTAACTTCTCCAGAAAGAGTCAAATCTTTCAGCATTCATAAAAATGAAGTAGACAGTGTATATAACAATTGTGGTGACAACACTTGTGATGCCATAAGCAAATATGTACAAATCCTAAAAGTTAATGAACTAGTGTCGTGAAACCATTAGAGTAACAGCTGACAACCAACATATGTCAACCGCAAAATGCTCAACAATTTTAAAAGAGAAGCATGTCCTCTAAATAAATATATTGATGTGATTGAAGAGTAAAAAGTATAGCATGCAACGAAAATTAGCATGATAAAAGAGAATACTACCTTCTTAATGTCCCTTACTGCAAAAAGTCCAATACAAACTTCTCCATTTACCATCCACTGCAACAACAAAAGAAAAAGGAAAAAAAATATTATCAGAAAAAGGAAAGAATTAAAAAGGAACTAAATTTTGGATTCTATAATATAATACATAATTGAACCATTGTAAGAAAAACAAATTCGACACTACATTATATAAATCAACAACCAAAGTCTTCTATTCCTTGTAATTTTCAAAATAGTTCGCTTGCTAAAAATACAAACTAAAGATAATTAGATTAGTTGGTCATGATTTTTGTGTGTGTGTGTGTGGATAATTAGAGATAGAAAATGTCTAAACTTCCATGTGAAGAATCACACTCCACAAGTACACTTGTTAGCATGGTGAAATTCCCTAGCTTCTCCGAACTTCTCCAAATTATGTAGTAGTTATTTTCAAACACCGAATTAGAAAGTACACATACAAACTTTCATAACTTTCCATACCGAATTAAGGGGGAGAAAGACATGACTTGCAAATCTTAATACTAATTTGCAAGAAAAAAAAACATTACAACCAATGTTATTTTTTCAAAAGATGCATTAGACAATGCAAATCTGGGAAATAATGTCAAGTATGATGAATGAATTTTAACTTATTGCCAAAACAACTAAATAACTGATGTTAAGTAAAACAAAAAAACTAAATAACTGATGTTTAACATGATCAAAGCTATTGCAATTGAACTTAAAAAACTTTGTATCAAGTATAGAAAGAGAAAAGAAGATAAATATTATAAACAACATGCTCCTTTCATGAGTCCTGACAATATTAGAGTCTTACTAGCAATTAATTTTGCCAAATTCCCTGCATTGAATTAGACTTCCATAAACTACTTCCTAATACCCAAACATATTTCTAACCCCCGCATAAACCCTTTAGCTATTTTTTGCCCCTACGATAACCCACCCCCTCCAACTACTCGTCCCTAATTACACTCTTGCTTTGTTCCACAACTCCAGCAAACACGGCATGGACGTCATTACTCGCGTTCTTCACGAGAACATGAGTTTGTTCAACACCAAATAGACTGCAATTTTTTGGGTATTTATAGATGAGCTGTTGAAATGAAGATTCAATGAAGAAGAAAAGAAAGATATCAAAGGCCTTAGATACATTATTGAGATTTGAAAAGAACAAACAAATCAAAGAAGGCAATCGAGCAAAAAAGCTCAAGATCTATTGCTCTTGCTTGAAGACACGCATCAAGCAAGAAAGCTCAAGAAGCTTCTGCCGAACAGGGTAGCAACCTAAAGAAGCCACCATTACCCTGTTTGGCAGTGACTTAAACTATGAGCAGCTGCCAAACAGGGTACCGACAACTCTTTTGGGCCACTACCATATTCAGCAGCGGCACCTCTGCAAGCCGCTGTCCTGCTTGACAGCGGCCCATGAAATATGTCGCTGCTGAACAGGGCAATGGAACATCAAAACAGTGGAATTTGCTAATAGATCAAAGGAAAAAAATGAGTTGAAAAAAAAATTTATGAAAATAATTGAGTAACATCGTACTGTTTTTAATACAAAATTTGCATCAAAAGTGCCTGCCTTAAAAGAACCACTAGCAAAAAGTTGGTCAGTGGTCCAATGCTCTCATCTCATGGACCAATAGATGAACTAATATTTGGTTATTTGTTAAGCAATTCTGTTTTTTTTTTTTTTTTATTTTATTTTTTGCATAGTTTTGGGCAATTCTTTAATGTAAAATGGGAAGTTTTGATATGAATTTCACATGTATTGTGACTGAGATTTACCAAAAAAGATTTTGATGAGGTGCTTCAAAATGGGGAGCTTAAGAATACAATTGTACTTTAGTGTTGTCATTGCTTTAATTTTCCTCCTCTTCGATGAATCTGTTAAAACTATTTGTTGAACATAATCGATTGTGTTATTTCAAATTCTTCTGCACTAGACGAGTGCAACAATGTTAAAGCTATGAGCACAAATCCGGTTTTATATTCAGTTGACAGAGCTTCGCAGCTGTGTGTGTATGTATAGTGGGTATAGGAGATGGATTTAGGGTTTAATTTGGGGTGGTGTGTAGAAAGTGGAAAGTAGAGAGTGGCGGAAACATATTTAGAAATGAATTTTGAGGTGGTGTGTAGACAGTGGAAAGTAAAAGAGAAGGAGATGGGTTGAGGATTTAATTTGACTGACAAGGACTGGAATGTAATTTTAAGTAGGGGTACTTAAGTCCAAAAAAAATTAAAATAAGTAGAGGAGGGGGGCTAGTAGTCGCTCCATGATTTTTTTCAATGACATGATTGGATAAAACAAAAGATGCGCGATCTTGCCTTGAGGTCTGGAATTAGTCGGGGCAAAAGCTCAGAAAACCTTGACCCAAAAGGCCAAAAAAGAAAAAACCAAAACTTGATGAAAACACTGAAAAAAGCACTAAGGATTGCCACGTAGGCATTAAGTCATCATTCTCACCGGAGTACTCGTCAAAAACAAACCAAAGTGACTTAAGTGAAAATCCAAAAAGTATAGACTTTAGTGAAACAATTCCAAAAGTATAGTGACTTTGTCTTCACAAAGTCAAGTAACCAAAGTGTTACAAATTATAAAGTTTAGTGACCACATGTATTATTTACCTGGAAAATTACTAGACATAAGCACTCACCCAAAATTCCTAAGTAAGGTTTAAAAAATTGACAAACTTCGCCGAAGTTCGGGCGAAGTTTGTGGATTTTGAAATGAGCGAAGCGAAATTCATAGGCAATAGAAAATTGCAAAAATTTGACTCAACTTCGGCTAACTTCGACTGAACTTCAAAAATATCGATGGAAGTTAATAAAACATGAAGTAAAATTATTATGTTTCGTGGAAGTTGAACAAACTTCGACTAAAACTTTGACTAAAACTTCGCCTATGATAGAAATAAACTTAAAATTTGGAATATCCTCCGGTGACATAAGTTTTATGCATTATTCTTGTATGATGAAATATATTTCTAGCATTTCTAAGAAGAAACTTGAGTTTTCTAGCATTTAAAGTGAAATTCTCTAAACTTCAATACACCGGCGTACTTTTTTCAAACTTCCATCGCCGAAGTTAACTTCCTCGAATTAATTTTGAGTTTTAAGTAAGCGAAGTCATAGGCGAAATCAAAGTTTCGAACCTTGGTCCTAACACTAGCATGCAGATTTCTAGACATAGTCAAAAGCCTAGGGGCTTTCTTATTCTCCTTTTTCTTTCATCTTATTCTCTTCTCCTTTTTAATCTTCTTCTTGCATTTATGTTTATTTTTTTACATTCATAATTTAAAAGGTATTCTCCCTTTCTTATTTGCTAGTGCATTCTCACCGGTGTATTATTCTTTATGTTTCTCTTTTCTTCGTTTAGGGTCTATGCACCACAAGTAGGATTGAGCGAGAGCATCAAACGCAAATTTTGGGACGATATGGATGGATTCATGCAAAGTATACCATTAGATGAAAATGTTTTTATTGGAGGAGATTTAATGGGCATGTCGAGGCAAGTAATGATGGGTTTGAGATAGTTCATGGAGGTTTTTGTCATGGTAATGAAAATAAAGAAGAAGAATCAATCTTAGAATTTGCTTCAGCATACGATCTTGTCTTAGCAAATACTAGTTTTAGGAAAAGGGAGTCGCACAAAATTACTTTTAGTAGTGGTCATAACAAGAGTCGAATAGATTTTTTTTAACAAGAAAAATAGATAAGAAAATATGTAGAGACTGCAAAGTAATACCTGGTGAAACGCTTACTACCCAACATAAGTTAGTAGTACTTGATATTAAGCTAAAACAACAACTTAATAGGAATAAAAGAGTCGGCGATAAAGTGGTGGAAGCTAAAAAATAGTAAACAAGTAGAGTTTAAAAAAAACTAATGAAGGAAAATGTTTGGAATCTTGACTTAGATGCTAAAACAATGTGACTAGAAATGAGTAGTTGCATAAAGAGAGTAGGATCAAACATATTAGATATATCTAAAGGCTTGGGACCACCAAAGAAGGAAACATGGTGGAACGAGGATGTCCAACAAGCAATTAAGACTAAAAGAGAGATGTATAGAAAAATACCTAAGTGTCAAGATGAAGATGCGTACAATCAATATAGAGAAGCTAGAAAACAAGCTAAAAAAGTAGTTAGTCAAGCTAAAACAAATTTCACGGAAGATCTATATACAAGGTTAGGTAATAGAGATGGCGAAAAATATATGTATAGGCTAACCAAATTAAGAGATAAAAAGAAACAAGACCTCGGTCATGTAAGATGTATTAAAGACGAAAATCAAAATTTTTAACGCACGAGGATGATATTAAGGAGAGATGGAGAAGTTACTTCGATAATATATTTAATGATGGCCAAGTTGATATTATAGTAGATGAAAACCCACGCCAAGAAAGAAATGTAAACTTATACACGCAATATTAGAATTTTAGAAGTTAAAGAGACATTGAAAAGAATGAAAATAGAGAAAGCATGTGGCCAGGATGAAATACCCATAGAGATTTGGAAATGTTTAGGAGAAATTGGATTGACTCGGTTAACAAAACTTTTCAAAAAAATTCTAAAATCTAAATGGATGTCAATGGATCGGAGAAGAAGCACACTTGTGCCAATCTTCAAAAACAAAGGAGACATTCAAAGTTGTTCAAACTACCGGGGAATTAAACTTATGAGTCACATTATGAAACTTTGGGAGAAGATAATTGACAATAGGCTAAGGAGAGAAACAACAATATCAGAGAACCAATTTGACTTCATGCCTAAGAGGTCAACTATGGAGGCGATTTTCTTTGTAAGACGATTGTTAGAAAAATATAGAGAAAATAAAAAAGATCTTCATATGGTATTCGTAGATTTAGAAAAAGCATATGATAGGGTTCCTAGAGATGTTATTTGGTGGGTTCTAGAAAGAACATGAGTACATGCTAGATGCATAGACACTATTAAGGATATGTATGATTGAGTAATCACGAGTATAAAGACATTTGGAGGAGCTATAAAAGAATTTCCTATTACGATAGGACTACATCAAGGATCGGCTTTAAAATCATATCTATTTACTTTAGTTATGGATGAACTAACTAGACATATTCAAGAGGATATACCATGGTGTATGCTATTTGTAGATGATATTGTCTTAATGGATGAAACAAAAGATGGAGTGAATAGGAAATTAGAACTTTAGAGGATTACATTACAATCTAAAGGCTTTAAGTTGAGTAGGACGAAGAACGAATACATGCACTGTGAGTTTAGAAACACTAGACATCGAGATGATGGAGTGGTAAAATTAGAGGAAATAGAAGTTTATAAGGTGAATCACTTTAGACACCTAAGATCAGTCATAAAAAATGATGGTAATATTGAGAATGATGTCACACATAGAATTCAAGCTGGATTGAAGAAATGGCAGAGTGCTACAGGAGTGATTTGTGATCGAAATGTTCCTACTAAGTTAAAAGGAAAATTTTATAGGACCGCAATTAGGTCATATATGCTCTATGAAGTGAATGTTGGGCAGTAAAGCAACAACAATTACATAAAATGAGCGTAGCGGAAATGAGGATACTTAGGTGGATGTGTGGTAAAACTCGTAAAGATAGAATAAGAAATATAGAAATTCAAAGACAAGTAGGAGTAGCACCAATTAATACAAAAACTAGAGAAGGGCGGTTGCGGTGGTTTGGTCACCTGCAAAGACGGCCTACAAATGCCCCCACTAGAAAACTTGACTCAATAAAAACTGTAGAAATTTGACAAGGTAAGGGTAGACCAAAATTAACATGGGATGCATTCATTAGAAGGCATTTGAATGGTCTAGAAAGCTCATCATCAATTGCACTTAATCGAGTACAATGAAAAAGTTTGATCTATGTAGCCGATCCCAATTAAGTTGGGACTAAGGCTATGTTGTTGTTGTTGTTGTTGTTGTTGTTTCTCTTTTCTTCATTTACAATCCTTACATAAGAAATCTATAAGATATGAAGGTGTTTGCCACAAATAAGCGTCTGACAGAGCGGCGAGATCAGGCTAATAGAGTTTAAAATGAATGCATAATGTCTATTAAGACCTTTCAAAGATTAAAGAATAATCCATAAACGAAAAATGAATATATAGTCCTTCGGATATATAAAGATATTTTTAGCACAAATAATCTTCTTATCAACTTAGATATCTGATAATCACCCAAGATCTAATCAGAATAGAGAAGAAACTTATGTTTGCACTTTGCACAGTTAGTTAAACAATGCAAAGAACATTCATCCCTTTGAAGCACATGTAAGCAACCAAAATTAGAAAACTGCCTTCTCAATCGCATGTATACTAAAACTGTGAACTACAATCCAACAAAAGAGTAAATGAGGTGTTTCAAATTCAATTTCTACAATAAACAAATAAACGTTCCACTTAGAATGCCAAACAAGCTTAGGTGTAGACTTAAGACAATAAATTGCACAGCTAAGATGCATAACTACTTCTGAGCATAACCAATTAAGCATGTTACCAAGGCATTCACCATCTATATAGTTGTTTATCTTTCTCGAGGAAAACAAAAAGCAAGTACGTCTATTCACTATTCAATAATGAAAACCAATATTTAATTTTTTTTTTAAATCTTTATAGAGAAAAAAGTAAGAAATAAAAAAAGGGCATGGGGATATGAGAAATTACCTTTTCCGTACGGCAATTAGGATCACAGCTATGGTTGATGAAACGTCCCAAATTTCCTTTTGCGCATGCATCTATCACCTGATAGAAAAACATTTTATCAAAGCATGTGAAACTAGAAGTCTACTCCTTAAAAATAAGAGCACTTTAAAAATAAATAAAAAAGTAGAGATACAGTAAGATGATAAGGAAAGCAGCAGAGAGCTGTTTATAAAAAAACCAAGCCTTACTTTTCACCAAATGACGAGATGCGTTATTTCATGCATGATGAGTAAGGCTGAAGAACTAAGGATTCGTAAGTAAACATATGTTCTCAATTATAAATTTTTAAGAAAAAAATGTGGAATCCTTTTTTTTGTATGATAAAATCCATTGCAATGTAACTGCTGGAAAAAATATCATTATTTCCAGATCACAGCATCTTTAAGGGAAAGTTAAAATAGTTGATAATTAATAGCAATCAGTCTACAAATATTGAGAATTGAAATCAGTAAGGGCGAGTTGTGAATCATTGTTTTCAAGGCTGTGCTAGGTGGTTTTGCTCCGCCTAGTCTAGGTGGCGGCGCCTAGGCCGACAAAATTTTTTTTTACTTAGACCTCCTTAAGAAATAATTTAATTTATTTAGAGACCCCTCAACAACGGGGTACGAGGCATACTGCACAGAGAACGACAGACAAAGACCGCAAGGAGAATGGCTGAATGGGAGAGGGAAGGTGTGAGTATGAGTATGGGGGTTGGGGAGAATATTTTGATCACTGTTCTAAAAACTATTTACGATCACTCTTCTAAAAATTTTCTAAATCAAGACATTGTACCTCAAAAGTAACAGGAGTTTTGCCAACAATTTGATATTCAAATCAAGCATCAAGTGTCAGTATTAAAACTGAATAAATGCTTCCTCCAGCAAAAGAAAAAAATAGAGAAGAAAACGGGATGGCAAAGATATCGAGAGGCCAAAAAAATAAATTTTAACTCATTTGGAAGATGATAAAGCTTCTATCGACATGCTCAAAAACAATGAGTAAAAATACCTTTTAAAAAATTTGAAAAAGAAAGAAAATTTGGTTGCTTAAGGAATTACCACAGAACAAGAACCCAAAACAAAGTCAATCTATCTACTTTAAAAAAGATGAGAAAAAAAAGGCACCAGAAATGAGAAGAAACTTGCAGCCTTGCAGGTGCCATACCTCACTGCCATTTAATGTCATGAAATAGAAGTGTTTTTGACCCTTCGCAGCATATTCTTTTTGTCGTGCTTCATAAGCATTCAAATCAAGCACCTGATCAAAAAAGTATTAACAAGTACTCTCAGACACAAAACAAATTGCTATCGTGGAACTTATTTGATATAGATGAATGGCAGCTTGTATTTTGCACAATTGAAAGCCCAGAGAAAGTGATTGACTTGAAAAATGATATATACAAACAGAGAAAAAAAAAAAAAAAAACAAAAATAAAAGTACAAAGCTACCTCTCCAACATATTCAATTAGAAATGCACCTCGAGACACATCTTCAAGCAATTTTAACCCATGCCCCTTTTTACCACAAGGCAAGCACTTTAATTTGGCATATTTCCGCTTCTGGAACTGCAGATGGACATTTTCAATACCAGACATTTTGTTTACATAACATAAAAGAGAACAATGATAAGAAGAAAACTTAAGAAAGTTAATTTTACCTGCTGGTTTGAACAAAGATCCCCACAAGGACAGGTCCCCTTTACACATTCTATGTTAAGAATGCGGTTCAGGCATGAATCCCTACAACCCAAATTGCCATTTCGATGTGGCTTGCAGTGGCAAACCATTATCTGAAGACAATGAATAAGTTTTAAAGAGGAAAAAATGATAACGTACACACGAAAGACAAAACATTTATTAAGAAATTGTAGGTTCCTTAAAATATCGCCATGGTATTCAAAGAATGAAAACTCCATCAATAAGGAAATGGCCACGCAGTCCATATAATATAGATGACAATATAATTTACAAGCAATATTGTAACTGCAGTATTGGCTGTTGTCACAGGAAATAGGAACTCCACAGGAAAATGAATTAGAAACAGTGAAACAGAAAAAGGGCAAGAGAGGGTAGAATAATTAATAGAGTATATTAACATGCATAGCATCATCGTGAAAATCATTAAAGCCCCAAACTTTTCACACAATACTATACTCAAACACGAGTACTGGGAATGGAAAAATGACATTCACTATTTTTGTCATTCATACTGAAAAGAAAATTCATATGCTACTTTTGACTCTTTTCTTTCAATGTTCCCTTTTCATTGGAATCTCATGTTTGATTGTATGCTAAGAGTTACTTCAACACTTATCATCCACTGATTGGAAAGAGATTTTAGGCTAGAATAAGGTTGAAATTTGATAGAATACTAACACAACTAACACAACAGATCAAGAGTAGCACATCAATTTTATTGATGAAGAACTAAAAAGAGAAATACAACTAGAGACGAGGGAGAAGAACTCTCAAGATCTCACCAGAGAGAGGCGCACCTCTTCTCACCAAACCTAAGTCTCAATTACATTCCAATTTCAAGATACCCCATCCTACTAACTCGCCCCTATTTATAAAGTGTCTAACTAACTAACTCTAATGACCTGTGAGAACGTATCAAAATTTTAAACACAGAGCAGTTTATCGTGCAAGCAGTGCCTGCATGAAATAAAATGCTATGATATTTATTTGAATTCCTGAGTAAAAACCCAAAAGAACTATATTATGGTTAGAAGTTCAGACCTCATCAATAGTCTGGGTTTTACGGCTACGGTGAAGGAACAAGTTAGACCTTATAGATTTCCAAGGAGCCAGCCGTGGAACTGCAATAGGGAAAAAAAAGCAGCATGAAAAGTAAGTTTTAAAGATTGAAGTCCAACAGATGGTTCTAAAAATTGAAGTCCAACGAATACATCAAATTTGAGAAAATAACAATTGCTTACCCGTTAGTTGCTTGCCCTTACATCCCTCGGACTTTGCAAACGCGGCATCTTCCTCATCAGATATTTGCAACTCTGCATTTATCTCAGCATTTGTTTTTTCTTGAGGGACTGAACAATCGGCAAAGGCCTTGTCCATGTTATCATTGCAAGTCCTTGAAATGTAAACCAATACATCAAATAAGTAAATCATTTTTTTTATTATTGAATAAGCAACCAATTTATTTTATCAATCTAATAACTGGAAATGAGTATAAATAAAAAACAGTATAACGTCTTTTACAAATGCTTGGTCAAGCTAAGAACTACTTCAGTTAGGTAGCCTCCAGCTTATACACAAGCACCAGAAAAGCAAATCAGAAAATACTCATAAAACACATGGACAACATGCACTTCCTGATTATTTATGTGGTTTTTATCAGAATGCACTTCATGCTTACTAAAAATCAAACAATCTACACATTATTCAGCCTTAGCGGTGACACAAGAAAATAGTAACTTTCAACTATCAATGTTACAGTCATTAGCATTACTCCATGAACTGATCAAAAAAAAAATTACTACATAAAAACTTCACCAACCAGGAAGCGAATATGAACCATACATCAGATTCTTAATAAACTTTAGAAACGTCCAATAAGGATAAGTGCATCCAAAGACAGCAGACGACATCTATCTTCAAATGATTAATTTCTCCGTGCCTCAGTCAATTAAATTTCTTAACTTCTATTCATTACGTTGGTCCGTCTTGTCAATATTTCCTTTTTTCTCCATTAGCAGAAAAAAAAAAAGAGAAAAAAAAAAAAAAGAGAATGAATACTGTGAGGAAGATAGAAAAGTAGCAGTACAAAAATTGGTTTGCAGGATAGGGACAGTAATGAAAGCTAATACAAACAGCATTTGCTTCTAATACAAACATGTAATCTCTAAATGGTAATGCAAGCACGTTAGAGCAAATAAGGGGGCTTACCATCTGCAACCTGTATGCTCAATGGAGTTTGCAAGTTCAACTGATATACACCTCCATTTATGGCATTCATCACAGCTTACCCATGCTTTTTGTGAAGGTAAAAATTGGCCATTCAGTCCATCAGTTATTGATGAAGAGTTTAATGTGTCCACAGGTGCACTCTTGCTGCCACTACATTGTTTTCCTAGATCATCCGACAGGTTACATTGTAAAGCATTAATTTCTGCAGAACCATGAACGACATCACTGGTTAAATCATGGTAAACATCAAGAAGAAAAACAGAGAAAATGTAAGTTATCGATTAAGGGGGGAAGAGCAAGAACAGAACCAACCACTTAATTCCGCAACTCTCCCTGGTTCATGATGGTTATCTGAGATAACTAAACTGGTTTTTGGATGACTTTCACCATTAAAATCTTTGTCCAAGACACCATCCTCGTGGATTCCATTTTCACTAGCAAACCCCTTTACATCTTCCTTCTGTACGCGAGCAAGCCCCTTCCCATTCAACGATTCAGAAGCGCATGACTTCTTTTTTCTTCTTTCAACATTAAATTTGGAACATTTATTTGTCCTAGAACCCACAGATTTAACAATCGACTTTGATGCCTTAGCTGGTACATCTCTTGCTGACAATTCAGTGTCTTCAGATACATTTCCTACATTCGACATTTCCCCAAGTTCCACAGTTTCTAAACCAGGAAATATATCAATGGAGTAAGCTTCAATTCCTGATGACTCAAGTGAAGAGTTATCATTTTTTCCTAAAACAAAAGTATCACCAGGAGTAGGGATGCGTCCTATTTCCCGTCCATCTCTGCATTTTGACAAATTTCTAGGATCCTTTCGCTTTCCTTGACAAATAGACCTTCTTTCTTTAACCTTCCCATTTTTCTTTCCCTTGTTCTTCTTGGATCCCATGCGCAAAGCTTCTTCATCCACAAGACCACAAAGTTCGTGGGATGATGACAATACAGTGTCATCGACTTCTTCGTGAAGCTGAGCACCTATGCCGGCATCTTGGACTGAGTTTACCACTTCTGAATCAGGTGATGTTCCAGGATAGGAATACTGGTTATCGACAACCTCATCCAACAATGCAACCCCCCTTTGGAAAGCAACACCAGGGCAATTACTCAAACCGTTTCCAACTGAAGCATCTAGGGTCACAGCACTTCCCAAGCTTTTGTCCCCATTATCTGAATCCACAAGATAACCACTCTCTGGAAGTTCCAGGGTTCCTCCCAAATGTGTGGTCGCACACCCATTATCAACCAACTTAACAACTTTATTAGTAAATTTTGAAAAATCCGTACCAGCTTCACCATTTCTTTCTATTTCACATTCTCCAACAAAAGATGGCAAAGATGCTTGAGAACCCATATCCTCAGGAAACACAACTTCAAGACTATTTTTCCCTGCACCTCCTCCAACTTTAACCCGCAAACGGATACGGCCAGTCGAGGCACTATTTTTTCTATTTGCTACAGGGGAACTTCCGCCAGGTTGAGCCTTTTTTCTTTTCTTGGTCCCTCGGATTTTGTTTCTTCTTTTTAAGCAACAATTCTCAATTTGAAACAGTTGGGTATCCTGTTTCAACAGACTGTCGTTTTCTGGGAACACCTGCACGACCGCCCTAAATTGTCCCCATTCATGCACACGTTCTGCCTTTCTCTGAAAACTTCGTTTCCTCCTAGTAAACTGCAAGGAGATTTCGGTTTTCTTACCTGAAAACAACTTTTTGCTATTTGTTTTCCCAACTTGCTTTTTGGTGTTCCTTGATCCAGACTTCTTATTCGATTTACACTGGCGTGCACTTCTCTGATGTGATGAGCGTAAACTACCAGAACAGGTAAGCATGAGATCAGTATCAGGTTTGGCATTACCCTTTTCTATAGAATCTGACTGAAGGACAGAGCCAAATAAACCTCCGGAAGATAGAGCAACACCACAATCATCCCTTTTCTGATCATCAGAAACCAAACTCAAAGAAAAGTTTTCCTCAAGAACAAGACAAGGCTGACACAACTGAGAAGAGGTTGACACTCCAAGGAAACCCTCAGACGCTGCAGTAGCTCTTTCTCCGTGCAGTGTTTTAGTAATCAAATCCGTCCCAGATGAAAAATGATGCTGCTTTTCCGCATCCTCCAGAATACCCGAATCTGTTGCCTCCGAACAATCAACAAGATTCTCATTAATATTACTATTTCCCAAATGGGTGCATGTACTAGTTGAAGTTAAGAATTCCGATGACAAAGGCAACGCTGCTTCTCTATTCTCTGTTGATTTTTCCATCTTATCCTCAAATTGAGTTTGGTCACCATCCAAACAAGCTTCTTTTGTACTCACCAAAGAGCTTTTCTCTTCATCTCCGCCACTTTCACAAAGTTCAACATCCAAACATTTCCCATTTTCCTCTTCATCAGAAACAGGCATAACAACCATTTCATCATCATGTTTCGGTTCAACACTACTGGCTAGAGGCACCTTCTCATCAATACCTGCGTTTGAACAATCAGCATTGTCAGCATTACCAAAACTCACAATATCACCTAATTGACTCCCAATCACGGCATCCTCGGACGACACAGAACACGTTCCTTCCAAGCACAAGTCCTTCGGAACAACAACTTCATCAGTCCCATTCCGGTCCCCACCAAACAACAACTCCGGCGCCTCCACAGCGCTGAAACGCCCGCATGAGTCGGCTTCCGACTTCTCAAACTCCCTAACCTCATCGAACAGACCCATCCGCGCATCACCCAAACAAACCCCTAACTCTCCATCTCCAATCTCCACCCCCGCCCATTCATCCCCCACATCCGATATCCCACAAGACCCAACCATCATCGACAACCTAAACCACCATCACCAAAAACATCAACTCCTCGCGAAAACAACTCGGAACCCTAAACAATGCGTCTTTCGCATCTCCACAACAACCCAACACAAAACCACCAATCGATCAACAACAACTAGTAACCAAAATCCGATTCACCAAACACAAATCCAACCAAAAAAGACCGGATAAGTTGAGGAATTCATACCAGACAAAGCGCCCATCGATCGGATTACCAGAACGAAAACCCTAAAAGAACCAGCCAACGAGAGAGCGAGAGAGAGAGAGAGAGAGAAAGAGAGAGATGAAACCCTAATTTGGAGGAGATGAAATAGGGGAAACAATGCAGGGTGCGAGGGGCCGGTCCCTGGTTGGTCGGGGTGAGAAGGGGGCGAACGCGGTTCGTGCGGTGGTCGGTGCGGCTTGTATTTGACGGTTTTAGGGGCGATAAGTGTCCGAAGATGGTGGTGATGGATGATGGAGAGAGAAAGAGAGAGAGAGGGAGGGTCTGACCCAAATGACGCTCTTTTCGTTATTTGATTTGATTATGGGAAAGTAAGTGAGCGACGCACATTTGGTACGTGGTGGGATCTTTTTATTTGCATCGAGATGCATTTGTTTATCTCGATGTAAGATCCAAAAGTAGCGGAAGATGTTTTTCTGTCAAAAGTATAACGTTGAGCGAGAAGACGAAAGGGAGCTTCATTTTTTGTGCCATGTCAGCATGGCGCACGTGGGAAAATAAGGGGCGTGAAATTGTGTTGGTTCGGACTCGGAGTTCTTGTTTCCTTTTACAGTACTTTCTAACTAGTAGATTTTCTATCCATGAGTTATTAAAATTTTAAGAAAAAATTAATAAATTAATTTATAATAATATATTGTTATATTTTTTACAATTCTCAACCTATATCTATCATATATATAAAAACACGAATCACAATTTTTTGAGTGGTAATGAAATTTACCTTTTTGTCCATACTTTATTTGAGTGTTAATAAAATTTACCTCTTTGCCCATACTTCTCGTGTCTTCCCTTAAAATTAATAAATTAATTCAACCTAATCCAAATTGGATGATGATAGATGAGTCCGACTTAAATTAAAGATCAACAACTCAACGACTTGAGAGAACGCTACCTCTTCAACGTCTTAAATACTACATCTTCAAATCGATCAACAACTCACTGATCATCGACTCTCCTTCCTTTTCAAATCATTCAATCCATGTTTTCCTTTGAGGAAGTAATGTTCTAACATGACTAGCTTATTTTTTCATTCACATCTTATCTCAATCACATTATAGAATATTGATAAGCTAAAAAATGTACTTGTATTTCTAATTTTTAAATTTTAAGTACAATTTTAAATTTTGTTAATAAATTCTTAGAAATTAATTTCCGCGAGCGAAGCGAGCGGGGAATCGTGCGTAACACGTCTTGAAACTAGTTTCTTTAAAAAAAATATACAATAGAAAGTAAAAAAAATATTTACTTATAAATTATTGAAGTAACCCTTCATTAACAAAAAAAGAATTCAAGTGAACTTAATTATTGTTTCAGTGTCGTAAACAGTATATATAAATAATGTTGTGGTAACCAAATTGACGGTATAAAATTCAAAACAGAGATTTAATGCATTGATGAATAACTAATTAATTAGATCGTTATTTTATTGTTCAAAGTTGGATTTTACGTTTTTCAAACATAAGAGGGGATAAATATATTTTAAAATAATAAATAATGCAAATATACAAATATCTTAAAATAAAAGTAAAAAAAATTGAGAAAATCCTAAAAATAAAATGGTGGAAGGAGATGGCATGTGAAACTTTCTCTCTCTTTCAAATTATATATATATATATATATATATATATTGCTTTCTAGTTTCTATCACTTGTAGTATCACTTTTTTAAAGGCGAGTTTGTTTTTGATGTATAATGTAATGTTTTCTTGAAGACATAAATGAAGATAATTACCAATAGACAACAGTGATAAATGAAGGCCAAGTTTGGTCCATATTTTAAAATTTGCAGAGAAGTTTTCTTACATCATAGTTTCTTCCTTGTAAAACTCTTCCATGGATTTTTTTTTTCTGTTTGATTCAACTTCAAACTTTCTTACGAAAGTGAATAATTTAAAATTAATAAAGTATACAATTGACAAAAACACTCATTAAAAAATAGAAAAAAAAATTGAGGATAAGGATTTACAGAGGGGCAATTGAGTCAGAACTCTCAACTTCTCATAAGGGAGATAACTTCGTCCCTTTTATATCCCCCTATACGGGGGAAGTTGTCGTCAACTTCTATGGGAGTGGGGTATAAAATGTCAACCAAACAAGATAAATTTCAACTTTCCCCCTACAATCAAACAAAGTGGAAGAAGTGAGCAAAGAAACCAAAAAAGATAACTAAAAATGGAGAGCAAAAGTTACGTGGTTTATCAATAATGTAATGTTTCCCTAACAAATAGAGGGTAGCGTGTAATTGAAAAAGGAGAACCCGACGTAAATGCATAAATTTGTTTGATAACTCTACTTATTTTACGTATTCTCAAATTTACATTTAAAAAATAGTAAAACTTAGATTGTAACCAATTTTTTTAAGGGGTAAATTACGCACATTGTCATCCAATTTTATAGTTTGTAACACTTTGATTACTAAATTTATATTTATAACAATGTGGTCACTCAACTCTTCAACTTGTAACACACTAGTACCAAACTTTACAATTCCTAACACGAAAGTCACTCATGTGGCTTTTTGATTAGAGGTCGGGTGTTAGTGCACTCGTGACACCCAATTGCAACTAAGGGCTTTGCGTCGGCAAGTCGTAAGCGTTCCATATCGTAAACAAGTTATGACACATATAATGCAAACCCATGAAATAACACATTTTTTAATATTGTAAATCATTTTCATGTCCAAATAGGTCATGTTAAACATGTCGGATGTTTGTGTCACTCATTTATTAAAAATCTTATTTAAGCCTTTTAAATTCATTTAATTTTTTATAATTTGTTTAATACATTTAAATATATCTACGTGTATAAATTTAAATAAATATAATTAAATATCCAATAATATATAATGGGGTTGAAGTCATAAGTTTTACTTTACTTTTGTCAAATCCCAAAATTTTAATTCAATAATTACGTCTAATTAAGGGTTAAACGTCCTAATTATAGTTTAGGCCGCAAGTCGAGAGCTGAGGACCGATGAAATGAGATTTACTGGTAATTTTATTTTTGTTTGATGTTTGCCTAGTGTTGTTCCCTTCTCAAATTAGGGCGCCGCCCAACCTAATCTGTCATTCAACCTTAATCTCAACCACGTAGGACTTAACAATGTATTAGTCATCCTTTTCAATCTTATCTCCTCGTTAGTCACTTTTCAAATAAGCATTACATCATCATTGTACAATTTAATATTTCAGAGTTGATTAAGATTTATTTAAGTTAAACATTATTCAACATAATTCTTAATAAATTAGCGGAAACAATTAATATAAATCCTACATATGTGTGGAAAAATAAGAAACAGTGATTGCATGTCGATATATGATAAAAACGACGACGTCAGTATGATAAAAACTATCTCTCAACCCAAAATATACAACCCAAAAGTATAAAGACATATATAAGTCATACAACAAAACCAAAACCTACAAAATCAGAGGTAGAAGCACTCGAGTGGCTCAGAGGTCGTCATCGATCTTCTCCTTACTCAGTCTGTCACTTTATAGATTTGCACCTATTATCATAAAAAGGACGGTGAGTACAGGAAAGTAGAAAATAACACTGAGTGACATCTATATGCATTTCCAAATATACAACGAGTATCTAAAAGCATAAAATAACAACTATGTTGAAAAAGAATCATGTTACAAAATTGACACTCGGTTAAGTAGTAATGATTTAGGCCGGTCGACCGTGAGTTACACCACGTCAGCCTTATTGCACTACTTATGGTGTAATTAATCTCATAGATGCCTTCACATCCTTATAAAATGCCCATCGCACACATGTATATACTTGTCAACAACCCCGGGTCGCATACCCCATATGTTGCACATGCTAGTGGTGAAATGTCGTCAACCTCGAAAATCTAGTGACGTCATGTACCGACCATCTCTGTCATATCATGGTCTTAGATACAAAACTACTTTCACATTTCAATAAAATGATTTAATTTAAGAATCCAAAGTTAGAGTTTGCTTAGGTAAAGCACCAAGAAACTAGAGTTACAATACCACAAATCATTTTCCTAATAGCATGATATTATATTTGATTACACACTTAACAATCAAAATTGCCATAACACAAGAATGAGGGTCAATGAACATAAACCAACGCCATGATAACAAACTCATATAATAAGACAACAACAAAGTCATGACGTCATCAAGAGTACAAAAGGCACATCGATCCAAATGATTGTAAAGAAAATGTACAAATAGGAAATGAAATGAAGAGACTCAATCAGTTTACTTACAATTCATGCAAATTTTCTAGGATTATCCGGCCTCTTGACACCTCAAAATGTGTACCCGAACTTCTGAGACTCTTCCATATGCTCCTAATACCATTAGCTATGTTTTAGAGTATGTTCAGATGGTCTTATATATGTTTAGACTAAGTTAAATAGTTTTAGAGTTTTTATTAACATTGCAAAAATTGTATTGTCCATAGCACCTAGCACGCTGGATATTGTATCTAGCACACTAGAGACCCCTAGCGTGCTATCCATACTCATTTGCACACTACACACAGGTAGCGCGTTAGCAAACACGCCTAGCATTCTATGGGTAGGAAATCCTAGAAATTATGCACTTTGAATTTCTAGGTTTCCTCTTCCAAATGGCCATCTCTAAAGCTTTGGTTCCCTATTCTCCTCCACCAGAGACCTAATTCATCTTCCATATCAACAAGAAATACTTACACTTCATATATAACCATTAAATCATCAATTTCCACAAAGCTAAAGATGTAGATTTACTTACCAACCCGAAGCTCCTTTAACTTGTTCCACTCCTTCAAATTCACTAGAAATTTCTCACAAACTTCCTGACCTTTCTCTCCAGATCTTTCTCTTATTCTTTTGATCAAGTCACAAATGATTTGCATGTTAGACCATTTCATCCAATATATATATATACATGCATACATATAAGATTGAATTATAGGCCTTGAATTTTTTCGTGTACACCCATCTCTAAGTAATCCTATGGCACACATTTTGATCTACAATCCACTACATACCCACTAACTCATCCTTAATAACACACACATTAACTCAATTTGCCTTGGGATAGTGTCCACACTAACTCGAGGAACATCTATGACTAATTTTTATTTTTTTAACTTAGTCCGCGTTTATATAAATTAAATTATAGGCACATTGATTTAGCTATTTAAAGCCACATTAACTTAAATTAAACTCACCACATCACTCTCTACCCCCGATCTTATGTTAGCATGCATCTCGAGGTGTGTCCCCACTCATGTCTCGACATCTACACACAGGTAGGAGTGACTTAGTAGTCTACACATAGACAATACACTAGACATACCACCACATCAAAACTAAAATATACCTCAGCTACATTACCTCGGTCAGCGCACGTATCTCGATGCGAATCCCATGTCACGAGTCAATGATCCTGAGAAAGGAATTAAACTAGCATTAAGAATTTGGGTTGTGACAGTTGTTTACTATATATTATGCAGTTTTGTGAAATTCAAGTTGACAGAGTAAGTTCGAAATTTCATAAGGTTTTATCTCGAGATACGTATCGAAAAGGGTTCCGGTAGAGTAAAAATGTTGACATGAACTTTCGTTTCGATTTCACAAAAAATGATTATGTTTAAGTTTAAAATTTGAATTTGTACCTTTAAACAGACTTAACAAGCTGACATGGGCCCTACACCTCGATTTAAGCGCGATATGGTTTGTCCGAGAATTTAAGATCACATTGGTAAATTCTCCAATTTTCATTGAATTGGAGTATTTTTTGGGTTTACTTTGGACAAAAATTGAAGAGATAATTATGAAATAAATAGAAAAATACCAAATGTCCAAAATGGGTATTTGAATTGTATAGTTGAGGATTAAAATTGAGGGGCAAGGTGGTCATTTGACAACCCTTTATTTAAAAATTGAAATAAACGGGGGGAAGGGTTGCTCTTCACCATCTTCATCTTCGTGGATCATCCCCTCTTCATCGTTTTCATATCTCCCTCTTCACGGTTCCCCCTCTCTCTCTCACTCTCGTCTCTTTGTTGTGATTTATGTCTCTCCCTTTCTCCCTCTCTCTAGTTACTGTTCTTCAAATCGATTGAAGAGGAACGATGACTATTGGGTGTTGGTGGCAGTTTGAAGGCAAGTTAATGGAAAATGAAAATTTATTTTTTGGGACTGTAAATTAAGTAAGGGATTAGTTTTATTTGTGATTTTAAATTAAAGTTATGCTATTATGTGAGATGATATAGGATGAGTGTGATGACCTCTTCTTAAATTTGTGCACCATTTGGCCTAATCTCGTCACTAAGCCTTAATCTCCCCACGTAAGACTTAACAACTAATTAGTCAGCCTATGCAAGACTTTCTCCTCACCGATTAATTTTTCAAATAAGCATTTTATTTCTCTTTTCTCACTTTAACAATTCAAAGTTAGGTAAAAGTTTAAAAACTTAAAGTTTTTTCAGTGGAAGTCTTAACAATTTAGCAGAAGCTTTTAATATAAATCCTAAATATGTGGAAAAGCAAGAAAAAAGATCACATGCATATATATACAACAAAATGATGATGATAATATATCAATATGTATCTGGTTAGGGTACTATCACTCAACCTGCATATATGAATGCAAAAACATATAAAGAAATATATAAGTCATACAATAAAACAAAAAACCTATAAAATAAGACGTAGTAGTGCTCCACTAGCTCAAAGGTAGTCATCGATCTTCTCCTTCCCCAGTCTACTACTCGACGGATCTGCACCCACCATCATAAAAAGGAC
Organism: Stephania yunnanensis; assembly: GCA_039657365.1. NCBI lineage: Eukaryota > Viridiplantae > Streptophyta > Magnoliopsida > Ranunculales > Menispermaceae > Stephania > Stephania yunnanensis. The sequence continues at coordinate 25,114,360 of CM077585.1, forward strand.
GGTGAGTATAGGAAAGTAGAAAGTAACACTGAGAGACATTTGTTCATATTTCTAAATATACAACATGTATTTGAAAGTATAATAATAACAACTATGCTGAAAAAGAATCATGCTATAGATACTTCAGTCAAACAATATAAAATTGATGCTCGGTCATGTAGTAATGATCTAGGGCTAAACGGTCGTGAATGTCATCACATCAAACTTATTCCTCTATTTAGGGCGTAAATAATATCATGAATACTTTTACATCCTCACAAATGCCCATCTCATATATAAATATTCACAAGTGCCCCTCTCATGTGATGTATACTTGCCAACAACCTTGGGTCTCATACCCCGTGTGCTGCACGAGTTAGTGGTGAAATTTTGACAACCCAAAAGTCTAGCAACCCCGTGTACCGTGCACATCTCTATCATACCGTGATCCTAAATATAAGAACTACTTTCATAACCCAAGAAATGACATTGTCCGAGAATCCAACAAATACAATTGCATATATAATGCACAAAGGAAAATATATTTCAATACCATTTACACTTACCTAATAGCATGTTATTTTTGTCACGACCTGAATTTCTAATCTGGCTTATTATTCGTAATCTGGACCGACCGCGATGTGGGACCCACGCCTGATTTATGCATTAACCGAGGAGAGATAGCCAAGGTATATGTTAGATTTGTTATGGTGTATGCATAATGTATTGTATATGTGCAAACTATTAAGTCACTCATACTCATGTATAGGCATTGAGACGTGAGTTGAGACTTGCCTCAAGTTACATGCCGATGTGGGACCGGGGAAAAGTGGTGTGGTAAGTCTATTTTAAGCTTAATGAAGATTTATATAGTGGCTTTAATGTGGCTATCATTGATTTTTAATTAAATGTAACCTAAGTTAGCATTTTAAAACAATAGCCATGTGATTTGCATCGAGACATGTATTAACACATCTAGAAAATCAATTAAGTTAGTGGAGGTAAGTGGGACATGTGTTAAGAGGTGTTTCATTAGATAAGCCTTGAGATACGTGTGTGTAATTAGATCAATAGTTATCATTCAACCATATCCATTTCATATATATAGTTAGAGATCAATTAATGCAAATCAAAATTTTCATTCTCAACAACTTAGAAGCTGAGGAAACTCTTACTATAAAAGAAGAAGAAGAAATCAGTTTGAATTAGTGAAATTAAGATGTGGGAGTTAAGCTAGCTAGTGTACATCAACTAGGTAATCTGTTTACACTAGTTAGTTTAGTTTAATTTAATGAATTCCTAAATTTGTTAGTACGTATGGCTATTTTTGTGTTGTTGATGATATCTTAGGGTTTTTAAGGTGTTTGTGGAGGTCCCTAAGGTATTAGTGAAGCTTATGTATGGTGTAAACTCAGAATTCTGGTTGCAGAATTTTGGGTTTTCCTGCACATAGCGCGCTAGGTAGATCAACTAGTGTGCTAATTTCGGTTAGCGCGCTAAAACAGTGGTTAGCGCGCTAATGAGGCTACTAGCGCGCTAATCAAATAACTTAGTGCGCTAATTGCCATGACAACATAAAAATCTACAATTTTTCAAATTCGCCAAAACACTATAACTGAGCCTAAAACCCCAATTAAAGGTATAGTATAAACACATCCAAAAACATGTTATGTGATATCAAGAACCTAGGAAAGGGTTGCGGGGGTTTGAATACGAAATATGGGGTGTCGAGAGGCCGGTAAAGCTAGGACTTTACATTGTTTAATGTGAGTATACTTGTTGATTGTTTATTTACATTTCATTTCCGATTTTAACTTGTTTGTTGTAGTTTATATTGACTATGTCTACCTTTGTACTCTCATATCATGGACTTAGTTGTTATTCCTCACTTGCTGAGCTCGGTTTCCATGATATTTTGATAACTTGAAATCTTTTGAATCCATTTATGTGCTATATGTCATTTCTTGTTGTTTACAATAAATGTAGTAAATAACATGCTATTAAGGATTTGTGAGTTGTGAATGACTTTGTGGGCTTGTAATCTTTAGAGAATTTGTGCTTTGTAGCATAGTCAATTCTTAGAATCCTTAATGAGTCATTTTCTTGTCTTTATAAAGTAGTTATAGAATCTAAAGTCCATTGCACTACGAGTTGATCGACACATGGGTTTAGAGTCCCTGAGGATATCGGCACTCGCCATTATGATATGGCACACGGGGTTAGATTCCCTAGATGTTTCCATTATACGGGGTTAGTCCTTGTGACACCGGGGTTAGAAGCCTAGTAGTATTAGACCGTACAACATAACGCACGTCCTTTAGTGGTTAAGGCTTCACTGATGTAGGTTACAACCGACCAGATCTAGATCATATCTATTTAGTTTTATGTCAGTATCACTTGTTTAACTGTGATATTTCTTGGCATAATTGTGGTACTAGTCTTTTTTTATTGAACTTATGCTTTTAAATACCATTTAGTTTGCTTTGGAAATGTGAATAGATTGGTCAACAGAGATTACTGTTACTTTTTGTACTCACCGTCCTTTTTAATAAAGGTGGGTGCAGAGCCGTCGACGAGCAGGCCAGACAAGGAGAAAATTGGCGACTACCTCTAAGCCAGCAGCGTACCTCTGCATCGACATTTTGTAGTTTTTGATATTTTGTGTATTATACAATTTTATTTTGATACAACTTGGATTGTATATTGGGTTGAGCATTTAGTTCTTTGATTTATGACGACATCACACTGTGTATATTTGCCGCTTTGTTATATATGCATGTGATCGTTGTTTTCCTAATTTCCACACTTTTAAGATTTTTAATAATTACTTCGCATAATTTGTTAAGACTTCCGCTAAATTTTATTACTCTTAAAAAGTTTTTAATTAACTCTGAGATTCAATGGTAAAGTAACATGTGTTTTATTTATCCTAAACACTAGTATGGGGTATATTTGGATAGAAAGGTTGACTAATACGTAGTTAATCCATGTGGGTTGGGATTTAGGCTTAATTATGGGATTAGGTCGGGTGTTGCCCTAGGTTAGGGAAGGGACCATCATAATTTCATTTAACTAAGTGTCTCAACTATAAAACCGACATAACACATGATATGGAGTCAATGAAGCAATTAAATCAAAAATCAATGTCATGATAACGACTCATATAATGAGAAAAGAAACAAGTCATGACATCTAGAGTACAATAGACAACTAAGTCCAATTGAATGTGAATAAACATAAAACAGGAATGAAAAGTAAATAAATATCTCAATCAGTTTACTTACAATTCACGCAAATTTCTAGCTAATCCGGTCTCTTGATATCTCAAAACATGTACCCGAACCTTTGAGATTCTTCCTTGGGTTCCTGGTATCGTTTCATATGTTTTAGAGTGTGTTTAGACCTTAGGATATTTAACTTGTTTAAAATGTTTAATTTAAACTTAAGAAATTGCATATTTTGTTCTGCTAGAGCATCTAATGTGCTAGATAGCATGATTAGCGCACTAATGACCTAACTAGTGCGTTACACGCTGGTAGCACACTAGCTAGCACATCTAGCGCGCTACGTGTAGGAAAACTCATAATTTTGCACTTTGAATTCTGAATTTTCTCCACACATGGCTAACTCTAACACCTCGGGATCTCTTTACTACATCTCTAAAGACCCTAAAACACCCACTAACAACATAAGAACAACCACACTTAATATTTATCATAAATTCATCAAATTAAACTAAATTACTAGTATAAATAAAATCACATAGTTAATGAACACCTATAGCTTGATCAATCCTACACTAAATCCATAAAATCTCCTCAACAATTCTTGCTAATCTCTTATAATATTCTTGTCCAACTTTTCTTGACTCCCAAGTGATGGGGCATGTGCCCTAGGTCAATCCATTAACCGTCTTTATGAATAATTTTAGTTAATAAAAATAGAGGATTTCATTTGCTGTTTATTATAATTAATTTGCATGTTTACATTATAATAAGATCCATGGGTATTTACATAAATATCCTAAATGTCCATAGTCGATCATTATACTGGGAACTATAATGAATTAAGACTAGTGTGAGTCTTGATTGATGATCATATGATGATTATACGTATAGGGATACGAATCAAGATCACAAGTACTTGTTAGGGAACAAAGTAAATCGACCGACCCGCTATGAGAACATAACATGGATTAAGTCATAGTTGTTTCTCATGATAGGTATATATTCCGAGTCCTCGACTTGAGATTACCGAGAGACTTCAACATTAGGAACACAAGTGATTTGACACAATCAAACGTTGTCTTTAACCGGACGATTATAAAGGTTGTGATTGGTTATCTGTGTGAGCAATGTGATGAAGTTGTGTAATCGAGATAGAATTTGTCCCTCTCATATAAAGAGATATCTAGTGGATCCTCGATGTGTTAGGCATTAAAAGGCCTAGTCTAAGTGAATTGATATTGATCAATGTCACTTGGATGTTTTCATCTACCTAGAGATCGAGACTAGTACGATTGAACATGTTGGATGACAATTCCATGCCTTATGTTTGATCAAAAGGATATCGTGTGACAAAAGGATGTTATATACACTATTGATTAGGTTGTATCGATTTGATATTCGTACAACTTGGGTAGTCATAATGTCTTGCTAGAGGCTTATGACTTGTATACCAAAATGTGTTTTGGTACACTTATGCCAACGTTGTATGAGCCTATTGGGTCGCACACTAAGAATGGTTTTGCGAGATTTTAAGACGATTCGAAAAAACGAATTTTATGTGATAAAATTCATGACAAAACGTCCTTGTGGTGTATTACACTTATACTTCTTTAAGTAAGGGTATATGTGTAATTTACTTAACCGTCTATATACAAGGGTTGTATAAATAGACGCTTTAAGTTAGAACACACATACGAAAGATCAAAAGGCCAAAAACTCTTTTTTTCGTTTAAGAAACAACTTAGGGTTTTTGGTATGCTCTGATCGTTTTGGAGAGAAACAAAAAGGTTTGGCATTCTCTCGACGCTAGCACTTCGAATCTCGGCGCCGTTCGTGTGTGGATCATTGATAGAGGGCGTTCGTCGTTAGCGCGCCTTAGAGATCGATCAACCTTCGAAAGGTATATTGCGATTGAGGTATGATTAAGTTTTTCATGGTTTAAACGTTTTTAATGGAATTAGATTCGGATCTGTTGGGGTTTTTGTCAAAATTGTTTTGTAATCTCCGCATTGCGTATGAACCCCAAAACCCAACAAAGGTGGTATCGAGACATCGAGTTCGATTCCATTAAATTCATTGCATGTTTTCTTCGATATATGCATGATATATGATCGAAAGCATGTTGATAATTGATGTATATGTGATATACATAAGTTTTCTTTGAGATTTATTATCACGTTTGTGTATATGATACACATATTTGTGATTTAATTGAAATCATTAGGTATAATCGTTATTCTTTGTGCATTGATGCATGGATGAAATCTCTGTAATTCAATATGCATATTTAGGTTACATTGTTTTACGTTTCTTGAATTGTATAAGGTTGAATATTAATTCAAACTAATATGATTAGATTCGATTGGGATAGTAGTTCATGATTCAATGACATATTTGTGATTATCTAGATGAGGACCGAAATTGCAAATAACTAATTTTCGAAATTATTTATTTATAATTAATTAATTTTCGAAATTAATTATTTATATTGTTATATCTATTTTGTTATGAAGTTTCTATTTTATAAAGATAGATAACAAATTAGAATATGAGATAAATATCAAGAATCTTGTTATTGGTGATATAATAGGATTAGGATAAGATTAGTCCTAATTGGATTAGGATAAGATAAGTCCTAATTGGATTTGGATAAGATTAGTCCTAATTGGATTAGGATAAGATAAGTCCTAATTGGATTAGGATTAGTCCTAATTGGATTAGGATAAGATAAGTCCTAATTGGATTAGGATAAGATTAGTCCTAATTGGATTAGGATAAGATGATTAGTTAGATGTGGGCCTAGGGTTAATTAAAAATGTTTTAATTGACTTAATTTTGGATAAATTAAGGGGTAAATTTAGTATAGTAAAATCAACGAAAAATATGATTTTCTATAGCGAATTTCAATTTTCGAATTGAGATCCGTCTTCTAAAAAAAAAAAAAAAAAAAAAAAAAAAAAAAAAAAAACAGGGGCGCCCCTGTACCCAAATCCGTTGGCCAAATCAGTAATGAATCCACGCCATTGATCGGCCAATGGGACCGCATTGCCTAACTAATCCTAGCGCAAGGAAATTCTTTTATTGGAGAATAATATAGAAATTTCCAAATTGTTTAGTGATTGAACAAATCAATAGAATATATGATATTTTATTGTTTACATAAAAATCACTAAACACAGAATAAAATCCCTCTATTAAATTTTAAGTCTCATGTCATCCATTTTTAAACACTTGTCAAGGCCTCGATCACACTAATACAGTTTCAGCCATAGTTGGGTGTATTGTGTTATCTTGGTGAGACAAGTTGGGTAAGAGTTACCTAAATGTTTAAAATGGTCCGACTTAATAAAGCCATCAAAATAGTTTTGAGCTTTAGGCAAATGATGAGATAAAAACATGCTAAGACATAAGATGTCTCGTATCTCATAAAAAAGATCTAAAAATTACATAAGATGTAATTGGTAATCATTACCTACCTAAATAATCTAGTTCTATGTTTCATGCCATACCATCATAGAATTAGGTGAAATATGGATTTTAGTCCCCTAAATAAACAAGACGTTTTAGGAGGGTTGTTAATTTAGTGGGAGTCTATTCCTCTATACTAAAATAAACTTTGCATAATCTTTATTGTAGATCAATGGCCTCTTCAAGTAACAATAATCCCCTCATCATCGCGATCCATCCTTGAGAAGGACAAACTATCTGGGACTAACTTTCTTGATCGGTTCGAAACTTGAGAATTGTTCTTAAGCATGAACGCAAGTTGTATGTCCTGGATGCTCCAATCCCCGAGGACCCACCACCAATGCTACTACGAAAGTCTGTGAAGGATGCGCATAGTAAGCATGTCAACGATTCTACGATGTTGCATGTATTATGCGCGGCAACTATGGTTCCCGAACTTCGAAGGACATGGAACTAATGGAAGCCTACGACATGGCTATAACGCTTTGAAGGAAATGTTCCAACAAAAGCTAGGCAAGAAAGGTTCGAGACGGTCAAAAACCTACATTCTTGCAAGATGACCGAGGGTGCGTCGCTTAGTCCTCATGTTCGAAGATGAAGGGCTATGTTGACCGGCTTGATAGACTCGGATTCCCCATAAGCCAAGAGTTGGCTACGGATTTGATCTTGAATTCATTACCGAGAGAGTTACTCACAATTTGTGATGAACTACAATATGAATAATATGGAGAAATCAATTTCGAGTTGCATTTGATGCTCAAAACTGCGAACAAAATATCAAGAAACCTCTAGTAATGTGTTGATGGTCCAAAAGGGAAAGGGAATGAAGAAGAAAGGTAAAGGCAAGGCTAAAGTTGCCAAGGTACATTCTTTCGCACTGTCGCAAAGCCTATGGAACAAGTCAAGCCCCACTGTTTCTACTTCAAAACACCCAAAAGAAAAGGAAGGAAATTGCCATTTACGTCATGCACTGGACATTGGTTCGAAATTGCAAACTCTATCTGGAAGATCTAAGGAAGAAAAAGGGTAGTGCGACTACCACTACGGTATTTATGTTATTGAAATTAATTTATCTACTAGTGATTCCTGGGTATTAGATACTGGATGTGGATCTCACATTTGTATAAATGTGCGGGACTCACCGTAAGTAGAAAGTTGATGAAAGGAGAAGTCATCCTCCGCGTAGGGAATGGAGCAAGAGTTCTTTGCCACTTTGGTCATTGGATCATATGACTTAGTTTTATCTAGTGGACTTATTTTAACTTTAAATAATTGTTATTTTGTGCTCATTTTGCTTAAGCGAAACATCATTTCTGCGTTTCATGTTTGGATATGGATGGTTTTGATTTTATTATTGCTAATAATAGATGTTCCATTTCTCGTAAAGGCATATTTTATGCAAATGCTTGATTTGTATGATGGTCTTTATATTCTAAGCATGAAAACGTCCACTTGATACTCCAGTCTTTAACATAAATACAAAGAGGTTCAAGTCAAATGATTTGAATCAAACCTATCTTTGGCATTGTCGTCTCGGGCACATAAATGAGAAACGCATAACGAAGCTCCATAAAGATGGACTTCTAGATTCATTTGATTTAGAAACATATGAAACGTGCGTATCTTGTTTATCGGGCAAGATGACTAAAAGTCCCTTTACTTTGGACACAAGTGAAAGGGCAAGTGATTTATTGGGTCTAATACATACGATGTATGCGGTCCTATAAACACAATGGCTAGAGGAGGTTATCGATATTCATTACATTTACGATGATTTCAATGCAGATATGGTTATGTATATCTTATGAAACATAAAGTTTGAATCATTTGAGATGTTTCGAACGTTTCAAAATGAAGTGCGTAATCAACTTGGTAAAACTATCAAAACACTTCGATCAGATCGAGGTGGTGAGTATTTAAGCCAAGAATTTGATGATCATCTTAGAAATTGTGGGATTGTCTCCCAATTGACTCCACCAAAGAACTCCACAATGGAATGGAGTTTCGAAAGGAGAAATCGAACCTTATTAGATATGGTTCGATCTATGATGAGTCGAGCAGATCTTCCATTATCCTTTTGGGGTTATGCATTACAAACTGCAGCTTTCACTCTAAATCGAGTTCCTTCTAAAGCGGTTGATAAAACACCATATGAGATATGGTACGGGAAGAGACCTAGTTTGTCTTTTCTTAAGATTTGGGGTTGTGAGGCTTACGTAAAGCGACAAGTCTCGAAAAACTAGCACCTAAATCGACAAGTGTTTATTTGTGGGGTATCCTAAGGAAACAAAAGGATATTACTTTTATAATCCCGCTGAGAACAAAGTGTTTGTTGCTCGGTATGGTGCCTTTATGGAAAAACAGTTTATTTCAAAAGACACTAGTGGGAAAGAAATAAATCTTGAAGAAGTTCAAGAATCACAGGTAAACACTGAACCGCTACTCTTGGAAGTTCAACAACGTTCCGAACCAGGTTGAACCTCCACAAGTGACACAAGACCCACGTAAATCTAGTAGGGTAAGACATGAGCCGAGAGATTCGGATTTCTCATTACGATAGTCGTGATGTGTTGCTTATAGACCAAAATGAGCCCACCACTTATCGAGGAGGCTATGTCTGGACCGGACTCGGATAAATGGCTAAGTGCCATGAACTCGAGATGCAATCCATGTATGATAACCAAGTTTGGAACTTGGTTAATTTACCCGAAGGTGGTAAGACCATTGGATGTAAATGGGTTTTCAAGAAGAAAACTGACATGGATGGCAAAGTGCATACTTTTAAAGCAAGACTTGTAGCAAAAGGTTTCGAGCGGACTCAAGGTGTTGATTATGATGAAACTTTTTCGCCGATAGCCATGCTTAAATCCATAAGAATTTTAATTGCCATTCTTTGCATATTATGACTATGAAATATGGCAAATGGATGTAAAAACAAAGCATTTCTTAATGGAAAGTCATTGAGGACGTGTATATGACACAACCTGAAGGTTTTGTACATCCCGAGAATTCTAGGAAGGTATGCAAGCTTCAAAGATCCATTTATGGATTAAAGCAAGCTTCTGAGTTGGAATCTTCGTTTTGATGAAGCAATCAAGGATTTTGGTTTTATTAAGAATGAAGATGAGCCTTGTGTATACAAGAAGGTCGGTGGGAGTGTAGTTATTTTTCTCAGTCTTTGTATGTAGATGATATATTACTCATTGGAAATGACATCCCAACATTGCGAGAATGTCAAGTCTTGGTTAGGGAAGTGTTTCTCAATGAAAGACTTAGGAGATGCACCTATATCCTAGGGATAAAGATCTATAGGGATAGATCTAAAAGGCTAATCGGTCCTAAGTCGAGTGCTTACATAGACAAGGTGCTTGAATAGGTTCGGTTTGCAAGACTCTAAAAGAGGATTGTTGCCAATGTCTCATGGGATAAGTCTCAAGAAGACTCAATGTCCTAAGACAAATGATGAGCGAGACCGTATGAATAAGATTCCATATGCATCGGCTATTGGATCTATCATGTATGCCATGTTATGCACTCGACTTCGATGTATCATATGCTTTGAGCACTACAAGTAGATATCGATCGATCCAGTGAGAGTCACTGGATAGCGAGAAAGAACATCCTTAAGTACTTAAGAAGGACTAAGGAAGTGTTCTTGGTCTATGGAGGTTTTGAAAATGATCTAGTTGTAAATGGTTACACGATGCAAGTTTTCAAACGATATAGATGATTTTAGATCGCAATCTGGATATGTGTTTACTTTGAATGGGGGTGCGATGTTTGGAAAAGTTCGAAGCAAGAGATCGTGGCGAGATTCTACAACGTGAGTTTGAGTATATTATTGCGAGCGTCCGATGCAAAGAAAGGAGGCGGTTTGGATCAAAAAGTTCATTTCGAACTAGGTGTGGTTCCGAGTATTGCTAACCCTGTTTGTTTGTATTGTGACAATAACGGGGCAATAGCACAGCCAAGGAACCTAGATCACACCACAGATCCAAACATATACTCGGCGTTTTCATCTCATCGAGAAATTATTGAGAGGGGAGACGTAAAGATTTGCAGAGTACCTGCATCAAGACAACGTTGCGGATCCATTGACAAAAGCTCTTCCACAAGCAAAACATGATGGTCATGTTAGATCATTAGGCATTAGATGCATGTATGATTGGCCCTAGTGCAAGTGGGAGATGATGGGGCATGTGCCCTAGGTCAATCCATTAACCGTCTTTATGAATAATTTTAGTTAATAAAAATAGAGGATTTCATTTGCTGTTTATTATAATTAATTTGCATGTTTACATTATAATAAGATCCATGGGTATTTACATAAATATCCTAAATGTCCATAGTCGATCATTATACTTTGGGAACTATAATGAATTAAGACTAGTGTGAGTCTTGATTGATGATCATATGATGATTATACGTATAGGGATACGAATCAAGATCACAAGTACTTGTTAGGGAACAAAGTCTTGACCGACCCGCTATGAGAACATAACATGGATTAAGTCATAGTTGTTTCTCATGATAGGTATATATTCCGAGTCCTCGACTTGAGATTACCAGAGACTTCAACATTAGGAACACGGTGATTTGACACAATCAAACGTTGTCTTTAACCTAGGACGATTATAAAGGTTGTGATTGGTTACTTGTGTGAGCAATGTGATGAAGTTGTGTAATCGAGATAGAATTTGTCCTCTCATATAAAGAGAGATATCTAGTGGATCCTCGATGTGTTAGACTCATTAAAAGGCCTAGTCTAAGTGAATTGATATTGATCAATGTCACTTGGATGTTTTCAGATCTACCTAGAGATCGAGACTAGTACGATTGAACATGTTGGATGACAATTCCATGCCTTATGTTTGATCAAAAGGATATCGTGTGACAAAAGGATGTTATATACACTATTGATTAGGTTGTATCGATTTGATATTCGTACAACTTGGGTAGTCATAATGTCTTGCTAGAGGCGCTTATGACTTGTATACCAAAATGTGTTTTGGTACACTTGCAACGTTGTATGAGCCTATTGGGTCGCACACTAAGAATGGTTTTGCGAGATTTTAAGACGATTCTAAAAAACGAATTTTATGTGATAAAATTCATGACGAAACGTCCTTGTGGTGTATTACACTTATACTTCTTTAAGTAAGGGTATATGTGTAATTTACTTAACCGTCTATATACAAGGGTTGTATAAATAGACGCTTTAAGTTAGAACACACATACGAAAGATCAAAAGGCCAAAAACTCTTTTTTTCGTTTAAGAAACAACTTAGGGTTTTTGGTATGCTCTGATCGTTTTGGAGAGAAACAAAAAGGTTTGGCATTCTCTCGACGCTAGCACTTCGAATCTCGGCCGCCGTTCGTGTGTGGATCGCGATAGAGGCGTTCGTCGTTGGCGCGCCTTAGAGATCGATCAACCTTCGAAAGGTATATTGCGATTGAGGTATGATTAAGTTTTTCATGGTTTAAACGTTTTTAATGGAATTAGATTCGGATCCTGTTGGGGTTTTTGTCAAAATTGTTTTGTAATCTCCGCTGCGTATGAACCCCAAAACCCAACACCAAGTTTGTGAATGAAACTAAAATGATTCGCATGAGTTAATCAATTAAATCTTATATATATATATGATATTAATTAATAACTATTGATCTTAATATACACACGTATCTCGAGACTAATGATTCCACTAACTCTCCACTAACTCCATCTAATTAACACCAACTAAAACTCAATTGGTATTTTGATGTGCTTACATGTATCTTGAGGAATATCAATGACTAATGTTTTAACTCGTTAACTTAGGTTTCATTTAATGTAAATTATATCATAGCCATATTTGATTAAAATAATTAAGCTATACTAACTTAAGGTATCTTACCACATCACTCTCTACCTCAGTCCCCTGTTGACACGTATCTTGAGGTGCATCTCAGCTCACATCTCGACACCTAAATGCATGTAAATGTGACTTAATAACCTACACATATATAATACACTAGACATACACTGCAAAAATCTAACATATACCTCAGCCACATCGTCTTGATCAGTGCATGTATCTCGATGCGAATCCGACGTCACGGGTCAATCATCCTGATTAAGAAAATTAAACTAAGATTAGGAATTTGGGTCATGATAAATCTTCTCAACTAATTGAAATTTTTCTTCGAAATTAAATTCATATAAAAGTTATACCCAACTCGAAAAGGTACATAAACCTATCTCGTATATAGTATTCCCACTTCTAAGTAAGCTCTGAGTCACCATGAAACTGCCACTTTACTAATACCTTCGGGATAGACTTACCTCTAAACTGCTCTACCTTTCGATCTAGGATATTTACTAGTTGTTCCGCATATGTTACATGCTCACTCAGGTCAATATGACTCAAGTCATCCTTCGGTTTCACACCCGCCTTCAACTTAGCTAGTCAAAGCAATAAATACGGAAGACTGGATGATTCCCCAACATTTGTGGAGGTAGCTCAAGCTTATATGCAACCCTTCTGAACCGTTTCTTGATCCCGAAAGGCCTGATGAATCTCAGTGCTAACTTGTCTTTCAAACTAAATTTGTGAAGACCCATACGAGGAGAAGCCTTCAAATACATAAAGGCTCCTTAGGTATACGTAAGATCACTACGATACATGTTGACATACCTCATCTGCCCCTCATAGGCCCCTTTAAGACTCTAGCGAGTCTGTCGTACCTTCTCCGTGCGATCAACAATAATTTCAGGCCCTACCAACTCTCGGTCCTCTGCTCAGCCCAACAAGATGGCGAGCGACTTGATCTGGCATATAAAGCCTCAAATAGCGTCATCTCAATGCTAGCCTGATAACTATTATTGTATGCAAACTCACACAAGGGTAGGTACTCCTCCTAAGATCTGCCAAGCTCAAGTACACTTGCCTTGAGCATATTCTCGAGAACCCGAATCAACCTCTTAGTTTGCCCATCAGACTGAGGGTGAAAGGCTGTGTTGAACTATATACAAGAACCATACTGCTCCTGCATACTCCATCACATCCTAGATGTATACATAATATTTCTGTCTGACGTGATAGTCAATGGTACCTTATTTAGTGTGACATTCTCCCTCTCGAATAATATGCTCAACTAGTTAAATATGGATTGAGTTGTGATTGGTAAGAACTAGGCAGATTTTGTCAATATGTCCACGATTACCTAGATAAAATCATGTCGTCGAGCAGTCCTTGACAATTTTCTAACAAAGTCCATGGCTATGTCTTTCCACTTCCATCGTGGAATGGGAAGCGATTATAATTATTCTCTAGGTTTACGATGCCCAGCCTTCACTTACTAGCAAAAAATTTCACAGTTCTCAATGAACTTCGTATACCCACCTTCATCCCAACCCATTCAAAATGTCTCATCATGTCATGATACATCATGATCTTGCTTGGGTGAACAATGAACCGAGAATGGTGTAAATCCTGAAGAATCTCATCTCTCAGCACTGCCACTAAATGTACCCACAATCTGCCTCTGAATCTCAGACATTGATCCATCATCTCTGCTCGGTCAGTACAATCAGTACTCTAGGCTAACTCACTAAACCTCGGGTATAGAATATCGGGTCTTTGACCCTCTAACACTTTCTAGATAGACGTTATTTTTAGCCTCATCTATGCACATATCATCACCCGAGTGTCGATAAGAATATACGACAGACTCATCATCTCCGCTGCCTTGATTAATCCATACTCATGCATTATACGACAACTAACAACCTCGACATCTCCAGTTGGTATCCTACTAAGTGTATCAGCAACTACGTTAGCTTTTCTTAGGTGATATTCCAAAGAAAAGTTGTAGTCCTTTAAAAACTCCAACCATCTGTGTTGTCTCATGTTTAACTTTTTATGTTAAGAGATATTTTAGACTCTTACGGTCAGTGTAAAGTGTGAACCACTCTCCATATAGATTATGTCTCTATATCTTTAAAGCTAACACCACCACTGCCAACTCTAAGTCATGACTGGGATAATTCTTCTCATGTATATTCAGCTGTCTAGATGCATAAGCCATCGCGCCTTTGTTCTACACCAACACACAACCTAGACCTGTATAAGAAGCATCGATATATTCCAAAACTCCATGTCCAGACTTTTGCAATATCAACATTGGTGCAGTGGTCAACAACCTATTCAGCTAAGCAAATGCCTCCTTGCATTCCTTAGACCAATCAAACCTTATGTCTTTCTGCGTCGGTCTAGTAATCGGTGATGCGATCTTTGAAAAATCCTTCACGAATCTACGATAATATCCTGCTAACCTAGAAAACTCCTGATCTTTGTGACGGACGTTGGTGTCGGCCAATCCATATTAGCCGAATCTTTACTAGTTCTACATAAATACCTACTGCTCCAACATGTTCTAAAAACATGACTTTTGATAGCTAAAATTCACACTTGCTGAACTTGGTGTAAAGTTCGTGCTCCATTAAAGTCTACAATGTCTCCTTGAGTTGCAGCTCGAAATCCTCTTGAGTCCTTGAATATATCAATATATCATCGATGAAAACTATCACGAAGCGATTGAGAAACGATCTCGTCATTTGATGAGTCAAATTCATAAACATGGCATGAGCGTTGGTCAAACCAAACGACATGACTATATACTGATAGTGTTCATACCTCATGTTGAATGCACTCTTGGACCTATCCTCATCTTTGATCCTAAACTAATGATACCCTAATCTCAGGTCCATCTTAGAGAAAAACTACGCTCTTCTCAACTGATCAAATAAATCGTCAATCCACGGTAATAGATACTTGTTCCTAACTGTGACCTTGTTCAATTGTCTATAGTCAATACACAGCCTCAAAGTATCATTCTTCATCTTCACAAATGGGATAGGTGCTCCTCATGGCGACATAAAAGGTGTAATGAACCCCTTCTGTCCCAAATCTTGAAGCTGACTCCTCAACTCCTCTAACTTTCTCGGAGCCATGCGTTACAGTGGTATAGAAATAGGTCTAGTGCGTGGTACCAACTCAATATTAAAATCTATCTCTCTCAGTGGTGGTAAACTAGGTAAGTTCTCTAAAAACATGTATAGAAACATATAGACAATCAATCTCCTCAAGTCCCAGTCCCTAACTCTTTGCTACTGTGTATAACGATACCAAAGCTTCTATCTCTCCACTAGTCATAAGTCGACTTCCAGTGCCCTTGGCTCTTAGTGTACTACCATTATATGTGAACATCAGACGCCTTGGAATCTCAAATATCACTATCTTACTGAAACACTCGATATGAGCTTGATACGCTGCTAGCCAATCCATCCTTAACAACGCGTTGAAGTCTAAGGACTCAAGAACCTTGAAGTCTGCAGGCAGCTTTATCCCACCTATCTCTTCTAGACATATATCAACAAAAAATTAGGGTAAATCCTATCCCCAATTGCGATACTCTAAATCAAATGTACACTAACTTTAATCGATGTCAACCCTAAGATGCCTATCATTTAACCATAAATGAAAAATACTATAGAACCCGAATAAAACAAAACATAAATTTTTACCATAAAGAGGAATCGTACCCTTAATAAGTCCTCATGTGGCGTCGGCATCAGACTGTGCTACTATGTGTACTCTATTGAGGTATATGCCCTACGCCAATTTTGTAAACATTGTTTAACTATTATAAGTAGATGCATGTTTCTTTTATAATAATATCTATAAATAATTATTGTATTATTCTAAACGTCCCTAGTCAGTTATTATTGTGGGAACAATAATAAATTAAGACTATTATGAGTCTTAATTGATAGTCATGTGATGATTATGCATATACGGATACATATTAAGATTATGGGTATCTATTAGGAATGATTGCAGGACTGACCCGCTATGAGAATACTACATGGTCATTGTCTTAATTGACTCTCATGAGAGTTATATCATTTAGTCCTTTGACTTGAGAACACCAAAGACTCCAACATTAGGAGCACAATGACTTGACATAGTCAAACGTCATTTTTATACAGATGATTATAAAAATTGTGATTGGTCATTATTCGGCTAATATGTGGAAATTGTGTAATCAAGATGAAATTTGTCCATCTCTTCTAGAAAGATATCTATTGGCCCCCTCGATATGTTAGAATGATAAATGGCCATGTCTAGTGAATTGATTGGATCAATGTCACTTAACAACTTAAGTCTACTCGGAGATCGAGACTAGTAGATTGAATTATAAGGGTGACATCCCATGTCTTAAGTTTAATGAAAAGATATCATGTGACAAAAGGATATGATATACATTGTCTATTAAGTTGTATCGATTTATTGATCTTCATGCAACTTGGGTAGTCATAATGTCTTGCTAAAGGCCACTTATGATTTGTGTGCTAAAAAGATTTTGGTTCACTGCCAACATTGTATGAACCTATTGGGTCGCACGCAAAGAAAGGATTTGCGCGATTTAGTATTGTATGGGTTGATGAGTTTTATTTGACATATTTAATTTTGAAGATTCTCATTAAGTGTCCTAGTTTGACTAGGATTGAAAATTCTCCTACATTTCTAGTGTGATTGGAAATTTTGTCTTTTAGTAAATCCTATTTTGAATAGAATTCTAATTGGAATTATAGTATGACTTTAATTCTTATTTGAGTTTTAGATAAATTACAATTCTTGATGGATTAGTAATTGTAGATTATCTATGACTCTATATTTGTTAGAGTTGTATTTTATCTAAAACTCTAATTAGAGTGTGACTAGGAGATGGAGTTCGTTTACAACTCGACCTAATAAACTATAAATAAGACATTAGACATATAGTTGTTGTAGAGATATTTTTAGAGAATTTTTGCCCTAGAATCTTAATGCAGATCATGATTGTCCATTCATATGTGGATTTTTGATAGTGGATGTTCATATCTGGATACGTCTTGAAGGAATCGATGAACACCAAACAAGGCAGACATGGAGTTGTTCTTCTTAAGGTATTGTTTTTTTTTCTATTATTACGAAAGTTTAATGGAATCAATATGATCTTGGTTTGGGGATATTAGAAAAAGTTTGGAAAACTTATGTTGCGTTTGATCCCCGAAACACAACATACTCCCTCTTGGCTTTGTGATGGAATTACTGCTGCCGTCTATGGAGAATTTCTAATCATATGCCTAACCTGACCACACCTATAGTAAGTAATCGATCTACGCTGACTATGTGTTTGATCCTGGGCTTGTGCCTGTCTCTGTCCTTATTAAGAACCATCTCGACCTCTACCTTTATCTTTGTCTCGACCTCTGCCACCTTGTTGGTGCTGACATGGCATTGTAAGGCTAAAAGAGTTGGTAAAGTAGTAGGAGCTGGTAACGTATGTCTGACTGGTGGTAGCAAGGGAGGTCTACCAACTACACTTTGTAATGGTGTAGGGAATGATACATAAGACACAACTGAGGTAGCTATCTTGGATCCCTAAGAACCTTTCTCCCATCTCCTTTGTCCCCTACCACTCCATCTCCTCCTCTTAAACTCTACAGCCAGATCTGATGACAAAGTTGGTCCTAACGGTGTCCCATCGACAACGCTGCTCAGATAATAAATCTCGTGAGAAAGTGCACACTTATAGATCTCACCCAAAATCCTAACACCTGAACTGATAACATAAAACCATATATCTGGTTTCAGTCTATCTCCGAAATTGTATAAATCCTTAGAATCATCTTTCACCAGATTCCCAACAAACTGTCTCAAATAGACTTATATGTCTCTATAGCTCATCACTGACTCATCAGCTCCATTTCTTAGATTCATGAACTCATTCCTCAACCTCTTCATCACTGTAGGTGGAAAATATTGTTGATAGAACTTCTTTTGAATGCATCCCATGACTCGAAACAGCCATCATAAGCTATCATCGCACACCACCAAATATCGGCGTCTCTTTGTAGTATATATGATGAAAGCTCAGCTCGAAGTATGTCCTCAATCCTAAAGACTCTATGCAACTTCCATTGGGACAATACCTATTTCTCTATGTTCTCAAAATCTCGCTGACCATCGAAGTAAATTGGTTTCAGCCTAATGAAATTCTTCACCAACTAAACCTCTATTTTCGAGCTAAAAGATGTAAGAGTGGAAGACAGTGTATCGACTGTCTCTATGGTTGGTGGTGTCACTATTGGTACTCTCTGTACTACTGAAGCGGCTCGTGTCGATAATGTGGGAGTAATAATAATAGGGGTCGGTGTCTGTATTGATGAAGCAAAATGTACTGCCATCATAGCAATAAAATTCGCTAACTATTGTCCCTGAATAACTACTTGGTCATATATCTTCTGGAAATCATCAATAGATGGAATAGGAGGCCGACTGCCACTAGCACCTGTATCCCCGCTATCGCTGAATCAGCCATTGGTGTCTGCAAGTTAATAGCGAACGCGAATCAGCTATTACGTAGATCTCGCATATATATATAAATATAAAACTAACATGTACATATAAGAGATTCTCATCTCATTTTCACTCACTTCCCAACTAATTATTTCTAGGCAAGGATCATCTGGTTTTCCACAACTAAAATTTATGATTTATTCAAGTTTATATGTTGCTTATTAGAAAATTTATCTCTGATACCAACTGCGACGTTAGTATCAAAATTTTGAACAACTTTATAATCTATCCCAAAATATCTAGAACCTTGGCTCTGATACCAACTGTGACAACCCCTTCTCAAATTAGGGCACTACCCGACCTAATCTCGTCATTAAATCATAATCTCGCCACGTAAGACTTAACAACGAATTAGTTAGCCTTTCCAAAACTTTTCTCCTCGCCAATTAATTTTTCAAATAAGCCTTTTATTTTTCTCTTATCACTTTAACAATCGAAAGTTAGTGAAAAGTTTACAAGCTTAAAGTTTATTCAGCGGAAGTCTTAACAATTTAGTGGAAGCTTTTAATATAAATCCTATATATGTGAAAAACCAGGAAACAAAGATCACATGCATATATATATATATACGATAAAACAACGATTATAATATATCAACATGTATTTGGTCAGGGATATCTCAACCCACATATAAAGCCCTAAAAATATATAAAGACATATATAAGTTATACAGTAAAAAAACCTATAAAATCATATGTAGCAGTACTCCACTGGCTTAGAGGCTAGTAGTCGTCGATCTTCTCTTTGCCCGGTCTGCTACTCGATGGATTTGCTCCTACTGTCATAAAAAAGACGATGAGTATAGGAAAGTAGAAAGTAACATTGAGAGACATTTGCTCACATTTTCAAATATACAACAAGTATCCGAAAGCATAATAATAACAACTAAGCTGAAAAAGAATCATGCTATGAGATACTTCAATTAAATAATATAAAACTTACACTCGGCTAAGTAGTAATGATCTAGGATCGACGACCGTGAGTTTCATTACATCGACCTTATTCCACTATTTAAGGCGTAAATAATATCATGAATGCCTTCACATCTTCACAAAGCCTATCTCATATATACATACTCACAAGTCCTATAACGACCTGTTACCTTAAGAAGGTGATTAATATTAATTTGAGTTCTAATTAACTCGAGTTAGGCTCGTGGTTAAGCCCGACTTGTCTTGATTAGCATCCACACGGATTTCTATGTTGTTTAGTGTTTGTATGGCTTCTATTATTAATTATGAAAATAATTAAATTTATTGGTCTATAACTGAATAATTGACAAATTATGTGATGCTTAATACCATGTGTAGGTTAAGGGTGACGCACACGAGTTGTAGGGTAGCGTGCATGCCCGAATGTACTCGTTGGTGCGCACGATGAGATTATAAACGCATGAATTTATATACGTATATATATTCATATATAAGATATATAAATGTATTTTGAAAATAAATAAATAATTAATAATTGGTGGGTGCCTAGTGACACGCGTGGTCGAGGCACGTAGGATGTACAATAATGTGCGTGCCCGAAAGTCTGATGTGCACATCGAATTTATAGGCGTGAAATATAAGCTATTTATATATATATATATATATTTATATATAGTTATATATAAATATATAAATGATATATAAATGAATCAAATAGTTTAAATAAAATTAAAGTATAAATTGGATTCATCTCGAAATACGTGTTACACTTGAGTCGAGACAATGAATAATGCGTACAGTGGGTGGTTGAATTATGATGCTTCGATATATGCATAGCATGAGTATCGAGGAGATGAATGCGGTTCAACATTGGTATTTTGGTTGATATTGTCACGCTTTGAGATGCATGTGACCGCATCACAATGACAATCAAGTGGTGCATACATAAGTATGTATGTTACAATAAAGACTATAGATTTATGTCGAGATACGCAATTCATATATCGAGGAGATTAATATATATTTTATCCTAAGTATGGCGGTTAGGAACTGATTAAGGTTTTGTTATTTTGGTTAATAGCCACAAGATTATCCGTACGTAACATGTATCTCGAAAAAGATCAAAATAATAAATAAAACATTAGATTTTTCTCGAGATTAGTGCGATATGAATCTAAAAAAAATCTAATGTATATATCTAAAACCTACATTGTCTCTAGCGAGAAATCGAAATCGATGAAAGAGTGAGAGGAACCGAAATTGTGGGAGAGATCCAAACCCAATGAAAATTGAAGGTGACTGTGTGTCATTGTTATTGTTGTTGTGTTGTGTGTAACGTTATTTGTTCTTCTTGTTGTTGTTGTTGTTCGTTGTTGTTGATGGATTGAAGTTTGGATTGGGGAGCTTGAACAAACTTCAAGTGTAGTTCATCAGAGGAGGCATCGTCTCCCCTCCCAAATTGAACCGAGGTTGAATCCTGGTTCAATAAAAAAGAAATAAAAAAACAAATTGAATTGTTGATCAATCTGTTCGGCCTGGTTTAGGCACAAAAACCCAAATTCATAAAATAGGGAAATTGTTGGAGAAATAGAACAAAATTCTAGAAAAAATAAGTAAAAATCCTAAAAATAATATTTTGATAAAATAAATAGAAATTGATGAGTTTTTATGAAAAATGAAGAATTTGGATTCTTGCAAGACTTTATATTGGGGTTTTTACCTCGAAAAATGTGAAATGATCGTATTGACCTAAAATTTGATGAATTAGTTTTGGATGCGACTAGGACCGGTTTATGGGTTATAATTAATGAATATTGGACTTAAATTTATGACAATTGATTTAATTTAGGTTTTTGGTTGATGGGGAAAAGTTTATGGATCTCGAGAGTCTTGTAAATTAGTAAAGTTAGAAATGCTCGACACATGTAAGTGATACTTGTATTCTTATTAATTATGCATCGTAAATTAGTATATTTAGTTCATATAGCATTATGGACTAGGATTAGGGCAACATATTGTGACTTGATTGTTTTAAATGTGAAAATGCTCGGAAGTGTTGATATGGCGGATCGGGAGTGAGGGATGTGAAGGTTAGTCGGGAAATGAATTTCACCTTTTGTCCTAATAAAAATAAAAGGTTAGCCTAGAAATGGGTTCCGCCCTTACATCCTCAGTAGGCCGAATTTTTGTCTTAGTCGTTCGCTGTCCATTTGGGTTAGTAGCTCAGTTAAGCTTGAATAAACCAACAAAATCCTTTGTCGGCCAACATGCTGGTTTTATGGTTGTATTCTTGAGTGACTTAGAGTACGTTTTCATATTAAAAGTCAAATTTACAAGTCACGAGTATAGTTGCAATTGACCTTTGAACTTGCATTTCATTATTTATTGTTATATCATTTTTAATGCCTAAATAGATATGATTTGAATTCATATTGCTATTCATTTATTCATTGATATTAGTTGATAATCGATACTTTTACGACCATCACTTACTGAGCAAGTTAAAGCACTAATTCCCCAATTAACATTTTAGGTTGTTGATGTGCGCTTCAACTCAGGAACTAAGAAGATTACGAGTTTATAGTTTTCTCTACGGTGAATCTTTTTCACTACTATTTATATATTGCCTTACGATCGAGGTTTTATGTCGATTTTTGTATATCTGATTTTTTATCAAAAAAGTTTAAATTCCGCAACATTTTTAATTATTTATTAGATATAAGATATATTGTATTGTGATTATTAGGTATGAAGGACGATTGTACTATTACTTTAATTGAGTCCGACTGGTGTATCAGGGCTTAATTAGGGTTTCAGGCTGGGTATCGCCCTAATTGGGATATGGGATATTATAGTTTGGTATCAGAGCCTACTTCAAAGTATAATATTATTACTTAGAAATGAGTATTAACTCAGATATAGTTTGGTATCGAAATTTAAGGTTACTGGCTCTGATATACCTTGGTACCATAACCTAAGCTTAGTAACTCTGAGAGTTGTCTCAAGTTACAAAGAAGCTTAGGATGTTATATATAGTTTTTATCTATGTTTTGGGGGAATGAAGGATTAGAGACCGAGTAATGTGATGTCTAGCGATGTATTATATCCATACAATAGATATAAGTGTTATGCCTTTTTGGAATGATAATAAAATGGTTTATGACCATCAATATCCCATGATTTGAGAAATTATTGAGGATTAGGGTTTGTGGAAACCTAAGTTTCTATGATATTTAGAAAAAAGGAAAGGCATAAGAAGTCATATGACGACAAAAAGAAAACTCTTCTCCTATTGAACAATCTATAATGGTCTTTATTCTCACTGATATTATTAGATTAATAATAGTCAGTGTAAAATGATCGATTGGACCTTGACTTTGAGACATATATTAGGAGAGTGGATGTTTATAAGAAAAAGTTTATTAGTGTTGTTATGGTGTAACCACACTCACTAATAAGATGATAAAAGTAAAGAGTGATGCTGTGGTGGATCCGTACGTACAAAAAGGAAATATAAGAAAACAATCATAATTGCGAAATTACATTAAAAAGTGAAGATTCACAGCAAGAGATGAGAGTTGAAGGATTATGAAAAATTTGTGTTGTTAGTCAATCTATATTATATGTTAGACTTCTATCACTTTTATGGTGATTTTAGTTAAAAACTTGTATAATTCAAGTTAGAATACTGGCAGTGAGCTAGTGAGATGTCATAATCTGATTATTTAGATTAGTATAGTCTAAATTGGGGATAATGAGTTGCCAATGAATTTGAAGATTTTGAAAATTCAAGGAATACTTTACAGTACTAGGAATGAATAGATAAGTAGTATATCGAGGTTGGTATTAAATGCTAATTGTATTGGCATTTTTTTTAAATCATTAAATTCCTATATAAGAATTTTTGTAGAAATAAAGCTATCACTCGAGATTTAATGGTTTGAACTTATTTTAGAATTGTAGTAGGTTCATGATAAGAATTGAAGCTTGATGAATGAAATTGTGACTCTAAAAGTTTCACGAAGTTTGTTTATCATATTCTCTTAGAATCTCGGCATAATTTGAGATTAATTTCATCAATTACTTGATTCTGATGTCAAACCAATAATCAATTCTATTTTTACTTTGTGTAATGTGGAAATAGCATGAGTTTGAGAACTCAACTCGAGTGAAGAGTTAATTTTAAGTAAATAAAGGATGAATATTCATTGCCCAGAATCGACAACTCATTTGATTTATTGTATGAAACTAGTTGTTCTCAAGAGTTAGTTGAGATTTTGGTTTTCATTAAATTAAGATCACGATTAAGAATGTAAAAAAAAATGAAGACAAACAATGACTTGATTATGTTAGAAATCATGGTGAGAACCATTGAAACTCACTAGAACTTATGTTATGTTCGTAAATGAATAAAGAAATAGAGTTGTTATCAATAATAATATAAAAGTTTTGAAGACTTAAAAAAGGCACAAGCAATATCGTAGAGTTATGTGAACTTTGACGATAAATTAGTTTGTACTAAGAATTGCAAGTGCAAATACTAAGCTTCAAATGTAAATCACTCAGACATGTGTTGAGTGTGAATTGTGAGTTAATGGATTTGACCCGGACTGAGACAATCAGAGAATTGTCTTATATTCAACACATAATAAGGAAAATAGTGTTATCATGAAATAATTGAATGATACAAACACCGTATAAAAAGATTTGTAGTATATTTGTGTTGTGTGTTCAATTAACCTAAAAGTAGAATTGAGATGAGTCATAAGTGACACAAGTATGCATTGAAAAAAATTAAAATATAGTTTAACTACAATAATTGCTTAGTTATACCTGGAATATGAAAAAGTTAAATATTTAGCCTAATACTTTATTTCGGGTAATTGTGTGTCGACACAATGAAGCAAGCGCTTGTAATTTATACTATTAAATAGTTCAAGGAAGGTTGAAAAGAACTATTGTGAAATAATTATTCTGGTAGTTATACCAACCAATTTAGGGCATCACTTGTAGAATAAAAGCTTGAAATGTGTTTTAAACGATGAATGAAATGAATTGCAAAGAAAAGTTCTAAAGCTGAGACTTAGGCCTTGTTTGGTAAGTGATGAAGTTATCTCCCGAGAGATAACTTACAAGGAGTTGGGAACTAATCTTGTTTGGTTGCCCAACTTGCCTGCAAGTTATCTCCTAACTTACATTATAGGGTGTGAGAAATCTCCCCATCACCCCCAGGGAGTTATCTCCCAGGAGTTGTGGACACAATTATTCCTTATTAATGACTTATTTATTACCTATCTCTCTTATTTGAAGCTTATTTATGTCAATTCATATTTTTTATTGTTTAAAAATTTGAGACTTCCCTACAAGTTTAAAGTTGAACCAAACATGAAAATATTAACTCAAAGGAGATAACTCCCAACTCATACTGTAAGTTAGCATAAACGAATCAAATGAGGCGTTATGGTTATAAGATATGGGTGTAGATCCAAATTTATTTATGAATCCATTGAAATGGATCGATGGTGCATATTCATTCATTCATTCATTATTTGAAATACATATATATCCATGTGAAAGGGTTTGGAGAGTCTTTTACTTATTCTTAAGATTAGAAAATCTTAAAGGAAACACTATAAGACAAATAAGAAGTATGAAAACTAATGAGTGGTGCAATGAGACTTGGAAAATCTTCAAGCTATGAAAGTTTGAAGAGTATAGTTGTGAGAGTAAAATGAATTAGAGGTAAAATAAGGAACCTAAATTCATTAATATAATGAATTCACTCTAAGAAATCACCCATACAAAGTAATTGATGTGATCGATACTTTGAATAGAGAAAAGAACTGAAATTGTAATTATAATCTGAACTTCCCAGTATTATCTCTTGAGAAAGATGTGTAATAAGGATGATGATTTATAAAGCTTGTCGATACATCATCAACTGAGTTATTGGAATTAGTAATTACAAATATGTTCTTTGAAGCTCATATTGGAGCCGAGCCAAGATTTTGATTAATTAGGTGATAAGGTGATTAAGAAGTCTAAGGGAAATCACTTGATTCGTCAGAATTTGGCTATTAAGGATTAATATCCAGATTAGACTGTTTAGAGAAATTGTGCTAAACGCATTAGATTTTGAAATGAAAATACCAATTCAGGAAATAATTTTAGGCAAGAATTACTTTGATGATCTCATGGATCTCTTTATATTGGTTATACAGACAATGCCATATTGTATTAAGGTATACGAGAAAATTATGGATTGTCTGAGGTGATGAGATATGTTGTTAAATTTATAAAGAGATATAAAAGTTATTCAGTAGGTTGAGACTGAATAATAAAAACTTGAAGAGTTAAGTAAATTTTTGTCTACATTTGATGGTAGAAAAAATAACATAACTAGGAGTTATGTAATGAAATTAACTAGAATTTGATATCCGCACAATATAATGAAAGTTGTAGTTGATAGATTGAGCGGAGTCCGCAAATTCTTGTCAGTGAGGTTATGTTATTCTTTTAAGCAAAGAATACTATGAAAAATAAATTATATATGTGTTTAATTAAAAAAATATGTACCCTAAATATACTTCGAAACGTGTTTCCATCTAAATCAAATAAATAAATTATGTGTTTAATTAAAAAATTATTTACCCTAAATATACTTCAAAATGTGTTTTCATCTAAATCAAATAAATAAATTATGTGTTTAATTAAAAAAATTAATAAATTATGTGTTTCTCTATTATAGAAAAATAGATAGACACATATAATTTGAGTATATATACTTACATATTTTGAGACTTCAAGGAGATCGTTTTTGAAGTCAAAAGACTTTTTTAACGTAATTATTATTTTTTAAATAAAAATCTCTAAAGTGTACAAACATTTTATACATAACTAGTCGACATCTCGAGATTTGCACAGAGTCAAGACACAATATTAATACATAGGTAAAAATAATTCTTTAAGATGAAAATAAACTCCATATTTTTTAGAATGTCCAGCGCTTATTTGATGAGAAAAAAATCAAAAAATAAATTTTTAGTCTTGAACTAGGGGTGTCAATAGGGCGGAGAGAGGATGGGGAGCGGGTCCCCGTTTCCATCCCTATTCAAAATTTGAATCCCCATCCCCATCCCTATCCCCATGCAGGGATAGATTTCCATCCCCATCTTCGTCTAATCCTTGCGGGGCGGGGAATCTCCCTGAGGTGGTGCTTGTGATCCTCTCAAGTCCTCGAATATATTAATGTATCATCGATGAAAACTATCATGAAGCGATCGAACAATGGTCTCATCAATCGATGCATCAAATTAATAAACATGGCAGGAGTGTCGGTCAAACCAAACAACATGATTGTAAACTGATAGCGTCCATATCTCGTGTTGAAAGCTGTCTTGGACCTATCCTCATTCCTGATCCTAAATTGATGATACCTTGATCTTAGGTCTATCTTGGAGAAAAACGGTGCTCTTTTCTGTTGATCAAGTAAATCATCAATACGCGGTAGTAGATACTTGTTCCTGACTGTGACCTTGTTCAACTGTCTATATTCGATACATAGTCTCAAATTATTATCCTTCTTCTTCATAAATAGAATAGGCTCTCCCCTTGGCAATATAGAAGGTGTGATGAATATCTTCTATCCCAAATCTTAGGGCTAACTCCTCCAACTCTCTCAAAGCCATGCGGTACAGTGGTATAGAAATATGTCTAATTCTTGGTACCAACTCAATAATGAAATTTATCTCCCTTGGTGGTTGTAAAATAGGTAAGTCCTCCGGAAATACATTAGAAAACTCGCACACAACCAAAATCTCCTTAAGTCTGGGTCTCTGACTCTCTGCTATTGTATACAATGATACTAGAGTCTCTATCTCTCTACTAGTCGCAAGTTGTTCTCTAGTGCCCTCGACTCTCGGTATACTACCACTGTATGTGAAAATCAAACACCTTGAAATCTCAAATTCTGAAACATTCGATATGAGTATGATACGCTGCTAGCCAATCCATCCTAAACAACATGTCGAAGTCTAAGAATTCGAGAACTCTAACGTCTGCAGGTAACTCTACCCCGCCTATCTCTACTGGACATCCCTTAATAAGAAAATTAGGGTAAACCCTATACCCACCTGTAATACTCAAGATCAAAAATACACTAACTCTAACATGTGTCAACCATAAAATGCCTATCATGCCACAAAAAATGAAAGATACTGTAGAACCTGAATCAAGCAAAACATATAAATCTCTATCGTACTCTCAATGAGTTCTCGTGCGGAGTCAACATCTGGTTGTACTATAGTATGTACTCCCTCATGACTCTGTTATGGAAATGTGGCTACTAACTATGTATAATCGCTCATCATATGCCCAACTTGACCACACTTATAGCAAGTAATCAACCTACACTAACTCTATGCCTGATTCTAGGCCTATCCATGTCTCTGTTCCTTTCGGGGACCATCTCAACATCTACCTCTACCTCTTCCTCGGCCTCTACTTCCTATTGCTGCTGACGTGGTGCTGGTGGTGCTGGAAGAGCTGGCAAAGTAGTAGGAGCTGACAACGCAGGTCTGACTGGTAGTGGTAAAGGAGGTCTATTAACTATACTTTGCAATGGGGTATGATATGATACGTAAGGTACAACTGAGGTAGCTGTCCCTGATCCTAAATAACCTCTCTTACATCTCTTGTGTCCCTTACTTTTTTGTCTCCTCCTCTCAAACTTTACACTCTGATCAAGTGTCAACGCTGGTTCTAATGGTGTCCTATCGACACCTTTATTTAAATAGTAGGTCTCGTGCGAAAATGCACACTCATAAATCTCACCTAAAGTCCTAACACCTAAACCGACCACACAAAGCCCTATATCTACCCCCAATCCATCTCCGAAATGGTATACATCTCCAGAATCATCTCTCACTCAGTCCCCAACAAATTGTCTCAAATAGCCATATATCTCTATGTAGCTTATCACGGAATCATCAGCTCCTTGTTTCAAAGTCATGAACTCCTTCCTCAACCTCTTCATCATTGCAGGTAGGAAGTACTGCTGATAAAGCTTCATCTTGAAGGTATCCTACGACTTAAAATCTCCATTAGAAGATATCATCGCATGCCACTAAACATCGACGTTTCTCTATAGTATATATGACGAAATCTTAGCCCAAAGTTTGTCCTCAATCCTCGAGACTCTATGTTGCTTCTCCTTAGACAATACCCACTTCTTAATCTTATTAAAGTCTATGTAACCATCAAAGTAAACTGGCTTCAATCTGATGAGATCCTTCACCAACCGAACCTCTGCTATTGAGCTAGAAGATGTAGGAGTGGAAGACAGTGTATAAACTGTCTCTATAGGTGGTGTTTTCACTACCGGTATAGTCTGTACTATTGCAATGGCTAGTGTAGTCGCAGGAAGCTCTAGTGCCAGTAATATGGAAGTAGTAGTAGTAGTAGTAAGGGCCAGTGCCTGTACTGGTGGAACAAAAAGTGTTGTCATCATGACAATGAAATCAACTAACTATTGTCCCTAAGTAGCTACTCGTTCAGATTGCCTCTGATAATCCTTAATATATGGAATAGTAGGCTGGTTGCCACTAGTACTCGCATCCCTATGGCTGCGTGAATTAGCCATCGATGTCGGCATGTTGACGGCGAATGCGAATCAGCTACTACATAAATAATGCATATATATACATATAGAAACTAACATGTACATATAAGAAATCCCCATATCGCTTTCACTCACTTCCCAACTAATGGTTTCTAGGCAAATATCATTTGGTTTCCACAATTAAATTTGTTTTATATGGAAATTCATAGGTTGATTATTAGAAAAGCTAGTTTTTGATACCAATCGTGATGTTGGTATCATGTTATAAAATAAATTATACTTTAATTGCCTAGGCTATGATACCAACTGTGACGACCCTTTCTCAAATTAGGGTGCTTCCCAGCCTAATCCTATTATTAAGCACTTAACCTCCACCATGTAGGATTTAACAACATATTAGTCAACCTTTCTAATACACTTACCACATCAGCTACTTTTTTAATAAACCTTATACCATTCTTAAACTTAATAGTATCTTAGGTAAATTAAAATTTTACACAATTTAAAGATTATTCACTAGAAATATTATCAAATTAGCGGAAGCCATTCATATAAAACTGAAGTATATGGAAAACAAGGTAACAAAGATCGCATGTATATAAATAACAAATAGCAATAACTATATATCGACACATGTCTGGTCAGGTAACTATCTCTCAACCTATAATATACATCCCTAAGAGTATATGAGACATATATAAAAGTTATACAACAAAATAAAAAACCTATAAAATCAGATGTAGTAGCACTCCAATGGCTTAGAGTAGTCGTCAATTTTCTCCTTGCTCGATCTGCTACTCGATGGATCTGCACCCACCGTCACAAAAAAGGTGAGTATCGAAAAGTAGAAGGTAACACTGAGAGACATTTGTTCACATTTCCAAATATACAACAAGTATCTAAAAGCATAACAATAGCAACTATGCTGAAAATAAATCATGTTATAAGATACTTTAGTTAAGTAAAACAAAACTGACACTCGACTAAGTAGTAATGATTTAGAGCTGGTCGGCCATGAGTTACATCACATCAAACGTTTTCCACTATTTATGGCAAAATCAATTCTTTTAAGATGCCTTCACATCATTATAAATGCCATTCCCATATATGAATACTCACGAGTGCCCTTTATATGTGATGCATACTTGCCAACAACCTCGGGTCCCAGCTGAGCTGCACAAGCTAATGGTGATATCCCGACATCCCCAAGCATCTAGTGACCTCGTGTACCACGACAATCTCTATATATCATGGTCCTATGTAAGAACTACTTTCATAACCGAAAAAATGACATGGTTTATGAATCCAATAATGTACTTGCATATTTAATGCACAAAGGAAATTAGATTTACAATAACATTAAACACCTACTTAATAGCATGCTATTTCATTTGACTAGATATCTCAACAATCAAGAATGACATAGCACATGATTAAGACTCAATGAAACCATTTAATCAAAAACATATGCTGTGATAGCAAACTCATAAAATATGTAGAAATAACAAGTCATGGCATGTAGAGTACGATAGGCAAATTAGTCCAAATGACTGGTTTTGAATAATTAAACATGAATGAAATATAAATAAATATCTCAATTAGTTTACTTACAATCCATGTAAATGTCCTAGCGAATCCGACCTCCCAACACCTCAAAATGCATACCTGAACCCTGGAGACTCTTCCTTAGGCTCTTGGTATAATTTCATATGTTTTAGAGTATGTTTAGACCTTTAATTAGGGTATTGACTTATTTAAAGTATTTAAGGTATAATTAGGAAATTGCAGATTTTGTTCTGCCAAAGCACCAAACGCGCTAAAGTGACATGTCCAGCGCGCTAGTGACCTTATTAGCGTGCTAGTCAACCTTGTTAGCGCTTACACTCAAGTAGTATGCTAGCTAGCTAGCACATCCAACACACTATATGCAAGAAAACTCAGAATTCTGCACTTTGAATTTTGAGTTTTCTCCACATATGGCTAACTCCAAAACCGTAGGCTCTCTTGTACCACACCTTCAGAGACCCAAGACACCCATCACAATATAAGAGCAACCCATACATCATATTTTTTTGAATTTACCAAATTAAACTAAATGACTTATGTAAGTAGATTTACCTAATTGATGAACATCTAGCTTGATCAACTCCTTCAACTTTACTTGATGATTTCTCGATCTTATTCTCTAATTTCGTTTCTCCTGCAATTTACTTCTTCTTTACGTTTTAGAAATGAGAATGAAATGGTTGCACGAGTTAATCTATTTAATATTATATATAAGATTGAATAATAGTCATTGATCTTTATGTACAAATGTATCCCGAGACTAATCTATTGGCCTACGTCTTGACACAATTCGACTAACTCTCCACTAACTCCATCTTAATAACAACAATTGAAAACTCTATTAGTCTCTTGATGTGCCAACACGTATCTCGAGAAGTATCAATGACTAATGTTTAAATTTACTAACTTATGTTACATTTAATATAAAATCAATTATAGCCACATTAATACTTCCATTTAATCTACACTAAGCTTAAATCAACTTACCACATCAGTCTCTACTTCGGTCCCATGCCAACACACATATTGAGGCGCGTCCCTGCTCACTTCTCAATAACTAAATAAGAGTAGGAGTGACTTAATAGCCTACACATATACAATACACTAAGTGTACATTACAACAAAATCTAACATATACCTGAATCACATCACCTTGGTTAGTGCACGTATCTCGAAGAGGGTCTCACGTCTCGGTCTATGATCCTAATTAAGGAAATAAACTAGATTAGGAATTTGAGCAATGTCAGTATTAGACCTATATTAACTTTAAATGATTTGTGATAGGTTTTGGAATACCGAGGGAAGCTCGAGTGACCCAAAAAGTTAGGGAAGTTAGAAACGAAAACTTAAACTGAAGTAAGTATGGATTTACTTATTTATCAACGTTGCTGGATATATTAGTATATGTAGTTCATATAGTTTATGGAACTATTGTATATTGTGATGGGTTTTATGAATGGAAAATGGTGTTTAATGTGATCGGCTAGAGTAAATCATGAAATTGAGATTATGTTATATATGATACGAGTTTGATTCCAGGACTACATGGTAAATCTTACATTAGCTAAACAAATTAGGTGGATTGCATATTCACTAGAGGGTTTGGGATATAACCATTGAACATTAATGGATTGGCTAGACGACACATCGACCAATGGGTTGGTCTGACAATCGCATTAATGGTGTCAGTAGGTAATGAACCCTAGATTTGCAAATGAAATGGGAATTATAGTGTTATAGTCATTGACGATTTGACTTACATCCGTTATTTATTGGATAATATGTTTTCCATAATCCCGTTAGTTATCTATGGTACATATTGTTACTGGATATTACTCTTAATTATTATATGGAATGTTGATGGATTTGTGAATCCTTACTTACTGAGCAAGTTAGAGCACTCACCATAATTAATATTTCAAGAATACTAACGAGCACTAGGACTATTGGACAAAGAAGGTTTAGGTGACTTGAGCTTCTCTTCAATGTAATGAATCTTCCCTTGTTTATATATTTGTATTAAACTACAATTTTGTAATATCGGAAGGGTTGGGAGGTTTTATATAACCGAGGTTTACTCTCATTGAATTTGGTTTTGTATATCATTTTTAATTATCGAAAAAACTTTTTTAATTCCCGTTACGTTTAAAATTTGTTATATGTCGATATTTGATATACGATTTGTAATTATCAGGAGTTGAAGGTGGGGCTGCCTGCTGGCTTTAGTTAAGTCTTGTTGGGTTACTGAGGCTTAATTTGGGTTTCGGGCCTAATATTGCGCTAATTGAGATAGGGGATGCTACATGTAGGCCTCCCATATAACGCCTTAAACAGGGCATCTCGATACTCGCCTGATAGCTATTGTTGTAGGCAAAGTCACACAGCGGTAGATAATCCTCTGCATGTCTTGTAAAATATATATCAATCTTTTGAACTAGCCGTCGGTCTGAGGGTGATAAGCCGTACTAAAATGCGGCTTCTTGCCAAAGTGCTCTTACATGCTCTCCCTGAACTTAGACGTGAGTCTGAGATCTCTATTAGACACAATAGAAATTGACAACCTATGCAGTCAAATAATCTCCCTCTCGAACAAATTGCTTAGCTGTGGGAATGTATACCTCGTCAAAACTAGTATAAAGTGCGTCGATTTCATTAGTCTATCAATTACTACCCAGATGATGTCGTGTCTCCTGCATGTCTATGGTAGTACACTGACAAAATCCATGGTGATGTGCTCCCATTTGCATTATGGAATGAGCAATGGTTGCAATAAACTTCCCGAGTCTTTTGTGCTCAGCCTTCACCTACTAGCAGATGTGACAACTCTGACATTTGCGCTAACATCAACCTTTATCGCTGGCCACCAAAATAACCGCTTAAGATTATGGTACATCTTGGTTTGACCAGGATGAACCGTGTAATGAGTCCTATAGGCGCCCTCTAGATTACTGTCTCATAACTCTTAAATAGTTGGTACCCATAATCTCCCTCTACACCTCAGATACTGATCTGATGTCTCCGACCAATCTATACACTCGGGATCTAGCACCTTCCTCCTTAACCTATCATACAAACAATCGGCCCTCTGACAATCTGCTACCTGCTCAATGGATACCGTCGGGACCTTCATCTGACAATAAATACATGGCTATCTGTAGCAAGAATCTTTGTCATACACATGATTGATGCTGACATGTGTCAAGCGTACACAATAATTTCTCATATTTTACTATTAACGTGTAGTAGTAGTGAATGGGATATCGTTTCCACAGGGATTTAAAAAAATATCTTATGAATTTAATCTATCCTAAGTTTTATCAGATTTAACTTGTTTTAATTTAATTACTATAATTAAACGGGAAAGTAAACACTAAACAATATGCAAATTAAATTAAACAACCAATTAAAATAACTAAACTTTAAACAACCTAAACTAAATAAACTAACTTAATATACTCAAACTAATAAATAAATAATTGATAAATCAACTTAAATAAAATATCTAACAATCATTTAAACAAATCCACACTAAACATCATAATATACTCGATTGTTTTCAAACACCAAAACATAACATCTTTATATATTATAGCTATAATTATTTATATGGAATCTTAGATTTATTAAACCCTAATTTATAATAGGTTGATAGCCTTTAGCCAGCCACCGATTTTTCTAAATTCAATGAAAATGTCACATTCTTATCATTGTAAGTCTACCCATTGGATAAAACACAATACCATAGAAATACGATAGCATTAAACTCAATTAAAATCATACCTAATATAAGCCAATATTACCGAAGCCGCATAATAAACAACTTATAACACATTCACCTAAGACATCTACTCGGGAAATGTCCTATAGATTAATTCTAGTTACTACTTCTATAATTGTTGTCAATAACTCTAGACATAGAATTGAATACTCTATAATAAGGAACATATTGGCCACTATGCACTCAAAATAAAGAATTACTAGTTGTAATACGCAAAGATAATTTGTTTTAATCTGTGATCGACGTGTATGAATCAATCTAAAGCATTAAGTACATGATTCTATAATTATAACTACATAACAATCCAAAGTATGTTACATGCTTAGGGTTTGTTTAGAAATAAAGAAATAAATAAAGAAATAAAGAATAGTTAAAGAGTAATTGGAGAGAGTTATTTCATAGCTCTCTGGTCTTATATATAGTTCCCCTTATGAATACATCTCCTAGATAAACACAAATGTTTCATATTAATCTAAAAAAACCGTCACCAACCTTAGTGATTTGTTAGCGATTCCTCAAGTATATACAAATCGCTGAGCAAATCATTGAGTTTAGCTCTCAGTGTTCCACCGATTCAGTTGGCGATTTATAGTTCACTATCCAATTCACTATGGATTTGCTAGCCTTTTTCTATTGCTGATTTATATGGCAATTCCTAGAGTTATTGCAAAATCGCTGGCTATTCGCTAGTGTAGTTTTTAGTTGACTATTTCACTTTTCTTTCTTTTTTTTTTCCCATTTCTTCATTTTGCCTATTTAAAACCTGAAATCACAAAAATAAGAAAATATGTAGTGTAATATCATCATTTATACAAAAAATCAACCTAAGTTACGCTATAAAATGTGTCTAATTATTGACTTATCAAATACACCCAAACCCAACATTTGCTATCTCGAGCAAATGAATACTTTTAATCATATCCTCTTCTCATTTTTATTTACTGATTTCAATTTAATTCATTTTAACTTTAAATAAAAGAAATTTTAAAATAGAAGTGATTTTCAAATGAAAAATATATTACCTACTAGTAAATGAAAGTGACAATAGAATAGAATAATTTAGTCAAATCAAAATATCCCTTAATGATAACTCGACCACTTAATGTAACACTCTTTAGAACTTGAAGTTTATTACCAAGGGTAGTGCATAACATAGGTTTTCCAATTTCCACTGACAAACATCAAGCTTTTGAGATCTAATATAGAATCTCAAGACACAAAAACCACTAGATTAATCTTAACTTTAGAAAATACTTTATAACAGTACCACAATTAAAATCAATAGGAATTTCATCAAGACACCAATGAATATCTCATTTAAAACATGTTAGATTAAGAAAATATTTCATTCAACTCTAGTTTCAAGTACTCAAGTTAAATCTTTTAATTTGAAAAGTTCAAGAACATCCATCTTTTTCGTCTTTCATTTTTTTTCTACTCTATTCTATTTATTTCTTTTTAACATATTTTTTTTTACTTTTGCTTTTGAGTCCCTACACCATTTCCTTTGGACATTCTCACATTTTTTCCATTATAGATTCCTTGCTCAATTTCCTTTAGAATCTATATGACTCTCTAAATATTTATTTTTATAAACTCTTGTTAACATTTCTCAATATCTACCAAAGTTGAAGAATGTAGTCTTTCTAACTTATAAAAATTCATCGGTTTCTAACACATTTCTTCTTTCAATTATGACATAATAACTTTTTATATATAAATACTTAATCAATAGATTTTTTATTATAAGATTCTTAGAAATCTTTCTTATTCATCTTACACTAATGTTTTGATTCTATCTATTATTAGGACTAACACAATGTATTCAATTTAGTGTACACATTAACTAGTAAAGTTAATCAAAAAGGGTATAAAATTGATTCCTTCTATCATAAAATTCATTTCGGTAATAAAAATATCACTTCCCTTAAAAATCTATAATATATTCATTATCATTTTTTCTTAACTAAAAATAAAGAAAAACGAAATTCATACTTACTTGATTTTGAAAGAAATTTTAAAAACTTCATAAACTTACTTGAATATCAGATTTAAAAATAATTCTGAACTTTACTTCTACCTTTCTTTCCTTTCATTGCCTTCTTGTCATACTTCACCTAAAATATCCCCAAACTCATTCTAAACCTTGTCCTTGTGGTTTAAAATTAAGTTGGGTTTTCAACATAACAAACATACCACGTGAAGCATAAATGATTCAATATATGTAGTAAAAATGTAAATAAATATGCAAATATAGAAGTTAGCGGTTTCAAATTAATGGAATGCAAAAGGAATACATAAACCGTTATTTACAAAAATCTCACCAAGAGCAATGCATTGTATTTTCATTCTTTCAAAGCATACAAGAGAAAAAATATTACACACGACGATGTCTATAAGTGAGCTCAGTATCAACTTACTCATCTTCAACCATATGTATAGAAGGTTGAGAAACATAGCTATAAGACGGGTTGTAAGTCCCAGTTGGAAATTGTAACTTTAGAGATGGGATGCCAATGTTCATCCTCAAATCCTACAAGTGACTATCATGTCTTTCTCATACATAGAATGGTAGCACTGTAGATTCCTCTCGTTTACCACCATCATTTCTTCATTGCGACCGATCATCGCCTGGCTACACATTAATGAAGAAAACATAGTTTGAGAAAAACTTCTTCTACGAGGCTTTAATGAAGATGAAACTAAAATTGTAAGAATATTCAGAATGTTTACTCCAGCCATTAAACTTGTCGCTATCTGTACGCTTTCATTTTTCTTCTTTTTGTTTTCAGTAGTGCTTTGCTGCATTTCTTCCCTCACATTTGTTGCATTAAATGCTTCCCATTCATCCTCTAAGTCATTGTATCCTACCACCTTTTTCGTTTGTTGCACTATCGTATATTTTATGGTCTTATCAGGTAATACATCGAATTTTATGTTGAAACCCACCCCAACTTTCCTGCACAATGCAGTGATCAAAATTGGGAATGGTAATCCTTCATCTTTCGTAGTCTGCATGGAAAACTTCATAGAATCATGTATACTTTTTTCAACATCGATAGAACCGTTTTTCATCACTATGTGGTATAATAATGTGGCTCTAGGGGTTCTTTACTTTGAAGTGTTGCTTGGTTGGGTAAAATCATGCGTCTATTATATAACTCCAAATATTTGTAATCTTCCTAAAATAGATGGTTTCAATAAATTTTGGGTGACCTTCGCTATCAAGCACAAATCCCCTCCCATGAGCTATCTATAACGCATCTTGGATTATTTAGAATAGGTAGGATTCCTTATCTTCATACTTGACATTCGGTTAATCCTCGTTAATTCTATTTTTGTTTTATGGAAGATCGAGAAATCTATTCAACCTCACATGGAAATATCAATTCTCTTCCCTTTAACTACCACTTTGTCCCATTCCTTACAAACATTTCCATTAGCATAAAATTGTCATACAATTTCTGAACATTGCCTTTCTTCTTTTCCTATATAATCTCACAGTAATCGATCCCATCCCCTATCTTTGATGATGCTCACGATTCTATCCTCATACTTGCTCACATTTTCAATGTTAAACCCTCTCTCAAGAATGATGAATTTATTTTTATCATTGTAATACCTCATTTGAGCTCGAGGTATCACAAATAAAAAAGGGTCATAAGGTACCAAGTGACTAGGTTCCGAGTTCTCAAAATATTCTTCCTTATCAGACGACCATGGATATTGTTCTCTAAGTTTAGCCTTCCCAAGTCTAGGTTCTCTAATGCTAATCTTGATAGATATTATATTCTTTAAATGGCTCACTTACTTCTGCTTTTGTTTGGGTTGCACTACATTGTTATCGTTGTCTTATTTACTACCTCTTACCCTTTCTTTTACCTCATCCCGCCATATAATAGTTCAACTAAAATGAAATAGGTAAAGTGAAATTCTATCATTGAAATTCCATAATAACAAGGTAAGGAGAAAGATTTATGTAAAAATG
This sequence comes from Stephania yunnanensis, assembly GCA_039657365.1. Lineage (NCBI taxonomy): Eukaryota > Viridiplantae > Streptophyta > Magnoliopsida > Ranunculales > Menispermaceae > Stephania > Stephania yunnanensis. The sequence continues at coordinate 25,153,363 of CM077585.1, forward strand.
TTAGTGTAAAATTCGAAAAAGTTAAAAGTGATTCATGAGAAATATTTGTATCGACATATACCTTTCATATGTATGTATATATTGGAAAAATTCATAGAAACCCCCACACTCTTTTGAAAACCCATATTCGAATTGAAAGTGTGCATAAAAACCATTTCCAAAAATAATTTGTGATAAAACCCTAAAGGTACATAAGTATGAAAATTTATCAAAAATCAATTTTTGATAAAGGTATTGAAATAAAAAGGGTTTTAGGGTATTGATTCATTACATTCTTGAGAGTGAATCTCTCAAGTAAACAGCTTTACTAGCTCCTTATATCTCCTCTTCAAGCTTCAATTTTGATCAAACACTTTGTAACAACCTGTTACCTTAAATTGGTAATTAGTATTAATCAAAATCTTAATTAACCAGAGTTATGCTTGTAGTTAAGTCCGAAATACCTTGATTAGCGTATGCTTGGGTTTATATGATGGTTTGTGTTTGTTTGGAATGTTTGTGAGTTTTATGGTTTGTAGTATAAAAGAGAATTTATATACAAGCCTATAATAAAAAAAATACATAAAAATAATAAATAGTTAGTACATTGAGTGCGACGAAGGGGGTGGTGAAATGGATGTGCACACCTGATAATACTTGTAGGTATGTCTAGTGAATTTATTGGCGAGAAAATACACAAGGTATATATATATATATATATATATTAAAAACTACAAGTTTAGTTTGAATTATATGGATCGTTGAATCGCCTCGAAATGAGTGTAAGTGTTGATGGTGTCAAAATGTGTGTCACTTTAAGAGGTGTCAATTTAACCCTTCAATCACTTGATCAGCCTCAAGATAGTGCGATGCATACCTTAAGAAAAATCCATATATATAAATCCAAAACCTTAAGTTTATCCTTACTGTTGTAATCGATCAATTGAGAGATAGTAAGAAAGAGAGCAGTTAAGGGTTTGTTCAAGAGGGGATCAATCTAGGAGTGATTTCCAGTGAAGTTAAGGTGATCAAACTTTGGTTGAATCAGTTATCATTATCATGGTAAGTTGAGTTTTGAGTTTTAAGTTGAATTCGATAATTAGTGATGATTTCTTCGTGAATTATTGTGTTTGATCACTGGAAATAGATTTATACCTCATTAGAGGTCCTCCTTGATGATTTGGGAGAGTGTTTGAGGTTGTTGTAATGATTTGGTAATGGAACAGTGCTTGCTGCCCTATTCACCATCGAAACAGTGCAGGGTGGAGCGCATTCCATCTAGTAGAGGAACGCGCTCCCTTCATCAGTTGAGATGAACTAAACTAATAGAGCACATTCCACCAATTGAGGGAGCACGCTCCTACCCAAAAATAGCAACTTAATTGTAAATTTGTTAGAATTTATTGAAGTCTTAAGGACCGAACTAGGGGTTCTAAATATAGGGTTTTATACCTATATTGATGACAAATGGTTTGTGATAGGTGTTGGATAATCGAGAAATCGTGAGTGACTCAGAAACCTAGGGAACTTTGAAACTTAGACCAAGGTAAGTATGGATTTGGTTATTTATCAATATTGTATGGCTATCTTTATATTATATATATAGTTCATGTAGTTTATGGACTAAATGGGGGGACTATATACACTGTGATGTTTTAAATAAATGGAAAATGGTGTTTAATGTGATTCACGAAAGTAAGTTCCTAGAACTGAAACCAGGTTATATAGGATGCGAGGCTGATCTCTAAGCCTATATGTAACTTCCTACTCAATTAGATAGGTTGTGTTGATTACATATTCACTAGAGGGTTTTGAATAGAACTATTGGGCATTAATGGGTTTTTTAGATATCACATTGGCCAGTGTGTTGGTCTAGCAATCGTATTAATGGGGTCAGTGGGTAATCAACCCAAGTTTTATAAATAAAATAGGAATCACAGTGTAATAGTCATTAACAAACGGACTTGCATTTTTTGTTTATTGAAATATTTGCTTTCCATAATCCTGTTAGTTAACATTGGTGCATATTGCTATTGCATAATGTTCTTGATTATTATATGGAATATTGATGAATTTATGAATCCTTACTTACTAATCCAGTTGGATCGCTCACCCCAATTAACATTTCAAGAGAGTCAACGAGTGCTACGACTACGAGATATAGAAGATTTAAGAGTTTTGATATTCTCATCAATGTATTAAATCTTCCCTTGTCTTATATATTTATATTGAATTACAATTTTCTAATATCACAAGGGATGAAAGATTTTATATAATCGATGTTTATTCTGATTTTATTTGATACTATATATCATGTTTGATTATCAAAAAAGTTTTTTTAATTTTTTGTCGTGTATATTTTAAATTGTTTATTCGATATCGATATACAAGTTGAGTTTATCAAGTATAGACGGAGAGGGTGCTGGCTCTAATTAAGTCTGACTGGATTAGCGGGGCTTAGTTATGGTTTCAGGCCAAGTATCGCCCTAATTGGGATAGAGGATGCCACAACTTGGTATCAGAGCCTAAGTTTTATCACTTTTGAATTAAGTGGTAACTCTGATACAATTTGGTATCATGGACAAGGCTCTAACCTTGTTTTCACTTTCAAATCATTTTTGAAATAAGTGATGGTATATCTTTCATACCAGAACATAAGTTTATTAATTCTGAGAGTTGTCTTGAGTTATGAATAAGCTTTAAGGTATGATAAATGGTTTTTATTATGATTTAAGGAGGTAACCAAAAGATAAAAAACTAAGATATGTTATTTGTTGTATTTTATTGTATTTACGTAGTAAAGAATTATGACTTTCCTGAATGATGATAAGGTGGTTTAAGTCCATGACTTCTCATGATATGAGAAAGTAGTGAAGGTAAGAGCTCAAGAGAGTCTTAACCTCAAGGAAAGTGAAAAAGGAAAGACATAAGAATAAGTTACAAAAATGAAATTAAACTCTTCTCTTATTAATTATTGTCGATGGTCTTTGTTCTCGCTGATATTATCAGACAAATAATAGTCAGTGAAGAAGTATCTATTGGATCTAGACTTTGAGACATGTATTAGGAGAATGAAATTTATGAAGTAATGAAATACTAAATGAATTTTAGTGGAACTAAAAGATTGTAAATCACTTTAAGATATGATTTAATACTAGTATTGAGAATAGTTAAGAAATAATGGAAGTTATTCAGTAAATAAATTAGTGGTTAATGATGAAAGCCTATTTGAGGTTAGGAAACCACTAATGTAGTTATAATTCATAATTTGCTATGAATTAGAAAGTTTCAGTTATTATGTGAAACCATATTGGAATGAAAAGTAATTTATCGGATAATGAAAGGTGAAATTGAGAATTTAAGCCGATGAAACTAAAAGATAGTTTGATCAGAACATAGTAGTGAGTTAGTAAGTTATCATAATATGATGTTTTAGATTGGTATAGTTTAAATTGGGGATAATGTGTTATCAATAAATATGAGGATTTAAGGAATTCAAAGAATAATGTATGGTGGTGGGAATGAATATTCATTACCCAATATTGACAACTCATTTAAATAATGAGGTGAAATCGGTTGTTCTTAAGAGTTAGTTGAGGTCTGGTTGTCATAGTGATATGATCATAATTTTGGATATATTTAAAAATGATTTTAGATGATTACTGAATCATTTTAAATGGATAGTGGAAACCATTAAAACTTAGTAGAACTCATGCTATGTTCATGAATGAAGGGTGTTGAGTTTAAAAAAAGTTATTTTAATTTAGTTGTTATTGTGTTATCAATAATAACATAGAATCTTTGAAGACTTAGAGGATGCATGAGCATTACCATAAAGAGTTACAAACATGACGGTAAATTGGTTCATACTAGATTTTGCAAATGCCAATACTAAGTCTCAAAGGTAAATTACTTAAATGAGTATTGAATATTAAAAGCAAATCAAGGGATTTGATTGGGATTGAGACAATTTGGGATTGTCATATATTCAATACAAAGGTAAAAGAGAAAAGTAATCTTGAAATAATTGAATATTACAAACGGAGATCCAGGGATCTTTCGTATCATTGTGTAATTTGTTCAGTTAACTCAAGTATGAAATCGGTGTAAATTAAAAACATATATAAATATGCCTTGGAGAGAAGTTGAAGTATAATTTGGCTATAGTGTTTGCTTGATTGAGTATGAATTATAGAAGAAGTTAGAGGTTTATCCTAAGACTTCTTATTCAGGTAAGAATGTGTGTTGACACAATACAACAAAATTGTATCTTAAACTTCTAGATATATATAGTTTAAGATTTATGAGAAGAATTATTGGGGATTAATAATCTTCAGATAACTAATTGGCAATTGTACCAAATATAAAATGCATCACTTGTAAATAAGAGAAAAAGTTGTTAAGAGTCTTCTAATCATTCTTAGATATTATTGAGAATCTTTGAAGAATCATTAAAAGAAAACCTGGAATTATAAAAACTAGTGGATTAGTGTAAGAATAAAGTAGTGAGTTTCAGACTGTAGAAGTTTGAAAAATGAAATTGTCAAAGTAACATAAATGAAAGGTGAGAAAGAAACCTTGGATTTCCCAAATATTAGGAATTCACTTTGAAACATCACTCATTAAAGTGATTGTGTTGACAATGCTTTGATAAGAAAAAAGGACAACGACTGTAGTTATGATAAAAACTATTCAGTAATATCTTTTAAATGAGATACGTACTAATGACCAAATAGATGTCATGCGCAAGCAAATCATTAGTTGAGTTGTCTGGATTGGTAACTAAAAATCCGTTATTTAGATCTCAGATTGGAGCTGATCTAATGATGATTAATTGAGTGATAAATTATTGGAAAAATTGCATGAGATTATTTAATGGGTCAAGGTTGACTACTAGTTATTGATATTTGGTGTAGATAATCTCAAATCAGAACATTGAGCATGTAAAGAATGTTCTAGGAACATGAATCAAAAAGTGTGGCAAGTATGTTATGATAATCTCATGGATTTCTTTAAAAATCTCATTTAGGAGAAATTCAAAATTATTGTGATAAGAATGAGTTATTGGCAACCTAGAATGAAAATTGACGATGTTGATTTTATAAAGAAATATGAGATATATCAGAAGGTGGAAGCTGAGTGATATTAATATGTAGGGTTATATTATTCTTACTCTATATGAATGAAATTTCATGCTCAGGAATTCATAATGGATTAACCTAAGTTGTGATAACAACTGAAGGTTATTGATGTTGTAATTGTAGTATTGTTGGAGTCTAAAGAGATTCTTGCCAGTAATGTGGTTTAATTCTTTGGAAAAGTAAGCAAGATATATGTGTGTAGAAAGAGTTGAGAGTTATAGAGAACCAGGATTATTATTTTGGTGAGAAATCGAAATGATGCTTCCCAGTAAGGAAAAAATGCATAATAGCTAGGAAAGTCATTTCTCAGTCTTAACACAATATATTGCTAATCTTAGTTCTAGAGAATATAATTTCTGAGGTTGTGACTTAGAAGGTGATAGTTACTGAATGAAATATTTTACTATGTGAGTTCTTTGGTATTAATATTATCAGGCTATAAACATTGAGGTATTTTCCTTAAATATTTGTATGCTTTATTTCGTTGTCAACTGGTATAGTTAGAGAAGTAATGATACAAGTTAATTTGAGCCTAAGTAATTCATAACTACACAAAAAGGTTTCAACAAACTGTTAGTATGCAATTACAACTCAAAAATATGAAAAAAAATGTGATGGCAAAGCAAATGTAATTGAATATGTTTTTAGTAGGAGAAGAACAGACAGAGAGAATGTAGCAACTACTAGAGCTTCTCAGTTTAGACTTCTTGAGGAAGTATTTATGATGATTCATGTGAGTTTAGCTGACACACCATCAATTGAGAAAGTTGATTCAAGAGCTGCTAATGTGTTCTTCTAAGCTCAGATTCGAGTTGAAATGGAGATGATTCAATAGGTGATAGGTTGTCAAAAAACTAATCAGGATTACATAGTGCGTTAGAGGTCGGCGACTAGTGCGGATCATCCTGATTGGTCAATTTCTGGTGATGGTTCATTATGGTTTAGGGATATATTATCGATTCTAGCTCATGAACAATTGAGGTAGGAGTTGCTATGGGAATCTCATAGATCTCTTTACTTTATTCATCCAGATAAAAATAAAATGTATCATGAGATGAGGCGTGTTTATAGGTGGTTTGGGATGAAAATTGATATTTTTGAGCACGTAAAGAGATATGAGATATGTCAGCAAGTTAAACCTAAGCATAAGAAAACTGGGAGGTTATTGCATTCACTACCTATTCTTGAGTGGAAATAGGAATGTATATCGATGGATTTTATTTTTGGTTTACCTCTGAGTTAGCATAAACACGATGCAGTATGGGTTGTAATCGATAAGTTAATAGAGTATGTACATTTCTTACCAGTTTCCATGCGATATCCTTTTGACCAGTTATATGAGTTGTACGTACATGAGATGTTGAGATTTCCTAAAGTTCCAATGTCAATTACTTTAGTTAGAGATTCGAGATTCACGTTCAGACTATGAAGTGAATTGTAGAGATAGCTGAGATTTGTTCTTAATCTCAGTACGGTATACCATCTGCAAACTAATGAGTAGTCTGAGTAGTGGATTTTGGTGTTAGAGGATATGCTTCAAGCTTGTGTCTTATAGTTTGGAGATAACTAGAAGAAATACATTTCTTTGTGTGAGTTCTTTTATTATAATAGCTTTCAGGTTATTATTGGAATGTTCCTTTGAAATCTCTATATGGTCACCCTTGTCGTTCACTGGAGTGTTTGGGCAGAGGTTGAGATACAATTTTGTTAGTGCTAGAGTTGATTCAACTACACAGAGAGAATTCAACAGATTCACCAATGTTTGACTACGACACAACTATAATAGAAGAGATACACCGATAAACATCATATGCTTTTTATGGAGTTTTCAAAGAATGATTACTTTATTTTGAAAGTCTTAACTACGAAATGATTGTAGGTTTGGATTGTGAGGTAAGCTAAGTCTAAGGTACATTGAGCCATTCGAGTACAATAGAGGATTGGTTATATTGCTCAATTAGCTAGAGTTGCCTCCTCAATTAGCTAGAGTTCATAATGTTTTTCATGTATCTATGCTTTGAAAAATAGAGACTCAATTCACTCCAAGGATTGATTGGAACAAATTTGATATTTGGGAAGACTTATCTTATGACGAGCAACTGATTCAGATATTTGATCGTAAGATGCAAATGCTGAGAGCCAACAAGATTTTGTTGGTTAAGGTGAATTGGTAATTTCACGAAGATGAGGAACTAACCTGGAAATAGGAGTCTTATATGAAAGATCAATTTCCATTTCTCTTTGAAACTATAGATAATTTTATGTTTACTTTAATTTCGAGGATGAAATTGTCTTAAATTGGAGAGACTGTAACGACTCGTTACCTTAAGTTGATAATTACAATTAATCAAAATTCTAATTAACTTGAGTTAGACTCTTGGTTAAGTTCGTCGTACCTCGATTAGCATGTGAGTGAGTTTGTATGATGGTTTGTGTTTATTTGGAATGTTTGTGAATTTTATGGATTGTAGTATAAAAGATAATTTATATACAAGCTTATAATCAGAAAATACATAAATAAATAATAAATAGCCGGTACAACGAGTGCGACGAGGGGGTCGTGAAATGAATGTGCACACCCAGAATACTCGTAGGCATGTTTGGTGAATTTATTGGCGAAAAAATGCACAAGGTATATATATTTACATATATTTGATATATAAATTTATATATTTAATATTAAAAACTATAATTTTAGTTTGAATTATATGGATCGTCGGATCGCCTAGAGATGAGCGTAGTGTTGATGATATTAAAATGTGTGTCACTTTAGGAGTCATTTTAACCCATCAATCACTTGATCAATCTCGAGATAGTGTGATGCGTATCTCGAAAAAAATCATATATAAATCTAAAACCTTAAGTTTATCCTCACTGTTGCAATCGATCAATAGAGAGAAAGTGAGAAAGAGGCAAGAGGGTTCAATCTGGAGGGGATCAATCCAAGAGTGATTTCCTCTGAAGTTATGGTGATAAAACCTTGGTTGAATCAGAGATCATCTTCATGGTAAGTTGAGTTTTAAGTTTTAAGTTTTAAGTCAAACTCGATAACTAGTGATGATTTCTCTATGAATTGTTGTGTTTGATCACTAGAAATGGATTTATACCTCATTAAAGATCCTCCTTGATAATTTGGGAGAGTGTTTGAGGTTGTTGTGATGATTTGGTAATGGAACAGTGGTTGCTACCATGTTTACTGTTAAGACAATGCAGGGTAGAGCGTGCTCCATCTAACAGAGGAGTGTGTTCCATTCATCGATTGAGATGAACACTCGACCAATTGTGGGAGCGCGCTCCTACCCCAGAAAATAATAACTTTGTTGTAAATTGGTTAGAATTTCTTGAGGTCTTAGGGACTGGACTAGGGGTTCTAAATATAGGGTATTAGACCTATATTGATCATAAAAGGTTTGTAATAGATGTAAGATCATCGAGAAAGCATGAGTGACCCGAAAACCTAGGAGTTTGGAAACTTAAACCAAGGTAAGTATGGATTCGCTTATTTATCAATATAGTCTGGCTATCTTTGTATATGTAGTTCATTTAGTTTATGGACTGAATGAGGGGAATATGTATGCTGTGATGTTTTAAATAAATGGAAAACGTTGTTTAATGTGATTCATGAGAGTAAGCTCCTAGAACTAAGAACAGGTTATATATGATGTGGGGTTGATCTCCCAGATATATGTAACTTCCTACTTAGTTAGATAGGTTGAGTGGATTACATATTCATTAGAGGGTTTCGGATAAGACTATTGGACATTAATGGATTTACTAAACTTTACATTGGCCAATGTGTTGGTCTAGTAATTGTATTAATTAGTTTTATAAATAAAATGGAAATCTCATTGTAATAGTCATTGGCAAACAAACTTGCATATGTTATTTATTGAAATATATAATCGAGGTTTATTCCAGTTTGATTTGATACTGTATATCGTTTTTGATTATTGAAAAAGTTTTAACTTTCCCTTTGCGTATATTTTAAATTGTTTATTCGATATCGACAATATCGACATGTAGGCTGAGTTTATTATGTATAGACAGAGAGGCTGCTGCTCTACTTAAGTCTGGTTGGTTACTGGGGCTTAATTAAGGTTTTAGTATCGCCCTAATTAGGATAGGGGATGCTACACACTCTCCAGGCCCTAAGTGTGGAGTATGAACTAAGATATGAAATATATAAGGTTAAGGTTCTCTTAATAAATATGGGATGCACTTAGGAGACTTTAATTCAAGCTTTGAAAGGTTAAATCTAGGCAAAAATCAATATATCAAACGAATGGGTGTAAGGTTTTTAGGTGTGAAAGGTTTTAGTGTTTGCGATTTGGGGTTCTATTTTTAAAAACATGGATTCGTGCTCAGTGATTTAAGGTATGTGAAATCGCAGACAAATCACCAGTGAAATCGGTGAAAATAAGTCTCAGTGATTCAGTGATTAGTTTAGCGAATCCTAATATAAAACTCAATTTTTCACATAAAACTTGCAAACTGCTTGCGATTTACCCAGCGATTTCCGGTGTTGATTGGTATCACTGGGAAATCCCTAAGTTAATTATGCTAGTTTTCCAATATATTCTATATTTGAATAGTTATCACACATATCAATCATAATCATTGTCATTGATGTGGTTGTCCATTTCATAACCACCCTGAAGATACATGTACTCATTTTTCATCCTAATTGTAACTATACGTCATTCGACATCGAGAATAACTCTAGCTGTTTTAAGAAAAGTCTGTCCTATCGATATCACATAATTTTTCTTAATCTATGGTATTATCAAGAAATTGGTGAAATACTTGAATCGTCCAACTTGCACTGGCACATTCATCTACATTCCTAGTGGAAAGATCTCGTCACCACTAACTTTGTTGACAACCAAAGATGGTATAAAATCAATATTCAACCTGGCTTTTCTTTTTCATTATTCCAGTAAGATGCTCATGTCGGCCCTCAAGTAAAACATTAAGGAAACCGACGTCATTAATCTTTACGTGGATGAAGAGTTTTCATGGATCATATTTGTAAATTTTAATCGCGTGTCCCGAATCTTGAAGGCTTATCTACTCATTAATGAATTATTCTTCCGCGGTAGCTTTCTTTTTTGTTGGTGCGCTTCAGGTTGATGCTCTTTTGACTTCTTCTTTTTCTTAGCGAGGGTTCTAATACATCCATAATGTAATGGTATCATTCTTAAAGGTTTCATTCGCATGAATGCAGACATGACTCCATTTCGTTACTTTGCGGACTTTGTTAGTCAATCTCAAGGTTGATGATTTCCATATCCTGTTCAGCAAAATTTTCATAAAAAAGTTTTAACCTATGACCATTTACTTTAAATATTTGCCTTATTTCTAAGCTTTCTATTTCTATTGCATCATAAGGTAGCAAATTGAGAATCAAATAAGGTATTGTCCATCTCGAACAAAATTTACCAGGAAATAATTTAAGCTTTAAACGAAATAGTAGAATTTTATCTTCTACTTGAAAGTTTTTAGGAATTATTTTCTTACCATGAAATGCTTTAATTTATCTTTATAAATTGATGCATTTTCATATGCATTATTCCTGATTTCTTCTAGTTCTTGAAGACTCAACTTAAGTTGGTTACCTACTTCTTTATAATTCATGTTGAAGACTCAACTTACGTTAATTTATCTTTATAAATTGATGCATTTTCATATGCATTATTCCTGATTTCTTCTAGTTCTTGAAGACTCAACTTACGTTGGTTACCTACTTCTTTATAATTCATGTTGCATAATTTTACTTCCTAATAGGCTTTATTTTCTAGTTCGACTGGTAAATGACATGTTTTTCCAAATATGTACCTATAAGTTATCATGCCTATGAGTGTCTTGAATGCTATTCCATATGTCTATAATGCGTCTTCTACTCTGAAACTCTAGTCTTTACATGTCGGACTAACTGTTTCTTATAATATTAACTTAATTTCTTTATTCGACTTTTCAGCTTGTTCACTAGTTTATATGTGATATGCAGTAGATGTCCTATGTGTAAGGTTGTATTTAGCGAGTAGATTAGCAACTAATCGATTACAAAATGTGAACCTCTTTCACTTATAAGTGTTCTAGGTGCTCCAAAAATAGTAAAAATTTTTTATCTAATGAAATCAATTACTATTTTTGAATCATTAGTTCTTCTAGCTTTTGCTTCTACCCACTTAGATACATAATCTATAACAAGTAAGATATAAACATACCCATTTGAGGGTGGAAAAGTTCACATGAAATCTATGCCCCATACATTAAATACTTTACAAAATAGGATAGGGGTTAAAGACATTTGATTTCTACGTCCTAAGTTTCCGATTCGTTGGCAATTTGGACAAGATTTTATATAAAGAAGACAATTGTGAAATAAAGTGGGCCAAAAGAATCCGGAATCCAAAATTTCACGGGTAGTTCTACATGGACCGAAATGACCTCCACATGCATAAGTATGACAATGAGCTATAATTGATTGTACTTCAGAATGTGACATGCATCTCCTAATTATTTGGTCGGTGCAAAACTTCTATAAGTAGGGTTCATCCCATGAATATTGTTTAGCTTCCTTTTTAATCTTATTATTTTGAGCTTTTGTTAAGTAAGGTGATAACCTATTGGAGGTAAGATAATTAACTATATCGGCATACCAAGTGTTAGACCACACCTAATTAGGGTATCCGACTGGCCTAGATTACCTTAATCCATTGTTAATCTAGCAGCCTTACCCTCACCATCAATAAATAATTAAGATTAAGATCTTGTAATCATCAAATATAAACTATTATCAATCACAAAGGGTTCTAAAGTGAATCTTAAACCTCAAAGTCTCGTAAAAATAATTATATAATCTTGAAAGTTCATTTAGATTACCTACATTATCCTTAAAAACTTGTAAAAAATTTTCGACAACACCACCTCTATTTTTAAGCCTACACCGAAAATCTCTGCCTTCAAAAATCTCCAACAAAACCTGCTCAGCTTTGGTGGAAATGCCGAAGGACTCATAATTCACCCCGTAACAATATAAATTGCATTAACAAAATTATATATTCATTCTAACCTGATCCGAAGTATTAAAAACCTTAAACTAACATGACATTGACTTCAAAATTATCTCGGTTCTTCTCAAAATTGTTCTAACCATTCCAAATGATATCCTATTCACACATGAACAAAAAAAAACAATTTGTACAATATAATATATTTAAAAACAATACATACATAAAGATAAAGAAACTATCAAGTCACGGACAATCTGGCAGCTTTCCCTTTTCTTTGTCGTCGCTTGCACCTATCATTACCTAATTATAAGAATTCGATAATGTGAGATAAGTAAATCCCATACTATCCAGTACACTTGTAATAATCAAATGCATTGTATTCAAAGAATTCAAATAAACAATAATATCGTAAGGAATCATAAATATACAAGTATGCAATCCATCCTGTTTCTTTCGACCGACCACAATAAGAAGATGTCTTTATAGCAATGGTGGGTAAACAGTAATAAAATCTTATGAGTTTGAGATTATGTTCCTCAAGAAGCCACACGCTCAACTCTCTATAGAGTATGATATTAGCTAGCATCACGAAAATGACCTATCCGAAACAAGTGTCAACAACGATCAGTAACTCCAGTCGCAAAGCACCACGGTAGTCATCCTACCACACATATAGCCAATGAACACAATGGTACCCCCAAAGGCTTATGTCCTCTCGTGTCCATGAATGCATGACCAATGAATATGCAGTGATAATCCGTGCATGCAATATATTCGAGAAATACTCATACAATTTAAAAGTTACTATAGGATTTAATAAACCTTACAAACGCGATACCAATGTTTCCTTGCGCTCCGAGTCGGTCAACTAGTCTACATAGGGTTCCAATTGCAGTCCTACAATTAATTTATAAGTCCAGTAAGATTACATAACAATTTCACAATTATTTTCCAATTCATTGCACTTGCATTAATCGAATCGCGTCTCAAAACCCTTAAAATACTTCCAAATATATTTTTCGATGCTTGGATTTCATTGTCGACTCAAATTTATTATTCGGTATCGAAAATTATGTGTTTATGCTTAAATATAATTTTTCTAATTTATTATATATTTATCGGTCCTACCTCAACCCGAAAACCCCGAAATCTCTCCAACGCATATTCTCGCATGTCTGGATTCTAATTTTGACTCCAAATTATGACTCGGAATCAAAAATTCACTGAGACTATGCCATAAAACATTTTTCCAAATTTTAAACATTTTTAGGTATCATAGCATGCACTATTAGAAAAATACTTAGTATAAATCCTCGAGAAAATCCCGAAATCCTCATTTTTATAAAAATCTTCAAATTTCATTAATTTTTCCAAAAATCTTATTTTTATGAATTCTCCCTAATTTCCATGGGTTTATTTCATTTTTAAAACACAATTTCTTTAAATGAGGAGGGGTTTAACCCCTGAACCGGACCTAGTTCGGTCCGGTTTGGGGGATTAAATCCCCATCTTCTTCCTCAAGCTTCTCACTCTTCTGCATTTTTGTTTTTTGTTTTTTCGTTTTATTTTGTTATATATATAATGGGGAATGGATTTGATCCCTAAATCGGGTCCAGTTCGGCTCGGCTGAGTTGGAGAGATTTCCTTCTTTTGTATTTTTCTTTCGATTGGGGTTTGGGATGAATCATGCCCAGACTCCCTCCCCCTAATCGATTACATAGTGGATCTCCTTCCTCGGACCTTCTTCTCCCTCTCTCCCTCCCCCACAGTTTTTCTCGGTCACGACAATCATGGCTCTATTTTTTATAGTTGAATTCAGTGTTTTTCCAAAAGTAAGACACATTTACAATTTATTTCACAAAATAGGGTGGTGTATTTCGAAATAACCAAAATAGCCAATAACGCCTTTTCATAAGGCGTTATTGCATTTGAAGTTGGTGAGGTGGCGGGGCAAATGTATAGATAGCTCCTTTTGAAAAGGAGCTATCTATACAAATTATCTCCCCCTATGACCACCACGTGCAAATGGAGATGGATGACCCGATCCAATTGCGTATCTCGAGGTAGACAACCAATGTAAACAACGCGCACGCATATCGACGTGGACAACCCATGCAAACGTCACCCATGCAACCTCGTGTAAACATCACGCACGTATCTCGAGGTGATAAAGCTAATGTAAATGTCACGCACGTATTGCGAGGTGGACAACCCGTACAACCCGTGCAACCCAGAAGCGCTATTCGGGTGTTGGAAACGCCATGTCGATGTGGGCGACCCATGTAACCTCGTGCAACTCATGCAAAGTCATGCACGTGTCTCAAGGTGATAAAGATAATGCAAACGTCGCGCACGTATCTCTTGGTTGACAACACATGGAAACGCCACGCACGTATGTCGAGTGAGCCAGCCATGCATATCCATAGTAAGCATGCAACTCACCCGAATTGTCCGCCTCGCGATACGTGTGTGACGTTTGCATGGGGTCCATGGTCTGTAGTGGATATACATGGCTGGCCCACCTCGACATACGTGCGTGGCGTTTCCATGTGTTGTCAATCAGGAAATACGTGCGCGACGTTTATATTGGTTTTATCACATCGAGACACGTGCGTAACGTTTGCATGAGTTGCACGAGGTTGCATAGGTCGCCCACCTCGACAGACGTGCCTGACATTTGCATGAAATCTTCACCTCGGCATACATGGGTGATATTTGCATGGGTTGTCCTTGTCGATATGCGCGCGCATTATTTACATTGGTTGTCTACCTCGACATACGCGAGTGGCGCGGGTGTGAGGTGGCGATATGCGTGTGAGTTATATCACTATTTGTAGGCTTCATGGGTGTGAGGTGGCGGTGAGGTGGCGTTGAGTTGGCGAGGCAATTTGTATAAATAGCTCCTTTTCAAAAGGAGCTATCTATACAATTGTCTTCCACTTCACTGTCCACGTAGGACGCGTAGATTACACAGATAGCACCTTTTGAAAATGCGTTATCTGTGTAATTTACGCCACCTGGACATGGACAAATGGATAGCGCAAAAGGCGCTATCCATGTGTCCACATCAACAAAAAAATGTGCCACTTAGATAGCGCCTTTCCAATGGGCGATATTGCCTACTTCCCACAAATAAATGCATTTCACCCCTATTTTCCTCATTAAAACTGCAAACATGTGTACTTTAGTAATTTTTCGTTGAATTCTTTCCTCCTCATCTTCTTTATAATCAACACGACCAACAACAATTCCAAATTCGAATTCACAACCAATCCTTTACTTGAATACCACGGTTTACCAAAATCGGAGTTTCACAACAACAAAACCAAGATTTCATTACCTTCCACGCCATGAACGAGTCATTGATCCTCTTCTCATCTTCTTTATCCACAATAGGGACGAAATTGTGAGAGAACGAGAGAAGAGATTGAGATTGTGAAAGAGAGAGAGAGAGGAGAGACAAAGCTTGAAGACGATGATGAGGATGATAAACTGTAGGCCTAGTACCTCTATTTCAATTTTGTTTTGATAAGAAAGGGAATTAAATGACTGAATTGCCCCTCTGTTATTATCCATTCCTTAATAAAACCAATGCACTTTTAGTCATTTGATATTTTTCTTTTATTTTCCTATTTATCTCTTTGATTTTCGTCCAAATTAAACCCTAAAAATACTCCAATTTCGTCAAAAAATAGACAATTTACCATTGCATTCCAAAACTCTCGGACAACCCATCTTCACACGAAAATCGAGACATGGGATCCACATCAACCCGTTAAATCCATTTAAAGTCTAAAATTCAAATTTTTAAACTTAAATTCAATTATTTGTCATGAAATTCGAAACAATTCATGTCAATATTTTAGATGCACCTTTCTCGACACGTATCTCAAGATAAAACCTCGCGAAACATCAAATTTACTCAATTGATAACTATAGATGCATGAATCATACAAAAATAATAATTAAATATCTCAATTTCACCGATGTTTTAACTCTCGACTCGCGACCAAAACCATAATAAGTCTTCGCTAATCCTTGATTAACCGTAATCATTGATTTAAATATTTTAGAATTTGACAATCTTCCCAACTAATAAGAATTTCGTCCTCGAAATTAAAATTGACCCAAATTTGCATGGACTAAAAGAGATCAGAAAAATGTACTCTCATATGCAACTTTCGTTTCCATGTTAACTCCAAATCATCGTGAAATTTCCACTTAACCAAAATAAGTGGAAATTTCTTTACTTCGACACTTTTGGACCTACCTACTCACGATTAATATAGGTTGTTCTTCGTATGACATACTACCTTGCAAATCAAATTGATTCCATCAAATTATGTGATGCGAATCAGGTTCCTTCCGCCTAAGCATAGATACATGAAATACGTTATCAACTCCGGTTAACTAAGGCGATACTACTAGTCCATACACAACCTTCAATCTCTTTTTTGTTATATTCCACAAATCGGTGATAGATATTTTAATAACTTTTGTGTATTTTTCAAGTCGCTTTCAATTTTAGACGAATATACTGAACAACTTCAGTGTGATCTTGAATAATCTGTGGCCCCAACTCCACCAAATCATCCAGTTCATCCTAAGTGGCAAGAGAACAACAAGATATCTCATACAAAACCTCAAACAGGCCCACCTTGACACTTAATTGGCAACCGTTATTCTAAGAGAACTCACACAGAAGTAAGCATTCTTCGCATGTTCCTCCGAATTCCAATACACAAGCCTTGAGCTTGTCTTCTACCCCTTGAATCAACCTTTCACTCTGACCATCCACCCGAGGATGGAATACAATACTAAAATAAAACTAAGTACCGAACAATTCTTGTATGCCTGCCACAACCCCGATGTCCACCTAGCATCAAGATAAAAAACTATCATCAATGGCACTCTCAACGAACAAACCACCTCTCGTCACATAACAAGCTCAACTATGTAAAGGTATCGAAAAGTGACATAAAAAAAATGAGCAGACTTTGTTCATCCATCAAAAATAATCCAAATTGCATCATATTCTCTTCATGATGTAAGCAAATGAGTAACAAAATCCATCACCATGTACCTCCAAGTTTACGCTAATCGATTTTAACCTGTTGGCAAATCTCACATTTCCTCATGTGGTCATCCACATCAACTTTCATCCGCGGCCATCAATACAATCGCTCGACATCATATTTTAGTTCTGCCAGGATGAATACTATATCTAAACCAATGAGATTCTTTTAGTATCTCATCCCGAACCGCAACCACCTATGTAAATCCAAAATCTACCTCTAAACCTCAAACTCTTATATGCAGACTCAACTCAACCTAGATTATTGTTGTCAAATACAAACTCTTGAACTTCTTATACTTCATATCAACTTGCTGAAAATTTTGATAAAGTCATCACGATAACCTTTTTCAAACAGACTTACTCATAAGTCAATCGCCTCTTCCATTCCCAAAATACTTTATCACACTCTTTGATCATATGAATTCGACATTTTTTAGAGTTGATATAGCGATTGGCACATCTATATTTGAAAAACCTTTCGCAAGTCTATAATAATAGTCAGGCAAACCCATAAATCTCATCTTGACAACCAAAACTCATAAACAACTAAAATTTCCTCTAGTTTAATCTTGAGTCTAACCTCAATACTGATGGTTTTATCAAAAGTTTCCATTTCTTGATCAGTTGCTATCTTAGCCCTAGTCAAAGGCTACTCAGATGATGTTCCAGTGTAAATAAACATTGTTCAACCTAAATTATAAAAGAACATCGCCTTATGGAAACAATCCAAATATGCATGATAATCTACTAACCAATCTAATGTCCCTAACAACACATCAAATCCTAAGAACACCAACACACATAAATCAACGACCATCTCGAGTCCAGAGATCTCAACAACACATTTTTCATATACAAAGTGAGGACACATCTTTTCCCTAATTACTAGGTTGAGGGAAATATGAATATGGACTAGAAACAGAGTTAACCCTAACTCAATTATCACATGATCAGATATAAATGAAATCATTGACCCAAAATCAATTTTAGCATGCATAAATCGACCATAAACTAAAATCGTACTTTCCATAGAATTTCGATTTGCCTATAAATCTGGTTCAATCACCACCTAAAAACTTTCTTTAATCTATTGTGAGGTTGTGGCACACAGCTCCCAAAAGTTATGGACATGCACTTCTGTAATGTCATTTTTTTCACATTCAAAACATGTAACTGTACTTAAATTCCAAAGACAATCTCAGACGGTGTGATTTTTCTTTCCACACCCAAAACATGTAACCGTAGGTTTACTACCTACAAAAGATTCTTGACTAGGCACCAGTCTCTGACTCTTAGCCTGTCCTTGAGATCTTCGACCCTTACTTCCTCTCCTCTGCAACTGAAATGTACCACTTTAAGCCGAAGGTTGGAAGGAATGTGAACGTGTCTGTCCTGACCCTATCTGTGTCAACTCCAAGGGTCTAGTGGCTGTGGTCAGAAAATGATTACGATATAAATATAATGGAACAATAAGTGTCATCGATGTGAATGGTGGTTCTCCATTTTTTCCTTTCTTTTGGAAACTTGAGTCAAATCTTGGTGGAAATATTTTCTTACGTTTGAAACCTGAGCTTTGTCCTAACTCTACAAAACTCTGATATCATCGTAATTCACGCTGAAAAGTTTGTGTAGTCACATAAGCACTGGCCCTATCTTGAACCTCTCACAAAGTGTTTGGCTTAGTGGTACCAATCTCTACCTGCAACCTATACATATGTTTTCGCATCTTCTCCTTTTTTGTCATTCTCGATTCCCTAGCAAATCTCAAAAGATAATTAAACTGAGCATCGTACTGAGCCAATATCATATCTCCCTGAACTAGATGTTCAAACTCTAGTTTCTTTTGCAAAACTAAAATCTCATCAAAGTACTGCTCAGTTAACTCCTCAAGAAAGTCAGCCCAAGTCTCGAATATAGGATGCCCATCATGCAGAGATCTCCACCAAATCTCAATATCGGCCTGTACATAGTACAAAGCTCTTAAATGTTTGTCAGTATCCAACATATTATGAAGGTTCTCGTAATTGAGGACCCAAGTCTCAACAGTCCTCAAGTCCAATTCACCATAAAAGTACATAGGGTCTTACTTTCTAAACTCTCTCTTCTGCCTTTCCTCCCGAGACATTCCATTAAATATAGTTGGGTCAGCCTGAACCACGACTGCAACAATCGGCTCAACTTTGAGACGAACTGTAGAGGTAGCATGCTCCTCGTATGCAATTAGGGTTACAGTAGGAACTTCTTAAGCAACACGAACTACAGGTACTTGGGCAGCTGCCTGTGCTCGCAAGATATTCAGATACTCTGACATCTGCCCCGTCAGTTTTGAAACACATTTGAATCCACAAGTTATGGATCCCTATTACCCTAGCCAAATCCCTGACCCGACTCTTGATGTTCTATAAGTGGGCAGCATAACTATATCCATCGATATCTCGATAATATAAAACAAGCATAACATAAATCATAAATTTCAAAGCTTTTTAACCCTATTCCATCACATTACCTCCGAACTAATCACTCACTAAACCTCAATTAGCAAAATCCCTTTAAAACTCTAGGCTCTTATACCAACGTTGTTAAACTCCACCTAATTAGGGTATCTGACCAGCCTAGATTACCTTAATCTCTTAATAATCTACCAGCCTTAACCTCACCATCAATAAATAATTAAGATTAAGATCTTGTAATAATCAAATATAAACTATTATTAACTACAAAAGATTTTAAAGTGAGTCTTAAACCTCAAATTTCGTAAAAATTAATTATATAATCCTCAAAGTTCATCTAAATTACCTACATTA
The DNA here is from genome assembly GCA_039657365.1 of Stephania yunnanensis. Taxonomy (NCBI): domain Eukaryota; kingdom Viridiplantae; phylum Streptophyta; class Magnoliopsida; order Ranunculales; family Menispermaceae; genus Stephania; species Stephania yunnanensis. The sequence goes on from CM077585.1 coordinate 25,173,380, forward strand.
TCCTTAAAATTTTGTAAATTTTTTTCGACAGCACCTCTTCTATTTCTAAGTCTACACCAAAAATCTTGGCCTTCAAAAGTTTCCAACAAAACTTGCTCAGCATTGGCGGAAATGCCGAATGACTCATAATTCACTGCATAACAATATAAATTGCATTAACAAAACTATATATTCATTCTTACCTGATCTGAAGTATTAAAAACCTCAAACTAACATTACCTTGGATCCAGAATTATCTCAGTTCATCTCAAAACCATCCCAACCATTCCAAATGATATCCTATTCACACACGAACCTAAAAAAACCAATTTGTACAATATAATATATTTAAAAATAATACATACAGAAAGATAAAGAAACTATCAAGTCACAGATAATCTGGTAACTTTCCCTATCCTTTTTCTTTGCTTGCGCCTGTCATTAACTAATTATAAAAATTCGATAATGTCAGATAAGTAAATCCTACACTATCTAGTACACCTGTAATAATTAAATGCATTGTATTCCAAGAATTTAAACAAAAATTAATATCACAAGGAATCATAATTATACAAGTTACAATCCATCACTTTTCTATTGACCGACCACAATTAGAAAACATCTTTCTAGTTTACCGGTGACCGGAGGAACGTGTGGGTAAACAGTCATAAAGACTCATGAGTTTGAGAGGAAGTCCCTCGAGAAGCCATGCCCTCGACTCTCCTTGTAGTGTGATCCTGGTTAACATCACAAAAATAACACATTCGAAACAAGTGTCAACAACCATTAGTGACTCCAATCGTAGAGCACCACAGTGTTGATCCTACCACACATATAGCCAATGAACACAATGGGACCCCCAAAGACCTCCTTCCTTTTGTGTCCATGAATGCATGACCAACAAATATGCAGCGATAAACCGTCATGCAATATATTCGAGAAATACTCATACAATGTAAATGTTACTATGAGATTTACTTAACCTTACAAACGTGATACCAACATTCCCTTATGCTCTGAGTCGGTCAACTAGTCCACACAGGATTCCAATTGCAGTCCTACAATTAATTTATAAGTCCAGTATGATTTCATAACAATTTCACGATTATTTTTCAATTAATTGCACTTACATTGACTGAATCGCATCTCAAAACCCTTAAAAATACTTCCAAGATATATTCTCCAATGCTCGAGTTTCATTATCGACTCAAATTTAATGTTTAGATATTGAAAATTACATTGTATATGCTTAAATATAATTTTTTTCAATTTATTATATATTTATCGATCCTAGCTCGACTCGAAAACCTCGAAATCTCTCCTACTCATATCCTCGAATGTCACGATCCTAATATTTACTCCAAATTGTGATTCATAATTGAAAATTAACCTAGACTAGGCCATAAAATGATTTTCTAAATTTTGAATATTTTCGAGTATCATAGGACGCATTACGAGGAAAATACGCGATATAAATCCTCAAGAAAATCTCAAAATCCTCATTTTTATGAAAATCCTCTAATTTCATTAATTTGTCTAAAAATCCTATTTTTATTAATTTTCCCTAATTTCTTAGGATTTATTTAATTTTTTTCCTATTTTTAAGACACAATTTTTTTAAAATAAGGAGTGGTTTACCCCTGAACCGGACCCCATTCGGTTCGATCTGGGGGATTAAACCCCATCTTTTTTTTTCTTAAATGGGGAAGGGGTTTGATCCCAGAACCGGGCCCGGTTTGGGGCATCCCCAACCTCGGAAAAACTACAAAAGTATTGTTAATAATAAAATAAATTAGTAAAATAAGTTAGGTTTACTTTTTATTACAAAAATAAGGTAAATCGGGTTATGGAAATGCGTTATTAGTGGGGCAAATATTTAACACTAATGGCGCATTCTCTGAATGTGCCATTAATGACAACGTGGCGAGGCAAAAATACAAGAATGGCGCATTCTCCGAATGCGCCATTCGTGTGTTAGGGACCGACCCACATGGCGTCCACGAGGATCGGTCCCCTTAAACTAATGTCACATTTGGAGAATGCGCCATTAGTTTGAGGTTGCTGGTGACGTGTCGTCCACTTGGCGTCTGCGTGTAAGCCATGTGGAGCGACCGGGTACACTAATGGCACATTCTCCGAATACACCATTAGTGTAACATTTTAACAACGTGGCGTCCACGTCGGTTTCTATAGTACACGAATGGCGCATTCTCCGAATGCGCCATTCGTGTACTATACCCCCGTGAAGGTTGGGTGCGCGTGATATCGTCTTCCCCGAGAACGCAGGGAATATATTCCCTGCGTTCTCGGGCTAGGATATTCGCCTATGGGGTAGGGGTTTAGGGTTCCTAAGGGGTTTTATAAGGTGGGTGTTGGTGGGGTGGAGCAACCGAGAGAGTCGTGGGAGAGAGGCTGGTGCGGGAGAGAGCAAGCAGCGAGAGCGAGCCGGAAAGGCAGCAGGGAGAGAGGAGTCGGTGCGGAGAGACCAGTAGAGGGGGAGAGGAGAGAGTACCGACTGAGACCAGGTGGACGAACCAGCGGGAGGAGAGAGCAGGGAAGAAAATAGACGGAAAAGAGGGGGACCCGCAGTGAGCGAGAGGTCTGAGAGAGAGAGAGAGAAAAAAGGGAGAAAGTTAGGGACGAGAGAGAGAGAGAGAGAGAGAGAGAGAGAGAGAGAGAGAGAGAGAGAGAGAGAGAGAGACGGTGATGGAGAGAGGGAGAGGGTTGGGGGAGACGAGAGAGAGAGTTGGTGATAGTTCGAGATAGATAGTGGGGGGACCTTGACATCAAAGTGGGGGGGGGGACCTTGACACCGAACGAGGGCCGAGAGTGAGAGAGAGAGAGAGAGAGAGAGTTGGGGGTGGCTTGGGTTGGGTTGTGGGGTGGGTCATTTTGTGAGGTGGGATTATATTTTATGTTTTTGCAGGGAATATCAAACATATAAGATACACACCAGTAGGTTCGATTTGGGTTGAAGGTTGGGAAAATGATCGGAATATTTTATTTATTTTTTATGTCATTTCGTTGAAGTTTGTATTATTAATATAAGTAAAAGCAAATTTTTTATTTGTTTTCTCAGGGATAATCCAATTGAAGACGGAAAGGAAAAAAAGAGGAAAATTAGTAAGTTAAGAAATTTATTTATTTAAGTTTGAGTTGGTAATTTAGTTAAATTAAATAAACTTATAATGTTTGTTTAGAAAAATTATTATGTAGAGTTTGTTTGTTCTTAGGAGATCCTAATTTGGTTAGTATATTTTTTCAAAAATATGTCATAAATTGAGATAGATGATATAAATATGAGTTTGAAATTGATGTCATGTAAATGAAAGAGTATGCTCTGTAGTTGCGCTATGATGGCGATCCTCTACATCAGAAATTTTGCTTACGATATAAATCATGAATTTGATGAATGATACAACATAAATAGACATTGGCTATTCAAAGTAAGCACTAGAGATGAGAAAACAATTTTTTATACCTTTCCAAAATGTGACACTAGTTGCTGGAGCACGGTGATTCGATCGCTTAACTTTTCATTTCAACGCAATAATAAAGTCAACATTTATTACATAAGGGGTATAATAACTTAAAAATATATGAATGTATGTCATCAAATCAATAAGTAGCTAGAAATATAAGCACATGAGGTTTAATATATGAAAGTTGGCAATTTTACTTTGTGTATGAATTCGTGGTCTTTTATGGGATTTCAGTACTTGTACTACTATTATTGCTTTTCTTCACTTCTTTATTAGTCCGCTTGACTAATATATAACACATGTCAATATAAAACAAACCCTAATTATAAAACCCTAATAATTTGATGAACGAAGCTGTGATGGTCATCTCAACACATAAATAATAATTTGGTTATATGCTATTTATTTGCACTATTAAAGCGATCCTATAAATTAGGAAATTTAATTGCAATAAATGGCTCAATTTGATGAACGAATGACGTTTGATATATATGCCATTTTTTACATCATCATTGTTCAATAAATTATGTAGGTAATGGAAAATAGGGACATCCCATTTCTCTTTTATGCGAATGGTGAAATTGTAAATGGTAGAAATGACATTAGGTACAACGCACCCCCATCAGCAGCGTTGACGTTTAGGTTTGGGATGAGTAGACAACAATTGATGGATCACGTGTGTAACTCATTCAATGTCTCATCTACGGAAACTAGGGTAAGGATGACTTATCGTCACGCTATAACCCTCCCAAAGGGTTCAAAGTATTATGTCCCCGTATTGCTGGAAGACGCGACGCACTTCGAATTGATGTGGGCGATCGTGACCAATCTACCATTAAATTCAAGGGTAGATATTTACTTAACATTTGAGCAAATCGACTATTGTCAAAGTCGTACAGTTCATCCGCAACTCGGTCGTGAAAATGTCAGCACGTCAGACACTAGATGATGATGGAAAGATTGCAGATGCAATCTCCACATGGTGATGATGAACCCAACGACGATGATGAAATTAATGAGGCGGACGAGGATGTGCGTCCCCACGAAGAGGCCGCACCAGCTATCGATTGGGAAAACCTAAATGTCGTGGGGGTGACCCGATGTACGAATCTCCAGGGGCAGAAAACATACAAGATGATGAGTAATTTGCCATCGATGAAGCAAGCGATGCTGAAGGTCAGCAACCATTGCCGGTGTACAACGATATCGATTGGGAGGGGTCAACTCCACTGCGATCTAACATTCTCATCAACAGAGTGGGGGGACCTCTCTAATTTTGATTTGGAATTAGGGATGTGCTTTGACAACAAAGAAGACTTACAACATGCCGTCAAAGTGTGGCATGTTAACAGACATTGTCAATATCATGTGATGGAATACATTACAACATTTTGGGAGATCAAGTGCAGAAGTGCGCAAGACGGGTGCATGTGGCGTCTTCGTGCTTGTTTGCGACGCTACAAACGTATTGTCCAGATAGATCAAGCAATAACTATTAAGGCATTAATACAAATAATTAAGGTAAAATACGAACACGAAGTAAACTACAAGCGAATGTGGGATGCCAAGAGGAAGGCAATTGCAAATGCATTTGGAGATTGGGATGAGTCACACGCTAGATTACTAAGCGACGATGGGCTTCTAATGAGATAAGGACTGAGTTTCCTCAATTTTGTCGTGTTTTTTCGCATTCGAAGCATCGATACAAGCTTTCAAGTTTTGTAGGCCTCTGCTTCAAATTGACGCGACTTTCTTATATGGAAAATATAGTGGTAAGCTACTGATTTCCATATCTGTTGATGGTAATGGACACATACTACTGGTAGTATTTGTTGTTGCAGAAACCGAGTCTACGGATTTGTGGGGATGGTTTTTGAGGATGTTGCGCAAACACGTGACGGATAGAGATGGTATTTGCATTATTTCTGATCATCACCCTGGCATTCTACAGACGGTTAACACACCGACCATTGGTTTTTGTCCTCCAAAAGGATATCACCGTTATTGTCTACGACACTTGGCCAGTAATTTCAACACTCAATTCAAAAATGAGCCATTGAAAAACCTACTTTCTCGAGCTGCTGGTCAACATCTAGTTCGAAAGTTTAATGCGTGCATGGAGCGTTTTGCATATTTATCATCGCGAACCCCTCAATGTTTGCAATATGTCAATGTCATCCCCAAAGAACTATGGACTCAATCGCACGACGAAGGCATGCGGTACAGATGGATGAGTTCTAATGGTGTTGGTACGTATGAAATGCAAGTTATGTATTGCACTCAACTATTTAGTTATCATAGAAGTAATATTACTTACATGAGTTTTGTCGTCACTTGTAGAGTGTTTTAACAGGGTATTGAAGAGGGATGGATTCATGCCAATAACAACAATGACTCAGATGATCTGCTATAAATTGGTGACATACCATGATCAACGCAACCAGGAAATCAATGAAGCAATCTCAAACGGGTAATTATACACGAAGTATGTCACGGATCAACTAACACATTACGAACAAGCTGCAAGGAGGCATCAAGTCAATTTGATCAATCGCGACATAGGTGAGTTTGAAGTCCTTACCGGACGACATGGTGATCGCATGCATAAAGGCAACAATACACAAGTCATTATCCTAAAGGATCGCATGTGCACTTGCAATAAATGGAAATCGCTTAGTTCCCTTGCTCACACGTGTTAGCTGCATGTTCATTTATTCGGGTGAGGTACTCACAATTTATTGAACCATACTACCGGATAGATGTCTACGCGCAATGTTACTCATATAAATGCAAAGCCATTCTAGATGAGAAATATTGGCCGACTTTTGTGATGAAGATCATACCAGACCTAAGGTGCAGACGTGGCCAGGGGAGACCAAAGGGAACGCGAAAGCCAAACAAGATGGATCAACCTAATGTTACAAGAGCCTTGCGATGTGGCATATTTCATCAAGAAGGACATAAAAGAACAACATGTCCCAATAAAGATCGTGATCGAGTCCCTACTAGGAAGAACCGATGCGACATTTGTCGTGTAGAGGGACATAACAAAAAAAATTGTCCATCCAGAGCCGAATCTTCCAATCAAAACCAATAGTCCAGTTTCTATAGTGTTTACTAATGGCTTAAGTATGTATGTAATTAGATTATATTGAACCTATTGAAGTATCTAGAAAGTTTATGTCATGAACTGTTTAGGTGTTCATTATTGTTTGAGCATTTAACAATCGATTAGTGACGACTTCTCAAACAACACGACTAACTTTTAAAACTCCCTAAATTATAGTTTGTACACAAATGGATCCAGGTCCGTTAGATCCTTCACTGTTACATCTCCAATCTACACACAGGTCCTCACGAGCTTAGACGGGTCAGGTAAACCATTTAAGATTTCTACATCCGATGTTCGTGACCGAACATATAATATACATATATGTGATAGCTTATTTTCAATTTTAAGGTGTACTAGACATTGCGCGTGCATCGACGACGGGCTGCCGTTGGTCAAATGGTGGAGTATCGTTCTCGAATGATCACATATCTACGTTCGGTAGCTTCTATGGCATTTCGCGCGTATCATTTTTCAGTCTTGATTGGGCTTTGATTACTACATTCGTTGAGAGATGGCGCTCAGAGACATACATTTCACATGCAATGTGGCGAGTGAACTATTACACTACAAGACGTACAGGTACAACTCGGCTTACCAATCGAAGGTATGCCTGTGACAGGAACCACCGATACAAACTATATTGAGGTTTGTGAGATGCTACTTAGTCGAATTCCTATTGGAGATGACTTTCATGGAAATAAAATAAAAGTAGAATGGCTTGAGCGCAACGTACCAGCTATACATGACCACAACGACGAGGAGTCGGTGCGGCGGTATGTTCGATCGTACATTCTCCAACTAATCGGTGGTTGTTTATTCGTCGATAAGTCAAATCGATATGTACATTGGATGTTTCTACCTTTGCTCGAGGATTTTGACATAGCTGGCTAGTATAGTTGGGGGAGTGCCTGTTTGGCTTTTTTGTACAGGGAGTTGTGCCGCGTATCTCACGCGGGTGCACACGAGGTTGCAGGGGCTTCTATTCTAGTATAACTGTGGGCATGGGATAGATTTCCATTCATAGCACCGAGGCAGCTGGGTGTTCCTAGAGCTTAACCTCGAACAATGGACGGAGAAGAGATGCTTAATGACATCCCTTTAGGACACAGGTAATAGAAATGTTATATCGTAATTTTTATAATATTAACTACATTTTGATTTTACTAATTATGAGTTTCTATATAGATGGATCGATGCATTCTCGGTTACTCAAAGTGCAACACACGTTTTATCAGCTTACCGTGATGCACTCGATCCACAGAATGAAGATGACGTGGTGTAGCAACCTTATTCTGAAGTCATGGGGTCTCTTCCTGAATAGTGCACCAATGGTCACGGTAGTTGGCTATCGACATGTCCCCTTATTTGTTTCCTCATAGTCGAGTGGCATCGACCTGAAAGAGTTTTGAGACAATCCGGAATGATATAGGTCATGCCACCAAACTGTGATTACGAAACCCAACTGCACCGCATCGAGATGCGCGGACGAGTTCAAGAAAATTGGGCGGTTTTTCACGCAAACTATATACAGATGTGGGAAAATCGTGGTGACAGCATAGTCACAATGGAACAAGAAGAAGGCCACGATCAACAAGACTACATGACGTGGTATCGATAAGTTACTAGAAGATTCATTGGACATGACGGGGCTTTACGTGACTATTCGGGTAAGCTTTAAACTATTATTCTTATTTCCTCACGTTTTACATCTAAAATTGTGTGTACTAACCTCCTGTTTCTTCTCAGTGTAACTTGGTGCGTCGACTGCATCGAATTTTCATTGACGATGGGTACAAGCAAGGTCTTGCTGCGCTTGATGAAGGCATAAAAATCTTGGATGAAGATCATAGGCAAAGGTCGACTCCATGGAATAGTGGAATTGATGTCGGACGGGGCATAGATGAGGAGAATGAAGATGAAGAAGATGATCGGGGCGAATCGAATCGAGAGGTGAGAATAAGAAGAACACAAACACAAATTGTAGGTGGGAGCACTGGACGTCCTCGTCCACCACGTCCTTCTCGTCGGATAGAGAGTGCTGCCGAGAGCAGCAGACGTTCCCCTACGCCACGTTCATCTTGTCCGAGAGGGAGAACAACAGAGACTATTGGTGACAGTAGCCGACGCTCATCACCACCACGTCATTCTTCTCAAGGGTACATTCCTACATTGTCCCCAATGCAAACAGAGCCTCAAATGTTTGTACCAACCGCGCCGATCATGAATCTTCCTCATTACCATTTTAATCCTTATGCGCCCGGGCCGTTGTCTTCATATATGGACCATGGCATGCCTAGACATCCAATGTATCCGTCATTGCCTCAACACATGCCGAGCCTATTTACTCCACCATATTATAATTATAATATATCATATAATGGAGATGGCTCGTTCATGAACATGTTAAGCATGCCCCCTGCCTCATGTTCCTCTCAGCCAACCGCATACAGGAAACTAGTTTTTTGGGACGGTTCAACCTCCTAGTTTTGGGAGCATTAGTACCAGAGGTGAGTCGAGTGAAGCACCAGAGGATGAACATCAATCGACTCGACGACATTCAATGTAAGATCATCAACCTCGACAAACTCAACCGAAAGTACAAACACAACATCCAACTCGACATAGAGTACGCCCGGTTTGCATCACGGACCAACAACGTCAACGTAACCGTCGATAAACCTGTATGATAAGGTTTTTTATGGAATGAAATCACACTTTCAAAACTTCTTTATTGCTATATTTTTAAATTCTAAAAAAATATATAACGTGGTTTTGGCCTTTACAGTTTTCATATACAAATTTATCCTCATGATCACGATTGTGTTGCATGGTTTATAGCGGATATGCATGGGTTGCCCCCTTGAGATACGTGCATAACGTTTGCATGGATTTTCAACCTTAACATACATTTCTGTTGTTTGCACGGGTTGCCCCTCGCCAGATACGTGCGTGTCATTTCCTTGACTATTGTCCCCTCGAGATACGTGTGTAATGGTTGCATGGATTGTCAATCTCGACATACGTGCATTTTGTTGGCAATGGTTGTCCACAGGCAGATATGTGAGTGTCGTTTGCATGAGTTGGCCCCTCCGGATACGTGCATAACGTTTGCATGAATTGCATGAGGTTGCATGGATCGGCCACCTCGACATGCGCGTCGTTTGCATGACGCATCTGCCGCGAGATACATGCGTGGCGTTTGCATGAGTTTTCCACGTCCATATATGTGTGTGTCCTTTACATCAGTTGTCTACCTCGAGAAACGTGGGAGATACGTGTGTGATGCAAGTTATCCATCTCGAAATACATACGTGATGCGGCATGTCCATCTCGATACGTAATTGACGTTTGCATGGGTTCACCATGTCACGACCCATTAATTAATACACGTTTAATACGTTATCCATAACAAAATGACCCGTGACGTGCGACCCGCTGCGAGATACGTGTCGCTACCGAGGCACGGTGGCCGAACTAAATGTTATATTTGTGGGTGTCATGTGATTTGTAGTTGTTTTTGTAGTCGGTTGTTGTTGTTGGTCCGAGGTAGGAGACTCGGACGAACTACCATAAGCTCAAGGGACGGCATGGGAGTCGTCTCCCCTGCACGAACCCAACTTGGGGTTGGGGATGGACGCCCAACACCAGTACAAATGGAAAAAAAAAAAAAAAAAAGAAAAGTTTACGAGAGGAAGAAGATGGGTAGCCTGGGTCGGGCTGCCTCATATGGGTCGGGTCGGGCTGACTCGGGCCCGGGTGGGCTGGGTCGGGCGACCCTGACCCTTTGGAGAAGGGGTCGTCACACACCGCTTCGAGTCGAACAAAATACTCATTTTGAGGAGTAAAATAGAGGGTGTGTATTTTGTATAGATGACTCATTTTCAAAGGTGTCATTGATTTTGTATAGATGACTCCTTTTCAAAAGGAGCCATTCACTCTACCTTATCAACACACATGCCACACGGAGCCACATCATCACCATTGACTCATTTTCAAAAGGAGAATACCTTAATTTTGTAAATTAAAAGTAACCAACCTTATTTTTGAAATAAAAAATTATACCCACCTTATTTTAAGAAAAACTCCCCCAACCTCCCCATTCAAATTTCAAACGAAACAGAGAAGATATCTGCTCTGTTTCGTTCTTCTGTATTTTTTTTTTTTCGTTTGGGGTCTGGGATGAATCATGCCCAGACCCCCTCCCCCTAATCGATCACATAGTGGATCGCCTTCCTCGGACCTTCTTCTCCCTCTCTCCCTCCCTCACGATTTTTCTCGGTCACGACAATCATGGCTGTTTTTTTATTTTTATTTTTTTTACAGTTGAATTCTTTCCTCCTCCTCTTCCTTATAATCAACACGACCAACAACAATTCCAAATTCTAATTCACAACCCAATCCTTTACTTGATCACCACGGTTTACCAAAACCGAAATTTCACAACAACGAAACCAAGATTCCATTGCCTTACACGCCATGAACGAGTCACGGACCCTCTTCTCATCTTCTTTATCCACCAAGGGGATAAAATTGAGAGAGAACGTGAGATGAGATTGAGAGAGTGAGAGACTGTGATGAGAGACGAAGCTTGAAGACGATGATGAAGAGTCGAAGACGATATTTCAATTTCGTTTTGATACGAAAGGGAGTAAATGACTGAATTACCCCTCTGTTATTATCCATTCCCCAATAAAACCAATGCCCTTTTGGGCATTTGATATTATTTCTTTTATTTTCGTATTTATCTCTTTGATTTTCGTCCAAATTAAACCTTGAAAATACTCCAATCTCCCCCAAAAATTGGACAACCCATCTTTGGACAACCCGTCTTCGAAAATCAAGGCGTGGGATCCACGTTAGCCCATTAAATCCATTTAAAGTCTAAAACACAAATTTTTAAATTTAAATTCAATTATTTGTCGTGTAATTTGAAACGACAATTCATATCAATATTTTAACTATCTCGGCACTCGTTTCGATACGTATCTCGAGACAAAAAATATTGACGAAACATCAAATTCACTTAATCAACTTGAATTTCATAAAATAATATAGTTTACAATACACAACATTAGGCACACATTACACAAAACTAAAATAATTAAATATCCCAATATCGCCGGTGTTTTAACTCTCGACTCGTGGCCAAAATCATAATTAGTCTTTGCTAATTCTTGATTATCCGTGATCACCGATTTGAATATTTTGGGATTTGACACCAAAGGTCTTCAATATGCATGTTATATAAGTATTCATATGGAAATTCATCTTTTAACAATATAGGTAGTTCTCTATTCTCTAACCTACTTAAGTGGACTGCTACTAAATTTTCGTTCATTTCTTATCTTTTATAATAAAGTCAAATTCTTGTAGGAGTAATATCCATCTTATTAGTCTAGGTTTTGCATCTTATTTTGTCATTAAATATAACAAAACTCCATGATCTGAATAAACTATTAATGTTGTTCTTAATAGATATGGTCTAAATTTTTCAAAGAAAAACACTACCGCTAAGAGTTCTTTTTCAGTAGTGGCGTGATTTTATTGGGTTGTATCCAGTGTCCTGGAGGCATAGTATATAACATGAAATTCTTTCCCTACTTTCGGACCTAAAACAACTCCAATTGCATAGTTACTTGCATCACACATAATTTTAAAGAATAATGACCAATCTAGTGATTTAATTACAAGTGTAGTTGTTAAAGAATCCTTTAGTTTACCAAATGCTATCTTTCACTCATTAGTAAATTCAAAAGGAATGTCTTTTTGTAAAAGTCATAATGGTTGTGTAATTTTTGAGAAATCTTTTACAAATCTTTTATAGAATCATGCATGTCCAAGAAATGAACGTATCTCTCTTACTGTAGTGGGGTAAGATAACGTTTTGATTACTTGGATTTTTGCGGGGTCTACTTTTATTCCTTTATACATCAACAACAACGACAACATAGCCTCAGTCCCAAATTACTTTTATTCCTTTATGTGACACTATATTTCTAAATATTAATCTTTGGTCTACTATGAAATGAAATTTTTCATAGTTTAGTACTAAATTTCTTTTATGCATATTTTAAGTACTTTCATTAAATTAACTAAACATTCATCGAAAGAATTACCATAAACTGTGAAATCATCGATAAGAAGTTTTTCATATAATCAGTGAAAATCTAACCATACATCTTTAAAATGTTGCAGGTGCATTACATAAACTAAAAGACATGCAACTATAGGCAAACGTAATGAAGGGCCAACTAAAAGTAGTTTTTTTTTTCTGATCTTCCGGGGCTACAGGTATTTGGTGAACTCCTGAATAACCATCTAAGCAACAATAATATGTTTTTTCAGCTAATTTTTCTAACATCTAGTCTATAAACGGAAGTGGGTAGTAGTCTTTTCTGGTTGATGCATTTAGCTTTTTATAATCTATACATACCCTCCAGCCGTTTTGGATTTTCGTTGATACTAACTCTCCATATTCATTTGTTATTACTGTAATTCCTGTCTTTTTGGGGACTATTTGGACTGGGCTTACCCAATTGCTATCGGCTATTGAAAATATCATTCCTAACATCTAATAGTTTTAATGTTTCAGCTTTTACTATGTTCATTAGAGGTGGGTTTAATCTACGTTGAGGTTGTCTAGAAATTTTGGTATCAGTTTCTAGGTTTATCCTATGCATACACATAGTAGGACTTATTCCTTCGATATCAGCTATGGTCCATCCTATTGATCTTTTAAATTCTTTCAATATATTTATCAGCTTATTTTCTTCTAGACTAGTTAATTTGTTAGAAACTATTACTACTGAAAATTTATCACAATCCCTTAAATAAACATATTTTAAATGGTCTGGTGAAGTTTTTAGATCCAATTCAAGGGGCTTTAATTATAGAGGGTAAAAGTTTTGAATAAGATCTGGATAATTCTAGGTAATAAGTAAGTTTCGATAGTTCATTATATGATTCTTGAATACTTATTATCTATTTTGCTTCTTCATCTCTATCATCATCTTCTTCTAAATCTTCGATTGCCAGTTCTAGTTTATCTATTTTATCTATTCTTAAAGATCTATCTATTAATGGATCTATCATATCTAATGTGCATATGGAGGAAAACATCCATTGGGTATTTCATTGCATCGTTTATATTAAAATTTACTGCATTATCATCTACTTGCATTGTTAATGTTCTATTTGAAACATCGATATTTTCTTTTGTTGTTTTCAAAAATGGTCTTCTTAAGATTAGAGAATTCCTATTAGAGAAGTTATCTTCTTTCATATCTAAGACATAGAAATCTGCTGGAAAGATTAAATCATTAACTTTACCTAACTCATCTTCGAGTAACCCTATTGGTTTAACAATAGATCTATGTATGACTATACCAGTTTCTTCTAAATGGGCGTTTGTCATTTGTAAATAAATAAACAAATGCATAACATTTATAGAAGCTCCAAGAATGCACAATGCTTTAGAAATCCCCATGTTCTCAATCGTACATGGCACAAAAAATATTCCAGGATTAGAACATTTAGGAAGTAACTTCTTTTGGATTAATGCTGATATGCGTTCTCCTATACTCACCTTTTCATTAGCCTTAGTCTTATTAGTACATAAATAATTTATAAATTTATGGTACTTAGGTACATTTTAAATGACTTCAAACAAATGTATATTAACTACTACTTTCTTTAATGTATTAGATATTTATTTTTTCTTCCTGTAGTTTCTTAGCATTTTTGTTATCTTTTAAACAATAAAAGAATGATGGTTCTATATTAATTGGTCGATCTTCATTAGGTTTATTACCCTTTTCATTGGGAGTTTCGTTACTTGTTACTTCAATCTTTTTTTCTAATTCAACTTCTATTTCTTTTTTAGGAACTAATTGATTTGGCATTTTAGATTCATCCATCTACTTACCACTTTTCAATGTTATAGCTGGTGTTTTTTCATATATAATAGGATAAGGTTGAGATGGTGATTGTAACGACCACTTACCCTAAGCTAGTGATCAGTGTTAATCCAAATCTTAATTAACATGAGTTAAGCTTGTGGTTAAGTTCAACGTACCTCTATTAGCGTGTGCGTTGGTGTGTATGATGAATTGTGTTTGTTTGGAATGTTTAATGAATTTTATAGATTGTAGTATAAAACAAAATTTATATAAAATCCTATAATCGAAAAATATGTAAATAAATAAAAAGTAGCCGATACACTAAATGCGACGAGGGGTCCTGAGATGAATGTGCACACTCGAGAATACTCATAGGCATGTCCGGTGAATTTATTAGCGAGAAAATATACGAGATAAATATATTTATGTGTATATTTGGTATATAAATATATATTAAAAACTATAAGTTTATTTTTAATTATATGGATTGTCGGATCGCTTCGAGATGAGCATAAGTGTTGATGGTGTCAACATATGTGTCACTTTAGGGGTGTCATGTTAGCACATCAATCATTCAATTAGTCTCGAGATAGCGCGATGCATATCTCAAAGAAAATCCATATATTTAAACTAAAACCTTCATACTTATCTTTATAATTTAATGGAGAGAGTAAGGGAGAGTTGAGGTTTAACATTATGATCTTAGGAAATCAATTATGTCGTAGTTTCAACATGAATGAGAGCTTAATGGACTAGAAACCCATTGGTCATCACTTTGGTAAGTTTGATTTTCATGTTTATGAAGTCCAAACTGATAATAGATGTTAATATCTTTGTGAAATATGATGTTTGTTGACTAGAAATGGTTTGTTACCTCACTAAAGCTCATCTCTGATGAATTATGGGAGTGTTTGTTGTTGATATGTGGATTTGTGGATGGAACAATGGCTACCGCCTTTTTTATTGTCAAAAGAGTATAGGGTGGAGCGCGCTCCACCTAATAGAGGAATGCGCTCCCTTCATCAATTAGGACGAACCTAGTTGGTAGAGCATGCCCCACCAAGTGAGAGAGCATGTTCCACCTCAAAAACAACAATTATGTTGTAATTTAGTTAGAATTTCCTAAGGTCTTAGGGACTGAACTAGGGGGTTCTAAATAAAGAGTATTAGACTTTTATTAATCACAAATGGCTTGTGATAGGTGTTGGATCCCCCAGAAAGCATGAATGATCCGAAAAGTTAGAGAATTTTTTAATAGAAACATAAATCGATGTAAGTATGAATTCACTTATTTATCAATGTTGCCTGGATATGTTAGTATATATAGTTGATGTAGTTTATGGACTTAATGGGGGGACTATATACACTGTGATGGTTTTAATTAGTGGAAAATAGTGTTTAATGTAACCCACGGAGTAACTCATGATTTTGAGAATAGGTTTATAGGAGATGGGTTACTTTCCCGGCTTATGTAAAACTCCAGCTTAATTCGATAGGTTACGTGGATTACGTACTCACTAAAAGGTTTCAGATAGAACCTTTAGACATTAATGGATTGACTAGACAGACCATCGGCCACTGTGTTGGTTTAGCAATCGCATTAATGGTGTCGGTGGGTAATCGACACTAGTTTTGTAAATAAAATGAGAATCACAGTGTAATAGTCATTGACAATTGACTTGCATCCGTTACTTATTGAATTATTTGCTTTCCATAATCCTGTTAGTTAACATTGGTGCATATTGTTATTGCATAATGTTCTTGACTATTATATGGAATGTTGATGGTTTTGTGAGTCCTTACTTACTTAGCAAGTCGAAGCGCACACCCTAAATATAATATTTCAGGTTCGCAACCTAGCGCTTCAACAAAAGGAAATGAGAAGATTTAGATGTTCTATTATTTTCTTTATGATGTAATGAACCTTCATGTATACGTGTACACTATTGAGTTATTTTTTGTATATAAACAGGGTTAGGAGGTTTATAAACAAAGTTTTAGGTTCGACAAACTCTGTATTTATGTAGATTGTTAATTATCAAAAAAATTTAATTTTTCACTGTGTATATTTTGAATTATTTATTCGATATCGATATACCGGTTAAGTTTATCAGGTACAGACAGAGAGGTTGTTAGTTCTAGTTAAGTCTGTTAGGGTTATCGAGGCTTAATTAGGGTTTCAAGCTAAGTATTGTTTTAATCGGGATATGGGATGCTACAGTAATTTCCCTTGATTTAAAAACCCACTCATCTGCATTTCCATTTGACTCAATTAGTTTTTAACTTCATCCATATCATTTTTGAATGTTTGAATTATTTGATATTGTTCTCCTTTGGAGTTTTTCGATGTTTGGTACATTTGATTACTGCGATTGTTAATATTATTACCTACATTTGGCTATGGGTAATTTGCGTAACTATTAAAGTTGTAATTAGGATCAACAAACCCATCATATTAGTTCATTATAATATTAGCTTCTACTATTTTAGTTTGTTGTATCAAAGGATCTTCATCATTAGAATGGTTTAATTCATTTCAAGATTTTACTGTGCTTAATCTATCTTTTAGTCATTGTTGAACCATGGCTTTTAACTCGCCTATCTTATCATCTTGTGTTTTATAAGCCCTATTCATGCCACTTAAATTATCTTTGGATGGTTCACTTTTCTCATCACATTCCTTTGATTGCTTAGCCATTATATGTGTAGCTTCTCTTTCTAGAGTTGGTGTTTTATCAAGTAAAAACCCTCTACACATGCTATCTAAGAATCTTCGTTCTAAGTAATTTAATCTTTCATAAAAATATTGCATTAGAGTTTTGTCTGAAAACCATGCATTAAAAATAATGAGATCAATCTTTTATACCTATCCTAAAATTCATCAAAAGTTTCCCTAGTTTCCATCTTAGCATTACTAATTTTCTTTCTATGAAAGCTAATCCATCTTGCTGGGACATATTGATCAAGAAAGACTTGTAGCATCTCTGACCAGTTGGTTATGGAGTTTTGAGAGAGATAAAATAACAAATCTAAAGCTTGGTCTTTCAATACGGAATGAAAAGCTTTTAATTTAACATAATCTAATCTTATATCTTTAGATTTTAACGTGCTTACTTTATGTACGAACTCTCTAATAAATTTTTGAGCAACTTCATTATCTTCACTATAGTAACATGGCAAAAAATTTATAAGTCCGAATTTCAATTCGAATTCCGAAAATTCTGTTGTGAACATTATGCACAAAGGTTCATAAAGTGTGACATTCCTATTAGATTGCCTAAAATCTAATTCTTCCTCATTTTCGACCATTTTATATGACTTTCAACAAGAAGGATTCTCAAGAGATTATTTTTAAAATCTCCAGCAACAACACCAAAAATAGATACATGTCGAGCGTGCACAAAAATTTCGCATATTTTACTATTAACTTGTAGTAAAGGTAAATGAGATATTGTCTCCACAAAGATCTTTCAAATCTCTTATGAATTTAATCTATCTTACATTTTTATCAGATTTAACTTGTTTTATTCTAATTGCTTTAATTAAATGGGAAAGTAAACACCAAACAATATGCAAATTAAACTAAACAATTAATTAAAATAACCATACTTTAAACAACTTAAACTAAATAAACTAACTTAATACACTCAAACTAATAAATAAATAATTGATAGATCAACTTAAATAAAATATCTAAAAATCATCTAAACAAACCCCCACTAAACATCATAATATACTCAGATTGTTTTCAAAACTAAAACATAACATCATTTTATAATATAGCTATAATTATTTTATATAGAATCTTAAAATCATTAAATCCTAATTCATAATAGGTTGATAGCCTTTAGCCAGCCACCAATTTTCTCAAATTCAATGGAAATGCCACATTCTTATCATTGTAAATCTACCTATGGGATAAAATGCAACACCATAGAAATACGATAGCATTAAATTCAATGAAAATCATGCCTAATCTAGCCAACATTACCGAAACTGCATAATAAACAACTTAGAACATAATCATTTAAGACATTTACTTTGGAAATGCCCTATAGATTAATCCTGGTGCTAAATCTATAATTGTTTTCAATAACTATAGATATATATAAAATTAAATACTCTATTTTAAGGAATATATTGGCCACTATGCACTAAACATAAAGAGTTACTAGTTATAATACGCTAAAACAACTTGTTTTATCCATGATTGACGTGTATGAATCGATCTAAAGCATTAAGTACATAATTCCATAATTATAACTACATAACAACCCAAAGTATATTACAAGCTTAGGGTTTGTTTAGATTAATAGACTACTTACACATGCTGGAATTAAATAATGCTAATATGTACTTAAAAGACATAAATAAATAAATAAATACCTTTAAATAAATGCTCCAATGTTGCTTCACATAAAGAATTTAGAAAAGAAAAAGTAAAAATAGTTAAAGAGTAATTGGAGAGAATTATTTCATAGCTCTCTTGTTCAATATATAGTTACTGTGATAGCCCCTAATTCTAAATAGGGCACTGCTCGGCCTAATCCCTTACTCAAACCTAAATCCACATGATCTAAAACTTAAGTACGTATTAGTCAACCTATCGTCCCTATAGTTCTCCACATCCATGTATTGATATATTATCCAATTTAAAGGTCATTCAAATTTAATGATCATGCAATTGTAGAAGCATTACTTCTCCAAAAAAATTCATAAGTGTGGAAACCAAGAAAAGACTACAACATCACATGCATGTATAGATACAAAATATTCACTCAGCCCACTGTACAACCCAAAATCAATGGCAATGGCAGGCAATATACCAACAGTGGATTTGAGTCAGATTGATTTGAGTGAAGATATCTCATATGAAGAGCAACCTGAGCAGATTCTTGACCTAAGGGTACAACGGTTAAGAAACAAGTATATCCCGAAGGTGTTAGTCAAGTGGCAATTTCATGGAGATTCAGAACTCACTTGGGAACGGGAAGACTATATGTGAGACAAATTCCCATGCCTCTTCGAGTCTGGTAAATTTTAAAATTCCTTTAGTTTAAGTTCGAGGATGAATTTCCTATTAGTTAGGAAGTATTGTCACGACCCAAATAACTAATACACATTTACTTCATTAATCAAGACAAAATGACTCATGACGTGCGACCCCACAGCGTGATACGTGCACTACCGAGGCACGGTGGCAAAGAGGTAAATATTATATTTGTTGTGTTGTTTGACTAGTGTACGGTACATGTGTAGACTACTAAGTCATTTACGAGTATGCAGATACCGAGACGAGCGGGGACGCACCACGATTCGCGTGCCGACGTGGGCTCGAGGTAGCAATTAGTGGGGTAAGATTAATTAATTTACATTAAATGTAATTTAATGATTTGTTTAATAGGTGGCTATAGCGGTTTTAATATGGTCACATTAAATTAATATGAAATCAGTCAATCTTGGCCGTGAGCTGTCACTCGATCAGACAGTCGGTGTAAATCCTCCATTATAGTAGGAGGCGAACTGCCACTGGGCTTTGCATCTCCTCCCCAGCGTGCATCAGCCATCGAGGTCTTCAATGGATAATGAACGCGAATCAGCTTCTACGTGACATAGCGCATAAGTAAATATATAGATCTCGTAATTAACAAGTCCATATAAGAAATTCCCCATCTCACTGTCACTCACTTCCTAACTAATAGTGTCTAGGCAATGAGTATGTGGTTTCCACAACTAAGGTCTATATTTTATGCATTTTAGTACCTAAACCCAAGCTTTGATACCAACTTTGTTGGTATCACATTGCCTTAAGCCATATAGTTCTTTAAAGCTGGTTCTGATACCAACTGTGACGGTCCCTACTTCTAAACAGGGCACCGCCTGGCCTAATCCGGTACTCAAGCCTTAATCCACATGATCTAAGACTTAAGTACGTATTAGTCGACCCAATCATCTCTATATTTCTCCGCATTAACGTATTGATATATTATCCAATTTAAAGGTCATTCAAATTTAATGATCATGCAATTCTGAAGCATTAATTCTTCAAAACAATTCCTAAGTGTGGAAACCAAGAAAAGACTACAACATCGCATGCATATACAGATATGAAACTATTCACTCAACCCACTTACAACCCAAAATGACATAAACAATAACAATATAATAAAAGTCGAGACATACAAATGAAATGTATAATAGGTGTCGATATACATGTATCAGGTAAAAGTCTCTCTAAAAAGATCCCAAAAAATATATATACGTAAATGCAAAACACCTACGAGTAAGCTACTGGAGGCGTTCCAAACAAGAGGTAGTCGTCAATCACCGCCTTTCCCCGGCTAGTCGTAGGATCTGCAACTTGCCACCCACAAACAATGAAGAGTTCCAGGTGAGTAAATCCCAAAGAAGTTCAGTTAGTATTCACAAGAATTCCAAGAAAAACGGCTACAATTCATGCGTATAAATTAAATGAACAGGAACGTAAAGCATGAATATAAGTCGTGAGATAATCAAGAATATGGAATGCGAGTGTGGTGTATAGCTGTCGAGCCCTATGACTAAATACTAAACCGAGAAGGCCCTGGAGGTGAGGAAATCCACACCCCCTCTTCACGGTCGAAATGAGGAACTCTGTTGGCCGGAAGGTTGACTTCCGCCCAACGCCTCAAAAGAGAGGAAATCTGTGACGGAGGTGGGCCTCACGTCAACTCGCTCTCGAGATCATCGACTCGCTGAGAGAAATCTCACGCGTAGTCTAGGGTACGACCAACACCGTAGCAACAATCAGATCGTCATCAATGAGAGAGCCGGAAAGGGGTCACACCGTTCCTTCGACCATATACATACACACGCAGGAATAAAGTAAACATGCAAACTGAACTGGCAAAAGTAATGTGAAATGAATAATTTACAGGAAAATAAGTAAATTCTGAACTGACTTTCTCGTCAAATGAATCGCAAAACGCCTTCGAAATGTCCTGCACTCGCCTTGAGATACGTACCTGACACCCGACTATGGTTTCCTAAATTCTTGGTGTCTAATTAAAACATTTTTAATATTTTTCCTAATTTTTCTGGGTTTTTCCCATAATTTTCCACCTTTTTTCTTATTTTTTTGTAATTTATTTAATTTAAAATTATTTTTAAATTAAAAATTAATATTGTATTATTTTAATAAGTGGGTGGGTCCCTGGACCGGGTTTGACCCGGTCCACCCGAGTCGGCCTGACCTAGTTGGGCCCGGACCGGCCCAACCGGTCCAGGGGGTTGCATTCACGCACACGCATGCGTGCACCCCTCCCGCACCCCATCTTCTCCACATAGACTCCTATCTCTGTTGCTATTTTTTTTCTTTTCTTCTGTTTTGGCTTGGGGTTGCTCTCCACCCCAACCCTGGTGGACTCGATAGCAAGGGGAGACACCCCTGCCATCTCCACCCCCGACCTCGGTTCGGCCTCCATGGCCGAACTCCCTTTTCGGCCACCATGGCCGACGCACCAACAAAACAAAAAAAATGACTCACCTCGACCGTGACGTCTCCACCTCCTGTTCTCCTTCCCGCCGCGTTCCTCCTTCTCCTCCTCCTCTCCTTTCCTTCTTTTTCCTCTCGCCCTCCCTGTTTATGTGACGGTGTGTGTGTGTATGTATGTATGTGTGGGTGTGGGAGAGAGTGACTTGAGGGAGAGTAGAAAGTGTTGCTGGAGTGAGGTGGAGTGTAAATGGGGTAAACTAGTTGACTTAATGTCATTGACTCCAAAGTGTGACACCACTGAGACACTCGCTTGTGTTTTCGGGCGTTTCGACGCTCGGTTTCACTTCCGAATTGCGATGTACACATACCATCGTGTCACTAGCCACCTAATATCTATTCTATAGTAGTTATTTGACCAATCTTTTATTTAATTTGTGTGTTTTAGTTTCCCCGACCTAGTGTACTCACGAGCGCTCTTCAGTACCCGTCTTGACACGTTTCTCGAGGCGAACACTCGTTACACTATCTTGTTCGATTCAATGATATAAATATACACATGCGATGCTAGATAAATAACTTGATATTGCCCTGACCTATCTGCAGCGTCCATGTGGGTCTGAGCTTAGGGTCTTAACCTGTAATTTGTTAGTTAATTGTGATTAATTAGAGTGAGTCGTTACAATCTTCACAACTAAAAGGAAATTTGTCCCGAAATTCAAATTTAATGAAATCTTTACCTTGGAACAAATGGGGTATCGTTCTCGCACGGTAGACTCTCTTTCCTAAGTGAGGCCCTCGTTCTTATGATACTGCCATCGAACGAGTACAAGTAGTATTTCTTTCCTTTTGAGAGTATGTACCTTGCGATCCATTATCTCAATGGGGTGCTTCTCGTATGTCACATTCGGTCTGACCTCGATCCTTATCATATCCACCATCGGTCTCGGTCCTGATCTGGCTAGTCTCAACATAGAAATGTGAAAAACATCATGCACCCCTGCCAACTGGCTCGGCAATTTCAACTGATAAGCAACCTCCCCAACTAGTCGGACTATCTGAAACGGCCTAATGAATATCGGTGCAAGCTTTCCCTTAATCCCAAATCTTTGGTGACCGTTCAAGGGAGAAACCTTTAGGTAGACCCATTCATCAACTTCATAACTCAGCCCATCCCGGTACTTGTTCGTGTACTTCTTTTGTCTATCCTGAGCAGCCTGTAGCCTTTGACAAATCAAGATAATTTTCCTTATGTGATCTACAACAATCTCAAGCCTAACGGCAGCTACATCATCGGGCTCTGCCCAGCAAGTTGGTGATCTGCATGGTCTCGCATGTAGCACCTCAAATGGTGGCATCCCAATACTAGCCTGATAGCTATTGTTGTAGGCAAATTCACAAAGTGACAAAACTCCTCCCATGACCCTCCAAACTATAGCACACAAGCTCTGAGCATGTCTTCAAGAATTTGAATAAGTCTCTCAGACTGCCTGTTAGTCTGTGGATGAAAAGCCGTTCTGAACTGCAATCTAATACCATATTGCTCCTGCATGGCCTGCCAAAGCTGCGAAGTAAGTCGACTGTCTTTGTCTGACACTATAAATATTGGCACTCCGTGTAGTCTGATAATTTCTCGTTCGAAAAGCATGCTCAGCTGTGGGAAGCTATATTTCATGGAAATTAGCATAAAATGCACTGATTTCGTCAGTCGATCCACGACTACCCAGATAGCATCGTGTTTGCGCAAAGTCGTCGACAACCCACTGACGAAGTGTATAGTGATATGTTCTTATTTCCATTGTAGGATAGGTAGTGGCTGCAATAGTCCTCCACGCTTCCTGTGCTCAGCCTTAACCTGCTGACACACCTAACAACTCCTCACATACTGGCCGACATCTGCCTTCATCCCTGGCCACCAAAATAACCGCCGTATATCATGATACATTTTGGTCCTACCGGGATGCACTGTGTACCTGGATCTATGAGCCTCCTAAAGAATACCATCGCGTAAGTCTGCCACTGCTGAAATCCACAATCTATTTCGATGTCTCAAACACTCATCAATGGACTTGCGCCAATCTGGGTAATCTGGACTTTGTGCCATGTCCCTTAACCTATGATACTTCACATCAGCTCTCTGACACTACAAGATGCGCTGAATAGATACTTTCGGTACTCTCATATGTCCACAGATATGTGCCTCTGCAACATATGAAACCTTTGACAAACTCATATATGTTGCCGCCTCGAGTAAGCCAAACTCGTGGGTCATCTTGCAAACTACTGGCCCACTGTCTGATCCTCTCTTACTAAGGGCATCTGCTACGACATTCGCCTTCCCAGGCTGATACTGGATGGCGAAGTCGTAGTCTTTCAGCAATTCCAACCACCATCGTTGTCTCATATTCAAGTCCTTTTGGGTGAAAAGATACTTCAAACTCTTATGATCTGTATATACAATGTGAACTTCTCTCTATAAAGGTTGTGTCTCCACACCTTCAGTGCAAATACAACCGTTGCAAACTCCAGGTCGTGCACTAGATAGTTCCTCTCATGAGTCCTCAACTGACGCGATAAATAAGCTTTCACTTTGTCTCCTTGCATCGGTATGCAACCCAATCCGGTTCCACAAGCATTCGTATGAACAGTTAATTCTTTGCCCAGCTCGGGCAACACTAACAATGGTGTGGAAGTCAACTTCTTCTTCAACTCTGTGAAGGTCGCCTCGCATTCACTGGACCAATGGAAGGTCACATCCTTATTGGTCAATCTAGTCATCGGCGCTGCAATTTTGGAGAAGTCTCGTACAAAGCGTCGATAATATCCTGCCAATCCTAAAAAGCTCCTAATATCTATCACGCACTGTGGTGTAGGCCAGTCGATGATAGCGTGAATCTTACTCGGGTCCACTGAAATACCTCTGTCGTTGATTACATGTCCCAAAAATTTCACCTCAGAAAGCCAAAACTCGTACTTACTGAACTTGGCGTACAATCGGTGTTCCCTCAAAGTCTTCAACGTCTCTCTAAGATGTCTCTCGTGGTCCTCATGGGTCCTGGAGTAAATCAAGATGTCATCGATGAAGACTATCATGAATCGATCTAAAAATGGCCTTAAGACTCGAAGCATCAAATCCATAAACACAGCTGGCGGATTCGACACCCAAACAGCACGACAATGAACCCGAATAACCCGTAACGCGTATGAACGCCGTCTTAGGTACATCCTCATCTCTGATCTGCACCTGATGATATCCAGATCTCAGATCAATCTTAGAGAAGAACTGTGCTCCTGCCAACTGGTCGAATAGGTCATCGATCCTGGGCAAGGGATACATATTCTTGACTGTCACCTGATTTAACTTTCGGTAGTGTATACACATCCACATACTACCGTCTTTCTTTCTCACAAATAAGACCAGTGCTCCCCAGGGTGACATACTAGGGTATATGAAACCCTTGACATACGCATCATGCTCGCCTCCTCCCATCAATATATGTCAACATCTTCAAGGCAACACTCAACTATCCTTGCTATCGCAACATATATTGGAATACAACGAAACTATTAGTCCCATGATCCACCGTCAATAACATATTTATATCTGTAGTATGTCCGCGAGAATGCAAATCAAGCTCTCTGCCTGTCTATCCGTCTCTCTGATCGAGTGGGTCCCAACCCAACTCATACTCTCTATCCGATTACGATGGGTAGTAGTCGGACCTTGCGCGACAACAACATGACTCTGCTCCTAGCTTTGATGTGCCACCGTCTGTTGTGAACACATACTGGTGAAGTGACTTGGTTGTCCACACTCCTACACAAGTACGTTGAAATCTCGATTCGTATGGAACATATTGTCCTTATCCCTGTACTCGAGCCTGACTAGACCTCTGTCCCTATCTCTGCACTTGACTGGAATTCTGACACTGTCTCCGGCCATTACCTCTGCCATCAACCCTCTAATGGTATTGATGCTGAGGATCTGACGGTGTTGGCTACTGCAATGCACTAACATGACTCTACGCTGGACCAACTAACTTTGGCGACGTATACACCACATATGGCGGAAATGCAATACGCTCTGAGGTTGATCTTTTGCCACGACCGTCTAACCCTCGTGTTCCTCTAATCATCTCTGGACCCTCGCCCTGAATGGGACATGGCCGAGAATGCGACTGGTACTCCGGTGCGTGTGCTCCCACGCACTCACTAGCCATAACCTTTCTCGTAGGCCTCTTGTAGATCGTGTACAAAGTAGTAAGCCTGATCGGCGTCAGTATCGACTGCACCCTAGCCTACTTCATCAAGTGTATATATATCGATCCATGTACTACAATTGACTCACCAGTCCTCTGTCAAATGGTTTGAAACTCGGTACTCTTCAGGTACGGACTATTCCCCATCGACACCTCTATAGTACGCCACCAGACATCGACCTCGCTAACCAGTGGAGTTGATGATATACTTGGCTGCATTTGCTTTGATATGGCCAGTACATCATGTATCCTCACGTGGCTATATATATATGTGGCCTCAAGGTTAGTACTCCCGTACAACTTTTTCAAATAATGCCTCTGACACTCGCGAGTGTGCCTCGTCTCAACTGTAGCCCTAACACCGCATTTGTCAGCGTAGCGTACCCTCACGTAGTGTCTCCGATGTAGGAAATACGAGCTCAACCTAACCTATGCCTCATCGGCCACTATAAGCCCTACTTGAACTGGAAATGTTTCAAGTGGGTTGTGAACTATGAAAACACACTCAGCATGAAGCTGCCGACGTAGACATCGATGGTGTAGCACGTGCCCTTAACAGTCGAAGAATCTCTACGGTTGCTGCACGTGTCGTATGCAGCTCCTCGATACTCACAAACCGCGAACCTGTAGCCCCACGATCACTTCTGGATCCGATCCGAAACGTAATCGCATTTTCCATAGCCACGAATCCTCGAATCAGGGTATAGTTACCGATATCGTATATAGTATATTACAGTACCACAATTATACCATATAAGATCAAGTGTTACTCTTCTCTTAGCAACTTTAAACGCATTTTTTTATTATTATTACAACATGCACTGCTTTGCACGAAAATTCCTTTCAGTACGTTAACTAACGTATCCGAACAATTTGTAGAATGCGAGAAGTCTTGAGATGTACAATCTCATAGGATTTATATTTAGGTGGCATCTAACTTTTAAAACGATTTGCAGACTCTACTTCAAATCGTAACACTTAATTCATTTACAACTCCCTAAAGGTGGTGGTCGACTTCACCAACCCTGAGATTATAAATGCTTAGTGTCACTAAAGTGGAGTTACTTGGGATTCTGATCCAACACTACTACTCCAAAGCTTTCGTCAAAGCTAAGGAGTCCGTACATGATGTAATCGTTAGCTCTCAAGTCATCTTAACACTCTGCTCCCTTATAATCTGCTTGTTTCACAAATCTTCGTCCCTTTTATTTATTTATTTTCTTGATTTCCTATACTTTACAAATCAATATTCAATAGTCAATACAATTCAACTCTTAATATTTGAACTCCAATTCAATATTCAAAATCAATTTCGTATACTTTACAAATCCACTTTGGCATTTACATTCCAACTAAGACCCTCAAATTTCTCGAGTTCTTAAAAAATATTAAACTACACAACCAAATCCTAAAAACCTTTTAAATACAATAACAAAGTTATTTCAAAACTTACTTTTTCATTTCAAATCTCATTCTCACAAATCCAATCGGTGTTCTAGCATTTTAAAACTCCAAAAGCTCTCTAAGTTCCCAAACATTGATTTCAAGTCCCAAGTAGACTCAAGGTTATTCAATTGTCTCCATATTACCAATTTAAAATCATTTAGAGACTCAAACTTCCATTTCAAGTCTCAATACTATAGGAAATCCTCAATTTTAGTAATAACTAAACAACTTGAAATGAATTTAATGAACTCTTTTGAGTCCTAAATAAGATCAAAATTCCTCTAAATGGCTTGAAAACCAATTCACAAGTTTGTTTGAGTCCTAAATGGCATTTTAAGTTTCAATTGGAAACCATACCCTTTGTAATACCAAAGTTTCGAATTGAAAACCTTAAAATCCTAATTATCTCATTTTACTCAAAATGAATTGTTTCATTTTCCATTGGCTTCACCAAACCAACAATGCTAATTATCTCAATTTATCAATTGAACTAACTAAATTCTAGTTACATATTGTTGCCATTCTTTTTTTCATTTTCCACAATGTTGTAAACAACCGACATGAGCTGTTGATTAACCAAAAATGAAATCAAGTAGGCAAATGAAACATCAATCACTAACTGATTCCATTTGAAACAGAACAAAGCGGTTCAACTGCCCTTACCAAACCTCTCCGAATGAGTTTTTCACCAAAGAATACCAAAAGCTCATTTTTATAAACCTTTGTAAATACAAAGTCTCGTTCCTATAAAAAATATAGCTATACCTATAATTTATATCCACTTAATCATTACCATCAATCTTTTTTATTATCAATTTCTCTGAATCCGATAAATTTATCGTCTGTCTTTTTCAATTTTTTTTTTACTCATCACGTCTTACGTGATACACAAGAGTGAATATCGTATATCTATCGATAATAATATAGTACAACACATCAAATATCACATATATTTTCTCCAACTCTCCTCACTTCCCAACGAAGACTTCAGTCAGGATCATAGGGTTCCACTCTAAGTTCAGGGTTCCTAACTTCTGCCGGTTTATGTCTAATGCTGGTTGTGGGTTAATTAAGAGCTAAATGTAAAAATTTAGGCTCTGATACCAACTGCGACGGGCCCAATTTCCCACAAACTGGGCACCGCCCGGCCTAAGCCCACGCGGACCCCCGAGTCAGTCTCGCAAGGTCAATGCAGGCCTAGTCAGCCTTCCAATCCCTCATTATATGCAATTTCAAAATTTTAAGTTGCGTTATTAATAATTTTCAAGATATACAATTTAGCGGAATCAATTTCTACAAATTAAATTACTTAACCATAATGTAAAAAGTTAGGCAACCTAATTGTGGAACCCAGTAAAGATGTCATCAGAGGAGAGTAAATACAAGATAAACAAAAATTTCATCTAGCTATGGAGCTTCCCTCTGCTACTCGTCCGCGGCTCTACACTCAGTCAAACACGAGATTGACGAGCCCGGGTAAGTAAAATCCAGTAGAATCTAAAGAGTAATTCAAGATAAAATGAAACAGTCTAAAAGTCATGCAGATAAAAAGAAGATTGTACGTAATGCATGATAATGAGACTGTAAAACAATGAAAGTACAACGAGAATGAATGTCAAAGGAAACAATATAGAGAGGTGCCCAAGTAGTCTAAGACCACTGAATGCGGGTGCCACAGGGTCGGGGTCGCAGAGTCGCGGCAACGCCAAACAGACTCGGTCATGGGATGCGGCATCGCCGTACCTAGAATGTCGCGAATGAGGGATATCAACAGCGCCCCGGATAAAACACATCTCATTTCGACCAAATACTGCGACTCAAGGTTATGGCCCCGGTTGCGAGCCGGCAACCACTCCAATCAGAGACACGAGTACGACTCATTTCGCCCTCAGACATTCATAAGTGAGTGAGAATTCCAAGAAAAGGACATGATTCAACATCAAACAAACATGCAAGCTCAATGAACTACAATGCATTTTCTAACATGTTTACTTACCTCAAAGTTCATAATTCGTCCCGTTCACGCCTCGATTTGCGCACCCGACACCCAACTCCCACGTCCTTGGTGTCCATTTATAGCAATTAAAATTTTTGGGTCGCATTACGTGCAAGTATAGTATGTGATTATAGATTTGCCATTTTTATTTTCATAAAAATTAAGTTTTTAACACCCTTTTTCGAATTATACCGTGGTGCAAAACGCCCGAAAAGCCTCGAACTCATTTTTTTCTAGCTTTCCCTAATTTTTCGTATTTTTCGAGGATTTTTCAGAATTTGTTTCATAATTTTTATCTATTTTAATCTATTTTCTGTAATTTAATTTTAATAAAAAAATATTTTAATTTAATTTAATAATTAAATATAATATTTTATTGGGGTGGGACCGGGTTGACCCGACCCGGTCCAGGTCCCGGATCGGCCCGGCCCGATCCACGCGGACCCGGTCGGCCCGGCTCGGCCCACCGGGCCCGGGTCGGCCCGACCCGACTCGACCCGCGGGGTCATCTTCCTCACCGTAGTTCATGCTCGGTTTGGATCTTTTTTTTTTTTTTTTTTTTTTTTTTTTTTTCTTTCTGCTGGGTTGGGCTTCCATCCCCAACCCCATGTGGGGTTCACATGTAGGGAGACTACTCCCTTGCCATTCTCGAGCTCGACGACCGACGCCATGGCAGTTCGTCCGAGTTCGCCACCCGAACCCATCAACGACCCACACAACGACAACAACAATCGACACAACAATAAGGAAATCCACTCACCTTGTTCGAGCTAGATCTCTCTCTCTCTCTCTCCCCTAGACTCTCTCGGTCTCTTCTTCTTCTCTCCTTCTCCTTCGATTTTTCTCCTCTGGTTCGTTTTTCCTCTTCCACTATTTTCTTTGTCACTTTTTTTTTAAATGTGTGGTTAAACCACACCTTATCCATATATATATATATATATATATTATTTATTTTTGATTTCTTCCTTTTTATGTAAACTTGTGTCCTCGAGATCCGTGCGGAGCGAAACTCGAGGCACATCAAAAACATATTTTTTAATGCTTTTCTTATAAATTGAGTAGCGCGCATCTCGAGGCACCAACCCGCCTCATTTCACGAATCTCGATACTCGCGCCACTCGCATCACGAGGCATATCCAATGTAAAAATTAATACCACATAAAGCCATTATGACCACATTAAGCCACTATCTCGGTCCCACGTTGACACGCGACTCGAGGCGCGTCCCCGTTCTTGTGTTTCGCCTCCCCGAATTCTCCACGTATACTTTTCTCAACAATTAGCATTAAAATCTTAAATTAAACATTCTCGTGTCTCCACTCAGGATTCAGACATACGTATTCGACGAGTGGGTCCCACATACGACCTTGACTTGGCACGTGACACAAGTCAAATTTTTGGGCCGATACAATTATCAATTCCAAAATCGTCAGTCAATTCACTTAACTTTTCCTTTGACTAGTTAAAAAATTATCGACTTTTTAACTTTGTTAAATTATTCTCTAAGCATGAGTTCATTAAGAAACTCATTCCTTTAACTTAATCATCGATCTAGATTATTTATGTTCGCTAGACTTCTCTCATTACCTGAATAAATACAATTATGTCTAACTTAATTAGATATAAGCTTTAATACAGAGATATCAATATATTTCATGATTATAGTCTTGTAGTATAAATATTAACTTACATAATATATAAATTTATAAATATGTTATCTCATTTTCATTTCTACTCAATTACAGTGAAAGAATATTTAATTCTTCAAACATGTCAAGTCAGATACACTATACTCTATTCAATTATTCAAACCACCAGAGATAATATTAACTAACTGAGCTATAAGTCGCACATCTTTTTTCATTTTCATTTGTAACTTCACCATCATACATGTATCTTACCTCAACTCCAATTTAAAATAACCAAGTGCTTTAAACTTCAACACTGACTAATCAGGTGGTGTAGCACTACTTTCAAACCAATATACAACATATTCACTAATATCAGTTGTATATTATTTTTGTTCAAAACTTTCAACATTTGAAGTTTGACTCCTTGTAAGATCCTTATAAAGATATATTAACTTCCATCAAACTTATAGTTTGATATCCTAATTTGATTGGGACTTGTTGACCTGAAATTCTTCTTTTTCATACTAATGTGAGAATGAGTTAACCATTCAGTTGCCTATACTTAAGCTTCCAATCGACTCAAACAAAACTTCATGAACTCTTTTATACCAACTGTCACTAATTCATTTTAAATATGGATGGGTGCGTCACACTGATCTTTACGCTGTAAATGAATCATGATTATGAAACGAAATTACTTAGACTTTTGGTCATGCACAACTAATCCAGTACCTTACCTTGACTAAAGAAGTATGTTCGTATCACTTTAAGTAGTCATAAGTCATCTCGACGTCTCATTTTATTTTATTCACAGAGTCTATTCCATTCGATTGTTTGTCAATCTTAACTATCCTCACATTAATCTCAATATCAAGACTTTTGCTCAACAACAAGACCACTTACAACTCCTTATTCTTCACTTAGAAAGGCAATTTATATACTTTCTCTTTTCAAAAACTTAGCCAAGGATAATACAACTTCTTTTGATCATTCAATCAATTGAAGTCTTCCTTGGCTAGCCATTATTAGAAATAGATAAAATTTCCAACTCATATAGTTCTACTATTTGTTATTACCTTAAGTTATTTCCATTAGTCTCAAATTTTTTGAATTTTCTTTTTCTCAAAAAGAAATTCGGTACTTTTCAAGAAACTGTGTAAGATAACTTTATATCTTATTGTTCATTAATTTACATTTTTATAAATTCACTTGTCCGTTGTTGTTCATCTGAAGAGATAGAAGAATTAGAATTTGTAATACCTTGATTAACTTAACGACTAATTAACCTTTTAAAGGATGTTATTTCAATCCCTTAAATTTTATAAATGGAAATTCTTCCAATATAGGAGCTCATACCGATGTCCTATACATATCACTTACTGATATTCAATCAATACATCTATCTTTTCATTTATTATATTTTAGGTTGTAGTGCCAAGCGTCATAACTTATTGTTGTTAGAAGTGATTATTAGGTACTTTGAATATCAAAACACAATCACCTATGTTGATGTTTAATAGCTAATCCAGGCTATTATTAGACCACTTTCCCAATACCTTAATTTCTCACACGTTGATCTTATCACTACATTTTTCATTTTTAAGTTAGAAGATTTTGTTGATATTTGTTTAATAACAACACCTAATCTGGTGTTAACAAATATTACTTCTAACTCGTGTTTTTCATTTGTTTTATCATTTCTTTATTCGACTCATAGTACCACTATACTCAACGTCACATAGGGATATGTAACTTGAGTAATAAACAATCAAAATTATTAAGACTTTTTTTAGAAGTCGTTTGATTATTTTAAACAATGGTTGTAGCATCCCCTAACGTGATTAGGGCAATACCTAACCTGAAACCTTTATTAAGCTCATATTACCCTTACCAGACTTAAGTAGAGCCAACAGCCCTACCACCTACACCTGATAAACACTATTGTATATCGATTATCGAAATAAAAAAAATCATATATGTAGCGGAAATTTAAAACCTTTTTGGATAATCAAAATAAGATATACTATATTAAAAACAAATCGGAATAAACTTCGATTATATAAATCACCCATCCCATGTGATATGACAAAATTGTATTTCAACACTAATAAATAAGACCAAAGGAAGTCATTACATCAAAGAATCGTTCAAGAATCCTATAACTTCTCCATCCCATAGTTGTAGCACTCGTCGGATCTACCTGTAATGTTAATTGGGTGCTCCAACTTGCTCAGTAAGTAGAGATTCACACTAATCATCAACATTCTATATAATATTCAAGGATACCATGCAATAATAACATGCACCAATCATATCTAACAAAAATATGGAAAATATACAGCTTCAATACATAATCATATGCAAATCAAGTAATTTGGACTATTACACCGTAATCCCCGTTTATTTCATAAAACTATGGTCGATTACCCTCCAACGCCATTAATACGATTGCTATACCAACATATTGGCCGATATGCTCTATAGCTAATCCATTAATGCCTAGTGGTTCTATCCCAAACACAATAATGTGTATGTAATGCATAGAACTTATTGAATTGAGCATGAGTTATATATAGGTTGGGAAGGGAACCCATTTCATATAAACCTATTCTCAAAACCATGAGTTATAGCATGGTCACATTACACACCGGTTTCCATTTATTGCAATCCATCACAGTGTACATAATCTCACATTTCATTGTAACAACTAGATGAGCTATATATACTAAATAGCCATGCAATATTGATAAATAAGCAAATCCGTACTTACCTCGGGTTTAAGTCTCCGTTTCCCAAATTCCTTAAATTTCCAATCATCTCATGTTTCCTCAGCGTTCTCAGCCTATTAACAATCATTTGGGATCAATATAGGTTCATTATACTACATTTATAACCCATAGACCAATCCCTAAGTCCCCCTGAAATTATTCATAAAACACATACAGTTGTCGGTTTCAGGGGTCTGGTAGCACTCCATAAGACATGGATAGCGCGCTATCTGTAATGACGACCCAAAATTTAACTTATGCCACGTGTCAAGTCAAGGTCGTATGAGGGACCCACTCATCAAAATACGTATGTCCGAATCTAATTTGAGATTTATAATGCTAATTGTTGAGTTGTTTTACGAATTGGTATATGCGAGGAATTCGGAAAGCCGAAACACGAACGGGGACGCGCCTCGAGTCGCGTGCCAACATGGGACCGAGATAGTGGCTCTATGTGATTTTAATATGTACATTGGATACACCTCGTGATGCGTGTAGCACGAGTATCAAGATTTTAAAGGAGGCGAGTTGGTGCCTCGAGATGCGTGTTGCTCGATTTTCGAGGACACATTTTTTTTTGCAATCAAAAAAGAAAATAAATAGAAATGTATATATATAAGGGGATAAAAAAAGGATCGGATAAGAACGGAGAAGGAGAAAAAAAGAAAGAGAGAGGAGGGAGGAGAGAGAGAGATGTCGAAAGGGATGAATGGAGGTGGGCGGAGCTCCGGCGTGGACGACGGCAAATTCCCGACGGTTTAGGCAGCACGCTGACCAACGAAACGCGGCGTAGTAGCGGCGCGCCAGCCAAAGCATCTCCAGAGCTTGCGGACGCGATGCAGTGGCGGCTCGGCTATCGCGGCGAGGAGCAAGACGATGACGGACGCGACGCGGATGGCAGAGTGGATGCCGCTCCGATGACGGCCGAGAAGGCCGCGTGTGTAGTAGCAACGGCGGCGATGGCGGACCACTAGGTGGCGGCGGAAGCTGGTGGCGGGTGACGACGGGATCGGCGCAGCTGGATGGCGACGCCGGCGAGTGGCAGCGGTGGCGCGACGGTGGTGCCGGCAACGATGCGATGACGGCGTTGGCGCGACTTCGACGAATGTTGACGACGCGATGGAGGTGAGGTGTACTTCGCCTAATTTCAGTGTGATTTGAATGATATTAGTAAATTAGCATAAAATGTCTAAATGGACACCATGGACTTAGGAGTCTGGTGTCGAGTCTCAAATCGAGATGCGAGCGAGACGTTTTGAGGTTCGCAATTTCTCGAAGTAAGTAAACCAGCTTTGGACTTATACAGTATTTCATTTCTCTCCATTGGTTGTTGTTGTTTACTATTTTGTGATAGCTTTATTGTTGTTCACTTCTTTGTGATGATAGCTATCATTGAAATTGTTGTCTATTGAGTGAGTCCATTGGCAAGTGAGTCATGGTTAATGTTTATCTGCGATATGAGAGGGTTAGGGCTAGAGGCACGGGTCTCCTCCTAAACCCGAGGTTTTTCCTAGGTCGTTCGTCGATATTATCAGGGTCCATGGATGTTTCAAGTCGTACGGGCTAGGTTTGGGAGGCAGGGGTCTCGTCATAGATCCGGTCTATGGATGTCTCATAGTCACAAGGGTTAGGGCTAGGAGGCTGGGGTCTCGTCCTAAACCCGAGTCTGCTGGGCTTTTGCCACGAACTCAACGAACTTTTGGTCGAAACTCCTTGTTAGTTGGCCTCACTCATTGATGGATTGTTTACAGTCTTATATATTCATGCGTTCTTTACTCCATTCGTACTATTTGCATGAATTCGATTGTTTTGGATATTGTGAAATGTTGTGTATATGTCCTACTGGGTTTACTTACCTGGGCTCGTCATTCTTATGTTTGACTGAGTGCAGAGCCCGATGAATAGCAAAGGGAAGGCTTCATAGCTAGGTGAATTTTTGTATATTTTATATTTACTCTCCTCTGATGATATTTACTGGGTTCCACAATTAGGTTGCCTAACTCTCTGATCTTTTTGTTGAGTTATTTAATGTATTAGTCGCTTTTGCTAAATTTTTAAAATCTTGCAAAACATTAATAACTCAACTGTAAAATGTTGAATGTACTGATAATAAGGGATTTGAAGGCTGACTAGGCTCTCGTTGACCTTGCGAGACTGGCTTGGGGGTCCACGTGAGTTTAGGCGGGCGGGGCCCAGTTCGTAAGAAAATTGGGGTCGTCATAGTTGGTATCAGAGTCGATGTCTTAATGAACTCGACTCTTGATTAGCACGATAAATTAAGACACAAAACCAGCGAAAGTTAAGAATGGTTGAACTTAGAGTGGAACCATATGATCCCGACTTGAGTCTTTGTTGGGAAATGAGGAGAGTTTGGAAAAATAAAAATGTATCATATATGGTATATTATATACTATATACGATATCGGTAATTATACACTGATTCGAGGAATCGTGGCTATGGTAATGATTAATTAGATAGAAATTAA
Source organism: Stephania yunnanensis (assembly GCA_039657365.1). Classification (NCBI taxonomy): domain Eukaryota; kingdom Viridiplantae; phylum Streptophyta; class Magnoliopsida; order Ranunculales; family Menispermaceae; genus Stephania; species Stephania yunnanensis. Next base: position 25,209,908 of record CM077585.1, read on the forward strand.
ATGGAATCAGTTAGTGATTGATGTTTCATTGGCATACTTGATTTCATTTTTGATAAATCAACTATTTTTTTCCAGTTGTTTACAACATTGTGGAAAATGGAAAATTGTAGAATGATAACAATAATTTAAGTGACACACCTATTTCACTTAAACGAGGTGCGATGATGAGCTTGTCTGTGCTTGATAATCCTTTACTAGGACTTTGAGATTGTGCAGACAACAAAGAAAGAAAAGGTTTAGGAGTTATTTCTTCATCTCCACTTGTGCACTTTGGCGAGGTAACTCAGAAGGTCTGAAAAAGAGAGATGGACAAGTTTTTTTTATGACTTAAAATCTTGTTTGAAGTGCAATTGTTATTGCAGCCATGACCTTTAGATGAACCCCAGTTATTTGGTTGTTTGAATAATGAATAAGATGAGATTGAACTCCACCTCTGCATGTTAAAAGATCATTTTCCAACAATGGGAAAAAATTTGAGTTGCTTGCCTTTTGATACATACATTTGCTACATGATGGTAAGGATCTTTTCAATATAGATTGAGGTGCATCGAAAGTATGTTAGATTTTCTTTCCATCAAATATGTTGTGTGCTTATTATGGTCAAAGAAAAAAAAGGAGAAAATGGAAAAAAGGACCATAGTAGAGGGTACATAAAACTGGGGCCAATTCAACAATTTGAACAAATGGTATGGTAAATTGAAGGTACAAACAAAGAAGCAAGGATAGAGGCACAATGGATGTTGTGGAACCAAACAACCATTTTGATTTTCATATTAGTGAGTGGCTCATCAAACAAACAATGTGATGACCTGGTTTGATGGACTCTTTGAATCAAGTGTGGACCATACATGTCAGCAGGAGCCATGACCCATAACTTATGCACTTGAAACAAATTAACCAATAGATGCTAAATCATGGCAGCTATTGATGTGGGCATAACAATAAATATATATAGATTGCCAAGAAAAGTAAAACTTAAGCAAAAGAGTTCAACAATGCCTATTTATGCTCCAAGCAAGAATTTTAAAATTGACAAAGTTTGAGTCTCTAAATGATATCGAATTGTAGCTCAAATGTTAAGAGTTGAATTGTATTGATTTAATAGGAAATCATAAAATAAATAAAATGAATGAAGAATTATGAGACAAGGAGACTTTAATGGAGCAGAGTGTTGAGATGACTTGAGAGCTAACGATTACATCATTTACGGACTCCTTGGCTTTGACGAAAGTTTTGGAGTAGTACTGTTGGATCAGAAGCCCAAGTAACTCCACTTTAGTGACACTACGCATTTATCGTCTTAGGGTTGGAGAAGTCGACCGCCACCTTTAGGGACTTGTAAATGAATTAAGTGTTACGAGTTGAGGTAGAGTCTGCGAATCATTCTAAAAGTTAAGGGACACTTAAGTATAAATCATATGAGATTATATATCTCAAGAATTATCACATGCTAAATTTGTTCGGATGCGTTAGTAAACACATTGAAAGGAAACTCTCGTGTAAGTAGTGCATGTTGTAAAAAAAAAACAACAAACAAACAACAAGTGCATTTGAGTGAATGGGTTGAACTCGTACTTACATGAAGGGATGTTGAGCGCGCCGACTGATACGGAGTTAAAGTAACGGCTAAGGCGAGTCAATCTCGTGAGTTTCAGCGACATCACCCGAAAAGTTTCACGGTGGTACGGAACGCGGAGCAGCAAAGATTCATGACGTCTTGGCCACACCAGATCATATGAGGTCAACATCTCATCAACTTCGTCGTTCGGCGAGGCCGATGTCTGGTTGCTCACTACGGTGGCGTCGATGTGGACGCTCAAGGATTTGGGCTGAGTTCAAGGATGGGGAAGTACATTCCTCCTACAATTCGTAACTTGAAGAGAACTGATTCTCAAACCATTTGACAGAGGAACGGGGAATCAATTAAGCACGGTCTACTGGACTCGATTGGTGCCTATGAGAAAGCTATGGCTAGTGAGAGCTTGGGAGAACACGCATCGGAGTACTAGTCGCATCATCGGTATCGTCACATTCTGTGCGAGGGTCTGGAGATGATTAGAGAAAAATGAGGGTTAGACGGTCGTGGCAAAGAGATCAACCTCGGAGCGTATTGCATTTCCATGTGCGGCGTGTATGGCGCCAGTGTTAGATGGTACAGCGCAGAGTTACGCTAGTACATTACAGCAGCCAGCACCGTCAGATCCATAACATATGTACCATCGAAGGGTTAATGGCAAAGGTAGTGGCCAGAGACAGGGTCAGAGATCTAATCGAGTGCATTGACAAGGACAACGATCTAGTCATGCACAGGGACAAGGACATGGATATGTTCCATTTGGATCGGGATTTCAACGTATATGTATGGGCGTATGGACAACCCGTGCACACCAGAGCCATAAATATATTCATGTTATTGCCACGTAACATGATAGAGGGTTGAGTTGGATTGAGACTCACTCGATCAGGGAGATTAACAGACAGTCAAAGAGATTGATTTACATTCTCGCGGACAAACAACGGATATACGTATGTTAGTGAAAGTGGATCGAGATTAACATGTTCATTTGTATTTCAATATATGTTGCGAGGATGTTTCCCTGGCATATATTGATGGGAGGAGACATATGGTGTGTTATTTGCTTGGAGGTCTCGGAGGAGCCCAGCCTGTCACGGAGGAGCCCAGCTTGTCGCGGAGGAGCCCAGCCCTACAGAGTAAGATGGGGTATGGCCTTGGGCGAGTATGGCCTTGGGCGCGTATGGCCTTGGGTCTTCATTCATGAAACACCAATGTCCTTTGAAACTTGCTTCAATTTCGAAAACGAAATTCTAATTCGTAGGGAAGACTCTAACGACCCAAAATTTTGACTTGTGCCACGTGTCAAGTCAAGGTCGTATGTGGGACCCACTCGTCAAAATACGTATGTCCGAATCCGATTTGAGATTTATAATGCTAATTGTTGAGTTGTTTTACGAATTGGTATATGCGGGGAATTCGGTAAGCCAAAACACGAACGGGGACGCCCTCGAGTCACGTGCCAACGTGGGACCGAGATAGTGGCTCTATATGGTTTTAATGTGTACATTGGATACGCCTCGTGATGCGTGTAGCGCGAGTATCGAAATTTTGAAAGGAGGCGAGTGGTGCCTCGAGATGCACGCTGCTCGATTTTCGAGGACACATTTGATTTGCAATCAAAAAAGAAAATAAAAAGAAACGTATATATATAAGAGGATAAAAAAGGATCGGATAAGAATGGAGAAGGAGAAAAAGAGAAAGAGAGAGGAGAGAGGAGAGAGAGAGATGGCGAGGGGCTGAAGGAGGCGGTTGGAGCTCCGACGTGGACGGCGGTAGCTTCCCGACGGCCGGCAGCAGCGCGACCAATATGGCGTAGTAGCGGTGTGCGCCGGCGGCTCCAATGCTCCGGAGCGATGCAGACGCGATGCGGCGGCGACTGCTCGCGGCTCGCTGCCGCGGCGAGGAGCAAGACGATGACGGACGCGGCGCGGACGGCGGAGTAGACGCCAGCGTGGTAGCAGCAGCGGCGGATGGCGGACCACTAGGCGGCGGCGGGAAGCTGGTGGCGGCGGCGACGGATCGGCGTAGCGGGCGGCGAGGCAGCGACGCGCCAAGAGTATCGGCGCGGCACAGGCACGACGGTGGTGCCGTAGCGAAGCGGTGATGGCGTTGGCGCGACTTCGACAAATATCGACGACGCGATGGAGGTGAGGTGTACTTCGCCTAATTTCAGTGTGATTTGAATGATATTAGTAAATTATCATAAAATGTCTAAATGGACACCTGAGACTTAGGAGTCTAGTGTCGGGTGCGCAAATCGAGACGCGAGCGAGACATTTTGAGATTCGCGATTTCTCGAAGTAAGTAAACTAGATAGGGACTTATACAGTATTTCATTTCTCTCCATTGGCTGTTGTTGTTTACTATTTTGTGATAACTTTATTGTTGTTCACTGCTTTGTGATGATACCTATCGTTGAAATTGTTGTCGATTGAGTGAGTCCATTGGCAAGTGAGTCATGGTTACTGTTTATCTGCGATATGAGAGGGTTAGGGCTGGAGGCAGGGGTCTCCTCCTAAACCCGAGGTTTTTCCTGGTCGTCCGTCGATATTATCCGGGTCCATGGATGTTTCATAGTTGTACGTGCTAAGGCTTGGAGGCAGGGGTCTCGTCCTAGATCCGGGTCCATGGATGTCTCGTAGTCGCAAGGGTTAGGGCTTGGAGGCTGGGGTCTCGTCCTAACCCCCAGTCTGCTGGGCTTTTGCCGCGACTCAACGACCTTTTGGTCGGAACTCCTTGTTAGTTGGCCTCACTCATTGATGGATTGTTTACAGTCTTGTATATTCATGCGTTCTTTATTCCATTCGTACTATTTGCATGAATTCGACTGCTTTGGATATTATGAAATGTTGTGTATATGTCCTACTGGATTTACTTACCTGGGCTCGTCATTCTTATGTTTGACTTAGTGCAGAGCCGCGGACGAGTAGCAGTTGGAAGGCTACATAGCTAGGTGATTTTTTGTATATTTTGTATTTACTCTCCTCTGATGATATTTACTGGGTTCCACAATTAGGTTGCCTAACTCTCTGATCTTTTTGTTGAGTTATTTAATGTATTAGTCGCTTCTGCTAAATTTTTAAAATCTTGCAAAACATTAATAACTCAACTATAAAATGTTGAATGTACTGATAATGATGGATTTGAAGGCTAACTAGGCTCTCATTGACCTCGTGAGAATGGCTTGGGGTCTACGTGAGTTTAGGCCGGGCGGGGCCTAGTTCCTAAGAAAATTGGGGTCGTCACACTACCCATAAGTGAATCATTTTCCCCAGTACGCATAGCGCGTTATGGCCAATGCCTAGCGCGCTATGTGCACCATTCTACTCATCTAAATCGATCCAAAACTCCTCCAAATTCAACAATTAAACTCCCAATCAATCAGGGAGGACCTCTAATGAGGTTATAAACCCATTCAAATCAACAACAACTTGAATTCAACAAATCTTGATCATCACCATGAATTCAACTTTGACAAACTCAAAAACTAAACTTACCAAAGTGATGATCACTAGCTTCTAATCCGTTTAAGCTCCTTAACTTCGTTGAATTCGGCTTTCTAAACGATCTCCCTTTAATCTGAATCGAAACCGACCTCCCGACATTCCTGAATTATCGAATGAACTAAGATAAGGATGAGTTTTGTTTTCATATATGGATTTTCCTCGAGATACATGTCACACTATCTCGAGACCGATCACGTGTTGATGCGTTAAAGTGACACATGAAATTTGACACATTAAGCACTTACGTTTCGTTCGAGACGATCCAATAATACATATATTTATAATATTCTTTTATTTTCCAATATATATTTATATATTTAAAAACTTATAAATATATATCACATATTATTCACCAATCAACTCACTGGACATGCTTACAAGTGTCCTTGAGTGTGCATATTCGTGCCACGACTCTCTTGTCACATTTAGTATCCCGGTAAACAATTATTTATTGGGTATTTTTAGTTTTATAGGCTTGTGTATAATTTTTGTATTATACGACAACCTATATATATTGATTTAAAAATTCAAACAAACACCATATATCATGTAAACGTACACACACGCCAATCAAGGTAAGTCGAACTTAATCACGAACCTAACTCGGATTAATTATGATTCGGATTGGTACTAATCATTTGCTTGAGATAATCTGAAATTACTGCAGTTTTGAAGAGAAATGGGAACTATTTCTCATACTTCCGCTCTTAGGGTAGTTCCTCATCTTTGTAAAATCCCTATTTCACTATAACCAAAGAAATCTCTTTGTTTCTCAGCTTTAATACACCTTGAAGCTAGCTTATCTCACAATCCAAACTTACACAACTCCTCTCATAAGTGAGACTTTCAACAAAACATATTTGTCCTTTGAAAGCTTCAACCACCTATGATATTTATCGGCGTAGCTCTTTTGTTTTAGTTGTATTGTAGTCAAACGTTGGCGACTCTGTTGCATCTCCTCTGTGTAGTTTTAAATTAATCCCGACTTAACAAACTTGCATCTCAACCCATATCCAGACACTCCGGTGAATGACATGGTTAACCATACAAAGTTTCTAAGGAGCATTCTACTCTAGCTTGACATCTGTTTTTACAAATGAACTCACACAGAGAAATGTATCTCTTCCAATTATATTAAACTTCAAGACACAAGCTTAAAGTATATCCTCTAGCACCAAAATCAATTACTTTGGTTACCCATCTGTCTACCGATAATATACTATATTTAGGTTAAGATTAGTTCCACATCTATCGCAACAATTTACTCCATCCTCTGGATGTTAATCTCGGATCCCTATCCGAAATAGTCGACACTGAAGCACCATGAAATCAACACCTCATGTATATATATTTTCGCATAAACAATCAAGAGGATTTCACATAAAAACTGGCAAGAAATGCGGAGACTCCATTAACTGTTAACTACAATTTTTACCGTATTGTGCTTACGCTAACTCAAAGATAAATTGGAAACAAAATCCATCAATCTATGTTCCTATTTCCATTCGGGAGTAGGCAACGAATGCAATAAACCTCCGATTTTCTTATGCTCAGTCCTAACTTGCCGATGTATCTCATATCTCTTTATTATTCCCACACCATCATTTTTCATCACAGATTAACAATAAATATAGGTGCCTCATTTCATGATATTCCTTACTGCTATCTGGATGAATGCAGTAAAGAGATCTATGAGATTTCCATAGCACTTCCTGCCTCACTTGATCCTGAACTAGAATCTATATAATCTATCCTTGAACCGTAATGCAAAATTATCAAACACTGACCAATCAGGATAATCTACACTAGTTGTTCCTCTAACGCTCTATATAATCCTGATTAGCTTTCTAATAACTAATTACCACTAAATCTTCTCCAATTCGGTTTGAATCTGAACTAAAAAAATCAGATTAGCAATTCCAAAATTAGCTTTCTTAGTTGATTATGTGTCAACTAACCTTATATAAATCATCATCACCGTCATTTCCTCATGAAGTCTAAACTAAGAAGCTCTATTAATAGCTACATTTTCTCCAAATACCGAGTTGCAATTGTATACTAACAGTCTGATAACACCTTTTTGTATAGTTCTATATTACTCAGGCTCTAACAAATTTGTATCATTACTTCTTGCCCCACACCATTTAATGACAAAGTAAAACATACAAATTTTTAAGGTAAATACCTTCATTCTATATATAACCTGTTAAAATTAACACTAGAGAACTCACGGTAAATATTTCTTCTAGTGATTTATACTTTCCAAGTCACAAGCTTAAAAACTATATTATCTAGAAACCATGGTCAACTTCAGATACATTGTGTTAAGATTGCGATAGGTCCCTCCCAGCTATTATACATCTCATCCCTTTGATAAGCAAATTTTTTGTTCCTTACCAAAATAATAATATTGGCTCTCCACAACTCTCAACTCTTCCACACACATATATCTCGCTTACTTTTTCACGATAATTTAAACCATAGTACTGGTAAGAAATTTCTAAACTCTGTCGAGGTTTACAATTATATCAATAACCTTTAGTTGTCACCACAACTTAGGCTAATTCATCACATCATTCATATAAGCAAGAACAATATAACCCTCCAGGTTAAAATTAATTAGCTTCTACTGCATATATCTCATATTTCCTTATAAAAATGACACCATCAATTTTTTTTCCATTTCAGGTCACCAACTATTCATTTTCATCACAATGAATTTTGGACTTCAACTGAATAAATGTATTAAAGAAATCAATGAGATTCTCTCAACATTCTTGACTCACTCTTTTTTTCAAGTTCTAAGAACTTTCCTTACATGCTCAATGTTTTAATCAAAGATCATCTTTTCCAACGTTAATAATTAGTAGTCAGCCTTGACCTACTTGATAATCTCAATCAATCTCCTTGAATAATACATCACTTATTTCAATCATTATTAGCTCAACTCCAATCTAAGCTCCAAAGAACAAACTTATAGTTAATGATCAAGGCAACTTCAATGATGATGTGCCTGCGAAACTTCCATTTGGTCACCAGTAAATATCTCACCTAAGAGATATTACTGAGCAACTTTTATTATCACTATAGCCTCTATCCCTTTTTTTCAAAGCATTGTCAATACAATCACCTTGATGAGTGTTGTTTCAGAGTGAATTCCTAGTACTTAGGAAAGTTTTAAGATAACTTTCTTACCTTCTATTTCTATCACTCTTACAATTTCCATTTTTCAAACTTCCACAGTTTGAAATTCGTTACTTACTCTTACACCAATCCACTGGTGTCATATTCTCAGGTTGTCTTTTAATGATTCCTCTAAGATTATTTTTTTTATTAATCTCAAAGAATGATTAAAAATCCTCAACAACCTTTCTTCTCAACTTACAACTGATGCCTTTCCATATTTGGTACAACTACCAAATTAGTTATCCCGAGATTATTGGTCTCTAATAGTTCTTCTCCCAAGTCTTGAACTATTTATATATAGTTGGAAATATAAGTTAGAATTTTGCTTTATTGTGTCACCCACACATTTTTACTTAGATCAGAAGTCTTAGGATGAGCCTCTAACTTCTTCCACAATTTAAGTTTTGTTAAGCAAACGTTGTAATCAAACTATACTTTAACCTTCCTCAAAGGCATCCTTGTATTTAATTTCAACTTATAATCATTACATACTTGAGTTAATTGAATAAATCAAACAACGATATCACAGATCCCTGGATCAATCTTTGTAATATTCAAGTATTTTAAGTTTACTTTCCTTTTTACCATTGTGTTGAATATAGGACAACCTCATATTGTCTCAATCACAGTCAAATCCCCTGATTTATTATTAATATTCAACACTATTACCACTTATTATCCTTTGAAACTTAGCATTAGCATTTGCAAAAATCTGTCTAAACCAACTTATCGTTACTAATTTCAATTATGTATGGTAATTATTCGTGCATTCTCTAAGTCTTCAAAGATTCAATGTTATTATTAATAACACAATAACAACTTCATTACAATAGGGTTTTCCTTCACTGGACACCCTTAGTTTATGAAAATAGCATGAGTTCTAATAAGTTCTAGTGGTTTCCACCATCCACTTAAAATGGTCTAACACCCGCTTGCAATCATCTTATAAAGATATATATATATATATATATATATATATATATATATATATATATATATATATATATATATATATATATATCCTTAGCTCTGATAATTTCACTGTGAAAATCAAATCTCAACTACCTCTTGAGAACCGTTGATTTCACTTATTTTCAAGAGTTGTCAATTTTATGTAATGAATACTCATTTCGACTACTACACATTAATCATTGGATTCCCTAAATCCTCAGATTCATTGACCACTAATTCTCCCCAATTTAAACTATACCAGTCTAATAGATTATACTAGGATAACTTACCAAATCGCTGCTATATTTTGGATTTAACTGTCTTTTATTAATAAACCACTTATTATTCCAATATGGATTCACACCATGAATGGAATATCAACTTCATAACAACTTATGAAGTATAACTGCATTAGTGGTTTCCTAACCTCCATTAGGCTTTTATCATTTACCACTAATTTGTTTATTGAATAACTTTCATTACTTCCATACTAGTCTCAATACTAGTATTAAATCACCTCTCAAAGTGGTCCACCATCTTTGAGTTTCATCGAAAGTCATTTAATATCTCATTCTTTTATAATTTCCATTCTCTTAATACACACCTCAAGATCTTGATCCAATCCATACTTTTTCACTAATTATTATTTGTCTAATAATATCAATAAGAAGAAAGAACACTGAAGATGCTAGTTGGAGAAGAGTTTTATTTCATATTTGTAACTTTTCTTATGTCTTTCCTTTTTGTCTATCCCCGAGGTTAAGACTCTCCGAAGCTTTTACCTCCAACACTTTCTCATATCATAAGAAATATATGGACTTCAACCAACTTATTATTGTTCAGAAAAGACATAATTCTTATATCTACCACTTAGATACAGTATACACAACAAATAACATATTTCAGTCTTTTATCTTTTAGTTACCCCCCAAAATCAGGATAAAAACCATTTATCAATCCCTAAGCTTATTCATAACTCGAGACCACTCTTCGAGTCGATAAACTTAGGTTCCAGTACCTTAAACTTTTAAAGTAGGCTAACATTCACTTCGAACACCATCCAAAAGTGAATGTATGGTAAAAGCCTTGTCCATGATACCCAAATGTATCACTATCACTACTTTATCCTTAAAAGTGATAAACCATAAACTCTGGCACCACTCTGTATCAGAGTTATTCCTTGATTCTAATAAATCATTATTTTGAGATTTATAAACCATGATAACCAAGGCTTAAAACCTATGGCTATGATACCAAACTGTATTAGTGCTAATAACCTTAAGCTTTGAGGTAGGATCTAACTTTACTTAACCTTGGCTCTAAAACCAAAATGTAGCATCCCCTAACCTGATTAAGGCAACACCCGGCCTGAAACCCTAATTAAGCCCAAATTACCCTTACCAGACTTAACTAGAGCCAGCAACCTTACCACCTACACCAGATAAACACTACTGTATATCGATTATCGAAATAAAACAAATCATATATGTAGCAAAATTTAAAACCTTTTTTGAGAACCAAAATAATATATAATATTAAAAAATAATTGGATTAAGCTTTGGTTAAATAAATCACCCATCCCATGTGATATTACAAAATTGAATCTCAACACCAATATATAAGACCAAATGAAGTCATTACATCGAAGAGAAGTTCAAGAATCCTATAACTTCTTCATCCTGTAGTTGTAGCAGTCGTCGAATCTACCTGTAATGTTAATTGGGGTAAGCGCTCCAACTTGCTCAGTAGGTAGGGATTCACATTAATTATCAACATTCCATATAATATTCAAGGATATCATGCAATAACAACATGCACCAATGATATCTAACAAAAATATAGAAAACATATAGCTTCAATACATAATCAGATGCAAAGCAAGTAATTTTGACTATTACATTGTGATACCTATTGATTTTATAAAACTAGGGTCGATTACCCACCGACGCCATTAATACGATTGCTAGACCAACATATTGGTTTATATGCTCTCTAGCCCATCCATTAATGCCCAGTGGTTCTATCCTAAACCCACTAATGTGTATGTAATCCATACAACTTATTGAATTGAGCAGGAGTTATATATAGGACGGGAGGGAACCCATCTCCTATAAAACTATTCTTAAAACCATAAGTTATAGAATGGTCACATTACACACCATTTTCCATTTATTGAAGTCCATCACAAGTGTACATAATCCTCATTTTATTCTAACAACTATATGAGCTATATATATACTAAATAGCCATGCAATATGGATAAATAAGAGAATTCGTATTTACCTCGGGTTTAAGTCTTCGTTTCCAAATTCCTTAAACTTCCAATCATCTCATATTTACTCGGTGTTCCTCAACCTATAACCAATCATTTGGGATCAATATAAGTTCATTATACTACATTTATAACACCTAAACCAGTCCCTAAGTCCCTTGAAATTCTTCATAAAACTCAACATAATTGCTAGTTTTAGGAGTCTGGTAGCGCGCTACATGACAAGGATAACATGCTATCCATAAGTCAATCATTTCCTCAGTACGCGTAGCGTGCTATGGCCAATGCCTAGCACACTATGCGCACCAAACCTATAACAACAACACCATTATGCTCATCCAAACCGTGATCCAAAACTTCTCCAAATTTAATAATTACATTCCCAATCAATCTGGGAGGACCTCTAATGAGGTTATAAACTCATTCAAATCAACAACAACCTCAATTCAACAAATTTTGATCATCACCATGAATTCAAACTTTAACAAACTCAAAAACTATACTTACCAAAGTGATGATCACTAGCTTCTAATCCATTTAAGCTCCTCAACTTCGTTGAATTTGGCTTCCAGAATGATCTCCCTTTGATCTGAATCGAAATTGACCTCCCGAACCCTTTTGAACTATCTAATGAACAAAGATAAGGATGAGTTTTGTCTTTATATTTGGATTTTCCTTGAGATATGCGTCACACTATCTTGAGACCGATCGCGTGGTTGATGCGTTAAAGTGATACAACTTAAAGTGACACAAATTTTAAACATCAAGCACTTACGCTTCGTTTGAGATGATCCAATAATCCATATATTTCTAATATTATTTTATTTTCCAATATATATTTATATATTTAAAAACATATAAATATATGTATCGCATATTATTCACCAATCAACTCACCTACCGACATGCCTACAAGTGTCCTTGAGTGTTCACATTCATGCCACGACTCTCTCGTTACAAATAGTGTCCCGTAAATCATTGTTTATTGGGTATTTTCAGTTTTATAGGCTTGTGTATAATTTCTGCATTATATGACAACCTATATATAAATTGATTTAACAATTCAAACAAACACCATTCATCATGCAAACGTACGCACATGTTAATCGAGGTATGTTGAACTTAATCACAAGCCTAACTCAGATTAATTATGATTTTGATTAGTACTAATCACCAGCTTAAAGTAACAGGTCATTATAATGGTTTTATACCACATTTCACTTAGCGTTTTATTTCAAAAAGGTGACAATACTTTACTTTAAACTATTTTATTTTCATAGAAATCGACTTAAACAACTTGACTAATCCAATCACAATCCCATTGTGAATTTTCAGTCAAATTCAGTTTATTTATTCAATTTCTACTTTTAAAACCACATGTCTCCATTTTCCTTATTGAGACTATTCTAATATTTTCTTCAATGTTTTATAATTGTAGTAGTTTGATACTTTCAACTTCCAAGAAATCCATGTTCAGTACTTACGTACCTGAATCAATTGAATTTTCGTTTCAACCAATTTCTTATTAGTTTCATAACTGGCACATTCATCAGTTATATTAGTATCGAACTACTTACAACACAATTTTGAATTTGGACTTCATAAGTTCATTTCACATCCAATCACTCTCAGTGTCATTTCATAAGCCTAATCTATCTTTTAATTATTTGTTTCTAGTCTTACTCATCATATCTTATAAGTTAAGTATCAAACAGACAAGGAGAATAAACTTCCTATTGCATAACTGACAATAAGATAATAATACAAAACAAACATAACATAATCGCTATGCATCTTAAACTCACAATCACTTCCCAACTAATCATGCTCAATCACTTTTTGGTTTCAAACTAAAGTTTATCCTTAATTGAGCCAACCCCAGGCTCTGATATCAAGTTTTTCAGCTCCTTCATCATTAAGATGACTGACTGACCTAGATTATCTTAATCCTCTGATAATCTAGTCGGCCTAAACTATTCTTTCAACTTTGACCTCTAAATAAATTTAATTACAATCCTTAATAATGTTCCAAATTATGATTTAGATCCTCAACTGATTCGGTTCTTAACTTATATTATTGGAGCAAATTAAAAAATTATATATGTATTTACTAAAAGTCTTGGCGGCACTTCCCCTAAAAGTGGCCTGCAAAAAATTCATCTAATAAACAACAGAATGAAAAGAGGCCTAGAAGGACTCATAACTCCCCACAGTTCACAATATGTATCAAATTCAAATTAATAAACTAGCTTAGAGTCTCTGATAACATTGTTTCAACTTTACAATCCCAAATCGACCAAAATTGAAACATAAACCTCTCAGTGCATTTTAAACTAACTTAGGAGACTCTCTTAACCATTCAACGAAATTCCCAACATAGACCAAAATAATATATATATATATATATATATATATATATATAAACAATTTAAAACAAGAACTCATTTTAATTTTTTTAAAAAAAATCACCACAATATTTGAGTCTTATCTGTTCAACCTTTGTTTTCATAAAAAAAATTGAGACCATAAAAAATAACTCAAATATTTAAGACAACTAATTTCCTACATTAATCTATACTCCTGCAATTGTTAATCTGATACATGGAGACACGTTATTACATTTCCAAATAAATAATAAGATATATGCGTCAACATGACATATAATCCACTCTATTGGTGCTCCAAACTATAATCAGATGTTGAATTCCAATACTAGAAAAGAGACAGTATTAAGAGATTATGAAATGCAGAGATAACTTATCTGCGTTAGACTCCATTAATCTTATTAGATGGCGTAGAGGTAGGATTGAAACCAAGTTTCAAGCAAACCAAACTCCAAAACAAGTTTATCCTCATCACTCTCTCTATCTATGCATGACTAAGAATGATAAAATGCAATGTAGACTATGATACAATTACAAGTATAAAGACATTCAATCAATAGTAAAGATCACTAAAGGGTTTACTTACCACTAAGCCAACTCATAGTTGGTTATGAATCCTCACATAACATTTCCCTAACTTTTCATGTACTTTGAACTTATTCCCTAAGCTTTATTCTGAATGGTTTTGAAACCCTTGATGTTACCTAAAACCATTGAGAAATTTGGATAAGTTCCCAATTCGAATTTATTGAGGTTTCGACTAATTTTAGAGTTGTGTTAGTATTCTTAAGTCCTAAAAACTCAGAATCACTACAAATCAACTCCTTAGATGTCCAAATCCTAATTGTGATTTCAAATTGTTGTTCGAAATTGAAATTTAACCTTGACTAGGCTTTTAAATGATTTTCCAAATTCTATGTATTATTATTGTCGTAACACGCATTACGAGGAAAACCCATTATAAGTCCTTGAGAAATTTTGAAATCCTCATTTTTCATAGAAATCTCTTATTTTTACTTATTTGTCCAAAAATATTATTTTTCTAATATTTTTCATTTTTTTTGGATTTTTCCTAAAATTCTACATTTTCTTTTTTTTTTTCTTTAATTGGGGTTTGATCCTCAAGAAAGAAATGTAAACTATACACGCAATATTAGAATTGTAGAAGTTAAAGAGGCATTGAAAAGAATGAAAATAGGGAAAGCATGTGGCCCAGATGAAATACCCATAGAGGTTTGGAAATGCTTAGGAGAAATCGGATTGACTTGGTTGACAAAACTTTTTAATAAAATTTTAAAATCAAAACGGATGCCAATGGATTGGAGAAGAAGCACGCTTGTGCCAATCTTCAAAAACAAAGGAGACATTCAAAGTTGCTCAAACTACCGGGGAATTAAACTCATGAGTCACACTATGAAACTGTGGGAGAGGATAATTGACAATAGGCTAAGGAGAGAAACAACAATATAAGAGAACCAATTTGGTTTCATGCCTGGGAGGTCAACTATGGAGGCGATTTTCCTTGTAAGACGATTGTTAGAAAAATATAGAGAAAAAAAAAAATCTTCATATGGTATTCGTAGATTTAGAAAAAACATATGATAGGGTCCCTAAAGATGTTCTTTGGTGGGTTCTAGAAAGAAAAAGAGTGCACGCTAGATACATAGACACTATTAAAGATATGTACGATGGAGTAGTAACGAGTATAAAGATATTTGGAGGAGCTACAAAAGAATTTCCCATTACGATAGGACTACATCAAGGATCGGCTTTAAGCCCATATCTATTTACTTTAGTTATGGATGAATTAACTAGACATATTCAAGAGGATATACCATGGTGTATGCTATTTGCAGATGATATTGTCTTAGTGGATGAAACTAAAGATGGAGTGAATAGGAAATTAGAACTCTGGAGAAATACATTAGAATCTAAAGGCTTTAAGTTGAGTAGGACGAAAATTGAATACATGCACTGTGAGTTTGGAAACACTAGACATCGAGATGACGGAGTGGTAAAATTAGGGGAAGTAGAAGTTCCTAGGGTAAACCACTTTAGATACCTAGGTTCAATCATACAAAATGATGGTAACATTGAAAATGATGTCACACATAGAATCCAAGCTGGATGGAAGAAATGGCGGAGTGCAACGAGGGTGATTTGTGATCGACATGTTCCTACTAAGTTAAAAGGAAAATTTTATAGGACCGCAATTAGGCCAGCTATGCTCTATGGAAGTGAATGTTGGGCGGTAAAGCAACAACAATTACATAAAGTGAATGTAGCATAAATGAGGATGCTTAGGTGGATGTGTGGTAAAAAGTTTGATCCATGTAGCCGACCCCAGTTAATTTGGGACTGAGGCTATGTTGTTGTTGTTGTAGTTGTTGTTGTTGTTGTTGTTGTTGTTGGGGTTCGATCCTCAAACCAGACCGAGCCAGGTCCAGTTCAAAATGTAGTAATAAGATCAACGAGTAAGAAGTTAAGTTATTAGGGAAGTGGTTTAATAATAGCTTGGATTAGCTATTAAACATCAACACAAGTGATTGTGTTTTAAGATTCAAAGTACCCAATAATCAGTTCTAACCACATTAATTTATGACATTTATACTACAACCTAAAATATAATAAATGAAGAGATAAATGTACGGATTGAATATCAGTAAGTGATATGTATATGATGTTAGTATGAGCTCCTATATTGCAAGAAATCCATGTTAAACACTTACATACTTAAGTCATTTGGACTTCCCTTTCAACCAATTTCTTTTGGTTTCATAACTGGCACTTTCATCAATTATATTAGTACCAAACCACTCATAACACCTTTGTGAATTCAAACTTCACAAGTCCATTTCACATCCAATCACGCTTAGTGTCATTTCATAAGTTTATTTTCCATTTTAATTATATGTTTCTAGCCTTACTCGCGATATCTTACGAGTTGAGTCTCGAATAGAAAAGGAGAATAAACTTCCTATCACATATCGGGCAATAATATAATAATACATAACAAACATAACATAATAAAAAAGTATCCCAAACTCATATTCATTTTCAAACTAATCATGCTCTTTTAATCACTCTTTAGTTTACAACCAAATTTTATCCTCATTGGGCCAACCTTAGGCTCCAATACCAAGTTTGTCAGCCCCTTTGTCGTTAGGAAGACTGATCGACCTAAATAACCCTAATCCTCTATAATCTAGTCAACCTAAACTATTTTTTCAACTTTGACTTCCAAATAAATTTTATTACAATCCTTAATGATGCTCCAAATGGAATTTAGACCTTCAACTGATTCGATTCTTAACTTATTTTATTGGACCAAATTAGGAAATTATATCCATATTTACTAAATATTTCAGCGACATCTCCCCTAAAAGTGGTATGCCGAAAAATTCACCTAATAGATAACATAATGGAAAGAGGCTTGGAAGGAGTCATAACCCCCGCAATTCACAATATGTATCAAATTTAAATTAATAAACTAACTTAAAGTCTCCGATAACATAATTTAAGATTTACAATTCCAAATAGACCATAATTGAAACATAAACTACTCAACGCACTTTAAACTAACTTAGGAGACTCTCCTAACCATTCAATAAAATTTCATGTCCTACATTCACCCCAAGAATTCCAAAACAATATATATAAACAATTTAAAACAAAATTTACTTTAAATTTTAAAAACAATCACCACAATCTTTAAGTCTTGTTTGTTCATCCTTTATTTTCATATAGAATCTGACATCATTAAAAACAACTCAAAGATGTCAGGTAAGTAAATTCCTACATTAATTTGTACTCCTGTAGTTGTTAGTCTAATACATGGAGATATGTTATTGCATTTCCAAATAAACAATAACATATATGCGTCAACATGACATGCAATCCACTCTATTGTTATCTCCTAACTATAATAAGATGTCAACTTCCAAAATTAGTAAGGAGACAGTACTAAGAGATCAAGAAATACAGAGATAAGTTGTCGACGTTGACTCCACTAGTCTCATTAAATAGCGTAGAGATTTCACGACCCAAAATCCTAATCCTAGTTTAATTTCCTTAATCAAGATTGGTAACTCGTGACGTGGGATTCGCATTTAGTTACGTGCATTGACCAAGGCAATGTAGTCGATGTGTATGTTATATTTGTTGTGATGTATGCCTAGTGTATTGTATTTTGGTAAACTACTAAGTTACTCCTACTAGTGTTTAGGTGTCGAGACATGAGCGGTGACACATCTCGAGATGTGAGCCAATGTGGGATTGGGGTAAAGAGTGATGTGGTAAGTTAGTTTAAGCTTATTATAGCTTAAATAGTAATTTTAATGAGGCTATAGTTGATTTTATATCAAATATAACCTAAGTTAGAAACTTAAAACAATATTCATGTGATAATTCTCGAGATACATATTGACACATCAAAAAACCAATTAAGTTTAAAATTTGTGTTAGCTAGCATGAGATAGTGGAGAGTAAGTGGAAAATGTGTCAAGTTGAAGATTGATAGATAAGTCTCGAGAGATCAATGGCTTTTAATCAATCTATCATAATATATAAGATTAGATAAGATCAATTCATGCAATCAAGCCCATTTTATTTGCAAAAGCTTGCTGAAGAAGACAAATGCTGGAGAATAAGAAGATCAGGAAGGTTTTGAAAGGTTTGGTGAAAAATTGATCAAGCTTGGTGTTCATCAAACTAGGTAATTCATTTACACTAGCAACTTAGCTTAATTTGATGAATTTATGAATTACATGAAATATTGTTGTTTTTATGTTGTTGATAGTGTATTGAGTCACTGGAGGTGTGGAAGAAAGTTCCCAATGTGTTAGAAAGGCTTATGTGTAGAGAGAACTCAGAATTTTAAGTGCAAAATTTTGAGTTTTCCTGCACATAGCGCGCTAGGTGTGATCAGTTAGCTCATGAACTTTGTATAGTGCGCTAGAGAAACTAGCGCGCTAATGAGGTCATTAGCAAGCTAGGTAGGTTACCCAACGCACTAATTACTCTGATAGACAAAAAACCTACAATTATTAACTTAAACTTAAACACTATAAACAAGTCTAATATCCTAACTAAAGGTCTAAACACACTCAAAAACATGTTAAATGATATCAAGAACCTAGGGAAGAGTCTCGGGGTTCGGATATGAGTTTTCAAGTGTCGGAAGGCCGAATTAGCATAGGAAGTTTTCGTGGATTGTAAGTAAACTGATTAAGATATTTATTTACATTTTATTCCTATTTTGTCATTCAATCCCAGTCATTTGGACTAATTTGCCTATTGTAATCTAAACACCATGACTTGTTTTATTTCGCATTTCATGAGGTTGATATCATGGTATTGGTTTTTGATAAAATAGTTTCATTGACTCTAATCATGTGCTTTGTCATTCTTGATTATTGATACACTTAATCAAATGAAATAGCATGTTATTAGGTAGTGGTTTACGACATTGTATATTCCATTTTCATTATGCATTAGATATGCAATTGCTTTGTTGTATTCTCAAACCATGTTATACCTTGAAATATGAAAGTAGTTCTTGTATATAGGACCATGATATGATAGAGGTGTTGCGATACACGGGGTCACTAGGTTTTTAGGGTATTGGGATCTCTACAGTAACTTGGGTGACATCACGAGGTAAAAGGACCCGGGGTTGTTATACATCACAGAAGACTGGCACTTGGGATGATTATAAAGGCATAGAGCTCAGTTCCAAACTTCACGAGATGTAAAGCTTAGTTTCATCCTTATATAGTGGAAAAAGGCATTGGTGATAGGACTTTTAGCCGACCGGCCCTGAATCATTACTACTTGGCCGAGTGTCAGTTTCATTTTGTTTAACTATAATATCTTATAACATGATTTCTTTTCAGCCTAGTTGCTATTTTTTATGCTTTCAGATACTTGTTGTATATTTGAAGATGTGAACAAATGTCTCTCAGTGTTACTTTCTATTTTCCAATATTCACCGTCCTTTTATGATAGTAGGTGCAGATCCATCAAGTAGTAGTACATGCAAATAGAAGTCGGCGACCACCTCTGAGCTAGTAGAGTGTCGCTAGATCAGATTTTGTAGGTTTATAGTTTTTGTATGACTTTTATATGTCCTCCATATACTTTTAGGTTTGTATATTATGGGTTGAGAGATAATACCTTGACTAGATACATGTTGATATATTTTATAGTCGTTTCATTATATATGTATGTATGTATGTATGTATGTATGTATGTATGTATGTATGTATGTATGTATGTATGTATGTATGTATGTATGTATATGTATGTATGTATGTATGCATGCATGTATCTTTATTTCTTGATTTTCCATAATGCTAGGTATCATGTTAAAAGCTTCCGCTAAATTGTTAAGACTTCCGTTGAATAAGTTTTAAGTTAGTGAAATTTTAATTAAATCTATTTATCAATTAACATAAGATAAGGAAATTCTTATTTGTTTGAATAATTAATTAGTAAGGAGAAAGGTTTTGAAAAAAGGCTGACTAATTCATTATTAAATCCTACGTGGCGAGATTAGGGCTTAATGACGAGATTAGGCCGAGCAGTGCCCTAATTCGAGAAAGGTTCATCACAAGTGGTATCAAAGACTAGGTTTGTAAAGTTTAGGTTTATTAGAGCCTAAATTTATAAATCTTAACTAGTGAAATGTAGTTATTCTACAATGCGATACCAAATTCTAGTTGGTAGCAGAAGCCAACTTTTCTAATAAGTAACAAATAAAATTTAAACAAGAAGATACAAATGTTAGTTGTGGAAACCAAATGATCATTGCCTAGAAACTATTAGTTGAGAAGTGAGTGAAAGTGAAATGGGGATTTCTTGTATATACATGTTAGTTTCTACATATATATATATATATATATATATATATATATATATATATATATATATATATATATATATATATGTTATCAACGTAGTGCTAATTCGCGTTCGCTATCAACTTACAGACATCGATGTTGATTTAAGTGATAACGGGGATGTAGGTGCTAGTGGCAGCCAACATCCTATTCCATCAGTTGATGATTTGGTGGTGTACGATGATAGCTTATGTTGGAGACTTTGAGTCTTTGGATGCCTTTAAGAGGATGTTCTATCAGCAATATTCCCCACCCGTACTGATGAAGAGGTTAAGTAATGAGTTTATGAACTTGAGACAAAGAGCTGATGAGTCGGTGATGAACTATAAAGATATATACGATTATCCGAGATAGTTTGTTGGGGATCTAATGAGATATGATGAGTCGGTGATGAGCTACAAAGACAGATATGGTTATTTAAGATAATTTACCGGGGATCTAATGAAAGATGACTCTGAGGATGTGTACCATTTCGGAGATGAACTGATGCCAAATATAGGATTTTATTAGGTTAGTTTAGGTGCTATGACCTTGGGTGAGATCTACGAGCATGCACTTTCTCACGAGACCTATTACCTGAGTAAAGTAGCTGATGGGAAACTGTTGAGACCAACATTATCAGCGAATCGGACATAAAATTTGATATAGGAGACATAGGGGAAGGGATAGAGGAGATGGGAGAAAGGTTTTCGGGGATCAGAGACAACTACTTCAGTTGTGTCCTTTGTATCATCCCTTACGCCATTGCAGACTATAGTTGGTAGACATACCTTGCCACTATCAATTAGACATGTATTGCTAGCTCCTACTACTTTACTAGCTCTTCCAACACCACAAACATCACGTCAACAGTAGCAGGGTGGTAGAGTTTAAGGCAGAGGTAGAGAAAGAGGCCGATATGGTTCGATAGGGACAAAGACAAGCACAAGCTCAGGATCAGACACTGAGTCAGCGTATGCCGATTACTTACTTCATGTGTGGTCAGGTTGGCATATGATTAGAAATTCTCCACAACCATTAGTTGTGATTCCATTATAAAGTCGATAGGGTGTACACATGGTAGCACAACCAGATGGTGATGCCACACGAAGACTCATTGAAGGTATGGTTTCTATTTATATTAGAGATTTATATAGTTTGATTTAGGTTCTATAATATATTTCATTTCTGGTCATATGATATGCATCTTAAGGTTGACACTGGCTAGAGTTACCATACATTTAATTTTGAGTACCACAACTAGGGATATGGTTTATCCTAATTGTCTTTTTTAAGGATGTCCAGTAGAGATAAGCAGGTTAGATTTACATGCAGAATTTAGGGTTCTCGAGTTCTTAGACTTCGATGCGTTATGGATTGGCTAGTAGCGTATCACACTCATATCGACTTTTTTAGTAAAACATTGATATTTGAGATTCCAGGGCGTCTGATGTTTAAACATATTGGTAATATATCGATAGCCGAGGGCACAAGTGGTCGATGTGCGACAAGTGGAGAGATGAAGACTCTAGTATTTTTGTATACATTAGTAGAGAGTCAATGACCTAAACTCGAGGATATTTCGATTGTGTGCGAGTTTCTAGACGTGTTTCTGAGAAATGTTGGAGAAGAAGAGGATCGGCAAGGTTTCGGAAGGTTTGGTGGAAAATCAAGCTAGGTGTTCATCAAACTGGGTAATTCATTTACACTAGTAACTTAGCTTATTATGGTGAATTCATGAATTATGTGAAATATGTCTTTTTATGTTGTTGATGGTGTCTTGGGTCTCTGTAGGAGTGGAAAAAGTTCCCAAAGTGTTGGAGAGGCCTATGTGTGGAGAGAACTCAAAATTCTAAGTGTAGAATTTTGAGTTTTCATGCACATAGTACGGTAGGTATGATCAGCTAGCGCGCTAACTTTGTATAGCGTACTAGAGAAACTTGGAAGTGCACTAATGAGGTCATTATACTTTTGGTAGGTTTTTGGTTTTGTTGTATGACTACCTGTGAGCCAGTAGAGTGTCCTACACCGGATTTTATAGGTTTTTGATTATTATTTTTTGTATGACTTTTATATATCTTCCATATACTTTCAGGGTTGTATATTATGGGTTAAGAGATAGTACCCTAATTAGATACGTGTTGATATATTTTATCGTTGTTTCATATTTTATATATATATATATATGCAAGTGATCTTTAATTCCTGTTTTTCCACAATTTTAGGTATCATGATAAAAGCTACCGCTAAATTGTTAAGAATTCTACTAAATAAATTTTAAACTTGTAAAATTTTAATTAACTCTAATTTATCAATTGACATAAGATAATGAAAAGCTTTTTTGTTTGAATAATTAATTAGTAAGGAGAAATGTTTTGGAAAAAGGCTAACTAATTGGTTGTTAAGTCCTACGTGGGGGAGATTATGGCTTAATTATGAGATTAGGCAGGGCGGTGTCCTAATTTGAGAAGTGGTCGTCACAAGAGGTAGGACTGAAACCAAATTTCAAGCAAACCAAACTTCAAAACAAGCTTACCTCCATCACTCTCTCTATCTATGCATGACTAAGAATGATAAAATGCAATGCATACTATGATAAATCACGGGTACAAATATATTCAATCAATAGTAAAGATTACTGTAAAGTTTAATTACCACAAAACCAACTTAAAGTTGGTTATGAAGCCTCACATAACGTTTCCTTAGCTTTCATGTACTTTGAACCTATCTCCCAAACTTTGTTCCGAGTGGTTTCGAAATCCTCGACATTACCTAAAATCATTAAGAAATATGGATAAGTTTCCTATTTGAATTTCTAAAAGTTTCGACCAATTTTCGAGTTGTGTTAGTATGTTTAAGTCTTAAAAATCAAGAATCACTCCAAATCAACTCCTCGGATGTCCGAATCCTAATTTTGATTGCCAATTGTGGTTCAAAATCGAAAGTTTACCTTGACTAAGCTTTTAAATAATTTTTCAAATTTTGAGTATTATCAGTGTTGTAACACGCATTACGAGGAAACCCCGATATAAGTCCTCGAAAAATTTCAAAATCCTCATTTTTCATAGAAATCTCTCATTTCTACTTATTTGTCTAAAAATATAATTTTGTTTTTCTAATATTTTCATTTTTTTTGGATTTTGTTTTCTAAAATTTATCATTTTCTTTTTTTCTTTAATTGGGGTTTGATCCCCCAGACCAGATCGAACCAGGTCCAGTTCAGAGTGTAGTGATAAGATCAACATGCAAAAAGTTAAGGTATAGGGGAAGTAGTAAAATAATAGCTTGGATTAGCTATTAAACATTAACACAAGTGATTGTGTTTTAAGATTCAAAGTACTTAATAATCAATTCTAACAACATTAAGTTAGGACGTTTATACTATAACCTAAAATATAATAAATGAAGAGATAGATGTATTGATTGAATATCAGTAAGTGATATATATAGGACGCCAGTATGAGCTCCTATATTGCAAGAAATCAATGTTCAATACTTACGTACTCGAATCATTTGGACTTCCCTTTCAACCAATTTCCTTTTAATTTCATAAGTGACACTTTCATCAATTATATTAGTACCGAACTACTTACAACAACTTTATGAATTTGAACTTCACAAGTCCATTTCACATCCAACCATACTAAGTGAAATTTCATAAGTCTATTTTCTCTTTTAATTATTTATTTCTAGTCTTACTCGTCAAATCTTACGAGTTAAGTATCGAACGAAAAAATGAGAATAAAGATAATATAATAATACATAACAAAATAACATAATTACAAAGTATCTCAAACTCACAATCATTTCCCAACTAATCGCGTTCAATAAATCTTGTGTTTTCAACCAAAGTTTATCCTCAATAGGCTCCAATACAAAGTTTGTCAACCCTTTCGTCTTTAGGATCACCGATCAGCCTAGATTACCTTAATCCTCTGATAATCTAGTCAGCCTAAACTATTCTTTCAACTTTGACCTTCAAATAAATTTTATTACAATCCTTAATAATCCTTCAAATTACAATTTAAATCCTCGTCTGATTCGGTTCTTAACTTATTTTATTAGAGCAAATTAGAAAATTATATATGTATTTACTAAAAGTTTCAGTGACACCTCCCCTAAAAGTTACATGCCAAAAAATTCACATAATAGACAACAAAATGGGAAGAGGCCTAGAAGGACTTATAACTCTTTGCAATTCAAAATATGTATCAAATTCAAATTAATAAACTAACTTAGAGTCTCTATAACTTAAATACAGCTTTATGATCTCAAATAGACCAAAATAGAAACGTAAACCTTTAAACTTATTTTAAACTAACTTAGGAGACTTTCTTAACCATTCAACAAAATTTCACGTCCTACACTCACCCCCAAAATGTTGGGTTTTAGGGTTCATACGCAGCTAAAAATTTTAAAAAAAAATTGAAAAACCCCAATAGGATCAAAAATAAGTTCCATCAAACTAAATCTATGAAAGTAAATCATGTCTTATTCCGTGATTTCCTTTTTTGATTGTTTGATTTTCAAGACGTCCAAGTGCACGTTCTCTATCAGAAATCTACACACGAACGGTAACCACAATTTAGAGTGCTAGCCCCAATAGAGGTTGAAAACAATTTTTCTTTCTCTTCCTAAATCTAGAGAACTAGAAAATTGTAAAATGAAAATCTTATTTTGTTTTTAGGTTTTACCATTTATTTATATGTGTAGATAAGCCCTCACTTAAAATCATATTCGTAATACAACTATTGTATTTAGGCAGTTTAAGAAATTACACATACCCCTATTGATAAGTTATCATATAACAAATCGTAAGGGCTTTTATGTCATGAATTTTATCATATAAAACTCATTACTCTATATCAATTGAAATTGTGCAAAGTCATTCTTTGTGTGTGACCTAATAGGTTAATGCGACATTGGCAGTGAACCAAAAACCATTTTGGCACACAAGTCATAAGCGGTCTCTAACAAGGCATTATGACTACCCAAGTAGCATGAATATCAACATCGATACAACCTAATTAATAACATATATTATATCATTTTTCATGCGATATCCTTTGATTAAACATAAGGCATGGAAAGTCACCCTTAATGTTCAATCGTACTAGTCTCGATCTTTCGGTAAACTGAAAAACATCCAAGTGACATTGATCATATCAATTCACATGGACTTGGTCATTATCACTCTATCTTATCGAGGGATCCACTGATATCTCTCTTTATATTAGAGTGACAAATTATGTCTTGATTACACACCTTCACATATTATTCACACGGTAAGCAATCACAATCTTTATAATTGTCTAGTTAAAGGCAACGTTTGATTGTGTCAAATTATCATGCTTTTAATATTGAAGTCTATTATAATCTCAAGTCAAAGGACTAAATGATATACTTATCATGAGTAACATTTATGACTTAATTTATGTGGTGTTCTCATAGCGGGTCGGTCCAGTACCTTATTCCCTAATAGTACTCATGATCTAGATGCGTATCCATATATGCATGATCATCACATGACCATCAATCAAGACTCACACTAGTCTTAATTCATTATAGTTCCCAGTACGATGACCGACTATGGACATTTAGAATATTTCAACAAATATCAATGGATCTTACTATAAGGTAAACATGCAATCACTTATAATAAAATAACAAATAAAACTATTATTTTATTAACTAAAATTATAAGATAAACAATGTTTGTAGATTGACTTAGGGCATATGCCCTAACATCTCTAACTTGCTCTAGGGACGATCATTCATGTATCTAATACATAATAACCTAACGTAACCATCATGTTTCACTTATGGAAGAGCCTTCGTCAAAGGATTTGCAACATTGTCTTCTATATGAACTATACAAATCTTCATGTCTCCTCTCTCAATGATTTTTCGAATTAGATGAAAACATCTAAGTATATGTTTGATCGGTGGTGTGATCTTAGTTCCTTGTCATTTGCTATCGCCCCATTGTTGTCACAATACAAGCAAATGGGGTTAGCTATACTCGAAACCACACCAAGTTCTAAGATGAACTTTTTGATCGAAACTGCTTCTTTAGATGCATCGGACGCTGCAATATATTCAACTTCTATTGTAGAATCTACGACAGTTTCTTGCTTTGAACTTTTCTAGCTCACTGCACCTCCATTCAAAGTAAACACATATCCAAATTGCGATTTGAAGTCATTTATATCAATTTGAAAACTTGCATCTATGTAACCACTTATAACAAGCTCGTCTTCCTAACTTCCATAGACCATGAACACTTTTTTAGTCCTTCTCAAGTACTTAAAAATGTTCTTTACTGCTATCCAATGACTCTCATCGGGATCAGACTGATATCTGCTTGATGCGCTCAAAGCATATGATACATCAAGTCGAGTGCATAACATGGCATACATGATAGATCTAATAGCTTATGCATATGGAATCATATTCATGCACTCTCGCTCATCTTAGTCTTCGAATTGACTCTTGATGATATTTATACCATGAGACATTGGCAATGACCCTTCTTTAGAGTCTTGCATAATGAACTTGTAACGACCCGAAAATTTGACTCGCGCCACGTGTCATTTTGGGGTCGTATGTGGGACCCACTCTTCGTGATCCGGATAGAAATCGACGCGAAATATGGTAAAGTTAAGGTTTAGACGCGGTTTTCCGAATTTCGTAATGCAAGGGCATCTTTGTCAATTTGTGGCAAAAATGAGGTATTTTTCGGGGTTTAATTTGGACGCAAATCGAGAACACTTTTGATTTTGAAATAAAAAAAATAGTATATATATATTAATATATATAAGAAAAGAAGAGAGAGAAAAGAAAAGAAAAGCAAGAGAGAAAGAATAGCTAGAGAGATCAAAGAAGAGAGGGAAAAAGAGAGAGATCGTGAGGAACGGAGAGAGGGAGAGCCGGCGAGGGGACGACGGAGAGAGGCGGCGCATCCAGCAGCGACGCGCGCAGGGAGGTCGCGGACCAGCGGCAGCGGCTGTGGCGGATAGATCGGCGCGGCGCAGTGGCGTGGACGATCAGCCAGCGAGCAGAGGCGGCGCGGCGAGGAGGCGCTGCCCAGCAGCAGCGGCAGGGGGGACAGCAGACGCGGCGGCGATAGGCGCGGAGAGCGGACAACGCAGCAGCAGGGATCGCGGACGGCGGCTCGCGGCTCAGCGGCAGGCGCGGCCTGCGAAGCCGAGGACGATGGCGGCGAGCAATCGAGGCAGCGGCGAAGAGGCACCGCGAAGCAGCAGCAGGGCGGCGATTCAGGCGGCGGTGATGGACAACAGCAGCAGCGGCTGCGAGGCGAGGAGATGGATAGCAGAGGCGACGGTATTGCAGCAGCGGGCGCGGCAGCGACCGCCACGACGGCGGCCGGTAGCGGCTGCTTCGGCGCGGTGAGGGTTGGACGGTGGAGCAAGCGGCGCCGGCGAGGGACAAGCGGCGACGGCGAGCGGCCGGCGGTGGCGCGACGGTGGTGCCGATAGTGGCGCGACGGTGGTGCCGGCAGCGGCGCGGTGACGACGTCGGCGCAACTTCAACGTCGGCGCGGTGAACAACGCGATGGCGTTGTCGGACTGATCGGAGGTGCGAATCGACGAATTTTGACGACGCGATGGAGGTGAGATGTATTTCATCTAATTTTAATTGTGATTTGCGTGATTTAGTAACTTAAATGGTACAAATGGACACCAGGGACTTAGGATGCTATAGTCAGGTGTCGGGTGCGCATATCGAGATGCGAGCGAGTGCTTTTGAGGTACGTAAGATTCCATCTAAAAGTCACTGAGGGTTTACTTTTCTATCATTGATTTCCTATTCGTGGTTATTGAATGTTATTCCCCCTATTCCTTGTTATTGTATGCTTTTCCGTGACACATTTGGGTTGGGGGTCGAGACACTTCATATTCGTTGTGTACTCATGGCACACTAGACTGTACGCGGGAAAATCAGGTGAAAGGAAGTAGGGGCATCCACTGAAAAGATCCTGGGGGTATGGAAACCAGGTGAAAGGAAGTGGGGCACCCACCGAAAGGATCCTGGGGATTCGACGTACAATTTAGTTTGGCCGGGAGGAGTACACGATTTGTTTCTCTCGTGTTATTCATTCATGTGATGATCTTTGCACAGTTGTATGTTTAGTTTTCGCATGATTAATTGACATGGTTATTGATATCTGTTTATGCTCCTATAAATTCTCGGTGTATTTTGTTGGAATCTTACTAACTGTACTCTCCATCTGGCTTTTTGTGATGGTCGAGTGCAGACCCTGCTATAGAGGCAATGACATTTTGGACGACTTTATCTGACTGCCCGCGGTCAAGGACCTACTAGTACGTGCGATTTTGATATTTTGCTTACTTTCGGAAATGGGAGACTGAATAAACATTGTACTTTTATATGTTACTGTTTAATATTGTCGCATATATACAAAGTATTTTCCTGGGTTTTCCACAATAAGTGTTGCTCTTAAAATGATGTTTTATACGATAATAAATTTAATTGTTTTACTTGTTTTAAATTTAAGACTTTCGCTGTTGTTTTAATGATTAAACTATCGAACTAAATTGTTTAACGAATGGAGTTAACACGCATATCGAGGAGTCGTGTTGTAGGAAATGTCGTCAGTGGCGCGTGGACCCAATGGGTCAAGGATCAGATGGGACCGCTAGGGAAGCGCCTCCCCACGTGGCGACCTCGGATTTTGGGGCCGCTACAAGTGGTATCAGAGCTTAGGTTCAAGCGAACCTAGGGGAAAGTTTAATGGCTTAAGACATTGTGATACCACGCTACAAGTGGTATCAAAGCATGGTCGACTTAGTTGGAGGAAGCGTAGGTGTCCTTAAACTGATACCACGTTACAAGTGGTATCAGAGCGAGAGTTCGAGGAACCTCGAGAAATTAACTGAAAGAGCATAAGACTTAAAAAAAAATTTAGATGTGGAAACCCGATGTACTTGCCTTTGAACTTTAGTTGGGAAGTAAAGTGTGCGGGTAGTACTAGGACTTAAATGCGTATATGTTGATTGTAATATTTATGTATACGTATTACGACGCTGAGTTGCGGCTTGTTCGCGATTTGAAGATTCGACATGGATGGACGACCAGTTCTTCATACGGATGCTTGTGGCACCGGATTGGAATGCATACTGATGCAGGGAGACAAAGTGATATCTTATTTATCGCGTTAGTTGAAGACTCATGAGAGGGACCGGACAGTGAGACAATAGTTTGCCAGATGACATACAAGTTTTGTTTACTTGAGGTGGCACAGCTATGAGTTTGTCGAGGTTCCCAATGCTGCAGAGGCACATATTCATACGACAAATGAGAGTATTAACAATATCCATTCCGAGCGTGTCGGGGTGTCGAAGAGCTGATGTGATATATCAGAGGTTCAAGGACATGACACAGAGTCTAGATTTTTCAAATTGGCGCTGAGATATATAGGACCATTTATAGTCGCAGCATGAGTTGGCAGTGTGGCTTACATATTGGACTTGCCAGAAAAGTTAGTTGGGGTTCATCCGACATTTCACATTTCAACATTGAGACTCGCTAGGTCAGGGCCTAAATCGACGATTAAGTTGGGACAGGTGAAGATACACCCCGACGTGACCTATGAGGAGAGAGAGACGATAGAGATTATAGACCTTCGAGTACAAATTCTCCGGAACAGGAAACTCGCGAAGGTATTAGTTCGTTGGCAACATCATAGGACGAAGGGACTCACTTGGGAGCTCGAGTCAACGATAAGGACACGTTACCCTCAGCTATTCTCTGGTATGGGATTTGGGTTATAGTTAAATTTCGGGACGAAATTTTCTTTTAGTTGGGAAGACTATAACGGCCCGAAAATTCAACTAGCGCCACGTGTCATTTTGGGGTATGTGGGACCCACTTTCATGATCCGATCGAAGTCGACGCGAAATATGGTAAAGTTAAGGTTTAGACGCGGTGTTTCCGTATTTCGTATTGCAAGTGCATCTTCGTCAATTTGTGGTGAAAATGAGGTATTTTTCAGGGTTTAATTTGGATGCAAATCGAGAACACTTTTGATTTTGAAATCAAAAAGAAAATGTATACATATATATTTATTTATATATAAGAAAATAAGAGAGAGGAAAGAAAAGAAAAGTAAGAGAAAGAGAGAGAAGAGCCAGAGAGATCGAAGAAGAGAGGGAAAAAGAGAGAGATCGTGAGGAGCGGAGAGAGGGAGAACCGGCGAAGGGACGACGGAGAGAGGCGGCGCGACCGGACACGAGGACGACGAGGACAACGCAGCGGCGCAGCCAACAACCGCGCGCGGCGGGAGGTCGCGAACCATCGGCAGCGGCGGTGGCGACAAATCGCGCGCGGCGCAATGGCGTGGATGATCGGCCAATGAGCAGCGCGACGGCGTGGAAGCGCCGCCAAAGAGCAGCGCGCGTGGCGGCGACAACAGCGGCGCGATCGCGCGTGGAGAGCGACGGCAGCAGCAGAAGAGGATCGGGACATCGACTCGCGGCTTCAGCGAGCGCGCACTGCGGCCGAGGACGATGGCGACGAGCGATCGAGGCAGCAGACGCAGACGAGAAGCACCGCTGCAGCAGCAACAGCAGGGCGCGATCCCGGCGGCGGCGACGGACGACAAGCAGCGGCCGTGTTGCGAGAGATGGACGACGACAAGGTAGTCACGACGCAGCGGCCGAAAGCGCTCCGGCTCCGCGCGAGGGTTGACTGGCCGAGCGCGCGCCGGCGAGGGCAAAGCGCCGGTGAGCAATCGGCGTGGCGCGCGCGCCAGCAATGGCGCGGTGATGACGTATGCGCGACTTCGACGTCGACGAGGTGAACAACGCGATGGCGTTGTCGGACTGATCGGAGGTGCGAATCGACGAATTTCGACGACGCGATGGAGGTGAGATGTATCTCAACTAATTTTAATTGTGATTTGCATGATTTTGTAACTTAAATGGTACAAATGGACACCAGGGACTTAGGATGCTATAGTCGGTGTCGCAAATCGAGATGCGCATATCGAGATGCGTCAGCGAGTGCGATTTCCTATTCGAGGATGCTATTCCTTGTAAGATTCCATCTAAAAGTCAAAAAAATAAGTTAGAGACGGACTGATTTAGAGACGAGGTTTACTTTTCTATCATTGATTTCTCTATTCGTGGTTATCAAATCTCGAATGTTATTCCCCCCATCCCATTCTTTGTTATTGTATCACCCAAAAACCCTAGCGCTTTTCTCGTTCACCCGTCCAAAACCCCCAAATCGGTCTCCTTCTTTTTGCTCTCAACTCTCGTCTCTCCGTCTCTCGATTCCGCCGGTCTCTCTGGTATCTCGGTGTCGCCGTCACTCTCGGGTCTCTCCGTCTCGTCGCGGTGGTCTCCGTCATCGGCTCTCGACTCTCTCTCCCTCTGGTCTCTCCGTCTCTTGCTTGGTGACGGGTCTTCGTCTCTCATTGGTAAGATCAGCACTGCCCATATGTATTTTTCCTTTCTGTTTTTTAGTTTAGTTTTGTATTTTCTTTCATGAACAAACAATACAATATCATTTTCTTTAACTTTGTGAAATATTTTTTCCTTCATGCACAAGCATTACAATTTCTTGAATTTCTCAACTTTTTTTGTGTTGATCGATATTTGGTGCATGGATTATCAGATAATGATTGTGGCTGATTGCTTTTCTTAGGAAATAGTTGTTGATTGATTTGTATAGTTCCAAATGCTCTCTATTAGATATGGGTTATATTCTACTTAGGGAAATTTGCATATGTAATTGTATGGAATCCTCAATAACGAGTGATAAGTAATTACTTTAATTGGTTGGCCTTTTAGGGGAAATCACACAACTAACATGTCTAGGTTAAAGTAATTGTGTTTGGCGTGTTAATTGTCTAGTGTTATTGACTCCATCGACTTTATTGCGATAATTGTGTTGAATTATAGTGTGCTTCACCTAGGGGTTATACATTTGCTAGGAAGTGAAAAAATCGTCATACTTTGTTTGGCATAACTAAGGAATGCAGGGGTTTATACACAATATTGAACCTTATAACTAATGTTGAGCGAGAGACGCAAGAGTGGCTTACGAGAGATGAGCAGCTTGGTGATACATAGGTAATTTTCTTGTTGTTTTTGTAAATACTGAGATTAAACTTTTGCTTTTGTAGATAACGTTAGCAATTCTTCGCATGCCTTTTTGAGTGACACTTCTTTTTGTGCATATTTAGACTTATACTTCTTTATGTTTCATTGGATAGTTGTTCAGAAATTTTTCCCATTCCATTTACTTCTTTTTTCTTACCCTACTGCAGATGTTACATTTGCTTGGCGTACAGATGTTTGTGTAGGTGTAGCCGAAAGTTTGGTTTTCAGCTCATGACAATGCAATAACGAGTACTTGTTTATATATGCATATCTTCAATTGAGAGCCAATGCACTTTACAAATAAAAGAGTGCAAGGTTCTGGGAGTATTTGTATATGGAGTAACTGAAGTAAGCTAATTTTCTCAATCATGTTTTATGCTAATATACTTTTTTGGTGAACTGAAACAGCTTCTTTATATGTGGATTACTGTTTTGCATGCTCTTATGAATTATGATAATCAATACTCAGTTTGCCATTGTTGGTGAGGTTTCTTTGTACTTTGGGGCAACACTGATATTTGACTTCTGCTCATGCATATTCTCAATCATAAATATTTTCAGTCATAGATCAGCAGATAGGATGTTATTGGAAGTATCCGAAATATCAATCTTGTATTACTTCAATTTCTGTAACTGCACCTCATGCATATGAAAACCTTTTGCTTTTCTTGTTTTCAGATCTCTATCACGGATGTTGCAGAAGCTTTAGTGCATATTTCTGTAAGATGCATTGCTTAAGCATATATTTCAATTTTCTCCATGTAAGAGAGAATTTTCTAATTTCGACCTTGAAAATGCGGAATGGCATCTCTAATAGAACAGTTGGAGAGACTGGAAAGCTGATTCTTCTGGACTTGACTGGATCTGAAAAAATAGAGAAAACTAGAGCTGAAGGACAAATTCTTGAAGAAGCAAAAACCATCGACAAGTCCCTTTCTGCTCTTGGTAATGTGATCAATGCTTTGAAGAATTGATCATGACATTTATATCCTTATTGATACATACTTTAATCCTAAGTATATATACTAGAAAAGTAGAAAGCACACCATAATTGATTCCTCCTTCTTTTTCCTTATTGATACATACTTTAGACCTGAGCAATAGAAGAAAATTGTGTTAGTCAAGAACCAGAAAAGAAATCCCTAGTTGAAAATGAACTACTGAGGACAAGAATGAAAAGGAAAAGAACATTAATTAAACTGCCTGCATGTATTTCAGGGGATGATATGCTAATGAAAGCGGCTGAGAAAGACTGCACTTCTGGAGCTGTGTCCTTACTCGGTTTCTCTGCTATATTCTCATCTATATTGCTGGCTCAGTAAGGTATATATGGTTAGATGGCTGAATATATGAAGGAGAGTGGAGAAGGGGTATGAGGCATGGGCATGGAAAGACGCAGTGGCCTTCTGGAGCTGTCTATGATCTAATGCTAAGTTTATAACTAGGAATATAAGGTATTTCTTTTCTTTTACCCTGCCGTCATTTTCTGTGTCATACACATTATTACAATAACGTATCTAGTCTTCCATTGGTTAGATTGCAAATTTTGTGAATCGATTTTCTTACTTGATAAGGATATGCATATCTCAGTCTTGTTTCAAGTCTTCCATTGGTTAGATTGCGAATTTTGTTGAAAATGAAATCTGGTTCATGTGCTTGTTGGAGTATGAAATCTGTTGGTTTGTCCTGGATTCTCTTTTTTATTTTTTCTTGACGGGATGAAGTGAGGATCAATGGTTAAGGTTCCAAGATTTATATGTTTAATAATGTTAAAAGCAGCCATTTAAGTTCAATTTTCCCACTTTTGGTTCAGCGTTAGGCTTTTTGCTGATTCCTAATCTTGGCTAGCCGCTCCTTCCCAAAAATATTGCTTAATAGCCTTAGTTCTATCATAATCTATTTCAATATTTGATCTTAACTAATTCTTCTAGGTTTTGGCATTCGGGCATGTAAATCAACAATTTGATTTATGTGAAAGCTGCCTACTAATTAAGTGACCAGGAACAATTGCTTCGTCTTAAGCTTTGGTAGGAGTATTTTATATTACTGTTTTTGCTTTTACAATTTATTCGATGGAGAAAAGAAACAAGCTGCTCACAGTTGCATTTTGCATATCTAGTGGGCTTCTACTGCAATTGACATTAATTTTTAATCCATCTTAATGTTGTGTTGTAAACTTGTACTTGCTTCTCAATGCCTCTCCTTGGCAGAGCTTATTTTTTAATTAAACAAATTTGATGTTCTAGATTTTTATACAGGATGTCAACTACTAATGTAATCATTTTCGTATACTTGTTTTGGTTTGGGATCTTTTGTCTACAAAACTCCAAACCTGTCAAGTTAAAATAACTTGACAAACCGAAGTAGGTTGATTCATGTAGCGAATTCCATTTAATACTTGATTTTCTATTTTCACTTTAGTAGTTAGCAAGTGTTGATCCGTGCAAGAAATTGAAGCTTGTTATTTGGTGGTCTGCTGCTTAAATAGAATATGCAATGAACTAATTTGCTGCTAAATAAGCCCTGCTAAATAAGCTTGTTATTCTCCATCTTTTGTCTAATTTGTTGCTTGTTATTTGGAAATATATGTATATATGTTTTATTTGCATTGTTTCCTCAAAACCTCATGCCCTTACCTCCGAAATTTATTCTACAACAATGATGCCTTTGAGAACGCATGTATGGAATTTGATGAGGCAAACTTGAAGCCAACGTACAAGATACTCTGGGGGATACCAGGTTTTCTTTGTAACAATTAAAAGGGTCTTCATTCATTTTGTTTTTGCAATGTCATGTGCATGAAAGGCTATGTTAATTTGTTTAAGAGACTTTAAAGAATTTGATGCCACTGGGTAACTTTGAATTTTCAGGTGAAAACAATATTTAGCAGTCAAATGAATTTTTTTTCTCATATTAAATTCTTGCTTTTGTTATTTCTTTTTTTCTCATGCCTGAGTTTGCTAATAGGAGTTTGGAACAATTCACGGTCGTTCAAAAGCAATTAATATTGCCAACATATTGGGTCTCCCCAAAATTATCATAGATGATGCACTTGTACGATACGGAACAGCTAGTTCAGAAATTAAAGAGGTACGTCAATATTCATGGATGTTGGGTGTTAGGATTGTTGTTGATAAAAGTTACTTAGTGCTTCAAAGTTACCGAAATTTCGACACCATGCAGGTGATAGTTGATACACGTTAGATGCTTCAAATTCACATCTAAATGTACCTGTAGATCTTATTGATATGCCATGATGGGTATTTTCTTGCATTTCTTCCTTGAGTTGTAACTTGTAATTCCCAAAATTTAAGCAAATAGAACACATCAATGGCCATCTCATATTCAATAAAATCAAAAAAAGCCCATTAGTTACTGAAAGTAAGGATTTTGTGCTGTGACTTGATGCAATTCTATCTCTTCTTATTCTCTCGTACTTTTCTTAATTCATATTGTGTCATATATTGCTTGCATTCCTTTTGGTGTATTGCTTTTACGACGACGTTGGAGCGGACTGTTCTTCTGCGCTATTTATAAGCTCTCTATTTGGTTCAGGATCGCTTAAGGAACCCCAGTGAATATGCATTATCACCGGTTGTTGTCCTCGATGGAGAATCGAAGTGCTTCAAAGTAAGTAGTGTTGTGAGGTATTGTACCAAATCTCTATCTCCTCTTTCCTGTTAGCAATCATTCAAAAACTTGCCATTTCCTAGCATGCTTCTTCTGATGTATTCCTACCTCTGCTGTCATGTTTATTCATGTCATACAACTTTTTAGCTTAGTTATTGATATACAATATTTGTGATTCTCTTACTCATAGCAGTCTTAAACCTGATCCCTATGCTCGAATCATTTAGTACCATTTGTTAGAAAGGACTGAACTTTTTTTCTTTTTGTTTTGGTCATTACGAATTGAAATTAAATGCTCACTTTCGGTGGACTTCTCTATCAATTGCAAAGAATTTACAGCAACAACAATGTTGCTCATCTTATTTAGCACTGATTGCCAAACGAATTAGATGATACGATGAGAACAAAGAGTGGCATGTTTACTAACACTTATGCAAGTTAATGCAAATCTGTGATTAGAATTGCTAAGGAACTCATCTAAATAACTCCACACTTATTGTCAATCATGTTTTCCCTGTGAAGATCTAGAGCTTGTGTTAGTGATGTGATATAATATGTATATATATATATATATATATATATATTGCAACTTAGTGAGAGACTCATTTTTCTCAATATTGTAACTTAGTGAGCTAGAGACTCATTTTTCCCAATCTAGTATTCTTGTCTCAAAGAATTCTTATTTTGTGTTAGAAGTATGTATTTAGGCTGTGAACAAGGTAATTTTTGTCTTGTGATCTTATTTGTGCCTTGATGTTTTAGAAAGATGTTTGAACTGATTTAGAGGTTACACATGAAATAGGGGAATGGTACAATTACCTGGTTCGGTTACACATGTCGATTTTCAAGATGTTTGAACTGATTTAGAGGTTCCTTGAAAGCTCTTGATGTTGTGTGGTGTATTGCTTTTACCAGACGTTGGAGCGGATCTGTTCCTGGGCGCTATTTAGCTCTCTATTTGGTTCAGGACTGCTCGGAAGGAACCCTGTGGAATATGCATTATCACTGGTTGTTGTCCTCAGATGGAGAATCAGAAGTGCTTCAAAGCTGCGTTATAGAGTCCTTATTGCTCTTCTTATTCTTACCAGTCATGTTGGAGTTTTGGTGATTGGAGGTGTTGAACATTAGATGGATTTTGTTCTTGGTTATTAAGCTTAATTCTTTGTGTGCATATTTATAGGATTGTAAGTTTTTTTTTTGTGGTTGTCGAACAATAGGATTGGTGGTTTTTGTGTATACTTACAAATTTGGAGCTTTTGTAATACAAGACAAGTTTCCGTAGATATATAATTTTTTTCCAAATTTTGAGTTTTACATTTTTTTTCTCTTTTGAATATTTGTTGATATATATTGTCCATGTATGAATGTCAAATTTGGCTTTTTTGTGGGATGTTAGCACCCCCAAGGAGTTGTTGGAGGGGGTGCAGGTGATGGACTAGGTCCTATGGTTGTAATTTCAAGTTATAGGTTGGAGAACCAATTGGATTATGTTTATGTTTGAATATTAAACGAAAATGAAAATTAGAGACGGATTAGCAACGGAATTCAAATATTCCGTTGCTATTCCGTCTCTAATTTTCCAGGAATATATACATGAATCACAAACGGAATCAGAAACGGAAATAAGAATTCGTCTCTCGATTCCGTTGCTAATCGAAACGGAATCGAGACGAAATCAGAAATGGAATTATCCGTCTCTGATTCCGTTGCTGATTAGCAACGGAATCAGAGACGGACATTTACATTCCGTCTCTGATTTCGTTTCTGATTAGCAACGGAATCAGAGACGGACTTCATAAATTTATTATTTCCGTCTCTGATTCCGTTTCTGATTAGCAACGGAATCAGAGACGGAATGCAATTACAAATGTACCATTTCGAAAAAAATTCCATTTTTGTTCCGTCTCTGTTCCGTTTCTAATTTCCGTCTCTAAAATCCGTCTCTAATCAGAAACGAAATTTTTCCGTCTCTATTCCGTCATGACACATTTGGGTCAGGGGTCGAGACACTTGATATTCGTTGTGTACTTATGCCACACTAGATTGCGTACGCGGGAAAATTTGGTGAAAGGAAGCTGGGGGCATCCACTAGGGGGTCGAAAGGATCATGGGGGTATGGAAACCGGGTGAAAGGAAGTGGGGCACCCACCGAAAGGATCTGGGGGTTCGATGTACAGTTTAGTGTGACCGGGAGGAGTACACGATTTGTTTCTCTCGTGTTATTCATTCATGTGACGATCTTAGCACAGTTGCCTGTTTAGTTTCCGCATGATTAATTGACATGGTTATTGACATCTGTTTATGCTCCTATAAATGCTTGGTGTACTTTGTTGGAATCTTACAAACTGTACTTTCCATCTGGTTTTTTGTGATGGTCGAGTGCAGACCCTGCTAGTAGAGGCAATGACATTTTGGGCGACTTTATCTAATTGCCCGCGGTCAAGGACCTATTAGTACGTGCGATTTTGATATTTTGCTTACTTTCGGGAAATGGGAGACTGAATAAACATTGTACTTGTATATGTTACTGTTTAACATTGTCGCATATATACGGAGTATTTTCCCAGGGTTTTCCACGATAGGTGTTGCTATTAAAATGATGTTTTATACGATAATAAATTTAATCGTTTTACTTGTTTTAAATTTAAGACTTCCGCTGTTGTTTTATTGATTAAACTATCGAACTAAATTGCTTAACGAAGGGAGTTAACACGCATATCGAGGAGTCGTGTTGTAGGAAATGGCGTTAGTGACGCGTAGGACCCAATGGGTCAAGGATCAGATGGGACCGTTGGGCCGCGCCTCCCCACGTGGCGACCTCGGGATTTTGGGGCCGCTACAGAACCTATTTAGTACTTTATCTATATAAGCACTCTGACTTAGACTGATCACCTCTTAGATCTATCCCTATAAATCTTAATCCCAAGGATGTAGGCTGCATCTCCTAAGTCCTTCATTGAGAAACACTTTCCTAAGCAAAACTTTACACTTTGCAAGGTTGGGATGTCATTTCCAATGAGTAATATATCATCAACATATAGCACCAGGAAAAAACCACGTTCCCACTGACCTTCTTATATACATAAGGCTCATCTTCATTTTTAATGAAACCACATTCCTTAATTGCTTCATCAAAACGAAGATTCCAACTCCAAGAAGCTTGCTTTAATCCATAAATAGATCGTTCAAGCATCCTAAAAGTCTCAGGATGAACAAACCCTTCAAGCTATATCATATACATGTCCTCAAGTAACTTTCCATTTAGAAAAGCTATTTTGACATCCATTTGCCATACCTCATAGTCATAATGAGGCAATGGCAATTAGAATTCTAATGGATTTAACATTGCTTCATGTGCTATGATTTATTGCCTTTGCTAAAAGGTTCTTGATTAGCTTATTTTTTTCGAGTGACTTTCACTCACTTCTTGTAATTTGCTGGGAGAGGTTTTGAAGTACTGCCAAATTATTTGTTTCAATAAAAACATGGTCAGGTTTGGTTTGGTTGAAATGTAGTTGCAGGAAAGATGTGTGTTAAGAATTAATATACGAAGAATAAGGTGATTTGTAGGTCCATACGTGATATAATTCAAATTCAGGTACATGAAAGCAGTGATTGCATACAATATAAACTAAACCAATTAAAAATTATTGTCATTATTTGTGTTGCAGTTGCAGGTAACTTATGTTCTCTACATGATAATGAAGCTCACGACAAATGAACAAATTTTTTTTTTTTTTTTTTTTTTTTTTTTTGAATGCATCATTTTTCATGTTTTTTTGAGAATTGGATAACCCGATCTCCGAAAGGCGGAAGCATGCCTTTTTTTCATTGCCCCATATTAGGCGTTATTTAATAACACCTTCATTTAATAGGGGTTTAAAAATCTCTATTAAATACTGAAATTGTTCTAATGCCTACAAGTGCGGTTGGCTGACACATTTATATATTACTTTTAGTAGTTAATAAAAAATAAAAAAGAAAAATCAAACGGTTGGCTGGCACAATTGGAATTGAGTTTGTCTTTTAATCACTGACTCAAGTTATACGATGCACGACTCGAATAGTCTGAATACCCAAACTCGAATAGTCTGAATACCAAATAACGGGTGGCTGAGAAAAAAAAAAAAAGTTGTGTACCCAACATTTGGAATTCAATCTTACAAACATGGACTGAAGCAAAGTTAAAGGAAATGCATATATTATGATCATACCAACAACTGCACATGATGCAGTTATGTTCTATGTATACACACATTACAAGATGCAGAGAGAAAGAGAAGTGTTGAATCAAGAAGACCAGCAGCAGAGCTCCACAGGTTCCCCAAACCTGTGTTCCATTGTTGATGAAGGATTAGAACAAACGGGTGGTGGTGTTTTTCCACCAATGCTGCCTCTTTTGCTTGGCCTAATTGCAAGAATCCTCCAAAACCAAGATGCCACATTACCCTCACCAGAAGAGGAAGTGGGGGTTGTGGTTTCTTCATCTTTGATGAAATGATGATGGTTGTGAGAGAGGACCATGAGCATTGCAGCAGTAGGGGCCATCTTTTGTCGGCAATCACACGCACACGCACGCACAGCGGAAGCAATTACTCACAAACTTGTATATTATTTAATAAACTAACTTTGCGTTCTTTATATAGATACTCAAAAACTGTAATCCAACTGCAACATTAAAAACGCTATTCAAAAACGAATATAAATCTTAGTTGGACTCAAATTAACTAACATCAATTCTAATCAGACTCAAACAATATTAAACTACAACTTTATTATGAGCCAAACTCCGTTTTGTTGTTCTATGTTACATGTATATATAGAGGAGGGAGAGTTGGTTGAAGGAGAGGTGGTGGTGGTGGTGGAGCTTAAAAAAGCAATCTTGTTTCGTTCTCAACCAAACAATGGATTATTGTGTACAATGGATTGTGTGTTCTGTGGGTCAACCACACAGTCTCTATCTCTGTGGGCGTTTTCGGGTCTTCTTTTAACATGTATCAGATTTTGGAGAACGCGTGAGTGCTTAAGAAAATGCTTGTAAGGCTACGCATTCCCACGTGGTGTCACTTGGTTGACGCGTGGCATGCATTGCTTACTTGGCAATGGCATGCTCATGCTGGATTAATGCTTGTGAGAACACTGAGAAGCAAACAAAAAAAAAAAATAATAAAATAAAATAAGGAGATGCTTGTGAAAATGATTATGATTTTAATAATTTTAGCTTTCACGTTAGCGTCCGCAAAAAAAATATGAAATAAAAATCAAACAATAAAAAAGCTGACTATTGAGTGTCACGTCCACGATAAAAAAAAAGCAATCGATAATTGCATTATACTACATTGCAACAAGTCAAGTAGCTCATATAGCACCTCAAGCACCTCTATAATTACACAAAAGGAGTGACCTTTTTAGATGGAGCCTACTAGAGTTAACAAGATTGATCATCGACTCATTCCGTGCCCGTGCAATACACCTAAATATGCACATGCTGAGTGGATCAATGCTAATCTCAATGCCTTGATCAAGTGGGTTTGCGCCCAATCTCGGTGCAGCTTTTTCCATTGGTTGTTGGTGTGTCCATTCAACTCCTTGCACGAAATCTCCCCCAACATAGAGTGAGGCAGGGAAAGAAAAAACCAACATACGCCTCTTTGGTTGTTGACTCGTTGGCAAAGTTTAATTTTTACCAACTATAGATCATGCATATTGTTCCATCAGGACTAACGTTATTGGTCGAAACTCTAAACAAAATAATAGAAAATTATGTCACGTGTTACACTTCACCAACTCTAAAATGAAACTCTATAACAAATCCACAAATCTCAATTCATGAATAAGTAAAAATTGAGCACTGATGAG
Source organism: Stephania yunnanensis (assembly GCA_039657365.1). Lineage (NCBI taxonomy): Eukaryota > Viridiplantae > Streptophyta > Magnoliopsida > Ranunculales > Menispermaceae > Stephania > Stephania yunnanensis. Next base: position 25,252,299 of record CM077585.1, read on the forward strand.
TTAGGTTATTGAGAAAACAAACAAAGTCTATACATACAATTGTGAGGAAGCGAAGCCTTCTCTGCCTTCCTGTTTTCTTGTTTTTATTTTTTGGATCTGCAGCTGAGTTCTATGGTGGCCTAGCAACTCTTTAAAACTTAAAATACATTTACAGCACTTCACCAAAACTAAATGAAAATACAAACAATTAACAAAATATACAAGAGTGGTCAGTCAATCGCAACAACGCAAGAACAACTTATACCTGAAGCTCTTGAGTTTGGAGCCCCAAATCAGCATACGTATCCGACGGGTGTTCACAATTCGGTGGACTTTCAAGTTTCAAGTCTGATCTTCGTGTGGCATTCAATTGATGCGCGCACGCATTCATCGTTTAGTATGTCCATACCTTGGGAAGAAGCCTGCAAAAAGATGAAAAAAATAGGTCAACAGATTTACCAAGCTGAACTTTGCAGCATAATCTCAAACAATACTAGCTATGTCTATACGAAAACTAAACAAGACCATCACAAATACTGGAAAACACATATAAATCAACTTCTTCTAAAGCAAAAAAAGACGAGTTCGATAATGTCATCAATCACATCACGCCACATTAATTTGAGTCTCAGAAATATTTAAGTTCATGAGGAGCAATTATTTATGTTTGTCGATAACTAGAATGAGTTTATTTCATAAAATTAAACACATGCACACAGAAAAGACCAATCAATAAATAACATGAACATACAGTGAAGGAGTTTAAACGATTTGGAAACCACACCATCAATTGCACTAAATAGAGCACAACAAATAATTTGTTGTTGTGTACGTTATACAGTGAAGGAATACAGAAACAATGACAATACCTTAATTTAGAACTAGTGCTTAACCTCAACTAATTGCTGCATGTTAGGTACCTCTTTATGGTTCCACAGCCTGTTCAAGCAATGGCCTTATATCCGATCGGTATGCGGCGTTCACTTGATGCTCACTATCTTCATTAAATCTGTCCACACTTGGTTGAAAAACCCCTGCAGAAGAAATAAGTTAAACGACGTTCCCGTCTGACCCAAAACAGAATCTCTCTATATCTGGCCCACAATATTCAATAGTGGTCCTTACTTTCCCAAACTAAATAACAAAAAGAAAAATAAAAGTAAAATATGAAGTTTTTTGTGGTTTGCATCGGTTTTTTCTTCTTTATTACATTATTTTATTTTTCAAATTCCCACCACTTTGGATTCTCATGGAATCAACAGAACCATACATTTCTTTTTTACTAAAAAACTATAAATAGTTTCATAATTTTATAAAAGGAATCATTTCGCGAGAAAGAATTCTCTTATCCCAATGCAATGAAGTTCCAATGCGACTTCTTATCTATTTATTTGTTCGGACAATTTACTCTCCATAAATGTAGAGAAAAAAAAAAAAAAAAAAAAAAAAAAAAAACCCCACTTTGGTTGGGGGGTTGAATCAAATATGAAGTTACTGAGTTCAGCGAAAATCAAATAGATTTTGCAGTCTAAAACCTACCTCCTATCACTTTAGAAGATTTTCCATCCAAGGTTTCTACTATTGTAGAATTCTAATCTAGCTATATATCTCACTGTATCCAAGTCTTCAACCACCTATTTGCCATTTGAAGCAAGCTAATGTTAGGAAGTCATATATGAATCATTTCAAAAGATTTAAGGTTTACCTATAAACCATATTCCAGCAGCTAGGAACAGAACAGAGGTTAGAATCAGAGCACTCTCCCTCCAGTTATTAACATAGTCCTGCAAGGAATTTTAGCAAAATAATTATCATCAGAAAACCTAATGCATATTGGTACAGCACTTCAGATTTTAGAGTTGAACATGAAAGTGTGAAAGCCGAATGTGTCGGTAATCACTGACAGTGTATTTCCAGTCTTGTCATTTGGCCTTGATAATGACGATTAATCAATTCATAATTTTATTTTTATGTACAGTATGGAAACTATGCGGCGCAGCAGTGGCCTGACGATGCTCAAGAAAAACGTGAGCAGTAAAAAACATAAATTGTAACAGATAAATTAAATATTTAAAAGAAAATATGCCACAAATGATTTTTCATTCTGAAAACAGTTCATCTAAAGATCACTAAATATAGATTTTGCCAGCCAACATAACTCAAGAAGACGTGATAGAAAATTGAAAAAAAAACCTGGAGAACCCCGACCAGTGGTGAAGAGGGTACATCGCCAAATATATGGATAGAAACAGTAGACATGGCCATTGACAGTGGTCTCAAACTGGGTTTAACAGTGTGTAGACACACAAAATTGACAGGACCCTGCAGACATGTCATGCTAATAATAATAAGTATAAGATTCACCAAGCACGGCACTGAAGGCTAAATTTCCTGTAGTAATACTGTAATAGTGGTGTTAAATATTTCAGGCAGTGGTTAACATACAAACAATGACATTTCTGCACAAATAAAATTTGTGATATAGACAGTGCTATTATCGCACCGCTACTTGATACTCGAACCAATGCTTTTACATTGAAATCAAAATAAAGGTAACCCAAGTTCTAAACAAAGAGAGTTTTATTGCAGCTGTTCCACTCAAGATGAATGAGATAATATAAAGAAAAATACTACTACGTACCAGAGCTTTGAAGCCAAAGATATCAAATACTAGATAGACATAATCTGCTTCCAACAAAGTTCTTTTCAGCAGAGGACAACTTTATAATAACTCGCACTAGCAAACTTATCAGGTTTGAAATTTTGTTGCTTCTAAGTGGGTCATCCTGACTCTAACATCATTCCACAATAAGATTGTGTCTCCTAGAAATCCTAAAATCAACATTTTATTAGATTAAACTATTAAAGTAATAAATCTGTAGCCATTCTTCAGATCACAACCATTATTTTTGTAAAGCTTACACCAAGCTAAAGAAAGTAACCTATAGTTCTTCCCACAGAATGTGCAATGATAAAACTTTGCAGCAAACATTAGTGGTTATGTGATCTAACCAATACCTGAGTTGCAAAGATGAGCAATTCACCAACCGAGAAAAGAGCCAGGAACCCATGCAAATTTGGTGAACAGAAGGCACTGAAGCAAAATATTGCACGGAGAAAAGTTGCCCCGGATAGGAGCTGAAAGAAACCATAAAGAAGTTTCATCAGTTGAAAAAGGATAAAAACTGCAGACTGTTACAAGTCCAATCTAAGATTTTAACACAAAAAGGCACTAGAAGAAAATAATGACTAGTGACTACATACACTAGAATGACAGAATGAAAAAACATAAAATTAACCAAATTTCATTACCTCCTGCAGCACTTAAGAATCTTGACCATAGATCTCAGATTCAATTACGTTAGACAGAGAGTAGCTATTGCTAATCATGTCTTAGGCGTTTACCAAGCATGTACCTTTTTTTGGTTACTTAACCACTCTTGATATAGGGTGAATCACACTACATTGATTAAATCACAACAAATAAAAATCTACTCTAAAAACTTCATCAGTAACAACTCTAGAGTTTCATGGGATTGTGGTTTTTCAGCAAAATCTATATAACCCATGGTTTTAAATTTCAACAATCGAGGGGGGGGGGGGGGACTATGTGTATGGAAAAAATGTCAAAACTCGCCGAAAGATTTGACTTGATTTTCAGGGAAGCCCTACGGAACAATGGCAAAAATTGCAAAACTTCTAGGGCTACGTGGAAGTTTCAGGAAAATTTACACAATGTACCAAAACCAATCTAAAATGAAATTTTAATACCTTAAAAGAGAAGTTATCGGAAAATTACATGTTGTATTGAAAAATAACTATTCTAAACAATTGTACTGTGACTCTAATGTATTACAATTTTTAAGTATGTGTATTTTTAACACCTTTAAAGAGAAATTTGAGTTTTTTAGCTTTTAGAATGAAATTCCATGGACTTCCATGTACCGTCGGATTTTTGCACAACTTCCCCTCATTGAATTAAACTTCCCTAAATTATTTACCAATTTTAAGTGGGCAAAGTCAAAGTTTCGAGCCTTGATACAGCCATGCCACAAAATTTAACATAATCCAACAATTTATGTAACTCAAGTGTCTGAGACCAAGCACTTGATGAAAACACTAGAAGAACTACAAGACATGCTCACCGAAGTTGGAAAGCGGTTAATCAGAACTTAAATCACGAGATCATCAACTTTTAATAATAGTTCGTAACGAGATCATAGATGAATCAACACTCACCATTGCAAAATGATTTGCGAGAATTTCACCCATTGGCAAATGAATAATTTAAGAGAATATGTTCTCCTAAAGATTGCACACAAACAAAAGAACAATAATTTGAACTCCAGAACAAGAAAGAGGGCATAATATAAATGAGTGGATGGTATACCTTGAAAGCATTTGAAATGGTGGAGTTCATGAAATCAAGAACATAACCTCCAGATAAAGTACCAAGAATTCCACATACTATTGTAACCCCTCCAAACAATAGGTCTGCATTACTCTGCCATAAATATTTTACTTGATAAGATAAGAAAACTAAAAGAAAGAGAAATGTGAAACTTGGGAAATGATGAATTAATAAACTGGTAAAATAAACAACAGATAAAAATTAAAATTTGCTGGCAAAGATAATTATCCGTGAAACTACCCTAAGCCAAATCATTTGAAGCAGTGACAACATTAACAACAACGAAATCAAAATCTCTTCTAGATGGCTAGTGACCATCAGATATTTATGGTAGGTTGCATCAGTACAAAATAGCCGAATATTCGTATCAGAGATAAAAATTGAAATGATGGAAAGAAAGAGAAACTAGGACGAGCAACAAGTTTATCAATGTTTTTCAAAAGTAAGGCACATTTATAATTTATTTCACAAAATAGAGTGCTATACTTTGAATTCACAAATATAGCCAATAACGCCTTTTGAAAAGGCGTTATTGCTTTTGAAGTGTGTGAGGTGGCGGTGAGGTGGCGGGGCAATTGTATGGATAACGCCTTTTCACAAACGCGTTATTGGTTATTTTGCGTTTGTGAGGTGGCGGTGAGGTGGCGAGTGGCTATTTTTTTTGTGGAAGCCAGTACCACATGTTGACATGTGGCTTTTTCTTTGATTTTTTTTTATCATTGGGTGGCTTTTTTCTTTGATATTGATTTTTTGGGAGGATTTTTTTTTAGCGAATATAATATCTTAAGTAATATTTTTTTTTCGTTTTTTTAACTTGTGCGAATTGATGAGAAAACCTCAAAAAACAATTTGGGGAAGTGATCAACATTAAAATTTTATGTTCTTGTACTATAAATAGTATTAAAGGGTTCAATGCAAATGATAGAGTTGAGGTATCTTGCAACATAGATTACATAATACATTGATGACGTTTTTGGTCTTAACTCCATTATAGATTATATCGTTAATTAATTTTATTGTATTGTCATTTTTAGATATTTTTATTTTAGTTTTTATTTTTTAGTTTTTCACACGTATTTTTCTTTACATGTTTTTCTATTTGCGATTTTCACATAGCCGTATATTCTAATTAATTAATTTGATGCAAACGCCTAAGACTTACTATGTATGTGATCTTGTGGAAAAAAAGTTGAGAAATTCACATGTCTTTTTTTTTTTCAAGATTCTTATATGGTAAGCCTATAATTATGGACTATTATCTTTGTTTTCGATCAATTCACTATAAAAAATGGATGCCAATAGCACGCATGCAGTTAGGTCTAATTGCGTGGGATTCAATATTGACTTGCGAATTGCTATCTACTATCAATTTTTTTTCAGCATAACCGATAGGTCTAGCTAGACTCTAGCCTATTGAAAAAGGAAAAGTCTACGCGCACGTCGAAATACACATCTGTACGTGCGATGCTCTTCGAGATGTGCATGATACCAATCGTGAAGTACATTGCACGCATATCAAAACACAATTTATGCCAGTTACTGATATACGTGTAGGACTCCTCCTTGAAGAAAGTGTCACAAGAAGAATTGAAGGACAATGCCACGATGACAATCTAAATTAGCTCGTGCACTTACTTAATTATAGAGGCATGTACTTTACAGCCACGGGAAGCCCGCACTATTCTTGCAAGGTTGGGCTTGTTGAACTTGTTGGGTCCTTAATTGAATGTGAGCTTAACAAAAACAACATAAAAATACACAAATCCTATCTATACGCAAGCACATGAGCGAAGCTAGACGCACCCCACCTTTTACTTAAGGCGCTCTAACGAAAAAGTCAATCTTAAAAAATTCAATTCTACTCCAAAATAACTCTTATACATTTACTGCGATTAGTGCACCTCACCATCCGCTTTTCTCTCATTTAACGCACCTCACCATCCGCTTTTCTCTCATTTAATGCACCTCACCATCCTTTTTCTACTGCAAAATAACACTTATAAGTTCGAATATTCTAATGTTTCAAGATATATATATATATCTTTCACAGTGATGAGTTTTTGTTATGGAATATTGAAGAGTAATCACAGATACGACATTATAATAATATGGAAAACATGAGAAATAAGTTTATTCAATGAGAAGGTTATATACACGTAATTCGTTCACCCAAAATATAAGCTATCTACAAATCATCATGACATCACGAAAACTCATCATGCAGGTCTATTACGACGGTTACGTTGACGTTGTTGCTCAGTGATGCAAACCGGACGTACTCTTTGTCTAGTTGGACGATGTGTTTGTACATCTAGTTGAGGTTGTTGAGGTGGCTGGTCTTGCATTGAATGATGTCGAGTAGATTGATGTTCTTCCTCTGGTGCTTCACTCGACTCACATCTGCTACTGATGCTCCCAAAAATAGGAGGTGGAACCATCCCAAAATACTGGCTTCCTGTATGGGGTTGGGGGAAAGGAACATGAGGCTGCGGCATGGTCAACAAGTTAATGAATGAGGCATCTCCACTATATGGCATATTGTAATTATAAGGAGTAGGAGTATATGGACTAGGCATGTATTGAGGCAGTGACGGATACATTTGAGGATGAGGCATTCCATGGTCCACATATGAAGACGACGGCCCGGGTGCGTAAGGAGCAAAATGGTAAGGAGGAAGATTCACGCTCGGCGGCCTGGGTACAAAAATTTGAGGTTCTGGAGGAGAAAGTCTGCTACTCTCGCCAACAGTCTTTGTTCTACTCGCTCTCGAACTAGAGGAACGTGCTGGAGGAGAACGTTTGCTACTCTCTGCATCAATCTCATTCTGAGTAGATGAACGTGGTGAACGAGGACGTCTAGTGCGTTCTCGCACAGTCTCTGGTCGTGTTCGTCTTCTTCTCACCTCTATGTTTGGTTCGCCCTGATCGTCTTCTTCATCTTCATGTTCATTATCCTCATTTATGTCTTGTTCGACGTCAATTCCGTCATGCGAAAGAGTGGACTTTGCCTTTCATCTTCGTCTAAAATCTTAATCCCTTCATCAAGCGCAGCAAGACCTTGCTCGTACCCATCCTCAATAAACACTCGCCTCAGTCGATGTACCAAGTTACGCTAATATACAAAAAATAAGAGCTCAAAGCACGCAATATAAGATATTCGATGTTCGAGGAAAAGTAAGAGTTAGAAGATTACCGAGTAGTCACGTAACGCCTCGTCGTGTCCAATGAATCTCCTAGTGATCGAGTGATACCACGTCATGTAGTCTTGATGATCGTGCCCTTCATTAAGTGTCGCTGTGGCAATGGTGTCCCAACGATTTTCCCACATGTGTATGTAGCTTGCGTGAAAAGTCACCCAATTTTCATGATGATGTCCATGCAATTTGACGCGGTGCAGTTGGACTTCGTAAGCACAATTTGGTGGCACCACTTGTACCATGCCGAATTGTCTCATAACCCTTTCTGGTCGATGCCACTCGACTATGTGGAAACAAATAAGGGGACACGTCGAAAGCCAACTATCGTGACCATTAGTACAGTAATCGGGAAGAGACCCCATGAGTTCAGTATATGGTTGCCATACCACATCATCTTGATGCCTTTGCGAGTCGAGTGCATCACGGTAGGCTGATACGACATGCGTCGCACTTTGTGAAACCGAAAATGCATCGAGCCATCTATGTAGAAAACAATAAGTTAAGATAAATGAAATTGGATAAGATTTTTAGCAAATTAATGACAAATCGACTTTAATACTTGTGTCCAGTGGAACGTCCATAAGCATAATTTGGCCATCCACCATTCGTGGTTGAGCTCTAGAAACACGCAGGCGTCGAGGTGCTATGAATGGAAATATGTCCCATGCCCACGGTTGTACAAGAATTGACGCGCCAGCAACCTCATGTGCCCCTGCGCGAGATCAGCGACACAACTCCCTGTACAAATAAGCCAAACATGCACTCCCCCAACTATATTGTCCAGCTACTTGGAAATCCTCCAACAATGGTAGGAACATAAATGTACGAATCGATTGGACTTGTCGGCGAAAAGACAACCACCGATAAGTTGTAGTATGTACGATCGAACACAGCGTTGCACCGAATCCTCATCGCTATCATCATCTATAGCTGGTACGTTATGCTCAAGCCAATCGACTTTAAGTTTACAACCAACCACGTCATCTACCACAGGAGTTCGTCCAAGTAGCCTCTCGCATACATCAGCATAGTCTGTATCTGTCGTACCCGTCACAGGCATACCTTCGATAGGTAATCCAAGCTGTACCTGCACGTCTTGGAGTGTAATCGTTCACTCCCCACAATGCATGTGAAATGTATGCATCTCAAGGCGCCATCTCTCTACGAACGTAGTAATCAAAGCCAAATCAAGGCTGAAAAATGCTACCCAGGAAATCCCATAAAACCCACTGGAACGAAGATATGGGATCATCCTAGAATGATACTGCATCGTTCGATCAACGACCCACATCTTCGACGTATGCGCATTGTTTCATACACCTTATAATTGATATGGTCGTAATGTATGAGTTTGATACCTTATTGCTGTAAATTTGACGTATTCATGTAAAACAGTTTACCTCGCCCCTCTAGGTTCGCGATGATCTGTGTGTAGATTGGAGTTGCAATAGTGATGGATCTGAAGGACCTGTATCCATTGTTCTACAACTAAAAATGAACGTTAGAAAAAGAAAATAAGTGTTGTATGAAACCAAACGATAAGTATTTAATAAATGTTCACACAAAAACAACTGCGTTAATCTTAAAAAGCAACATATGTACGAACTTAAGTTATTTTACACATTATAAAAAATCGACTACAGGTTTTCATTGGATGGTTGAGGTCTGCTTGGACAAATTTTTTTGTTATGTCCATCTGAACGACAAATACCACACCGGTTCTTCCTAGCTGGGACTCGTTCACGGTCTTTATTTGGACATGTTGTTCTTCTATGTCCCTCTTGATGACATATCCCACATTGCAAAGGCCTTTGGACATTAGGAAGATCCATCTCGGTATGTCTTCGTGATCCCTTAGGTCTCCCTCGGCCACGTCTGCACCTGGAGAATATGATCTTCGTCCCAAAAGTCGGCCAATACTTCTCATCTGGGATGGCCTTGAAATTGTAGGAGTAGTATTGTGCGTACACATCTATCCTATAGTATGGCTCGATGAACCGAGCGTAGCACACTCGAACTAACGCACATGCTGCTAACACGTGTGAGCAAGGGAAACCAAATGACTGTCATTTATTACAATTGCACACCCGGTCCTTTAAGATGACGACTTGTGTGTTGTTGCCTTTATGCATGCGATCTCCATGTCTTCAAGTCTGCACTTCGAACTCACCAATGTCTCGATTGGTCAACGTGACGTGATGCCTCCTTGCGGATTTCTCATTTTCCGTGAGCTTGTCCATAACATATTTCGTGTACGCTTGTCCGTTTAAGATTGCTTCATTGATTTCCTGGTTGCGTTGATCGTGGTATGTCACCAATCTGTAGTATATCATCTGAGTCAACGCCGTTATTGGCAAGAATCGAGCCCCTTTCAAGACCCCGTTAAAACACCTGCAATTGCCGATGAAACTCGAGTAAGTAATATTGGTTCGTCGAATAGTTTTTGTATTTGAGTGCAAAACATAAATTGTATTTCGTACATACCAACACCATTAGAATTCATCCATCCATACCTCATGCCTCCATCGTGCGATTGAGTCCAAAGTTCTTTAGGGATGGCATTGACATATTGCAGATATTGAGGCGTTCGTGAAGATAAGTATGTGAAACGCTCCATGCACGCATTAAATTCTCGTTCTTGATGTTGAACAACTGCTCGACTAAGGAGTACTTTCAAGGGGTCATTTTTGAAGTGGGTGCCAAAATTACTAAGCAAGTGTCGCAAGCAATAACGGTGGTACCCTTTTGGGGGACAAAATCCATTGCTTGGGGTGTTGACCGCCTCCAAAATGCCATGGTGACGATAAGAAATAACGCAAATGCCTTCTCTATCTATCACTTGTTTGCGCAACATCCGCAAAAACCACCTTGACGAATCAGTTGATTCGGTTTCTGCAACGGCAAATGTAACTGGTAATATGTGTCCATTTCCATCAACAGAGATCGCAATCATTAGCTTCCCACTGTATTTGCCATATAGGAATGTCGCGTCAATCTGAAGTAGAGGCCTGCAAAACTTGAAAGCATTTATTGAAGCTTCAAATGCAAAAAACACACAACGAACTTGAGGAGACGCAGTTCTTATTTCATCAGCATGCTATTGTCTATGTGACCACTTGATTCTTGTCCCCGGACTCTTACTCCTCACAGCCGCCAACCATCTTGGTAATTGAGCGTATGACTCATCCCAATCTCCAAAAGCCCATGCAATTGCTTTCCTTTTGGCATCCCATATTTGCTTGTAGCTGACTTCGTGTCCATATTTTCCCTTAATTATTTCTACTAATGCTTTGATCGTGATACCTTGATCGCTCTTGACGACGCTTTAGATCTCTCGCGCAATCATGTTGGCGTCAAGTTGGGCATGACCGCGTTCTACGTCGGGATTAATACACATGTGCGGTACGTCTAACTGTGTTATCTCCCATAATAGTGTTTTCTTTCGCAAACAGGCACGAAGACGCCACATACACCCGTGTTGTGCACTTCTGCACTTAATCACCCACGTAGTTATAGTCGATTCCATCACATGGAATTGACAATGTCTATTAACATGCCACACTTTAACGACATGTTGTAAGTCTTTTTTATTGTCAAAGTACATCCCTATCTCCAAATCGAAGTTAGACATGTCCCCCTAGTTTGCTTATGGGAATGTTGGGTCGCAGTTGAATTAGCCACCTCCCAATCGATTTGTTATATCCTGGTATTGGTTGGTGAACTTCATCATTACTAGCTTCCTCCAACAAAATCTCTTCATCGATAGCAAATTGCTCATCATCTTCGACATTCTCCGCACCCGGAGGTTCATATCTTGGATCATCCGTGCAAACATTAACGTCATCCCCAAATGACAGCTGCTGGCGCTTCTTCGTTGATCTGTATGTCCTCATCGGTTTCATTATTGGCATTGTCGTTATCTTCATCGTCATTATAGGCATTAATATCTTCATGTAATAGAGTAGCGAACCCCTCTTCCACGACGTCACCCTGTGGGGATTGCATATGTAGCCTATCCATCATTAAGGATGCGTCTTGCGTGCCGTCATGTTCATCAAGAACTTGCGAATGAATCGTACGATTTTGAGCTGAGTCGATTGACTCAAATGTCAAATAGATATCAACCATTGCAGTTATGGGTAAATTGGCCACCGTCTCCCGCATCAAGTTGAAGTGTGTCGTATCATGCAACAACACGGGAAAGAAATAATGTGAGCCTCCGGGGAGGATTATCATGTGGCGATAAGTCATCTAAACTATAGTCTCCGTAGATGAGATAGTGAACGCGTTACACATGTCATCCATCATTTCACGGCCACTTGACCCAAACTTAACCATCAACACTGCTGATGGGGGTGAGCTGTACGCGATGCCATTTAACCCATTCACAATTTCACCGTACGCATAGAATAGAAAAGGGATGTTTCTTCGTGACATGACCTACATAAGTTTGCGAACTTTGATGTAAAAGGAATACACACAAATGCACAAATATATTAAGTGCAATAGTTGGTTAATAATGGAGTTAACGCGCAAGCAAACTTTCTGATGTAGAAGATCGCCATAACAGCGCAACTACAGAGCATACTCATTTCTTTGCACTCCCAATCACGTATTAAGTCATACTTACAGGTCAAACGATCAAACCTACTGAACTAGTTCATAAGAAGCACGATATTCGTTTACAAATTTATGCCAGAAATTATATTCTTCCATTCAGCACTTTAAACACAAATGGAACTTTCTGATGTAGAAGATCGCATCAATAGCGCAACTACAGAGCATATTCGTTCATTCTTCGTTTGAGTTACTAAATGTTTTAAGCAGACATACCATTAAATAAACATATCAACCATTTTGAAAAACCACAACACCTATGTCACTACATATCATGTAAATCATAACAAACAATTATTAATAATTATGAAAATACCAAATTCGTGAACTTACTATTTTCCTCCGCTTGTTGTCTTCAACGTAACAATCCTGAAGTGACATTTTATTTTCGTTAGTTCCACGTCAACAAAACTAAAGTAAAGTAGTCAAACATAACTAACCTAAGTAAGCCTTTACCCAAGTAATGAGTGTTAAACTAAACTCAAGTAACTTATCTAACTAACTAACCTAACCTAACCTAACCTGACTATGTTATGAACACCAAACTAGCTAATTCATAATGCTTTTATATCTAGATTGTTTGAAGGGTATTCTCATTTTAAAATGTAGGCATACATAAGCTAATCCCTTTAGTCCCTCAAAAGTTGTGAAGCCACTATTTCCTTTTCTCTAAAAAGGGCTGCTTTTGTAGACAAACATGAAGGCATGCACATAAAAATGACAAGGCAGAGAAGAGACGTAAAATTTCTTGGTTATTCTTTTGCATAAACAACCATAGCATTTCACCATAAATTGAAAGTTCATTCTACATAGAGAAGTGGTTTAATTAACTTTCTCAGCAAATGATATTCTGATAGAATAACATTTGAACTACTAGTACTAAAATAATGCTAACAAACATAAAAATTAAACACTGCATTTCTCAAACAAAAGTGAAAGTGGAAACTGGTTCGCGAAACTGCTCCATTGTTAATTTCAACTGAAATGCTTAACTAAGAAAATTAAAAAACTATTAATTACATAACTAAGCAAATTAAATAACCTAACCTAACCTAACCTAACTATGTGAACTAAACTAACGAACCCAACAAAACTAAATTATACTGACCGCGAATTGTCGAACAACAAAACTAAAGTAAAGTAATCAAACATTAATAACCTAACTAACGAAATTAACTAAACAAACTAACTAAACAAACTACCTAAAAACGATTAACTAAACTACTAAACGAAACTAAACTAACTTAATTGACATAACTCACTAAACAAACAAACTAAACTAATTGTCAAATTCGTTAGTGCACGAAAAGATGATATTTTTTTTACTTCAACCTTTTGTTACGAAACATTTACAAAAGTACAACTGTATTTACTTTAAAAGAGGGAAATGAGGGGAATTTTTTTTTGGTCAAACTAGGCAATAACGCCTAATCTAAAGGCGCTATCACAATGGACTACAAATTGTCAATGAACTTACTATACTAACCTAAATTTGCCGAACAACAGAACTCAAGTAAACTAATCACAGTTAACTAACCTAAGTAACCGTAGCAAACATTTACCCAAATAATGAGTCTTAAACTAAACTCAAGTAACTTAACTAAGTAACTTAACCTAATCTAACATAACCTAACCAAGCTATGTGAACCGAACGTAATGTAACCTAACCTAACCTAACTCAACATCGTTACCTAACTCAACTATACTAACCTAAAATTGCCTAACAACATACCTCGAGCACACTAATCACAGAAAACTAACATAGGTAACCGTAGCTATCATTTACCCAAATAATGAGGCTTAAACAAGTTAGTCAAGTAACTTAACTAACTAACTTAACCTAATCTAACATAACCTAACCTAACTATGTGAACCCATACATAACCTAACCTAACCAAACTAAACTAACTTAACCTAACTACATACACCTAACTAACTAAACTAACCACCAATACCTAAAATAAACATCTAACCTAAACTACCTTAACTAACTAAACTAACTACCTCAACTATACTTACCTCCTCCTTCCACTCCACTTGCTGCACCGCCCAGTTGCCATTGCCGCCGCTCCTCCTTCCTCCGCTGCCGCCGCCGGAGATCCCTCCTCTGTTGCCTGGGCCGTTGTTCTTCATCCACGTACCACTGCCACGCAAATTCCTCCACGTACCACCGCGCTACTCTATCTTCGCCGAGAGCCGCCGCTCCTTGCTCCAGTGCCCCCGCCGCACCTCCTCTCCTCCGTCTCCGCCGCGCTTGTGCACCACCGCCTGTCTCTCTCACGACGTTGTCCCCTCCTTCTTCCTCCCTCCTCGGTGTCTCTCTCCACGGATCGCTCCCCCCTCCCCTCCTTTAATAGCCGACCCACCCCACTCGCCACTGTAAACCCGTGACCTACCACCCCTACCCCGTACCCCTACCTCACAGAAAGCCGAAACCGACGTAGAGAATATATCCTCTGCGTTGGTTTCGGGAAGATGACAGTGGGGTGCAAATAGCGCCTTTTGAGAAGGCGTTATCTGCGCCCCTCACGTCACGGGTTTCCCAGTCCACGTGGAGCCATGTGGACCGGGAAATACTTATCAAGTCTACGTCGACACTGATAGCGCCTTCTCAAAAGGCGCTATCAGTGTACTCGGGTCCACGTGGCGTCGATTACACATATAACGCCTTTTGAAAAGGCGGGCGTTATCTATGTAATCGATGCCACGTTGCCCGGTCACATGGATAGCGCCTTTTGAAAAGGCGCTATCCATGCGTCCACATCATAAAAAAAATGTCACTTAGATAGCGCCTTTACAATAGGCGTTATTGCCTACTTCCCAGAAATAAAAACATTTCACCCCTATTTTCCTCATTAAAACTAAAAACATGTGTACTTTAGTAATTTAATGCTTCATGCTTCAATGCTTGCAAGTCCTCAATACAGGAGAACATTTGAAAGTTCCTATTTGGCAGGCATAGAGATATGGAGAATTTAATTGCTACTTTGCCAGAGCATCAAATTGGATACCATGACCATGTAAAAGTGATTACCATGTGATAGATAGCATAACCAAATTTTGCCCCCAATATGAGTATGCGCCTATGACAAAATTGTACGCTATGTAACCTATAGATTGCCAGCACAAGATGAAGTCAACCTTCAAATATCGCGGAATTCTTGGAATGCCATTATCCTCAATTTAAGAGGTCTAGTGTAGCTCAGATAAATGAAATAGAAATAAGCTCTTAAATAAGCTCAGTTGTTCGAAAAACTGAAAGAGCAATCTAAAAATAGAAATGAAATCAAATTCATGATACGATGATCCTCAAAATTGTAACGAAATGACAGCAAGAGAGAGCATGAGTTAGAATTCAAAGTACCTAGAACATTTACGACATAAACCTTATCAAGCAAAAACACTTTCATATCTTTCCAAAATCTGGAAGCTTGACCTAAAATATTTGATGTAACCTTTGACCTGCAACATGAGAAAATGACCAAAGTTAATGCCGATACTCTAGACGGACCCAGCCCGTGGCACTAGTGATAGCCCTGATCGGCGCATTCACTAAGGAAGTCAATCACAATGGAAAGAAGTGGTAGATGTGAAAGCTTCCTCTTTCGCATAAGAAGGACTTATGCGGAACATTGCTATACAAGAAAGGGAGCGGTGCAACTCGTGCTGCTTAAACGAATGCTTGTGATTCAAGATCCACGAATGGCTCTGGATCAAGGCCGGACAAAACCTCCCATCCAGTGGTTTATATTTCTACATGCCCATGTCTTCACCTCGGATTTGCCCCGGTTCTCTCATCGCTATAGCCCACCCTAGTCAAACATTCTCTACATGTATGATTAGCTACTCGCTACGCATACCTTACAGTAGATAGCTAGTAGCCTCGACGATAAGGATTCGATTCTCGGTTTAGGTTCATATCAAAATATAGATGAGGATTAAGTTGGTAGAGTGAAAGCTGCAAGATAGATAGGAGCATGGACGACATACCTTCCAGGTTTACTAGCCTAGCTTGTTTCGATTCTCTAGTTGCATAGTCAGTGTCAACAAAGGCCATTCGATTAATTGTCTTTCCCGATGCCTTCACTTCTGCTGCCTTAGGTGCCTCAGCCTCTACCTTTACTTCCAGTGCTTATGCCTTTGTTTGTGTCTTCACTCTTGCCTATGCCTTAACTACCGGTACTCTAGGTGTTTATGGGTAAACCAAAGAAAATAGAACGACTTAAAGACTACGTCTGCGCTTACCTTTAATGGCTTTTGGATGGCTCTTGCCTCTTTCCCTACTGATCTATGCTACCTCGTATGTCTTTCTCACAGAGTGCTTTTCTACAGGAAGCATCCCAACCAGTAGCTTTTTTAGGAGTTCCGGTGCCAATTTTATACCCTTGAACATAACATAAAAAGACATTTTTTGCCTTTTCGATCTACTGATTCTAGATGAATGTTACACCCCGTCAACGGGCTTTGGCTCTTTAAGTGATGACAAGGATGTTGGGTCCACTATTGACTCGAATGCTGGTGAGTCGAAAGGTTCTGGTTCAAATGCATCTGGCTAACTAGCCACCTTTCCTGTTGCTCTCCCGTTACCACGTCTCGTTATACTCGCTATTGAGAGTGGTGGTTCCAAATCAACGATTCAACCGCAATTCTGCTACTTTATCTTTGCTATCGATGTTTGGGGATCCCGTTACTCAATATGTAATGGGATCTCCAGCTCCCCATGCTTAAGTCACTATATATGCGATTGGCAAATCAGCTGCTAGCACTGGGTATCGCCTTATAACTTGAAGGGATACGTGGCGAAATGCCTTTCAAGCTTTCACTGCATCTGCCTCTGCCTTACATGTTAGAGTCTCTATCCCAACCCGTGCCTCCGTTGTCTACCCAATGCCTTAATATACGAGGAAAGTTTCCGCGCAGAGTGTCAGAGTCGATGAACTATGTGGATTACCCTGACTACACTACATGAAACTAAGAACCGCAGGAAAATCATGATCGGGATTGCAGACCCAAAGCTATGGAGTTTTGGCGCGGGTCTTTTGTCGAAATGGAATGGCCTTACTCTTTCTTTTGATTTATTTATTATTTATCGTTAACGGTGGATAAATTCAATAGAGTATGCTCGACCCGAATCATCATATTTTTTTGTTTTACGCCCTCCCAGGCTGGGGAAGAATAGCAGAGCAAGTACAAGTATTAGTAGCATAGCAAAAATGCGTTCCTTTTCATTAATATGTTTGCTCGCGATAAAGGGCCCGAGAAGCCCAAGGTCGAAGAAAAGCCCAAGAGGATCCTTCACTTCCACAGGAAAAATGCAAATACCTTACGAAATTCTCATAACGCCGAGTTCTCACCCGCTAAAAATAAGAAAAGCTCATCTAATGTGGTCACTATTATCGTCACAATGATAGTGAAGAAGAGGCCCAAGAGGGGAAACAGGCAATGCGCGTAGGCGTCTCGACGATCTTGCTCGGACGTGCTTTAGGCTATAGCGGTGACGTTCTCTTTCTACGCGAGCTTTATGTTCTAGCTCATCTGATCCTCACCACCCCTTATCTAAGCTCGTGACCTGCTACCAAAGGTCCTCATCCGGCTTATCCACTTATCGAAGGAGTACGCCACCATAACCATATAGTGGACATGCTAGAGTGGAGTTCTTATCCCATGAACTGGAAATGGGTAAGTTTGGTGGAACATCCGACCATACATAGTATAGTCAACACAGAAAGAGAATCAACCCTAAGACAAGATCGGGGATCCTTGCCATTCCACGGGAAGACAAAAGTCGAGAAGAGCTCCATTGGATCACTGTGAAATGTCGTTTCAAACCGACATAACGTATCACGAGGTCTTTATTCCGACAAGTGAGACCAAAGTGGAACTTTCTTTTTGTAGGTCGGGGTAGATAGAGACCGTAGAGGGATCGCTATCGATCGACGACGACGGTTCGAGCGATGCTTTGTCACACAATATTACATACAAAGAAATGGACCAACTACCAGATGCGAAAGAAAGTGAGCTGCGCTTTCCGAGAAAGTGGTCCCAATTCGATAGATCAACTCCCTTTCCCATATGAGAAATAGAGTGGCAACCTACTCCGCATCATACAACAAAGGGATCAAAACAAACGACCCACCACGAATATGATCACCCACGAAATTCAATTACGTGTATAAAGCTGTAAGGCGTATCCAACGAAATTGCGTATCACAGAATGGGAAAGGATTTTTGCATTAATAGCTTAGAATCCGAAAAGAAATGGATCGAAGAATTTCATACTACAGTACAAAAAGGAAAGGATGCATTTGCATCGCATGCATGACGATGAGATAGTGGTGAAATAGCGCTACTAAAGATGAACCGAAATGGAAAGAGGGCAAAGAGCGGTGATACGAGAGGCTTGCAGTGCAGCAAGAAGAAAAGAATGAATTCTTTCTTGTCTTGTAGTTTTGATTTTTTCATCGAGATTGGGTTGGTGTTCAGTATACCTCCCTGTATCGAAAATCATGCATTGGATGGATGCCCGGGCATTGAGAAGGAAGGACGCATTCAAAGGCGAAAGGCCATGGGGAGATACCGTCTGTGATCCATGGATCTCCGATCAGGAAACCATATCCAATCTCCATGGCTAGTCTGCGCTCTTTGGACTTTGAAAACTTAGTGAACTGAAACATTTGAGTAGCTAAAGGAAGGGAAATCGACCGAGACCCTGTTAGTAGCGACGAACGAGAGCGGATTGGGGCTTTGAAGAAAAACAAACACGTTCCGAAGCAAGCGGAGAAAACTACAGGGCGCACTAGTGCACCCTTGCTCTAGTCGATTTTTTGAGCCTTCGTTTGCTTCTTTTTCGCCAGAGTTCATTCGATTTGTTGTGGATTGGATGATGGAAAAACCAGCAAGCAGCTGACTACACCGGAAAGAGAAAGCTTAACTCCAATGCGCTCTTCTGCGCCTTGACTGTAACATGCAAACATTCAAGTAGCGAAAAGCAGCGAATGGAGCTTGAAGAAGCGAAGTGCTTTTTTGGTGTAGTGTAGTCATGCTAACGCGCGCCGCTTTTTCGTGGCTTCCAAGCCTACGCGCGCAGTGAACTGTAATCGTGAAAAGGTTGGAAGATCTGGCCAAAAAAGGTGATAGCCCTATAGATTCATTCTCATGGTTCGATCCTACTCAGTAAAACGCGGCGTGTTTGAATTCTGATCGCTTTGACGCGAGAAAGGGGGACCACCCTCTAAGCCTATGTATTCCTCAATGACCGTTATCGTACAAGTACCATAAGGGAAAGGTGAAAAAACCCTATTTAGGGAGTGCAATAGAGAACCTGAGATCCGATGTGAACAATCAGTCGAAGGAGCGGAGCTTAGAGCTAGCAGGCGCACTCACTCTAACGGTGTACCTTTTGCATGATGGGTCAGCGAGGAAATGGGAACATCGGCTTAAACTATTAGGTGTAGGCGCTTTTCAAAGGTGGAATCTTCTAGTTCTTCTTATTTGACCCAAAACCGATCGATCTAGCCATGAGCAGGTTGAAGAGAGCTCTAACAGGCCTTGGAGGACCGAACCCACGTATGTGGCAAAATATGGGGAAGACTCGTGGCTAGGGGTGAAAGGCCAACCAAGATCGGATATAGCTGGTTTTCCGCGAAATCTATTTCAGTAGAGCGTATGATGTCGATGGCCCAAGGTAGAGCACTCAATGGGCTAGGGTAGCCATTTCGCTTTACCAACCCCAGGGAAACTCCGAATACGGGCCTAGATCGTTTGTACGACAGAACTTTTTGGGTGATAATTGAGACTAGATTAAGGATAAACGTTAGAAAAGAACAATGACCTAGTATATTATGCCAACAATCGATGAATAATTTAAAATAATTGCAAGAAATTTGTGGTTCAAGTGTTCCCTCGAAGTAGTACAACCCATTACGTTCTTCACCTTTCCTATCAGTCCAAGGTCTTGTAAAACACAAAAAGTAGAAAAAAAAAGGCAACACAATGTAAGTTTGTAGTAATTTTGCTAATAAAGATTAAGATACACGTAAAAGATGACACATGCAACAC
Source organism: Stephania yunnanensis (assembly GCA_039657365.1). Taxonomy (NCBI): domain Eukaryota; kingdom Viridiplantae; phylum Streptophyta; class Magnoliopsida; order Ranunculales; family Menispermaceae; genus Stephania; species Stephania yunnanensis. The sequence continues at coordinate 25,272,561 of CM077585.1, forward strand.
GTTTTCAAGATGTATTTTTTGGTTAAGTTGAATTGTTCCGCATGAATCAACAAGATTTTTTCGACCTTTTGGAAGGTTAAAAGGAACTTTAGTGTCTATTGGCTACAAATTCATCAGACAAGCATTATGGATAATTTAGTAGAAATGAAATTATCAAATTTCAAAATTTTTAAATCGGTAATTATGGATAATCAGGAATTGACGAAGACTAATTATGATTTGGTTGCGAGTTGGAAGCTAAGGATTGATGAAATTAAGATATTTAATTAATTTTATTTTTTGTGTGATGTGTTACTAGTGTTGTGTATTATATACTATGTCATTTTGCAAAACTTCAAGTTAACTGAGTGAATTCGATGTTTCGCGGGGTTTTGTGTCAAGATACGTGTCGAGACGGGTGCCGAGATAACTAAAATATTGACATGAACATTCATTTCAAATTTTGCAAAAAAATAATTATATCTAGGTTTAAAATTCAAAATTTTGAGTTTAATTGGACTTAACGAGTCGACGTGGTCTCACATCTAGATTTGCATGCAAGACAAGTTTTTCGAGAATTTCAGAGCGCTTTGGTGAATTTTTCAATTTTTGGTCTTAGGATATTTTTCGGGGTTTAATTTGAACAATAATCGAAGAGATAAATATGAAAAAAAAATAAAAGAAATGCCAAAATTACGAAAATAAGGGTATTGTTTTAGGAAAAATTACAAATGTACTGTCAAAATTAATATAAATGAGTAAAATAAGTTAAATTTTTTTTTATTCCAAAAGTAAGGTAAAACGCATTTTGAAAATGCGCCATTAGTTGGAGAAAAATTAGTCCGCTCAAAATACACAAATGACGCATTTCCAAAATGCGTCATTCGTGTATTGGGGAACAATCCACGTGGCGCCCACGTGGATGTTCCCTAACATGAATGATGCATTTTGAAAATGCGCCATTCATGTTTTTTGAACATGGGCGCCACGTGGAGTGTTCCACGTGGGCGCCATGTGGATGCCAACATGAATGGCACATGTTGGAAATGCGTCATTCATGTTGCGGTGTTCCATGTAGGCGCCACGTGGATGCCAAAATAATGTAGGATTGTCCACCTCGATATACGTGTGTGACGTTTGCATGGATTGTTCACCTTTGAGTTACGTGTGTGTTGTTTGCATGGGTTGTCCACCGCGAGATACGTGCGTATTGTTTGCATAGGTTGTCCACCTCGAGACACATGTGTGACGTTTGCATGGGTTATCCATCTCGAGATACGTGCGTGATGTTTACATGGTTTACTTCGATTGCACGAGATTCCATGGGTTGCCCACTTCAAAATATGTGCATGACCTTTGCACGGTTTGCATTGATTGGACGAGGTTGTATGAGTTAAACTGCAAATAATTGGAAAGAATTGTATAATTACTATGAAAACTAATCGGACTTACAAATTAATTGTATGGTTGCAGTTGGAACCCGGTATGGACTAGTTTACTGATTCAGAGCACAAAAGAATTTCGGTATCACGTTTGTAAGTTTAAGTAAATCCCAAAGTAACCTTTACATTGTATGATTATAATTTCGTAAAAATTGCATTGATCATTGATATTACATTTTTGTTGTACATGCATACACGGGAAGGGAGGATAAGGGCGATTCAAGTCTCCTTATAGTGTATACTATACCGTGGTTATAGGGAAGAACAAAATATTATGCTTGAGAGGTTAGAGTCACTGATACTTTGCATACTCCCATAGTTTAGAGGAACGACTCCATTGGTTATCCTCTCTGGGCATGAGTCCTTATTACTGTTTACTTACCACTTTTGGAAGATATCAATTAATTGTGGTCGGATAACAGAAACATGATAGATTCACGGTTGTATTTAAATTCCTTATTCTTCGTTTAATCTCTTGGATTATTATGCATTTGATTATTAAAGGTGTATAGGATAGTGTTGGATTTACTTATCTGACATTATCTAATTTTTATAATTAGATAATGACAGGTTCTAGTGGCGACTAGGGAAAGAGAAAGCTTTATGATTGTTTGTAACTTTCCCAGTTCTTTTCTTTTTATGTATATATTGTTTTTAAATATAATAAATTGCATAAATCAGTTTTTGGGTTCATGTGCTATTAGAATATCTTTTGGAATTGTTGTAATGGTGTTGGGACGCAATGGAATGTTGTGGAGTGAAGTAAAGGGTTTAAGGATTTTGAAAACATAAAATAGGTTAGAATGAATAAATAATTTTTGTTATTACCAATATATATTGTTATGGGTGGATTGTGAGTCCTTTGGCGTCTCCACCAAGCTGAGTTTGTTTTGTTGAAGATTTTTTAGGGCCAAGTTTTCTGGTGTAGGCTTAGAAACACAAGAAGTGCTGTCGAAAAGTTTTTACGAATCTTGAGGATTATTTAACTAGTCTAAATGAACTTTGAGGTTTCAAATTTACTTTAAAATCCTTTGTGGTTAATAAATTTTATAATTGATGATTAAAAGATCTTAATTTTAATTATTTATTGATGGAAAGATTAAAGTTGCAAGATTATGAGGGGACTAAGTTAATGTGATGACCCCTTCTCCAAATAAGGGCACCGCCCACCCGGCCTAATCCATTAATTAAGCCCTAATCTCCCCTATATAATATAACAAGGAACTAGTCAGCCTTATTTAAACACTTAAACACGTACCAATTATGATATCACCTACAGTTAATAAGTTAGTTCTACTAACTAACATATGGTTGTCCATAAATCACAATTTCGGAAGTCTTATTTTGTTACTAGTAGACATTAGATCCTAAGGCCTAACCTATTATGGAAAACCCAAGAAATGGAGATCACATGCATATATAAACAAAAGTAGTGATATATACAACATGTGTCTAGTCCTATATGCCTATCACTCAACCCAAAAGTAAAAATATCAGGTATATAGAAAATGTAATACAAAAGAATGCAAAACGTACAAAAATATGTCATAACAATCCTTCACTGGCTCAGAGGTAGTCATCAATCTTCTCATTGCCTAGTCTGCTACTCGGTTGATCTGCACCCACTGTCACAAACTAGATGGTGAGTACATGAGATTATTTAAGTAATACTGAGAGATATTGATACACATTCCCAAACAGGCAACAAGTATCAAATGGCATAATTTAAATAGCAACTATGTTGAAAGAAACATCATGCAAAGAGATACTTGAGTTAACAAAATATGAAACTGACTCGAGATTAAGTAGGAATGGATTAGGGTCAGTCGGCCGTGATCGTCATCACATAAGCCTGTCTACTACAATTTGAGCTCTACTCTATATCATGTCATTACAAATTCAGCTCTATATCATAATTTCAAAATGTCGTAGTTACGATTACGCCTTTTCTATTCCAAGTGAATTAGTCGTCACTGGAATGTAAATTTGCTAGCATACCCGATTTTTAAAACTCGTCATGCTCACCTAAGTTATTCTTGCGCCAACAAACCCCGAGGTCCAGTTACCCCGTTCGAAGCACGTTACCCCGTTTGTCATGCAAGGTAATGGAGAGATTTTCTAACATCCCAGAAAGTCTAGTGACCCCCTTATAAAAGCTGAATTTCTATCATCAAATGACCCTAATCGCAAGAACCACTTTCACTTTCAATAATGACTCGGAATAGAATCCAAGAGATATAACTGCATACTAATGCACAAAGGATTAGAGGCAAAATAAACCAACTAACCTAATAGCATGCTATATCACTGACTTCCAAACATAACAATCAACATGAAAAAGTAGAGGAATTGGAATCAATGATATGCATAACAGAGTATGCTATGAGCAACATCATAAAATGAGAAACAAACAAGTCAGCATATGGATTTCAAAGGCAATTTATTTCGAATAACTGAGAATAAATAAATAAATGACATGAAATATAAATAAATGTCTCAATCAGTGTACTTACATACACAACAATTCTTAAGCTATCCAGTTTCTCGTCGCGTTGATATACGCACCTAATACCCCATAATAGCTCCTTTAGGGTCTTAACATTTGACAATTTATCAATTTAGATTCAAGCTTAATTATTTAAAATCCCTAAATTGGTTGAAATCGGTCAAAATTGCATTCGAGGCCAATTTGCCGATTTCACGTTTTTCGAAGTAAAAACCCCGGTATAAAGTTTCATTCGACTTCTGAATTCTTCGCTTTTTATGGAAATATTGAATTTCTATTGATTTTGGTCACAAATATATTTTTCCCTATTTTTTTGGAATCTTCCTGAATTTTTCCATATTTTTATCTATTTTCTAGAATTTGTTTTTATTAAAAATCAGTTTAATTTAATTAAATAATTATATATATATTTATTATTTCTTATTTTTTATTGGTGGATCCGGTTAACTTGACCAGTCCAACAGGGACCGGGTTGACCCGGTCGATCCAGCGGACCCGTGTCGGGGGTCGAAGGTCGGTCGAGGTCTACCCCTCGACTCACGTGGGGTAGCCCGACCCAAGCTACGCCCCCATCTTCTTCCTTTCATCACACAGAGCTGCTGCTCTTAGAATTTTTTTATTTATTTATTCTCGCTGGGGTTGGGCGTCCATCCCCAACCCCAGGTTGGGTGTCCTATGCAAGGGAGACTACTCCCCTGCCTTCCTTGAGCTCGGACGAACTGCAATGGCAGTTCGTCCGAGTTCACCACCTCGAGCGACAACTACGACAACACAAACCATAACAACAACAACACGAAATCAACTCACCTTGCTTCACTTCGAGCTCGGTCCCTCTCTCTCCTTTCTTTCTTCTTATTCTTCTTCCCGATTTCTCTTTCTTCTTCTCTGTGCGTTTCTTTTTTTCTTTTCTTCCTCACCGACATTGCAATGGATTAGAAGTTAAATGTTTGATGTTCTCGAGATTCATGCAACATGAATCTCGAGGCAACCCCAATCATTCTCCTCTTTTTCCACCGCCTTGTATGTTTGACCAAAATTTTCTCGAGTCTCGCGAAATGAATATCTCGAGGCAAATCCAATGAATATTATTTTGTGTTACAAATTATAGGTTATTACATATTTAATTTAATGTGACCACATTCTTATAGCCACTTATTGAAATTACTTAATCTTACCCCCACGAACTGCTGCCTCGGGCCCATGTTGGCACGCGACTCGAGGCATGTTTCCGTTTGTCTCGATATCTACATACCCGTAAATGATTTAGTAGTCTACACATATACAGTACACTAGGCATATAACACACAAATATAATATTTACCTCGCCCACCGTGCCTCGGCAGTGACACGTATCGCGCTGCGGGTCCTATGTCAATGGTAATTTTGTTTTGATTAACAAATTAAACGCGCATTAATTATTTAGGCCGTGAAAATACTTCCCAACTAATAGGAAGTTCGTCCTTGAACTTAAACTAAACAAATTTTAAAATACTTGACTTGAAAAGGTATGGAAATCTATCTCGCATATAGTCTTCCCCTTCCTAAGTGAGTTCTAATCTCCATGAAACTACTACTTGACTAATACTTTTGGAATATACTTGTTTCTCAACTGTTGTACCTTCGATCAAGGGTTTGAACTGGTTGCTCTTCATATGAGATATCTTCACTCAAATCAATCTTACTCAAGTCCACTGTCGGTCTTTCACCTACCTTTGACTTAGCTAGTCGAAGCATCGATATATGAAACACTAGATGAATTCCCGACATATGTGGAGCTAATTCTAGCTTATATGCAACCTTTCCAACTCGTTTCTTGATCTTGAAAGGCCCGATGAATCTCGGTGCTAATTTGCCTTTCAAACTAAATCGATGATGACCCTTACGAGGATAAACCTTTAGATACACTAAAACTCCCTCATCGTAAGTGAGATCGTTGCGATACATGTGTGCATACTTCTTTTGCCTCTCCTTGGCTCCCTTAAGCTTTTGGCGAATATGTATTACCTTTTCTGTGTGATCAATAACAATTTCAACCCCTAAAAATCCCGGTGTTCTAGCTCAGCCCAACAAGATGGTGACCGACACGGTCTGCCATATAACGCCTCAAATGACGCTATTTCAAAGCTCGCCTGATAAATGTTATTTTATGAGAATTCACACAACGATAAATACTATTCCCACTATTCGCCAAACTCAAGTACACACGCCCTGAGCATATCTTCGAGAGTTTGCATCAACCTCTCAGTCTACCCATCAATCTGAGGGTGAAAGGCTGTGCTAAAGTGTAAACGCGTACCATACTGCTCCTACATACTCCGCCACATCCTGGATGTATACATAATATATATGTCAGACGTAATTGTTAAAGGTACCCCATGTAGTCTGATAATCTCTTTCTCGAACAATACACTTAGCTGGTCAAATGTGTAATGAGCTACAACTTGTATGAAATGGGCAGATTTTGTCAATCTGTCCACAATCACCCTAGATGGAATCATGTCGATGAACAGTCCTCGGTAGTCCTCGAACGAAATCCATGGCTATGTCTTCCCACTTCCATCGTAGAATGGGAAGCGGCCGTAATAATCTTCCAGGTCTACGATGCTTTGCCTTCACCTACTGGCAGATCCTACAGTTCCTTATAAACTTTGATATGTCCGCTTTCATCCCATGCCACCAAAAATGTCCCTTCATATCATGGTACATTTTGGTCCTTCCTAGATGAACAGTGAACCGGGAACGATGTGAGTCCTGAAGAATCTCATCTCTCGCTTTGCCAATGCTGGTATCCACAATCTGTCTCGAGATCTAAGACACTGATCTACCGTCTCAGTCCAGTCAGTACACTCGGGACTTTGGGCTAACTCACTAAATCTCGAATATAGACTGTCGGTTTTTGATCCTCTGACACTTTTTGAGTCGACACTGTCTGAAGCATCACTTGAGCACAAATTAAGGTATGTGTGTCGTTAGGAATATCTGACCGACTCTTCCTTGTCGCCGCCTCGAGTAAACCATACTCGTGCACCATATGACAACTAAACGTCTCGGCATCTCCAGTCAAAATTCCATTCTGCGCATCGGCAACGACATTTGCTTTTCCTAGATGATATTCCAAAGAAAAGTCATAGTCTTTCAAAAACTCTAACCATCTGCGCTGTCTCATGTTCAGCTCTTTCTGTGTGAATAGATATTTCAAACTCTTATGGTCAGTATTTCAAACTCTTATGGTCAGTATAGAGTGTGAACTTCTCTCCATACAGATAATGTCTCTATATCTTCAAAGCAAACACTACCACCGCTAACTCTAAGTCATGAGTTAGGTAATTATTCTCATGTATCTTCAACTGTCTTGATGCATAAGCTATTGTGCATTTCTCTTGCATCAACACATAAACTAAACCCATATGAGAAGCATTTATGTACACCATGAAACCCTTTCCAGCCTCTGGCAATATCAACACTGGTGCGGTAGTCAACAATTTCTATAGTTGAGCAAATGCCTCATCGCATTCCTCAAACCAATGAAACTTAACGTCTTTATGGGTCAACTTAGTCATTGGTGAAGCGATCTTTGAAGAATCCTTCACGAACCTTCGGTAATAGCCTGCTAACCCCAAAAACTCCTAATCTCAGTCATTGACGTCGGTGTTGGCCAATCCAAAATCGCTCGAATCTTTACTTGATTTACAGCAATACCCGCTTCTCCAACAACATGACCCAAAATTTGACCTCAAACAACCAAAATTCACACTTAATGAATTTGGCATATAGTCTGTGCTCCCTCAACGTCTGCAACGTCTTCCTGAGGTGCTATTTTTGATCTTCTCGAGTTTACGAGTACACCAATATATCATCAATAAACACAATCACAAAGCGGTTAAGAACTAGTCTCATCACTCGGTGCATTAAATCCATAAACATGACATGAGCATTAGTCAAATGGAACGGCATGATTGTGAACTGATAGTGACCATACCTCGTACTAAATGTTGTTATGTATTTATCATCCTCTCTATCCTCAACTAATGATACCCTGATCGTAGATCTATCTTAAAGAAAAACTACGCTCCTATCAGCTGATCGAATAAATCGTTAATACGCGGTAATGGATATTTGTTCTTGACTTTGACCTTGTTCAATTGCCTGTAATCAAGACACAGTCACAAAGTACCATCCTTATTCTTCACAAATAGGACCGGTGCTCCCCATGGTGATATCGAAGGTGTAATGAATCCCTTATCGCTCAATTCTTGTAACTGTTTCCTCAATTCTTCCAATTCTCGTAGAGCCATGCGGTATGGTGGTATAGATATCAGTTTCATCGGGTACCAACTCAATAATGAAATTGATTTCCCTCGGTGGTTGTAATCCAAGTAAGTCTTCCGGAAACATGTCTGGAAGCTAACACACAATCGGAATCTCTTCATGTTTAGGTCCATGACTCTTTGCAACAATATATATCGATACTAAAGTCTCCATCTCCCCACTAGTCGCAAGCTGACCTCGAGTGTCCTCGCTCTCGATGTACTACCGCTATACATGAACACTGGATGCCCTGGAATCTTAAATATCACTATTTCGCAAAACATTTGATATGAGCATGATATGATGCTAGCCAATCCATCTTAGCAACGCATCGAATTCTAGGAGTTCTAGCACCCTGAATTCTGCAGGTAACTTGACCACGTCGATCTCTACTGGGCATCTCTCCACCAGAGAATTAGGGTACACTCTATCTTCGGCTGCAGTACTCAAACCAAATGGATTCCTACACTAACCGGTTTCAACCTTAACATGCCGACCATGCGACCAGAAATGAAATAAACTGTAGGACCCGAATCAAATAAAACATAAGCTTGATAACCACGAATGGAAACCATACCCTCAATGAGTTTCTGTGCAGCGTCTGCATCAGCCGTGCAACCACATGAACAACCTTCGACGTTGTGGTGGAATCACTGTCGCTAGCTGTGGATAGTCTCGAATCACATGTCCAACCTGGCCATATCAAAAATAAATGACTGCTCTAGATTGCCCCTGCGTCCGATCCTGGGCCTGTGCAGATGCCGTCTCTGCCCTTGTTTGGAATTATCTCGTCCTCTATCTCTACCTCTACCATCGTGCTGTTAACGTGGAGCTGGTGGGGTTGATAAAGTAGACGTAGCTGGAACTGGCAATGCAGGTCTGACTGGTGGTGGTACCGGAGGTCTACCCACAATAGTCTGCAAAGATATAGGAGATGCTATATAAGGCATAATTGCCCCCGAACACCTTTATCGCCTCTCCTCGGTCCTTTGCTCTTCTGTCTCATCCGCTCACTCTCAGCCATTTGATCAGGTGTCATCGCGGGTACTAAGGATGTCTCGTCAGTAACTCGGCTCATATAATATGTCTCGTGAGCAAGTGACGCTCAAAATCTCTCCTAGTGTCCTGACACCTGAACTGACCACATAAAACTCATTATCCGGCCTCAGTCCGTCGCCAAAATGATACACATCATCGGCATCCTCCTTCACAAAATCTCTAGCAAACTGCCTTAGATAGCCGTATCTATTTCGGTATCTCATCTCTGTCTCGTCGGCTCCCTGTCTCGGATTCATGAACTCCTTCCTCAACCTCTTCATCACCGCATGTGGGAAGTACTGATGATAGAATCCAGTCTTAAAGGCATCCCAAGACTCAAACTCTCCCTCAGCAACTATTGTTGCATGCCACCACACATCGACGTCTCGCTGTAAGGTGTACGAAGATATCTCTGCTCTGAGTCTATCCTCAATCCACAAGACTCTATGCAACTTCTCTTGGGACAGACCTACTTCTCAATCTTCTCAAAATCTCGTTAACCGTCGAAATATACGGGTTTTAGTCTGATGAAATCTTTCACCAGCTGAACTATCACTGTCGAACTAGCTAATGGGGTGTAGAAGATGGTGTAGACACTGTCTTTACTACTAGATATGCTATCATTGGTGTCGCAGGTACGACCGACTACGTTCAGTACTATAGTCGCAATAGGACCTGATGTCTGAGCTGGCTGTGCTGGTGGAGCAAATCGAGAAGTCGTAAATGCAATGAAATCCGCCAATTGCTGACCCTAGTAGCAGCTACTCGATCTGAAAGCCTCTTGAGATCCTTCGCCGATGGTATCGAAGGCTGGCTGCCGCTCACACCGGCATCATCGCTATCGCGTGAATCCACCATCTCTGACTACAAATGGATAACGAATGCGAATCAGCTACTACATTGATAATGCATATATACACATAACAAAATTAACATGTATATAGATATATCAAATCCCCAACTCACGTTCACTCACTTCCCAACTAATAGTTTCTAGGCAAGTATCATCTGGTTTTCCACATCTAACTAAGGTTATCTAGCTTCTACATTTTTTAAATCTTTTAGTTGTTTCATTGAACAAGGTAGGTCTTTCACTACATCTTGTAGTTGTGGTATCATATTGTAGAATCTCCAATTTCTACAATCTTAAGTGTATCATGCTTAAGTAAACCATGACTTCTCAAAACCATGGGCTCAGATACCAACTGTGTTGGTATCATATTGCCTTAAGCCATATAGTTCTCGAAATCGTCTCGATACCAACTGTGTTGGTATCATATGGCCTTAAACCATCAAGGTCTCTAAACCATGGCTCTGATACCACCTGTGACGACCCCTTCTCCAAATAAGGGCATTATGGCCTAATCCCTTAATTAAGCCCTAATCTCTCCTATAGGACCTAACAAGAAACTAGTCAGCCTTATTTAAACACCTAAACACCTACCAATTATAATACCACATACAGTTAACAAGCTAGTTCTACTGACTAACATATGGTTGTCTATAAATCAAAGCTAAGTTAAAATTTTGTTGTTTTTTATCTAACAAGTTATTTAGTAGAAGTCTTATTTCGTTACTAGTGGACATTAGATCCTAAGACCTAACCTATTGTGGAAAAATCAGGAAATAAAGATCACATGCATATATAAACAAAAGTGGTGAGATATACAACATGTGTCTAGTCCTATATTCATATCACTCAACCCAAAAGTAAAAATATCATGTATATAGAAAATGTAATACAAAAGAATGCAAAACGTACAAAAATATGTCGTAGCAGTCCTTCACTTGCTCAGAGGTAGTCACTAATCTTCTCTTTGCCTGGTCTGCTACTCGACTGATCTGCACCTACTGTCACAAATTAGATAGTAAGTACATGAAATTATTTAAGTAATAGTGAGAGACATTGATACACATTCCCAAACAGGACACAAGTATAAAATGACATAATTCAAATAGCAAATATGTTGAAAGAAACATCATGCAAATTGATACTTGAGTTAACCAAATATGAAAGTGGCTCAAAGCTAAGTAGTAATGGATTAGGGTCGGTCGGACGTGATCTTCATCACATCGGCATGTCCACTACAATTTGAGTTGTGCTCTATATCATGTTATTACAAATTGAGCTATATATCATAATTTCAAAAGGCCATACTTACAATTACGCATTTTCTATTCCAAGTGAATTAGTCGTCACTAGAATGTATACTTGCTAACATACCCGAGTTTTACAACTCGTCATGCTCACCTAAGTTATTCTTGCGCCAACAAACCCCAAGGTCCGGTTACCCCATTCGAGGCACGTTACCCCGTGTGTCATGCAAAGTAGTGGAGAAATCCCCTAACATCCCGGAAAGTCTAGTGACCCCGTATGAAAGATGAATTTCTATCATCAAATGACCCTAACCACAAAAACCACTTTCACTTTCAATAATGATTCGAATAGAATCCAAGAGATGTAACTGCATACTAATGCATAAAGGATTAAAGGCAAAATAAACCAACTAACTTAATAGCATGCTATATCACTGACTTCCAAACACAACAATCAACATGACAAAGTAGAGGAATTGGAATCAATGATATACACAACAGAGTATGCTATGAGCAACATCATAAAATGAGAAACAAAAAATTCATAACATATGGATTTCAAAGCAATTCATTTCGAATAACTGAGAATAAATAAATAAATGTCTCAATCTATATATTTACTTACATACACAATAATGTCTAAGCTATCTGGCTTCTTGTCGCGTCGATGTACCCCGTAATAGCTCCTTTAAGGTCATAACATTTGACAATTTATCAATTTAGATTCAAGCTTAATTATTTAAAATTCCAAATTGTTCGAAATCGGTCAAAATCGTATTCGATACCAATTTGCCGATTTCGCATTTTTCGAGTAAAAACCCCTGTATAACGTCTCAACTGACTTCCAAATTCTTCTATTTTTATGGAAATATCGAGTTTCTATTGATTTAGGGTCACAAATATATTTTTCCCATTTTTCTTGAATTTTCCTGAATTTCTTCATATTTTTATCTATTTTTTGGAATTTATTTGATTAAAATCAGTTTAATTTAAATAAATAATTAAGTATATATATTTATTATTTCTTTTTATTGGGGTGGATCCAGGTTAACCCGACCTAGTCTAGCCGGACCCGGGTCGACCCGACCCGGTCCAGGAGGACCGGGTCAGTCGATCCTGCTCCCGGGTCAGGGTCGACGGTGCGGCCCGACCGACATGGGTCTGGGGCGGCCCTGCCCAGCCCACATGGGTCCGAGTCGGCCCGACCCAAGCCCTACTCGGCTACCCCCTCCTCATCTTCTTCATTTCGTCACACAGAGCTGCTGCTCTGAAATTCATTTTTTTTATTTTTTTCTCGCTGGGGTTGGGCGTCCATCCCCAACCCCAGGTTGGGTGTCCTCCGCAGGGGAGACTACTCCCCTGCCTTCCTTGAGCTAAGACAACCGCCATGACAGTTCTTTCGAGTTCACCATCTCGAACCACAACAATGACAACACAAACCACAACAATGACAACAACGCGAAATCAACTCACCTTGCTTCACTTCGAGCTCGGTCTCTCTCTATCTCTCTCTCTCTCTCTCTCTCTCTCTCTCTCTCTCTCTCTTTCTTTATTCTTCTTTCTTTATTCTTCTCTCTTTCTTCTTCTTCTCTGTGTGTTTCTTTTCTTTTTTTCTTTTCTTCCTCATTGACATTGCAATGGATTTGAAGTTAAATGTTTGTTGTCCTCTAGATTCGTGTAACACGAGTCTCGGGAAATGCGTATCTGGAGGCAAATCCAATGTATATTATTTTTTGTTACAAACTATAGGCCATTGCATATTTAATGTAATGTGACAACATTCCTATAACCACTTATTAAACCAACATTAAATCACATTTAATTGAAATTACATAATCTTACCGAACGAGCTGCTGCCTCGGGCCCACGCCGACACGCGACTCGAGGCGCATCCCCGTTAGTCTCGCTATCTACATAAACCCGTAAATGACTTAGTAGTTTACACATATACAGTACAATAGGCATACAACACACAAATATAACATTTACCTCGCCCACCGTGCCTCGGTAGTGACATGTATCGCGCTGCGGGTCCCGCGTTACGTGTAACGACCCAAAAATTTGACTTGTGCCACGTGTCAGGTCAGGGTCGTTTGTGGGATCCACTCGTTGAAATACGTATGTCCGAATCCAATTTGAGATGATAATGCTAACTATGCGAGGAATTCGGTGTGTCGAAACACGAACGGGACGCGCCTCGAGTCGCATGCCGAACTGAGATAGTCGCTTAATGTGGATATATTGGCTATGTGGTTTTAATGTGTACATTGAAAATGCCTCGTGATGCGTGTAGTGCGAGTATCGAGATTTTGAAATGAGACGGGTTGGTGCCTCGAGATGCGCGCTATTTGATTTTCGAGGACACATTTGATTTGAAAGCAAAAAGAAAATAAAAATAAATGTATATATATATATATGTTATAAAGTGGATAAGAAAAAAAAAGAAAAGAAAATAAGATCAAGAGAGAAATCGGGAGGTGAGAGAGAGAGAGGAGGAGAGAGACGACCAAGAGAGAGAGGTGAGGGAGCTCCAGCCGGCAAGGAGCGGCGTCGATGGGCCGTAGCTCGACGAAGGTGACACAGCTGACGCTGGGGGGACCAAGGCACAGTGTAAGGCAGAAGGTGGCGGGTGGCGACGCGGCGGCGAAGGTGGCGACGGTGTCGACACGAAGAAACAGCGACGGCGTCCGACAACGGTGGTCGGGAGCGGCGATTGCGATACAATGGGACGCGCGCAACAACGGACGGCGGGATCCTCGCAATGGACGACGGAGGCGCAAACGGCTGGCTGGCGAGGACGGCGGCGCACGGCAGCGGGACGGAGACGCGCGGCAACGGCTGGCGACGCCGAATGACTTACGACATTGCCGGCAGCGGCGGTGGCGCGACGGTGGTACGGCAACGATGAACCAGCGGCGAGGCGACGCGACGTAACGCGGAGGAACTCACTAACGGCCCGGGCGGCGGGCTGCGTGTCGCGCCGCAATGGGCGCAATATCGACCCGATCGAGCGCGATTTCGAAGAAATCGCGACTACGCGATGGAGGGACTTAGGAGTCGGGTGTCAGGTGCGCAAATGGAGACGCGAGCGGGATGTCTTGATTTCGATTTACGAATTTCGAGGTAAGTAAACCAGTTAGGAACTTATACAATATTTCATTTCTCTCCATTGGCTGTTGTTGTTTACTATTTTGTGATAACTTTATTGTTGTTCACTACTTTTGTGATGATAGCTATTTGTGGAAATGTTGTCGATTGAGTGAGTCCATTGGCAAGTGAGTCATGGTTACTGTTTATCTGCGATACGAGAGGGTTAGGGCTGGAAGGTAGGGGCCTCGTCTTAAATCCGATGTCTTTCATGGTCGTCCGTCGATATTATCCTGGTCCATGGATGGTTCATAGTCGTATGGGCTAGGGCTGGGAGGCAGGGGTCTCATCCTAGATCCGGGTCTATGGATGTCTCATAGTTGCAAGGGTTAGGGCTGGGAGGCTGGGGTCTCGTCCTAAACCCGAGTCTGCTAGGCTTTTGCCGCGACTCAACGACCTTTTGGTCGGACTCCTTGTTATTTGGCATCACTCATCGATGGATTGGTTACGTTACAGTCTTTTATATTCATGCGTTTCTTGATTCCTTTCGTTGTATTTGCATGAATTTGACTGCTTTGGATATCGTGAATTGTTGTTTTGGATATTGTAAAATGTTGTGTATATGTCCTACTGGATTTACTTACATGGGCTCGTCATTCTTATGTTTGACTGAGTGTAGAGCCACAGACGAGTAGCAGAGGGAAAACTTCATAGCTAGGTGAATTTTTGTATATTTTGTATTTACTCTCCTCTGATGATATTTACTGGGTTCCACAATTAGGTTGCCTAACTCCCTGATCTTTTTGTTGAGTTATTTAATGCATTAGTTGCTTCCGCTAATTTTTTAAATCTTGAAATAACATTAATAACTCAACTTAAAACTTTTAATTTACTGATAAATGATGGAATGGAAGGCTGACTAGGCTCTCGTTGACCTTGCGAGACAAGCTCGGGGGTCCACGTGGGCTTAGGCCGGGCGGGGTCCAATTTGTGGAAAATTGGGGTCGCCACATCACGGGTCATTTTGTCTTGATTAACGAATTAAACGTGCATTAATTATTTGGTGGGGTGTATGATGTTCCAGAATCCAAAATCCCACTTAAGAAATCATGAGAAGTAGAGACGTTAACAACAAAATTAGCAGATGAAATTAGGCTTTTACGGGATTCAGAATGGATAGGAGTTGTGCAACTTGGTTTTGAGATATACCATAATTGTTCCTTTTGTTCTCAACATTATTTATATATATTGGTGATTTGATGAAGTAGTTTTCTGTCAGCCTCTCAATAGCGTGACCCGAGTAGGCTGAGCTAGGCGGCAAGGAACCTAGCCAATGACCGAGTTCAGGAGGGCTCGGCTAGTTCCATAAGGTTTGGTCACGGGTGAACATGTAAAATGGTGCATAGGTGTAAAGGGGGTTACGCCTTGGCACGGCGCCTTGGCACACCTTGGCACGACTTGGGTATGCGCCTTAGCGCGAGGCAAGGACTCTGGGCGAGCGCGCGCATGAACGCTTGCGGACAGGCGCGCACATGGTCAAGCGCGTATGGGCGCCCCGCATGGGCGAGCGCGCACGGACAAGCGAGCAGGGACGAGCGCGGGCACACCTTGGCACAGCGCCTTGGCACGGCGCCTTGGCACGCCTTGGCACGAGCGCGGGTAAACCTTGGCACGCCTTGGCACGTCTTGGCACGAGCACGGGCAAGACTTAAGCGGATGGCACGAGCAAGGCACGAGGCAAGGGTTGACAAATCTTGACTTGGGTGTTGACCCAGGTCAAAGTACGCTTGGTCTCATTTTGGGATGTTTTCTATCGGAGCTGAGGAAACAGCTTAACATCTACTATAGGGAGAGGTGTGCTATCTCCCTGGGGTGGCATGGGCGAAGTAGCACCCTCGAGCATGCCTTGGGCGCAATGCCAAGGCACGACCCATGGACGGACCATGGCGTCGGCCACCCCTCGAGCCGGTGGGACTCAACCGAGCCCCGACTAGCACCAGAGGTGCCTGGGCACGGCCAGGCACGTTCAAACAGTCCTTGTCCCGTAGAGAACATGGGCCACGTCCCTTGTGGCGTGGCTATACCAAGTCAAGACGGTTTCCAAGCAGCTGAGTAACTTCCTTGGTCATGGGCTGGAGCCATGACCAAGGCACGACCAAGGAGGTCCTGAATACCAGGAGCATGTTGCAATTGACCCAGTGATGGTGGCGGTTATGTAACGATGTGGCAGCAAGGGAGTAAGGCAGTTGGGTAACTGCCTTAACCACTAAGGGAGTGGCGTTTTACCTAGTCTATGGATCGATGTACACTGGACATGTGTCCTAGTTGGTTATGTAACTACCTAATGGCTGGTCTATAAAGCCAGGGGCTCTAAGCTTGGGGAAGCATAGAGTTCCACAGTTGTATTCCCAATTGAGAGCTAGTAAAAACGTTTCCTTGTGGCCTATTGCTTGCTGTCCATTTAATTCGAGTATTGGTGTGCTGAACTAAGGTGGTCCTTAGGCACCGCGCACAACAAAAAAACAGCAGATCAGAAACGGAAATTTCCGTCTCTAATTTGCATAAATTTCGTCTCTAATTGAAATCTGAAACGGAACAGAAACAAAATAAATTCTGTCTCTAAAATCGTCGACGTTGATTCAATCAGAAACGGAAATGTGATTCCGTTTCTGATTAGAAACGAATTAGAGACGGAATAAATCCCGTTTCTGATTAGAGACGGATTAGAGACATAAATTAGAAACGGAACAGAGACAGAACATAAATGGAATTTTTCTAAAATGGTACATTTGTAATTGCATTCCGTCTCTGATTCCGTTGCTGATTAGCAACATATATTCCTCGAAAATTAGAGATGGAATAGCAACGGAATCTCTGAATTCCGTTGCTAATCCGTCTCTAATTTTCCTTTTTGTTTAGTTTTGAAACATAAACTCAATCTAATTGGTTCTCCAACCTATAACTTGAAAATACGACCATAGGACCTACTCCATCGCCTGCACCCCCTCCAACAACTCCTTGGGGGTGCTAACATCCCCCAAAAAAGTAAAATTTGACATTCATACATCGACAATATATATCAACAAATATTCAAATGAGAGAAAAAAAATGTAAAATTCAAAATTTGTAAAAGATTTATATATCCACGAAAAATTGTCTAGTATAACAAATGCTCCATATTTTCTAAGTATTCACAAAACCACCAATCTTATTGTTCAACAACCACAAAAAAAAACTTACAATCCTCTAAATATGCACGAAAAGAATTATCAATCTAAAAGTCATGTAAACAACTATAAAAGCTACATGATAGGCTTTAAATTCCTCACCTCTCACTTGAAAACCATATTATGGCAGGTATTGTCACAGGGATATGGGCAATCAATGACAAACTCCCACTCGATCGAAGAACCAGTCACCTACTGATAGGGCCACGCTCTGCAAATATTGCAAAATAGATCAAACTCATGATAAAAAATACGAAATTGCAAAAAAACTATCTTCATTTACAGTGCAAAAGAAAACAATATATTTTACTATAATTTTCGACGGTACATGGCTACTTGTGTGTCCAACTAACACAATTTATTAAAAGGGGGAATCCGACAACCTACCTAACTACATGAACAAAAAGCTTTGCTAAAGCACAATTACAAAAAACGTTTTAAGTGCTAAAGCACGACAACATGCCAGCAAAAGGAAAATTCGAATCATTTCATTAAAAATGTCTAATGATCACAAAACTACATAGGTTGAAAACAAAGGGAATACAATTGATGAATAGCCAGAGACGCTCCTTATCAATTGCCAAATGCTAGTGCCCAAGTTTGTGTTTGAAAAAAACTAAGCGAACTATATGTGAGTGCTGGGTCTTGAACTCCTTTCTATATGTGAAGGTAAGAGAGTTATAAACTAAGCAAAGGAATTCAACACAGTAAGACAAGGAAGTTAGCACGAGCAAGAAGATGATGACTGCTGAAGTTCAAGATCCAGCTTAAAACAATACCAGCAATAATGCCCAAATTTTTGTCCTTTAAAACAATAGTTAGCGTTCATTATAGTGTCTTCGATTGATAGGTAAAAGTATATACTAAAAAGAAAGAGGACAGCAGTTGACAGGTTGATTGTTTGTCATAGTACTGAGAGGAATAGCATGTCACTTATCCCAAGTATAAGGCAAATTGAAGATTGAACAATCAAAGAATACAACAAATATGGTGGCAGAGAATGAGAGAAGGACCTCGAAATTTTACATGCATGTATGGGTTCGTTTCCTGTACACTCAAACCAATGGTTCATCGCAAATGATTGTTGCAAAAACATATATACGCCTTCTTTGCATCTGCACATGATAGTAAATATTCAGCAAAGTCGGAGAAGTTACGATTTTCTTTTAGGATTTTGAAGAAAATCTAAGTCTATGGTATCCAAGGATCTTACTGCTGATATTTCCATGACTTCAAACATATAAAAATAATGAAATGCACATATTAGCATGTTAACATCCAAAAATTCATTTAAGAAACAGAAATTGGAAAGCAAGTACTGTATGGTTCTATTGTGTAAGCTTCATGTCTCAAACACACGGTAATAGGCCATCTCAACGGTGCAAGCCCCAAGAATGTAAGGATTCTTTTACATGCAACTCTTTACAAAATTGTGTAATATTAGACTGTTCAGACATTACAACAATGGTGCACACTTCATCCACATTCAATACTGAATTTATATCAAATTGAAAATAACAAAGCCCTTCAAAAACGTGAAATGCCAGAGGGAGAGAGAAAAGAAAGAAAATATACTAGAATTGCCTGAATCCAAAAATGGCATGTAAAAAGCTGACATATTTGTTGAAATGATCAATTATTTCAAACAAAATCACAAGATACTAAAGTCGACAAGAAAAAAAGCAGCTACGAACGTTTTAAACATACCAGCAATAATCATGATCTTAGGATCATTGCCCTATTCAGCTCTATTTAACAAGTGGAAAAGTAAACAAAAAGGACATGAAGAAGAAAAACAAGATACTTTAAGACAATTCATGAAACACTGTCTCTTACTCCACACATACAGCAGTATAGGAAAATTGCAAACTGCGATTAGCTAATAAATACTAAACATATGAAAACCTAAATTCGGCATGCTAAATAAAACAGGAAAGTGTAGGCATGACCTCCTGACATGAAAACAAAACAAAAACTGAATCGTTAAAACCTTTAACAAGGCGTTATTCAGCCGTTCTACCCATCTATTAATATCATATTAAGTGTGGGAACTATAGCCAATAAGAAGGATGGTACAGAAATAAAAAGGTCAATATAGGTTTAATATAAGCAGAAATTTGATTGGCAGTTCGCACGGGTCTCTTTCTTATTAAAACTTATTTCTTCAAATTCTCATGAACTTATTTCAGTTATTCATCAACCAAAAAGAATGTATTTCATGGTTTCAACCATTTCTAGCTAACCACCTTCACTTAGCCGATTAAGGATCTTGATGTCATAACTTTTGTCCATATACTCATCATTAACCATTATTAAGTGTTGCTCACATCCATCCCATGATAAATAGAGCAAATACCAAGACACAAATTTGACTAAAAATAAAATTATATAAAAGACAGAAATCATACCATGGCAAGAACTGTGTTTCCAGGGGAAGTTGCCAGTCCAAAGCATGAATCAAATGCATCTGGAAGCTGTACAAAAATGTTTCACGCATCATTTTACCGATAATGTTCAGGAAGGGAGTCAAAGAAACATTACATCATACATCACTAGAACTTGAGCACCCAAGAGAGTTAGAAGGGATTAACATTTCATGGAGCGATTTTTCATGCATAATCCAGCCACGGAAAAAATTATCCTGTACCGTCAAGGAAAAGTTAACCTACCTAAAAACTATGTCTAAAAGAGAGTGAATTATATCCGTATAGCATATCTAACAGCAATAGAAAGACCGAAAAATACCTGGCTGCGGCTGTACAAACAACATCCATCAAAAGCCCAAGCTAAACCTGTCACCTGAAATAAATTCACAAAAATCATGTCCATCAATGTGCAACACAAAATAGTTTTAAATTAACGTTAACTTACAGCTTGGCTGTGTACTTCATATGAGCTAGCAGCTTGAAAGTCGCAACAAGTTACGTCACAAATCCATATTTCCAATGAGCCAGATCCTTTACCCACTGCTAAGAGCAGTCTATCCTGAGACTTTGATGGCGTATTCAATGAAAGCACTGAGATCGGAACATATGTAGGTACAATCTGTTTCAAAATTCTAATCAATTATTGAACATTTTCTCTTGTTGGAATTGACAATTGTTGAGAATTCTCCTACCTCGTTCAACAACGAAAATTGAGAATGATAAACTTCTGATGACCGGAGCAAGCCTTCTATCTCAACCAGCCATATCCTTACACCGACAATAAATAAATGACGGAGGAGAGAAAGGGAGACGCAGTAAATATCAACTAGCATTGTATTTTTCAGGGCTGTTTTGTGTAGCCAAAGGAGTGTGAACACCTTGTCCACAATAGCCTATCTTTTTGTAACTAAATTCCTATTAATATATATAGTCTCTTTCTCTAAAAAATATACTAGTCCAGTCAAGGGTCCCTATTAATATACATAGTGATGTGGACTTTTTCTTATAGAGAATAAGAATAAGACATCAAAACAATGCTAATAGATGCAAATTTCAAACACTTTCAAGGTACATGTGCAAAAGAAATAAAAGAGGATAGGAACAAAAAAATGTATTCTTGCCTGATTTGACACATATAACCCGATCCATGAGTTGCTTCAAGCTTATCAAGTGTGCCTCCGGGTCAAGAAGCCTCCACATCTCTAAAGCATAGTCCAAATTAGTACACTACAATGATTAGACATGGAAATAGCAAGACTATTTAAAAAACAAGGAGTACAACGAACTTTCAGCAGGACTGTTTTTAAACATACATGATAATCTATTTCAAGTAGAGAAGCAACCAAGCCCTGATAGTGATCAAAATGAGCTTGTGGAGCAATGGTCGAAAAGATCAGCAGTAAAATCAGCTAAAATGTAAAGTGCAACAGATGTCTGGCAACTATTTTTTCATGTCATTAACATCTTATCACAGTTTTTAAGATAATAAAATTTTCTTCAAAAAACAAGATAAAGATATGACCAGGAGTACACACAACATGCAACAGCTGAACTTGTAAAGTGCATTGGCTCTCGGGCCTCACATATGCATATATGTACAAGTATTCGTTAGAGGTTTTTCATGAGCTGAAAACCGAACTTTCGGCTACACCTTCACTAACATCTCCACGCCAAGAAAATGTAACATTTGCAGTAAGGTAAGAAAGAAGAAGTAAATGGAATTTTTAAAATTCTGAACAACTATCCAATGAAACATAAAGAAGTATCAATCTAAATATGCACAAAAAGAAGTGTCAATCTAAAAGTCATGCGAACAATTGCTAAAATTATCTACAAAAGCAAAAGTATAATCTCAAAATTTACACAAACAACAAGAAAAATACCTATGTATCACCAAGCTGCTCATCTCTCGTAAGCCACTCTTGCGTCTCTCGCTCAACATTGTCCCCTTGTTGTGGTGGATCGACGGGATCTATTTACGGCGGCTGTTGCTGGTCATGAGGTGGTGGAGGTGGTGGTGGTGGTTGTTGCTGAGATAGGCCTGCTTCGTCCATGTTCATCCTGAGATGCTGATGCATAAACTCCATAACCTTTCGTAATTGCTCGGCAACGATATCAAACTCTGCACGCGGCACCATATCCGGCATCTGGGACGTACTAGCACCAGGATCTGCATATCTCCTCTTCTTTCTCCCTAAAGACCCGAGACCGTAGACACGTCCTTTGGGACACTCACCCACCACATTGAGGTACACCACCTCATCATCCACCGATTGGTCCGGTGTAGCCTGGGTCAGCTCCTGACGTCTCCTCTGGAACCTATCCTGCAGGTATCAACAACAAACAACATACATGATATGCTTTAAAGTAAACTTAATACTATTTAACATTTCATTTCTATACTTACATAGAACCGCTCTGATCGAGTATCGATGAATGTCATCCAGTCGTGATTTACGGTGTGGAGATGCAAATACAATTCATTCACGGTAGGTGGCGTCTCGGATGAATCAGTCTGCGTACAGGACCAGTCATAAATTCAGCATAGTGAACAAGTGTATAAATGTAAAAAATAAACAAGAGCGTAAAAAAACCTTACCAATCTTTCATGGGTAGTCACAAAATACACCGAACCACCACCGTGCTTCGAGGGTCCCGTCTCAGGTCCTTCGACCTCAGTGTTCCTATTCGCCGTCGCTTGCCTAGACATGGCAAGGAAGTCCTCGCTCTCCCGGTACTCCAAGTATCTTCTCCATGCCTCATTTGTAACATAAACTAGCTGCACACGATTCTTCTTTAACTTGTGCATCAATGCGGTGTACCTTGTGCCTGCAAGCGTGTCGTACGCCGCACGAATGAGATCCTCGGGAATTGCGTCATCCCGTCCAAAATATACCTACAAAATGGCGATCGCAATTGTTACGAGACATTGAAAAAATAGTATAAATCATAAGACATCTAGTAGTCCTGCTTACCTTCCATTGGCGCCAGTAGTGGTCTTTATGATGATTCGATCTGCATCGACTTCCAACAATACCCTTCTGGAATCATCCATCTTTTGAAAACTTTCGTCATCCTCCGTGCACAAAAATGAGAAGGATGCAACTCCCTGTGTTTCATGAAAATGCATAACATCTTAACTACTTCTTTAATAATTTACATCCATATTTAAAAGTACATATATGAATCAAATACAAACTTACGTATCATCGGCAATCAGTGTGATCGGGATC
Organism: Stephania yunnanensis; assembly: GCA_039657365.1. NCBI lineage: Eukaryota > Viridiplantae > Streptophyta > Magnoliopsida > Ranunculales > Menispermaceae > Stephania > Stephania yunnanensis. The sequence goes on from CM077585.1 coordinate 25,295,904, forward strand.
CGCTGCACGCGAGGGGGCTCGATCCCTGTCCTCTGAGGTGCCCGCGGAGGGCCTGTCACCTGCAACCCTGCTCTACCGTCGTATTGTGGGGATGCTGCCGGTGATGCGGTGGCTGGGGGTGCAGGCCTCGTTGGTAAATGAGTGTCATGTCTCGATGTCGGCGACGGTGACTGGAACTGGGAATTTGGTATAATCCTTGAGGACGAGGATGATGGTACAGACGACGCCGACGGTATGGAAGGCGAAGGTGATTCTAAGGCTGGATCGTGCTCGAGAGAACGAGAAGTCGGAATCGATAATGCAGGAATCGACCCACGACCTCGACCGCCACGACCTCTATGGCCCCCTCGTGTGGCCTGACCATGACGCCCAGTCGGTATTTCGCATCCAGAGGTCGGTGCTGCACCTCTTCCGAATGGACGATGTCCTCCTAATGGTATCCCTCGACGTGGGGGATGATCACCTCCCGCCATGAAACCTAACAAAATACCAATAAAATTTTAGAGAAGAAAGGCATACAAAAATAGCCAATTTGGGCCTTCTCTAATTGATGGAAAAAAAATTAGACCTATAAAAGATCAAGCAACATATTAAATATTAATAGCCAATTTGGGCCTTCTCCAATGGGACTACATTGTAATAGCTTTTGGACGTTGACATAACATAGACATACGTTACTCGCTATCATCCGTTTCAAATTCACTCTCATGAGTAGAAGTTGATGATTCTTCTTCTGAATCATCTCCACTATCAACAATGAAGTCATTGACTTCTTCACTTGGACCCGCTTCAACAATGACTCGAGTCCTATTCGGATCATCCAGATTGTTGATATCCCGAATTGCATCGTCGACTACGCGCGAGGTGGGCATCCCATCTTGGAATGCAATCTCTGCCGAGCCCTCACACCATGATTCGGTGTAGGGTCATACCATTCACACTTAAACAAGACCACACGCTTGAGGCCGGTATACTCAATCTCCACAACCTCTTGCAGTACTCCATAATAGTTATGGGAAACATCGGCGTAGTTAGAACCCTTCACGAAAACATCGCTGCTCTGCGTCGATCTATTAATGTCATATGTTGCGGAGTGGAACTTGTACCCATTCACTAGGTAACCAGGGTAGACAGTACATGATTGACTAAGACCAACAGAAAGATCAACGAGCGTCTCGTCTATGATAGAATTTCGAGCCTATTCACAAAAAATTAGAAATGTAATAAGACACATTACTTATGAAAGAAATTTATGAAGCTATAACCTACAATAATAATAACCTTACATATGTTTGAAACCATATGGGAAAGTTGTGCTCTAGACTACTATCAACTTCCGACTCCCCCATTGCTTGAGTGATTTCATCGACGAAGATCCTAGAAGAAACGAACATGTACATAGGATGTCTTAGTAAAAGATGAATAATGAATGTACTGCATTATTGAATGAAAGTGACTGACATACTGGATGTAAGGAGTGATCTCTGGACAATTGAGCAGTATGTACGAATGAGCGGCATTATACTCCTGCTCTGTTAAGTACCGCTCCTTCGACTTGCCCATGGGCCGACCAGGATAAGTGAAAATTGAGAAATTGCCCACAAAATGCGGTGTGGGCCCGAGACCGCCATCGTTGTTTCGTTGCACTTTGTCATGCAACGTAAAGACGTGATCTTCGAAGTATTAAGAACAAAAGGATGTGACTTCTTCGACCAAATAAGCATTACACATGGAGCCCTCTACCTTCGCTTTGTTCCAAACATTGTTTTTCAAATGTTTAAGGTACCTATAGGCATGTTATAGGAAATGTTGATTTAAAACTTATCGAATGGGAAAATAATTTCAAGGGCTCAAGATATTACCTCTCAAATGGATACATCCATCGAAATTGAACGGGACCGGCCAGACGGACCTCGTAGGCCAAGTGGATTGGTAGGTGTTCCATAGAGTCGAAGAAGCTTGGAGGGAATATTTTCTCCAACTTGCAAATGATTTTTTGTACTTCAGACTCTAAGACCTCCATATCTTTGAGATTGACACTTTTCGCAGTTAGGTATCGAAAAAAAAGGCTTAGTTCGCTAATTGCAACTCAAACCGGGTTTGGGATTGGTATCAACCGTTGCATGAAAATATGACAATCATGACTCTTCATGCCGAACATGCACAGTTTCTTTGGATCCACACATCGACCAAGATTCGAAGCATAACCATCAGGAAAATGCAACTTTTCAACCCACTCGCACAATTTTTGTTTTTTTGATGTATCAAGAGCATAACATCCAAGGATATAAGTATTTGTCACTGAATCAATGTGTAGAGAAGGTCGGTGACAATATTCACGAATATCTTGTCTCGCTTTCGCATTGTCCTTACTCTTGCCCGCTACACACATAATAGTGTTGAATATGTTGTCAAAAACATTTTTCTCGATGTGCATGACATCTAAGTTGTGGCAGATCAAGTTGTTGGACTAAGTGGTTAGTCACTCACACTCCGATCGAGATTTTGATGGAAACAAACAAGGTGAAAATGTACTAATAAACATCTAGTGTATTTCAGTTTTTGTTAAAGGATGCAAAACAACATATCAAGGGTACTCAAGAAATACAAGTTCAAGACTCGGCATTAATGAAGAAATGAAGATGAAAGTTCAAACCGCAATTTGTAATTTCAATGTAAGGTATACAAATTCTTTCACGCAAGCCAAATGCATTAGTCCATGCATATCAAGTTTCTTAAACCATTTTTCAAAGTTATAAGTTTACTTCAAGTTTCAAAGTGGAATTTAAACACATAACTAGGTCTATGAGTTTAAACAATGTGAAACTTTGCGTGGATGGTCATTTGCATATTAGAGATCATTGTAAATGTTTTCGAAAAAGAAAAACTCGTTTTTGAAAGGTCTTCGAAAAGAAAAGCGTAAATTTGTAGAAAAGCCCCTAATACATTATGAAATCGTGAATTTCCGTTTCGGGATTTGTAAAAATATCCGGACCACCCAATTAGGCTTAATGACTCATAATAAACGTGTGTAACATGTTATATAAGGGTTGGTTAGGTCCCGACGAGTTTAAGGGTCGCTAACACAAAGGGACAAAATAATTGTTTTGAGGTCCCTGCGATTACGCGCTAATGATTTCATTAGCGCGCTAAGTGCGAGTTAGCGCTAGGTCTAAGCATTAGCGCGCTAATTGCATATCTCGACGACTTTTTTTGACAAATGGAAAACACACTTTAATTTGAATTCTTGATCTATTTTGGACCCTTGGATCCCTAGAACGGTCATAAACTGTCAAGATGGAATACCTAACATTATAAAACCACCAAGAACATGGTTTTGTTAAAAAAAAAAGAAAGAAACACACTCAAAAAACTCAAAATCTACAAAGAGAAGAACTTTGATTTTTGTGAAGAAGCAAAAGGAGATCTTTGTGGTCGTTCTTTAGTTCTCTAATCCAAGACTTTTGAGGCTTTCAAAGGAGTACAAGAATCTCTTCAAAGCTGATCTCTTTTGTCATTCTCTTGTTTGTAAGAAAGTCCTAGATCTAAAATCTTGCTTGTGCTTAATCTACATAGTTTTGTGTATTTGATTTGAAAATCATTTTGTTGTGTGTTTGAACACCTTCTTCTTGGGTTTTGCACTTAAATTTATTTTATCAAACCCTAAGATTGATTTGAACAAAAGTTTTGCACTTAAACTTGATTTTTGTTAAACTATTGTTCTTAGACTTGAAATCGGTTTTACACTAATATATTAAGTTTTTAAAACGATTTCACATTTGGGATTTGCAACAAAATCAGTGACATATTTGCATATTCCATTTATTCTCATACTTGCATGCATAAGAGTTGTTAGGCTCTAGGAGGCTTGCTAGTGTTTGAATTTGATACCACTTTGTGTTGTAAAGTGTATCTCATTATTTTTCAGCAACTTATTGTATTTGTATGATTGTAAGACTTAGTGGAATCTAAGTCAAAGGGAAGACCTAGTTGAGACTAGGCACAAATCCTAGTTGCGGCTAGGTGGGAAGTCCTAATTGTAATTAGGCACTCTAGGCTTGTATGCTTAGGTTGTAACACTTATTTGCAATATAAGTGGGGTTAAAAATCCTAACCGGGAGGTTAGGTAGTGGACGTAGATCGTTGGATCGAACCACTATAAATTGTGTGTCACTTTCCATCTCTTCCATTCCATTCACTTGCATAGCATATATATATTCATTGATAGTGTATGCATTATAGTTGTAATTTGCGCATAAAGTTTTAAAAGGGCAATAACTACTCGGTAACCCAATTCACCCCCCCTCTTGGGTGACCTTCACAAGTTTGTCTTCCAATACGGCAAGTCCCAGAAAATGCTTTTTTTTCTCCATCCCGAATTCTTAGCTATCCGCCCATTCACAGAATCAGCTCCGATTTCTGTCACCTTCATCAAGCCTAACGATTCAATTTCTGCCAAAGTTTCTTCACCAAAACGCAAAGCGGGCGGATCGTCATTTATGACCATTTTGCCTCTAACGAAATTTTTTTTGTCTTTCCTTAATGGTGATCCCTTCGCCAAGAAACGACGGTGACAATCGAACCACGATGTCTTACCACCATTTCGCAATTGAAATGCATTTGTATCCTCCATACAATATGGACAAGCGTACTTACCGTGTGTGCTCCAACCGAACAACATGCTATACGCAGGGAAATCACTAACAGTCCATAAAAGGGCAACTCGCATGAGAAAATTCGTCTTTGTGGACACGTCGTATGTAATCACTCCATTGTTCCATAAATCTTGCAACTCTTTCACAAGCGGCTGAAGGAACACGTCGATTTTCTGCTTTGGGCTGGTCAGTCCAGGAACGATAACCGTTAAGAACATAAACTCAGACTTCATGCACATCGACGGTGGAAGGTTGTAAGGAGTCAATATTACGGGCCATGAAGAGTACGATTTCCCTGAAAGCCCAAATACTTGAAAACCATCAGCGCACAATCCTAAACGAACATTCCGAACCTCGGCGGCGAAGACTCTATTGATGTCATTAAAATGTCTCCAAGCTATCGAATCAGAACAGTGTTGCATAACATCTTCTGGTGAGGAATGATCTCCATGCCATCGCATATGTTTTGCCGTTGACTCAAACGCATACAATCGTTGCAACCGAGGGCCCAAAGGGAAGTAGTACATTTTTTTGCAAGGGCGTTTTTTGGTGTTCCGACCACGACCTCGTCGATATGCAATGTAGCGCGATTTCCCACAAAATTTACATGATGTCAACTCAGAGTCCACTCCCCAATAAATCATACATTGGTCCTCACAACAATCTATTTTCTCAACAGGTAGACCTAGACCTTGCATTAGTCTTTTAGTGGCATAAAAATTTTCAACCAATGAATTGTCATTTGACAAACAATCCTTCATGAATTTAATGATTTCATTATACCCTCGTTCAAATATATGATGTTCATACTTGATCGCAAGTAATCTTGCCATTGAGGACAACGTTGTCATGGTTTCGCAACCCGGCCACAATTGTTCGCTACTTGCCTCAATCATGTCATATAGTTGGCGTGCTTGGGGGTTTGGTGATTCTTCCACGTGATTCCAATTGAAACTTGGACCTGCCACGTTGTGTAGCATCTCGCGGTAAGTTGTCGGATCGTCTCCGCCCACATCAGCATCATCACTATGGTTATCCATTTGGTAAAAGTTTTGTTGGCCTTCATCTCCATTCTCACCATGTTCGTACCAACAGTGATATCCTGAAACAAATCCATACCTACATATGTGGTACTCAAACGTTTCGACGTCCAGCTACGGTACAAGTCGACATTTCTTATAATTGCACGGACATCTAATCTTCCTTTCACTTTGGTATGTAGGACAATGTTGCTTAGCAAATGATATGAATTCTTTAACCTTCGCCGCGAATTCAATTCGAACGAAGCCGTTGTCGAGCCGGTTGTACATCCAGTCTCGACTTGTAGACGACATTCCTATTATAATTGTGCAATTAAATTAGTCAACTAGTTTCATAATTTCCGACGGTACATGACAACTTGTGTGTCCAACTAACACAATTTATTAGAAGGGGGAATCTGAGGACCTACCTAACTACATGAACAAAAAGCTTTGCTTCTAGCCATTGAATAAAGGGGTTGGAAACAACTTTCTTAATACCTAGCTCGGTACATGACCGATACCAAACAGAGTATGATAATTGGTCGTAAAAATATAAGCAACAAGGAGTTCAAAAAAATAAATAAATCGTAAGTTATAAGAGGCATACAAATACCACATAGTATCAAAGCGCCTACTACTTGTTCACTCGTACCTCCTTAAGGTTATAGGTTTATTCGATTCTCTAGAAATTTTATGTGAAATAGCAACATTAACTAAAAGAGTAATCCTAGTGTTTCGAATCCTAACTAGTAGTAGAAATTATATAATTATAGGTACTATTCAATCGTAACCAAACTAATCAATCATCCCTAGCAAGTGTATGAATATGAAATAACTAACAACTATAACATCAAACGACCAAGTAATTACCTCAATACATGATTCTAATGTATTATAATGTTGATCATGACATGTTTTACCGATAAAATAAACATGAAATACCTACCAAATACAAAATCAATAGAAATCTTGAATTGCTCAAGTAAAATGTTGAAATGATATATTAAATATTAATAAACCTAAAAATAAATGAGAAAGTAAAATTTGAGACCCTTACTTGATTGATCAGGTTATGTCTCTGTGTTGGTTTTCATACCCTTCCTTGGAGCATAAATTAGAAGTATTTGCAAATTTTTGCTCCTAATGCACAACATTTAAAAGGAATGTTCATGTTCTATGTCATATCTTTTCGGTCACTAGGAAAAAGGCTTTGACAAAGGGACTACTCATTTCACAGTTAGATCCTACATATCTTTAGGGTCACTTACATTTCATACTAATTATTATTTTTTTCCATCAAAGGGAGTCAGAGCTAGAATATCATTTATATGATTTAACAATTGATTTCATACACTGCAGGAATCTAAGAAAACTAAAGTACAATGACAAATTCTACCAATTTGATTTGAGCTTCAAAAGGCATTGCAAAAGAAGGAAAACTACCAAATTATGTTGCTATGGAACAAAGATACTTTGAAACTAAATTGGCAAAGGCCAACGATGATCACCCTTCTCATGACATATTTGAGGGCCTTAAAGTCATAAAAGAAGTGTATGAAGCATTGAGATCTAGTCCACAATGGAATGAGTTTTGTTCTTGATTATGGAACAAAACCCCATATCATCCAATTTTTTTTTTTTAGGTGAGTATTGAAGCGGTACTTATTTATTATATAAATATAATAAAGTAATAATTTAAGAAAATTGTGGGCTATACATCAATAAGACTTTTATATCGGGCCAAAAACAAGGCACCTATCAGCAATCCCACCATAGCTAACGAAGCACCCATAAAAAATCCCACCATAGATCTTTATGAGCTGCGAAAATAGCATAGCAAAAGCCAAGAGATATCGAACCCAACCAAAACAATCAGCATGTCAAGCATAAAAATAACCCATATCATCCAAAACATGGCAAAATGAACATAACTACAAAACCCGAGATCACAACAATAAATACGATTCACATTTCATTGTTACAAGATAGAACAAGCATAACCACAAAACACTAAGCATGCAAGAGAAGAGCAGAAAAGAAACTTCTAAACCAAACAAAATACACCAACAAATGAAGAACACCAACAAATGCACATGAAAGCCAAACCGGAGGAGGAAAATGTGAGCAGATATAATTTCAAGAGAATTCGGGTGTTAAATATATTTTTTTTATTGTTACCTTGACGAGCAGAGAGCGGAGCGGTAAGCACAGAGCGACCAGAGAGCAGAGAGCAATGAAAGAGACGGAGATTAAGATCGAAATTCAAAAAGATTCAGGACGCTGTGCACTCATTCACTGCACGATCAACCACGTAACAAATCAAATAACTCAAGAACAGTTAAAATAAAACCTGCGGAAGCAATCAACAATTAAAAGAACTGAACTCTTTATATTTGTCACCTGATCAAGAGTTTGTTCCTTCACAAGTCGTAGACAATAAGGTAGTTCTACCTTTCCAACATCTGGCATCATAACAACTACCTGGCAACTGCATCAACATAACAACAAAAATTTAAAATACCTCCAAGAATAAAGAAAAAGCAAATCTTACATAGTGCACTATGAAAAAACATTATTAATTTACTACTACACATAAAATTACCAAACCATGGCACTAACATGTTTACCTCTTAATTTAGTGACTCATTTATCATGAAAAAGTTCAACTATGGTCAAGAATAGTAAGGAGTGAGATGAAGTACATTTGAAGTGCAAAAAGGAGAAGAGAATCCAAGTAGATATGGAAAGAAATACAAAGCAGGGGAAATCTGAATGCTCAAAACTGACAAAAAGTTTGACTGCAGATAGATTTATCAGATAAGACAAACCCCTTGACACCTAAATGTAAAAACGAAGCAAAATCTCACTGAATAATTTTTCTTCACCTTCAATTTAAAAAGTCTTTGTTGCCACATCAATGCACCCCACTTACAATACAAAATATCAATTACAAGAATAATCCCATCTCAAACACATAAAAATATACAAACAAACCGAGAATTCAAGACACCACGAAAAAAAAAGCACACGAAAACAAAAAGCGTGGAGTAGCGATCAATACAATACATACACACATTCAAGTGATCAATCCCCACAAAATATTCTAAAATTCAAAATAGAGAAACAACAGATGTTAATGGGCAGTGCTGATCTGAATACCAACTTGTGGAGGAAAACAAACTAATAAAGCAAAAAAGATAACCAAAAGAATTCAAAAAGGGGTGTGAGAAGCTCAAAAGGTCATACAAGATTCATGAGAGAGTAAGCATCGTTGCCACCTAAATGTAAAAAAGAAGCAAACTCTTACCAATGAGAGAACGAAGAGCCGTGACCGAGCAAAAGACGGAGAGACCAGAGAGAGAGAGTTGAGAGCCGATGATGGAGACCAGCGCGACGAGACGGAGAGACGAGAGTTGAGAGCAGAGAACGAGACCGATTTGGGGATTTTGGACGAGACAATCGAACGGGATTTGGGGATTTTTGGGGAGGGGACGAGACGATCGAACGAGACGATCGAATTTTGGGGTTTTTTGGGGGATTTTGGACGAGAAGGATTTGGAGTTTTTTATTTTTTGGTTCTCGGGGGGGGGGGGGGAAGAGGGGGGTTTAATCCAAGCATACACAAATCCCGAGATTTGATGAGGGGGGCCTTGATCCAAGCATACACAAATCCCGAGATTTGATGAACGGTCATAAGAAACGAAATTTTTGGTGGGAATGTTGGCGCCATTTTTTAGAGACGAAATTTAATTTCCGTCTCAATTCCGTCTCTAAATTTGTCCGTCTCAATTCCGTCTCTAACTTATTTTTTTAGCAACGGAACTTAATTCTGTTGCTAATTCCGTTTCTAAATTTCATTTTCCTTGTAGTGGCGGGTTCGATTGAGTGAGAAAAATTTTCCAGTGAAAAACCCCTCTTTAATTGGCCCCGTGACACTTTCCATGTTGATGCATTGTGTGTTGTACCTTGTTGTTGGCTCCCTTCCACCTCATGCACCACCTTTGTTGCATCTTGTGACCCAATTAGTCGGGTAACCAATTAAACGAAAACAATTCTCTTTCACGAAACCTGATTTTCCGCAATGGCCACATGTTTGTTTTCTCGTTCTTCGTCAGTTATGGTTGGTGTTTGTTGAAAGGTGCGATTATGGGTATTGCTTAACGAATCTGAAGGTGGCTTGATGGTAAAAGCAGTAGCCTCAACTACCCTCGTGCTTTCAATGGACAATTGCTTTTCTTCTGTCATTAACATGGAATAAGCACGATTAATAGAAGGTAAAGGGTCCATACTAAGAATTTACTCGCGAATGATTTTGAATTTTGTCATATTGATGCCAAATATAAATTGATGAAGCCATTTTTTGTTATCTTTCTAATTGTAACTCTTTTAAGCCACTAAATTTGCTATTTAAAACTATGGAGACAATATTCACTTCATCCCAAACGGCTTTTTTATTTATTTTTATTTCCATACACAACCAAGCTCTCTTTTTTTATTTGGTAAATCATATCTTTAAGCTCAAGCAATCGGGTGTGATTCAAACCGACAAACCTTTCTTCAAGATCCATCTAAGTTTCATGCGTCATTTCGTAGAAAGCGATGGTGCTGTGTAGCTCTGGGGCTATGGAATTATTAAGCCATTTGATGACAATTTTAGGAACATGATCCTCACCCACGTCTCGTAATCATGGTTGAATTGATGCAGAAAATACTTCAAACTTGATGAAATAATGAAATTGCAGATTGAGGCTATAGTTTAATACTCTATCTCCTTAAGACAATAATGTCCCACAATTCGTACTCGCAACTAGTAGTAGCACTTGCCTATCAGGATACATCGATCATGATCCTATGGTTATAGCACTTTAAATCGTATGAACAAATGGATCAATTTGTTACACTCACTCTCTATTATAACAATGATATTTAAAATAAGAGGAAAAACTGAGTTGTTTTTGCTTTTAGTAAAATGGAGTATAAAGCAAGTTTAGATGTCGTGGATTCATATATTTATATATATATATGCGTTTCATGGCTATTCACAAACGAAGCATCACTTTAACCGTTTCTATAATTTGTTCATGTGACCTTTTGATTTGTCTTTGTTAACACAATTCAACATCCATGCATGCTACGTTTTAACTCCGACCTTTTCACTTTTTTAATGTCCATTCCATTTGGAGATTATCACCGAAATTGAGGTTGTGTACAACATGTGTCTATATGCTTCTGATTATCTCCAAAAAGAAAGTTATCACTAGCATGCATGTACATGTATATTCAAAAGTCACGTTGCTTCAATCTAAACAATAGATATTAGTTATATACTTAGCACACCAGATGGTTCATGCAATGTATACCAAATGCTCCATGCAATGTAATGTTTCCCAAACGTCGCATTGTTTCAAATACTATTATATGTTTCCAACGAAGTATACATACAGATTATGTATAGTGTCGATTTATATAGAACATCACATTGGTCCAAATACACAACTTCACAGCTCTTTTATAAGTCCAAGCTACTTAATGTGTACTTAAATGTAACGGTCCGCTTTAATTAATCTCAATTAACTAAAAAATTATAAATTAAGGCTCTAAGCTCAGACCCATGGACGTCACGGAGAGTCTAAGGCACAACTGTGACAACCCCAAATTTCAAGGAAAATCGGGCACCACCACGTCTTCAGACACATCACCAGGTCATGCCATGTCATTTGCACACTTGTCTATGACGGTCCACGAACTTACCATCTTGTAATTTGACTTAGTCAATTTCGTTGTCTAATAGATTATTTCATCGAAATATACTTAGTTAAGAAGTTTAAAAACTTAATTTATTTATTTTGATTATTTTTAGGTTATTTTCAATAGCGGAAGTCTTAATAATATACAATTAAATAATATAAAAGAGTTTTGCATTAATTAACAACCTATGAAGTGGAAACCCGACAAAAAAATAACATGTATATCAATAAAGGCGACAAAAGGTATAACATGTGTCAATATACATGTATCAGATAATAAGTCTCTTAAAATGATCCCGAAAAAAGTATATACAAAAACAAAAACCTACGAGTAAGGTAGTGGAGGTGCTCCGGATCAGAGGTAGTCGCCATGCACCGCCTTCCTCCGGCTCGTCGTAAGATCTGCTACTTGCCGCAAAAAACAATGACAAGTTGCAGTGAGTAAATCCCAAAGAAATTCAATTAGTATTCAAAATAAATCCAAGAAAATTGCTACAATTCATGAATATAAAATAAATGAACGGGAATGTAAAGCATGAATATAAGTCTTGAGATAATCAAGAATATGGAACGCGAGTGTGGTATGTAGCTGTCGAGCCCTGGAACGCAAATACTAAATCGAGAAGGCCCTAGAGGCGGGGAAATCTACACCCCTACTTCACGGTCGAAATGAGAAACTTTGTTGGCCGGAAGGTAGACTTCCGCCAAGGCCTCAAAGGAGAGGAACTCTGTGATGGAGTCGAGTTTCACATCGACTCACTCTCGAGATCATCAACTTGTAAAGAGGAGTCTCACACGTAGCCCAAGGTATGACCAACACCGTAGCAAAAATTGGATCGTCATCGACGAGAGAGCCGGAATGGGTTCATACCGTCCCTTCACCATATACAGATACACGTGAGAATAGAGTAAACATGCAAGCCGAACTGGCAAAAAGAGGTGTGAAATTAATAAATTTACGAATAAATTAAGTAAATTCTAAGTTGACCTTTCTCGTAGGTTTACTTACCTCAAGCAATCGCAAATATCTCCAAAATGACTCGCTCATGCCTCGAGATGCGCATCCAACATCCGACTATTGTCTCCTAAGTCCTTGGTGTCCAATTATACAAATTTATTATTTAAGAGTCACATTAAGTGAATTTATAATGTGTGACCAAATTTGAAATTTTTATTTCAAAAAGTTTAATTATGACACACTTTTCGAGTTATACTAGGGCGCCAAACGCTCAAAAAATTCTTGAAAACTACTTTTCTATCTTTTTCTCATTTTTAAAATTTTTCTTGATTTTTCTGGATTTTTCTAAAATCTTCTAGCCATTTTCCTATTTTTCTGAAATTTATTGTATTTAAAATTGTATTTTATTTAATTTTTAATTATTTTTAATTTATTTAGGGGTGGGTTAGGCCCAAATCGCTTTGGTATGGGTTGGGTTAGCCCGATTGGTTATGGGCCTGTGCCGGGTTGGCCCGGCCCGCCTGGCCGCCCCCCCCCTCTAAATAATCTCTAGAGAGACGAGACCAAAAAAAAATTATATAAAACAACAACAATCACACTTTCAATAACAACAACACAACAACCAAATCACTATTAAAGTCTAAATTTCTCCACAAAAATTATTACAAAAATCACTTCTATTTGGAGATAGTTGCACGAGCGCTACCGAGAGGAGCGAGCATCGCGAGAGATGTGAGACCGGGAGTGATGGAGAGCTTGATGATTGGGAGTTGGAAGAGAAGAAGAAAATGAGGGAGGGAAGAGGGAGCTCAAGTAAAGAGAGGAGTAATGAGAGACTTTTTTTGCTCTAAATGAAAGAGGAGAGAAAAATTGAGGTATAGGTGTTATTTAATAGGTGATGTGATGTGATGCGTGATGCGACAACTAAATCCCGTACTAATCCATACACCTGCGTTACGCGCACACCACGACATTGTATGGTACTGCCATCGAACGAGTAACAAAGATATTTCCTTCCTTCTGAGATTTTGTACCTTGTGATCTACTATCTTAATGGGATGCTCCTTGTATGACACATCCAATCTAACCTCGATCTTAGTCATATCAATTATCGGTCTTGAAATCGTATGTCACATCCAAATCGACCTCCCTAGTCATATCAACTATTGGTCTTGAAACCGAAATGTGAAAAACATCATGAATCCCCAACTAGATCGGTAATCTCAACCGATCAGCGACCTCACCAACTCGTCGTACTATCTGAAACGGCCTGATGAATCTTAGTGCAAGCTTCCCCTTCATCCCAAATCTTTGGTGACCTTTCAAGGAAAAACCTTCAAGTAGACTCAGTCATCAACCTCATAACTCAGCCCATCACAGTACTTATTTGCATTTTTTTTATGTCTATCCTAAGCAGCCTGTAACCTTTGACGAATCAACCTGAATTTCTCTATGTGATCTACAACAATTTTAGGCCCAACTACAACTACATCCTTGGGCTATGCCCAACAAGCTGGTGATCTGCAGGGTCTCCCGTATAACGCCTCAAATGGTGGCAACCCAATACTAGCCCGATAGCTGTTGTTGTAGGCAAACTCACAAAGTGGCGAAAACTCCTCCTATGACTCTCCAAACTGAAGCACGCAACTGACGCTCGCAAGCTCTAAGTATGTCCTCAAATATCTCAATAAGTCCCTCTGACTGCCCGTTGGTTTGTAGATGAAAAGCCTTGCTAAATTGTAATCTAATACCATACTGCTCTTATATGGCGTGTCAAAGCTATAAAATAAATCGGCTTGTCTCTGTCTAACACTATAGATACTAGCACTTTGTGCAATCTAATAATTTGTCACTCGAAGAGTGTGCTCAGCTGTGAAAAGTTATACTTCATGGAAATTGGAATAAAGTGCGTTTATTTCGTCAGTCGATCTACAACTACCCAAATAGCATCGCGCTTGCGTAAGTCATCGACAACCTATTAATAAAGTCCATAGTGATGTATTCTCATTTCTATTGTGAGATAGGTAGTGGTTGCAATAGTCCTCCATGCCTCATGTGCTCAGCCTTAACCTGCTGACACACATCACAACTCCTCACCTATTGGTTGACATTTTGCCTTCATCCCTGGCCACCAAAATAACCATCACATATCATGGTAAATTTTGGTTCTGCCAGGATGCACTGTATACCTATATTTTTCGTGAGCCTCCTGAAGAATACCATCGCGTAACTTTACCACTACCGAATCCACAATCTACCTTAGTGTCTCAAACACTCATCAATAGACTCGCGTCAATCTTGGTAATATAGACTTTGTGCCATGTCCCTGAACCTCTGATACATTACATCGGCTCTTTGGCACTCCAAAACGCATGGGATAAATAATGTTTGTTCTCTCATTTGTTCGCAAATATGTGTCTTTACAGTATCTAAAACCTTTGACAAACTCATAGTTGTTGCACCCTCGAATAAACCAAACTCATAGGTCATCTAGCAAACCACTGTCTCACTTTGCCCTTTCCTGCTAAGGTCATCTGCTACGACATTCGTTTTCTCAGGTTGATACTCGATGGCGAAGTCGTAGTCCTTCAACAACTCCAATCACCTTCGTTGTTTCATATTTAGATCCTTTTGAGTGAAGAGATATTTCAAACTCTTATGATCTATATATAACGTGAACCTCTTACCATAAAGCTAGTGTCTCCACACTTTCAGTGCAAATATGATCGTTGCAAGCTTCAGGTCGTGCATTGGATAGCTCCTCTCATGGGTCTTCATTTGACATGGCAAGTATGCTATTACTCTATCTCCCTGCATCATTACGCATCCCAAACCGGTGCACAAGCATCCATGTGAACTATCAACTCTTTTTCCCAGCTTACTGGCAACACTAACAATAGTGCAAAAGTTAACTTCTGCTTCAACTCTCTAAAGGCTACCTCACACTCTCTGGACCAATCGAAAACCACATCCTTCTTGATCAATCTAGTCATCGACGCTGCGATCATAGAGAAGTCTTATACAAAGCATCCATAATATCTTGCCAATCTCAAAAAGCTCTTGATGTCTGTCACGCACTCTGGTGTAGGCCGATCGATAATAGCTTGAATCTTACTCGAGTCCACTATATCCCTCTATCGTTGATCATGTGTCCCAATAATTTCACTTTAGAAAGCCAAAACTCAAACTTACTAAACTTGGCGTATAATCTGTGCTCTCCCGAGTCCTCAACGTCTCTCTGAGATGCCCCTCATAGTCTTCACAGGTCCCGGAGTGAATCAAGATATCGTCGATAAAGATCATTATGAATCGATAAAAAAATAGCCTTAGAACTCAATGCATCAAATCCATGAATACAAGCCAGCGCGTTTGTCAACCCAAACGACATAATAGTGAACTCAAACAACCCGTAACGCGTGCTAAATGTCGTTTTAGGTATATCATCCTCTTTGATCCTCAACTGATGATATCCTGATCTCATATCAATCTTGGAGAAAATAATGCTTTGACCAACTAGTCGAATAGGTCATTGATCCTAGGCAAGGGATATATATTCCTGATTATCACTTATTCAACTTTTGGTAGTTTATGCACATCTTATGCTACCATCCTTTTCTTCATTAATAGGACTAGTGCTCCTCATGGTGATATACTCGGTGTATGAAACTCTTCTTCGAAAAATCCTCTAGCTAAGCCCTTACTCCTCGTGCTTTGGCCATGACATATGGTAATGTCTACTAGCTATAGGTTGTTTGCCTTGCACTAACTCAATCATAAACTCTACCTGTCTGAGGGGGTAATCTAAGAAAATCCTCGGGAAATATATATGGGAACTCGCGTACTACTAAGACATCCTCAAGTCTGGCCACTGGTCTCTTGTCAAATTCTACTATCCCTTTGAGGGTTTCCATATCCTAGATAGTTGTAATCCTACCTCTCTTGATTGGAAGTGATGTCGCGACTCTGGTAAAGGAACACGGGAATCCCTGGTATCTTGAAAATGACAATCTTTCTAAAATAGTCCAACTGTACGTGGTATGCCATCAACCAATCCATGCCTAAGAGTATATCGAACTCTAGGTATTTTAATACTCAAAGATATATGGGTAACTCATGACCACCAACCTCGACTTGACAATCTCTACAAATCTATTATGATATATCATATCCCTAGCGGTCGTGTTGGATAAGGTGTGTGCTAATGATCTCGGGTGTTAAACCCAACTCTCATACCATTCGTTTCGAGATAAATGATAATGTACTACTAGAATCTATCAATGTATGTATAGGATGACAAAAAATATCAACGTACCCTCGATGAGTTATCGAGATGCATTACGGTCTAGTTTGACAACTATATGCACCTGCTCCCTCGCCTGCACTGATTGAGCTGCTAGTGGTGGCACTAGCTCCCTGGTACGCTCACTTTTGTAGTGCCCTTCCTGTTTAGATCTGAAACATGTAACATTCTGCCTATATCTGAAGCCATGACCATGCTGTCTACTAGCCCTATTGCCTTGTCCTTGCCATTGTTGACTCTCGTCTCTACCTCTTTAGCCCTAACCCTAAGTCTGTCTCTGCAGCTACTGGACTGTCATCTATGGCTATGCGGTACAACTGGATGAACGCTAATTGTTTGACCATCGTCATATATGCGCCTCTGTCCTTTCTAATCTATCTGATACGGCTCCTCTTGCCTTTCCTATCTGACCTCCCCTAGCCCCTATATATGTCGTGATGCACTAGAGTGGGGACGACGTCGCTCCATATAAAAAATGACTCATGGGCCAATGCTCTCTCATAAACTTCATGTATAGTCTAGGCCATGTCAACACAATTGCACCTTCCAATCACTAGTTGGAGTCCTCGAATAAAGTAGTGGACCTGAAGTCACTCTGTCTTAGCTACGTCTATCACAAACTGAAGCATATATTTAAATCTCTCCATGTACTGCATCAATGTCCAGCTACCATGCCTCAGCGTCAGGAACTCCTCTCACAATCTTAGCTGAACCTTGATCGGGATATGCAGATTGTAGAAAACCTTATTAAACTCTTCCCAAATACTCAGCTCTTCGTAGGCGGCTATATGGGCGGTCCACTATACTATAACATCTCCATTGAGCATGAATTTGGAAATTCTAGCCTGTATGCTGTTGTGAATCCTCAAGATCCCATAAAGTCTCTCGTGTAAAGGGACCCACTTCCCAGCTACCTGTGGGTTTTCGCTTCTATAATAGTAACAGATCAGAAAATGAATGAACTCCTTAATTAGTTTCGCCTCAGCTGATAAGGAGGTCTCGAATGTGATCTCCCAGGGCAAAATCAGCGTTAGTGCCACGATCAGTGTAGTTAATGGTGTAATGACTGATGGTCGTATCTCAATAGTAGTGGTCATGAGTAGGGTTACCTGAACAGTCGGGGTGACAACTGTCTGCTCTATAGTAGTGGCAGTGGCGAGTGTGGCAGGGGCCTGTGTTGCCACTGCCTACGCTCATAGCAATCGAAGGATCTCCTCAAACCGCAAACTATGTAGTGCAATCGTGTCGCGTAAGGTCTGGTCAAAGTCGCCTAGTGTCGAGCCGCTCGTCTGGCCCCCATCATCCATATGAGGAACTGGACGCCCATCCATGTCAAATTTGCAAATTGGTAACGTGCCGCAATTCAGCGTCGTAATAGGCGTATATAAATTTTACAATCAATATATACACATATAAGTCCCAGCACTACCCGCTCATTTTGCTTCCCAACAAAGTTCTAAGTCATAATCTTCTGGTTTTCACATCTAATGTTTATTGTTAAGTTTTATTCAAATGTATTAAACTTTCCCCTAGGCCCCCCTGAACCTAGGCTCTTATACCAATTGCGACGACCCTAAATTTCTAGGCAAACCAAGAACCGCAACATCTCTAGACACATCACTAAGTCATGCCACGTCATTTGCACACCCGTCCATTCACACCTTTTGAAC
The DNA here is from genome assembly GCA_039657365.1 of Stephania yunnanensis. Classification (NCBI taxonomy): domain Eukaryota; kingdom Viridiplantae; phylum Streptophyta; class Magnoliopsida; order Ranunculales; family Menispermaceae; genus Stephania; species Stephania yunnanensis. The sequence goes on from CM077585.1 coordinate 25,314,256, forward strand.
TTACCATCTTGTAATTTGACTTAATCAATTTCATTGTCTAAAAGATTATTTCGTCGAAATATACTAAGTTAAGAAATTTTAAATTTTAATTTATTTATTTTGATTATTTTAGGTTATTTTTAATAGGGGAAGTCTTAATAATATACTAATAAATAATATAAACAAGTTTTGCATTAATTAACAACTTATGGGGCGGAAATCTGACAAAAAGATACCATGTATATCAATAAAGGTGACAAAAAGTATAACATGTTTCAATATAAATGTATCATGTAATAAGTTTCCTAAAAAAAGTATATATATAATAAATACAAACACCTAGGAGTAAGCTAGTGGAGGTGTTCCGAATCAAAGGTAGTCGCCAAGCACAGCCTTCCCCTGGCTCGTCATAGGATCTACAACTTGCCACAAAAAACAACGACAAGTTCCAGTGAGTAAATCCAAGAGAAATTTAATTATTATTCACAATAAATCCGAGAAAAATTGCTACAATTCATGCATATAAAATAAATGAATGGGAATGTAAAGCATGAATGTAAGTCGTGAGATAATCATGAATATGGAATGTGAGTGTGGTGTATAGTTGTCGAACCTTTGATGCAAATACTAAACCGAGAAGGCCTTGCAGGTGAGGAAACCTACGCCTCCTCTCCATGGTCGAAATGAGGAACTCTGTTGGTTGGAAGGTAAACCTCCAACTCCTCAAAGGAGAATAACTTTATGATGGAGGCGAGCCTCACGCTAACTCACTCTCGAGATCATCAACTCGCGGAGAGGAATCTCACACGTAGTCTAAGGTATGGCCAACACCGCAACAACAATCGGATCGTCATCGATGAGAGAGCCGAAAAGGATCATACCGTCCCTTCACCATACACAGAAACACGCGGGAATTGAGTAAATATGCAATCCAAACTAGGTGAAAAGAGGCATGCAATAAATAAATTTACGAAGAAATTAAGTAAATTTTAACCTGATTTTCTCATGGGTTTACTTACTTCAAGCAATCGCAATATCTCTCTAAAATGTCTCACTCACGCCTCGAGATGCACACCCGACACCCAGCTACGATCTCCTAGGCTTTGGTATCCAAATATACAACTTTAATTATTTTAGAGTCACATTAAGTGAATTTATAATGTGTGACCAAAATTTGAAATTCTTATTTCAAAAATTTAATTTTGGCACACTTTTCGAGTTATACCGAGGTGCCAAACGCCTAAAAAATTCTTGAAAACTACTTTTCTATCTTTTTCTCATTTTTATTTTTTTTTCTTGATTTTAGGGTTTTTCCAAAGTTTTTCTAGCTATTTTCCCTATTTGTTTTTGAAATTTATTGTATTTAAATGTATTTTAATTAATTTTTAATTATTTTTAATTATATTTATTTTATTTAGGGGCGGGTTTGGATCAAACCGGGCCCGGTTCGGCCCAACAGGCCACTCATGTACGGGACAGGTTGGCCTGACCCGTTATAGGCCGGGCGGCATGATGACCGTGGCCGAGCTTGAGTATGCCTCACCACGGGGCCTGGCAACCAAGCTCGATCTGCATGGCTACCTACACCCTTCAATTCATCTTTGGAGAGTTGATTTCGTCTCTCCAAAGACCCCAAAACTTTTTTTATATAAAACAACAACAACCACATTATCAACACCAACCAAATCACAATTAAAGTCTAAATTTCTCCACCAAAAAGCTTAAAATAATCAACAAAACTCACTTCAATTTGGAGATAGTCACGAGCGCCATGGAGAGGAGTTAGCACCACGAGAGATGTGAAACCAAGTTGAGGGAGTGTTGGAGAGCTTGGTGATTTGGAGTTAGAAGAGAAGAAGAAAATGGGGGAGGGAAGATGGAGCTCGGGAAGAGAGAGAGAGTAATGGGAGATATTTTTATCTAAATGAGATAGGAGAGAGAAAGTGAGGTATGGGTTTAATTTAATGGGTGATGTGATGTGATGCTTGATGTGACAACTAAATTTTGGCATACCCCATACACCTGCATTACGCGCACACCGCGACATCGTACACTCTCGTCATCGCACGCGCCCAACGCGATCAATGTAATTCTTGACTGTTGCGGTGCAAATTATTAAATAATAATAAAATAAATAACCATACACCATACAAAAATAACAAATCTTAACTCATTAGAGCGTGCCCTAGACTTTTCGCATATCCACGTGGGCTAAACTTAGGGTCATAATCTGTAATTTGTCGGTTAATCGGGATTAACTAAAGCGGGTCGTTACATTAAATTCCATTCATTTAAATGTATATTATAATTCCAACAACTCCCCACATGAATGGAAATTGACCAATAACATACATTATATATATCATCCCCCACATAAAAATGGATTTTTCAAGATTTTTCTTTTAAAAGGATAATGCAAACGTTAAAGCGCGTATGGTGTAAATGTGTGTCATCAGGATAGGTAGCTTGTGAATTTGAGACTTCCCTAGTGTAACACCATCGGGTTTTCTATCTAATCAATGAACACGATGTCTTGAACTGTTCAGACGTTTGTGCAAACTAAGACAATAATATACACACAACCCACTTTCGACAATTTAAGTTCCTTAATTGTGTTTGTTAATATGGCCCTGAACAACTCTCAGATTAATAAGCGTTTTAGAGAATTCAAGCCCTAAACGTTCTCAAAGAATTGGCCCAGTTCACACTTATATAGGTGATTTCTATTAAAATTATAACATAGAAATCATTAAAAACAGAGTTTTTCTTCAATAATTTTGTAAGCATCACTATAACATCATAAAAACTGGTTGGAATTAAATTCTTTAATGTTATACCATGCTCCATCATTTAGTTATCCCTTTTGAACCTAGATCTTGGGATCTCCAGTTAGCTAGGTTGGGTATCTACAATGGATTCTATTTTGTAGGCTTTAATCTCATTCCCCTCGATAAAAAGATTACTTAATCTCTAGCAAGCCTTTAGTTAATGCATCTACAAGGTTGTCTTTTGACCTTATGTAATCAATAGAAATTACTCCTCCATTCTCAAGTAACTATTTTACGGTGTCATGTTGTCAATGTATATGTCTTGATTTACCACTATACATTTTACTCTACACTTTTGCTATGGCAAACATACTATAGCAATGGATACAAATGGCTGACATAGGTTTCGACCAACATGAAATATCTTCTAAAAACTTCTAAGCCATTTGGCTTCTTCACTAGCTTTATCTAAAGTTATGAATTCAGATTCCATAGTAGATCTAGCTATGCATGTTTACTTAAAAGATTTACATGATATGGCACCACTTCTAAGTGTGAAAACATACCCACTTGTAGACTTAGTATCTTGAATATTTGATATCAAGTTAGCATCACTAAATCCTTCGAGAACAACAAGATATTTCATATAATGCAATTCATAATTCATTGTGTAACTTAAATATCTAAGTACTCTTATTATTGCTTTCCAATGATCTTTCCTAGATTACTTGCAAATCGACTTAATCGATTCACCACATGTGTTATGTAAGGTCTCGTACATGACATAACATAGATTATACTGTAAAGTATACATGAGTACTCTACTTGATCTAAGGTTGCTCTTTATTTTTAGTTAGATGTTCATTAACATCTATTAGTGTCTTTTTTGGACTTGTATCATATTTATTGAACATATTCAATATCTTCTCAATAAAATGAGATTAAGAAAACGCCAATCCATTCGCAATCTTAGAAATTCTAACTCCTAAAATAACATTGGCAACTCCAATATCTTTCATTTCAAAATGTTGTGTCAATAATTTCCTTGTAGATTTGATTATAGTTTTCTCATTGCTTATAAACAACATAAACACACTAGTCACTTTCATTGATTTTTGAAAACATTTGATAACATGACATTGTCAAATTTAGTATGTCATTGTTTCGGAGCTTACTTTAATCCATTTATAGATTTAACAAGTCGACATACTTTTTGCTCTTATCCCGGTGCAACAAATCCTTTCAGTTGTTGCATATATTTCTTTTAATTCACCATTTAAAACATCGATTTAACATCCATTTGATGAATTTCACGATTATTTATCGTAGCAATTGCAATTAACATTCATATAAACGTTATCCTCATTACCGGTGAATATGTATCAAAGAAATCATATCTCTATCTTTTTAATCCTTTTGGTTACTAACATAGCCTTATATTTATCAATTGAATCATCCGCTTTTAATTTTCTTTAAAAACTTCCATTTGCACCCCAAAAGCTAATTCATACTAGATAGTAAATCCACCAGCTGCCAGGTATGATTGTGCATAATTGATTCAATTTTGCTATTAATCGCTTATTTCCATAAAGGAGTCTCGAGCATAGACATAACCTCTTTAAAAGTTTGAGGTTCACTTTCTAACATATAAGTTAGAAAATCAGGACCAAAGATTTTGTAACTTTTGTCCTCTTAATTTTTCTAGGTGCATCATCTTTAATTAGAGGGTTACTACTACTGGCATCATCACTAGTTCTTTTATTAAAATTTAATTCATGCATATTTTTATTAGAAGAAATCTTCTCAACATGTCCTCTTACTTTTTCTAGGTTCATCATTATGTATGTGTTAGTTTTGATGTGATGTATTCCTAGGGTATTGTATCTATATAGATTACTAAATCATCTCTATTTGAATATAGTTGTTGAAACATGAGCAAGAACATGCCTCGATATCCATGTCGATGTGAGCCCTGAATAAAAAGTGATGTGGTAAGTCTTAATTTAAGTTAGTGTAGCTTTAAATAGCTAATTTGATGTGGCTATAAGTGAATTGATATTAATGTAATCTAAGTTAAAAAAAATAAAACAATAGCCATTGATGTTTCTCGAGATACGTATGCCATCACTAGACAAATTGAGTTAAGTTTGGTATTAGTAGAGTTTAGTTAGTGGATGGATAATGGTTTGTGGGCTCACATTATAAGCCATGAGATTGATCTAAAGATGAGTTTATATATGAAGATCAAGGGCTCCAAATTCACTTCACTTATATACATAAGAAGTTTAGATGAGATTTCATTCAAATTAAAGATCTAGAAATTCTAGTGAATTGGAGGTGGAGATCAAGGATTAGGAGGATTTACAACTAGGTATGTGGCGACCTAAAAACCTAATAGACCTACCTTAGGGGCACAATTTAGTGATTTCCTAAACCTACACTAAATTAGCCCTAATATAAAATCAAATTTTAAACCTTAGCCACTTTTGTTTCAAAATCAACACGATTGAGAGAAAATGGTAATTGGAACTAGTTGAGTTTTCCAACTTAAGAGCCACCACCAAGAAGGTAACTCTCACCCTCATCTCCTCCATCATGCTCATTTTTTTGAAGTTTTCAATGGTTTACAAATTTTGAATTTGTAAAAAAAAAAAAAAAAAAAACCCCATCTAGAGGTAGCGCCACCGCGACACAACTAGAGGTGAATGGCGGTATCACCACGCCTCTACCAGAGGAGGGCGGCGGCGTCTCTGCCACCGCCTCTATCCCAAGAGGGGGACTTCCATTAGAGGGCCCCAAAGTGAAGGGAGAGGGGAGGGGTGGCATTGGAGCCACCCCTATGACCGCCAACAAGGATTTCCCCAGCACTACTCCCAAGGATGCCAGACACCCAGTGGCAGCCCCCCATTCATCCCTGCCCAACGAATCAAGAGGCCAAACAGTGCCTAGACCTATCAACAATAAATTAAAATAAATAAAATAATATATATTATAAATAAAAATAATATATATGCATATATAATAAAATGAAAGCAAATAACTCTTCTCCGAGGGAGACCAACCGAGTCCCACCCATCGACCCTCGCATCGGTTGACAAGGGACCCGCGGGATCCACACTAGTTGATCTCAAAGACCAATAAATGGAAGATTTACTTAACTTTAAATAAAAGCATTTATTTATGAGATATGTTATGGTTGTATAGTGTCGCGTGAAGGTTCACATTCGGCTCTCGGGCATACCAAGAATTGGTATAGGCGTCGTGGAGAGTTGAGGTAAGTGGGGAGCTTCAATCAGGCATTAAGTATGGCTTGATATTAGATAATTAAATATCATGATTTGAATGAAAGACTTGGGTTAAGGGTTGCATTGGGGTATTGGTTTGAATCTCTGAAATATATGGTATGTGAATGTATTTGTTTCGCCATTTATGTTATTCGTTGGCCCATGATGTTTGTGGAGTCCCCACCGAAGGCCTAATTAGCAAGTTATCATATATAAATGCCCCTAGATGTTTGTGGTGCCACCGAGGGCTTTAATAGTTAATGCTCTATGATGTTTTGTGGAGTTCACCACCGAGGGCTTTACTTGTCTAATTACATGCATAAATGTGTCACTTGTGTATATGAGTTGGAGTCCTTACTCATGTAAGTTATTGATAGTGGGACGTGCATCGGTGGCTACTTAGAATGAACTCACTTTGTTGTAATGCTACTAGTTGGAGGATGCAACGACCATTGTGTCCAATAATTTTGCATTAAATCAAACGTGAGGGATTCAGTCACCGGATTCCTACCAATACCTAGCATGCATTGAATGAACCAATGACTTATAATTATTATTATCTCATATGGTATATCTCTAGTGGACCCCTTTAATGAATGATTTGAGTTTCGTTATGCTTTAAATGAATCTTGGAACTTGCTTTTGAAGTTATGAATGAATGACTCTTTTCTTGTTTATGAAGATGCACCATGTTTCCATGTTTCTACATGTTTTAGATCTTATCTACATGGTTAAATTTGAATTTCGAATAATGCCTACATGTTTTCTACTTAATGTTTGACATTTGGTTTCAACTTCATGTTAGGTTTTGCATAATTAGTAGTTAGTACTTGTGTATTTAATGTTTGAGCAAGGTTTTCTTTTATTGAGCTTTGTTGCCCATTTTAGCTCACCTCACTTACTTTCTAGGTGCATCCATATCTGCATTAGCTCGTGACAAGGGAAAGGCACCCGCGTGAAGTCTTTCCTTGTTTTGTGAGAAATTGCATGCTCCTATTATCTATTTATTTACTTTTAAGAGCAATAATTTAGGTTGTAGCTTAAAGTAGGATATTTAGGTAGTTTGGAACCACTTTGGACTATTTAGAATCTTTATGTTAGTATTGGAAGCTTTTAGGACGATTAAACCTACTTTGACTTTTAAACACATTAATTGAATTATATGGATTATGAAATTTTAGTTTCAATTTTTACTTCCGCATGTATTATTCCATGTGGTTAGTATGTTATTCGCAAATTGAAATAGGTGTGTCAAACTATTATTTGGGCCTGGTTCAGGTATCGCGTTTGAATAACGATTTGGGTTGAGCGACCCGATCCTAGTTCAGGTAAGGGTCATTTCAAATGGTATCAGATAATTAGTATTAGAACCTAAGGAAAACGATTAGGTTAGTGAAACCTAAGTTATTTCATTAAGTCTTTCAATTCCTTAAATTCAACTATTTGTAGCTTATTCACGTCATAATCGTGCTAGTGGTTCCTATTTTATAAGTCAATAGTTAATCGCATTTGACAATAAACAACGAAAGTTTTAATTAGAGTAAGTAAAACATAAAGATCATCATAATATATAATATCCTTCATAGGAACATCTCCTATATAGACAATACTACCATACGGAAAACCATGGAAAATCCCAAATGTACTATCTAACACGTATAGTAGGCAATAGTACAATCATACGCCTAGGATCCCCTTGTATATATATACATGTACAATGTCACTCCAATCTCCCAAATGCCCAAAATAAAACAAAATATCAAAATAACACGTACTAATAGGTCCTTGACAGCGGGCAATCAGATGTAGTCGCATAGGATCCCCTTGCCTCAACTGGTACTAGGATCTGCACTCGACATCACAAATACAGATGACGAATCTAGTGAGTAAAATCCCGAGGAATTCCTCTGAGCATTCATATGATAAAGTAACGAAAATCCAATAAATATTGTTAAATAGACATGTGGAAAGTAAAAGAGGACAGTAGCTGGTTGTGGGGAGGTCGCAGTATGTGCACCCCATGGTAAGGTGCTGGGCCTTCACATAAAATCCCGAGGAACTCCTCTGAGCATTCATATGATAAAGTAAAGGAAATCTAATAAATATTGTTAAATAGACATGCGGAATGTAAAAGACAAGCAACTGTAATTGGCTCGTCGCATGAATAAGTAACACATAAGCTAAATAAAGTGTCTGCTCATTACAGATAGGCTAGATTGTACTTCGGGTCCCAGGATTCCTTCGTTGGGTACCCCCAATAATCTTTCTCCTAGTCCTCTTGCAGTGCTGGCCAAATCAGTTGAGTCATTGACACGTGCATTATAAGCAAGCTTGGGTTGCCATTCATTAATGGTTAGGTCACACGTGCTACGATCTAACGTATCATAAACACACAACGAGGAATATGGGGGAGTAAACTCAACCCACGTCCAGATAATAGAATGGAGTAGTGAAAGTAAGCATAATATGAAAGTCAAACAAAATAAATACTCGAGTTTTTCAATTGGATTTTACAAACATCAAAACATACTCCAAAGCCCCGCAAACATCGTGATCTCGTTCCTGGCACCTTCCTAACAACTCTCTAGGTCCCTAGTGTCAATTCATAAATTTTTGGTATTTATATATCTATTTTATTGTATAATTGAAATAAAATTAATATTAAGATTCTTGTGGTTTCATACATCCTTATGGGTAAAGACGTCCCTGTAAATACTGACGTCCCTATGAGTACAAACATCCCTATGGGTACAGATGTTACTGTGAGTACAGACATCCTTGTAGGTATAGACGTCCCTGTGAATATAGACGCCCCTATGGGTACAAACACTATTCATTATCTTCTCCATCAGTCATATATGCACAAGAATGACCATAATTTAAATAGCAAATCTCGATCCGAATCATGAAATTCTTGCTCACCATGAGCCTATTTGACCTTAATCACTCCCAATCAATCCAAGACAACTATAATTACCATATACATTAATAGAATTAAGGGTTTTTAACATGCATTTTTATGAAATTGGAATTGAAGAAAGACATGAAGTTTATACCTTGTAAATGTCTTTCCTAGCTTGAATCATTAGCTTGTACTCACCATCAATTTGGCTCAAAGCCATTTAGATCTCAAAATCTCAGCCACCAAACCCTCTTTGCCAAAGAAATCATGATTTTTCTTTAAGGTGTTTGCATGGTCAAGAACTCCATTATAGGTTCTTTTATACCTTTTGTTTATGATCCTAACCATTCATTTATGATTACTCTCCCATCTCAAGATGATCATATGGTCCTTGTTAACTCCTACTCCACTAACTTCCATCTTGTTGGTATTAATTCCCCACTCAAGTCTCCTAGGATTCCTTTCTTGTACAAATCTCGAGGCAAATATATACCATCAATTTTTTTCATTTAACTATAGGTATTTGTAATCAATTGATTTAATTAATTTAACTTAGACACTTTTATATATGTAAGTTATTTAGGGTTACCACTTCCTCTAATACCCAGTTACCTAGCATCCAGTGCCTCGTGTCTCTGCATCCATCCCGAGGCGCGCCATAATTTATTATTCTGATTGAATTGGCTAAGTTTATAGTTATATTACTCGTTCTAATCGATCAACTGTTAGACCAGAAGGACTTGCAATGACTTCAAAGCGTGTAACACTGCCACTTTCTTAAAGGAGATTTTGTTCTCTACACTGCAAGAGTCAGCAAATATCCTAAAGGATACGATGAAGTAACCCACCTTACACTTTGCAGTAGTGAAAGACGAAAACTAGAGCAATTGCTAGTGAATTTCGAGATGATTTCTTCCTCCCCAAACCTCCCCTTTTATAGAGCACTGGTCATGACCAGCTAGAGTGAAAATGGGGTAGTGGAGTAGTGGAACAGTCAAGCATTAATGCAATGGAATAATGGAGCAGTCAAGCATTGATGCAATGGAGTAGTGGAGCAGTAATTCCTTAATGGAAAGTAGTTTCAACCGCACCCACTCAGCCAGTCTACTAACTACCCATTTAATCTCGAAAATGGTAAAACTTAATGGTAAAAAGTTTTACCCATGGTTAGCTAACACACATATGCACGCATATGCACGTGCCTCGTGCCAAGTGCTAAGTGCGCCTATAAAAGCGCCTAAAATGCGCCACGCCGCGCACGAGCGCATGTGGCTCACCTTGCATAGCACTTGTATTTTATTTTACACACACTATGGTGCAAGAGTACATACATACACTTTAAACTTGAAGTTCCTAACCAATGTGGGACTAAACATTTATTTTAAAAATGTTCAACAATCCCCCGCCATTTTCAAAATAATCAGATCATTCAATCCACGAAATCTCAAACATTATATGCATAAATAATGGTATCTTGCGATTTGAACCACTAATTTGTGAAAAGTTCATTACATCATATCAGGATTACATGGTAGATACACTTTGAACTAATGATTCTATTCGATATGTAGCATAAACATATCACGCATATAACTTACACCAGCAAATAGCCATAAATATCCTAACACATTCAACATTGGTCTTGTGTCCCGTATCTTCTCGTGAATGTCTTTGGAGCCAAGCCCTTGAACTCCATGAAGCGGCCGCACTTCACATCCACATAGGTAGTCTCCATTCTAGTACCCCCGCAATTTAAGTACCTTTAGAAGACTATTAAAAGATCATCTCAACCTCCTCTCTTTACATGCAGGTACCGAGCACTAACAACCTTGGGATGGTTATAAAAATTTAGTGCTCACAGTCACTCTTATAATGAAATTGAGTGCATCGAACTCAAGACTTAACGTAATGTTAGGCGTCGAGTTGAGTTTTCACTATTGGTGACCTGTAATTTATGGGCTTGAGACCCATCCATCTTGATGTTTTATTCACCAAGTCTCTTGGCAATCCTTAAGTAAGGGGATCTGCCAAGTTTCGACTAGATTTCACATAGTCAATCGCGATAAATCCTCTTGTTATCAATTCTCTGACACAACTATGTCTCAGTCCAATATGTCTGGATTTACCGTTGCACATTTGGCTATAAGCCCTTGCTAATGTGGCCTGACTATCACAATGGATAGAGATTGGAGCTACCGATTTAGGCCACAATGGTATCTCGTGTAATAATTCACTTAACCATTCAGCTTCTTTTGAAGCTAAGGCCAATGCAATAAACTCTGATTCCATGGTAGAACCAGCCATTAAAGTTTGCTTCTTTGAAGCCCACGAGATTGCACCTACAGCAAGTGTGAAAATCCACCCACTTATGGATGCATGATTTTGATCTTTCACAATCCAACTTGCATCTGAAAATCCTTCTAAGACCGAAGGATATCCACTATAACATAAATCATAGTTAATTGTTTTCTTAAGATATTTCAAAACTCTTCGAATTGCAAACCAATGCAACTCGCTTGGATTAATTGTAAATCTACTCAACTTGCATACTGCCAAGGCAATATCCGGCCTAGTGCATGTCATTGCGTACATTAAGCATCCGATTAATCTAGAATACTCCAGTTGTGAAACTGGATTGCCTGTATTTTTCACTAGCTCAATACTTGAATCTAGTGGGGTAGAAACAGGGGCACAATTAAAGTGATTGAATCTATTGAGAACTTTCTTAATATAATGAGATTGAGTTAGAGTAATACTCCCTTCATCTCTTACAATCTGAATTCCGAGTATGACATCAGCTTGCCCCATATCTTTCATTTCAAACTGGCTTGAAAGAAACCTTTTGGTTAACTGAACTTGTTCCAAGTCAGTTCCAAAAATCAGCATGTCATCTACGTAAAGACAGATAATGACAAAATTGCCTTTTCTATCAAACTTGCTATATACACATTTATTAGATTCATTTATTTTGAATACGAAAGCAAGTACAACCTGGTCAAATTTTTGGTGCCACTGTTTTGGTGCTTGCTTTAAACCGTACAATGATTTTCGCAATCTGCACACTTTATTCTCATGACCGGGCATAATAAACCCTTCAGGTTCTTCCATGTATATTTCCTCATCCAACTCTCCATTTAGGAACGTTGTTTTAACGTCCATTTGGTGGATGACCAGCTTGTTTGTGGCTGCAATTGCAATAAGCAATCTGATAGTAGCAATTCTAGCTACTGTGAATAGGTATCGAAATAGTCTATTCCATGCTTTTGGGTGAAACCCTTAGCAACCAGTCTCACTTTGTGTTTTTCAATGGATCCATCAACTCTTCTTTTCCTTTTGAAGAGAAATTTGCATTTAATGGGTTTACACCCAGGAGGTAGATCAACTAGCTCCCAAGTGTTATTTCCCATTATTGAATCCATCTCATCATTTAATGCCTCTTTCCAGAAAGTTGCATATCTTTCTTTCATTACCTCCTCTACTGTTTAAGGATCAGTTTTCGTATTAAAACAATACGGAATTTGTCTAGTTATTGTTTCTCTACTTCCTTCAACTAGGAATGTATAGAAATCAGAACCAAATGACTTAATTTTCTGAGCTCGTTTGCTCCTTCGAAGTTCAGGAACTTCTACTAATTCTTTGTCATTTTCAATTTCTATGACTTCCTTCCCTTTTTAGTTTTCTTCAGGAATACTTTTGGTGACAAATTTAAATCTTGTCTCGTCAAAGATTGCATCCCTTGATTCGATTACTGTGTTTACTGAAATCGAATTATTAGGCTCAATTACCATGAACTTATATGCCTTATTGTGTTGTGCATATCCAATAAATACGCACTCCGCTCCCCTTTCACCCAATTTCCTCTTTTTAGGTTCAGGTTTTTTTACTACTGCTCTACAGCCCCAAACTCTTAAATAATTAAGATTTGGTTTTTGCTTATTCCAAAGCTCATATGAGGTGACTTTATTCCTCTTTTGTGGAATTTTGTTCAAAATATGGCATGCAGTCGGCAATGCCTCTCCCCAAAAACCACTACTCAAACCAGAGTTTGATAGCATAGCATTAACCATTTCGGTTAAAACACGATTTTTACGCTCAGCCACACCATTTTGTTGTGGTGTATAAGGTGCAGTAGTCTCATGGACTATTCTAGTGGATTCAAAGTACTTTAGATCATAGTACTCTCCTCCCCTATCAGACCTTAAACATTTTATAAAGGTCTAACATTGCAATCCAATTTCTGCCTTATAGGCTCGAAACTTAACCATTGCCTCATCTTTGGAATGCAACAAATAAACATAACAAAATTTGCTATAATCATCAATAAATGTTATAAAATATTTATTGCCTCCTATTGAGGGTGTACTATGCATGTCACATACATCAGAATGTATCAAGTCTAGCAACTTTGAATTTCTTTCAACATTAGGAAATGGATTTCTAGTTATTTTTGTTTTCATGCGTGTATTGCAATTTCCTTCATATTTATCAAAATAAGGCAGTAATTCCAGATTTACCATATCATATAATTTTTTGAAATGAACATGTCCTAATCTATGATGCCATAAAAATGAAGGAGACTCAACAAGATACGCAGAAACAACATTCTTATTAGATAAAGCGATTACATTGAGCTTAAACATGCCCTCATAAGCATACCCTTCCCTACATATACCCTCCTTGGAGAGTACAAACTTGTCGGCCTCAAAGACAAGCCTAAATCCAAACTTATTCAAAAGACCACCCGACACAAGATTTTTCCTCACTTCTGGTGCATAATACACGTTAGTGAGTGTTACAATTTTGCCAGAAGTAAACTTCAGATCAACACTACCTATGCCTTTAAAAGGGATAGTAGCATCATTTCCCATGTACAAGACAATATTTTCATCTACTGCCTCCATGGTCTTGAAGAACCTCTTGTTCTTGCAGACATGTCGAGTAGCACCAGAATCAACCCACCAAGCCATATCATTTTCAATGACGTTGATTTCAGATATCATAGCAATGAGATCATCATTGTCGTTACCTACACCTTTGGCAGCGCTAGAGGAAGCATGATTTTTTCCTTGCTTCCTCTTCCAATGATAACATTCATACTTGAGGTGGCCATCTTTCCCGCAGAACCAACAAGTCACTTTCTGCTTCCTTTGATTCTGGTTTTGGTTGTTCGGTTTTCCCGAACCATTAGGCTTTTTGAAACCACTCGGCTTGTTAGGCCTATTCAGTAGGGGCTTTTTAAACTTAGTCGCTTCCATCACATGCACCTTTGAAATCTCCTGAGCATTCTGCTCTTTTTCATTTTCCTGCATGCGACAATCCTCTTCTACACGAAGATGGTTAGCAAGTTCATCAAGAGATACGTCCTTTTTTTATGCTTAAGAGTTCGTTTGAACTCCTTCCAGGATGGGGGCAGTTTATCAATAATTGAAGACACAACAATTGTTTCATCCATGAAAAGATTGTGTTGAGAGAAATTATTTCTAATCCTCTCAATTTCACGAAATTGTTCCATGACAGACCTATCATCAACAATTTTAAAATTAATAAACTTTGATATGAGGAATTTCTTACTTGTTGCATCCTCCTTATGGTACCTTGCCTCCAGTTTCTCCCGTAGCTCCTTGGCAGAGGGAACATCATGGTATAGGTCGAACGGTGAGTCCTTCATGGCGTTCAGAATATGACCTCTACAGGTGTGGTCATCTGTCTCCCATTTTTGCCTCTTCCCGATCTGCTCGACAGTTTCATCATCGAACTTCATAGGTTTCGGTGTATCCAGAACATACACCAGATGAAGCGCCACCAGCAGGAAATGCACTTGCTTCTGCCACCTCAAAATTGCCTCCATCAGAGTGATCCAGCTTCACAATATTAGCCGACAGTTCTTTGATTGAAGTCATTGCAACGACAACAAAAAATCTCCTTTAGATTGTTAGACCAGAGGGACTTGCAATGACTTCAAAGCGTGTAACACTACCACTTTCCTAAAGGAAATTTTGCTCTCTACACTGCAAGAGTCAGCAAATATCCTAAAGGATACGATGAAGTAACCCACCTTACACTTTGCAATAGTGAAAGATGAAAACTAGAGCAATTGCTGGTGAATTTCGAGATGATTTCTTCCTCCCCAAGCCTCCCCTTTTATAGAGCACTGGTCATGACCAGTTAGAGTGAAAATGGTGTAGTGGAGTAGTGGAACAGTCAAGCATTGATGCAATGGAATAATGGAGCAGTCAAGCATTGATGCAATGGAGTAGTGGAGCAGTAATTCCTTAATGGAGAGTAGTTTCAACTGCACCCACTCAGCCACTCTACTTACTACCCGTTTAATCTCGAAAATGGTAAAAATTAATGGTAAAAAGTTTTACCCATGGTTAGCTAACACACATATGCACGCACATGCACGTGCCTCGTGCCAAGTGCTAAGTGCGCCTATAAAAGTGCATAAAATGGGCCATATGCACCGCTCGCGCGCGTGTGGCTCACCTTGCATAGCACTTGTATTTTATTTTACACACACTATGGTGCAAGAGTACATATATACACTTCAAACTTGAAGTTCCTAACCAATGTGGGACTAAACATTTATTTTGAAAATGTTCAACATCAACTAGTCATCTTAACGTGAATTAATCATGTTTTCTAGTGCATCTGTAGTTTGCCTACCAGATACCTATGTTGACATGCATTACCAAGCAAATATCCGTCACACAATCTCGCACGTGATAACAGTACAAACATAAACATGCAATGTATTAATGAATAAACTCATAAACATGCATCGCAAATAAGCAATTAACAGACAAATGGCTAGTATACATAAGTCGACGTATGTCCTAGCCTATCTGTGGTGTCCACGTGGATCTGAGCTGACATCTTAATCTTAAATCACGAAATAAATAATGGTGTTAATGAAATCGTCCCTTACAGGGAGGCTGGTTAAGCTAGGAAGTTGTGTGACTTATAAGTGAACTGATTGAGATATTTCTCTTCATTTCATTTCCTATTATGCATTTATTTATAATCATTTGGACTAATATACTTATCGTACTCTTGATGTCATGACTTTGTTGTCCTATCTCATATCATGAGTTTGTTTTCATGGCATTATTGGTGTTTGAATGGTTTTCATTGATTCAAAATCATGTGTTGTCTTTCTTAGTTGTTGAGAAATTTAATCAAGTGAAATAGCATAGGGGGATGGTTTATGGTATTGTGAATATGTTTCATTTGCGCTTTACTTAAGCAATTTCATTCTTGGAATCCTAAATCGAGTCAATTCTTGATTTATGAAAGTAGCACTTGTATCTAGGACCATTATAGGACAGAGATGGACAGCGCACGGGTCACGGGATTTCGGGGTTGTCGGCATCTCGCCACTAGCTTGTGCGACATACGAGGCATGGGACTGGGGTTGTCGACAATTATATATATCTATATATATATGTTCATGTGCGTGTATGTTTAATGGGCATTTGTGAGTATATCTATGCCTTAAATAGTGGAATAAGGTTGATGTGATATAGTTCATAGTCAACCGACGCTAAATCATTACTGCTCAGCCGAATGTCAGTTCCATTTTGTTTACCTAAAGTGTATTATAGCATGATCTCCTTTTTTGCGTACTTTTTGTTGTTATGCTTTCAGATACTTGTTGTATTTTTGGAATGTGGATAAATATATCTCAGTGTTACTTTCTATATTCCTGTACTCACCGTCCTTTTTATGGTGGTGGGTGTAGATCAATCGAGTAGCAGGTCGGGCAATGAGAAGATTGGCGACTACCTCTAAGCCACTGGAGTGCTGCTACTTCAGATTTTATATGTTTTTTAGATTTTGTAATTTATTTACTTTTGGGTTGTATATTTTGGGTTGAGCGATAAGTTCCCTGACTAGATACATGTTTGTTATATTGTTATCATCGTTTTATCCTCTATGTACATGTGATCATTGTTACTTGGTTTCCACACAAACTTGGGATTTATATTAATAGCTTCCGCTAATTTATTAAGACTTCCGTTGAATAATGAATATGGTTAAGTTATAAAATTCTAATTAAGTCTGAGATGTTAAATAACATAACAAGGATGTAATGCTTATTGTAAAGTTAACTAATGAGGAGATAAGATTGAAAAGGCTAATTAATACGTTGTTAAGTCCTACATGATCGAGATTAAGGCTTTATGACGAGATTAGCTCGGGCGGTGCCCTAGTTTAAGAAAGGGTTCGTCACAGGAACTCTTGCTGCTTTGACCTTCCAAAAGATTAGCTTTAGTTTCATTGGGCAAATCACCACTTTTATTGCCATTCTTCTTATTATCCTTTTTCAATGTGAAGTCGAACAATGAAGTCTTCAAGTCCTATCTCTTTGCATTTATGCTTGACAAATCTTGAAATCTCTCCAAGATAGAGGTTGTGACATCCCTAATTTCAAGAAACCAATATTAAGATTTAATTACGAGATTAATGGGTCTTAATCATGACACTTAGTATGGATTAGAACTTGGATCAGTTGAAAAAGGGAATCACTAGGTTAATGTTAGTTTTTGTTTGTGAATGCCTAGTGTGTGCATTATATAGTATTCGTCATGACGTGTCACAGTGTGTTAAGGCGTGCCCTCGATATGTCATAATTGGGGTTGTAAGTACGGGTTTGAAAGGCATGAGTGAAAATAAATAATTAGTTGCTCGAAAAACTCCTAAATCGAGTGTCAAGTATCACGTAGGGATTTTGCCTCGATTTTCATGCAAGTTGAGATCTGTGGCAGTGTAAAATAAGAATAAAGTTGGTGCAAGATCTTGTCACGATTTTCGTATCGATTAGCGATGGTCAAAGTTGAGATTAAGTCCAAATTGGTGTGATTTTAGCTAAGTATGGCAAGAGAATTGGTCATAAGTGTTTCATATGTCGTAGACAAAGTTAAGATTTTTGTGGTTCCAGCGTGACCAAAATCAGTGTTATGGACGGTTTATAGATTTGGATTATTTTATCAAGAGATTGGCTCAATTTGGTGAAAAATCGGATTCAAAAGGAGCATCGGAAGTCTAAACACATCAAAATAAGAATTTTTGGAATTAATAAATAAAAAAATTAAGCTGCTGACAAGCGGCTGAGGGTTTATATATAAATATAAAAGAAAACAATAAAAGAACGTTCTACGTAACGTTAATGCTTTGGTTCCCAAAACCACTCCGCGAACATTTTCATTTCGTGATCTCTGTATATATGTTTTTCATTCGGTTTCTATTCGCAAGATTTTAGAGCATCCCGAGATGGTTAGTTCAAGCTAAGTTTATGTAGTGAGAATGAGGTATCTGGCCTGCAATTTGATAAATTCTCAATTCAGTGCATTTTCCTCACTTCAATTAGGATTCTCGCGGTTTCTCGATTTCTTTTGTGGGGTTTTGATAGAAATTGGTAAGAATTGTTGTGAATTGATGTATAGGGTTGATTTACCTCAATTTGGAATAAATTCCGCCAACATAGGTTAGGCCTTTGACGAATTGAATTGATGTAATTCAGTTGGTAACTGTTTTGAAGATGTTTTTATCATTAAAATTGATTTACATTGGGATTTTGGATGAATTGTTTTATTAGTTTTTGTTTAAATGGACTACGGTGTGTGAAATGTTTTGATGTTAGTATTGAGTGGTTTCGTAGTGTTTGTTGTTGATATTTGAGGATTTAATTGCGAAAATATTCATTTGGAGAGGTTTTGTTAGTTGTATATCAATAGAGCTTATCTTATCTACTAGCCATATTGTAAAATTCATTAATTCTCCCTCTATGATCCGATTTGAATGTTCTAGAGTCTATAGAAAGTACGAAGTGAACTCTACAAGTTCCTTTTCAGCCAATATGAAAAATATTAAGGTTTTCATGATAAAAAAGCTACCCACAAGTATGCTAATTGAAAGCTAGTAGAAGTTGTTATAAAGAATTATTTTTGGAAACAGTTATCGAGCATACTTCCGCCGTTGTTTTCGTAGGGCTTCATTATTTGGTTTTATTTGAAGCTTGACCCTAAATATAACTGGGTATGTAGGGAAGCTATTGGAGCCAATTATAAGGTGATCTGACGCCTCGGAACCCCGAATATTTAGCTCGAAGTTGGTTGGTTGTAAGTAAATCCTATAGTGATCATTTTATCATATTTATCGTATTACAATTATGCACTTGTATCTCACATTGCATAATCGTTGAGCACGATATTATACATCAAGGATAATGTAGGTTAGGCGTCCGAGTTTTAAAACTTCGATAGCTAACTCTTCGCCTAGTATGTTTCATGTGGGATCCGGAGGTTGTTGCCGAAAATCAAAACAACTCCTATGGGTTAAGTTAACGTGGCTTGCCAGATTATCCTCATGTAGTATATTAGAAATCACTTCTAATATTGCTATATTTTCATTGGTTTGTCATACACTTATCAATGAAATGTTAACAGGAATCATGTGGTCACATATTGTTATTTACTTGTGTTTCTCATTGAAATACATTTATATCTCTTATTATCTTGCATTTGGCTATATAGGTAATCTGGACAGTGTATGATTTACTTATCTAAAATCGTTTTTCCTTCTATTAGCGATTTCAGGTTACGAAGCCTATGAAAGGATAAGAGAAGCTCATTAGGGTATTGAAATGTTGTTTAAATTTATATTTCTTTTTGAATGAATTGTTTTACATAACATTATGTTTTCTTGTTTATAGGAATGAGTGATAGGTCATGTAATAATGGCAATGACATTACGACCCAAGTATATCCAGATAGTATTGGTGTGGTTCTTGAGGATTAAATAATTATTGAAGTTCAAAACTATAATTAGGGATTACGGAGCCGACATAACTATAAATGAGTTTTAAGGTGAAAACTTGTGGACATTATGCAAGTTTTTTTTATTTTGATTCAGTTTGATATTATATTGTGAACTGTTATGGAGATGTGAGTCCTTCTAGGTCTTCTCTAAAGGTTGTTTATCAAGTTTTTTTTATTTTTCGGCAATCCAGTTTATAGAGAAAATGCCGCTTAATTTTAATTTTAACTAAGAATCTTAAGATAATCAAGACTTTGAATTGCAATTGAGGATTAATGTTTATCTCGAGGATTTTAGAGAATTGGCATCACGAAAGGAATTAATGAGTTATTCTAAGGCTGACTAGATTATCAGAGGATTTGTATAATCTAAGCTAGTCAGATGCCCTAATGACCAAAGGTCTGACAAAGGTAATTCTTCAATAATTGTTGCCACTTGGAATGACTCACTCAAAGACATCTTCTCCGCATGAGTCTCATGAAGGAGAATATGAATTTTTCGGAATTGATCTAACACCGTCTTTGACCCCACCATCTTATAATCCAGAAACCTACTAACCATAAGCTCTTTATGGCCAACATCTTCCGTCTTATGTTTTTTATCCAAAGAATTCCACTGTTCCTTGGTCGCACGCATGGTACTAAAAACATTATATAAAAATTATCGAGACCATTAAGAATATGATTCTTACAAGGAAAGTCGCTATGGTTCTATGCTTGAATCACTGCGATGATGTGCTTATTGGTTTCCTCTTTGCGCAATTATGGTTCATTTTCAGTTAGCACTTTCACCAAATTCAGCATCATCGGGTAGAATAGCATCTTCTATTGCCAACACTTAAAGTTCGTGTCAATGAGTTTTTTAGGCTTCTTTGGCTTCATAAGGGGAACGACGGTATTCGCAAAAGTGGAGCATATTTTTAGTCTTAAGCTTTTCGGGATCATGAATCTCCATGGAGTCGCTTGTTGTAGTCATGGCCGAATTGATGCAGAACATACTCCGAACTTGATGAAATAAAGAAATTGCATATTAAGGCTATAGTTTAATACTCTATCTTCTTAAGACAATAATGCCCCACAATTCATGCTCGTGGCTAGTAGCACTTGAATCCCAGGATACAACTGTGACGGCCCCAACTACAAATAAGGGCACCGCCCGGCCTAATCCCTAATTAAGCCCTAATCTCCCCTATAGGACCTAACCAGGAACTAGTCAGCCTTATTTAAATACCTAAATGCCTACCATTTATGATACCACCTACAGTTAACTTAATTGTTCTAGTGACTAACCTATGGTTGTCTATAAATCAGAGTTAATTTTTTTTTCCTGCGATTACACCTAATCAGATGACAAAGGATGAGCGGAGGAGACAAAAAGGCAAAAGACCGAGGAGATAGGATAGATGTGTTCAAGGGGCAATTGTGCCTTATGTAGCATCTTCTACACCTTTGCAGACTATTGCGAGTAGACCACCCGTACCACCACCAGTCAGACCTGCATTGTCAGCTCCTACTACGTCTACTTTACTAGCTTTACCAGCACCACCAGCCCTACGTCAACAGCACGGTGGCAGAGGTAGAGGACGAGGACGAGACAGTTCCAAATCAGGGCAGAGACAGACATCTGCACAGGCCCAGGATCGGACACATGTTCAGTCGAGAGCAGTCACTTGTTATCGATGTAGTTAGGTTGGACACGTGATTCGAGACTGTCCACAGCCAGCGACAGTGATACCTTCACAGTGCCGAGAGGTCGTCCGTACGATTGCACAACCTGACGCAGACGATTCACGGAAACTCATTGAGGGTATGATTTCCATTTGTGGTCATCAAGCTTATGTTTTGTTTGATTCGGGTTCTACCGTTTCTTTCATTTCTGGTCGCATGGTCAGCATGTTATGGTTGAAACTAGTCAGTGTCGGAGTCCATTTGATTTTGATTACGGCAGCCGGAGATAGAGTGTACCCTAATTCTCTGGTGGAGATATGCCTAGTAGAGATCGACGGAGTCGAATTACCTGCAGGTTGTAGAGTGCTTGAGTTTTTAGAATTCGATGCATTGCTAAGGATGGATTGACTAGCATCATATCATGCTCATACCGACTGTTTTGCAAAAACAATGATATTTGAGATTCTAAGGCGTCCAATGTTCATATATAGTGATACTACACCGAGAACTGAGAGCACTCGAGGTCGGCTTGTGAATAGTGAGGAGATGGAGACTTTGATATCGTTATATATCGTTGCAGAGAGTCATGAACCGAAACTTGACGAGATTCAGAGTTTTCTGGGGTTAGCAGGCTATTACCGAAGGTTCGTGAAGGATTTGTTGAAGATCGCTTCACCAATGACCAAGTTTACCCAGAAAGACGTGAAGTTTCAGTGGTTAGAGAATGCGATAAGTCATTTGCTCAACTGAAGAACTTGTGGACTATTGCACTAATGCTGATATTGCTAGAGGCTGGAAAGGGTTTCATGGAGTACACAAATGCTTCTCGTATGGGTTTAGATTGTGTATTGATGCAAGAGAAGGGTACGGTGGCATATGCTTCAAGACAGTTGAAGACACATGAGAAGAACTACTAAGGATGTCCCGTCAGCCACTCGGCTCATATAATAAGTCTCGTGAGGAAGTGCACGCTCGAAAATCTCTCCCAATATCATGGCACCTTAACTGACCACATAAAAACCAATATTTGGCCTCAGTCCATCGCCAAAATGATATACAGCATCAGCATCATCCTTCACAAGATCTCCGGCAAACTGCCTCAGATAGCCATATATGTCTCGGTATCTCATCACTGTCTCGTCGGGTCCCTGTCTCAAGTTCATGAACTCCTTCCTCAACCGCTTCTTCACCGCAGGTGGAAAGTACTGCTCATAGAACTTAGTCTTGAAAGCATCCCAAGACTCAAACTCCTCCTCAACAGCTATCGTCGCATGCCACCACACAGCGACATCTCGCTGCAAGGTGTACGACGAGATCTCGGCTCTGAGTCTATCATCAATCTG
This sequence comes from Stephania yunnanensis, assembly GCA_039657365.1. NCBI lineage: Eukaryota > Viridiplantae > Streptophyta > Magnoliopsida > Ranunculales > Menispermaceae > Stephania > Stephania yunnanensis. The sequence goes on from CM077585.1 coordinate 25,337,017, forward strand.
CAAGACTCTATGTAACTTCTCATGCAACAAGACTCATTTCTCAACCTTCTCAAAATCTCTCTGATCGTTGAAATATACCAATTTCAGTCTGATGAATTCTTTCACCAGCTGAACTACCAATGTCGAACTAGTTGATGGGGGTGTGGATGATGGTGTAGGCACTGTCTCCACTGCTGAAGTTGTTATCATCGGTGTCGCAGTCCTGCTGTCTGAGCTGGAGGTGCTTTGGTAGGGCAAAGCAGGAAGTCATCAGTGCAATGAAATCCGCCAATTGCTGACCCTGAGTAGCTACTCGATCTGAAAGCCTCTGGAAATCCTCTTCTGGTGGTATTGAAGCTTGCTACCGCTCGCACCGGCATCATCACTATCGCGTGAATCCGCCATCTTCGACGTCAAATGGAGAACGAACGCGAATCAGCTACTACGTGGATAATGCATATATACACATAACAAAAGTAACATGTAGTAAATATATTACATCCCCAACTCACTTCACTCACTTCCCAACTAATAGTTTCTAGGCTAGGATCATCTGGTTTTCCACATCTAACTAAGGTTTTCTAACTTCACATATGAAACTGACTCAAGGCTAAGTAGTAATGGATTAGGGTCGGTCGGCCGCGATCTTCATCACATCAGCCTGTCCACTACAATTTGAGCTCTGCTCTATATCATTTCATCTCAAATTGAGCTCTTTATCATAATTCGAAAGGTCGTACTTACGATTACGCCTTTTCTATTCCAAGTAAATTAGTCGTCACTAGAATGTATACTTGCTAACATACCCGAGTTTTAAAACTCGTCATGTTCAACCAAGTTATTCTTGCGCCAACAAACCCCGAGGTCCGGTTACCCCGTTCGAGGCACGTTACCTCGTGTGTCATGCAAGGTAGTGGAGAAATTTCCTAACATCCCGACAAGTTTAGCGACCCTCGTATGAAAGCGGAATTTCTATCATCAAATGACCCTAACCACAAGAACCACTTTCATATTCAAAAACGACGCAGTATTGGAATCCAAAAGATAGCGTATCACTGCACAAATGATTTGAGTCAAAGTATACAAACTATCCTAATAGCATGCTATATCACCGACTTACACACGACAATCAATATGACAAAGTATAGGAATTAGAATCAATGATATACAAAACAGAGTATGCTATGAACATCATAAAATGAGCAACTGAACAAGTCATAGCATATGGATTTCAAAGGTAATTCAGTTCGAACTAACTGAAGAAATAAATAAATGGAATGAAATGTAAATAAATGTCTCAAATCAGTTTACTTACATACACACAGCAATTCCTAAGCTATCCGGCTTCCGTCGCGTCGATGTACGCACCGAAACCCCGTAATAGCTCCTCTATTGTCCTAACATTTGAAAATTTATCAATTTAGTGTTATTATTACTTATTCACAATTTATAAATCGGTCGAAATTAAGTTCGAGACCAATTTACCGATTTTGCGTTTTTCGAGGTAAAACCCCGGTATAACGCCTCGACCGACTCCCGAATTTTTCACTTTTTATAGAAATATGGAAGTTTTATTGATTTGGGTCAAAAATGTATTTTTTCCCATTTTTCCGGAATTTTCCTGACTTTTCTATAATTTTTATCTTTTTCAAGAATTTATTATATATTAAAAACAGTTAAATTAATTAAATAATAAAATAATGAAATATATATATTAATATATATATATATATAAATGCGTGGGTCCAGGTCAAACCCGACCCGGTCCAACCGGATCCGGGTCGACCCGACCCGGTCCAGTTGGACTCGGATCGGTTTGACCCGATCCTCAACGGGTCATGGTCGCTACGACCCGACCCACATGGGTTCGGGTCGACCCGACCCGTTGTCCCCTTCTTCTTCTTCGCGGAGCTTCTGCTGCTGCAGAAATTATTATTATTATTATTTTTTTCTTTGCGAGGCATTCAGACTTTGGCGTCCATCCCCAAACCATCAGAAGTTGATGGCAGGGGAGGACCCCCTGCCATCTTTTTCCTCACGCCTTTCGGCCATGGAGGCCGAGCTTTCCATGGTCGAACATGGCGGCCAACAACGACAACCCAAACAACAACAACAACAACAGCAATGACAGTAGCAACAACAACGCAAGATCAACTCACCTTTGACTGTCGATCTTTTTCTCTCTCCCGATCTCTCTCTCTCACCACCAATCTCTTCTTCTTCTTCTCTCCTTCCTCGGTTTCTCTCGTTCACTATTTTTCTCTTCTTTTTTTTTCAAGAATGGATAAGGTGGGTTAAATATTTGATGTCCTCGAGATTCGTGCAACATGAATCTCGAGGCAAAACCAAAAATATCTCATTTGTCCCCCACCGCCTTACTGTTCGGCACTATTTTAAAATTTTTCTTATTTATTATTTTATTTTATTTTATTTTTTCATTTAACCAACTTTTTATATTTACGTATATATATATATATATATGATTTATTCTAGCCACTTATTAAACAAACTATTAAATTACTTTTAATGTAAATTAATTAATCTTACCCCACGAGCTGCTACCTCGAGTCCACGTCGACACGCAACACGAGGCGCATCCCCGCTCGTCGCGGTACCTACGTACCCGTAAATGACTTAGTAGTCTACACAAATACAGTACACTAGGCATACAACACACAAATATAACATTTACCTCGGCCACCGTGCCTCGGTAATGACACGTATCGCACTGCGGGTCCCACGTCACGGGTCATTGTGTCCTAATTAACGAATTAAACGTGTATTAATTATTAGGCCGTGACAACAACAATCACGATCTTACAGTTATAACACTTTAGACCGTCGGAACAAGTAGACCAAGTTATTGTACTCTCTGTATTAAAACAATGCTATTAAAAATATGAGGAAAACCTAGTTGTTTTTGCTTTTAATAAAATGGAACAATAAGCAAGTAAGTTTAGATGTCGTGGATTCGTGTATTTATATGTGTATTTCATGGCTATTCAAAAACGAAACATAACATTAACCGTTTCTATAAGTTGTCCGTGTGACCTTTTGATTTGTCTTTGTATTTAACACAAAATTCAACACCCATGCATGCTATGTTTTAACTCACACATTTTAACTTTTTTTAATAATGCACATTCCATTTGGAGATGATTACTAGCATTTAGGTTGTGTACAACACCATTGAGGTTGTGTACAACATGTGTCTATACGCTTCATGATTATCTCCAAAAGAAAGTTATCACTAGCATGCATGTACATATATATTCAAAAGTCACGTTGCTTCAATCTAAACAATAGATATTAGCTATATGCTTAGCACACCAAATGGTTCATGCCCCCAACCGCCCCCGAGTGATGTGTCTTTTTGTACTCCTTTCCGCTTGCCCAACTACACGTGTCCGGCACATGCCTGTCCTCTTTATGTCTCGTAACTCATGTTCATAAGTGTAATATTAGATAAACTAGTAAATCATCCTTATATTCTTTGTCCCATACCAACTATGGCTATCTAACTGTTTCAATTGTTACCTAGTTGACAATTTATTGAGATCCTAACCATACTAATGGGTTGTATTTTAAGGTTAACATATTCAGTGGAAGTCTTACTTAATACCATTTAAACAAGATAATTTAGCATGATAACCATTGTTCAAAAGCAAAACCTACTGTGGAAAACCCTGGAAAGTACTCTGTATATAAGCGACATCACCACAACAAGTATATATACATGTATTGTGTTATCTCAAGTCTCCCAATACCCAAAATATACAAAATATCAAAAATAACACGTACAAGTAGGTCCTCGATAGTCAACAATCAGATGTAGTCGCATAGGATCCCCTTGCCCCTACTGGCAGTAGGATCTGCACTCAATCATCGCAAAAAGACAAATGACAAGTATAGTAAGTAAAATCCCAAGGAAATCCTCTAAGTATTCATATATTAAAATAAATGAAATACAATGAATGTTGTCAAGTAAACATGCGGAATGTAGAACAGGCAACTGTAAATGGCACATCGCATGAATAAACAACAGATAAGCTAACAAATGTGTGTGCTCGCTCCAAATGGACTAGATTGTACTTCGGGTCACCAAGTTCCCACCAATGGTCACGTCCAACTGGCCCAATACTTGGTCCCTCACGACGCTGGCCAAATCCGTTGAGCCACCAACATGTGCACCAAGGCAAGCCCAAGTCGCTATTCACTGAGGGTTGGTCCAATGCCTCATGAACATACAATAAGGAAATCTGGGGGAGTAACCTCAACCCGCATCCAAATATCTGAAATAATTGATGACCAACAAGGAATAACAGAAACAACATGTAAGCAGAACAAATACTCAGAGTTTTTCAGTTTGGTTTTACAAACCGACCTCCCCGGACTCCTGTACCTGACCCGTCAAGCTCCCCGACACTGAGCTTCGGTCCACTAAGTCCCTGAAGTCTATTTTTACTAGTTTAGTTTGTTTACAAAGGTGTATATATGTATTAGGTGGAAAATCTCTAAAACGATCCTAAATTCTCATTTTCATTTGTCATTAGCGTGCTAATTTTTCTACTTAGCGCACTAGTTTTGAGTTGGCGCACTAAAGGTGTGTACCTAGCGCGCTAGATGGAATTAGCGCACTAGGAATTTTAATTAGTGTGCTATTGTTCTTCTTTGCAAAAAACATCGGCACACTCAGGACAGTTAGCGTGCTAATAGTTCCAATTAGCGCGTTAATTGCCTTCTGGAACAGAATCCTCAATTCGAGAATTCTGTCCTAGCCCTCTCAATTAGCTATTCTAACTGGTCAGTTACCCTCTCCTCATCAAAATAACTTCAATCCATGACTCAAAATACTCCGGAAATCTCAATGTACATAAATTACCACAAATTCATGCACTCATCACACTCTCCAATTTCATTAAAACTAGAAATTCTAGTTAGACCAGTAATCAATCCTCTAATAATACGATCTAAAAACATGAATTCGATCAACTTTCTATCACAATTCAAAGCATACATCAGAAAATTTGAAATTCCACCAAAGCATATGAAAACTAGTTCAATTTAAAGTGTAGGAGATGAGGAAGATGATTACCTAAGTTAGATTACTTGGTTTGATCCATAGGTTGTTGAATTCCTAGTTCCAAATCCTCTTTTCTTCCCCTGATCTACTGGTTTGCATGAATTTGTATGCGAGTGTTGTGAATCAATTGTGTGTACGTATCCTGAAGCATATCTTGTGGTTCACAAGTATGTTTTCATATACCTCTTGGTGACTCCAATAGCACACTCATCATCTAGTAACACTCACAATGCTAATCTAGATGTCCATCTCATGGCCTCTTTTATTTAATGTAAACTATATGCTTCCATTTTTTTTATTTGTGTCACATTACATTAAACCTTATCCAACCATATGGCTAGTGTTTTATTTAGCAAATCTAAAACAACTCATGGTCACACTCACCCTCAGCTACTCGTACCCGGTGCCCCTCATCTCAACAAGTATTTCGAAGTGTGCCATAGCCTGTTGTTTGAGTTTGTTTAATTAGCCTATGGTTACGTTAATTATACCAATTTGATAACCTATGGTTACATTAATCATGTCAATTTGATAGCCTAGACATGTTTATGTAAGTTTCTTGAGCTTTCTCTAGTGTACCCATATCTCGCCTCTCGATACCCGCGTTAGAACGCACTATGAGGCAACTACCCGTCACACAACCTCACACGCTCTCGTGATTCAACATACACACATGCGATGTATTTAACCAATAATTGAATAAATTGCACCACAATTAAGCCATCTAACATACAATTAAACTAGTTTACCTAGGTCGACGTTTATCCTAGCCTACCCATGGGGTCCACGTGGATCAAAGCTGGCGTCCATGTCTGCAGTTTCGAGATAATTAACGACATTATTAAGATGGGCCGTTACACACTATACAAGTGTTAGCAAAGACAAGATGCAAAGTGCACCGAGTGTGATAAGCTTGGACATGAAGCTATGATTTGCAAAAGTGAGTCTCAAAATAATAAAGTTGGGGCCAAAGTTGTTGATCTATATAATGAAGATCAATTTTTTGTTGCAAGTTGTGATTTAATTGAAGATTCCAACAAAAGTTGGTTGATTGATAGTGGTTGCACAAACCACATGTGTCACGACAAAAATTTGTCTAAAGACTTAAAGCCAATTGAAGTCAAGAAAGTCAAAATTGGAAACGGTGGTTGCATCCTAGCAAAACGAAAAGGCACCATTACAATCACAACAAGTTCGGATACAAAATTAATTTTGGATATTATTTACATACCCGATATTGATCAGAATTTACTTAGTGTGGGGTAATTGATTGAAAAAGGATATAAAATATCCTTTGAAGATTTGCATTGTGCTATTTTCGATGCTATTGGTCATGAGATTTTTAGGGTTAAAATGAGTGGTAAAATCTTCTCATTCAATCCAATAGAAGTGGAGCGGAAGTGTAACGGCCCGAAAATTTGACTTGTGCCACGTGTCAAGTAAAGGTCGTATATGGGACCCACTCGTCGAAATACGTATGTCCGAATCCAATTTGAGATGATAATGCTAACTATGCGAGGTATTTCGGTGAGTCGAAACAAGAACGGGGACATGCCTCAAGTCGCGTGCCGACGTGGAACCGAGATAGTGGCGTAATATTGGCGTTGCACGAATGTCGAAGACACTTTTGATTTGAAATCAAAAAGAAAATAAAAAGAAAATGTATATATATATTATATATAAATATAAAGAAAAAAAGAGAAAAAAAAAAGGATAAGATCAAAAGAGAGAAGAATCGGGAGGTGAGAGAGGGGACGCGACGAAGGCGGAAGAAGAGCAATGGCAGCGGCGATCGCGATCGCGCCGGCAGCAGCTGCGATGCGTATGGCAACAACAGCGATGTAGTGTGGTGGAGAAGACGATGACGGACGCCGGCGAGAGCTGGACAACAAAGGCGGCGACGCGGCTCCGTAGCGACGCCGGCGATGTCGTCGGCGGCGAGCAGCAGCAGCACTGGCGAGGGACGGCGCGCCGGCGAGTGGCAGCGGTGGCGTGACGGTGGTGCCGGCAACGACGCGACTACGGCAGCGGCGCGGTCGCGGCAACGGCGCGGTGGCACATCGTCGGACCGATCGATCCTCGACGAGGGGTGTGATTCGACGACGTGCGACAACGCGATAACTTCAAATGAATTTTGAAGGCCATGGTGAGCTTTATTTCACCAAATTTACTTGGGATTTGAATGACTGGCTCGAGGGTCCACGTGGGCTTAGGCCGGGCGGTGCCCAATTTGTGGGAAATTGGGGCCGTCACAGGAAGACTGACAGTAATGAAGTCAATGCCGCATAAATTGGGCACAAAAAACTTCATGCTTGTCACCTTCCAAAGATTTTGAATACAAAGAAGAAATATGTTGCAAGACCTCAAAGAAGGCAATCATTCCATGGAAGAAAGTCATTATTATTTAAGCTCCAACCGAAGATGTTTCAAAATGTGAGGTACTTTGTGGATACTCCACTGAAAACAATGAAGCTTAATTTCAACCAAGGAAGTTCTAAAGTTTATGATGTTACCGGTTCTTTTGTACCCGATGTTCTTACAACATGTGTTAATGAAGTTAGAAAAATTAACACATTGGATGTTCCTTCTAAAAGAAAGATCGGTGTTTCCATTAAAGGAGGAGATATAAGAATTGGCGGTTATCCTAAAGTTCAAGATTCATTGGTACATTATCCACAAATCAATGTAGAAGGTTCGATGTTATATTTAGATTGGTTGAGTCATCCTCTTGATATTACTTCAAGTCAACAAGTTCAAGCTCCTCAATTAGAAGATTGAAGTTTGTAGATCCTAAAGCAAGGAGGAGTGTCGAAATTAGTGCTTTAAATCTACCAATTATTTCTAATTTTGTTATTTGCGCGCAGCTTTATTCATTCCTAGGTTTTAAGAATTTGTTTTCCTTATGTGCGCGGATTTAGTTAGTCCTATATTTTTGGAACTTTCTATATTTTTAAGGAGATCTTTTAGTTCCTATTTTGTAGGTATCTTAGATTAGCAGTTTTAAGATTTATTCAATTTATTTTTCCTATTAATATTGTAACGACCCATCTTCCAAATGGACCACCACGGGGGCCAATACCGGCCCACAACCTGACCTACCAGTGCCAGATGTGTCCCACATGCTAACTCATCCACCATTTAATCGTTATTACCATCAATGGACGCAATTTATTGTTTAAATTGTTACTGAACTCAAGTCATCCACTAAGATCAGTTAAAACCAAAATAAGACATAGCAGAAGTCTTTTAACATGGCAAACAATATATATATATATATCATTATAGTCATGCATTTAACTCTGATACCTAGTGTGGAAAAATGCCTAGTGTGGAAAAATACTCATACCATCATATATCAATCATGTACCTCAATGTATCAAAATATCAACAACATAGAGTCCTGAGCTATCTCACAATCCCAATCCCAAAATAAAACAAAATAGATATATACACACGTATAAGCCTAGCTATATGTCTCTAATTCACAAATATTCCGGTAGCTTGCCATTGCCACGGCTCGTACGTGGATCCGCACTCAAGCCATCACAAAAAGACAAATGACGAGTCTAGAGTGAGTATTCCCAAGGACATTAAATGGGCAATACGGAAAGTAAATATTGGAATTTAAACAAAACTATTAAATAATCATGCGGAAATAAATACAGGCAACTGTGCTCATCGCATGCAAAAATAATAGTGAAAGCTCAAGTGTGTGTTCCTAGAGCCTAGGGTCAGACTAGCGTCATACTTCAGACTCCCAACAGACTATTGTCGGCGAGTAGCGCTCAAGCAAGACTAGTATCAAGATCCGCTAGGTGGTTGGCATGGAACCTACGATGCACCCACACGTGCCCGACAAGACTCTCGGGTAGCCCTATTCACCGAGATGGCACACGTGCTATGGCCTAGTGGACGTACACGCAGAAATGACAGTTAGGAAAAGCCTCAACGTTCGTCCATTATAACACACCAAGAATAGAGTAATGAAAGACAAAATGTGAATTCAAAAGCAAAATAAAGTATTGCTCAAGAAATTTTAGTTGGGATACTACACACCTCAAACCGCACTCCGCCTCCTGTCAATAACCCCCGGTCGGACTCCGTTTAGTCCCAGATATCCCTAATTACCGCCCAAAATGACATATTTTCATTTATAGTTGACTTTTAGTCATTGGATGTGTTTTATATCTCTTAAAAAATAATGTCAAAACAACAAAATCTAGTGCACTGGATCTGGGAATAAACGCACTAATTCCCAGACAGTTATACGTGTTCATCAGGAAGAACATTAGCGCACTATTTTTCTAGCCTAACGCGCTAATCGCATTCTAGATAGCAAAACTGTTGAAAATTCTAAGTTTTTCACAACCCCACCAAACCAACAACAACCACAACACCAACAACAAAACTTCATAGCATTATCAAAGCACCAAAACAACAACCCAACAACCACCAAAACATCACCAACAACTTTGTAATTGAGATCAAAAGATAGAGAAAGTTGAGGTGTTTGTGGTTCTCACCTTGATTTTGATGATTTCACCCCTTCTTGAATCACCACGTTTGATCTTCAAAACCCGTGTTTCCTTCACTTCAATCTCATATAGAAAGGATAAGAAAAAGAAAAAGTGGTGGAAAATAAGTTACGTTTGACTTATATATATGACTTTGCATCTCATCTCACTTACACATCCCAAAGCCATCAAATGAACCTTATTTGCTCCACTTCCAACCTCTAATAACTCTAATTGTGACACTGATGGCACACTCACCCTTGTTTTTAACTCAAAAAGTGGCATTTCGGGTTTTTCGACGCCTGATTTCGCGTTTCGAACTACAACATACGCGTACTACCTTGTCCCTAACCACCAACATACATTACATATTAATTATTTGACCCATTTTATTCATTTTATGTGTGTATTATTTCCCCCCGGCCTAGTGTTAAGTCGGTTAAACTACTCGGTACCCGCATCGACATGTATATCGAGGCGAATACTGAACAAACAATCACGCACGTCAAATGTAATATAATCACACACATTGCGATGTCATTTACTCTATTTCAATATACCATCACAAATTAAACAATTCAGACACAAAATTAATTATTTACCTAGATTCAAGCGCGCATAAGCCTAACTGCGGGTCTCACGAGTGTTTGAGCTGTCAGCCACGTCTGCAACCACGTCATTAATAATGGTGAATTAAACTTCAGACCGTTATAAATATACACGACAATTAAGCCACAGATAAGAGAATCGAAAGATTTTTTAAAGTTGTGTGTGCAACTGTGTTTAAGGAAAACCAAAATATTATATTTTGGACTCCATTGTTGATTCTCTTTCGGTGCATAATTTTTTTCAATTATAATTTCTATCTTTCATTTCAAAACCAACAAATACTTCTTAATGCTATGATACCGTGTAAAATAAATAGGTTGTTGACTTTACATTCACATTAAGAAGATATATACACAACATACTAGCCATATAGATGCTAGGCACTAATAAAAGAGATACAACTATTACCTATCTAGCATACTACTGTTGATAATTCTTTCCTTTCTAGTATACAACTAGTATAAGGAAATAGAAAATTCGTAACTATGTATGCATATCTACAACTGCTACATTCTTTACCGTACAAAAGCATTAGCAAGTACATCAATAAAAAATTGGGGAAAATCCACTCACTGACCAGACTAGAATTTGCTTTCCTAGCAACAGTGCCGCTAAATTCATCGATCGTCTTACATAATATTTTGAGGGCCGCTAAGGGCACCCCACAAATTCATGAAGGCACCCAACTTATTTGTAAAAATTCGAGCAAAAATAGAAAAGACCATTTTGCCCCTGTATATATATAATGGTTCAAACCCCACAAACCATTTTGACAAAGAGTTAGGGCCCCCCACCAGCAAGCTTGAACTACAAAGCCACAGCCACATTGCGTTTGGCGAAGAGGCGATCGATTCTTGCTCGTCAACAATGAGTAACAATGTTTGACAACCATATTCGGGTTTTTTAGAATTTGTTTAGTTGTGTATAAGCGGGAAAATGATGATTTGTTTGTCAAGGTTTGGTAGTTTCTTCAAATCCGAACTTGTTTCCACTATATAATGTAGGATTGTCTTGCTCTTTGTGCAAGAGGAGGTCGAACTCACGGAAATTTTGCAAATTTTTTGTGTTTTTTTTGCGGTTATCCGAAGTTTCTTTGGATGTGCGCGATTGTATCGGCCTTGCAGGACCGAGATTCATGGTGATATCTCGGTCATAGAGGACTGATAGGTGTACGTCGGTCACGGATTGGTAAAACCGAGAGTACTCAGTAACTCTCGGTCGTTTGGGAACGAGACTTCGAAGAAAGTTTCGGATATGTAAAACCGAAAACCTTTTTTTTGGGTCTTTTCGTGTTTCTGCTGTACATTTTGGTTGAATTTAAACATATCGCTTCTAAATGTTCGTCATCTACCAGATTTGTTTCTGATGATAACATTCAAAATCTTTACGATGCAATTTGTGACCACGATACTAAGAGTCTCCTACGGTTACCATGAATCTTGCCATTCATCATCCTTTGGTAGAGTTCATTTGTCAAGAACTATTCAACAATGGCGTTGAGATTGACTGGAATCCTCCTCCAATGCGGCATTCCCTCAACATTTTCACATATCATATCAGCCATGTGTGGACACAAGATGATATTTGTCTTCTATTTGGCTTATGGTATTTATTGGGATGTCCCATTATCCGTGTGTATATTCATTTTCCGACTATGACGCGGTTCCACGATTATGTGTATCTTTGCTCTCAGGAATTTCTCTATTTTTCTCCCGCATCATCACATTGCATTATTCGTTACCAAGGACCTAGCGACTAATCGGGCCCATGCCATCTTCACATCAAGCTCATGCTTTCTAGACGTGTCTAGCCATCAGAGCCCATGCTTGTAGTGCTTTTGCTTTTGGTCTCTTATTATGTAAAGAAGTAGTTACTATTTGCTTTCACTTTGTTTACTTTTGTCTGGTTGTAATTATTATATATTTTGCTTTTTGAAGTGGCTTTGCTTTTACTAAAGCGATTCCTCATGACGCTTATGATGTATGACTACCTTTTCATTGCTTATGATTGTGTTCTTTGCAGTTTTAATCATCGAGTCTTTTTATTATCTCTCTAATGTTCCTTGATATTTCATAATATCACCTAGTGACCCTGATACTAAGTATCCTCATCTTTCCTTTAATATCCTCCCTAGTCACCGGTGCCTTCGGACGAGCCATACCTGAAAAAATAACAACATATAAGCGCATGGAACAGAACCCAACAAAAAATTTACGAAAAATAATGTTCAATTTCATCCATTTCTGATGTCTCGGTCGAGCAGGTTTGTGAACTAGTACATGTTTTCGGTCACCCATGACCGACAATTGTTCCTATATATCGGCGGTGTCCAACCGCGTCCGATTGAAAGGTTACGGTTGTGCACCACCGATATAGGTTGACCACTTCAATTCGCCTTGCTCTCGTCAAGTCTCGGCCGAGAGAACTAGAGTGCTATCGGCCATGCGTAACAGAGACACTGTGAGACTTTCCGTCCTTTGTGGCCGAGACTGCGACTTCCCAAAAATGTAGCTTCCCACTCGGCCATGCTTGGCGAAAGTTAGCACGATCTACGCTGTGTGGCGAGAAACCGCGAATTCCCATTTTTAAACTATTGAACAAACCACCACCACTTGTAAATCACAACTACTCTACCAAATGTAACTTAATTACACTAAATAAGGTGTATCCGACGAACTTCAATCGAACCCTAACTTGGAGACGAAATCGGCTCACACTATGACCTTACAAACTGCAAAAAAGCCGTAAACCGAAGATGGTGGAGCGGGTGGTGGGGTGCAATAGTCTTGGAGTCGAAATCGGCTCACAGTCTTGGAGTCAAAATCGGTGAAGGTGGTGGAGGGGGTGGTGGGGTGCAGCCGGGTTTTTTCGTGTTTGTGCAAGAGGGGTATTTTCGGGATTTCATGTGTAATTTTTGGGTGCCCTTGGAAATTTGTTTTGTGCCCTCAATAACAGGGTGCATTCATGAATTGGTGGGGTTCCCTTAGCGGCCCTCAATATTTTTAGGGCCTGACTATACACACCCCACCATTTACTTAATGCACCCAACGGAAATGTCAAACTGCAAAATAGCCCTTAAGCCGCTCACTACGATTAGTGCACCTCGCCACTGCACCCTACCGACATCCCTCCACACACTCACTTCTCGTGTTTTGTTGGGCATCATTAAGTGGCTCGACCTCGTAAATTTGAATCTCTAGTTGGAGAGTCGGTCAGAGCCCGTTGAACCTCTAGTTAGAGAGTTGGTCAAAGCCTACTAAACCTTTACTTGGAGAATCAGTTAGAACCCACCGAATCTTTAAGTCGACAGTTTTCAACTAAATTCCATGAAAAAGGTTTGATTGGACCACACAAAACTTAGAAGATTAGTCTTGGTCACACGTCGACGAACTTAAAATATATGTATCGAACAAGGTTTTGGAGTTGGGTGTTTTGATTGAGATGAACGGGTATTTTGGTAAAAATGTTGGGTGCCCTCATAAATTAAAATTTGAATTTGGTGCGCACTCAAAATTTGGGTGCCCTTATGAAAATGGGGTGGATATTAGAGTCGGGCTAAGTGCACACCGAATGTTTCTTAAGGCACCCAAGCATTTTCTTAGGGCACCCTGAGAGTTTCCCAAAATGCCATTTGTTCAAAAAATCTAAAAAATATTTTAAAAAGTATCTTGGTACTAAAGGGCCAAGAATCAACTTTTCCTATCGGTACCCTATGTCCATACATCATTCATCAAGTCTCGACACCCATTGTCCGATACATGCACTAAAGAGATCAAACATGAGTTCGGTCACCACCATATCAGACTTATTCCAAAGTCTCGGCTACCTTCAACCAAAACACTACAATATATCTCGATCATGTGTGACTGATAAAGTCGCGTCCTTGGTTCACTTTCGAAAATGGCAAAAAAAATCACAAAATCATGAAACGACTTTCGCCTCCAACTCGTTTTCTTCAACCATCATACCCTAAAAACGCTTTAAACTCGCCGAATCTAATAAACCTACAATACAAAACCAACACTATATATTGTCACTTCAAAAAACACTGAACTTAGATGATTAAACCAAACAAAAACATGACATCATAGACTTACAAGGTTGGTGCGCACTCTTTGATTGACGAACGTGATGCCTAACCAACAATGGATCAACTTCACTTGGTAGAAAAATTGAGAGTTTGAAAGATAGGGTGCGTGGGAATGTGAACAAAATGGGTGCCTTGATCATGTGAGTGAATAGGTTGGGTTGGATTCGGAGAGCAAATTGGACATTTCCTTATAAAACCAATTTTTAATTCAAAATTGCTGAGTGCCTGGGTGCACATAGCACGACTCTAATTTATTTTGAAACATTTCTTTCTACATCGAACTCATTTTTTGACAGGCTCGTTATTCAATCCACATTGAATGCTTGTATTTTCATTGAAAACCTGCATAAAATGCTCTCTATGAAAGGGAATCAAACAACTTTATAGGAACTCTGCATCACCTGAGGTTTCCAACTTCGAGGAGCTAATATAACTGCTAAACCTGCTAAACAAAACTACTTTGGACACCTGGTTTGGCACACGACTTGGGTGTCCAGTCAGTGCACCATTTAATACACATCGAGATACATTTTCGAGGTGTATCAAACACCTAGGTAGATGCGCTTAATTGGGTGCCTAAAGTGGGTCTCCCAATCATTTTCCTAAAAGTGATCCAAATATTACAAAGGTATAGACTAAAGAATAAGGACTCATAAATAACTATCTTAAGGTCCAAAATTCTCACCATTACAGAAACCCTCACTTTCTCTACATAAATAAATTCCGTGTTGGCCATTTAACTCACTGACTTGAGCAGATTAGTTCTGAAAAAACAAATCAGTTTGAACTTAACCACAGGAGTTCAGCTGAAAGTTGACCAGATCTAACCCCTTCTGATGCTGCAATGACACTACGAACTGATGGTTGGGGAGTTGTGTTTGTTGTCATACAATTTTCCGATGACAACAGCCATGGAATTTGATGATCACTTCAACCATGACAGCATTCAATACGCAGTTGAGCAAGAAAAAAATGGAGAGCATCTTCCATCGCCCTCAGCTTGGACCCTTTTTTTGTTTTTCTTCTTGGGCTTGAGCTTGTTTTGGTTGTTGTCTTTTGATGCATTCTTCCTTTTCACAGGTAACACGTGTCCATCCTCTACCTCTCCATCCAGATTCTGAATCACCTCATGTTCTTCATTTGATGGGGCTTCTGTTACAGCATACGGCGTGCGTCCTTTGACAAAGAAAGCAAAATGGATAACTTGTATAAATTACTACAGTTAACGGCAACTTATACTGAAAATAACCGCCTCTTTGTGAAGCAGAATCGGTCTTACTTCCCACGAGCAGAAAAAACAGAGAAAAATTAAGCACATGCTCACATCCACTGGAAACATACCTTCATCTTCAAAATTTGAATCAACAAGAACAACATTGAGATGCTGCTTTAAGAAAACCTGCCATTCAATGGGATGAAAATACGCAACTGTAATTAAGCCGAGAGCAATTCGAACTCATGACACAATTAAGTGCACCCAAACCAGAGATAAAAACAGAATGTATGAGAAAATAAAAGCCAAAACTTGCAATACTTCCTCATCATTGATATGAGATTAGCTCTTGGCCGCCTCCTTTTGGACATATTGATCCAAGAGGCCTTTTGGTACCACTCTAGCTTTCTCTGAATCAGAATAACTTGAATATTTCCAGGTTTGATCTCTACTTATTCTTCTTTTACAAGACTATACAACAGCTTAATATAGTAAGGTTGTGTTTGGTTAAACTTATTTTTACCTCTTATTTGTGATAAGTCTTATTTAATAAGTGATTGGAAATAATGTGTGTTTGGTAGTTGTATCTATTCCTCTTATTTTAAATAAGTCTTTTAGATAAAAAGAGGAAAAAACTCTTAATAAAAAAGTTAAGTTTTATAACTTATTTTACAAGTGAAATTCCTCTTATGCAAGTAGAGGTTTCACACGACTCGCCCAACTTAATGTTATTTACCGAAATACCAAAAATAACTAGGAAAGCTTCCTTTCCTTTCTCCCCGATTAAAATCTCTTCAACTTTGTATTAAGGCACACCATTAACGAGCTCAAAAGTGCATCAAGGCTTCCATCAGTTCCTTCAACTCGTCCTCCTCATCAATCCCTTAGCCTCGTCCTGCTGTTCGTTCCCCAACGTCTTATCTGCCCACTAGTTGATGATTGATTGATGAGCAGAAATAAATAGAGGTTCGCCGACTCGTGCGACTTTGCTCGACTTTTGGGTATCTCCCTAAATGCTTCACCTTCCTCTCTTATCTTCTCCTCATCTCTGGACTTCACATCTCAAGCTCTGTCACTGCCTCTCTATCTTCCTCTCTGTCTTCCTTTCTATCTAGCTTCTCCTCTCTACCTTTGAATGGGCATTGGGGTCTATTTTGAGGATTATGAAAATGAAGCCAAGTATACGGTTCATGAATTGGTGCATCAAGCACAAGTTGTTGCTATCTCATGGCAATGTGGTGGTCAACAAGGATGATGCATGTGGCAGTGGAGGGGGTGGTATGTGAACATGGAACGATTGCAGTTGTAGAGATCGGCCTTGACAATTGGATCTTCCAATGTGTTTTGGTTTTTTGTGTGACAATTGATCCATTTGAAAGGGCAAGATTTGCCACTAGAAAAACTGTGAGCATTAGCTTTTGCAAAGGTGTTGTTTGACGATATGCCTAAGAGAAGTAAAGTTTCATTCTCCCTTCATTCATTTTCTCTATTGCTACTCTCCTGACCCTTAGCTTCATTTTAAGGATCATCATATTAGTTATGATTTGTTGATTAGCATTCCTTATATAAAGAGTCTTATTAAATTAGTGCTTAAAGTTTAAGTAGTAGAGTTACCAAACACTACCTAATTATTCAATTACCAATTATTACAAATGAAGGACTAAAGTAGCATTTTAACTAAGCATACCATAAGATATTACATTAGAACATAAATGTTCATATAAAGCAAATCAAGTAAGAAGTATTTTGAACAACATACCTCAGAAAGAAGTTGTCGAGTTTTTGTGTTCCACAAGCGCAAGTAGCTATCCAGACCTACAAAAGATAACAAGCTCTTCAACAAATATTACACAAATCAAACCAAAAAAGGGCAGTCCGCCATAAACTTTTCCATCACTATACAATTTTTGTAATGTTTGAATTTTATAATATTTCCCGATCAGAAATGGAGCTTTTATGGATATAACACGATTATAAGTGCAAAGAGCATCATGATAAATAACAATCTGTTGCATATAGCAATTAATATCTTATAAATTATTTGATGCAATACGACTCCAGTTCTTTAACCAATATTTTATTGAAAAGGCTAATGCTTCCTTCGCAGCCACCACTCACCTGACTGAATCAGACATGGCTAGAGGATTAATATTTACAGAACCCTATAAAACTTCACAATTTGTAAATTACAGATTAATTTAACAAAAGAAATTAAACCACCCCATCAGAGATAACAAAATCTTTGTAACATTTAATGTACTAATGATAAGATTGGTCCATTTTCACCCAGCAATTTAATCAGGTAATGGCATACAGGAGCATTACCTAAAATGACAGGACCTAGAAAGTTGAACACAAAGTATATAGTACTTCTATTATAAACAACAAAATCAGAGACAGAGCTGCAACTACAAAGTATTTCACGATCCCATTGGTAGAAACAACATGACGAACTATTTCAGACACTACTCACAGCTGCCAAAACAATTTTATGGAGTCCAGAAGGACGAACTCAAGTAATGAAGTATTTAAGATGATTTAGAAGAACAATAGCTTGGCTGATTGGACTATTTCATTTGAGATCTCTTTCCAAAACTAGTATGCTAGAAAGTATTTCAGTTTTTAACAGGATGAACTCAGATTGACACAACTTAGCTACTCTGTTGGTGGTGGTAAGATAAAGTGCCCTACTAGCCTTTGATTGGGTGTCAAAATCACATGGCAAAGCACCTATTTCAAGAATGTCTCACCGTAACCCCTTTCAAACGAAACAACAACAACATAACCTCAGTCCCAAATTAACTGGGGTCGGCTACCCCTTTCAAACGAAAGAAAAAAAAAAGGAAAAAAAAAAAGAGAAAATACACGATCATCAACTCTAATGGGCAAAGAAAAACAAAAGTAAACAGTGAGGACAAACAGAATTCAGCAACTAACGTAACTATCTCCAAATATCATCATATCATCACACAAGGGTACAGATGCATGCAAGTTGCCCCAATCATTAGACATGAGCATGGGACTAGTACCCTCTTTCATATATAAACTAATTCAGTTTACACAATAATCACCAAGACTTCCAACAAATAAAGCACAAAAAAAAGTACAAGATCATTAAGAAGAAGATTTATGCTCTTGACTTACCACATGAAGCAATAATTGGGAGCTCTGGATGCCGGACAATGGATCTAATGCTTCCAGAACATTTTCCAATAAAACATCCCAACAATTTTCCTATAAGACGTCAACAAGAAAAGACTAATTGGTTTCCGACTAGGGATTCACAAATGTATAACACATTTTACTAAAAGGATAAAAAAAAGGAAGCGAGAAAAAGAAGGATCTTAATGAAAAACTTTCATAGCTCAAATTGTAACCAATTTGTCCTACAAAGTAACACAAAAGGAAAACAGGTCAAGAATGAAAACACGCACAAGAAGAGTGAGGCCATCATTAGAAACAATCAATAAAGATATGTATAGTCTGAAGACATATATAAAGTAGATTATAAAATAAATATGGCCAATAAGTTTAGACTCAGTGACTCAGTAACCATACCTACAGCACCTTTTGAGGTAATCTTAAAAGATGATATATCTAATTTAACATTCCTAACTCCATGCTTTAAATTTTTGTTCCTCTTTAGTCTTTTCCTTATTTTGAACCAACAAGTACTAACTATTCAGCCTTAATCACATTCTATCACGACTGTCGCCTATTTAATACATCTATATAAGTTCCTTTAGCAGAAAGAAAATGTAGAAAATCAGTCTTTGACTGATAAATATAACAAGCCAAATTTTTTATTTTTCAACAAATTCAATCAACCAAATGCAAAAGTATATTAACCAGACTCGGGTCTGGTATTTGGTGCAGATACCTATCTAGAGGTCAGACTTGGCTATTCTTTAGCTTTAAGGAGTCGTGGATTTGGCTAATAGCGCCAAAAATTTAAACGCAGGTATTTAGAAAAGGTTGAGTGTCATTTTGTTATAACATAAAGAATTATTAGTACAACAACAACAACAACATAGCCTCAGTCCCAAATTAACTGGGGTCGGCTACATGGATCAAATTTTTCCATTGTGCTCGATTAAGTGCAATTGATGGTGAGCTTTTCAAACCATTCAAATCCCTCCTAATTAATGCATCTCATGTTAACTTTGGTCTGCCCCTACCCGTCGAATTTCTACAGTTTCTATTGAGTCAAGTTTAAAGAATATATTATTAATATCCATAAAATAATATGTTTAGTTATTTTTTAAGTTTTAAATTTTAAAACAAGAGGTTGAACTAGGTCGTGTTTATTTTATAATATATTTTTGCCATAACCTAGTGAGACCCTTGTCTTTGATAAAAGAAGTGATGGAGGACAATTGGCAATAATATTCCTCATTTATTTGGGATTGAGGCTATGTTGTTGTTGTTGTTGTTGTTGTTGTTGTTGTATGTAGTTCTAAGGAACTATAACAATCTTTGGTAGTGTAAGGAAAATTCAGAGTCTTCATTTTCTACTTCTTCCATCTCCCCCTCCCTCACCGCCTCGTATATCTTGAATAATAATATGGAAAGAAAAGATACATAACTGGTTCAGAAACATATAACATAAGAAATCTACAGGTGATCTCATAATGGACGCTAATCAAATAATAGACATGGGAATGTCATAACAAATATTTGTTCTTCCAGTTCAGCAGAAGTGCATACCAGTTCGCATGTCAGCTGATGCAAGGTCACCAGAACCAGTTCCAAAGTACACGGTGTTTCCATCAAGGTCTGCAGTAACTGCCTTGATTGAAGCCTCGCGAAAATCAAATGAAATAACAGGTCTTCTCTGTGAAGCAATGTCATAAAGACGAACCTGCACCAATTGTACAGCCAAAATAAGTAGAATTATAAACTACGCAGAATAAAGATTTGAACGAACAAAAATTAGATTTTTAGATAAATCGTATCCACCATATATACAACAACAACAACAACAACAACAACAACAACAACATAACCTCAGTCCCAAATTAACTGGGGTCGACTACATGGATCAAACTTTTCTATTGTGCTCGATTAAGTGCAATTGATGGTGAGCTTTGCAAACCATTCAAATCCCTCCTAATTAATGCATCCCATGTTAACTTTGGTTTATCCCTACCTCGTCGAATTTCTACAATTTCTATTGAGTCAAGTTTTCTAGTTAGAGCATTTGTAGGCCGTCTTTGCAGGTGACCAAACCATCGCAACCGCCCTTCCCTAAAGTTTGTATTAATTGGTGATACTCCTACTTGTCTTTGAATTTCTATATTTCTTATTCTATCTTTACGAGTTTTACCACACATCCACCTAAGCATCCTCATTTCTGCTACGTTCGTTTTATGTAATTGTTGTTGCTTTACCGCCCAACATTCACTTCCATAGAGCATAGCTGGCCTAATTGCGGTCTTATAAAAATTTTCTTTTAACTTAGTAAAAGCATTTCAATCACAAATCACCATTGTTGCACTCCGCCATTTCTTCCATCCAGCTTGAATTCTCTGTGTGACATCATTCTCAATGTTACCATCATTTTGTATGACTGATCCTAGGTATCTAAAGTGGTTTACCTTAGGAACTTCTATTTCCCCTAATTTTATCACTCTGTCATCTCGATATCTAGTGTTTCTAAACTCACAGTGCATGTACTCGGTTTTCGTCCTATTCAACTTAAAGCCTTTAGATTCTAATGTATTCCTCTAGAGTTCTAATTTCCTATTCACTCCATCTTTAGTTTCATCCACTAAGACAATATCATCTGCAAATAGCAACCATGGTATATCCTCTTGAATACGTCTAGTTAGTTCATCCATAACTAAAGTAAATAGATATGGGCTTAAAGCCGATCCTTGATGTAGTCCTATCGTAATGGGAAATTCTTTTGTAGCTCCTCCAAATGTCTTTATACTCGTTACTACTCCATCACACATATCCTTAATAGTGTCTATGTATCTAGCATGCACTATTTTTCTTTCTAGAACCCACCAAAGAACACCTCTAAGGACCCTATCATATGCTTTTTCTAAATCTACGAATACCATATGAAGATTTTTTTTTTCTCTATATTTTTTTAACAATCGTCTTACAAGAAAAATCGCCTCCATAGTTGACCTCCCAGGCATGAAACCAAATTGGTTCTCTGATATTGTTGTTTCTCTCCTTAGCCTATTGTCAATTATCCTCTCCCAAAGTTTCATAGTGTAACTCATAAGTTTAATTCCCAAGTAGTTTGAGCAACTTTGAATGTCTCCTTTGTTTTTGAAGATTGGCACAAGTGTGCTTTTTCTCCAATCCATTGGCATCCGTTTTGATTTTAAAATTTTATTAAAAAGTTTTGTTAACCAAGTCAATCCAATTTCTCCTAAGCATTTCCAAACCTCTATGGGTATTTCATCTGGGCCACATGCTTTCCCTATTTTCATTCTTTTCAATGCCTCTTTAACTTCTACAATTCTAATATTGCGTGTATAGTTTACATTTCTTTCTTGGTGTGGGTTTTCATCTATTATAGTATCAACTTGGCCATTATTAAATAAACTATCGAAGTAACTTCTCCATCTCTCCTTAACATCCTCCTCGCGCGTTAAAACATTTTGATTTTCGTCCTTAATACATCTTACATGACTTAGGTCTTGTTTCTCTTTAGCTCTTAATTTGGCTAGCCTATATATATATTTTTCGCCATCTCTATTACTTAACCTTCTATATAGATCTTCCATGAAATTTGTTGTAGCTTGACTAACTACTTTTTTAGTTTGTTTCCTAGCTTCTCTATATTGGTTGTACACATCTTCATCTTGACACTTAGGTATTTTCTTATACATCTCTCTTTTAGTCTTAATTGCGCGTTGGACATCCTCATTCCACCACCATGTTTCCTTTTTTGGTGGTCCCAAACCTTTAGATATACCTATACGTTTGATCCCACTATCCTTATACAACTACTCATTTCTAGCCACATTGTATTAGCATCTAAGTGAAGATTCCAAACATTTTTTTTAGTAGTTTTTCTCTAAACTCTACTTGTTTACTATGTTTTAGGTTCCACCACTTTATTCTAGGATCGCTAACTCTTTTATTCATATTATGTCGACGTTAGCTTAATATCAAGTACTACTAACTTATGTTGAGTAGTAAGTGTTTCACCAGGTATTACTTTGCAGTCTCTACATATTTTTCTATCTATTTTTCTTGTTAAAAGAAAATCTATTTGACTCTTGTTATGACCACTACTAAAAGTAATTGTATGCGACTCCCTCTTCCTAAAACTAGTATTTGCTAAGACAAGATCGTATGTTGAAGCAAATTCTAAGATTGATTCCCCTTCTTCATTTCTATTACCGTAACCAAAACCTCCATGAATTCTTTCAAACCCATCGTTACTTGCCCCAACATGCCCATTTAAATCTCCTCCAATAAAAACCTTTTCATCTAATGGTATACTTTGCATAAATCCATCCATATCGTCTCAAAACTTGCGTTTGATGCTCTCGCTTAATCCTACTTGTGGTGCATAGGCACTAAGTATGTTAATTTTTTCATCTCCAATAATTAATTTAACTAGAATCAATCTATCCCCCATTCTTTTAACCTCTACGACCTTATCCTTATAATCATTATCCACCACAATTCCTACTCCATTGCATTTTCTATCTATACCAATGTACCACAATTTAAAACCTGTGCTTCCTATTTCTCTACTCTTTTCTCCTACCCATTTTGTTTCTTGGAGGCAAGCAATATTGACTCTCCTTCTAATCATAGTATCTACTAGTTCTATTGACTTCCCAGTGAGTGTTCCTATGTTCCATGTTCCTAAATGAATTTTGTCTCCCTTTGTATTTGTTTTCCTTTTCTATTTCTATTTTGTCTAAAAGATCTAGTGTCCGTATCTATGATTTTGTTTTTGTTTTCGTGTTTGTTTTGAACTAGCTTCTTTACTCACACTCGTCCTTTGTGTGGGAACCCTTGCTCATTTTTCTTTACATCCAGGCGACGATGTGAAGGGACTAGCTTCTTTACCCACACACGTCCTATGTGTGGGAACCCTTGCTCATTTTTATTCACACCCAGGCGGCGATGTGAAACAAACCCTTGCTCATTTCTCACTACACCCGGGCTCCGATGCAGCACGTCGCTAGGTGGGAACGCCCCAACATTTATATATGTTTGATCTATTTCATGAAAAATGACAAAAGTTTTACTCTGGCTGTCAACCTATCGCAACCCTCCTCCATTTTCCAAGAATGAAAAATGAGCTTGGGGCCTCCCTCCCCCACTTTTCGGATATGAAAAGTGAGTTTGGGACCTCCCTTACCCGTTTTTCGGTATGAAAAAATGGGCGTCAAAGTCCTCCTCCTTTATCCCGACTTGGGACCGGCTATGTAGCGCACATAGTGTACAGCATAGGATCCACCATATATAATAGACTAGAAATATAAAATCAGGCAGGCTGATTGTCACTCATTGAATGACCCAAAACAGAATTAGGTTGAGACTCGAAAGAACTAAACATAAAAGAGAGCAAGAGCGAGTCCACTGCTAGATGCATTGGGTGATGATGTGACAAAAATTAAGCCATGAACCGATTTTATTGAAAATGGACAAATAAACATTCAGTTCAAAGCATTTTTGCACCAGAGAGAAACCACAGAGTATCTCACCTGATGGTTGTTGGTTCCAGCCACTATCTTACGAGAATCATCTTTACAAAGGAATGTTGCAGAAGTAAACCAGGTTGGAGTGAATATACCGAGGCTGTCCTTAGGAGGCTTCACAAAAACCACATACAATGAGATTAACATAGCATGCAACGACCCAAAAAAAAATTACAAAAAGAATCGCCTGAATAATAAGTGCACAAACAGATTCGAACAATGGACTTACCGATTTTGCAGTCCAGATTTTATCACATTTTTCAAGATCCCACACATTCACTTCAACACCCTTCCTGACTTCGACAAATAACAATCAAAACAACATTACAGCAAGCCCAGAAATCATAATTCACACACCACTTATTACAAGCTCACCCTCCATATAAAGCGTAGCATTCACTTCCATCGACCGCAGAACATGAAACATCACCAGAAGAACACACCCTCCAAGTCTTTAAAGAGTCACTAATCGAAGAATGTGCCGATGAATCAGCAAGCTCAAGGGACCTCAAAGTTGCAGCTCCCTTAGTCGTAGTCGTAAGCAAAGTGCGCGATCTATCAAGAGACAATAAATCAAACAAAATCTTC
The DNA here is from genome assembly GCA_039657365.1 of Stephania yunnanensis. Classification (NCBI taxonomy): domain Eukaryota; kingdom Viridiplantae; phylum Streptophyta; class Magnoliopsida; order Ranunculales; family Menispermaceae; genus Stephania; species Stephania yunnanensis. The sequence goes on from CM077585.1 coordinate 25,361,777, forward strand.
GCAACAAAGCTCACATAAGAAACCAAGAAATCCCAAAATACATTATAGTAATAAAACCCATATTCAATCACACCTAGATGATGAAGACTCTGATCTTTCCCTTCTGAACAAATGAATACCAACAACAGAATCGTCATCAGAACCAACATCACTCTTCGCGGAAACGCGAATATCACCATTAAGCGGATTAATCACTTCAATCTATCAAAACGAAACCCACAATGAATATAAAAACTAACAATCAATAGCGTCGAAGTATCGGGCGTGTAAACGGAAACTAACCAGACCACTCTTCCTTGCCAATGCCAGCAACTGCAATTCAAAATACCAGCTTTTTCAAACAAGATCACTTTTTTCATGAAAAAATTGAACTTTACAGACAACAATTGATCAATTGAACAAGCGAAACGCAACAAGAATCAATCAATGGAAGTACCGGGTCGATTCGGCGGTCGTCGATCGACGCGGCGAGAATGCAATTCGATAAATTCGGCTCGCCCCATCTCTCGACGACCTTAGGGCTTGAAACGTTCCCTTGATTTCCATCAACGCGACGAGCTTCTACTACTTTGATAAGGCCGAGAGTATCGAAGGTGAGAGCTCTGATGGGAGGGCAACCAGGGCAGTCCACAGCGATGGTGCGCGGCATTGTTCGTGATTTAGGGTTTGTGTGGGTGGAGAGACGTTGTAGTTGCAACCCTTAAATGATAAGTTCACCCACGTGACTTTTTAAAAATTTGCTATGTGCACCCCAGAGCTTATTAATTATTTGATCAGTTAGGTGGGCAACTGATGTGTTGGATTCGAGACCTATCTAAGGAAGGAACTCCATCAACTTATATATGTTAAGCTTGTTTAAAAACTACTTGAAACAACATGACATACAGGGGCGTGTTTGGGGTGGGGGCAAAAAGAACGACTGCATTAGACCACCACCGAAAAGATCCATAAAAAAAAATTAAATAGATTTCAAAGTTTACTCTAGACCCTTAAAAAAAGTCCATGTTGGAACTTTAACTTAGGTATAAAGGACTTCTCACAAAAAAAAAAGTCCATTTTATTTAGGAAACTGCGAGACAACTTTATGTTTTTCAGCTTTCTCTAATTTTTAGCTTGTCTCTCGCCCCACTTACTCTCTTATTCTTTTGACCCGTTTTTACTCTGTCGGTGATAAGTACATTCTTATGTTAACATTTAAAACATAATAATAATAGATCAGTTAGAGAATTACCTGTGAAAATGATTAATTAGTTGAAATACCTTAAGCACTGCGCCAAAGTCTTATCGCCCTTATGAGCCTCGACACGTATGACACATTGTTTGATGGTACAAGTTTTCTTTTATAGGCTTGAGAGAGAATCGTTCAACTTTCATAATAAGTACAAATTTGCATCGAATTTGTAAAGTCAAATAAGCTTAATGGGCATAATATTGATAAAAACATAAGTTACATATTTTGGTTAATATGTAAGCAAAAACTAAAATTATGAGACACATAATGGTCTAACATTCTCCCACTTGTCATATTTCAATAATGTGGGTCACATGTAATTTAATGGTTCTTTGTGACGGCCCCTTCCGAAATCTAAGGCACCGCCCGGCTTAATCCCGTAATTAAGCCCAAAACATAACCCCATAGGCCTTAATTACATATTAGTTAGACTTTCTATACAAATCTACACCATACTTATGTTCAAAATAAGTAAAAGCACTCGTCACTATACATTTGAGTTTCAGAGTTAATTTATAACTTTATATAGTTTATTTAATTATAGCGAAGAGTTAACATATTATGCGGAAGAATTATTATAAATCTAAGTGCGTGGAAACTAGGAAACGACAATCACATGCATATATAACAAAGTGGCAAATATAAACAATGTGATAGTCACCATAAGTCGGGGATCTCAACATACAAACCCAAAATGTATCAAAAACATAACTGTCTAATACATATATACTAAAACCTACAAAATGTCGATGTAGAGGTGTGACGCTGGCTCAAAGGTAGTCGTCAATCTTCTCTTTGCCTGGCCTGCTCGTCGATGGCTCTGCACCCACCATCATAAAAAGGACGGTAAGTGCAAAAAGTAATAGTAATCCCCATTAAAAAATTTATTCACATTTCCAAAAATAACTAAATGGTATTTAAAAGCATTAGTCAAATAAAGAAGACAAGTACCAACAACATGTTAAGAAATACCACAATTAAGCAAGTGAAATTGACACAAGGTTAAATAGTAATGATCTAGATTCGGTCGACTTTGACATATGTTAGCGAAGCCCTTAACCACTAAGGAACGTACATGTCTCACATAATCTACCTCACTGGGGACTCTAACCCCAGTGGCATCAGGGACTCTAACCCCGGTATCATCAAGGACTCTAACCCCGTATATCATCAATAACCCCCGAGACTCTAACCCCATATATCATCAGCTGTTGGGTTTTGGGGTTCATACGCAGCGGAGATTACAAAACAATTTTGACAAAAACCCCAACAGGATTCGAATCTAATTCCATTAAAAACGTTTAAACCATGAAAACTTTATCATACCTCAATCGCAATATATCTTTCTGAAGGTTGATCGATCTCTAAGGCGTTGCCAACGACAGCAACGCCTCTACCGATAGTCCACACGAACGGTGGCGAGATTCGAAGTGCTAGCTTCGAGAGAATACCAAATCTTTTTGTTTCTCTCCAAAACGATTCAGAGCATACCAAAAACCCTAAGTCGTTTCTGAAACGAAAATAGAGTTTCGGCCTTTTGATCTTTCGTTCGTGTGTTCTAACTTAAAGCGTCTATTTATACAACCCTTGTATATAGACGGTTAAGTAAATTACACATATACCCTTACTTAAAGAAGTATAAGTGTAATACACCACAAGGACGTTTACATCATGAATTTTATCACATAAAATTCATTTTTACGAATCATCTTAAAATCTCGCAAAACCATTCTTAGTGTGCGACCCAATAATAGCTCATACAACGTTGGCGAGTGTACCAAAACACATTTTGGTATACAAGTCATAAGCGACCTCTAGCAAGACATTATGACTACCCAAGTTGTACGAATATCAAATCGAAACAACCTAATCAATAATGTATATAACATCCTTTTGTCACACGATATCCTTTTGATCAAACATAAGACATGGAATTGTCATCCAACATGTTCAATCGTACTAGTCTCGATCTCTAGGTAGGCGAAAACATCCAAAGTGACATTGATCAATATCAATTCACTTAGACTAGGCCTTTTAACGATCCTAACACATCGAGGGATCCACTTGGATATCTCTCTTTATATGAGAGGAACAAATTCTATCTTGATTACACAACTTCATCACATTGCTCACACAAGTAACCAATCACAACCTTTATAATCGTCCGGTTAAAGACAACGTTTGATTGTGTCAAATCAACGTGTTCCTAATGTTGAAGTCTCTCGGTAATCTCAAGTCGGAAGGACTGGAATATATACTTATCATGAGAAACAACTTTGACTTAATCCATGTGATGCTCTCATAGCGGGTCGGTCCAGTACTTTGTTCCCTAACAAGTACTCGTGATCTTGATTCGTATCCCTATACGTATAATCATCATATGATCATCAATCAAGACTCACACTAGTCTTAATTCATTATAGTTCCCGGTATAATGATCGACTAGGGACATTTAGGATATATATATGTAAATACCCATGGATCTTATTATAATGCAAACATGCAAATTAATTATAATAAACAGCAAATGAAATCCTCTATTTTATTAACTAAAAGTATTTCATAAAGACAGTTAATGGATTGACCTAGGGCACATGCCCCAACATCTCCCACTTGCACTAGGGCCAATCATACATGCATCTAATGCCTAATGATCTAACATGACCATCATGTTTTGCTTGTGGAAGAGCTTTTGTCAATGGATCCACAACGTTGTCTTCAGTAGGTACTCTGCAAATTTTTACGTCTCCCCTCTCAATAATTTCTCTAATGAGATGAAAACGTCGAGTATATGTTTGGATCTGTGATGTGATCTAGGTTCCTTGGCTTTGTGCTATTGCCCAGTTATTGTCACAATACAAACAAACGGGGTTAGCAATACTTGGAACCACACCTAGTTCATAAATGAACTTTTTGATCCAAACTGTCTCCTTTCTTTGCATCGGACGCCGCAATATACTCGGCTTTCATTTGTAGAATCGCCACGCTATTGCTTCGAACTTTTCCACTTCTTGCACCCCCATTCAAAATAAACACATATCCGAGTTGCAATCTAAAATCATCTATATCGGTTTGAAAACTTGCATCTGTGTAACCATTTACAACTAGATCATTTTCAAAACCTCCGTAGACCAAGAACACTTCCTTAGTCCTTCTTAAGTACTTAAGGATGTTCTTTCTTGCTATCCAGTGACTCTCACCTGGATCGGCGATATCTGCTTGTAGTGCTCAAAGCATATGATACATCGAATGTCGAGTGCATAACATGGCATACGTGATAGATCCAATAGGCGATGCATATGGAATCTTATTCATACGGTCTCGCTCATCATTTGTCTTAGGACATTGAGTCTTCTTGAGACTTATCTCATGAGACATTGGCAACAATCCTCTTTTAGAGTCTTGCAAATTGAACCTATTCAACACCTTGTCTATGTAAGCACTCGACTTAGGCCGATTAGCCTCTTAGATCTATCCCTATAGATCTTTATCCCTAGGATATAGTTTGCATCTCCTAAGTCTTTCATTGAGAAACACTTCCCTAACCAAGACTTGACATTCGCAATGTTGGGATGTCATTTTCAATGAGTAATATATCATCAACATACAGTACCCGCAGAAAAACAACTACACTCCCACCGACCTTCTTGTATACACAAGGCTCATCTTCGTTCTTAATAAAACCAAAATCCTTGATTGCTTCATCAAAACGAAGATTCCAACTCCGAGAAGCTTGCTTTAATCCATAAATGGATCTTTGAAGCTTGCGTACCTTCCTAGAATTCTCAAGATGTACAAAACCTTCGAGGTTGTGTCATATACACGTCCTCAAGCGACTTTCCATTAAGAAATGCTTTTTTTACATCCATTTGCCATATTTCATAGTCATAATATGCAAAGCGAATGGCAATTAAAATTCTTATGGATTTAAGCATGGCGTGGCGAAAAAGTTTCATCATAATCAACACCTTGAGTCTGCTGAAACCTTTTGCTACTAGTCTTGCTTTAAAAGTATGCACTTTGCCATCCATGTCGTTTTCTTCTTGAAAACCCATTTACATCCAATGGTCTTACCACCTTCAGGTAAATCAACCAAGTTCCAAACTTGGTTATCATACATGGATCGCATTTCGAGTTCATGGCACTTAGCCATTTATCGAGTCTGGTCCAAACATAGCCTCCCGATAAGTGGTGGGCTCATTTTGGTCTATAAGCAACACATCACGACTATCGGTAATGAGAAATCGAATCTCTCTCGGCTCATGTCTTACCTACTAGATTTACGTGGGCCTTGTGTCACTTGTGGAGGTTCAAGCTGGTTCGCAACGTTGTTGAACTTCCGATGCGGTTCGAGTGTTTACTTGTGATTCTTGAACTTCTTCAAGATTTATCTCTCTCCCACTAGTGTCTTTTGAAATAAACTGTTTTTCCATAAAGGCACCATACTGAGCAACAAACACTTTGTTCTCGGCGGGATTATAAAAGTAATATCCTTTTGTTTCCTTAGGATACCCCACAAATAAACACTTGTCGATTTAGGTGCTAGTTTTTACGAGACTTGTCGCTTTACGTAAGCCTCACAACCCCAAATCTTAAGAAAAGACAAACTAGGTCTCTTCCCGTACCATATCTCATATGGTGTTTTATCAACCGCTTTAGAAGGAACTCGATTTAGAGTGAGAGCTGCAGTTTGTAATGCATAACCCCAAAAGGATAATGGAAGATCTGCATGACTCATCATAGATCGAACCATATCTAATAAGGTTCGATTTCTCCTTTCAGAAACTCCATTCCATTGTGGAGTTCTTTGGTGGAGTCAATTGGGAGACAATCCCACAATTTCTAAGATGATCATCAAATTCTTGGCTTAAATACTCACCACCTCGATCGATCGAAGTGTTTTGATAGTTTTACCAAGTTGATTACGCACTTCATTTTGAAACGTTCGAAACATCTCAAATGATTCAACTTTATGTTTCATAAGATATATATAACCATATCTGCTGAAATCATTAGTAAATGTAATGAAGTACTGATAACCTCCTCTAGCCATTGTGTTTATAGGATCGCATACATCAATATGTATTAGACCCAATAAATCACTTGCTCTTTCACTGTGTCGAGTAAAGGGACTTTTAGTCATCTTGCCTAGTAAACAAGATACGCACTTTTCATATGTTTCTAAATCAAATGAATCTAGAAGTCCATCTTTATGGAGCTTAGTTATGCGTTTCTCATTTATGTGCCTGAGACGACAATGCCAGAGATAGGTTTGATTTAAATCATTTGACTTGAATCTCTTTGTATTTATGTTAAAGACTGGAGTATCAGTGGAACTTTTCATGCTTAGAATATAAAGACCATCATACAAATAAGCATTTGCATAAAATATACCTTTACGAGAAATGTAATGAAGTACTGATAACCTCCTCTGGCCATTGTGTTTATAGGACCGCATACATCAGTATGTATTAGACCCAATAAATCACTTGCTCTTTCACTGTGTCGAGTAAAGGGACTTTTAGTCATCTTGCCTAGTAAACAAGATACGCACTTTTCATATGTTTCTAAATCAAATGAATCTAGAAGTCCATCTTTATGGAGCTTAGTTATGCGTTTCTCATTTATGTGCCTGAGACGACAATGCCAGAGATAGGTTTGATTTAAATCATTTGACTTGAATCTCTTTGTATTTATGTTAAAGACTGGAGTATCAGTGGAACTTTTCATGCTTAGAATATAAAGACCATCATACAAATAAGCATTTGCATAAAATATACCTTTACGAGAAATGGAACATCTATCATTCGCAATATCAAAACCATCCATATCCAAGCATGAAACATAAATGATGTTTCTGCTCAAGGCAGACACAAAATAACAATTACTTAAAGTTAAAATAAGTCCACTAGGTAAGACTAAGTCATATTATCCAATAGCCAGGGCACCAACTCTTGCTCCATTCCCTATGCGGAGGATGACTTCTCATTTCTTCAACTTTCTACTTCTGGTGAGTCCCTGCACATTTATACAAATGTGAGATCCACATCCGGTATCTAATACCCAGGAATCACTAGTAGATAAATTAATTTCAATAACATAAATACCTGTAGTGGTAGTCGCACTACCCTTTTTCTTCCTTAGATCTTCCAGATAGAGTTTGCAATTTCTGAACCAATGTCCAGGTGCATGACAGAAATGACAATTTCCTTCTTTTTCTTTTGGGTGTTTTGAAGCAGGAACAGGCTGGGGCTTGACTTGTTCCACAGGCTTTGCGACAGGTGCAGCAACAGCCTTGGCAACTCTAGCCTTGCCTTTGCCTTTCTTCTTCATTCCCTTTCCACTTTTGGACCATCAACACATTACTAGAGGGTTTCTTGATATTTTGTTCAGCGAGCTTTGAGCATCAAATGCAACTCGAAATTGATTTCTCCATATTATTCATATTGTAGTTCATCACAAATTGTGAGTAACTCTCTGGTAATGAATTCAAGATCAAATCCGTAGCCAACTCTTGGCTTATGGGGAATCCAAGTCTATCAAGTTTGGTCAACATAGCCCTTCATCTTCGAACATGAGGACTAACGACGCACCCTCCGTCATCTTGCAAGAATGTAGGTTTTTGACTGTCTCGAACCTTTCTTGCCTAGCTTCTTTGTTGGAACATTTCCTTCGGCGTTATAGCCATGCGTAGGCTTCCATTAGTTCTATGTCCTTCGAAGTTCGGAACCATAGTTGCCGGCATAATACATGCAACATCGGTAGAATCGTTGACATGCTTACTATGCGCATCCTTCACGACTTTCGTAGCATTGGTGGTGGGTCCTCGGGGATTGGAGCATCCAGGACATACGACTTGCGTTCATGCTTAAGAACAATTCTCAAGTTTCGAACCGATCAAGAAAGTTAGTCCCAGATAGTTTATCCTTCTCAAGGATGGATCGCGATGACAGGGGATTATTGTTACTTGAAGAGGTCATTGATCTACAATAAAGATTATGCAAAGTTTATTTTAGTATAGAGGAATAGACTCCCACTAAATTAACAACCCTCCTAAAACATCTTGTTTATTTAGGGGACTAAAATCCATATTTCACTTAATTCTACGTGACCTATGGCATGAAACACCGAACTAAATTATTTAGGTAGGTAACGGTTACCAATTACATCTTATGTAATTTTTAGATCCTTTTATGAGATATGGGACATCTTATGTCTTAGCATGTTTTTATCTCATCATTTGCCTAAAGCTCAAAACTATTTTGATGGCTTTATTAAGTCGGACCATTTTAAACATTAAGGTAACTCTTACCCAACTTGTCTCACCAAGATAACACAATACACTCAACTATGGCTGAAACTATATTAGTGTGATCGAGGCCTTGACAAGTGTTTAAAATGGATGGCACGAGACTTAAAATTTAATAGAGGGATTTTATTCAGTTTTAGTGATTTTATGTAAACAATGAAATATCATATATTTTATTGATTTGTTCAATCACTAAACAATTTGGAGATTTTTTTTTTTTAGAAGACGAATCTCAATTCCGAAAATTAAAATTAAGCTATAGAAAATCATAATTTTCGCTGATTTTATTATCATAAATTAACCCCTTAATTTATCCGAAATTAAGTCAATTAAAACATTTTAATTAACTCGGGCCCACATCTAACTAATCATCTTATCCTAATCCAATTAGGACTAATCTTATCATAATCTAATTAGGACTTTTCTTATCCTAATCCAATTAGGACTAATCTTATCCTAATCCTATTAGGACTAATCTTATCCTGATCCAATTAGGACTTGAGATATTTGAATCCTAGCATATCACCAATAACAAGATTCTTGATATTTATCTCATATTCTAATTTGTTATCTATCTTTATCAAATAGAAACTTCATAACAAAATAGATATAACAATATAAATAATTAATTTCGAAAATTAATTAATTATAAATAAATAATTTCGAAAATTAATTATTCATAAATAAATAATTTCGAAAATTAATTATTTATAAATAAATAATTTCGAAAATTAGTTATTTGCAATTTCGGTCCTCATCTAGATAATCACAAATATGTCATTGAATCATGAACTACTATCCCAAACGAATCTAATCATATTAGTTTCGAATTAATATTCAACCTTATACAATTCAAGAAACGTAAAACAATGTAACCTAAATATGCATATTGAATTACAAAGATTTCAACCATGCATCTATGCACAAAGAATAAAGATTATACCTAATGATTTCAATTAAATCACAAATATGTGTATCATATACACAAACGTGATAATAAATCTCAAAGAAAACTTATGTATATCACATATACATCAACTATCAACATGCTTTCGATCATATATCATGTATATATCAGAAGAAAACATGCAATGAATTTAATGGAATCAAACTGAAGGCTCGATACCATTGTTGGGTTTTGGGGTTCATACGCAATGTGAGATTACAAAACAATTTTGACAAAAACCCCAACGAGATCCGAATCTAATTCCATTAAAAACGTTTAAACCATGAAAACTTTATCATACCTCAATCGCAATATACCTTTCTGAAGGTTGATCGATCTCTAAGGCGCTGCCAACGACGAACGCCCTCTACCAGTAGTCCACACACGAACGGTGGCGAGATTCGAAGTGCTAGCTTCGAGAGAATACCAAATCTTTTTGTTTCTCTCCAAAACGATTCAGAGCATACCAAAAACCCTAAGTCGTTTATGAAACGAAAATAGAGTTTCGGCCTTTTGATCTTTCGTTCGTGTGTTCTAACTTAAAACGTCTATTTATACAACCCTTGTATATAGACGGTTAAGTAAATTACACATATACCCTTACTTAAAGAAGTATAAGTGTAATACACCACAAGGACGTTTCTGTCATGAATTTTATCACATAAAATTCATTTTTACGAATCATCTTAAAATCTCGCAAAACCATTCTTAGTGTGCGACCCAATAGGCTCATACAACGTTGGCAGTGTACCAAAACACATTTTGGTATACAAGTCATAAGCGGCCTCTAGCAAGACATTATGACTACCCAAGTTGTACGAATATCAAATCGAAACAACCTAATCAATAATGTATATAACATCCTTTTGTCACACGATATCCTTTTGATCAAACATAAGGCATGGAATTGTCATCCAACATGTTCAATCGTACTAGTCTCGATCTCTAGGTAGACTGAAAACATCCAAAGTGACATTGATCAATATCAATTCACTTAGACTAGGCCTTTTAACAGTCTAACACATCGAGGGATCCACTGGATATCTCTCTTTATATGAGAGGAACAAATTCTATCTTGATTACACAACTTCATCACATTGCTCACACAGTAACCAATCACAACCTTTATAATCGTCCGGTTAAAGACAACGTTTGATTGTGTCAAATCACTGTGTTCCTAATGTTGAAGTCTCTGGTAATCTCAAGTCAGAGGACTGGAATATATAATTATCATGAGAAACAACTATGACTTAATCCATGTGATGCTCTCATAGCGGGTCGGTCCAGTACTTTGTTCCCTAACAAGTACTCGTGATCTTGATTCGTATCCCTATACGTATAATCATCATATGATCATCAATCAAGACTCACACTTGTCTTAATTCATTATAGTTCCCAGTATAATGATCGACTAAGGACATTTAGGATATATATATATGTAAATACCCATGGATCTTATTATAATGCAAACATGCAAATTAATTATAATAAACAACAAATGAAATCCTCTATTTTATTAACTAAAAGTATTTCATAAAGACAGTTAATGGATTGACCTAGGGCACATGCCCCAACATCAGCAACCCCAGGGACTCTAACCCCGCATGCCTTATCCTAGTGGTGAGTGCCAACGTCACCAAGGACTATAACCCCATGTGCTGATCTACTCATAGTGCAAAGGATTCTAGATTCTATAAATATTTTATAATTTCAAGAAAATGACTCATTAAGGAATCCAAGGATTTGACTATGTTACAAAACACAAATTTTTCAAAGAGTACAAGTCCACAAAGCCATTCATAACCTACAAATCCCTAATAGCATGCTATCTATACTACATTTACTGTAAAACAACAAGAAATGACATATACCACATGAATGGATTCAAAAGAGTTCCAGTTATCAAAATATCATGAAAAACCAAGTTCATCAAGTGAGGAATAACAAACAAGTCCATGACATGTGAGTACAAAGCTAGACATAGTCAATATAGACTATAATAAACAAGTTAAAATAGGAAATGAAAATCAACGGGTATACTAAATCAAGCAATGTAAAGTCCTAGCTTCACCAATCTCCCGATGCCTCAAATCTTGTATTCGTATTCTCGTAACCCTTTCCTAGGTTCCTGACGACCTATAACATATTTTTGGATGTGTTTAGACCTTTACTTAATGTTTTAAGCTTAGTTATATTGTTTTGGAAATTTTGGAAAATTGCAGATTTTTGTGCTGTCACGACAATTAGCACATTAATAAAGTGGATTAGCCCGCTAACTAATGTCTATAACGCGTTTACCAAGATTGACGTGCTAACTGTTCCAGCTAGTGCGCCATGTGCAGGTAAACCCAGAATTTCGCAAACATAATTCTGAGTTTACTCCACACATAGGCCTCACCAATGCTTTGGGGATCTCCATACACACTCCCAAAACCCAAATCATCATCAACAATACAAAACATCCATGCATATCATTAAATCCATGAATTCATCAAATTGAACTAAATGAACTAGTGTAAGTAAGTTACCTAGTTGATGTGTACTAGTTTGATCAAGCTTTTACACATATAATCATCCAATCTAATTGTTTTTCTTCCTCCTTAAACACTCCAGTAAGGTTTATCTTCTAAATTTGCAAATGAAAATGGTTTTTTTGGTTTGCATGTATTGAACTATGGCTTTATACATGAATATATATGGTTGAATGATAACCACACATCTTGTTGTAGACACATATCTCGAGACTTATCTAATGGCCCACATGTTGACACTTTTCCCATTAACCTCCACTAACTTATCCTAAGTAACACCAATAGTAACTTCATTTGTCTTTAAATGTGCTAGTACGTGTTTCGATGCAAATCACATGGCTATTGAATTAAATCACTAACTTATGCTACATTAATTCTAAATCAACCATAGCCACATAAAAGCCACTATTTAAACCATACTAAGCTCAAAATAAAATTACCATATAAATCTCTACCTCGGTCCCCACGTTGGAACGCAACTCCAGGCACGTCTCCGCTCACGTCTCGACACCTATACACGGGTAGGAGTGATTTAGTAATCTACACATATACAAATACTAGGTGTACATCATAACAAATCTAACATATACCTTGGCCCTCTCGCCTCGGTCAATACACATATCACGGTATGGGTTCCACGTCATGAGTCAGTGATCCTGATTACAGATAATAAACAAGATTAGACATTCGGGCTGTGACAATTCTTCCCAATTAATGGAAATTTTGTCCTCGAAATTAGAATTTAGATTAGGTTACTACCCGAACTCAAAGAGGTATTGAGATCTATCCATCATATAGTCTTTCGGCTCCCAAATGAGTTCTGTATCATCATGGAATTGCCACTTGACGAGAATGTTCGAGACAGACTTGATTCTCAACTGATGTACCATTCGATCTAGGATCTAATAGGCTGCTCATAAGTAACATCATTATTCAGGTCTATCTTACTCAAATCCACAGTCAGTCAAACTTATGCTCTCGATTCAGCTAATCGAAGCATCGAAATATGAAAAAATTGGATGAATCATTGACATCTGTGGAGGCAACTCAAGCTCGTATGTAACTTTCCTGACCGTCTCTTAATCATGAAAGTCCCGATGAACCTCGGTGCAAGCTTTCCCTTCACTCTAAACCTCCGAAGACCCTTCCGAGGGGAAACCTTTAAATTTACAAAGGCTTATTCGGTAAACTTGAGATCACCGCAATATTTGTCTGCATATTTCTTCTGCCTATCTTTGGCTTCCTTGAGTTTCTAACGAATTAATTTGACCTTCTCCATGTGGTCAACAACAATCTTAGGCCCCACAATCCGGTCCTCTAGCTTAGCCCAACACGATAGCGAGCGACATTGTTTGCCATATAAAGCCTAAAAAGGCGTCATTTTAATACTGGCATGATAATTATTGTTGTAAGCAATCTCACACAACGGTAGGTACTCCTCCCAAGATCCGCCAAACTCTAATATACTAGCTCGTAACATATCCTCGAGAACTGAATCAATATATCAGTCTGCCCGTCAGTCTAAGGATAAAAATTCGTGCTGAACTGTAATCGTATCCCATACTACTTATGTATACTCTGCCACATCCTAGATGTATAAGCTACCATACGTGATGCCAACTCCAAATCATGTGTTGGGTAATTCTTTTCATGCATTTTCAACTATCTAGAGGCATAAACTACCGTACCACTACCCTGTATCAATACGCAACTCAAACCCATATGAGAAGCATTTGTATACACCAAGAATCCATGTCCAGCCTCTAGCAACACTTATATTAGTGCACTAGTCAATAATCTTTTCAATTGAGTAAATGCCTCCTCGCATTCCTCAAACCAATCAAACATGATGTCCTTCTGGGTCAACCTAGTAATCGGTGAAGCGAACTTCAAGAAATCCTTCACAAACCGACGATAATATCTTGCCAAACCCAAAAAAAACTTGACCTCTGTCACTGAAGTCGGTGTTGGCCAATCCATAATTGCCTGAATCTTGGCCGGATCCACTGCCATCTTTGCTGCTCCGACAACATGCCCAAGAAACTTGACCTTCGAAAGCCAAAATTCACATTTGTTGAACTTGGCATAAAGTCTGTGCTCCCTCAAGATTTGTTACGTTTCCCTGAGATGCTGCTCTTGATCCTCTCTGGTCTAGAATATATCAGTATATCATCGATGAAGACTATCACAAAACGGTCAAGAAACATTCTAAACACTCGATGCATCAAATCCATAAACACTACGCGGGAGCATTAGTCAACTCAAATGGCATGACGGTGAACTAAAAATGTCCATATCTCACGCTAAAAGCTATCATAGCCCTATTGTCACGGGGCTATTAAGTGAGGGGTTTACCCTAAGGAGTTTTTCTCACTTAATCCCACCCGTGGTGCCTAGGGGCCACCTTAGTTAAGCACTACCAATACAAAAAGTAAATGAACAACAAGCAATGGCACAAAGGGAATGTTTATTAAGCTCTCAATGGGAATACAACACTGACACTCTATGTTTCCCTAAGCATGGTGCTCTTGGCTTTATAGATCAGCTAACAAGTAGTTACACAACCGTCAAGGACACATGTCCTGATTACATTGATTTGTAGACTAATTAAAACCCAACTCTTTGTGGTCAAGGCGGTTACCTAACTGCCATGCTCCCTTACTGCCACCTGGTTCTTCAACTACCATAACTGTTTGGTTAATCGGCACATGCTCAATGTGCTAAGGACATTCTCGGACATGCCTTGGTCATGCGAGGGGCTATGACCAAGGTAGTTACACAATTGCCTAGAACCACATTGACTTGGTCCATCCGTGCCTTAAGGTGACTTGGTCCATGCTTCGCTCAGGGACAGGGACCACTTGGTGGTGCCTAGCTGAGCCTAGGCACCCTGGTCGCTAGTCAGGGATCGATCGAGTCCCACCGGCTCGCGGTGGCTTACACCATGGTGTCCGTGGGTCTAGCCTTAACATGATTGCTTAAGGCATGCTCTAGGGTCTCCCTTGCTTCCTTGCCCATCCCGCCCCTAGGAGAGAACATACCCCTCCTTATAGTAGATATTAAGCCATCCCTAGAACTCCAATAGGAAAAATCCAAAAGTGAGACCAATCATACTTTGACTTAGTCAATGCCCAAGTCAAGTTTTGTCAAACCTTGCCAAGGTAATGCCTTGCCTATGCCAAGGTGCGACCTTTCCCATGACAAGGCGCGACCTTGCTCGTACCAAGGAACCCGTCAAGTCGCCATGATCTTTGCCAAGGAACGAACCCATGCTCGCCCGTGCTCTTAAAGCGCGCCCATGCTCTCTGCCAAGGGATGCGCCAAGGCGCCATTGTGCTCGTGCCTGCCTGCCAAGGCTCGTGCCAAGGTTCAACCTCGTATGTGCCCCAAGCGCTATGCCTAGGCGCGTGCCAAGGCGCGACCTTACCCGCGCCGGACGCCATGCCTATGCGCAACCTTGTCCACGCTTGTATGGCTGCCTCATCGTGCCGCATGCGATTTACCCATGCCTCTTCATGAGCCTCAACGCGCTATCCTTTCAACCATCCGTGGTGCACCATCCGCAACCAAGCCTCATGGAACCATCTAAGTCCACCAAAACTCGAATATTTGCTAGGTTTCTCGCTGCCCAGCTCAGCCTACTAGGGTCATACTATTGAGGGGCTAACAAACATCCTCCGTTGAAATGTTCAATGCCCTCATCGAACTGCTCGGTTGCTACCGTTTTTGGTAGTCTGCTATTTCCTTGTCAAACTGCCACAGAGTAGTATCTCGCTCCTAAGTAGGTTTATCACCATTAACTCACATGATCGAATAGAAACTCTGTTTGTATTTCTTGCTTTGGCTACTCGTCTCGTGGCTTAGAATCTACTCAATCTCTCCTGCAAACTCTTTTCGCGCCAAAAGTGGAGCCCGTCTTACTGTACCCCTCCCTAAATTCGCCTCATCAGAATGGAAAGGCTTAAAGTAGTTGACATAGAATGTAGGGCGTACCTTCAAACTTTTTGGTAGCTTAAGGTGATAAGCCACCCTTCTAACTTGCTTGACCACCTAAAATGGCCCTTCATACCACTAAACTAGGCCCTTGTTCGTCTCCTTCTTGTTGAACTTATTCAAAATCTAGGGAGTGAGCTTCAACAAGATAAAGTCTCATTCCTGGAACTCCAAGGGTCTTTTATTCAGGTCAACATACTTTTTCATCCTTTAGATAGCTTTAGCTAAGTTGTCTTAAGTTGCCTCCCTCAGCCCCCGCTTGCTTCTCGCAAAGCGATAAGCCGCTGATCTCGACTACATCGACTTTGATTTGGCTACCTCGTCTGGAGTAGGCACTTGTTGTCTCGTTGCCACCTCGAATGGACTCAACTATGTAGCCGAGCTTTTGTGAAGATTGTAGTAAAATTGAGCTGCATCAAGTAAATCCACACAATTGGAATAACTCGCATTCACATAGTGTCTGAGGTAGTCCTCCAACAACGCATTGATCCACTTTGTTTGCCTATTTGTTTGAGGATTCTTTGTTGTGGAAAACTTTAACTCCGAACCCACCAAATTGAACATAGCAGCCCAAAATTGCCCAATGGATCGGGTGTCTCGGTCGATAATGTCCTACGGTATTCCCTAATATTTTACCACATGTTTTAGGAATAACTATGCAGCCATGTTTGCATCGCAATTCTTCGAGCAGCTATGAATGTTGCATACTTTGAGAATCGATCCACCACCACCAGAGCACACTGCTCATTCCCTGCGTTTTAAGAAAACCAGTGATGAAATCCATATATATACTTTGGAAAGGTCTTTCTCGTACAAGCAAAGGCTCGTAAGCCTAGTGTCTTCCTCTTCTCTATCTTGTCGTACTGGCACACAAGTAAGTCTACACATATAGATCCACATCTTCTTCCATCTTAGGCCAAAAGAACAAACGCGATAGAAGGAAATAGGTGCATTCCATACCCGGATGCCAAGCCCACCAAGCATCATGTGTCTCATTAAGAAGTTATTGCCTTAGTCCGCTGGTACTAGGGACATATGGACGTTCTCCTTAAACATAGAGGATTCCATCTTCTCACCAAAATCTTCGAGTGACTCCCTCAACCACTAGTTTTAACATATTTGAACAAACAAGTTCATTGCTTGTCTCCTCCTTGATGCGGGCCAGGAACTCACTTTCCAACCTCACCACTGTTGACACCATCTTAACTACCACCTTGCGACTAAGAGCATCCATAATTGAGTTAAGCCTTCCCGGCTTGTGCTCGAACTGAACATCAAATTCGGCTAAGAAATCTTGCCATCTTATCTGCTTCTGAATGAGCTTTTCCTGACTTATAAAGTAAGTGATAGCACCATTGCCTGTTTGCACCACAAAGCTCGTTCCTAGCATGTAATGCTTCCAAATATGGAGAGCATTGAATCACAACCTATATTTCTTTCTCATGATTCGGGTACCTCTATTCAGCTTCCTTCAATTTCCCGCTTTTGAATGCAATGGGGTGTCCCTCCTGGACAAGCACCACCTTCAATGCTCAGTCTGATGCGTCGGTATACACTTTGAAAGGTAAATCAAATTTGATAGCCCCAATACTGGTTCGAGAGCAATGGCCTGCCTCAGTTCTGCCATGGCTCGATTGCATCGATCCATCCATTCCCAAGTCTGATCCTATTTTAATAGATCTATCAGCGGCGCCACCTCATTGAGTAGCTTTCTATGAACTACCAATAGTGGTTTGCCAAGCCTAGGAATGACCATAACTCTTGGACCTTAATGGGGTTTCTATAGGTCTATTTATAATTTACTTTGGCCTACAACATGACTAAGGAAAGTGATCGTTTATGCGCTCACATTTTCTCTTTACATACAAATGGTTAGCCCTCATTTATAATTTACATGATCTTGGAGGTTTTGACCTAAATTACAACATGTAAACAACAACAAAGCTGATCGATGGGCATGTTCATCAAATTATTGCCCGTGTGCCCTAGGTCAATCCATAAATGTCTTTATGAATACTTTTAGTTAATAAAATAAGGATTTCATTTGCTGTTTATTATAATTAATTTGCATGTTTACATTATAATAAGATCCATGGGTATTTACAAAAATATCCTAAATGTCCCTAGTCGATCATTATACTTGGAACTATAATGAATTAAGACTAGTGTGAGTCTTGATTGATGATCATATGATGATTATACGTATAGGGATACGAATCAAGATCACGAGTACTTGTTAGGGAACAAAGTATTGGACCAGACCCGCTATGAGAACATCACATGGATTAAGTCATAGTTGTTTCTCATGATAGGTATATTTTCAGTCCTCGACTTGAGATTGCCAGAGACTTCAACATTAGGAACACAAGTGATTTGACACAATCAAACGTTGTCTTTAACCTAGGACGATTATAAAGGTTGTGATTGGTTACTGTGTGAGCAATGTGATGAAGTTGTGTAATCGAGATAAAATTTGTCCCTCTCATATAAAGAGAGATATCTAGTGGATCCCTCGATGTGTTAGACTGTTAAAAGGCCTAGTCTAAGTGAATTGATATTGATCAATGTCACTTGGATGTTTTCGGTCTACCTAGAGATCGAGACTAGTACGATTGAACATGTTGGATGACAATTCCATGCCTTATGTTTGATCAAAAGGATATCGTGTGACAAAAGGATGTTATATACACTATTGATTAGGTTGTATCGATTTGATATTCATACAACTTGGGTAATCATAATGTCTTGCTAGAGGCCGCTTATGACTTGTATACCAAAATGTGTTTTGGTACACTGCCAACGTTGTATGAGCCTATTGGGTCGCACACTAAGAATGATTTTGCGAGATTTTAAGATGGTTCAGAAAAATGAATTTTATATGATAAAATTCATGACGAAAATGTCCTTGTGGTGTATTACACTTATATTTCTTTAAGTAGGGGCATATGTGTAATTTACTTAACCGTCTATATACAAGGGTTGTATAAATAAATGCTTTAAGTTAGAACACATGTACGAAAGAAAAAAGGCCGAAACTCTATTTTCATTTTAGAAATGACTTAGGGTTTTTGGTATGCTCTGATCGTTTTGGAGAGAAACAAAAAATTTGGTATTCTCTCGAAGCTAGCACTTCAAATCTCGGCGCCGTTCGTGTGTGACTACTTGATAGAGGCGTTCGTCGTTGCGAGCGCCTTAGAGATCGATCAACCTTCGAAAGGTATATTGCGACGAGGTATGATTAAGTTTTCATGGTTTAAACGTTTTTAATGGAATTAGATTCGGATCTGTTGGGGTTTTTGTCAAAATTGTTTTGTAATTTTATTGCGTATGAACCCCAAAACTCAACACAATGGTATCGTGAGCCTTCGAGTTCGATTCCATTAAATTCATTGCATGTTTTCTTCGATATATACATGATATATGATTGAAAACATGTTAATAGTTAATGTATATGTGATATACATAAGTTGTCTTTGAGATTTATTATCATGTTTTGTGTATATGATACACATATTCGTGATTTAATTAAAATCGAGTTTCGTACATGCTAGTAACCATGTTAGGTTAATTCAAATAATTTTAATGAATTGAATTTCGTGTTCATGATCCATGACACCATTAGGTTCGATTGGGATAGTAGTTCATGATTCAATTACATGTTTGTGATTATTTGGATGAGGACCGAAATTGCAAATAATTAATTTTCGAAATTAATTATTTATCTTGTTATATCTATTTTGTTATGAAGTTTCTATTTGATAAAGATAGATAACAAATTAGAATAAGAGATAAATATCAGGAATCTTGTTATTGGTGATATACTAGGATTCAAATATCTTAAATCCAAAATAAATAATTAATTTTCGGAATTATTTATTTATCTAGTTATATCTATTTTGTTATGAAGTTTCTATTTGATAAAGATAGATAACAAATTAGAATAAGAGATAAATATCAAGAATCTTGTTGTTGGTGATATACTAGGATTCAAATATCTTGAATCCAAAATAAATAATTAATTTTCGAAATTAATTAATTATCTTGTTATATCTATTTTGTTATGAATTTTCTATTTGATAAAGATAGATAACAAATTAGAATAGGAGATAAATATCAAGAATCTTGTTATTGGTGATATACTAGGATTCAAATATCTTAAATCATAATTGGATTAGGATAAGATGATTAGTTAGATGTGGGCCCGGGTTAATTAAAATGTTTTAATTGACTTAATTTCGGATAAATTAAGGGGTTAATTTATGATAATAAAATCAGCGAAAAATTATGATTTTCTATAGCGAATTTTAATTTTCGGAATTGAGATTCGTCTTCTAAAAAAAAAAAAATCGAAATTGTTTAGTGATTGAACAAATCAATAAAATATATGATATTTCATTGTTTACATAAAATCACTAAAACTGAATAAAATCCCTCTATTAAATTTTAAGTCTCGTGCCATCCATTTTAAACACTTGTCAAGGTCTCGATCACACTAATATAGTTTCAGCCATAGTTGGATGTATTGTGTTATCTTGGTGAGACAAGTTGGGTAAGAGTTACCTTAATGTTTAAAATGGTCCGACTTAATAAAGCCATCAAAATAGTTTTGAGCTTTAGGCAAATGATGAGATAAAAACATGTTAAGACATAAGATGTCCCATATTTCATAAAAGGATCTAAAAATTACATAAGATGTAATTGGTAATTGTTACCTACCTAAATAATCTAGTTCTGTGTTTCATGCCATAGCTGTCATAGAATTAGGTGAAATATGGATTTTAGTCCCCTAAATAAACAATACGTTTTAGGAGGGTTGTTAATTTAGTGGGAGTCTATTCTTCTATACTAAAATAAACTTTGCATAATCTTTATTGTAGATCAATGGCCTCTTCAAGTAACAATAATCCCCTGTCAGTGCGATCCATCCTTGAGAAGGATAAGCTATCTGGGACTAACTTTCTTGACTGGTTCAGAAACTCGAGAATTGTTCCTAAGCATGAACGCAAGTTGTATGTCCCGGATGCTCCAATCCCTGAGGACCCACCAGCCAATGCTACGAAAGTTTGTGAAGGATGCGCCTAGTAAGCATGTCAACGATTCTACCGATGTTGCATGTATTATGTTGGCAACTATGGTTCCCGAACTTCGAAGGACATGGAACTAATGGAAGCCTACGACATGGCTATAACGCCGAAGGAAATGTTCTAACAGCAAGCTAGGCAAGAAAGGTTCGAGACAGTCAAAAACCTACATTCTTGCAAGATGACTGAGGGTGCGTCAGTTAGTCCTCATGTTCTGAAGATGAAGGGCTATGTTGACAAGCTTGATAGACTCGGATTTCCCATAAGCCAAGAGTTGGCTACGGATTTGATCCTGAATTCATTACTAGAAAGTTACTCACAATTTGTGATGAACTACAATATGAATAATATGGAGAAATCAATTTCGGAGTTGCATTTGATGCTCAAAACTGCTGAACAAAATATCAAGAACCTTATAGCAATATGTTGATGGTCTAAAAGGGAAAGAGAATGAAGAAGAAAGGCAAAGGCAAGGCTAGAGTTGCCAAGGCTGTTGCTGCACCCGTCGCAAAGCCTATGGAATAAGTCAAGACCCGGCCTGTTCCTGCTTCAAAACACCCAAAAGAAAATGAAGAAAATTGTCATTTCTGTAATCAAACCTATCTTTGGCATTGTCACCTCGGACACATAAACGAGAAACGCATAACGAAGCTCCATAAAGATGGGCTTCTAGATTCATTTGATTTAGAAACATATGAAACATGCGTATCTTGTTTACTAGGCAAGATGACTAAAAGTCCCTTTACTAGACACAGTGAAAGGGCAAGTGATTTATTGGGTCTAATACATATTGATGTATGCGGTCCTATAAACACAATGGCTAGAGGAGGTTATCGGTACTTCATTACATTTGCTTGATGATTTCAAAAAATATGGTTTTGTATATCTAATGAAACATAAAGTGAATCATTTGAGATGTTTCGAACGTTTCAAAATGAAGTGCGTAATCAACTTGGTAAAACTATCGAAACACTTCGATCGGATCGAGGTGGTGAGTATTTAAGCCAACAATTTGATGATCATCTTAGAAATTGTGGGATTGTCTCCCAATTGACTCCACCAAAGAACTCCACAATGGAATTGAGTTTCGAAAGGAGAAATCGAACCTTATTAGATATGGTTCGATCTATGATGAGTCATGCAGATCTTCCATTATCCTTTTGGGGTTATGCATTACAAATCGCAGCCTTTCACTCTAAATCGAGTTCCTTCGAAGCGGTTGATAAAACACCATATGAGATATGGTACGGGAAGAGACCTAGTTTGTCTTTCCTTAAGATTCGGGGTTGTGAGACTTACGTAAAACGACAAGTCTCAGAAAAACTAGCATCTAAATCTGACAAGTGTTTATTTGTGAGGTATCCTAAGGAAACAAAAGGATATTACTTTTATAATCCCGCTGAGAACAAAGTGTTTGTTGCTCGGTATGGTGCCTTTACGGAAAAATAGTTTATTTCAAAAGACACTAGTGGGAGAGAAATAAATCTTGAAGAAGTTCAAGAATCGCAGGTAAACACCGAACCGCTACTGGAAGTTCAACAATGTTCCGAACCAGTTGAACCTCCGCAAGTGACACAAGGCCCACATAAATGTGGTAGGGTAAGACATGAGCCAGAGAGATTCGGATTTCTCATTACCGATAGTCGTGATATGTTGCTTATGGATCAAAATGAGCCCACATCTGGAGGCTATGTCGGACCAGACTTCGAATAAATGGCTAAGTGCCATGAACTCGAGATGCAATACATGTATGATAACCAAGTTTGGAACTTGGTTGATTTACCTGAAGGTGGTAAGACCATTGGATGTAAATGGGTTTTCAAGAATAAAACTGACATGGATGGCAATGTGCATACTTTTAAAGCAAGACTTATAGAAAAAGGTTTCGGGCAGACTCAAGGTGTTGATTATGATGAAACCTTTTCGCCAGTAGCCATGCTTAAATCCATAAGAATTTTAATTGTCATTGCTGCATATTATGACTATAAGATATGGCAAATGGATGTAAAAACAACATTTCTTAATGGAAAGCTACTTGAGGACGTGTATATGACACAACCTGAAGGTTTTGTACATCCTGAGAATTCTAGGAAGGTATGCAAGCTTCAAAGATCCATTTATGGATTAAAGCAAGCTTCTCGGAGTTGGAATATTCGTTTTGATGAAACAATCAAGGATTTTGGTTTTATTAAGAACGAAGACGAGCCTTGTGTATACTAGAAGGTCAGTGGGAGTGTAGTTGTTTTTTTGGTACTGTATGTTGATGATATATTACTCATTGGAAATGACATCCCAACATTGCAGAGTGTCAAGTCTTGGTTAGGGAAGTGTTTCTCAATGAAAGACTTAGGAGATGCAGCCTATATCCTAGGGATAAGGATCTATAGGGATAGATCTAAGAGGCTAATCGGTCTAAGTCGACTTACATAGACAAGGTGTTGAATAGGTTCAGCTTGCAAGACTCTAAAAGAGGATTGTTGTCAATGTCTCATGGCATAAGTCTCTGCAAGATTCAATGTCTTAAGACAAATGATGAGCGAGACCGTATGAATAAGATTCCATATGCATCAACTATTTGATCTATCATATATGCCATGCTATGCACCTGACCTGATGTATCGTATGCTTTGAGCACTACAAGCAGATATCAGTCAGATCCTAGTGAGAGTCACTGGATAGCTGTAAAGAACATCCTTAAATACTTAAGAAGGACTAAGGAAATGTTCTTAGTCTATGGAGGTTTTGAAAATGTTCTAGTTGTAAATGGTTACACAGATGCAAGTTTTCAAACTGATATAGATGATTTTAGATCGCAATTTGGATATGTGTTTACTTTGAATGAGGGTGCGATGAAGTACAAGTGGCGATTCTACAACGTAAGGCGAGGATATTGCGTCGATGCACCAAATGAGGCGATTTGGATCAAAAAGTTCATTTACGAACTAGGTGTGGTTCCAAGTATTGCTAACCCTGTTTGTTTGTATTGTGACAATAACGGGGCAATAGCACAGGCCAAGGAACCTAGATCACACCACGGATCCAAATATATACTCAAGCATTTTCATCTCATCAGAGAAATTATTGAGAGGGGTGACGGAAAGATTTGCAGAGTACCTACTAAAGACAACGTTGTGGATCCATTGACAAAACTCTTCCACAAGCAAAACATGATGGTCATGTTAGATCATTAGGCATTAGATGCATGTATGATTGGCCCTAGTGCAAGTGGGAGATGTTGGGGCATGTGCCCTAGGTCAATCCATAAATGTCTTTATGAATACTTTTAGTTAATAAAATAGAGGATTTCATTTGTGTTTATTATAATTAATTTGCATGTTTACATTATAATAAGATCCATGGGTATTTACAGAAATATCCTAAATGTCCCTAGTCGATCATTATACTTGGAACTATAATGAGTTAAGACTAGTGTGAGTCTTGATTGAATATGATGATTATACGTATAGGGATACGAATCAAGATCACGAGTACTTGTTAGGGAACAAAGTACTGGACCGACCCGCTATGAGAACATCACATGGATTAAGTCATAGTTGTTTCTCATGATAGGTATATTTTTCAGTCCTCTGACTTGAAATTGCCGGAGACTTCAACATTAGGAACACAGTAATTTGACACAATCAAACGTTGTCTTTAACCGGACGATTATAAAGGTTGTGATTGGTTACTGTGTGAGCAATGTGATGAAGTTGAGTAATCGAGATAGAATTTGTCCCTTTCATATAAAGAGAGATATCTAGTGGATCCCTCGATGTGTTAGACTGTTAAAATGCCTAGTCTAAGTGAATTGATATTGATCAATGTCACTTGGATGTTTTCGGTCTACCTAGAGATCGAGACTAGTACGATTGAACATGTTGGATGACAATTCCATGCCTTATGTTTGATCAAAAGGATATCGTGTGACAAAAGGATGTTATATACACTATTGATTAGGTTGTATCGATTTGATATTCGTACAACTTGGGTAGTCATAATGTCTTGCTAGAGGCCGCTTATGACTTGTATACCAAAATGTGTTTTGGTACACTGCCAACGTTGTATGAGCCTATTGGGTCGCACACTACTAAGAATGATTTTGCGAGATTTTAAGATGGTTCGAAAAATGAATTTTATATGATAAAATTCATGACGAAAAACGTCCTTGTGGTGTATTACACTTATATTTCTTTAAGTAGGGGCATATGTGTAATTTACTTAACCGTCTAATACAAGGGTTGTATAAATAGACGCTTTAAGTTAGAACACATGTACGAAAGAAAAAGGTTTCTATTTTCGTTTTAGAAATGACTTAGGGTTTTTGGTATGCTCGATCGGATCGTCAAACAAAAAGGTTTGGTATTCTCCGAAGCTAGCACTTCAAATCACGGCTTTTCACTACTTGTGTAAATGGTTAGATCGATCAACCTTCGAAAGGTATATTGCGGTAGGTATGATTAAGTTTTTCATGGTTTAAACGTTTTTAATGGAATTAGATTCATCCAAAATTGTTTTGTAATTTCCGCTTGTGATCTAACCCCAAAACCCAACAACATGACTAAGGAAAGCGATCGTGATCTTTTTTCCTCTTTACATACAAATGGTTAGCCCTCAGGTAGTTCCATAAGTGATCCACATGATCTTGAAGGTTTTGACTGTAAATTACAATATCATCAAGATAAACAACAACAAACTGATCGATGAACTCCCTTAGCGCATCGTTCATCAAATTATTGTTGGGGCATGTGCCCTAGGTCAAACCATTAATTGTCTTTATGAATACTTTTAGTTAATAAAATAGAGGATTTCATTTGATGTTTATTATAATTAATTTGCATGTTTACATTATAATAAGATCCATAGGTATTTACATAAATATCCTAAATGTTCATAGTCGATCATTATACTGGGAACTATAATGAATTAAGACTAGTGTGAGTCTTGATTGATGATCATATGATGATTATACGTATAGGGATACGAATCAAGATCACGAGTACTTGTTAGGGAACAAAGTACTGGACCGACCCGCTATGAGAACATCACATGGATTAAGTCATAGTTGTTTCTCATGATAGGTATATATTCCAGTCCTCTGACTTGAGATTACCAGAGACTTCAACATTAGGAACACAGTGATTTGACATAATCAAACGTTATCTTTAACCGGACGATTATAAAGGTTGGATTGGTTACTGTGTAAGCAATGTGATGAAGTTGTGTAATCGAGATAGAATTTGTCCCTCTCATATAAAGAGAGATATCTAGTGGATCCCTTGATGTGTTAAACTGTTAAAAGGCCTAGTCTAAGTGAATTGATATTGATCAATGTCACTTGGATGTTTTCAGTCTTCCTAGAGATCGAGACTAGTACGATTGAACATGTTGGATGACAATTCTATGCCTTATGTTTGATCAAAAGGATATCGTGTGACAAAAGGATGTTATATACACTATTGATTAGGTTGTATGGATTTGATATTCGTACAACTTGGGTAGTCATAATGTCTTGCTAGAGACTGCTTATGACTTGTATACCAAAATGTGTTTTGGTACACTGCCAACGTTGTATGAGCCTATTGGGTCGCACACTAAGAATGGTTTTGCGAGATTTTAAGATGGTTCAGAAAAATGAATTTTATATGATAAAATTCATGACGGAAACGTCCTTGTGGTGTATTACATTTATACTTCTTTAAGTAGGGGTATATTTGTAATTTACTTAACCGTCTATATACAAGGGTTGTATAAATAGACGCTTTAAGTTACAATACACGTACGAAAGACAAAAGGCCGAAACTTTATTTTCGTTTTTGAAACGACTTAGGGTTTTTGGTATGCTCTTGATCGTTTTGGAGAGAAACAAAAGGTTTGGTATTCTCTCGAAGCTGGCACTTCGAATCTCGGCCGCCGTTCGTGTGTGGTCTGCTGATAGAGGGCGTTCGTCGTTGGCGCGCCTTAGAGATCGATCAACCTTCAGAAAGGTATATTGCGACTGAGGTAAGATTAAGTTTTCATGGTTTAAACGTCTTTAATGGAATTAGATTCGAATCCTGTTGGGGTTTTTGTCAAAATTGTTTTGTAATCTCCGCTGCGTATGAACCCCAAAACCCAACAATTACAAAATGTAGCAGGGGCATTTGTCAAGCGAAATGACATGACTAAGTATCCAAATGATATATACCTAGTCATCAAGGTCGCTTTAGAGACATCTCCAGCAATTCGAACTTGGTAGTACCCGACCTCAAGTCCAGCTTCGTGAAGTAGGCATCATTAGATAGCTAATCGAACAAGTCTGCCTCCAATGGGATTGGGTACTTATTCTTTACTGTTAGCTTGTTTAGTGCCCTGTAGTCCACGCACATCCGAAGGGATCCATCATGCTTACACTAGAACAAGACTAGTGCTCCATAGGGTGCCTTGGATGGCTGAATAAATCTAGCATCCAACAACTTTTGCAACTGCTTCCTCAGCTCCTCTAACTCTTTAGGAGCCAACATGTAAGGGGCATATTATGCAGGTTTTGAGTCAGGGACTAGCTCAATCTCAAGGTCAATTGCCCTTTGAGGAGGCAACTTGGCAACTCCAAAGGCATCACGTCATTGAAGTCCTCCAATACCTTAGCAACTACCTCATGGACTTTTACTGTCGTGTATGCCTCAGTCTCCACCAAGGCCACCAAGTATGTTGGTTCACCCTTCCGTAGTCCATATTTCACTTGAATGGTTGAAAGGTGGGGCAGCTTTGTACTCTCTTTCCTCGAAATCATGTTAGCCATAGGAACAAAGCAAGGATGTGACTTGTTCATCACAAACAATCCCCTCAAGAATGGCATCAAGGCGATACTCCCCAAATATAGAAAGTTGTTCCCTAAAATGACATCAAAATCAACCAAAGGAAATGCCATAAGGTTGATCTTCCCTTCCCAAGACCCAACCCTAAGATTCACATTAGATGTCATACCTTGAATTTGTTTTGCTTCAGAATTTACAACTTTCATCCTGTTCGGAATTCTCAACAATAGTATTTCCTAGCTTTTCTACTATGTGTTCAGCCACAAATGAATGTGTTGCTCCCAAATCCACCATTGTCAAGACTCGATTCTGATTAACCTCCGCATCAATGTACATCATCCACTCTGAATGGCTTGTTTTGGCTGGTTGAATGTCATTCAACAATTGCAGTGGGTTCATCCGAGGCTGGTCATCATCATCAGCGATCAAGGTCGAGATTTTCTCCTTCTTTGGGCAGTCTCGTGCCCTGTGAGGGTCGTTGCATATGAAGTAGCCCTTATGCGAGGAACTTGTTGATGACTTTATCTTGGCTTTAAGGGCTGGTTTCGAGCTCGTTTACTAATGAGGGAAAGGTTTCTTCTCGCCCTTTTTATGGTGCTCATTGAATGACTTATTCTCCTTGTTCTTCCTTTTGCTTATGGAAGAACTAGTCTTGAAGTCCACAAACTGTCAGCCACTGCAATTGCCCTATGCAAGTCCTTCACCCCTTACCTCCTTAGCTCAAATTGAGCCCATGACCGCAATCCATTAGTAAAGTTAAAGAGTTTTTCCTCCTCTGACATGTTTTAGATGTCCAATAAGGTTTCCCGTGCTTGTCAAGCCATATTGGTAGGAAGGAATTGATCCTTCAACTCCCTTTTTAGCACCTCCCAATCTACGATCTTA